>OZ005652.1:322614737-324014737 GCA_963930645.1 Salticus scenicus | reverse complement strand
CCTTTCAGATTCTTTCCCTGCCCCTCTTCTCTGAAATAAGTAAATTTATTGAAAACACTATCAAGGTCAAGTTCAAAGCCATTTTATTGATTTCCAAAGCCGTGTTACCAGTTTCACTGGTAGTAGCGCTATACAAAGGGAAGATGTCCGGGGTAGTTAACACATCGGCTTAGCGGGAAGAATATACACGCCTAGGGCAGTTTAGTGGTTAAGGAATTGCTTCACTCCAAATTGGTTGAGTTTCGCCAAAGCTTTCATTGCTACTGAAAGAGCTTTGAGCCGCTTTGGATTGCAGTCGATTGCTGTATGTTAAAGCTCTGGTACGGTTTGTACTGTGAATTTTGTTTAACAGCTGTCCTTTAAGCTGTATTTAATTTGAAAGTGTAGTTGATACTCGGTTTATAGACCTGTAATCTTCTTGAATTTTCTGGAAATAAAGATTCATTCTCTGCAAGATTCGCCTTTCATTCTTGGGCAACTTACGAACCCCCAAGTACGCAACACTTCTGGTGCATGAGTGGGATTGTCTGGTAAATTGTGATAACTAGAGGTATGGAACAAGACATGAGTAAACTTCTAGAAGGGTTAACTGTCCAGATGAGTGAAATGAAAGACAGTATGGAAACGGGGCAAAAAGAGGTCAGAGACATTTTGACTGAAAAAATGAAACAAATTAAAACAGTACAGGAAAAGATGAAAACCTGATTGATCGAAGAAATGGAACAAATGAAAGACAGTTTGGGTGAAGAAATGAAAGAAGTACAGGAAAAGATTGAAACCATTTTGACTGAGGGAATTAAATCCATCCAAGAAAAAGTAAAATTTAATCAAGATGAGATAAACAAAGTACTGTCATCAGTGAAAGAAGTAATAGAGAGTAAATTAACAGTAATAAACAGAATAGATGGTGTGGAAGATAAGGTTTTAAAAATAGAAGATAATATTACGTAAGTTGAAAGTAGTGTTATGAAGATAGAAGAGAGCTTTGAAGAGAAAATTATGAAGATTGAAGATAGTTTTGAAGAGAAAGTTAAAGAAAATTTTGATCAAGAACAAAAAGAAATGTTTTCAGAGATAGAAAGCAAATTAAAGGGAATAGAGGAAGATTTTGAGAGAAAAATAAAAGAAAAGTTAACATTCATGCCCCAGGAAGAAGAAGGGAGGGATAAAAGAATACAAAATGAAGAATTAATTAAGCTATCCGATTTCAGATCCTCCTGGCAGGTATACAAGACGCAGTTTTTCATCGTAGCTGAACAGAGAGAGAGAGCTAACGCCTCGCACTCTACTGCCAAGACGATCCATTTAGCAGCAGCATTACGGGGCAATGTAGTTGACATTCTAAGAACTATTTTAAAGGAATAAAGGCATGACTTCGAGGCCCTGACCACAGCACTGGAGCTGCGTTTTGGAGAAAAACGTTCTACAGACTACAGTCGTTACCAGTTAATGTGCCGTTACCAATAAGCGGGTGAAAGTTTTCAAGAGCTGGTATCGGATATTCAGAGACTATCACACCTAGAATTCTTCTACTGCCACGCTGAAACTCGAGATGATTCTACCCTTCAATACTTTATCGATGCCGTGCGAGATCCAGACACTTAAAAAGCACTTAGACTCGCCAATGTCAAAGACGTCTGGTAAGTTTTGGCATACGCATTAAAGACTGAGGCAGACCAACACGAATCCCGTAAAGACCACCCAACCATCAGAGCGGTCCGAAGGAAGATCTGAATGAAGTGAAGCTGATCTGAAGGAAGTGAAGAAAAATTTGACAGACGTCACGAGGAGATTACGCAGTCCTGAAGGTAATAAAGAAGTAAAAAATCCGAAGATAAAATGCTGAGACTGTGGAAAAGATGGATATGTGAAGAGAAAGTACCCCATACGACAACCTAATAAAAATAACCCGTTTCACGATTACTAGAGGGAAACTAAGAGAAAGCCATATCGCGGAGCGGTGGTTGCCGGAAATTAAAGAGACCCTCTTTACAGTATTTTATGTTAATTCGACGAGTGGCGGTGAGAATGGACTTTATGTTTATAATCAAGTTAATAACACTTCCTGAAGTATGATTCTCGATACTGGAGCCAACATAACCCTCGTTAGAACGGATGTAGCTTAAGAGCTTAAAGAGAAGATCATCTGCCCGCCGACCTGCGTTAAGTTAAACTTCAGACTGTGAATGGCGACGAAATCAAAATCCATAGAAAAATGAACTTGACCATCACATTTGGAAATGCCAATTACCATCATATGGCATATGTAGCTGACATAAGAGATCCTCTAATCTTTGGACTTAATTTTCTGAGAATGTAAAACTTTAAAATAGTTTTTAAGAATAATGAACTACATTTCGATTCAGAAGACGTAACTGTGTTTAACATTGAAAATCCGGACATTCAAGCAATATGCCAAATAACAACGATTTCTGAAATCCCCATCCATCCACACATTGGGACAATAGTTTCCGGGACACCTCCTAAAGAGCAGTACTTCCTCTATGGGCTGATTGAATACCCGAATACGGACAATAGCCCAAGAGGAGTTCTGGTGGCTTTATCCCTCGTTTACCTTACAAAAAGCGTTATTCCTGTGAGAGTCTCCAACATAAGCAATAAAGTAAGTACAGTGAAGAAGAATGAGGTGTTAGCAACGTGCACGTCTGTTACGTGTATTAACCAGTGTATAAACCGAGAGCAAGTCTTCTGAGTTTTTAACAACGAAATTACTCAAAAATGCTGAATTAGAAATCAAACAGAGAAGATACTCGATAAATATTTTCTCGTACACCTGTAGACGTCGGAAGGACGAACTTCACCCAGCACTGAATTGACACAGGAAATCATCCTCCAATCTAGCAACATCCAAGAAGACTTCCATTTGCTAAGCAGGAAGCGGTGGATGAGCTTCAGAATGAGATGCAGCGTGATATCATCGAACAATCAACGAGTTCTTGGTCCTCTCCCAAAGCACTGGTATGAAAAAAGGATGGTTCAACGAGATTCTGTGTGGATTATCGTCTTTTGAATGACATCAAGAAGAGAGGTAGTTATCCTCTTCCTAGAATTGACAACACTTGAGATACACTGTCTGGCAAACACTAGTTCTCGACTTTGGATCTGAAGAGCGGTTATTGGCAAGTAAAGTTACATCCTGACGACCGTGAGAATACTGAATTTACAACGGGACAAGGACTGTGGTAGTTTAAAGTTATGCAATTTGGATTATGTAATGCACCTGTAACTTTCGAACGTCTGATGAAAATAGTGCTAAAAGGACTTTCCTATAAAGCCTGTCTTTTGTGCCTTGACGATATTATCCTTGTGGGGTGTACTTTTGAAGATAATTAAGAAACACACGTAACGTGTTGAAAAAACTCAGAATGGACAAACGCATACTGAATTCTAGCAAGTGCAACTTCTTCCATCGTGAAGCTAGTTATTTCAGTCATTTCGTCTCTGCTGAATGTTTGAGAACTGATCCCGAGAAGATCTCTGCAGTCAAGAATTGGAGTCACTCTGAAAACGTCCATCAACTGCAAAGTTTCCTGGGATTATGCACATACTACAAAAAGTTCGTGAAGGGCTTCTCAAGTATTGCCATACCACTCTAAGTTGACGGAAGCTAAAAAAAAAGTCCTGTGGACAGAAAAATGTTAAAAAGTATTTAACAGACTTAAAGAGGCTTTGATATCACGCCTATATTGACGTGTCCACAGTCCGATAAACAGTTCATACATGATACTGATGCAAGCCATAAAAGTATTGCACGAGAAGTTGAGGGTCAAGAGCGTGTTTCTGCCTGCTGCAGTAAATGTTTGTTTAAATTGGAGCGAAACTAATGTACCACCAGAAGAGTAACACTCGCCATCGTAAAAGCCATAGAACATTTCCATCATTACCACTGGGGCAGAAGATTCCTGTTCCAGATTGACCGCGCATCTTTGACGTGGTCGCATAATTTAGAAAATCCGGAAGGCCAGATTGGCAGAGGGGTATTACGCCTCCAGAAGTATGACTTCGAAATCCGTCATCGTAAAGAAACTTTATATGGAAATGCAGATGCGTTGTCAGCGAAGCCTTGCTCGGATAATTGCAAGTACTGCTCTATAGCTGAAGAGAAATACCAGCAGATAAATCCAGTTGCTTGCCAAGTTACAGTTGCAACACCATCAAAATCAGACCAGTGGAGTGGTCAGGAACTTAGACAAGCCCAAATGAACGATCCTGACATAAAGCCAATACTTTAATTCAAGGAGACGATCAGCAACAGACCTACCTGTCAGGATATTTCCACATTTTGTTCCATCACTAAAAGTTACTGGAAACTCTGGGACTCTCTTCATATTAGAAACGGCGTACTATACAGAAAATAGGAATTTGCTGCATAGTAGTTCTACCGGAAGTCATTTTGGAGTGATGAAGAATCTCCAGAAAGCTCGAGAACGCTTCTACTCGTACAAGGCAAAGGAGGATGTGTAGAAATGGTGCAAATCCTTTGAGGCCTGTGCGGAACGTAAAGGCCGAAAGAAACAAAGCTGAGGAAGATTGCATCGGTACAACATGGGAGCACCGTTTCAGCGGATCACACTCCACATCTAGAGTCCTTTGCCAGGGATTTTTCAAAAGGAAAAAGTACGTCCTTGTTGTGCATATAAACTGATTAAACGAGCATATAAATTGATTAAAAATATTGAATATGACACTCCGAGAAGAAGAAACCGAAATATGGAAATTATTTTAACATATAAATGTGCTTCATAGGCTTTGACACATTTTAAACGCGTCCTGAAAGTGAGTTGTAGGAGTATGGATCATAAAAACACTTCAAGTGATATTAAGCAAGACAAAATTGTGTCTTTTCATGATCGAAGACTTTCAGCAAAAGTTATCTATAGGCTTATATTAAATATATTTTGATTACAAGAGGATTATGGAGTAAAGAAATCTCCGGGACGTCCACCAAAGCTATCGAAAAGGGGAAAAAGAACTATTATAACATTAATGAGCGATGGGAAAACAACTTTAGGAAAACAAACGAGAGATCCAGCGATAGCGATGTCAAAAATTACTCTGTCCAGAATAGTCAGTAGCTGTAAAGTTCTGAAGTACAATAAAAGAAAATTCCAACCACGTATGATTAAAAAGCACCAGTACAATCGACTGCTTTGGGCAAAAAAACACTTGTCCTGGAAGTTCAAATATAAAATAATAATATTTTCCGAAGAAAAAAAAAATAATTCAGATGGTCTATGACGGCGTTTCTTATTATTGGCAAGATCTGGGCAAAGAACCTGAAACATTTTCAAAACGGCAGCAAGGTGGTAGATCACTAATGATTTGGGTTGCGTTTGAATTTCGTGGTAAAGTTGACAGTGTGTTTCTTTTTGGCAAAATAAATGCAAAAACCTACCAAGATCTACTTGAAGAAAATTTACTGCCTGTTGACAAGGAAATTGGTGGTCTTCTCTAGATGTTTCAACAGGATAACGCACCCAGCACTTGGAAATGGTTCTTAAATAATAGTGTATATATTGTTGCGTACTTGGGGGTTCGTGAGTTGTCCGAGAATGAAAGGCCAAACGTATAAAAATTCAGTAATTTATTCACAGAAAGTTCCAGAAAAATACAGGTCTATAAACCAAGTATCAGCTTCAATTCTACCAGTAAACAAAGCTTAAACAACAGCTGTCAATAGCAAATCCACAGTACAAACTGTATAGCAATAACACTTAAAGCAAGTCTCTTTCGAAGAGGTTTAATGCAAGCTGACCGACTCTGATCACAGACTGGACTGAACTAACTTGCCTTGGCGAGAAAGCAGGCTTATATACCCCTGTAGAAAAGCGTAGAACGTTCCAGAAATCTCCATATCTCATCAGCCAATGGGATTAGAGCTTCCATATTTGGTTTTTCCCTTATAAGGATTTTCTCGCCAAGGTCGCCAAAAAAAATCGCCAAGGTGGGAAAAAGTCGCCAAATTTGGCGCCAAATCCATTACCTGCCTTATTGGGCTTTTTAATGCGTTTTTAAGGGGAAATAAAGCTATTTCAACGCTAAAATGACTAGAAATGGACAAAATTAGCACTTTATCAACTTACTAAGCCTCTTTGAAAGAGTTTATACAAAAATAAACATAATTATTTACAATTTTGTAACAATATAATTATATGACAACGTGTTTCTCCTGGTTTAAATCCGAAGAAAAACGTTTGGAATCTACTGTTTTGAGCAATTTATGCAAATAGAAATCAATATGTCACAATTTCAAAGATAAAGGCTTCTCATCTCCCATTAAATAAAATAAAAATATATAAAATATATAAAATAAAAATATTCCTTCTATTTCTAACATTGATAAGTCTTAATTTTACTTTGTAGTATTATTTTTATTTTTATGTTTTGTAAACCGCGTTTAATTCTACCAATCCCTTCAATTTTTATGAATTTTTAAAATGTTTGTAGACTTATCGGAAACCCAGTATATTACATGAAACATAAAAAAATTAAAACAAAATTTATGAAAATTAAAATAAAAATAAAATATTAAAACAAATTTTTATAAATCATATTAATTAACAATACATAAATTATTAATAGAAGTAAATTGTTTCTTTTTCAATTAAATTTTGAAGCAAAGGCAAGGAAAGGAAACTTAAATTATTGATTTTATTTGTACATGTTTATCCTTTTACTTTTGATAGAATTTCCTTTAGTCGATATCTTGATAGAAAGAAAATTCGACCTGACACCGTAAAGCATCCAGGTTAAGAGACCTAAAAAGCTTTTATTTTAACAAAGAATTTGCAGAAGAAATAATTCGATAATTCTATTTCAACTGATCAAAGACAAATCTAGTTTGCTTTTGGAGGATACAGTCTTAGTATTGGTAGATAAAAAGAAGTTTGTTTTAAACATTTAGATAAGGCAGAATAAACATCATAACATTCTCCGATCGTTTTTATTAATAAATATGATCGAAATACATGGAATATTGGGATAAATTAAGATTAAAAATTATAGTACGTCGTTTGATGTTTTATTTTTTACAGTAGATTTTTTCTTCTAATATCTTTAACACCATAAAATCCAATAATTTTATGCCAAAATATTTTTGCATATCTTGTAAATAATAATGCAGAAAAACATGACTGAAAATCTTGATTATATAATTTAATTTAAAATGTTAAACACAAATGTCATATTGACTTGAATTATATTAGATAAAAGTTAATGGTATAACTCTACTGATATAAAAAGTATGGGTAATTAAAAAAAAAAAAAAAAAAAAAGAAAAGAAAAAAGTAAAATGCTGTTTTAATATTAAAAATAAAGTAATCACACTTAAATTTCTTAATAACTTTTTATTAAAATCTAAATGCAGAAATTTTCGTTTTAAAATGCATATTTTAGCAAATTTTTCCTCATTATTTAAAAGTTGTAAAAATAACTCAATGACTTAAAAAATCTCGTTGATAAAGATAAAATAAACTTGAATCAAATAAAAATTTCGCATTTTATTTATAGCTAGTAATCTTTGCCCGCTTCGCTGGGAACTATACTTAAATGAGTTCTCAAAATCCCATATCATTATTAGTTAGAGATTTTTTCCGCTCGCAACGTGAGGAGTCCGGGTCCACACTGCCTTCTGCAGCAACTTACCTGCTTTTCACTTCCCCTTTTCATGCAGGTAAGTTCGTAGTATTGCGAAATCTCCCGAAAGTGCATAATGCGTACACTTAATCAACATACACACACCAAAATTTGCCATTCTAAGATAACTTAAAACAAATTCGAACGGTATAGCGTGATTTTACACGTATTTACTGCCCTCAACCCCCGGAGGCGTATCTCCGAAATGTTGGCGCACGCAGAACAAATTCACAATTTTTCGCCAGAGAATGCGATTTTCGCCAAATCTGGAAGTGCAAAGAGAAACTTCTCGCCGCTTAACCTGTATAAATAAACATCCGGCGTTTTTCTTTCTTTCTTTTTTCTTTTATTTTTTTTTTTTCTTCTGATGATTAATGTAGGATTTAAATCGCAAAACGAAACATATCTTGAAATTAAGAAATAGATTTTCGAATTGAGAAGTAGATAATAATAATGGTAATATATTAGCATTGAGATCCGATTTCATGTATAAGGCCAAAAAGTTTGTAAAAATTGTTCAAACAAATTACAAATTCTTAGTAAAATGCATGAAGAATGTTCATAAGTCCAAATCAGTAGTACGCCATTTTACATTTCAACTATTTTTATTATCATTTTGTATTTAAATTTTTAAAATGTACGACTTTATAAAACATTTCTCTTACGATGCAGTGCTTGAATTTTCATAAATTATCACCTTATATTTATCTATTATGTATTTTTAAAGAACATCTTAATCAAAATAAAATAGATATTTCGTGTTAAATTTTATGGTTGAAATTCATAAAATTTTCTACGTATAATTTCCTCCTCGGACATGTCCATTTCTCATTCTTTACCCCCCCCCCCAACCCCAACATACAAAGTTATAAAATAAAACGTTAAACATTTTATTAATGCTATTCTATTTGTTTTTCAGTAATCATAAACAATCTAACTTAATATGTTATACAAATCAAAGTAATAATGATGCGCATAACCATTCTCATCCTATATTTATTGTTACTAATTTCTATTGAGAGCGAAATGTATTCATATTAAAAGGAATGAGTATGATAGAACACTCAACACAGTCGCAGACTGAAATGCCGCACCTCATAGGCTACCCTCTATCCGATTCGAAACATTTGACTTATCGTAATTAAATGACTAATTTTATTAGGATTGTTTTCGTAAATTAATTTCCAACACAACTGATCCCCATATTGCAAGTTCGTGGGAAGTATTGGCCTAATTTGTCAAATGAAGGAAACACAATTTTTAATTACTAAAGTTTCAAATTAAAATGTTCATATTTAATGAAGTGTATTAAAAAATATATTTTAAAATATTAGTCTGACATGTTTACGCCAAAATATTGGCATAATGGACGTTTAAACGAAATTTTGCTCTATTTTGCCATGTTAAAAAGAAAACGTAAATTTTGAGTAACATGCGAAGTTTACAACTTACATTGTTCCAAAGCAATATTGTCCTTATCAATAACATAAGTGATATTTAAAAACTGATGCACCCATTTTACAAACTCAATATCTATAATACACACAGACAAGTCACATAAACCAACCACTAAAAACATAATTTTTGGATTCAGGAAACCTCAAAACATATAAATGTAACAAAAATTCAATTTCGAAAAGTTGATCCGAAAACAATACTTTCGCGACCTTTTACGGATAAAATAAAGTAAATTAGAATAAGAGAATAATTTTAAATTAATTAAACTTTTATTGCATTTATTACATTGATTTTTATTTATAAAAAGAAATGGTTTCATTTAATTTGGGGTAGCCCTGTATATTTACTATATATTTTACAAACACAATATAGTATACTAATTTAGCACAGAATTTAAAACACATAGCACGACATGAAATGACCTTTCAGCAATTCCATTGTATGAATATATCTGAATTCTTTTGTGGGGTTCTGTGTAAACTTCTAATAAAGGATATTACATTCTACATTGTATACGAAACATTCTTTCATGCACATAAAATATAAGTTCAATTTATTTTATTTTGTTTCATCCAAAAATATTAAATTGTATTTACCAGAAAATTCACACATAGACTTAATGAATTTGAATTCTTTTCTTAGTCACTGTACACGAATTACTTAATATATCATCCGAGTCCCAATATCTATTCTTGAGGTATGGTAACAAACACACAGACACATTCAGGCAACCGCTAAAAACCTAATTTTTTGTTTCAGGATATTTAAGCAAATGTAGCAAAAACTCAATTTCGAAAATCTAAATCAAAAATAAAACTTTTCTTACAATATATGGGTAAAATAAACTAAATAATGATCATAATAATGATAATCTGGTGTCTCACTCACACGACTTTCCTTTTTACCCTGCATTTCAATATTATAATGACAGATTGCACATTAAATCTTAAGATCAATAGCGTAAGAATGTAAAGTTTAATGTACTTTTCAAATAATCTAAAATAAGTTTAGAAACAATTTTATTTGACGAAGAGAAAGTAAATAATAATAATAATAAAAAAAATAATAAAACAGAATAAAATAAAATAAAATAAATGTATTTCAAGGATAATTTTAAAAGCTTTAAAATCATAATATTACAAATATACTTCTTTATTAATCTTGATAAAATAAATTTAAAGGGTTTTCTAATAAATTTTGGTATTAAA
The DNA here is from genome assembly GCA_963930645.1 of Salticus scenicus. Lineage (NCBI taxonomy): Eukaryota > Metazoa > Arthropoda > Arachnida > Araneae > Salticidae > Salticus > Salticus scenicus. The sequence goes on along the minus strand of OZ005652.1, from coordinate 324,004,415 downwards.
TTATATTATCTAAAAATAACGATACAAAGGCTCCATTGACACATTTTTAACAATTATGATTCAGGGAGCCTCAAAACGTGTATATATAACAAAAATTCAATTTCGAAAATTTGACCTCAAAACAATACTTTCTCTACCATATATGTTGGTAAGAGAAAGTAAAATAAATAAATAAATGTATTTCAAGAACAATTTTAAAAGCTTTAAAATTAGAATATTACAATTTTATTTCTTCATTAATCTTGCTAAATTAAATTTAAAGGGTGGAGGATTTCTAATAAATTTTTGCATTAAATATATTATTTAAGAATTACGATACTAAAACTCCATTGACACATTTTTAATAGTTTATTCTCTTGGGAAAAAAAAAAAGAGATTGCTCGAATCCTTAACGAATCGTGAATGAAGTGGAAAGAAGGGTTGCTTTGCCGGCATAGAGGGTTTTGGCGCGAGCTACAAAAATTCGCCAGGTTCGCCTGTAAGCGCCAACATTTCGGAGATACGCCCCCCGGAGGGTAAGGGAAGAATGGTGTAACCCCCGTTTCGCCGACAAAAAATTTCCTACCCCCCTGTTTTTCCCATTCAAGCTTTCCTTTCCAGCTATTTAGGGATTTGCCTATAATTATAGGGAAAACAAGTAGAAATGAAATTTCAATTAAATGAAATGGCGGGTACTAGTTACGTAAGGAGATTAGTGTCCAGTTTACCCCTTTTTACCAGTTGATACGACTCACAGTCTCAGGTGCACAAACCCATTGTGAATTACAATTTTCACTTGCCATTTTTTACGCCTAATTTATAACCACGTTACTGTCATAAAATTATTTCTCTTTTTACAGTACACTCCCAGAAATTCATACAGCCTGAGACCAGAGACTGGGCGAATTTTAAAATTTGGTAGATTTTTTTTTTTTTTTTTTCATTTTAAAATTAGAATTTTGATATTATAATGCATTAAAAATGATTGTCATTACATAAGATATATGAAATGTATAGATGAAGACAAATAAAGAGAATAAATAATGTAATAAAAACGCACATATAAAATTTATAGTATAGCAACATTTATAATATAGCAACTTATTATTATTATTATTATTCTTTAATAATTTCTTTTCAAAAGGAATTCTTTTTAAAAGGAAGTGGACATAGTCTGCTAGTATAAGAATAATTGTATAATAAATTTGCGAATTTTATTACAGTTTCGAAATATAATAAGTAAAGACAAGTAATTTATTTATTTATATTTTCAGTCTATGGATTCTTTTTTTTTTTTTTTCCTCTGTGTGTGTGTGTGTGTGTTTAAGCACATATATTATTGAGTTAAAAGAATTTAGGTACTTATCTTCAAGAAATAGACCTTGCTTAAAATTAACTTTCCTTACTTCATTAGACTCCATTTCTAAAATAACACCATTGAAGTTAGTTCTATCACGATTTTCTTCTTTGAACTTAAATTGGTCGTGATCAGCATATTTCTGAAGTCTAGTGAAATTTTTAAAATCCTTGTTTATTATTTCTTTAAAAATAATCTGATATTTTCAGTTTAAACACACCGATACATAAGCTCAATAAATACCAGCAAGTAAAAAATTACATAAATGCTGTTTAAAAAAAAAAAAAAAAAAAAAAAAAAAAAAAAAAATACATAATATTTCAATTTATATAATTTATATATAAATATAATTTATATAAATTATAAATATTTATATATAAAAATAAATATTTATATATAAATATAATTAAATATTTATATATAAATATAATTAAATATTTATATATAAATATAATTAAATATTTATATATAAATATAATTTATATAATTTATATATAGTCTTATCCTATTAAAAACTTTAACAATTATTCCTGAGTAGACCATTTTGGCAACTATAGGAAAAAATAATTAAGTGCCATTGACGCCTGTTTTTCACATTCTAATTTCTAACTCTGGGTGTAGCGTATTTATTTCCCAAGTTTTTCTGTATCTTAACTTCTAAGTTTTTTTTAGGATTATTGCCTTCAAACTACACAACTAATCTTAAATGAGCTTCAAAAATGTATGTTATATCCCCATTTCGCCGACAAAATGGGGGTGAACATTCACTGTCGGCGAAACAGGTGTTAAACCGATATTGTTGATTTTCCCTTCTTTGGGGAATTTGTCAACGAAAGGGGGTAGGAAATTTTCGTGTCGGTGAAACGGGGGTATAACCGGAAGAATTTCGTAAAATCACGTTACATAACTGTCGGATACATATAAACAATTTATGCACCAAATTTCGTGACCGCTAATCCCTTGGATTTCCCAAGACAAATTTAGCAGTAAGAGGAGAGGGGAGTCTAGAATTTGCTCCTTTCTAATACCCCTTCCCCCCCCCCCCCCTCAAAAAAAAAAAAAAAAAAAAAAACCGAAAATGTGTTTTTGTAAATATCTTAAAGAAGACACATGGCTATTTTTAATACCTTTTCACCAATTTTAGTAGAAGTTTTACCGAAATTTCTAAAGTTTACCCCTCCCCCTCCCCTGAATTTTTTTTTTTTTTTCCATGCCTGTAAGAATCAAGAATTCCAAAATCGTACTTATTTATACTTAAGTCTAATCTCTTCATGTTCAATGCCGAGTTATGCTTACAAACTTTTCTTTTTTCTTTCTTTCTTTTTTTTTTTTTTTTTTTTTTTTTGGTGCTTCTTGCCCCCAGGTTTAAAGGGGAGAAATTTCGATAAATCCCGTTTATTTAGGAATCGGATACACGTAAACAAAAAATATAAAATAAAATAAAATAAAAAATAAAAAGGCAGATCACAAAAATCAAAAACGTGTTTTGAAAATATCCTAAAGAAGATGCATAGCGGTTTTCAACATCTTTGTTCATCTTTTGTAGAGTTCTACAAAATTGAATTTTTAAAATATCTCAAATCGTTACAGAGTTGTGAACATTTTTAAACGCTAGTGCGCCTTCAACTAACATTTCACATTTTAATTTTTTTAACACTCCAACAAAATTTTATAGATCAGGATATTGGGTTTTTCTGAAAATTAAAATACAGAACTGAAAAAGTAAAGTTAAATAATATATTTGATACCGTTCATGTGATATGGAAACGCGTAAACACCCGGGTTACACTTGTCCGACAAGTGTAACCACGGTGACAAACCAACAATATTACGACATAAATCAAATCTGAAAATATATTCAAAATCTACACACAAAACTCAGTTTCATAAACCAGAAAACCCACAGCTGACAACATACTAATGAATATGCTGTAGTATTTTTATACCTATCCCTTTTTCCACGGAATTTCATTTTTTGAGTAATTCTCTCTAAATGTAATTATGATTAAATATGAAGAAAAATACTCTAAAAAATGACTAGTATGAAAAAAAATCTGATGTGGGCACCACATCACTTCCTTATACACTTTTAGAAATATACATAATGTTAAAAAACATTGTCACTGGACCCGAAACATTTGGCTAAAAATATTTTTAAAAAAAATGCATGCATACGTAAAAAAAAATAAAAAATAAAATTGTGCCTTGAGGGGACTCATGTCAAAGTTGTGCCTTGGGGGGGACTCATATCAAAGTTGTGCCTTGGGGGGGGACTCATGTCAAAGTTGGGCCTTGGGGGACTCATGTCAAAGTTGTACCTTGGGGGGGGACTCATGTCAAAGTTGGGCCTTGCGGGGACTCATGTCAAAGTTGGGCCTTGGGGGGACTCATGTCCAAGTTGGGCCCTGGGGGGACTCATGTCCAAGTTGTACCTTGGGGGGGACTCATGTCAAAGTTGTGCCTTGGGGGGACTCATGTGCCTTGGGGGGGGACTCATGTCAAAGTTGTACGTTGGGGAGGGGACTCATGTCAAAGTTCTGCCTTGGGGGGGACTCATGTCAAAGCTGTGCCTTGGGGGGACTCATGTCAAAGTTGTACCTTTGGGGGGGACTCATGTCAAAGTCGTGCCTTGGGGAGGGGACTCATGTCAAAGTTGTGCCTTAGGGGGGACTCATGTCAAAGTTGTGCCTTGGGGGGGGACTCATGTCAAAGTTGTGCCTTGGGGGGGCGACTCATGTCAACGTGGTCTGAACTTTTCTGAAAGTTTCAAATGTCTAGCTAGTCGAGAAGTTAGTTAAATTGCAAGATTTGTCCAAACCGTTATTGAGCTATTACCGTTTTTTGATACATTTTGCCCATTATGAACCTAATTTTCCTAAATTTCTCCAAAACGGAAAATCATATAAAGTCCAAAAAGGGAGGAGCACAACTAGATGTTACAACAAACTTATGTACCAATTCGCAACTTTCTACGTCCAACCGTTTTTGAGTTATGCGACATACACCCCCCCCCCCCACACACACACAGACACACATACATACAGACGTCACGAAAAATCGTGTAAAATCGCTTTTATCTCTAAAACGAGAGCTCGTGTTAAGACGAAACTTGCAGGTGTGCAACTAGACATCATGACTGTCACACGTATAAATTGGCAACATTCAGCGATAATTCGTTTTCGAGCAATGTGAAATACAAAATCCATTTCGCAAATCGGGATTACTATACTTCCTTATACTTTGTATAAGGAAGTAAAAAAGGCGGGTAATAATAACAGTATGGAATATTAATTAGGATTTTGGAAACAATGCAAAACCTGTAGAGTTTACTATAAATGTACAGCAATGACAAAGCTTGAAATTTTACGAAGGGCACTCGATCGAAGAGGAAGCAATTTTTCAAACATCTAAATCTATCACTGTGTCATATTTCATTTGATAGGCTAAAGCTAAATATAAGAAAGAAAGATTCACTGAATAAGGTATTATAACTTTTAGGTGCAATTTCAGCTTATCATTCAAAAGATATCAGTTTAAAACCTAAAGCAAGTACAAGACATACAGTACAATGTAATGCCAAAAAAATATGGTTTTGTTAGTAAATAAAGTATGGTAATTGTTGGTGCTGTCCACAGCATCGCCAACAATTGTATGAATTGAATGGGCGGGAAAATATGTCTAGTGGTAGCTGGATGGAACAAAACTGGTATGTGAAATCCAAAAGACTATGAGGTCGTATTGTATTAGCATTTTATTTGGGGGACGCACGCACTGTACATATGTTTGTGTACATACACGTATATCTATCTATCTATCTATCTATCTCTCTTTATATATACATACATATATATATATATATATATATATATATATATATATATATACATTATATATATAGAGAGAGACATATATATTGTTGCGTACTTGGGGGTTCGTGAGTTGTCCGAGAATGAAAGGCAAAACTTACAAAAATTCAGTAATTTATTCACAGAAAGTTCCAGAAAAGTACAGGTCTATAAACCAAGTATCAGCTTCAATTCAACCAGTAAACACAGCTTAAACAACAGCTGTCAATAGCAAATCCACAGTACAAACTGTATAGCAATAACATTTAAAGCAAGTCTCTTTCAAAGAGGCTCAAAACAATGCAAGCATTAGCGAAGCTGGCCGAGAACTGAACTGACCTGACTCGCCTTGGCGGGAAACCCTCCTTATATACCCCTGTAGAAAAGTGTGGAAGGATCCAGAAATTTCCATATCTCATCAGCCTATGAGATTAGAGCTTCGATATTTGGTATATCCCTTATAAGGATTTTCTCGCCAAGGTCGCCAAAAAATCGTCAAGGTGGGGAAAAGTCGCCAAATTTGGCGCCAAATCCATCACCTGCCTTATTGGGGCTTTTTAATGCGTTTTTAAGGGAAAATAAGTCTATTTCAACGCTAAAACGACTAGAAATGCACAAAATTAGCACTTTATCAACTTACTAAGCCTCTTTGAAAGAATTTATACAAAAATAAACACAATTATTTACAATTTCGTAACAATATGATTTATACATATAGAACACACATACATACATGGGGGCTTCCTATGTTTCTTTATTTTACAAACTACTAATTTTAAATATATTTTTTCTGATAGTGATGCAAGAATTCTTAAAAAAAGAGAGGATTCGGGAGAATCCCCATTTATATAGCCGATATGCTACAACATATATATATACATCATGACAACGCATGCTTAAGAAGAAACGGATTACTGTGAACGGGCCTTTCAGGTCTTATATCCTCAATCCAGTTAGAACTTAATTTAGAATTTGAAGAACTTCCTATTCTTTCATAAGATGACTACATATCATCCAATATTGTTATCTCTCTGAAGAGCCAGAGCGTATTTCTTAGTTAACAGAAGATAGAATTATATAAATTTCTTGAATTGCGCCACTGGTTGACCAGCCTTGTTTTATATCGGCCTGTATAATAGAATCCCATACCGGTTAACATGTACAGAAATTCATTTAAAATAACTTCTCACAATAGATATTTTATACAAGCATTTTGGAGCATTTTAAGCAGAAAATTTTGATAATATAGCCGTCTAAATAATCGCAGACAGTGAATAACGCAGCGTACACTGAAAATGAAGTAGCATATTTTTTCTTAATGTCTGTTTCTCATACCGGAATTGGTGCATTTATGTATCATAGGAGTTGAGATATTGTCCTTCCAAGAACGTGGTTAATTTGCTGCAAAGCTTTGTCACCTTTAACTGATATAAATCCAAACTAAATTAATATAGTTCTTCATATTGGCCTTCATGCATACAAAATTATATAGATTTTTACACTATAAAATCTGAGATAGAGCCTGTCCTTAAGTATGAGAAATTTTTGCATAATAAGCGCCATATGTTAAGTTTTATATCTTACAACCTAACCAGAACCGGTTTAAGTCCAACTAAATATAAATTTTTTTTAACTCCGTCGATCGATTCGTGAGATACATTGATCAAAGTATTTTGTTAACACACATATACACAAATATACGGATACGAATAGATATAAGTGTTCTAAAAATGATAAAATTGTTTTCAAAAACTTCTCAAAATCTGTAAACCGATTAAAAAAAAAAAAAAAAAAAAGTTGGGGGGGGGGGATATTTTGAAAATTTTGACGATTATAATACTTTATTCTCATGCATCTCCCTATATAATGAAAGAAAATGTGTGTGTGTGTGTGTGCGGATCTCCGTCACTTTGTAGGCAAACGCCTGATCGCTGAGCTACAGAATTTTGCATAGAGGTCCATCACTCCTGATGCACTTTGTAGCATGATATTCGAAATTTTGATTATTATTATTATTTTTTAATTAATTAAAATCTGTAACCTGATCGTCTCTAGACATGATCGTCTCTAAAGATAGAAACATAAAGGTAAAAAGACTTTCAGGCTCATTAGCTTAGTTGGTTAGAGCATTAAGCTAATAGCACGAAGACCGTGGGTTTGATCCTCCAGAGACCATTAAATTTACTGAATGGCGAAGCAGGCAAAACCTGCTAATATCGAAGAATGTATTATATAAATAAATGGAACAATATTGTAGGGACGCAATTTCGTATTTTAAAAAGAAGAACGTTTTCGCATATCAAAATTAAAGAGATAGCAATTATATTGAATTACCGGATGTTCCATAAGTGTGTACACATTTTAAAAATTCATAAAATTTTAAGGAATTGGTAGAATAGAACGCGGTTTGCAGAAAAGTTATTCACGTAAAGGGAAATTTTTTTTTTTACTTAATTTTTTTGTCGATGGAGGGCTCTGCACGGAGTGAGAAATATACAAATCAGAGTCTTATAAATTGGACACATCTTACTTCTTAATTTGCTTCTATTTGTCCATATATGAAGTTTAAATTGTGACGATGACTTCGTGATAAAGAAATTGGTAAAACGGAACGCGGTTTGCGAAAAAGTTATTCTCGTGAAACTTTTGTTTCTAAAAAAAAAAAAAAAAAAAAGAAAAGATAGAAAAAAAGTTAAATTTTTCATCGATAGAGAGCGCTGCACGAATGCACAGCGTGAAATATATAAACCAGGGTTCTATAAATTGCACGGTTTTACGATTAACACAGCTTGTTTCTTATTTTGCCTCCTACATGATCATATATGGACATCTAGGAGGATTCGATGATGACGTAAATAAAGCGTTATTGGTGAAGATGTTTTCCCTCTGCTAAGAACCGCCGACAGAGGCTGCAGTCAGTGGTGTAACTTGCTTGCATCTGTAATTTTGGTGATGGCTGACTTACATAATAGAATTTATATGACTGTAAGCATTATTAGCATGCAAATAAATATACTATTTCCAGGAAATGTGAGATCTGCTTTCGTACAGCGTCCTATATTGACAAAAATTTTAACTTATTTTTTTCCCCTTAAAAAAAAAAAAAAAAAAAAAAAAAAACTTTCACGAGAATAACGTTTTCACAAACTGCGTTTAATTCTACTAGTTCTTATATTTTTATGATTTTTTTTTAAAAATGTCTACAGACTTATGACACACCCGGTATTATAAAATGTTAAGTAAAACATTTTTCTTAAACAAAATTACTTAATGATATTTAAAAATATATAATTGTTTATTAATGCGTGCAACAAAACACAGGAAACGTGAAAAGAGCTATACATATAAGGAGATGTATTTTCAATAAGTTAAACTGAATTATTATTATTATTATTTTTATCTTAAAAAAAAGAAAAAAAAAAAACACTTTCTTAAATAAAAATAAGGAACCACTCTAAATCACCAGAAAAGAAAATTAAATTATATTCTGTGATATCAAAATGAGTAATAAAAAATAAGCTAAGGTTTTATTAAAATTGATTTTTAATAACAGATATTACGATATTTAATTTAAAAGGATGGGTTTCTGTGACGTACATTTTTAATAATATAATATCTCCTTTCGGAAACTCGTTCTAAATATAGATTATGCAAACCAAAATATACATTTAATATTATAAAATTGAAATATCATTATAGCATTTTAATATATTTAGGTTTTGGATTCTTTGTAAATATTTTTTGTAAAAAGTAGGAAATGCTGAATTCTTTATATATATATATATATATATATATATATATATATAATAAAAATAAAAAACAACATCTCATGAAAATAATACTATATTTTAATAATGTATTCTTCAAAAAAAAAAAAAAAAAAAAAAAAAAAAAAGATTTAAACAAAACATTCAAAACATTTCATACCCCAAGAATTATAATTCTTGGGGTATTTATAGAATTTTCTGTCAGTGTGGTTTATCATATATTGGCCAAACTAAACGCAGTCTTAAATTTCGTCTAAAAGAACATATGAATTACGTCCGCAAACAAGAAACAAATTAATCGGCTATTTCTAAACATTGCTGGGAGGAAAATCATAATTTTAAATTTAATTCAGCTAAAATAATTTGCAGACCTAAATCCATTCATGAACTCGATTTCTTTGAAGCTTTTCATATTTATAAAAATTTTAAAAACCTTGTAAATTGTGATTTCGCTGTTCCCTATTTGTCTGACTGTTGGAAATTTTATATTCAGTACACATTTTCTTAATTTTTCTACTGTTTACACAGCTAACTTTAATAAATTCCTATTGGCCACTCTTCCCACTTTTCCCGTAATCCTATTGGTTGAACTGAATTCGGCCCCTCTCCTATATATACGAGCACTTCTGCAGATTCAGAATCCTTTTTGCACTGAAGACGGCACGCTTAAGGCTGCCGAAACAGCTGTATGCATTTCCAATATTTTTCTTTGGCGTTTCTGACGTAGTAGTTTATTCGGGTTTTAATTATCTCCATTTTGCCCAGTCAACCACCTTTTTTGCGGGAAGCCACCCCCTACCGCAATGTTTATCACTGTTCGGGAGTTTTATAGCCATGAATTTTATTTAAGGGGTAGAAAAGGATTATTTTGACTGTTAAAAACAAACCAAATATATATATATACACACACACACACACACACACACATATATATATATCAGGTATAATAAATAATAATAATAACAGATTAATAAAAATGTAACAAACGTAATTTCTAATTTTAGGGGCGAATTCCCCCTATATTTCTCCCTTGACACTAATGTTCATGTTTTATAATTTTTCACCTCTGTAGATTTTCAGAACATATTTAACAGTTAAAATAATCCTTTATCTCTCTCTAAATAAATTTATAGCCATAAAATTGCCGAACAGTGATAAAAATAGGTGGCATCTCCAAAATAAACGGTGGGTGATGGGACAAAATGGACGTCATATTCGGTATCAGGAGGCCATTTTACACAAGAATTTGCATGAATGATATTGGGGCCAATTTTCATGGAGAGCACTGATATCAAAAGAAAATCAGTTTTGAAACCTACAGATGATAAATTAAAAATGCATTGTCAGATTGTAATAATAAAAATAATTAATATTATTGAGCGGGCTTTAAAATGAAAAAGAAATCATTAACCTTTTTAAAATTGTCACAAATACATAGTCCAATCATTCTTTTTGTGGCTGCACATCAATCAAATTTAACTTTGATCCCTTCCATAATTATTCTATGGGATTCTATGTTGATTTGTATTATAAGGATATCTCATTAAAAAATAATTTTTTTCAAATTCTATTTTTTGATTTGCAATCTTTATATATGTCGCCTTTTAGCTCAGTAAGCATTTGAAAAAGGTAATTACATTTTTTTCTTATTTCATTAAGTGGAAAACGTAAAAAAGTGAATATGACTAATGTACAGCTTTAACGATATTTCCGAGTTTTTTGAAAAATACACACATTGAAGTTTTACTTCTCGAGGAGGGGAGGAGGGAGGAGTGATGTTCCTATATATATTTAAAAGTTTCTCCTGGTCTACTGTTACTGTTACAGAGTTTCCAACATTCATAATTTATTCAGAAGCATCGCTAGTCCCTCCTCGTTTTCTTACCAATATTTTTTTTAAGTTGTAATTTGTTTCTTATTTTATGGTAGTTATATATTGGAATAATAATAATAATAATAATAATAAATCTAAAAATGAAGTTATTAGATAGTTGAGGTTAAGTTTGAGTGAATTTTTCGTCACACTAGAGCGACAGTCTGGTACTCACTAGCAGACAGCAGTGAGTCTAGCAGATGTCTAGCTGTGGTCTGGAGACATGACATCATAATTTTGGTCTTCCGTTGAGGGAGGATCAAATCGGCCGCTTTGGTAAGGCCCAGAGCGTATTAGGTGGAATTAAGGCGTTGTGTAGAATGTTGCGGATAGAGGTACAAGATTTTAGTGAGTTCCAAGTTCTAATGGTGATTGTGATTGTGATTATGTTGATTAAGTCCGATTGACTGCTCTAGGGTCCTAGACCTGAAGAGGAGTGCCCTCCATGGTGGTCTTTCATCTGGTCCTAGCCGTAATTACGCAAGTTTCGGAGAAAACCACGGATAACTTCGAACGTTTAGGTGAACGAGTGTGACTAGGATCGAACCCGGCACCTCACGTCAACCAGCTTTGAGCTCAGAACCGTTCGGCCACTGGTGGGTAGTTCTAACGAAATTATAGATTTCGGTGAAGCTTTGGTGTCATAGTACAATCGGAAAGTATTTTAGGTGAAGTTTGTTACAATTGTTATTCAAGGTGATACTTCAGTATGTCCTACGTCCTAATGAAATTACGAGAGTTTCAACGTAAAATAATTCTTCTTTGGAGAGTTACAGAAGAGTCAAAGAGAATGTTGCGGATAGAGTTACAAGATTTTTGTGAGTTCCAAGTTCTAACGGTGATTGTGATTGTGATTATGGGGATTAAGTCCGATTGACTGCTCTAGGGTCCTAGACCTGAGGAGGAGTGCCCTCCATGGTGGTCTTTCATCTGGTTCTAGCCGTAATTACGCAAGTTTCGGAGAAAACCACGGATAACTTCGAACGTTTAGGTCAACGAGTGTGACTAGGATCGAACCCGGCACCTCACGTCTACCAGCTTTGAGCTCAGAACCGTTCGGCCACTGGTGGGTAGTTCTAACGAAATTATTGATTTCGATAAAGCTTTGGTGTCATAGTTCAATCGGAAAGTATTTTAGGTGAAGTTTGTTACAATTGTTATTCAAGGTGACACTTCAGTATGTCCTACGTCCTAATGAAATTACGAGAGTTTCAACGTAAAATAATTCTTCTTTGGAGAGTTACAGAAGAGTCAAAGAGCGAAATCTGAAGGAAGTTTTTCATTGTCTTCGAACTATTTCGAAGTAGAAAAGTATATGTTGTTACAGTTAGGTTCACTAGACATTAATGATTTTTTTTCGGACATACGCTGCACACATTTCCTCATACCACATAGTATAAATCCAACACTTAATTTTGTGGGTAGTTATATCCACCATTCTTAAGTTTAACTAAATTGTTATGTTTTAAATTGTCGTCTTTTTTGTTTGAGCATTTACGCACTTTCAGCTGCTAGAATATCTATTCAGGGAGTTTCAGGAAAAAAATGCCACTTCACAATTTGTAATTTTTGTTATACAGTCTCTATAAATAACTGATTTAAGCAGGTACTCACAGTCTTTAATTATTTTTTCTCTGAACAAGTCCTCAAGTTGTAAAGATTTTAAATTAAAAAAAATCTGCTGGGTAAGCACTAGACAATGATTATGGCGGCAAATTGTTAACTGTTCAGAGAGCCCTGCTAAAAAATAAATAATCCTCATTTACAAATACGTTACCAAAACAAATATGTAAGTTTTTTATTTTTAAGAAGAAAATCTAGAAATGTAAACATTTGTTGTTATAGATTTTTATTATTTATAGTATTTAAATGTTTATTTTACTTCGTTATATTTTGTACGAGATTTGTGCATATGTAAAAAAATACACTCTTTTAACATTGAAAGTATTATCTGATACGAAGTAGGAGTTAGGAATTGATGTTATAAATCTTCCTTTATTTAGGTTTATTTTGAATGACACTTTTTATATAAAGTAATCCTTTTATTATTCTTTCAAAGACATACAATTAACTATAGAAAAATGGCACTTAAAATAGTGACTGATGGTGATTATTTATAATAATTCAAATTAAAGCATCTGTTTCATTATCGAATAATTTTAACTTCTTTTTACAGTAAAATTCTGGCTTTAACAGGGGTCTTATTTTGTTATTATTATTATTTAATGATTTAGAATTTTCTATTATGAAAATTACAGAATAAATTTACATTTTTCAATTAAAAAAATTGTTTTTTAAATGACAAATTTTGGATTTAAAGAAATTTATAATTTTAATTAAAAAGTTTTTTAAAATAATTTTCTTGTGTAAATATAAAGAGAAAAACAAAAATATTTACAATATTAACTTTATAATCTTTACATTATATTTTGGATGATAATTATGTCAAACAATAGTTTTATCTTAACATACAGTTTTGTTTTGTGGCACTTCCTAAAAGTTTTGAAGATAAATTTACGACATCTTGTAAAATACAAAAGTTTTAGCTGATACTCAGGAAAGCAAGATTTTCTCATCAGGATGATTTATATAACTGCTTTGGAGCTTAAGAAATTATCTTTTTTTTTTTTTAAGTGTAACTTATTGCTTCTAAGCCTTTCCTTTATTAATGATGCTCCTCTTAGCTAAGCCGGAAGTTTAATAAATAAATAAATATATATATATATCTTTTGTTGTGAACTATATAATCTTGTAACTTTTAACTTATCTGATACACTTAAGTTGTAAAGAAATCAGTTTAGATTTCCTCGAATGTAATTTTCAAAATACCCTTTTCTCTGTTAAATGAGGATTGACTTTTAAATAAAAATTTTAATGTTAAAATATAAATGCATTTTCCTGTTGACTCCCATTTAACTATAAACTGGTATTTACACAAGTATTTTACATTAATAAAATCATACGTACAAACTTAAATCTATTGATATATGTAAATATAGTGCAGTTACAACAACAATGGATTACCAATAAATTTACTATGTTAACGGTTCAGGAGATGTGATTCTAGGATTCTAGGACGGAAGGTGGCCGCTCACCACTGTGCAGCGGTTTTGAGCGATTTTAACCTTTAGAGAGGGGCTCCGATGGCACTGTGGAGATTCAAAAGAGCCCGTGTCTAAAGATTAAACCTCCTCCGTTGTTTATTGCATAAACAGAAAAAAAAAGAAAAAAAAAATTACAGAGGTCACTAAAGCGGAGCTTTCACACGACAGAGGGCGACAAGTTAACAAGAATATAAAAAGAAGAACGGAGCCTTGCTCCCTCGCATGGAAAGGCTTGTGTTGAAAAATATATGGACCTCCAAGAGAAAAGTTGGTAACTGCCTTGGAAGATTGAAAAATTAGTTGGTCAAATTGGAAAGATGCATTAAGAAGTTATAGATTCTGGTTAGTTTCTGACGTAGGGGAGGCCGGGTAACGATATTAAAAAGCCAGTCGTTAGGTTTATTAGGTGTGTTGAGGATCCGCCAATCATGAGTTAGTGGGCATAAGAAAAAGTAATGATTTGCATTACCCTCAGCCCCGCACTCACATTGTGGAGTGCGCGAGCAATGAAACTTGTAAAGATGTGATTTGAACGGGCCATGACCCGTTAAGAAGACTGTTATGGCTGGGGAAAGGTCAAAGTTATAATTTGACACTTTTGGGAGGAGGTTAAAAGTAAATCTACCTTTGGGAGTTGTATCCCAGTATAAGCTGCCATTCTTTCTTTAGTCGTGCTTTAAGATATCTTTTGCTGTAAGAGGGGGGGAGGGCCAGAACGAAATCCACTGCTTCCATTTTAGTGGCAGTTTTTGATAAGAGATCTGCCATTTCATTGCCCGCGACGCCCCTGTGATCTGAGACATGGGCTAAAGAGAAAGTATCGGGCTTAGACAGGAGATTTAATTTGATTTTCTGAATAATAGGGTGGCTACTCCTGTGGAGAGCCAGAGCCTGAAGACCTGAGAGACTGTCACTGTAGATATAAATTTTCGAATTGGTAAAATAGGAAATTGACCAAGAAATTGTTTGGCTGATAGAGAAAAACCTCAGCCTGGAAAACAGTGTTACAGTCCCCAAGTCTAGAGGACCACTGATGAACCAAGACCCCATCAACATAGGCGCAAAATGCGGCACCCACACCATAAACTGTCTTAGATCCATCTGTATATATCGCCACAGGGGCTGTAGGAGAGAAGGAGTTAATGTTAGTATTAATTAATGCGTGCGTAAAGTCCTTTGCTGGGTGTATGAACCAGCTGCCCATTTTGAGTTGAATTTCTTTATCTGGAAATAGGATTTTCTGTAAGTCTTTGTTTCTTAGTTGTAGTACGTTTATTTTGTTGTATTCGTAATTAAGAGTGAGCTGTAAAGGAGGAACACCGGTGATGACGTGGAGGGCATCAGTGGAAATAGTTTTATAACCCCGTGACAGTTGCAAGAGGAACATCTTTTGCAATGAATTTAATTTTCCTATAGCTGTTTTTGAAAGATTACCTCCCCAGATTCCCGCCCCATAAGTTACGATTTTTTCCACTATTGTTAGATACCATGTTTTTAACATTTTGATGCTTATACCCCATTGTTTTCCCATTAATTTTCACGAGTTATGATAACGTATAAGAAGTTTAATTTTAAGTAAGTTTAAATGTTCAATCCAGTTAAGGTTTTTGTCTATTGTTAGTCCTAAAATTTTCAAGTAATCGACATGTTTCACACTTTTGCCCTCAAACCTCATCGTCGGCTTTCTCTTCAGAATACGTGGTTTGGAGAAAGTTAAAGATTGAGTTTTATTGGGTGAAAGTTGAAGGTTTAGGTCTTTGAGCAGCAGGGAAAAAGCAGTGAAGGCATCCTGAGCTAAGGTCTCCAGATCTTTTCTGCGTTTGCCCGAGAGAATTAACGTGAAGTCATCCGCAAATGCAAATAATTCAAAGCCTTGTGAGCTCATAGAATTAAGTATGTTATTAGCAATGAGTGTCCACAGGACCGGGTCGAGACACGAGCCCTGTGGACAACCTTTCTGTTGACTGTGCACACTAGAGCCTGAGCCCCAGTCGATTAAGATGGAACGCTCAGATAAGTACGATCGGATGACTCCCGCCAAGTTTCTCGGACATTCAATTTTTGATAGGGAGTTAAGAATGTGGGGCCATTCGATTTTGTCGAATGCTCCTTGGATATCCAGGGATACTAAAGTTGTATATTGATCAGTATTGTAACTGAGGGCACTAGTAGAAAAAATATTTTCCAAGGCCTGTTCGCAAGATCTTTGAACCCAAATTGCCGTTCATTTAAGAGATGGTTAGATTCCAAAAAGTAATTAAGTCGGACAACAATTAATTTTTCTAATAGTTTTCCTAGGGTTGGAAGAAGGCAGATCGGGCGATATGATTTTGGCTCAGAAGGTGACTTCCCTTGCTTCAGGAAAAATACAACTTGGCTTGGCGAAGAACTCTAGGAAAAAGATTATAGTCCAGACAGAGATTTAACCAGATGTGTAAAATATTAGGGATGCATTTGTTGACTTGTTTTAAAATTTTAAAATCTATGCCGTCTGAACCTGGGACTTTTTCGTCATTAAAATTTTTAAGCGCGGTGTGGATTTCCACCTTCGTGAAGGCTTTGTCCTCCTGCGCGGAGAAAACGATGGGAACGTTCGCAGAATTTGGAATTGTTGACGGGCCGAAAATTTATTGTGTAAGAAAAACAAGGTTGTTTTGTTTAGAGGAACGACCAGGAGACCTTTGTAACATTATTTCATGAGGAGTAAAGTACTTTTGCGAATAAAATTTTTGTGCTGTACCAAAGACATTCGTCTGCGAAGAGCAGAAGGTCTTCCACGCAGCGTGTTTGGCTAAGTTAATTTGTTTTTTATATTGCGCTGCAAGTCTCTAAATTAATTCTTTGTGTGCTTGTGATTCTGATACTGGTATATGTTTAGTTTTCCGTCTTAAAGCCGTGAGTCTGTTGCGTAGCGTTTTAAAATGGGGGAACCAGAAGGAAGGGACGTGGTGACGTTGTACTGATCTCAACCGGAGTGAAGCGCTAGCTGCTTCTTTTATTGATGAAATGAAATGCTCTGTGAAAGAGTCCAGTTGTGTTATTGATTCGATGTCATTTAGTTGATTTAGTAATGAGTGTTCGTTAAATTTTATGAGTCTATTGAATTTGGTAAAGTTGGCTCTTTGTGTTGAGAAGCGAGTGCGGGTTTTTAATTGTGGAGTTGTGTTTATTGAATATGTTATGTAATTGTGATCAGAGTTATTGAAGACATCTAGCACTGACCAATCGTTAATCTTACTGAAGGTTTCTGGGTTGACTAGCGTAAAGTCTGGCCAGCCCAAAGCTCCGTGTTTTTGGAATGTTGGTGATGAATTTTCGATGTTTGCTAGACATAAGTTATGTGTAATAATATGTTCTATTAAGCGGCTTCCCCTAGTGTCCTCACGAGGCAAGCACCAAAGAAGGGAGTTTGCATTCAAGTCACAGCCGCAGATGAAGAGTGCCTTGTGTATAATAAGATGTTGCCATTCTTCAAGACAGAGATCAAAGTCAGACGACGGGGCTGCGTATGCGCTGCCTAAGAACACCTCGCCTTCACTTGACGTCAGTGTAATGAATACACAATTGTCCCCGGTGAAAAGGTGAGTGTAAATAAACTGTGATGACCTTAAGACAATGTGTGCATTTTTGTTGCGTGAAGAAAACACTGCCCATGATTCTGGAAAATCATACAGACGACCATCTGCAGTGCTATAAGCGTTCTGCAGCAGCCCAATATCAAAGGAGTTTTTCTCCTCCATAAAATCTTTTGCTGCTGAGTTAGCCGCTCTGCAATTGTTCAGGTTGATCTGCATGATTTTGATGTTTGATGGAGGAACTAAGTTAGTATTATTAGAAAAATTATTTTCATGCATTATTTAAATAATTTATGAGAGTTAATGTTTTTGTTATGAGAGAAATTTGAATTGGCAGTTACCTTAATGATATGAGGGCTGATGGGGAATCCAACCTTCCTGTACTTTAGGTTCTTGAGGTGAAAAGTTACTAAGATTTGGTGGCAGGAATTGTTCATTCTGGTACCGCAGCGGAAATGGTGAAAACTGCCAAGGTGCACACGGTGGAAGAAAAAGGAGGGGATTGGTGCGTTAGCTGCTCTCCCAAGGGGAAACTGTGCTTGTCGAACAGTGGAGGAAGACCTTGATTCGCAAAGAGAGGAGGGAATCTTTCCTCAAGATATTTCCTTTCTTTTTCATAGTGCTTTTGATATGTGGGGCAGGCCAAAGAGTACGCCGGACGATCTGTTTTGAGGCGTCTGTTGTTGCTCTCAAAATTTACCTGCATGCAATTGACACAACAAGGAGAATTGGTGCACTGAGAACTCGAAGGGTGATTGCCTCCACAATGGGCACAATAAGAACTGTTGTTACAGGTGCCTGAAGTGTGCCAGAATTCCTGGCAATGGGTACATCTGGGAATTGATGTAAAGGGTCTAACTCTGGATTTTATAATGCCGAAGTTAATAAAGCCTTCCCGAAGTTGAATTTCGGTGATTGGTTCCTGTATGTGTAGAATTTTGTTGAATTGTCCTGAATTTCTTGAATTGTTTTGTTTTGAGTACTTTGAAACTTGTTGCATGTTTTTTTGAGATGTTCAGTACCGTGGAAATATTGGATAATAACTGAGCATCTTGAATACCTTTAGGAACTCCTAGAACTATAATTTTTTAATTTCGTGACCTTTTGGATACCACGTTTAAGGTCATGATAAATTTTTGATTTGATTGGAGTTCATCTTTCAGTATTTTCGCAGCAGAGGGTGTGTTACAGATGAGTTCTAGGTGTTTCCTTGTCTCTATCTCTGTTAAGGTAGTGGCAATAGATTATTCTTTAAGTTGCTTTAAAATATCCACTCCTCTATGTGAGTCTTTGCGAGATGTTATGACCAAAGTTCTTTCCTGCCATTGCAAGATAGCTTCCGCCTGCGAGTGTAAAGGTGTGGGTGAAGCTGTATGAACCTTGTTGACTTCACTCTGCGTTGCTGAGATTGAAATGGCACTGTTTTTTCTTGATGTTGAGTCTGAACATCCTTCTGCTTCTGTATTAATAGGGGCTGCGTTTCTCTCCAGCATTGTTAGAATGGTGCCCTGCGATTTTTGTATTACTTTTAGTATAGAGTCTGTTTTTTCAAATTTGTCGTTGATGCTGGTGCTTAGATTTTGAAGTTCTTTGGAGATGTTAGAAGAATTCTCTGTTGATGGTTGTATTGTTACTGGAAGTGGTGAAGAGATTTTGCTGTCTGAGAGGGCACGTATTTGAAGGAAGGCGTTTTTAAGCAGCATCAGGGGGCCTTGTCGTACCCCTTACCTGACAGTTTGATGATGTCTATGGCCACAGAAGCTATTTCAGAGATCGAAGTGTATCCTCTGAAGCTTTCATTACGTTTTAAGAGAACCTGAGAAGCTCTTGGATTCCGAGAGAAAGGGGACTTTCGTTCGATGTTTGCTTTGTTGGCCGATCTTAGTGATCTGGTTGAGACCGATGACCTGTTTGATATGTAGAACGGACAGAATTCATCGCTTGATGTTTGGACGTCAAGCGTCTCTTGAGATTTTTCAGTTTGTGGCATTTTGATTGAGTAGCTTTTATTATTATTTTTTTTAGTGCTAGAGGCCTATTTTAGTCGGTACAGTTGTCGAATTTTTATAATACACTTTTAATTAGTGCTAAGGGCTTATTTCAGTCGGTTTATTGAATGGGGATTTATTGAATGAAGTCCCCCAAAGGCCCAACTTTGACATGAGTCCCCCCCCAGGCCCAACTTTAACATGAGTCCCCCCCCAAGGTACCCCTATTTCAGTCGGTACAGCGTTGTCGAATTTTTATACGTCACTCTTAATTAGTGCTAAGGGCCTATTTCAGTCGGTTTATTGAATGGGGATTTATTGAATGAAGTTCCCCCAAGGCACAACTTTGACATGAGTCCACCCCAGGCCCAACTTTGACATGAGTTCCCCACAGGCCCAACTTTGACATGAGTCCCCCCCAAGGCACAACTTTGACATGAATCCCCCCAAGGCCCAACTTTGACATGAGTCCCCCCCAAGGTACAACTTTGACATGAGTCCCCCTCAAGGCACACCTTTGACATGAGTCCCCCCCAAGGCACACTTCCCCCCCAAGGCACACTTCCCCCTCATTGGGAAAAAAAGAAAAAACTTTGTTTTGCGGCTATAAGACAGTTTGGACTTCCAACGTTATTTGTTACAGTATCTGCAGCTGAAACACATTGGTTTGATTTAATGAAAACTTTATCATGGAATTTAGATCGTCACGAATTAACTAAAGAAGAATTTGTCGATATTAACAAGTTTAGCAGTAGGCCTCTGGCACTAAATTAAAATCTGTCAATGTCAGATTTTCATGTTTTAAATAATGAAATAATGTCGTGTGTGTATATATATATATATTTTTGCCGTTAAATACGCACTTTTTATCTCAATATTACGTTCATGGTAACGTAAGCTGTGATAAAATAGAAGTTAACTTATTTCTTTTCTTTTTTATGGTTAATTGGAAATTCACTAAAAGGGTTGGATTAGAGTAACACGTTAAAAAGGAAAAATCCCTTTTAGCTAGGTGAGAATCACAATTTGCACTGAAAATATTAATATACGCTTTTTGAAAATTTATAAAGTGTCGCCCAGAGAGAAGTGGATGGGGCTTTCTCAGCCGCACAATGCCTCATTAAAGAAAATAAATAATTAAGTAAATAAATAAAGATAAATAAATAAATAATAAGTAGTTAAATTAATAAGTAAAGTAAGTTAAAAAATAAATAAAAAATAAGATAAAATTTGTTTTTTGGTTGCTTGTTTAAAGTAGTTAAGGTCTGAGCTCAAGAAGTAAGAAGAATGTTAATTTTATTTATTTTTACAAACAAAAAGAAAAAGAAAAAAAAGAAAAAAAAGAGAAAGAAAAGGGGGATGTTTGAGTTTAAGTAGGATTTGAGATGGAGTCGTAAAGTAGATTTCTTGTTACAAAACCGTAACAGTAGCTTGGGGTTGTGAAGAGTTTATTGATGTTGGTGCTTTAGCCTATTCATGGTCACGCCATTTTTAATTTTTTCGTTTTGAAGCCATTTTAGTCGGAGGGGCCGCCTGACAATTTTGGCGGCCCTAAGCAATAGATTTTTGGCGGCCCTCTCTAATAGATATCACGCCAGGGCAGCTTATAAATTTCATGTGACCCCAAGTAAATTTTTTCACGGTGTTCCCCCCCCCCCTCCTCCCGTACAAAAGAAAAAGCTACTATATTAAGATTCAACTTATTCTAATATTATAAGTTAATATAAATTTAAATAACATTTTAATTTTTTTTTCTTTATTTTTGGTAAAAATTGAATTGGATTCGGCATATTTAGAAATAAGAAAAGATAAACAAGTTGAATCAAACCTTTAGCTTTTCATACCTGACTGTGCTAAACGTTCGATTGGGAAGATGCCTGAATATTTCTGTATATACTAATCTCCATTCTCTACATGACATCACACGTATTGATGTACAATGAAACTACTGTACATCATTACTGTTATATCTGTATATGTACTCATATACCATGTACAGCTTGTACCATAAACTGTTTGGCCGAAAATCTGAGTAAAAACTATTAAAATGGAATGCAGAAGAAAAGGGAATTTGAAATCCGTCATTCCTTCACTATTGCTTAGCTATCAGATTGCGGCATCGCATCCAAAAACGGAGTGAATCTATCAAGTTGCTGCATTTTTACCACCGAAAAAGTTCCAGAGGAATAATAATAATATTAAAATATTACTGCTTTTATTATTTTTTTAATTAGTTATTTTTATTATAATTTTAATCCTTCCATAATAAATGATAATTTTACATTTTACATTAAACCAGATAACAAGAATTCGTTTCATTTTTTAAACAAGAACGAAAAATCATTAGGTTCGCATAGACTATTAATATTTTCCAACTGTATGCACTTGTTGCCTCGTTTAAGCTTTAATGTACTTTGCCTACGCTATCACACAACGGAAAAAACACAGACAGACAAACTAACTGAATTCCTAATCACTCCAAAACATTGTTGAAAAGTGCTAAAAAGTCTTAACACAAGCGGAAATTCAGTTCTAGCAATTTCCAATTGTAGCTCTTAAGCTCTTATAATGTGTTTGAATACTTTGGTGTGATCCTGTAAATCTTAATGCTAAACATACCATATTATATAAATTTTTTTTTTATATTATATGAATAATAAATCTAAATTTTAATACGAGTTTCGTTAACTTTATTGAAAAGAGTTAAAAATGCTTTCCCCTTCACTTTTGCTTGAACTTTTTCTTTAATATATATGTGAAATAAGATTTTTATTAATTCATTTCTTAGTGGATTGATTTATCAGATGAAATTTTCTGTTGGCTATTATTAATTGTAAACTAATCACTTTCAAACACAACTACGAAGCCTTTTCATTCATAAACGCACGACATAATTAGATATTCTTATTTAGCTATAGTGATACGAATTGACTGGTAGGGTTTAAGACCGATTGACTACGCTAAGGTCAGAGGCCTATAGGTAGAATGCCCTACGAGGGGTTCTTTCTAAGGGGTCCTAGCCTGTATTTACGTGAGTATCGGAGAAAACCACGGAAAATTCCGAACGTCTAGATTGATGAGCGCGACCTGGGCACTTTCCATCTACCGGCTTTGAGCGCAGAACCGCTCAGCCACTGGTGGGCCTTTGATGCGAATCAAAGTAGCGTGTAATTTTTCTGCATGAAAAACTACCTAATGTGAACGCATGAAACAGATTTTCAAAACACCATAGGTGAGAAAAAAATCGCCCTTATGTTATTTAAATTTACTCTTTTATTAATCTTAATTGACACATTTTACGTATTTTAAATCTATTCTTAAGACCTTTCTGAAATCTGAACTATTTTCTGACTTGTCTACGAAGTTATTTTTTTCGCAAATGTACAAAACTTTCAGGATTTTTTTTATTTAGATACTTATAAATTTAATGTTTTTTTTTTTTTTTCCTATTTTATTTTCTAGTTCCTGATTATGGATGAATTTTATACAAGGAGTTAGAATTTTAAGCTGAATGAGTTTAAAAATGAGGCCGCCATGCGAAACTGTCAAACGCGTTAGTGATGTCAAGTAAAAGGGCTTCGAATTTTTTAGATTTAATAAAACTATCGTGAATAAATTCTGTTATTCTGATGGGTGATGAAATAATTAGGTCTAAAACCAAATTGTTCGGACTGAAATTGCAAATCATCCAGCCCCTCTTCATCATTTCCCCCATTCAATTTGAAAAATTTCCCTTTCATTCATTACCACAATACAAATCAAAATACATATTTATTAAAAGTCAACATTTTAGTACCTTAACCAGAACATCAAATTTTCATTCCCAACTGCGAAAATTCGTCTTGGAAATTTTTACAGAGTTTTACTTTAATAACACAAAGAAAATTTTTCAGTTATTTCCTCTATTTTAGACTTGTTCGCAAATTCTGGTGGTAGTTTATTTTAAATGAGTGAAATTTCCTTGTCCTTGAAAGGGTTAAGGTGTTTTTATACAAAATTAAAATCTTTAAAGAAGGTTACTTTAAATTTACAATCGAATATACACGTCATATTCCCAAAAGAGAGAGAGAGAAAAAATCAAGAATTGGTTTATGATTTTCGCTTTTCTTCCATCCATTTTTACTTTCCGAACACTATAGTGAGGAAAGTATTGTAATCATGTCAAAAATCCGAATTCGAGATTTTGATGTTTCTATACGTTTTGAGGTCCCCTGAGTCCGTTTTCACTATTTTTACGATGATGTATGTATGTGTGTGTGTATGTGTGTATGTATGTGTGTATGTATGTGTGTATGTCTGTGAGTGAACACGCTAGCGTCTAAACGCTTTGTTCGAATAAGCTGAAAGTTGGTACGTATATTGTAAGTCACCATAGTACGAACCCTATAGATTTTGGTGAATCTAGCACTTATAGTTTTTTTACAGGGACACAAAGAAAAATTCTTTATCATTATGGCCAAGGGACCAAAATCTTAAAAGTGCGATAGCATCTAAACGCCTTATTCAATTGAGCAAAAACTTTATACACATATTATAGGTCACAAATATTCAATCTGTATAGATTTTGGAGAATCTAGCACTTATAGTTTTTTTACAGGGACACAAAGAGAAATTATTTGCCAAATTTTTAAAAGTGCGATAGCATCTAAACGCCTTATTCAATTGAGCAAAAACTTTATACACATATTATAGGTCACAGATACTCAATCTGTATAGATTTTGGTGAATCTAGCACTTACAGTTTTTTTACAGGGAGACAAAGAAAAATTCTTTATCTTTATGGCCTATGAGACCAGCGATAGCATCTAAACGCCTTATTCAATTAAGCTGAAAATTTGTATGAATATTATAAATCACTGTTGCACTAACTATAAGCATTTTGGTGAATCTAGCATTTATAGATTTTTACAGGGACACAACGAAAAATTCTTTAACCTTATGATCTAAGGGCTCAAAGTTCAGTAGCGTTAAATAAAACCTCGTGTTATATATGGAGAAAAATACTCAAACACTCTGTTATGGTTTTCTCTTTTTTGTTTGTTTAGCAACTCCTCTTTCTTTATTTTATCTACAAAACTGTTAGTTACTCAATGTTCGGAAAGTCGAGTGGAGTCACTCCAGATTTTTTTCCCTTAAATTTTGGGCAGAGTTTAAATTTTTTTTTGGCGGCCCTCCTTTTCCGGCGGCCCTAAGCGACCGCTTAGGTTCGCCTAATGGTAAAGCGGGCCCTGAGTCGGATGTGTTTTATATATTTTTAAGTCATTAAATACTAATAATATTACAAATTTATCAGGAATACTGAGAAACTGATTGTTTTCTATTTAGCAAATTCGTAGCAATGAATATATGATTCAGAAGTAAAAAACTCTGACCGTGTATACGCGTTCATGACCATGAAAGGGTTAAATAAGAGTTAGTTATTGTGATAATTAGGTGGAATGAAAAAAAAAATAAGTAAAATTAAATAAATAAATTAATTAATTAAAAAAAAAAAAAAAAAAAAAAACTTTTTTTTCCCTTTCATTCCTTTTTTCATCTTTCCCCCCCCCCCTTTTTTTTTTTCTTTTTCTCTTTTCTTTCCCTTAATTTCCTCTTTTTCCCTTTTTCTTTCTTCCCTCCTTAACTCATCTTTTCCCTTTTTTTTTTTTTTTTTCTCTCCTTTGTTGGGACCATGCACTCACCCTCCGCACAAATAGGCAAGAAGCCTGTGTAGTTATTTTTAACAGATTGAGTTCTTAGAATTTGAAGATAGTGGATTTATTTGGTTTGTTAGGTATCAGGCATTAGTAGGATGATATTTGTCAGTGGTGAGAAAGAAAAAAAAATTAAGTTTAAATCTTTCAGTTATTTTTATAAATATTTCCCATCCCTTTTACCCTAAAACCTGAAACCTACGATAAGTCGTTCTAAAAAGAGTTATTGTGCGCAGAGTTGCTGTGAATGTGTAGATGTTTCTTACAGTAACTAAGTGTGAGTATTTAAGAGTATTTAACGTTTTAGTTATTTTAACTGAAGAAGGTATGGAATGTTGAGTTAAACGTTTAAATTGTGCGCTAAATTGATTTACTACTGCGAGCGAGAAGGTGATTATTGTTTTAGTGATGTAATTAATCAAAATAATTAAAAACTAGATTAAGTTAAAGTTAAATAAATGAAATTTGAATTTCGCCATGAGTAAATTTCTTAACTTAGTACTATAAGCTCAAACCCACGGTTAGTAAGTGGATGTACCTTCCAACAGCTAAGTGTGACTATTATTGAAGTTTTACGTTTGGTTATTTTAGTTGTTAAGTCTTGGAACGTAGTGTTAATTGTTTAATTGTGCGTTAAATTAATTTACAGCTGCGAGCAAGAAGGTGTTTGTTTATTTTGGTGTTGTCAAAAGAAAAACTTAAGATTTGCCTAAAGTATTTACTTAAAATGAAATCTTAACCTACGATAAGTTAACCTAAAAGGAGAGAGTGTGCCCAAAGTTGTGGTGAGTAAGTAGATGTTCCTTAAAACAACTACATGTGAATGTTGTAGAGGCTAAACGTTTCGTTATTTTAGCTAGAATAGTTTTGGAGCGTAGGATTAATAGTTTAATTGTGCTCTACCTTGATTTTCAACTGCGAGTAAGATAGTGTTTATATGATTTGGTGATGACTATAACAATTTTGATTTCGATCAAGTTTAAGTTTCTAAACTTAAATCTTAATCCTAAAACTTTGATAGGTTTATCTAGAAAGGAAAAGCGTGCCGAAAGTTACGGTGAGTAGGTAGATGTTTCTTACAACGACTAAGTTTGAGTGTTCTAGAGGCTTTAGGAGATGTGATTAAGAGGTTTCAGAGAAAATGTTAGTTCAAAAGACTTAACCATTTTATTGGTCATGGAATATATTTTAAACCCTCTAATTTAAATTCCCAACTGCAAAAAAATTATCCCAGAATTTTTCTCAGGCCTTGTAGCGTTCTTAAAATTTCAGTCGCGTTTTATTTTATTGTCACCACTATTGCTAATTTATTTTTTCTTGAATGTCTTAATCTAAAATATAAAGTGAAAAAATATTGTTTTAAAATAATGGTTACTATGTAAGGAAATGAGTGTAAAATTTTAGGAATGCAACGAGGTCATATTTATTTATTTATTATTATTAATTTTTTAATAAAAGAATTTACTTTTTTAACTTAGCCTGAAAAAAAAAATCATTTATTTCGTTTCTTCTAAATTTGTTCTTAAATTCTGGTGGTTCTTGATTTTAAATGAGCATATTTCTTTAACAGTTATTGATTGTCACATTACATTGTTGATGTCGCATTACATTTTGTTAACCCTTTCACTCCCAAGAGAAATATTTTTCCCTTCTACAAAAATCGTTATCGAATGTTCAATTATTATTAAATCGATATTTTTTTTTACTGAATGTCAAAATAAAACGTATGTCCAAGGCAGCAAATGTATTTCTGAACGAATAAAAAAAAAAAAACTTATAGAAAATAGGACACATAATAAATGTGTTATGTGCAATGTTCACTTGTGCTTCACAAGTAAACGAACTTGTTTCGTAGAATACCATAACTAGCTATTTATTTTACTTTTCTGATAATTTTTATATTACAAAGCAATAAATTTGTATTACAAAGCAACAAATAAAATACCGATATAATAAACCTAACTCTTCGTTTATTTACTTTTATGGTCCATAGGGAAAATATTTCCCATGAAATTATAGGAAACCTATACACCCTGCTAAATTTTTCTGGATATATTCTCTTACTTTACACCCACAATAGCTAAAATATTGTGTTGTATTGGCCTATTTAGCCTTGGAAATCTTATGGTCCTGAAAGGGTTAAACCAGTTTAAAACTTTATCTGTTATTTTTTTTATGTGTCAGTAATTTTGGAATTAGTAAAATTAGAAATTTTATTTTTTAACTTCATTTAACAACAGGAATTTTTAAGAAATTATTATTGGAGGATATTTTTATTATTAATAAATTATTAGGCTGGTAATTGTGTAATGACTAAAATTGTTCGAGCCTTTTGGGTGGTCGTGAAAAGTCATTGTAATAATATTGGAAAAAAAAATTTATGATTTAATGTATCGAAATATTATTTTTCAGTTAAAAAATTCTTTTTCTTTATTTAATAGATGCAAGTAATATTGTAAATTTAGAATCATAACCTTGTTGATGCTTTTTAATTTGTTTTTCCAATAATGTCCACTTAATATTATGTCTTTTACTACAATTAAAAAAAAAAAAAAAGAAAAGAAAAGGAAACTTAATAGAGTTTTTCCCAAACTCTGCGGAATGTCTATGCATAAATTATAATGAAGAGTATTTATTGTTTTATTTAAAGATGGACAATTATTTCTAAGTTATGTAATTTGGGGTAAGGTTTTCTTTAATCTATGATAGAATTTCATGTAAACGAATAGTTTTCTTTTCAGCTACATTCAAGGCTTTTCACTTTGGGGTTATTAAAGTAATAAATTTAATCTTCTTCATTTTGGTAGATTTTAAGTAAAATGGAAAACACAGCACGTAATTAAGATATTATTTTACACGATCACAAATTAAAACTTTGTTTATCTATCTCAACAAGTTGTTGCTTGAATTGTAGATTTGTAGAATTTAATAATCTTGGTGAAATATTTGTAAGAAAGGTTTAACTCTTATATGGGTTCACCATTGTGTATTTTACTGTGGGATATAAATTTTTAATTTGGACGTAATAATTTACTATGATAAATTTCTATGCAGGCAATAATAATTCGAGATAAATAAAGCTGGAGTTTATTTTTATTTAAATATTCGGTGTTTAATATATATATATATATATATAAAGAGCACCAGAATGTATTTCAGCGTATGTATACTGAATATGTATACATTTGTTCTTCCATATTTACTCTTTTACCATTCGTTTATATTTTTATAATACATATTTTTTTAATCATCAATATACTTTACATATCTTTTACATAACAATGCGTATTTCGCAAGAGTACTTATTCAATATTTCTATAAATAATGCGTCGTTTCATTATAATTTTTTTTAAATAAGAAGTTAGGAGCATAAGGCATATATTACAATAATAATATTTTCACAGAATTGTTTAAAAAATTCCATTTACTTATTATTTTTATTGTTAAGAAAATTGAAAAGCAAAAATATGAAAATAAAATTTTACAAAAATAGCAGGGAACATTTAAAGAGTGTCCTGAAATTACTGTTTGAATATTAAAACGCAAATATGTGAAAAATCAGCAAGGACAAATAAAAATATGTATTTGCATGTTTAAATACATTCATTTGTCACAAATACACTTCATTTGGCAATATAAGTAACATAATCGCCAACCAGTCGAAAGTTCTGTTTAATGCATTGAAAAATGTATTTTCAGTAAACTCAGAAAATTTTGTTCAGTACTTTTCTATAAGTTAAGCTCCTATTACACACAACGAGTTTTTGGACAGCTTTTGAGCCAATTTTGTTCGCTCAAATCACCTCAACTCTCAGAGTAATAGGAATTGGGAATACGAACAAGTTTTTCTGGCTAGTCATAAAAAGTTGTTGGTACGAGCAACTTCTCGTATTGTGATAAGCCGTCGAGAAGAAAGCTCCTTACGAGCCGATAAAAGATAGCGGCGGCGGGTATTCATTCACACATTGTTCTCTTCGCTTTCCCCCGTCATCCCCGTTAAAAGAGCGACAAGTAAGTGCGGCTTGACAAGTACTGTACACCGTGCAAACCAGTTTTTTGAACAATTTTTGATTCAACTATTGCAACCCTCTTACAGAATTCGGCTTCAAAAAATAGGAGCAAAAATTGGCTCAAATCAAAGTTGTGTGAAACGTCGTTGCGTGTAATAGGAACATAACATTGAAGAATATTTGACTTATTATTATTTTCTTAAACTGGCGTTTATCTCTATTCAAATTCTGTTTTCAAATGAACCGCCTTGTGAAATGGTTTTCCAGATGAGCAGTTTGGCGGTAAACTTTTCCTTATTTTTAAACTTTGAAATAATCTGAAATTTACTTATTTGAAATGTCATTCATAAATTCTTTGCACAAAATGAATCTGTTTATATCTGTTTAGACTCACATGACACACAAGTTTTGTCGTTCGTAACGAAAAGTTTTCTCTAAGATTCGATACTTGTCACCTCTTTTCGCCCTTTCAGCCTAATATTTTTAATACAGAAGGACAACAGATTAAGGCGTAGTTAAAATACGGAATCGTTTTTCATTTTCTTGAAAGCTTCTCTGTTTGGAAAAGATGGGTTTTTAATAAAAAGAAGTCTCACTTACGTTTGGAATTCGTATTGGCGATTGTGTCTTATCAACTCTAAATTCCCTAATATATTGTTCTAATTTTTCTTTAATGATCCTCTCTCCAATTTCTTGAATTTTAATATGATTACTTGTAAATTTTCAGTTAACACGTTGAGTGCCATGTCAGCTATCGGTGGCTGACACTGAACTTTCCGTTTAGGCCGCGTCAATCATCGGTACATGACAGTGTAAAATATTATATAAAACTAAAAAAAAAAAAAAAATTACTGAAGTAATTACTGAAGAATTATTTGAAATTTACTTAATTTTTATTTATTACAGGACTATATCATTAAAGCATTTTAATGTATTTCATTGAAACACGGTAAACCTAACGCGCTTCTAAGCAGTGCACGCGGATTAACAATTTGCGTGGCGCTCAACGTGTTAAAAATGTAACTCGAGAAAATGTTAATAATTTGGTTAAATTTTGTTTTCATCTCAATGAAAAAGAAAAAAAATATTATTCATTAAATTTTTATTTATTTTAAGAAATAAAATAAAATAAAAGGAAAATAAAAATTTATCTATTCAAATATATATAGTGAACCTATTAATTTTGAGACTGTAATTCTTAGACACTTTTTATTGTTTCATTGTATAAGGAGATAAGTAACTTCAGTTCCATGTAATCTTCAAAATACAATGCGTTAAATAATAAAATAAAAATATGTTCAGCTGAAAGTACTTTGATTGAGATTATTTTTATTTATTTGCATAAAAGTTACTGCTTTAAAACCTCTATGAGTAAATGTCGTACAGTTTATGCAAAGAGGATCTCCAAACGAAAATGATCATGTCGCAACAGAAATACTTTTTAAGGATTTCCTTTTTATGGCAAATATTTGTTTTCAAAGCAGCCAGTTTCAACACAATAAATGTTGATAATGGAAATAATCTCCATAATAATTTAACGTATATCGCATGAAAAGAGTATTGCTTTAGAAAAATAAATAATATTTTTAGTTTTTTCAAATAGAAAACATTAAATCGTAATATTAAATTTGTCATATACTCCAGACAAGAAATCTACAAAATAAAATTTAAAACATTTAGTTGTATAGTTTATTATAAAATGCAATATTTTTATGATACAGTCGGTAACAAAAGTGTCCGAACACTAGCAGAAATGCCTATGTAAAAAAAGTACACTTCATACTGTTTTGTTAAATAAATCCTTATCGAATCATGTTCTTACACTGACTAAGAACAGGATTCGACAAGGATTTATTTAACAAAACCGTATGAAGTGTCCTTTTTTTACATAGGGATTTTCGCTAGTGTTCGGACACTTTTGTTACCGACTGTACATTACATTAATAATGTAATATACATTCATGCATATATACATACATACATACATACATATATATATATATATATATATATATATATATATATATATATGTTTATATACATTAGGTTGGCTGGAAAGTTCTGACGTATTTTAAATAAAACATTTGAATGAGTTTTAATAACGTATAAAAATTTGTATTTTAATCAATAATATACTATTCATTATTTCTAATCACCCATTCCCATCTTTCAGGAAGCTTTGTCTATCTCCCTAGCGTAGAAATTCTCCTTTTTGGACCCAAAATGTTGCCCTGTAGATCGCTTCGCAAGAAATAATTTTTTTTCCCGTCAGATAATTTAAAAACGATCGAAATAGATATAGTAATCCGATGGAACTTTGTCAAATTAATATGGTGAGTAACAGAGAATTTTCCATCCAAGCAGTTGCGGTATCATTGTTTGCATTATCTTTATGGAACAACATTTCTTTTCTCTTAGCTAATACTGGCAGCTTTTCCATTCAGTTTATCAAAATAATTACAACGAATGTTTGCACTGATAATTTATCTCTGTTTAATTAACTCGTAGTACTCTGGGCTTATGCTATCCCACTACAAACAGAGCATCCTCTTCCGTTGATGAAGATCTGGTTATGCAATAATTTTGGCGGCTGTTTCAGGTTTGCCGTAAACTTTTTGTCTCCTTATATAATATTATCGCAACGAATCCACTATTCATCTCCCATAATTAGCTTGCCCCCAAACGGTTTCACATTGTGCCTAATAAGGAGATGTGGACAGATTCTCACACAAAGCAATAAATTTATTTCAGTCAAATTGTACAGAACCCATAAATATTCTGCTTCAAGACAAATCCAAGATGTCTGATGTGTTTCTCAACAATGAATTGTGGATGCCGTGTTCCATTGTAATTGCTTTGGTGTTTAGATGTGGGTTACTCTCCAAAATGTCATTTTTGACCTTGGATAGCTGACCAGATCGATGCTCTTTTTTTTAAGACTGAAATCCCGGGAACGAAATTAGGCAGGCCATTTTTAACAAGTCCGAACATTTACAACTGCATTTCCCAACGTGCCATATAGGTTTTTACAAGTAAAGTAACCAATGCATTGCTTCCTTTCTGGAACTCATATCAAACGCAATGTTTAAAATATACATTTTCACTGCCATTTTATTCAATCTGTACTTTAAAACTAACTGATGAAGGATATTGAATGTAGTCCTCTTATAACCCACGATAGGTACGTTAAACAATAATATCTCACATGACATACTATACCACTTTGTCTTGCCCTGACAGGTAAAATTACCTGCAGGTAGTAAAAAGAGACAGTATTTTCCCACCAACCTTATATATATATGACTCAGTTTGTATTTCAGTGTATGTGATAAATTATTACAACAATGCTTTAGTAATTTAGCTTTAATCCACTTTCTTAAAATATTTTGCTTTTCAGATTAAAGTATAATATTCTTTTTATTTTTCTCATCTCAAATTTTTTCTGATTTATTGTTTATACAAAATGATATTTTTCTGGATCCTTAAAGAATAAGGCACTAATAGTCTATTTATAAGCAGCATATTTCAACAGTAACGTATTATTTTGACCAATCCATTATACAACTATTTGTTCAATTACAATTTGTTTATCTTCTTAACTTGTTCACTTTACCACAGTTTCTCATACCTTTTAAAAGTTTCTCGTACAAAATTCTCTGTAACGTACTATTTAATAATGCTTCATCTTACTTAATCTACTCCATCCTAAAACATTTCTATAATATAGCATTTGATATGAGTTGATCCTATATAATCCACTTGATCATACTTTATATATACTACTAGCACTTATTCCTTAACTTCAGGTAAATTGAAGATCTTGGAAAAGTCATACCGTAATTTCCTTCGAGCACGTACATTCTATCATATACACATAACATAGAATGTCAATAATGTCATGATCTAAACGTGACAGGATGAAATTACACATCAAATACTTCATTAGTTATAAAGGCTATTTAAAGTGAGGTAAGAAATAAAGAGTTTATAATAAATAGGGCTTTTTTTAGTTTAAAGGAAATAAATAAAAGGAAATTAACAATTAAATATATCATTTAATTGTATTATTTATTTTAAATAAAATAAGTAATACAATTAAATGATAGATGATAATAATGATATAACGTACAAAATTTTTATACAAAATAAATTTCAGAAATTTACAGGTAATTATTGCTGATAAAGCTTCCATTAACATTACGGTATGCGTAACAAGTTTGCATTACGAAAATTATAATATGTTCTATTTTAAAAATATAACTTAATTAGGAGAAGGTATTTTGTCATGTATAAGCCTGAAATTAATATACGACACAAAATTGTATTTTAATCAAAAGATAACCTTAAAAATGGTAGAAAATATAAAAATAAATGTCATAAACTTAGTTTTCTTGAACAAACATTTGAAATTCTGATTATGTTAATAGTTTCATTTTTCAAAAGAAAAATGTTTAAAATACCTATTAAAAGATCTAAAGTAAAAAGAAGGGACCATTTAACATACATAGATAACATAGATTGGGCGGAGGCGCCGTAGTTTTTGTTTAATATTTCTGTATAATTCCCTGTTTTGTATATGTGTGTGTTGTTATATTTGTTATTTATTGATCTTTTGTGAAAATTAATGCTTTTCAGCATATTTAACTTAAAATAATAATAATAATATAAAAAAAGACTTTGAAATAAAATTTTTCTTTGGCTAATCTAAACTGATCTGAGAAATTACTTAGTGTTAGTAGAAAAGTAACATACGTCTCATTACTTCTAAGAGTCTAAAATTCTAAGACGAAAGGAGGCAGCTCACCACTATGCAGTGGTTCTGAGCGTTTTTAACCTTTAGAGAGGGGCTCCTAAGTCACTGAGGAGATTTAAAAGAGTCCGTCTCCAAAGGTTAAGCACCCCTCCCCCCTTTTTTATTGCATAAGGAAAATAAATATACAATGTTCGCCAGAGCAGAGCTCTCACGCGACAAAGGGCGACAATGTTGCATGAAAGTGAAGAGACCCGGAGCCGACTGGTAGTCTATTTACAAAGTTCACACAGGTAATGTACAAAGTTCACACAGTCTTTATACCAATCCCAAACAACCTATGAACAATGTTTCTAAGATTCTAAGATTCTAAGACGGAAAGAAGCCGCTCACCACTATGCAGCGGTTTTGAGCGTTTTTAACCTTTAGAGAGGCCACTGTGGAGATTCAGAAGAGCCCGTCTCCAAAGATTAAGCCTCCCCCGTTGTTTATTGCATAGCAAATAAGAAAAAAAAAAAATTACAAGGGTCGCCAGAGCAGAGCTCTCCCGCGACAAAAGGCGACAAAGTTGCATGAAAGTGAAGAGGACCGGAGCCAAGTGGAAGTCTGTTTACAAAGTTCATTCAGGTAATGTACAAATTTCACAGTCTTTATACAATGTTCTCGCAGTCTTTATATCAAGCCCAAACACCCTAAGAACAATGTTGGTTAATAGCAACATCATGCGCAGGATGATTGCTTTCCGAGAGCACTTCAGTGGAATTCTGTAGCATCAGACATGATCAGTATTCGCCATGCAGGAGAGGAGGAAAAATTAAGGTTGGTTGGTTGGTTGGTTGGTTTTTTGTGGCACAAGATCCAGAATTGGATATGCTGCGCCAAACTTTATACTCTGGATGGAGGATCCCATCCATAGTCTAAAAAAGAAAAAGATTAGAAAAGATGTATATAATAATAGATAAAAGATAATAAAAAATAGAGTAAACAGTGTATAAGATAAAACAATATGTAAAGATTATAAACAATGTATATAATAAAATGAGATGTAGAAAATGGCAGTGTAAGTGATAAAATCAGTGATGAAGAATGATAAAGTAAATAATAAAATCATATATTGTAGTAAAAACCTGCCTCTTTTAAAAAGTTGGTCAGATGATAATGAGGATTAATACCCAACAGGTTAGTCAAATTTGGTGATGATAAATTAAAATAATGCCTATACAGATGACGAAGGCAAGAGCAATCGGTGAGGATATGGCTAATGGTTAGTAAGCTGAAGTGGCATTTGGGACAGGTAGGTTCCTGTTCTCCAAGAAGTAAATGTTTGTGTGTAAGTCTCGAATGCCCAATCCTGAGACGAGTGATTATCACATCATAACTCCTAGGAGTATGTGTCGGCCAGACTGAAATGTGTGGTTTGATTCCCTGTAATTTATTATTTGTCTGACAATTCCACTCTCTCTGCCACATATTTTTTAAGAAAACTTTAAAGGAGTGCTTAACATCCTCATATGGAACTGGACAGTTAATATCGATCAATGCCTGTCTTGCTGCTTTATCTGCTAATTCATTGCCCTTGATGCCAACGTGACCAGGAACCCAACAGAATAATATGTCAAAGCCTTTTCTTAAAAGATCACTATAAGTTTTTAAAACTGACATAAAAGAAAGCGCACAAGCACTAGAAGAAAGAGAATCTAGGACACTCTTAGAGTCAGTGTAAATGATGAAATTAATTAAGGAAAGAAAAATTAAGGAAAGACAGAGAAGGAATTTAGTTTGTTGAATTTGATAAATCTTGAAGGAAGGCATATATGCCCTTTAATTTGAGCCGTAGGGGCTTTCTAGTTATTATATTGTTCAGCCAAGTTGCTTGTCTAGGGTTAGGGTTCCTTAAATGGTAAGATATTGTAAGTTGACAGTGAAAGTAGTAATGTTGTGCAGTCCCCTCCTCACCGCATGAGCATAAGGGTGATCGTCGGCAATGAAATCTGTGAAGGTATTTGGGGAAGGGGCCATGACCTGACAGAAAGGCAGAGATTTCCGGGGAGAGGTCCCAAATATTGAGTGAGACATTTGGTATTAGCTCGTGAGTGTATCTCCCTTTTGGAGACACACTCCAGAGACTCTGCCAGTCATTAATTAGTTTTTGATTTAGGTGATATTTTATGTAGGAAGGGGCAGCTGGGAGTGAATAGGCAATGTCACTAGATTCTGTTGCTGATTTTGCAAGAGAGTCCGCTAGTTCATTTCCGACGACCCCCTTATGGGCAGAAACGTGTGTCAGGGAGATTTTAGTTTTTAATTTTGAGAGCTTTATTTTAATTTCAATTACTTGTGGGTGTCTGCTCTTGTGGCGAGCTATGGCCTGCAGGCTCGAGAGGCTGTCACTGAAGATTGAGATTTGATTGTAGTCTGGAGAGTTATTTTCTGACCACTCAACTGCCTTCAGGATGGCAAAGAACTCAGCCTGAAAGACCGAATTGTGGTCTGCGAGCCTGCCTGCCCACTGATGGAGAACTTTGTTATTGTTTAAAACGCAGAGTGCAGCTCCCACTCCATGATCGGTTTTGGAGCCAAAAGTGTAGATCGCCAGTTGAACAGACGGGGAGAAGCTGTTTTTTGCACAATTTATGAAAAGGGAGGCAGCATCCTGTGCTGGGTGTATTTGCCAGCTGTTAGAAAGCTGTTGGACATGAATATTAGGGAGGAGAGTGTCTGTGAGAATGGAATTATTTAATTGCAGGACGTTAGTTTTGTTAAAGTTGTATTTTAATTGGAGGTGAGCATGTGGAATACCAGTGATGACTGTGAGGGCATCAGTAGAGATTGTTTTGTAACCTCTAGAAATTTGGACCAAAAACATTCTCTGTATTGAGTTAAGTTTATTTGACGCTGCTTTGGTGAGGTTGCCCCCCCCCCTCCCAAATGCCAGCGCCGTAGGTTAGGATCTTTTCTATTACTATTTTATACCAGGTTTTTAGGAAGAAGGTGGATATACCCCAGCTCTTCCCTGCCATTTTTGCTGAATTGTGGAAGATTTTAGAAGTTTTTATCTTTAGGTCTTGTATGCGTGCCAGCCAGTTTAGGTTTCTATCTATTGTGATTCCCAATATTTTTAGTTGTGAAACATGACGGACACTGACGCCATCGATCCTCATCACTGGGTTCCGTTTAAGGAGTCTTGGGAAGGAGAAGGTTAATGCTTGCGTTTTCGAGGGTCAGAGTGTTACATCTGATTCTATTAATAGGGAGCTGAAGAGGGAGAGGGCAGCCTGGGCCTGTTCCTCCAGAACTTTTCTCGTTAAACCCGAGAGAATCACAGAGAAGTCATCAGCATATGCGAGGGTTTTAAAACCCTCTGAGTTCATTTTGGTTAATAGCAACATCATGTGCTGGATGATTGCTTCCCGATAGCACTTCCGGGGAATGCTGTAGCAACAGACATGACCAGTATTCGCCATGTAGGAGAGGAGGAAAAAAATAAGGAAATAATAGAGAAATAATTTAGTTTGTTGAGTTTGATAAATCTTGAAGGAAGGCATAGATACGCTTTAATTTGAGCTGTAGGGGCTTTTCATTTATTATGTTGTTCAGCCAAGCTGCTGGTCTAGGGTTAGGGTTCCTTAAGGTATTGTAAGTTGACAGTGAAAGTAGTAATGTACCTTTTCTATAAGTGGCCGGAGCTCCCCTATAGAGCCTGCGTATAAAAGAACCATGTAGCACAGCATTGTGTTCAACGCGGCCATCCTATCCTCACTTACTCTATTTGAAAACTTTATATTAGCATAATAAACATTTATTATAAATATTATTACCGGTATTTTAATAACGTTTAGTTATTCTAATATAAATTTTTAAATATCTATGTATGTTATGTGTCTCTTCTCCTTATTTCCAATTATGCAATTCTTTATTCATTAGAAAAGCGTTAGCAACATTGCACAAAACAAGAAAATGTTTAAAGATAACTTACACATTTAAGGCGTTACATGGGTTTCGAAAGCTATAAAAAAGCATATTCTCCCTAGCTCTTTTTTTTTTTTTGTTTTAAAATATAATAAATAAAACTTTTTATTCAAAATTTTGAGCACATGAAAGGGCAATATTTAAAAAATATTATATAAAATTTTCCTTAAAAAATTTGGAAAATTCAGTTGGTGGGTCTTGGTTTCAAAAAACCCTTCTAAAAAGTGGTGGACACGATATCTCGAATGCTAATGCAACGATCTTATTAAAATTTTGCAAACTTTTTCAAAATAGAACTGACTGGTACTTGAAAGGATTTTTTCTAGTACAACTAAATTTTACAAAGCTATCAGGGATGGAATACGGGCGCAGAATTCATACCACTATCAATGTAAAAAAATTTTCAACTTCTAAAATCAACGATATTATAGGTAGAGAATTTTCTTAAACAAATAACGGTATGAATTCTGCTCCCATGTTCCATCCCTGAGCTATAGGTGAGGTAAAATGGACCGAAAGTTGTACTGTTTTTGCATACAACTCTGACAGAAATTCAGTTTTCTAGTTTTTTTAAAATCCTCCGTTCAAGCACTGATGAATTCGATTTTGAAGAAGTTTGCAAAATTTCAATATGATCGGTGCATTATTTTTTGAGAAATCGTGCCCACTGCTTTTCTGAAAGGCCTACGGAAACCAGTATCTACTGGCTAAATTTTCCAAAATTTTTGATAAAATATTGTTTAAAAAATATAAAATAAAACAGTAAAATATTGTTTAAATGTTGCTCTTTTATATGTTCAAAATTTTGAAGAAACAATATTATTCATCATACATATATAAAAAAATAGAGAAAATATGCTTTGTTTCAGTCTTGAGAATCCATGTAACACCCTAAATAATTCCTTTTGAAATTGCCGAGAAAAGAATAACCAATTTTTTCAAGAAATACTAAGTTGTTGAAATACTAAGACTTTATAAAAAATAATAAGTTGTTTTTTCCGCGTAACTGCAAATTTTCATTCGGAATTTTGAAAAAGGATAACTTTCTCATTTCGGATAAAAAAAAAAAAAAAAAAAAAAAAAAGGCTGAAATTTATATATGAAAGAAAACATTGCTAGATGAAAATTTTCTTAAAATTTAAACGCTTAACAAAAAATAATATTGTAAAAGAAAAAAAAATCTGGTGTGTCACTCACATGACATTCTCTTACCTTGAAATTTAATGCAATAAATACAGATTGGAGATTAAGAGGTAAGGTAACAAGTACTATTATGCAAACCCATGTTAAAACAATTGAAATGATGCTTTGGAACATCTTTATTTGACAAATAATTCTGTGTGAACAATTCTATGTGAATTGAATCCCACGTTTCGTTATTAAATCTATATTAATATAGAATTCAAATCTGTTATTAAATACAAAAGTTCATCTAAAATTATTCAGACAACTTTCGCACGCAATATTCTTTGAAACTTATCAATCTTGATCAAAGTTTTCTACTAACAGACGTATTGACTTCACATTTGGATCGCCTGAAATTATTTCATTTAATTTATTTTAACAGTCACAGACAAAAATAAAAGTTAAAAACTTGACTTCGGCATTCAAGAAGACTCAAAATGTATAAATATACAAAAAACCAAGCGATGAATATTTAGCTTAAAAAAATACATTTTTTATCATATGGCTATTAAGAATTAATTTTAATTCCTGAGAAGCTTCCCTGGACATGGTAAAATATAATAGTTACTTCCATTAACAATGAAAAAGAATGTTATGGCTTAAATATTTGCAGCCCTATATAACATCTGAAAGTTATATACACATCACATGGTGCACATAAATATAATCCTACATTAATAACACACAGCACAAACTGAAGTACACTTCCATCAATTTTCAAGTATTGTCGTACTATAATCTAGTTCTTTTCAGTAGCCCTGTAAACGAACAGCGGTTTCTATACCACATTCTACATGAAGCATGTTTTTACGCATATAATATATATACATTTGTTTCATTTGGTTTAGTGCAGTCTATAGATATTAAACTCTACGAGTACTTACCTGCAATTTCATGCATTTGTATTCTCTAGGGTGCTTCAGTACACAAACTATTTGCTTGATCTCAACGAAAAGTTTAGTGTAGCATCCCTATATGGTACACATTTAAAATACCAAGTTTGGACTTTCTGCTATAAATTGTTTTTGAGATATGCTGATAATAGTCAGACACACACACAGGGAGAGAGAGACCAACCGCTAAAAACATGATTTTCTGATTCAGGGAACCCCAAAATCTGTAATATAAGAAAAACTTAATTTCGAAAATTTGACCCCAAAATAATATTTTCTTTACCTTATGGGAAAGAGAAAGTAAGGAAAAAGACATGTGAATCAGCTACTAGAAGATAAAACATTTTTGATTTGAATATTATTTCGAGCAAAAATTCAATTTTAATTCGATTTTAATTATGAAGTTTTGAACTGAAAATTTGACCTATCTATAATTTATTAAAGAAGATGTTTCGGTGTATTTTTGTCATTGGTATTTTAAGGAAACTTTAAAGTGAATTTTGAAAAAAAAAAAAAAAAAAAAAAAAAAAAAACTTAATAAACACACACACACACATATATATATATTTATCGAAGATATTACTCTCATTAGCCGCTTTATTTTCATAATTTATTTCAAATTCACATGTAAGTGTGTTAGTAAATTAAAATGCAGATGTATTTTCAAACATTTTAGCTAAAAGTATGGAAAAAAATATTTAATTATCTAAAGCGGGTAATATTATATTGCATTTCGATTACCAATTTAAAGAACCACTTCGCTTCGGTTAACGATTGAATAACTATTAATAAAATTATAAAATTATAAATTGATTGCTTTATATAAATTATAATTGTAGTACATATACTAAAACAATGTAATATTTTAATATACCTAATTTAAATATCTCACATTACAACTGTAAAAAGTCTTTATAATGTCTAAAAGTTTCACAAACACATTCTCAGTTTATACATTAAAACATTTCAACTATAGTTATGTATTTTTCTAAGATTTCAACTCTTTATCGTTGAGTCGTCATCAGAGTAACAGGTACAGTAAAATTTTCGTTAAAATACGTAAGTTCAAAAATATATAATAAAAAATAAGTCATTAATATAAAATCCGTTAGAGTCAATACACTATAAAAGGATGAAATCACAGTACTATGTTTTACTATTTTAAAAAGCCACATCTTTACATAAGCATACGCTTTAAATGTTACATTGTTCATAATTTGTTCTTTCTTTTAACTTCAACTCATGTTTAGAACAAAAGGTAATAAGTAATTTAAAAAAACTCTGGGTATTAAAAGTTTTGTTCCTATTAAGTTAAGTGTTACATATTTCCTAATAGAGTTTTTCAAAAAGTTTCTTCAAGGACTAACACTTTTGGCAAGAACGTCAGATAAAATGACTAATTTCTTCTTTTAATCATTGTACTTTAAATTCATAAACGCGGATGACTTTTATGAATTGAAATGAATTGCATATTTATTTGATTAAAGCAAACCAGTGATGTTATTCTGTGTTCGCTTTCATTAAATACTTTTCATTTGTCGCATTAGATCTTCGATATTTTGTACCACCTGTTGATATCTGATAATTTACGATTTTCATGATGAGTTTATTTAATGAAATATCTAGGGATTTTTCTATTCAAAAATAGTTCAAACATCACTAAAATATTCAATAGATATGCAATACGTACAGGATCTAACAAAATTTTAAAACAGAGTAAATAACAATAATGTGTGGCCACAGTATGAGTTATCAACATATTGCTTCAAAATTAGATAGTATGGTAGAAAAGCACGCTGTACAAATAGAAGTAAGAATTTTTTAGTAAAATAAGATATTTAATAGCCCATACCATTAAGAGGCAATGATATCAGTCGTAAGCAAATTTTTCTCTTGGTAGGGTGGGATGAGAATAACTGCTTGAAAAATATTTTCGACTATGTCAAATAAGTCTATCAAACAAAATTTCAAGTTGCCAAATAAGGTCCCGATGCAGCCAATGTGGTGTATGGGTCCAAATGAAATTTGGTTTCTCCCTCCTACCTTAGCTCACCTATAAATTCAGAAAAACAAGTTACAGAATTGCAAATATACAGTAGTTTTCACATTGAAAATTATTAAAGTAAATATATATATAATGAAATTTTAATTAATCTAAAATTCTGATGCCCGGCACCAGAATTTTCTAATGTCCAGCAGGTCCAAACAGCCCTGAAAATTCGGTTGAAAAATGGTGAACCTACCTTCTCTTTACAACAATTCGATGATCTTCTTCATATACTGAGTGATATTTGACACAAAAATAATGACACATCAATAAGAAATTAGCTGAAAGGATCGAACATAACGCCATTCAATTAAAAAACTCATCATCTTTGAGATGTTTAGTTTTTTTAAAATCTCAATATGTCAATATCGGAGTTTGTCTGGCCTGCCAATATATATTGACAGGCCTGTCCAACTCCGATATTTGCCATTATTATTTTGCTATTAGAGATGTGATGACTATTAACTTCAAATTCAGCTTTATTAGTTCAGTTATAATCAGAAGTTAATCTTAAACAACTTTATCTTATACGGTTTTTCATTTATTTTATTTTTAAAACGTTTCTAATATAAGCTTTTTTAAGGCAGCATTCCTTCATTCTTGAAATGCCGATAATAAATTAGATAATATCGACGTTAATGATTTTATCAAATTTTAATGACTCATTAAATGTAAGAAATTGAAATAAAAAAGTTTTCGCGCAAATCAATGTTTTAATGTTCATTGTGTTATTTGCGTCAATCTGTCTAATGGCACGATTAGCATAGAGGCATGATTTCTACTATTTTTGAAAATATGTTTGTTAGTTTTACTTTCCTGTAAAACTTTCTCTAGACTGAACGATTAACTAAATTTCCTGTTATACAAAATCTAATGCTTATTTTTTAGAAACTTCAAAATGCGAACTTTCTAAACTTTTCATTAAAATTGTAAAAATGAATTATGTGTGATATTAAATAATGATTTATTACAGTCTGTGTGTAATTAAAAGATAAATTCATTTGAAAAATTAAACAATTGTGAATACCAGAGAAATACGCATGAGATAAATCATATTATCAATGTATGCCATGTTTCATATTAGTTGAATTACAAGCTTAAATTTCATTAGTTATTTCTAAACATTTAATTACGCTTTACACAATTTTGAAATACTTCAGATATGAACATTTATAGCGAATTAGACTAATTATATATATTTATGAATTCATGAGTCAGTAGAATTATTATAATTTGCATAATATGTATATACCACAGGAATCTATAAATTTATATTTGAAATAAATTAATACCTAAAATAGCTATTTGTATTATTATTTGAGAAGAATTACAATTATTTAATTATCAAAATATGTAAAATGTGTAAACGTCTGTTCTAAAAGCCTCTTTAATTGTAATATTTATTTACGAAGCAATTTATGCATAAACAGTAGAAATGTAATAATGTAATAACGAATTCAGAATTCATTCGAAGATATATACTTTGTATTATAAATTAAATTACGGTTTTAAAATGCAACGACGCACACTCTCATAAAATTTCTTACGTAATTTTATCATTGGTAAATTATTATGCAATATTTTTAAAACTAATAATTACTCAGGTAGAAAAATGCACAAAAAAAAAAAAAATAATAATAATAATTATTATTTAATTAAATTAATTAATTTAATTAAATAATTTAAAAAGGATAAATTATGATTGAAGGATTAAAATGAAATCTTCCGTAATCGTACGCCTAAATCTATTTAAAGTGCATTTCTGTCAATTACATCAAATGGAAAGGGAAATATTTGACTTTTTAAAATATCATACATTTTATGCATACATATTATCTTATACTATTAAGTGAGCAATATTTCTATATATATTTCCCTATTCTCGAAAACGGTAGCTCGGACAGTCACGAGATTTAACAGAAAGGTACCCCCCGAAGGGTAATTGTGCACACCGAAGTCAGATTTTCGAATTTTTCATTAGTTTTTTCTTAATTAATTAAAATGTGAAAATAATAACCTTCTAATTTCTGATAAATAAGCCATTTAAATTTTATCCATAATTTAATTGTTGCCAAATTTTTTTTTCAACAGAATAATAATAATTAAAGAAAAAAATAACGTACATTTATTTAAAATGAGGAAAAT
The DNA here is from genome assembly GCA_963930645.1 of Salticus scenicus. Lineage (NCBI taxonomy): Eukaryota > Metazoa > Arthropoda > Arachnida > Araneae > Salticidae > Salticus > Salticus scenicus. Next base: position 323,960,235 of record OZ005652.1, on the reverse strand, counting down.
AAATCAGAAAGATTAGAAAATAAATTAGAAATATCAGTCGTATCGTTACAAATAAGATACCAAATGAAAGAGAAAATTTTTGTGAATTCGATGCATTAAACAGCTTATCAATCAGACAATTAGATTTTTTAAAATTAACTAAAGTATGAATTTTAGGTGGCAACAGCAGAAGATTGTATGGAAACCGTTAGGAGAAAAAAAATAAAATAAAAAATCTACTTCACATTAAGTCACATGTTTTTGAAGTTGGATTAAAAATTGCAGTTTTCAAATTCTTTTAAATTTTCTCTCACGAACACAAAAATATAATATACAGCCTGTACCCCACAAGACCAACTTGCATTTCAAATTTTATCAATTTTTTTGGTTAATAAACAAAAAAGTTACATCTTTTTTTTTTTTTTTTTTTTTTTTTTTTTTTTTAAGGACTGAGGGCCTATTAGTCTCAATCTGGGATTTTTGCGTTGTCGTTTTCGATAGTTGGACATTTGTCGAAATCATTTTTCGTTAGTTGGACATTTATCGAAATCTAAAATTTATCGAAAATATAATTGAATAATTTGAAAGAGATGTTATAATTGGGAAGAAAAAAAAAAAAAAAAAAAAAACTAATAGTCCTCCGTCCTAAACTAAATTCTGCTTTTGCCAGAATTTCATCAAAATCTTTTTATTATTATTATTATTATTATTATTGAAAGAAAAAGAAAAGAAAATTAATAATAATCAGTATCGTTACAAGCGATATCGAAAAAGTTTTTAATAATTTTGAATTAGGAAATAAAAAGTGCGCGTGAAATAATATGAAATAAAAATAAGTAAAAAAATGAATTTAATGATTTAATGTTTTTGTTTTTTCGGGGGCTGCTCATGCATATAAAAAATGCGTATTAAAACGAGTCGAAGAAGGAAGCGAAATAAGTATTGAGTTATATTACGATAAATATGATACATAATATGATACGATATATTAGACCTATCGTCCAGGGTTAGTAGGCATTTTCGTTGAAAGAAATAGTTTGTTCGTTCGGTGAAACTTGCACATTAGTCCGGTGAGGTACAACTTTCACATTAGTTCCTTGAGGTACAACTTTCACTTTAGTCCCGTCAGGTACAACTTGCACATTAGTCCCCTTTAAATATAGAGACCAGCGAAGCTGGCAAAGCATTCGTTGATTCACTACCTCAATTGATTTTACATTCCGTCATTTTTTTCAAATTAAGTTTTATTCTAACTTGGAAAAGATTTATGTGATCACAGATATAATAATATATATAGATCTATCATCCCCATATTATCGTGCAAAGATTTTTGATGCCGAAAAAAAAGCTTTGGAATCAGCCATTAAGTGGTACTGAAAAACAAAGGAAAAGAAGAAAAATGAATTTGAAACTATATCTGGAGTTTTTCATTCACCTTTAGTAAATAAATTATTCATGAATTTTATTTTCTAAAATATTCGTGTGTACTCCCGTGTGTACTCGGGGAAAGACTGCCATATTTTGGTAAAATCGCCGTCTTTTCCCGAGTGAAAAGGAATCCCTTTTTTCTCCCCAATGATCAATCTATATATTATTACTATATCTATATATGTGATACGATACATTAAGAATTTGGGTTTTAAAAGTTTTTTTAAATAGCTTATTTAAACTCTATGAACCATATATTTATTTTATCAGTTTCATTAATAGATCCTGCTGGGCGATTTTTTAAATTTTGGTGTTGAAGTATACCGAACGTTTTTCGACAAGAAGTTTAATATAGCAACAGCCATTTTAATCTAAGTAGCGCATCAAATATATAAACACATAAATGATTTATTTTTACACAAAATTTACAGAAAAAATGCAGTTTTAAACATAGGAAATTTATTTCAACAAGCACTATTTTAAACCTAAAAACCATTAAAAATATAAGCAGAATATGAAGGATTCTTACGTATAAACAAAAAAGAGTCTGATAAAATTATTAGCAAAACAGTCTTCCCTTTTTCATACAAAAAAAAAAAAAAAAAAAAAAAAAAAAAAATCCATCGCTAATATGGCGACAAAAATTCAAAAGCCGCCAATGGAGCGACATAATGAAGTTGTGTAGCACGATAATGTTTACCTATTTATTTATTTTTTATATGATAATCACTCTGCTAATTTATCATACAAACAAATGAGCCTCTGTGTGTTACTGCACTTGCACGCTGTCGAACAGAAATATTTGAATAATTCAAATTAATATTTAAATAAATAAATAAAAATAAAAATATGTTTAATGGGAAATAAATATAAAAATAAAAAGATCAGTTGTCTAAAATACGGCAGAAATAGCGCTCATAGCATATTGTTACAAGGGATTAAGTCTTATTGTTACAATAGATTAAAAGTCTAAAATGGACACAAAAAATCAAAAGTCGCCAAAGAGAACTATATTAAGGCTGTTTTATCAGGTTTACAAACCATGAATTATATATAAGCACAAAAAATTAATTGCCTCATGCGACAGACGTAGCCGGTCACAGCATATTGTAATATTTGGCGTGAAATTGCAGTCATTTTATGGTTGATTGGATAAACAAAATAAACATAGGAAATAACGTAAAAGCAAATATTATGTGCACCACGTATAGTGTTGTTCACATGTAACTGGGATTCATATATAAAAGGGAAACTCCAATTTCTTCGATACTATCTCTTTCGAAACTGTTATATAATAAGCAACTAAATGGAAGCTCATTGGTAAACCATTGTCGCAGGTAATAGGGACAAGCGCCCGAGTTGCAGTGGATGACCAAATCGCTGCCAAAGGCAGTAGGGACCTAAAGCGAGCTTTTTAACAATTTCAGTAATTTATTTTATTTTATTTTTATAAAGCTATATAGAAAAGACTTTCCTTTAAATTTAGTGACCAGCGAAGCGGGCAAAGCCTGCTAGTATGTCTTATGCAGGGCACTAACGAATGTTAAACAAATCACATAAATATAAATGGAATTGTTTTTCAAACATTTCCCCTCATAACCTTCATTTGCAATGTATCTTAATTTCTTGTATGTGACCTTGTACACAAAATTTTCTAGATTTGTTCAAGTTAACGCATACTTTTTTTTACGCGTATATGTATATATACAGGGTGGTTATAATTAAACAGCATCCTACAGCGCAAACAGGTGAACGGAATGCAACGAAATTCGGTATATAGACTATACATGAGATGCGCTCACGGAATTTCGAAAAAAAAAAAAAAAAATTCCAAAATGTTCACCAGAGGGCGCCTTTTCCGGAAAAACATTAAATTTAACACAATAAATGACCAAAACGGAATGCAAAAACAATATCAACATTTATTGACTAGTTTCTGATCACCTTGTCATCGAACCACATTAAGTAAAGGTAAGGGGAAAAAAAAGTTTAATTTGCAGAAACAAGAACAGATTAGGACGAAATTGCACAAGAGGAGCATTTGTTAATCGTGTCTAGGAAGATGTAATGAAAGGTGCTCCATGTGACCACCTTCATTCACCTGCAAAATTTCAATTCGATGGACAGTGTGTTTAACAGCAGATCGTAACTGATCAGTTGTGATGCTTCGCACATGAAGCGTTATGGAGCTCTTTAAGTCATTCAACGTCGCAAAACCTCCACGATACACCACACTTTTTCAAGGTGATCAGAAACTAGACAATAAATGTAAATATTGTTTCTGCATTCCGTTTTGATCGGTTATTGTGTTAAATTTAATGTTTTTCCGGAAAAAGCACCCTCTGGTGGACATTTTGGAACTTTTTTTTTTTTTTTTCAAAATTCCGAGAGCGCATATCGTGTAAAGTGTATATATTAAATTTCTTTGCATTCCGTTCATCCGTTTGTCTTGTAGGATGCTGTTTGTAAGGGAAGTTTAATTATAACGACCTGATATATATATATATAATGACATTAATTTTGCCAGAGGGATTTCATACATACGATTTTAAACTTTTATTTCAATTTTATTATTCCAGTGGTAAATATGTATGTATATATATATAATATGTCATTCAAAAAGATTATTTGAAGTTAACTGGACGCCAAAAACAAAATGTTTTTATAAAGGATCAAATCAGCTCACACTGAAGAAAAAATGCATGTCTAAATGAATTTTTTTTTTTTTTTTTTTTTTTTTTTTAAGAATGATTTTGTATGATGAAGAATAAAAAAATGTATGAGAAAATGCCATAGAGCACTCATCTCTGTATATTTTCGACTACTACGAGGAAATTTTTATTAAAATCTGGTTGGTCTTCACACGCTTAGCCCGTTAGTATTCGCTATAGACAGCGCCACCTATTACAGATTGCGTACTTTTTATTTAACTGTCACAAATAATTTTTAAAAGTGATGTGATCGACGTTTCTTCAAGTTTATTCGTGTTTTATGTATATCAAATGCCACTTCTAAACATTTTTGGTGGCTATCGAATAAAAAAAAGTGGCAACACTTAAGAATGGGCGGCAAATCGACCAACTAGCGACTACTAACGGGTTAATAGTCGACAGTTCTAAATAAACTTAATTTCAGATTTAACATATTCCCGAAATCAAAAACTGTGGCCATATGTCCTGAAAAGTAGCCAACAACGAAAAAACTATTATTTAAAATTGAACTGGTTTTTTTTATCAAAACAATGATTTCGAGAAATGAAATTTTAATTGAATTCAATTATTTATGAAGACTAATTTCAGCGAAAATTACTGAAAATCGTCCATAGTTTATTTGTCAAATGGATAATACCTAAATACCCCAAATTTATTACTTTTTCTGACTCTACCTAAAATTGATCTTGACAACAGAAATGTGCCATAACTTTTTTTTGGCTTGAATGTATTATCATTTGAATTAATTTTATTATTATTCACCAATTTTTATTTATTATAAGTTTAGTTACGTGCTCTGATTATAATTTGGTGGTTTATGACGGTGGCCGAGAAGGAAAATCGCCAGGCGGTCTTTACATAAAATTGTATCTATTTAACTATATTTTATTGCTTTTTTCGAGTAAATGTTTTTTTTTTTTTTTTCTTTCTCCAAAACGTTGTTACATTTTTGAAGTTATTTTTTTCTGCTAAATCATTCTTCTTCCTTATTTTATTTAAACTCCAAACCAAGGATAAAATTTATTATTATTATTTTTTATTTCATTACATTTTTGTAGAAATGATGCTAGTTTTCAGAGTTAGTTTTAGAAAACTTGGGCTTTTATTATTAAGATTTATTATTATAATAATAAAAGTAGGTTGTGTATAATTATTTTGATTTGAAATAATTGCTGTACGTATTGTTTACAAATTTTATTCTTAATTTTTATTTTCTTTTTTGATACGAAAAAAACAGTTACAATGATTGTACTTAATGTCTATAAACTTAGGAATTATCTGAGCACGCTTACATCTAAGAAGAAAATTTAAATGATTAAGAAAGCGAGAAGATGTTTCAAACGAAGATGTTTGAAACGATTAATCTCTGAAGAACTCATGCTAAAACATATACATGAACATATACATTACATTTTTTACAAAGCCAGTTTAGTGGTGCTTTTTTGTTAAATTTATTGCTTCTTTGGGCTTTTAGCATGTAGTAAGTAATTTTGCGAGTGTTTCCAATTTCTTTTTATTGTTGTAATTTGTTAATTTATGCTATTTTCTTCTCGATTTTGGCTCTCATTTCATATTTTTATTTTACCGTTTGTTTTCTAATTGTTTTATTATTCCTTTTACTCTTTTTACTCCTCCCCTTTTATTCGTTTTAACTCCGCCTTCTTTAAGTTTCGTGTTGTTTTATTTCTTAATTTATGCTCATTTCTTCTCATTTTTGAGCCTCTCATTTCACATTTTTATTTTATCTATTGTTTTCTAATTAATTATTACATTTTTGTTTTTCTCTCCCCGTTTTTCGTTGAACCGCCTTCTTTAAGTTTTGACTTGTTTATTTGTTAATTTTTGCTAATTTCTTCGCATTTTTGAGCCTCTAATTTCATATTTTTTTGTCGAGGGTTTTCTAATTGTTTAGTTACTTTTTTTTTATTTTGTATTTACAGTTTTGTATTTTTAAACTCCCCCCGCCCCTTTTTTTTTTCGTTTAAACTTTGCCTTCTTTAAATTTTGACTTGTTTTATTTGTTAATTTATGCTAATTTCTTCTCATTTTTGAAACTGTCATTTCATATTTTTATTTTATCGATTTTTCTATTTGATTAATTACATTTTTGTATTTTTAACTTCTTCTCCAATTCTTTTAGTTTAAACTTCACCTTCTTTTAGTTTTGACTCTTGTTTCCTGTATATGTTGTAGCATGAGTTCTTCAGAGATTAAACGTTTCAAACATCTTCGTTTGAAACGTTCTCGCTTTTTTAATCATTTAAATTTTCTTCTTAGATGTAAGCGTGCTCAGATAATTCCTAAGTTACAATGACTTTCTGCAAAACAAAAAAGTAGTTTGCTGTGGCTATCACAAAACCTTTGTATTATTCCACAAGTTGCATACGAAAAATTCAGTGAAAAGTCTTATATAGTAAAAAATGCGCTTTTTACGAGGATGCTCCTGCGCACATAATGTCAATAAGCACTCCTATCATGACAGTGAAACAGAGTTGCACGCTATGACCAATCTGAGTCAATGTGAGAACGAGAACTCGCGTCATTGCAGAATGGAGCGCAAAATAAAGCAGCATGTTATGATGAGGATTTGCTTTAAATTAAAGAAAACAGCAACAAAGATTCGTGAAATATTTGTACAAGTGCATGGCTATGAAGCAGTGAGCAAATGTGCGTTTTTTAGTGATTTAAACGCGATGCATGCTAAGATTTAACTGAGCACCAATTTATATCAAGGTTCAATCAAATATAATGTTTTGTGGTATTCCGTTTATTATTTAATGAGATACAGTGCCCATAAAATGTTGGAGTCAACCAGACTACACAAAGACAGAAAAAGTGATAGACATTTTCAAAAAATGTAGTCATAGCATATTCAAAACATCCCTAAACCTGCTAATCCATCGCAAACCGGAAGTCGAAAATTTTCATTAATCCAATACTTCCTTCTTACAAGGAAAAGAAAGTAAAAATCACTGTATTTTTTAACTCTTTGAGGCCTTTACTGATGAAGTAATAAATTTTAATCTAAAGTTTATTAAAAAAATATTTTATCTGATTACAATAGGTTTTTAATTTTATTAGCATAGTTGCAATTCATATAGAAATAGTAAGTTTATTAAAAATGCTTTATATTCCGAACTAAACAAAAAAGTATGATAAATCTATAGCTGATTCAAAACATCAATTTCATTTTTGTTTCGAATTTATAATTGAGCTAACTTAATGTCTTATATGGTGTATATATAACGAATGTAGGGCAGTACATAAGTTTTCGTGTACGTTCCAGTCTATGAATAATAATTTACAGAAGCACGTCTTCAGATAGCTCATGTATTTGCAAAGTATATGAAGTTATGTCATAGTATTCACTGCATATAAAATTAAGTAGAATGTAGCACAAAAAAAAAAAAAAAAAAAAAAAATCTAATGAACTACACTATCTACCAATAAGTATTTGGATACTTTCAAATTTAGACGTTTGTCATATAACTAGAAAAATTCTTGTGGAACTATCTTGAAACTTTGGGCACATAAAGAACATGTTCTACCTCATATATTTCAGTAAAAGTATTGTTCAGAAGAGGAAAAGGGGACCAGTAAAAAATTAAACAAAGTCAAAATTTTTTGGATCAACCTGTAAAAAGATATGCTTGAAATGCGTTTTCGCTGTAGCTTACGATTTTGAGGATTGTTCTAATTATCTATATAAATTTTCATGAAATTACCACATATATTTATGGAGATATAACGGTTTCTTTGAAAAATTGCAAAAAGAAATTCCACTTTTTTTTTTTTTTTTTAATCATAACACGTAGAGTGTTAGACACAGTGCAAAGCCATTTTCGAGAAACTTGGCCATACTACATTAGACACGTCATACAACAACCAGAATGCAAAAATGTTAAATATCGTACGAAATATGAGCATTATTTTAAAATAATTTTTAACTACGCTTGCGCAAGCTTTAGTGAAATTTCATTTGCATAATTTAATAGCCAAATATATTTAGCTGAATTTCATTTCTCTCACAGTGAAGTTTTGTTAAAGCTTGCACATGCGTAGTTAAAAATTATTTAGAAAAAATACTCATATTTCATAAGATATTTAGCATTTTTACATTCTGATTGCAGTATTCTGTGTGGGATGTAGTGCGCCAAATTTCTTAAAAATGGCTGCACTGGGTCTAACGCCCTACGTGATACAATTTTTTTTAAATGTGGATTTTTTTTTTTTTTTTTTTTTTTTTTTTTGTAATTTTTAAAAGAAACCATTGTATCGCCATAAATACATGTGGTAGCCCCATGCAGTTTTATACGTATAATTTGAACAATCCTCAAAATCGAATGCTACAGAGAAAACGCATTTCAAGCACTAAATTTTACAGGGTGATCCAAAACATTTTGAGGTTTTCTTTGATTTTTTACTGGTCTCCTTTTCCTCTTCCGGACAAAATTTTTGCTGAAATAAATGAGGTATAACATGTGTTTTATACTCCCAAAGTGTCATGATAATTCCTTAAGAACTGTTTTAGATATTTGACAAAATGTCTTAATTCGAAAGTATCCAAATACTTATTGGTAGATAGTGTATAAAGATAGATAAGTGTAGATAGATAGTGTAGATAGATAGTGTGATAGACAGTGTATAAAGGTAGATAGTGTTTAAATTATTTTTCCAATATCTTTGTGCCGGATTTTCTAGAACAGTATTAAAATATTTGATCAAAAATCCAAAAAAATATTTCCTTCATAATGATAATAATTACAATAGTTCGATTGATTCAAAACTATTTTACCATCAATGGTATATTAAACTGGTAAATCCTTTACATAAACGACTGTAAAACTCAATGTGATGTTTTGATTAACATATACTGAAAATTAAACAATCTATTTAATTTTTCTTAAAGATTGAATTATAAATCAACATTTATCTTTCCCTCGGTTATATACTTTAAATGAATTAAAATGTATAATCTTTCAAAGAAAAATTTAAACCAAATATTATCGCTAGAAATAGCATTGAAATGAAAATAAGACAGAAGAGAACTGTATAAATATCTTTACATTTAACTGCAACTGGTGCGAAAATAATTTAATGAAAATAAATTATCGATCTTTACAATCTCTTTGGAAATTCCTTCACGTCTTAAAGCTTTGTCTGACAGGAAAGCTTAATCTTCATGAGTAATCTGGAAAGCGAATGATTAATTTAATGTTTTCTGCTTATTTAGAATTAAAAGCATCAAATGATGATTTATCATTCATGTTTGAAATTAAATTTATAGCATTCTGAAATTTTGCGGGATTTTAAAATGCTTCATTTTAAATAAATATTTTAAAGCTATATTATCAAAATATTTATTTAGTTTTTCAATTTTACATTTATGTAATTTTCAATTGTATCACGTTCTAAAGAAAATGCGATACAATTGAGAAATTCGTAAAAATTTAATCCGCATTTTTTTCATATAAAAGTAAACTCAATGGTTTTGCAAATCTGAAGTAAAAAATAAGAAATTGTGGTTATTCCAAAAACCTCTTCTATATCATCATTCTATATACAGAGTGATTGAAAATCCAACGTAAAAATATTTAAAAATAGTAGGGCACGTCATAAGTATAGAAAACTGCGTAGGAACTCGTGACAGCAAACTTCATTTTAACCATTTAAGAACCGAACGTTTTTGGCAACTGACTACAACTAACGGTGTAAATTTTAAAATCTTGCATGTTTCATTATTTAAGAAGATTATTCACAATGTTCGTATTAATGCAATCAATGCGATAAAATACATCGATAAAAAACAGAATTTGTTTATGTAAACATTAGCATGTAACAACTTCAAAAAAAAAAAAAAAAAAAAAAAGAAAAAGAAAAAGAAATAAACAAGAAAGAAAAGTCATGCAGTACGCATTGATTAGTAACACTTTCCAACCGTACAAAATTGTTGTATCGAATAACTTTGAATATTCTATGCCTACGGTATCGCACAACAGACAGAAGGACTGAAAAACGAACAGATAGACTAATTAATTTTAAAATTACTCTTAGGCATTTTGGAAAGTGTTAAAAAGGCTTAACGCAAAAGAAAATACAGCCGTTAGATTATAATTACATCTTTTAAACTCTCTGAATATTTTACTGTAGCCCTGTAAATTTAAAAGTTAATCACAACATATTCTATACAAAACGATATTTTAGAATATTAATAATACATGCAAAAGTTTTTATGATTTTTATAGTAGAAAGTTTTTTAAATATAACTTTTAAAAAATTCTGTCCTAAAACGTAATACATTGGCTTTTTTTTTATTGTTGTTGTTGTTGTCCCTGTGTACAGGACCTATTAATGACATTTTAAATAGGGAACATTCCATAGGGAATTGAGTGTATCATTTTTTAAAAATTCTCAAAATATTCACGGATAATAGGAGCCGGAGACAAACAGGTAGAAATGCAGACAATCGGGCAGACAGATGCACAAATTGAAATCATATTCCCACTAAAATTATAAGAAAGTGTTAAAACGCTCATGTAAACAAAAGTGCAATTAAAGCAAATTTTTATTAATACCTCTTAAGGTAACTGATTATTTTTGTGTGGCCCTTTAAATCTATTGCTAACCATACTATATTACATAGAATGCACACTCTTTTGTGCATACGAATAATAAATTTCAATTGCATTAAGCTTTGTGGAAAATAAAATTATTAAAATTTGGTTTATAAAAATAACTCTCATACAACACAATGCTTTGGTGTACTTTCAAGTGGCCCTACACACAAACCAGTTAGAAATGTACTATATTTTACATAGGAAACATCCGATAGGGAATTGAATAACATATTAAAATTTCATTAAAAATTCTATACATTAAAGGTATTAAAATATGGTTTATAGAAACTCCTCTCATGGAACACAATGCTTTCGAAAAATTTTGGGTGTCCCTGTACGTAAACCAGAAGAGGTAGGCATTCCATTTTCAATAGGGAACATCCAATAGTGAACTTGAATAAAATATATCGGATTAAAGAAATTCCATAAATAATTACGGGAAGTAGAGCACAGAAAAACAGACAGACAGACAGATAGACGGACAGAAGAACAGTTAGACGTATACACAAATTGAAATTATATTCACAATAAAAAATGATAGAAAGTGTCAAAAACACGTAATGTAAACGAAAGTACAATTCTAGCAATTTTTTACTAATAGCTCTTAATATAACTGAATATTTTTGTGTCACCGTGTAAATCTAATGGTAACCATGCTATATTCTATGCAAAGCATTCTTTTGTGCATATAAATAACATATTTCAATTTCTGAAAACTTCGTGGAAAGTAAAGCTATTACAATTTGATTTATACAAATATATCACAAAGAACGCAAAACTTTGGAGTACTTTTGAGTGTCCCTGTACATAAATTAGTGGTTGTATGTAATACATTTTATATAGAAAATATCCAATAAAGAACTTGAATAACATATTTCAATTTTATAAAGATATTGTACAATAAAGGTATGAAAATATGGTTTATAGAAATACCTCTCATAGGACACAATTCTTTGAAATAATTTCGTTGTCCCTGTGCACAAACCATTAGAGGTATAAACTCCATTTTCAATAGGGAACATCCGATATTGAACTTGAATAACATATATTAGTTTCAAAAAATTCCATAAATATTTACGGGGGTTAGAACGCGGGCAGACAGACAGACGGACAGATACACAAATTGATATCATATTAACACTTAAAAAATGTTAGAAAGTGTTAAAAACGCTTAATGTAAATGAAAGTAGAATTCTAGCAAATGTTTAATAATAGCTCTTAATATAAAACAATATTGGTATTTAATCCATTTTATACAGGAAACATCCAATAGTGAACTTGATTAATATATTTCAATTTCATTTAGATATGTGTACAGTAAAAATATGAAAATATGATTTATAGAAATACCTCTCATATAACACAATGCTTTGAAATACTTTCGGGTGCCGCTGTACACAAATTAGTATAGGTATAAACTCCATTTTCAGCAGGGAACATCTGATAGTGAACCGGAATAACATATTTCAATTTCAGTAAGATATGTGTACAGTAAAAATATGAAAATATGATTTATAGAAATACCTCATAGAATACAATGCTTTGAAATACTTTCGGGTGTTCCTGTATACAAACCAGTAAAGGTATCAACTCCATTTTCAAAAGGGAACATCCGATAGTGAACTTGAATAACATATATCAGTTTCAAGAAATTCCACAAATATTTACGGGAATTAGAACGCGGAGAGACAGACAGACGGTCAGACAGACAAACGGAAGTCATTAACACTTTTCAACCTTGTTGGGAAGTGTTAAAGAAGTTAGAAAGTGTTAAAAACGCTTAATGTAAACGAAAGTACACTTTTAGCAAATATTTATTAATAGCTCTTTATATAAATGAATATTTTTGTGTCACCCTGTAAATTTAATGCTAATCATGCAATATTGTATGCAAAGCATTTTCTTTGTGCAAATAAATAACGCATTTCAATTTCATAAATCTTCGTGCAAAGTACAGTTATTAAAATTTAGTTTATAGAAATATCTCTCATAAAACGCAATGCTTTGAAATACTTTTGTGTGTCCCTGTACACAAATAAGTAGTGGTATTTACTCCATTTTATACAGGAAACAGCCGATTGTGAACTTGAAATCATATTTCAATTTCATTAAGATTTGTGTACAGTAAGAGTATGAAAATATGGTTTATAGAAATGCCTGTCATAGAACACAATGCTTTGCAATATTTTAGGGGGTTACTCTACGCAAACCAGTAGAGGTATAAACTCCATTTTCAACAGGGAACATCCGATAGTGAACTTGTATAACAGATTTCAATTTCATTAAGAATTGTGTACGATAAGGGTATGAAAGTATGGTTTACAGAAATGCCTCTCATTGAACACACTGCTTTGAAATATTTTCGGGGGTCCCTGTACACAAACCATTAGAGGTATAAATTCCATTTTCAACAGGGAACATCCGATATAGAACTTGTATAACATATTTCAATTTCATTAAGATTTTTGTACAGTAAAGGTATGAAAATATGGTTTATAGAAATGCCTCTCATAGAATACAATGCTTTGAAATACTTTTTTGTGTCCCTGTACACAAATCAGTAGTGGTATTTACTCCATTTTTTACAGAAAACATCCGATAGTGAACTGGAATAACATATTTTAATTTAATTAAGATTTGTGTACAGTAAGGGTATGGAAATATGGTTTATAGAAATGCCTCTCATAGAACACAATGCTTTGAAATATTTTAGGGGGTCCCTGTACACAAACCAGTAGAGGTATAAACTCCATTTTCAACAGGCAACATCCGATAGTGAACGTGTATAACATATTTCAATTTCATTAAGATTTTTGTACAGTAAGGGTATGAAAATATGGTTTATAGAAATGCCTCTCATAGAATACAATGCTTTGAAATACTTTTTTGTGTCCCTGTACACAAATCAGGAGTGGTATTTACTCCATTTTTTACAGAAAACATCCGATAGTGAACTGGAATAACATATTTTAATTTAATTAAGATTTGTGTACAGTAAGGGTATGGAAATATGGTTTATAGAAATGCCTCTCATAGAACACAATGCTTTGAAATATTTTAGGGGGTCCCTGTACACAAACCAGTAGAGGTATAAACTCCATTTTCAACAGGCAACATCCGATAGTGAACTTGTATAACATATTTCAATTTAATTAAGATTTTTGTACAGTAAGGGTATGAAAATATGGTTTATAGAAATGGCTCTCATAGAACACAATGGTTTGAAATATTTTCGGTGGTCCCTGTACACAAACCAGTTGAGGTGTAAACTCCATTTTCAATAGGGAACATTCGATTGTGAACTTGAATAACGTATATCAGTTTCAAGAAATTCCATAAATATTTATTGGAGTTAGAGCGCGGACAGACAGACAGACAGACAAACTGAAGTCATAAACACTTTTCAACCTTGTTGAAAAGTGTTAAAAAGAAAAGATAAGAAATGAAATGCAACAGTGGAGAGATACACCCATATCCAAGCAAAAACATCCGGTTATTAAAGGTCCAAAATGAAGTCTGAGATCATGGCTTCCTAAGCAATTTTCAATCTTTATGATTTGCCCTATCACCTCTAAAAGTTTGTACATTGAATTTTTAATCACTCTATGTATAACAGGGATACCTACCAGTTAACATATACAAAAATGCAATTATAACTTCTGAAAAAAAAAATTACATATGAAGTTTAATGCAAATTTAACAAATAGATGTAGAATAAGAAAAGTTCTAAACTATTGTTGTCTCAATCTTAGGAAAGAGAAATTTATCAGATGAGGAAAGTATTTTAAAGATGAATCTTTAATATTCTAAAAGGCAGTTTGATTTAGGTAAAAAAAGGATTTCGTACTTGTGTCTACATTGCTAAAATTTCAGTTCAAACTTGAACCACTATAAAGTTATAAGCAATACCATATAATATGGTTCAACCTCTTTTTTAAGCTTTCTACTTCTTGCGATTGAATCTAAATTGCACTAAAACTTGGAGCTACCATGCATCTCATCACAAGGAAGTATCAATCAGTAAAATTCCTTTTGAAACCAAACCAAGCTCATATTATGATGTTCCTTTTCTTTCATAAATTAACTTATTAGCTTTAAATTTTTACAAATAAATCGTATAGTGGCTAGAATAATTCTTTTATTCATTTAGTACAAAACGTTTACAAGTACTCATTAGTCACCCAAAATACCTTACTTAGCATTTTAAGCCCAGTTACATCGAGAATTTTAGAACTAATTTCCACCTCCCCACAAAATAAAAAATAAAAAATAAATAAACAGTTGGTGAATATACAGAACAACACAAGACCCAAATCCTGACTCACAAGAAATTAAATGCAGATTTTAAACCCTTTTATGTTACAAAAAATTATCTCTAAAATTAATAGTTAATTAAGCAATAACATGGTATAATCTGGAATTTCATTACCGGGCAAGCCATTCATTCCTTGCCTAAAAACTTAACTTTAATTTTTCCAAGTATTTCACTAAAAAAATAGACTTGGCTTTAAATTTTTTTTTTTTTTTTTTTTTTTTTTTTTAATCTTAAACGATAGTATTCCAGATTATACAGTAAGTATATTCACCATACCCAAAAGGAAGATAAAAATAAAACATATAAAATAACATTCTGCAGATTACTTAACTCCAAAACTTTAATCACCTTTTTTTTTTTTTTTTTTTAAAGCTCTAATGAGTACTATACAATTAATAACCCAACTTTCGAGTTGAAAAAAAAAAAACTTTTCACTTAAGAAGAATTTACCTTTCATTTCTTTTCGTTTTCTAAGCAAAAAAATTAAATCTTAAATTATTCGAATCCAAATCCCGCATAGAGGTAAAATTAACTTTAAATCACACAGTAAAAAGATAGGAGTATCTAAATAAAACATACAAATAAAATTAATTTTTAAAACTGAAATAGTTTTATTTTAGAAGTAGAATTTTGATTTACACACATCATATATTTTCAATCATTATTTATAATTTAGTCACAATCAAAATACAAAGGTTTCCTCTTTATAACATATAACTCCTTCCAACAATCACTAAACACTGACGCGGACAAGGCAGTGATATATTTTTTTTTATTTCTCTAAAACATATCTCAAGGTTTTAATACTGATTTCCACAAAACATAGAAGAAGTATATAAATGATAATTTCACACATATTTAAGTAGTTACGAAGAAAAGGGACTAAAGCAAAATGAACAAAAATACTACTTAACAGGCTGCCAGGAGGAGTCACATTACTTCCCTTTCTCTAGGTTTTTCAGCCTCTCGATTATCAGCCGTCAAGAAATAGAGCGAAGAAACTCCTGTTCTACAAATCTATTCACACATCTCGACGAGCACTCACTGAAGGATGCAGCGTATCGTGATTTCTCATCATTCCACTACGACTTAGCTCAACAACTCTTCAGGCCACGGGAGCGATGATGGGGATACCGGTCAGCCTTCGATGAGAGGTGAGGTACAACATCACACGAGCAATCCCAGAGAAGAAGACTCCAACAAAAAAAAAGCACAGCGAGACGCCAGGTAACATCTACTAAAAATTCTCAAGTCGTTTCTGGGAGAGGGCCAAAGCCCCTCTCCCTTAAAACAAGAAAAACACAAAAAGTCTCTTACAACCACTCGAAAAACCGTATCATTCAAACTACGCAATCCTCTGAACAAAAAACCAACCTCTGATTCGTTGCCATTCCCCTCGGCTAAAAAAAAGGAGAGTCTCATTCGCTATAACTACCCCAAAATATCCCCCTTGGTCACTCCCACTAAAAATTAATACGCCCTCATTTAAAAATATTTCTCAAACAAAATACACACGCCCATACAGTCAGCAAACCTTGCAATACCTCAATTTCACCCCCCCAGGTAGACAGATATTTTAGTCTCTACGGAATCCCTACTCCATTCTTCACTGCAACTGAGTCCCAAAAACAGCTGTGAGAAACAGCTGTGACCGCCACGGTTTACGGAAATTTCGCCCCCGGAAATTTCACCCCCGGAAATTTCGCCCCCGAACAGTGGATTTCGAAATTTTCGCCCCCAGCGTCTCGCTCCGAGTTGTGGAAAATATATATGCAATAATAAATATAAATATAAATATACATGTAGTAATTCTCGATATATTTATATTGAATTCACACTATTTTTCCTTTTAATTTCAATATAAAACATATGAGTTAAAATAAGGTTTTCGAATGCAAAAATTTTTCGATTAATTTTTTATCGCTGTTAATTAAAAGAAAGTTTAAGTGTACAGTAATATTATTTATTTATTTATTAAATATTTAGTGCACACATAATAATTTTATTAATTTATCAAATACTTTTTTACTTTGTTTTATTTATTAATCAATTTGGTCATTATTGATAAATAAAGAAATAAGATTACAGAAGCAAGAAATTTTTAATTATCCTACTACTGTAGGGTGAGAAACTTATACTAGGCCAGTCGCATTAACCACCGACGATATATAGAACGCCCCAGCCGCCCGTTACCGCTCTTAGGTGTTTTTTTCTAGTCAATTTTGTCCTTTTATCCATTCCGGTGTTATATATAATATATATATATATATATATATATATTCACACTTGACATTGTGAGATTTTTGGTTTCATCCCATGCTTTTTTCTAAGGAATATTGAATTCCCCCCCCCCCCCTGTTTCTATGAATTTTCAGCCTTTTCCCCTCATTTTCTATGTTTTAAGGTGCGGTCCGAAAAATCGATATCGAGTTTTCACCTGTTTTATACATTTTAAGGCCTCCCGAGTCCAGAAAAGTAGTTTCTGACAGTTGGTCAGAGTATGTGTATGTATGTATATGTATGTATGTGCGGAATCTCCTGGGTATCATATCTCCGAAGTTAACAAAAATAGAACTACGAAAATTCAGAACTGAGACAGGTCTGATATACAGATTAATTTTTAAAATTTTGGGGGAAATTGAAAAGTCAGGAATGGGACAGCGGAAAACGGGAATGGTACCGTAAGTCCGTATCTCAAAAACGGCTCTATCAATATTTTTCAAAGTTTCTATATAACCACTCTATTAGACGACCTTTTAAATAATATAGTTGGTTAGTTCACGAAAATTTATAGGCGTTCGGTTTCACAAGTGCGTTCCTTTAAAAACGACTGCACGGTTTTTTTTTTTTTTTCTTCACACTCGTTATATTAAGTCCTTTTCAAACATCTTTTTGTATGTAGTTATCGTTTTCCAGTCAATAATTGAGTTTGCCAAGTTTTGGTAAAAGTTTGTATCTCAAAAACGGCTCTAACGATTTTCTTGAAAATTATTACATAAATCCATTTCAGATATCCTTTGTCATGTATTACGTGATTATAAGAGGAAAATTGGTCAGTTTTAGATCTCGGAAATGGGTGTTTAAAAAATGAGTCTACCATGTTTACTTTCTTATACAAAGTATACGGAAGTTAGTAATACCGATGTGCGAAATTGATTTTGTATTCTGCATAGCTCAAAAAATGAATGATCGTACAAGGTTGTAAATTTATATGCATGACTGTTATAATGTCTAGTTGTACACTTGCAACTTTGGTTTTAATACGAGTTCCCGTTTCAAAGATATCAACGATTTTACACTCGAATTTTCGTGACGTCAGTCTGTAAGTACGCGTGTGTGTGTGTGTGTGTGTGTGGAGGGGGGGGTTATGTATCTTGCATAATTCAAAACCTCTCATTTTGGACTGTATATAATTTTTCGTTTTGGAGATATTTAGGAGAATTATATTCATACTGACCAAGAATACAAAGGTTTTGGCCATTAAATATGACCTACCATCATAGAGATTTCAAAAGAAGCTAATGATAGAGCTAGTAATTATATTGCTATAAATGTTGAAGACATTTTTGCGTATATAAAGTAATATGTAAAGACATAAGCAGGTTCTTGTCGACAAATGCACTTTATTTAATGAATATTCAGCCCACAGACAGAGCCCGTAATTTTATTGTTGCGAAAATTTTCGACATTTTAGCGGTTCGAATTTGATTCTTTAAGACAGAAATATGTTCTAGTCGACGAATGGATTTTATTTATGAATATTTAGCCCGTAGATAAAGCCTGCACTGATATTGATAAAAGACAAATTGTTTACGAATTACGAAACAAACGAAAACATACTTAGTAAGCGAGCATTATTTATTTTGGCTTAATGCAATTTAATTAATTATATGCTCCATTACTAATAAATAGTTTAAAATGATAAATGTAAACCCATAATAAAACTTTCTATGCTCTATGAGAGTTAAGAGTTACTTTTGAAAATGTACTATATTTGCAAACAACCTCAGTTTCGATTCTCAGTTCTTAAACCCTCTGAGGAGCAGAGTTGGTTGGTTGGGTTTTTACGTCGCACTAGTGCTGTGCAGTGGGCAATTGGCGACGGTCTGCGTCTCGCCCCTAAAGCGGTTCCGTAAACATGACATAAAATCTGACCATCACGGATGGGATAGAGTAATTTTGCTTATTTGAAAGTAAAAAATGACCAGAATTTATGAACGATGTTAGAAGAGGAATAGTAAATCTTTTCAGCTTGAATGAATATATTCAATGTTTACTCACGCATATTTTTATCGCCATGCTGTTTGTGAACCCTTGTTATGACCAAAATCAAAACATATATCAATATTGTATAAACTTCATATTTTTATACAATAAATTATTACAAGATATAAAGATGAACGATCTTTTTATATAACATGTTTTTAAATTTTCTGTTGAATTATAAACGCTACCGAAGGCAGCGGGAACCCGAAACAGTTAGCTAAAAGTTAAGAAAAAAAAAACATGCATTGTCACCGTGTTCTGAACTATTTTGAAAGTTTTAAATGTCTAGCTATTCGAGAAGTTAGTTAAATAAATTTTTTGTTGAATTATAAACGCTGCCGAAGGCATCAGGGCCCGAAACAGTTAGCTAAAAGTATTTTAAAAATGCATTGTCACCGTGTTCTGAACTATTTTGAAAGTTTCAAATGTTTAGTTTGTCGGAAAGTTAGTTAAATAATTATTTGTTGAATCATAAACGCTGCCGAAGGCAGCAGGGACCCGAAACAGTTAGCTAAAAGTATTTAAAAAATGCATTCTCACCGTGTTCTGAATTACTCGGAAAGTTTCAAATACCTAGCTAGTCGGGAAGTTAGTTAAATAATTTTTTGATGAATCATAAATGCTGCCGAAGGCAGCAGGGACCCGAAATAGTTAGCTAAAAGTATTAAAAAAATGCATTGTCAGCGTGTTTTGAGCTTTTCTGAAAGTTTCAAATGTCTAACTAATCGGGAAGTTAGTTAAAATTCGATTGCAAGATTTGTACTGGACACACAAACAAACAAAGAAGAATCGAAGTTAATAAAAACATGGTAATACTTTGGAAATACCGCATGTAAGTTTATATCTTTATTTGTAATTACAGTTATATTTTACATCACTCGGGGGCGAAATTTCCGGGGGCGAAATGTCTCGGGGGCGAAATTTCCGGGGGGCGAAATTTCCCGGGGGCGAAATGCTGGGGGCGAAATGCCGGGGGCGAGATGCTGGGGGCGAAATTTCCGGATCCCGACCGCCACACCCCCATGCTGACCTTCAGCGACGGAAGAAAGAAACCTTTCTCTCCGCTTGGAAGCAAGAAAACTGCTTCTCACGGAAGCCATGAATGCAAGAAAGAGAGGGGACACACCTCTTTTGAGAGAAACAGCGAGGGAAAAGCCTCCTTTTGTTTGCTTACAATTCTCAAGAGAAAAAATGTATACGAAGAATTTCTTGACCACAAATACTTTTCAGAACTGAATATCTTCCTAACGTGCAATACATGTGATTACAAAGCGTTTTGAAACTAAATAAAATAAATATAGTTAAGAAAACCTATCCCTTTTTTTTTTTTTTTTTTTTTTTTTTTTTTTTTTTTACAGAATAGTGATTTTAATTATGAAATAATAAAAACGAACAAGCAGTTATAATTCATTATAACAACACCCCGTTATCCCAATGAAAAAAAAAATTTGCAAAATTTTTTTTTTTTTTGAAAAGCCGCAGAAAATTCAAAGGCAAAGTGACCAACCATCAAAAAGTCAAACATCGACCCTAAGACAGAAGACAGCTAAGGCCCCAAACCTTCCTTGATCCGCAAACAGACGTCTCTATCTGCAAATCGAACTTGCCACTCTCAAAGACATTTATATTACAAACTAGAAAATAGCTATTGCCTGAACCCAGAAACCCTCCCTGAAAAGTATTAACACAGCCTCAAGACCTCCGTAAACTCACACACCCACACAGACACAACTTCCAACTCCAACCTGAACCAAAACCACATGGCAGAGCATAAGGAAACGTGCACCAGCCTAACCGACACTTTTAAACTAAAAAAAAAAAATCTAGCCATTCACAGATGACATAGCACGGCACAAAACTTTTAACCACGAAGGCATTCACAATACCGCACCAGTCGGACCACAACTAGATTCTACCAAACCAGCCCTGACATGCACCCTTAACATTTGCCATCAATACCGCACTTAACTATCAGACAGAATAGACACAATTCCCCTGGACCAACTACCTTAACGACCGGGGTGGGCAATGATTAAACATATTTTTTTTTCTATAAACCACTACCAAAACAGGGACAACATGAACACTCCTGGCAACCCAAATGCAATTTTAAAAAAATACAATAAATATGCATAAATGCAGAAAATATAAAAATATACATACAAATAAACAAAACCATTACATGATACATTTTTACAACACAACATTTGAAACCCCCTTTTTTTTTTTTTTTTTTCTTTATACATAACAATTTTATACGACCCATGAGAGCCATATAAACCACCACTAAACCTTAGGGAGAGAGAAAACAATACTACAAGAATCGCGCCTATCGACGAGAAGAGACAATTTTCTCTACAAGCATCAATCATTAAGGACTGTGATATAAAAAGAGATTAGAGCCAATTTTTTTTTTTTTTCGAGAGTTCTAATTTTTCTAAACAAAAAATTTTGTAAATTTGTACTTATCATTGCAAAGGAAAACCATCAATAATCATAAAAGAGAATATACACTGTCTCACATGCAGAATAAACAGAAATAAAAAATACACTTTATACTAAAAAACCAAGGTATGTTCACAAATAAACAAAAATTATATCACAAATTGTAGGCAAGCCCGAAAAGCACAGATCACAGAGAGGCAGGTACAAACACAGCAACATTATCCTCTTAACTCAAATTATTATCATGAAAACCCCCACCAGTTTTTGTGAAGGACAAGGTATCGGAGAGATAAAGAGAACAAAAAAAAAATCTAACTGCCATTTTTATTGTAAACATGACCTGCCACCCCAAATTTATTTTAAAGAATCTCTAGCCTACAACATTGTGACTGAGACAAATCCCCTTACATGATATCCTGAAGCAAAAAAAAAATTCCCTAAAGCCTTAAGGTACTACGCATGCGCATAAAAGAAAAATTTCTGACACTAAAATGATACCACAGTACAATGCCGGCAAATATATATACATATGTACATTACTAATAAATATTTGCAAAGAAAATACTGATATGAATGCTAACAATTACACGGTGCTGCAACAAAAGAATACAAAACTAAACATATACATGCGAACAACTATCAAAAAAGAGAGAAAAAAAAATTACTATTTACAAATTTTGACCCCCAAAATGTATCTCAAAATCGAAGGTTGTTACGTGGGCGAAGATTGTAATCATGTGTTGGCCTGGAAACCGTTTCCACACTCAGTTCATTTTTTGTTGTCCTAAGACTTTTTGGAGTAGTTTCCTCAATATTCAAATTGTCGCGCTCGGCTTCGCTTACAGTCGGAGATACACTTTGTTCAATGTGAGCAGGACAGGGCACAGGGTGAGAGACCTCGGGGTTTACTAAGTTGGCATCAAAAGAAGAAGGAACCGGTTGACTATCCTGAACAAAAATTTCACTACTCTGCCCCTGATCTGTGGGCAAAAAAACATTATAAAAGTTTGCGGAACTAAACCCACCATGATTTCCACCCTGAAACTGATTACTTTCCAGTAAACTATCCATACCACCCTCAGGTTGACCTAAATTGACTTGCTGATTCTGATTATTACTGGGATTTGCAGCAATTTGATCCAAACTCTCTAAAACCGGGAAAACTGGTTTGCCTACGATTTTTGACAGTCTGTCGACATGAACTATCTGCACATTTTTTAAGTTACTAAGTTGTTGTATCTCAAAATTAATGAGCTTAATTTTCTAAGAACACGGAAAGGACCACTATTGCATTTAACAAACTTTTTGCAAAGACCAGGCTTTATAGTAGGTGTAAATAGCATTACCAGGTCACCTACTTTAAGTTTCTTATCACAGGCTATTTTACTGCGAGTTTTTTCCTGTTTACAAGCCGCCTGTTGTAACAAATTCCGAGTTCGTGCATACACCTGTCTTAGAGTATTGATCAAATTCTCGCAATAAGATGGCTGGTCATTATAATTTATAACATTATTTTTTATCAGAGTGTTGTAAGGCAACCTAATATCACGACCATAAGTTACAAAGAAAGGAGACTCATCAATTGTGGAATGGACGCTTGACCTCAAAGCTAATAAAGCAAACTTTAACTTTATATCCCAATCGTCATGGTGATCATTTACAAGGTGAGCAAGGGCGCGGTTCATTGTTGAGTGAACCGCTCGACCTGCGAATTTGAAGCTGGGTGGAAACTGGACGTGTGTACATGAGTTAAACCTAACTGTTTATAGACCTGAGCGATGGCTTGACTCATATAATTTTTACCTTTGTCAGTAACAAATTTTGCGGGAGTACCGTGCCTACAAATAAATTCAGCCAGAGTATCGGCGATGGTATCCGAGGTTATGTTAGGGATTGCGAATTCTTCAGGCCATTTAGAGAAACTATCGATGTACACAATTACAAATTTATTTCCCCTCTCAGTAGTGGGATAAGGCCCACAAATATGCCCGAAAATTGGTTCCATAAAGCCAACATGCGTATTTTTGTTGATATGTGCAGGGGAGTCACTAACATTAATTATTTTAACTACTAACTCATTCCTATTATTTGGGCAAACCGCATTTCCAATTAAAGCAGCATCTGCTATTACTCTGTTTGGATACAAAAACACTAAGTCTGAAGAAAAATTATTAATACCCTGAGATTTTACATTTACAAACATTTCAGACCTAGCCGGGACAACATACTTGCTTTTTGCATAAATATTTACAGGTTTATACAGAGTTTCACAAAAATTTACAGACTCAAACTGATTTGCCATAAAATTTACTTCAAATTCCCCATTCCCCAATATTTTATTTTTAAAATCCATCTTAATACCATTTTTGATGAGCCATGGGACACCCAAGATGATTTGAAAATTTGGCGACAAATCGCCGTCACTAATAATGAAAGACTCCTCGAATGCCTTTTCACCCAAATTAAATTTTATATTGCACTTGTTCCTCAAGGCTACCTCGCCCCCTAACAAGGATCTCAATCCCACAGAACATGGTTGTTTATTTACACTGATCCCCTCTAAAGTATGTTCTGAGATCAAATTACAAGATGAACCCGAGTCAACCAAAGCGAAGTAGTTATGCTGGTTAAAGTTAAATTCGATTATAGGAAGTTTTCCCTGAACCCCTTTTGACCAATTGCTAAAAGACACCTCCCTAGTATTGGGCAGTAAATTTTCATCAAGAGGGTCTCTCACCTCTGCCCTGCTCGGCGAGACACCTATTAGTTTAAATACCCATTACTGTCATTTTGTTGCCCCCTATTTTCCTGCACTCCACCACTGTATCCACCTCTACCACTTGTCCTCCTATCCTCTCTGTTATTTCGCGGACGCCTGGGAAGTTGGCACTCCCTGCTATAATGCCCTTTGTAGCCGCAATTGTAACATGTGACCTCACTTTTACTTCGCAGGGTTGGTCTAATATTTTTTTGCGAAGGCCTAGACTGATTTTTTAACTCTAAATTTTGCACTTTAGTGCTAAGTTTCGAAATTTGGTCGGTGAGATCAGCGATAATGCTTGTGAGGCTGCTTAGCTGTTGCGCTTGTGCCTCCGACGCAGTTTGCTGCGCACAGGACTGAGCTGCACAAGCCAGCTCAAATTCTTGGGGTGAATGCTGAATTTGCACAATTAAATGCCTTTTCCTCCGCCAAACTGACCGCCTCAAGTTCCTCGATAGTTACTGGCGCCCTGGCAACAACTCCGCGCCTAATTTCAGGTCTCAAATTATTCATCAGCATAGCCATTAACCACTCATTTTCGGTGTCAGTCCAACTAGTCTCAGGAATTTTCTGAGCCTTGACAATTTGACGAGCTTTACACCGCGCACTCGCGATAAAATCGGCGACCGGCGTTTTGTCATCCTGCATGACATTCCAAAAAGACTTGAAAATTTCACCGATATCCTTTTTCCCCCGAACCTGTCCTTCAAAAATTTTTCGAATTCAGAAAAAGTTTTGATTTTGTCCTGGTGTGTCTTAAACACCCGCAGGGCTGAACCAGCCAATCTCTGAGATGCGGCGAAGACATAGTCTTCCGGCTTCCAAAGTAAAAATGTAGCAATTTCCTTAACTTTTGCCAAAAAATCATTTACACTAAAATTAGGGTCACCTCCGGTGAAAATTGGTATAAACGACAATTTATCTAAGAGAATTCCCCTTCTCTGGGACGTAACGATTTCGGGGTCCTGTGCAATAATTGCACCGACCAAACCTTTTGGGCCATTTGTGTTAGTCGGCCCACCTGCCCCACCTTGATCTGTACTTTCCTCTACAACCATTTTTTTTTTTTTTTTGACCACAACAAGAAAAAAAAATATTAACCTAAACCAAAATTACTAATACCATAAAATTTATAAAAACACAGTTGGTAGCTGTCATCAAATGTCTCTAATAATTAACTGCAGCTTAGCTTCAAATAAAGTCCTAGCAATTGTATCTTTCACACAAGTATGTATAGTCCATACAAATTTTACAATAGCACACAAAAAAAAAAATTTACTATGTAAGATATTTTGCAAACTTAAAAACAATTTTTTTTTTCTTTCATAAATCTTGTGTAAAATACAGACTACTTTGTTGTTAAATGTGTAAACAACATTATTTGTATATAAATTAATAAGAATATGTATATGTGTATATATATATCTAGTGGCGATTTCAAAATACAAACGCAAATTTGAAAAATAAAATTTACACCAAAAACACCTTCAATTTAACTCTAAAAAAAACTACGGGAGAAGAAAAAATTTTTTTTAACTTCTACCCAAGGAGACAAAAATTTCAATCATAACTCCTATCTCCTCTTTTTTTTTTTTTTGTTGTTGTCTCACAAAAAGTTCAAAATTTCACAAAAATTTTCCAAAAAAAAATTTTCTTTTCTACAAAAAAAAAAAAAAAAAAAAACATTCCTAAATTCCATAAAAGAGGCAGACACCTCACATATAATTTGTTTTGAAATTACCACCCATAAATTATACAAATGACTTAATTTGGTTAAAATGTAGTTCATAAGGAAAAATACAGTATATATATCCAAAATGTGAAATAATGTGTATATATCAAAAAGTTGAAAAATAATATATATATATATATTAATTTTTCAATTATAGATTTTTAACTACAAATAAGATGTACACAATTTTCATCATAGAAAATTTTAAATGTCACAGAAGAAATATGTATGTGTATATGTATAGACAAAATACCAAAATACTATATGCATATCACAATTGTCAACAAAACCAAAAAAAAAAAAAAATTTACAAGGAGGGATTTTTATATTACTTCACAGCAAAAATTTCCCCCTTTTTTTTTTGCACAAAATTTGAAAATTTTCCACATACATTACTCATACCCAATTTTCAATGTGTGAAACATCCACAGAAATTTTCTATTCCCAGACAATTAATAGCATTTACTTAAATATAAAAATTCCTCCTTAAAGCACTATTTCACACATACAGGCACTAAAATCCACACAAAAATTATGCACGTATATGAGACAGTTATATTCAAGAAATTTTTTAGATTATTGATAGTGAAGAAGAAAGGAAGTGGTAACTCACCACCGCTGACTTCATAAAGCAAACTTTCCCAAAATCACAATTGTAAATTTACATCTAAATTGGACCATGGTTCTTCTACAACTAAGCCTGAAATATTTTTAAAATCTCCGCTCCCTTCAGGTCTCGGTCAGTACCAGAAATGGAAACAAAAACACATATAAGAATACAAAATAATCAGATATACCCACATATAATACAGCTAATTAAAAAAAAAATTACTTTAACAAAAATTTTTTTAAAGGCACCACAACTAAAAGAAAACGAAAAAAATTCCCTTACAATTTCCCAGAGGCACCATTTATTATGATGTTCCTTTTCTTTCATAAATTAACTTATTAGCTTTAAATTTTTACAAATAAATCGTATAGTGGCTAGAATAATTCTTTTATTCATTTAGTACAAAACGTTTACAAGTACTCATTAGTCACCCAAAATACCTTACTTAGCATTTTAAGCCCAGTTACATTGAGAATTTTAGAACTAATTTCCACCTCCCCACAAAATAAAAAATAAAAAATAAATAAACAGTTGGTGAATATACAGAACAACACAAGACCCAAATCCTGACTCACAAGAAATTAAATGCAGATTTTAAACCCTTTTATGTTACAAAAAATTACCTCTAAAATTAATAGTTAATTAAGCAATAACATGGTATAATCTGGAATTTCATTACCGGGCAAGCCATTCATTCCTTGCCTAAAAACTTAACTTTAATTTTTCCAAGTATTTCACTAAGGAAATAGACTTGGCTTTAAAATTTTTTTTTTTTTCATCTTAAACGATAGTATTCCAGATTATACAGTAAGTATATTCACCATACCCAAAAGGAAGATAAAAATAAAACATATAAAATAACATTCTGCAGATTACTTAACTCCAAAACTTTAATCACCTTTTTTTTTTTTTTTTAAAGCTCTAATGAGTACTATACAATTAATAACCCAACTTTCGAGTTGAAAAAAAAAAAACTTTTCACGTAAGAATAATTTACCTTTCATTTCTTTTAGTTTTCTAAGCAAAAAAATTAAATCTTAAATTATTCGAATCCAAATCCCTCATAGAGGTAAAATTAACTTTAAATCACACAGTAAAAAGATAGGAGTATCTAAATAAAACATACAAATAAAATTAATTTTTAAAACTGAAATAGTTTTATTTTAGAAGTAGAATTTTGATTTACACACATCATATATTTTCAATCATTATTTATAATTTAGTCACAATCAAAATACAAAGGTTTCCTCTTTATAACATATAACTCCTTCCAACAATCACTAAACACTGACGCGGACAAGGCAGTGATATATTTTTTTTCTTTCTCTAAAACATATCTCAAGGTTTTAATACTGATTTCCACAAAACATAGAAGAAGTATATAAATGATAATTTCACACATATTTAAGTAGTTACGAAGAAAAGGGACTAAAGCAAAATGAACAAAAATACTACTTAACAGGCTGCCAGGAGGAGTCACATTACTTCCCTTTCTCTAGGTTTTTCAGCCTCTCGATTATCAGCCGTCAAGAAATAGAGCGAAGAAACTCCTGTTCTACAAATCTATTCAAACATCTCGACGAGAACTCACTGAAGGATGCAGCGTACCGTGATTTCTCATCATTCCACTACGACTTAGCTCAACAACTCTTCAGGCCACGGGAGCGATGATGGGGATACCGGTCAGCTTTCGATGAGAGGTACAACATCACACGAGCAATCCCAGAGAAGAAGACTCCAACAAAAAAAAAGCACAGCGAGACGCCAGGTAACATCTACTAAAAATTCTCGTTTCTGGGAGAGGGCCAAAGCCCCTCTCCTTTAAAACAAAAAAAAAAAAAACACAAAAAGTCTCTTACAACCACTCGAAAAACCGTATCATTCAAACTACGCAATCCTGTGAACAAAAAACCAGCCTCTGATTCGTTGCCATTCCCCTCGGCTAAAACAAAGGAGAGTCTCATTCGCTATAACTACCCCAAAATATCCCCCTTGGTCACTCCCACTAAAAATTAATACGCCCTCATTTAAAAATATTTCTCAAACAAAATACACACGCCCATACAGTCAGCAAACCTTGCAATACCTCAATTTCACCCCCCCAGGTAGACAGATATTTTAGTCTCTACGGAATCCCTACTCCATTCTTCACTGCAACTGAGTCCCAAAAACAGCTGTGAGAAACAGCTGTGACCGCCACACCCCCATGCTGACCTTCAGCGACGGAAGAAAGAAACCTTTCTCTCCGCTTGGAAGCAAGAAAACTGCTTCTCACGGAAGCCATGAATGCAAGAAAGAGAGGGGACACACCTCTTTTGAGAGAAACAGCGAGGGAAAAGCCTCCTTTTGTTTGCTTACAATTCTCAAGAGAAAAAATGTATACGAAGAATTTCTTGACCACAAATACTTTTCAGAACTGAATATCTTCCTAACGTGCAATACATGTGATTACAAAGCGTTTTGAAACTAAATAAAATAAATATAGTTAAGAAAACCTATCCCTTTTTTTTTTTTTTACAGAATAGTGATTTTAATTATGAAATAATAAAAACGAACAAGCAGTTATAATTCATTATAACACTCAAATTAAGGAGCATGATAAAATGCAAACATAGGGTAAAGTGCAAATTTTGTGCAGCAACTTACCCATGGGCCTAGATAAGACCCTAGAAAATTTAGCTTATTTTATCAAAATCAACGAAACAAAATTAGCGGGCAAGAAAGCGTGACACAATATAAGGATGTTTGACTTGAGACAAAAAAGTCTTCCGTCCAGTCCCCGTCTCGGTTGAATTTCGATTTTTTTTTTTTTTTTTTTAACATAATACCAATATTTATTTCAACATAAAATTACCAAATCATCGTAAAAGTTTAAACTATCGGGATGTTGCAGCTACTTCTGCACCTAGTTTTGGTTCAAACTAATAGAAAAATTTTAGCAGTGTAGAATACGATCTTTGAGAAATATTTAAGAATCTTAAACATTCTTTTTTAGCATATTGTTCGCACTAATTATATAGTTTTTAACAAGGTGTTGCCTTGTCACACTTCTAGAGAATAAACAAGTCCTTTCGGCTCATTCGTAAGGGTAGGTTGATTTTTTTTTTATCATGTAACTGCCATTTTGTTTCAAAATGGCGGCTAGAAATTATTAGTAAACTTGGTGGAAATATGGATGTGGCTCATCACATATGTATTTTTTAAAGAAAATTGGTTCATAAATACCTTTTTTATGTGAATTTCAAATTTTCAAACGGCTGGCACTTGGGAAAGAGATGGTGAATCAAGCTGGCAAATAAACATATAAATCATTTCAGATATAAGTATATTCTAGAAATTTAGTTCGGATTAACCCATTAACGCCTGGCGTCCCTTTATACAGACGGTTTGAAAAATTCGTCTCAATTTTACATAATTAAACATTTCAGCTTGAAAATTCTACTTATCTATTCTTATGTTTAACAAAAGCAAAAGTATAGATTATTAAAATTTTACCAATTATGCCAATGCAATTTTACCCATTTAATTAGTACAATTTTACCGTCTCTAAAAGAGACGCTAGGCATTAATGGGTTAATTCAGTATTTGAAAAGTTATTATGTTGACAAATTAAGTGGCCGCCACTCGGAAACAGAATGGTAGAGCATGTTGTTCAGTCAATTAGCCTATGATATTTGTAATATAAGTCCACTATCCAACTTTGGTTCGAATAAAATCAGTATTTCAAATGTTATCATGGTAACAAATTCTCAAGTGCCAGCGTTCAAGCGGCTGCAACTTGGAAACAAATTTGCAGATAAACTAGCCCACCGAAATCATGCCTATCCAGGATATTTGAATGATAAGTCCACTGTCCATCTTTGGTTCCAACTGATTAAGTATATCAAAAGTTATCGTGATAATAAATTTTTAAGTGACAGCCTGATTTTAAGTGGCTATAACTTGGAGACAAAATGGCGTAGCAACTTGCCCAGCGAAATCATCCAATGCATTTGTATGATAAGTTCACTGTGCAATTTTGGTTAGAATTAATTCAGTATTTCAAAAGTTATCGTGGGGGCAAATTTTCAAGCGGCAGCCTGATTTCAACTTGCAAACAAAATGTCAGAAC
Organism: Salticus scenicus; assembly: GCA_963930645.1. Classification (NCBI taxonomy): domain Eukaryota; kingdom Metazoa; phylum Arthropoda; class Arachnida; order Araneae; family Salticidae; genus Salticus; species Salticus scenicus. The sequence continues at coordinate 323,929,260 of OZ005652.1, read as the reverse complement.
AAGTTCCCATTCCAAAATATTTGTATGAAAAATTCACTGTCCAACACAGGTTAGAATTAATTCAGTATTTCAAAAATTAGCGTAATAAGAAATTTTCAAGTGATACCGTGATTTCAAGTTGTCACCACTTGGAAACTCAGTTGGAAACTGCTTGGAAACACCAATTTGGAAACACCGCAGTCCTTTGTGCAAATTTGATTCGAATTGATTCAGTATTACAAAAGTTATGATAATTTCAAATTTTCAAGTGGCTGCCACTTGAAAATAAAATGGCGGAGCAACTTGCCCAGTGAAATCATCCAAGATCATTATATGATAAATTCACTATCCAATTTTTGTTTGAATCATTTTAGTATTTGAAAAATTATCGTGATGGCATATTTTCAATTGGCTACCTGATTTCAAGTGGCCGCAACTTGGAAACAAAATGTTGGAACAAGTTGTTCATCCAAGATATTTGTGGGATAAATTCACTGTCCAATTTTGATTCAAATTAATTCAGTATTTCAAAAGTTTTCGTGGTAATAAATTTCCAAGGGGTCCATCTTAAATTAAGATATAGGCCCAAAAAATAGCGGATAATGTTCATTTCTAAAATATGTTGAGACCCTTATATGGTTTATGTATACATCGAAATTCAAGCAAATCCGGTTTTAAATACGATTTTTATAGTGTGGATTGGAAATTTTCAGTGGCCGCCACTTGAAAACAAAATACCGAAGTAACGTGGTTTACGAACTCATCCAACATATTTATAAAATAAGTTCGCTGTCTAAATTTGTTCGATTTGGTGTATTATTTCGAGAGTTAACGTGATAACAAAATTTTCTTTTTATATATAGGGGAGAGTAGGGAGGGATGGGACAACTAAAATTATTCTTAAAATAGACATAATTAATTTTAATTTCTGACTCTTCCACCAGGTGAAGCAACTATAGACCCATATGTGTTGCTATGTGTCATTTTAGTTGGAGAAATCTGTGAGTTTATGTAACAAAAAACTATTTTATAACACCAAAAGTAAGTAATTACTTAATTTTAGAGGCAGGTTTTCAATGACACTAACTGATGTTAGCATAATTACTTTTCATGTTTTATATACCTAATAATATAACTTTCATGAATTAGTAGCTTTAGCTACTAATTCATAAAAGTTATAATATTATGAAGCCTAAAACTAGCATATGTTTAATAATTAGTTATTTTTTGAAAGATTATGAATAGGGTAGGATGGGACAGACCAGCTCAGGGAGGGATGGGACATAAAAGAAAAGGAAGGAGAAAGAAGATTCTGATACTCCTTAAACAGAGAATATCAAGAGGCAAATAAATGAATAAATGGAAGAGGAAATGCAGGAGACAAATTCAAAATCGTGGAAAATAATTGGTGCGGCACTCACACGACATTTGCTTACCCTTTTAACTTTTAAAAATACTTTATTTACCATATATGTATGAGGAATTAATTTTCACTCCTGAGCAGTTTTCCTAGACAAGGAAAAATATACAAAAGAAATTACATTCACTAATTACAGTTTGGATTTCTTGATAATATTTGTTCTTGAGATATGCTGTTAGCACACACAGACTAGCCACTGAAAACCTTATTAATATTCAGGAAGCGAAAAAACATGTAAATATAACGAAAACTTAATTTTCAATATTTGAACTAAGAACAATACTTTCTCTGCTAGAAGTAAAAAAAAAAAAAAAAAAGGATGAACTAAATTAATTAATCTTACATACATGAATGACCCACTATTTTTGCCTTTTTTCATAGTATGTCTGTATATTGTGTATTTATTTTAACTTTAAAAAACATGTCCCATCCCTCCCTCATATAAGTGAGGGAAGGGACATTTTTATAACTATATTAATTGGCTTATTAAACTAATATTTTAATAATTACCATCAAATTTATATTTTTAAAATATACTAAAACGTTTTAATTTGCTTCTCTGTAACTTACAGTATTGTACCAGTAAAAGTAAATTTGTAAAAAATATTTTAGTCAAAACTGTACTAGCCCTCCTTACTCTCCCTTATATATACAATACATACAGTAAATAGATAAACGAAGTGATTGCAATAGGTCGATTTCTAAAGAAATCAACCTAAAAACAGGATCTGAAGGAAAGAGAATCAATATTTGATGTAGCCACTTAAACTCCCAGACATAAACATTACATGGAATGTTTGACTTTTCTTTTTAGAAAGAAATAAAAGATGTATAGTTTAATTTAGGAGTGAAAAAGGGTAGCAACTAACAAGAATGGTGTTATATGATCCTGAATACTTGAAAAAATTGTTGAAAGTATGCCATACTCTATGCAAAATGGTGCATTGTCTAACTGTAAAAAGAGATCGCAGAAAATATTAATTAAAAAAAAACTTCATACTTTTTAATGCATATACAAAACAAAAATTCTCTGAACTTCCATTTTTTTCAAAAAGAAAAATAATAAAACATTGGGTGTAAAGAAATTGGAATAAAAAATATTTATTTCACTAATATGTTTGAGTATTTCATTAAAATAAGACATTTTTATTTATAATTCTGGGTACAAATATACAAAGAAAGATTATACAAGTTCGAACCAACAGCTATTACAGTGAATTAGCTTTTTTCCATCTCAATATTAGTAAAATTAAAAACGTATCATTAAATATGACGAAGTTTTAATGATAAACATCTGTAAAAATAAAATTAATGCACCAGGTCATAAATAAAAAGGATTATGAATATACACTACTGCTCAAAATTTAGCAAGATTTGTAAACGATATTTATTTATTTATTTTTATTTAAAGACTTACCTCTTGAAGAAATGTTTTCAAATATTGAGTATTTAAAGACCTGGGTCTTCTTCGTATTTTTCAGTGAACATTGGTTTAAGACAACATATAGGAGTCCGGTAACAAATTGAGAAAAATTAATAATATTTATGATCATTCTGTATCGTTAAATGAACAAAATGAACTGTAACTTTAAAATGTGTAAAAATAGACCCAGTACAATTTGTGGATGAATTTGTGTGACGATAGCATATTTCATTATGGAGATATAAGCATTTATTTTAAAACTCAAAAAAAAAAAAAAAAAACAGCATGTTTTTTATTTATAATATACAGAGTTATAACAAAAATTATTCCCACTTTCAGATAAATTGAAAAAACACTTTTGAAACAATATACTGCAATCGGAATACAAATATTTTAAATATCTAATGAATTATGAGCATTTCTGTGAAAAAAATTTCACTGCTCATGTGCGAAAGATTAATATATATATATATATTATATAGGTTGAAAGCTAGATATATTGGAAAACTTTGTCAAAAAGTTCATTTGAACAGAATGAAAATTATCAAATTGTCCTCAAAAGAACGAGCTAGATTTTAGATATTTTCCAATAGTTAAAATTTCATAAAGGTTTTTCACATGCCGGGTAATTAAATTGAAGGTCTAATTATTTTAACCACTTTGCAAAAGTTCTTTTTTATCAAAACCTCTTATGATCTCACAAATCTTAGTAAGTAAACAAAAATACGTTAAAGTTACAAGCTTATAAGGTTTTTTTTTTTTTACAAAAAAGTACTTTGGAGCGTGATTGAAATAACTCGATCTTCAAATTAATTACCCGGCATGTGAAAAACCCCTTATAAAATTTTAAATATTGGAAAATACCTAAAATCTAGCTCGTTTTTTTTTTTTTTTTTTTTTTTGCCAATAATTTGCTTGATTTTTACTCTTTAATGTGCACTTTTGAAAAAAATTGTTACCCAATAAATCTAGCTTTCAATCTGTTTAATAAAAATTTTTCTTTCTTTCGCACATGCACAGGGAAAACTTTTTTTATAAAAATGCTCATATTTCGTAAGATATTTGTATTACGATTGCAGTGCATTGTTTTGAAAGTGTTTTTTCAATTTATCTGAAAGTGGGAAATTTTTTTGTTTAAAACTCTTCATACTACGAAGAAAAAACATGCTGATTTTTTTAGAGTTTTAAAATAAATGCTTATATCTCCGTTATTTAACATGTTACCGTCACACAAATTTTTCCACAAATTGTACTGGGTCCATTTTAACTTATCGTAAAGTTACAGATAATTTCGTTTACTTAACGATACAGATTGATCACAAACATTATTGATTTTGCTCATTTTGTTATTGGACTCCCGAATTTTGTTTTAAACCAATCTTTGCTGAAAAACACAAGGAAGACCCATTTCTTTAAGTACCCAATGCTTGAAAACATTTATCGGGAGATAAGTTTTTTAATTAAAATAAAACTGATCGTTTGCAAACCTTTCTAAACTTTTGAGCAGGAGTTTATTAATTTTAAGTAATTACTATACATTTATAGATAATAAATTATTAAGCTTAGTTTTATATTTTAATCATTTTCAAAAACGTAATTCAACTGTAAAACGTTCAGTTTTATACTAAATAGAGAAATTATTTTGTAAAGTTGTATTAAAACACTAAATAATCCAAAGTCAGAAGCTTTAAAACGTAATAATTAATTAACTATGTACAATAAATATCCCCATCCCTGGAGACTTAATCTTTTTAGTTTGAAATCGGCATAAGCCCAAGACCAGATGAAATTAACCTGTCCGACTATTGAGCCAGACCGCAGCATGGTGTTTTAGTTTTCTTTCTTCTTTCTTTCCTTTCTTTTTTTTTAAGGTTGTTTCATGATTTAGGACAAATTTTTGAGAAAATTTCTCTACGATTCCTCAAAAATTTGTTCGAAATTTTGAGCATCACCTACTAAAAAAAAAGTCCCCTAAAAAAAAAAAAAAAAGATGTGTTAAGAGAAATATTATGAAAAATGTGTGTGTAAGTAGAAAACCAGAACTGTATCATATAAAAATCGGATCAGTTTAACATACGCCATCCTAGACTATCAAAAACATCTATACTATGATGGCGTTTTTCGCCCCTTTGGACGGTATCAAACCCGTTAAACTTGGCCTAGACCAGGTACGTAGGGGCCGTTTCGAGTTTTCCAAGATTACAAGTTATATAAGCAGATATTGAATAAAAAGCTTTGCCAGTAAACACAATTAAATTCCAAGACATGCAAGAATTATTTCTGGTTGAAATGATATAACAACACTTTATCCGGTGGACATAAAGTAAGCATGAATACAGCATGAAAGCCAGTTGTTGCTGCCTGGGATACCAAAAAGAAGGAGTTTGGCACAATCCGAATTTTCAAGGATCATGAACCAGCTAGTCGTGAAAAGCTTTTAAGTTTAAAATAATTCCAATAACATTATAATAAATTTAGAGATTATACGATAACGATAACGTTAGAATCTTTTTTTGATTTAATATTTTCTTAGCAACCATTTTTACGTTTTTCTTCTTTCAGTATACTGCAACTTATCATTCATGAAAAACAATAAATATAACACTTGAAAAGCATTGTATGACGGAAAATTCAGTTTATATTATATTGTTAAAATATACAATTTTATGGAAAAAAAATCATAGTTTTTAATGATATTCTTTTAAACAAATGAAAAAGTTAACATTTGATGGATAACTGTCAAACTTAATAATTTCTTAAAAGCTATTTTGTATTGAATAAAAATAATTCCTGCAATATCTTAAAAATTTTTAATAGATTTATTTTTGAAATTGCATTTATAAAAATATAACTCACTTTTCATTTCTTGAAATTTCTTTTATGCATGAAGATCAATGAAATATAATACTTCATCTTCAAATCGTACTATAGCTTTAATCGTTTCCGAACATCATAGCATTTAGTGCTATGAATAAGGCACACCCTTTATAAATATGCACTTCCGAACATGCAGCATTACTTTATTATATACATATGAAAAATTGTTAAACTTGAATATTCATGATTAAATATAAATTTTTGTTTAAAACTTACAGCTATATTATATAGTTTGTTTGATAGATGAAAGGAAATAAAATGAAATAAAATGCTTCTTAGAATAACCAATCCCACCAATGAGTTCATCACCAATCCAAATATCATTTTTTTTTTTTCTTTTATTTACATAATTTGTTTTCTTAAAGTTTCTTAAATTTTCATAAGAATTATACAAAAAGACAAATACTTCATTTGGATTTGATTTCAATTACATTAGATAACTTTATATTCTTCAGAAAGTAGTTTGTGAGATAAACTTAATTTCCCTTTTTACTACATTAAAATCTAAAAGATTCCAACAAACAATATAATTCATGTACATTTTTAAAAGAATTAAGGTGAATGTTTGATAACGTTGTAGTCTTCAGTTGCTAAATGCCGGGTTCAAATCCAGATTCAGACATTGGTATTCATGGTTGTTGGTATCAATTTTAAACAGTATGCATACTTGCCTAAACTAGAGATGGGGAAAAATGATCATAGAGAAAAATTAAACAAACATTAGTTTTAAATCCTCGAACATATTAAGAAAAGTTTATGCGCAAATATAGTGTCTAATTCTTAAACTTAGGTGAGGAAACTAATTCATTTATTATAGTCAGAAATGAATAAATTAAAATGAATAAATAAATAAATAAATAAATACGATGTCACTATAGCTGCGAAAGATAAACCTTCCATCCAGTGTTACCCACTTACACAGATATTTTTATTTAATAACTACATTTAACTTTGAAGAATGATGTTTGGCATATATGATATTCAATCAAAAAGAAAAAAAAAAAAAAAAAAAAAAGAAAGAAAAAAAAAAAAAAGAGTAAAAGTTAATGATTAATATTTAATATAAAAGTTCTTGGAAACTGGTAACACTGCCTCCATGATCTAACTGGAAATAATGAAAGTTAAATAGAAATGAGTAAACAGAGGCGTTCGAATTTTCATAACTATGCAAAGAACAATAAAAATATTTATAAGCACCTAATTGCCAATTTCTTTTATGACTCTGAAACCTGTTACATATGAGAAAAAGAAAAGCAAAAATCTATAAAAGCGAAATGCTTACAGATTAGTTTGATATTTATCCGTTGTGAAAATTGGCTGTAAATTAAACTACTTACATTTCTAAATTATGAAGTGGAATATCTATAAAAAAAAGAAGATTCAGAAAGTTCATTACGGTATTTGAAACTATCTGGAATACCGTATCTTCCACTTCAAAAATATTTTAATGTATTTTATTACTTTTATTTATTTAACACTTTTGTTCTTTAAATTTACACAAAATATTTATTTTTTAACATATTTTACTCAAATATGCTGTTTTTATAAAACTGTTTTTTAATATTTTGAACAACAAAATCTATTTTATTTGTACCTACTGTATTAATTAATTTATAAAGTGTTAATTTTCTTTTGACAACTATTCCAAAACTTTTTAATTTAATATATTTAGCAGCTTGGAGTAACAGAGGAAACTTTATATAGTAAATAGAATGAATCTATTGTTAAATATGGTTAATAAGATTGTTATTAAGTTTATTAAATAAAGTAAAATTAAAGACGACAGGTAGCCCAATGGACGAAGTAACTTTTTCGGTTATATTATTACCCCATTTATGAAAACTAATTCAAAGAATTTCAGTTAACATTAATGCATATTTAAATAATACAGATTCAAAAGGCATTAGCTTAAAATCTTCAGCCACAGACAAATGTATATTTTTTCTTATGAAAAAATGAAGAAAGTTAATAATAAAATATATTCACCGTTATTCAAAAACTTTACAAACGCAGAAAATGCGTGTTAAAATAAAAATTTATTTCTCTAGCTCAAAGACATTTTAATGCGTCTTTTAAAAGTACTTTAAAATTTCCCTATGCTTCTTATTAGATTTACAGACATGAAATAGGAGAGAGCCTTGCCAGAATTTCCTTTTTTCTCAAAATGAAATTTTCAACGAGCAAAATATAAATTTATTTTTCTCAAACTTTTAGATATTGACTGGCACAAAATGGATATATTTAGAACAAAAATGAGTTCTAACTATAAAATATTTTACTTATTCATACATATTACTAAATGCACTAAAGAGTGTGAAGTTGAAATTTTTGAAATGCTAAATGAAAAACTATGTTGAAGATTTACTTTAGATTAAAAAAAAAAAAATTAAAAAAAAAAAACTGCATGCTATTTAATTTTTTTATTTCACAAATATTCATAATACTCTAAATATTTTAAATAATTAAAAATCCGTACAGTAGAACTTGGATAATTCGAAGCTGAAGGGACCAGAGAAAAATTCGAAATATCCAAAACTTCGAATTACATATACTATTTTGTCAAAAAGAAGAGATAAATAAAAAAAAATAAAACTCTAATATCAAAGATTTAACACATAAATATCTAAGAATACTGCTACCCCCCCCCCTCCCCCATTAAATCAATATTTTTTTTACGAGCTTAATTATTCAACATTTTGTAAGAAATAGTCAGATATTTTTTATTGCTTCTTTAAGTACAATCTTTGTGTCATAGCATATGACTTCAACCTACCAATTGATACAAAAACAGAATCTTCTATATTAGACATGACTTTCAATTACAAAAAACCTCGAAGTTCATGTATATGGACAATATCTTCTTCTGATGCACTAGGTAAGAAATACTCTTGTATTTCCTCATCCTTCTTTTGAAAGACTGTTAAAAAAAATAATGCACTTTAGCTGAGAAAAATCTCGGTAACAAATTTTACTGTAATATTTTAAAGGTAATCATATGAAAAATTCGAATTATCCAAAATAGTTTTCGAATTATCCATGATTTTTTAACATTATTTTAATGCAAAATTCAAGAAACCGAGTAAAATATTCGAATTATCCAGAATTTCGAATTAAACAAGTTCGAATTATTCAAATTTCACTGTATTATGTATGAATTCAAGCATATTAAAGGCTCTCACGTTTTTTAAATTTTCATTTGAATGGTGTTATTATTAAAAAATATTTTAACTTATATTTAGCAGATTACGATTGGAGTTTTGTGTGCCAGAGTTCTTTACGTTAAAAACTTTTTTTACGAACTATATTTTGTCGCTTAAAAGTATTATAAAATTACTACAGAGAAACTGGTCTGATTTTTCTATATCAGTATTTTTTATGAAACTTTCACCAGTCAAAATTTGGTCAGGGAAAACTGCTTCAAAATCTTATAAATCAATTAATAAGTTACTGGTATAAAAAATTTGAACATTCGGTAGCTAAGGAATAGAATGAGCATTTTAAAAGAATATATATATGTATATTTCGACGATTTTTACATTTGTAAAGTAAGTAATAATTTTGGTTTTATTGTTTATTCTTAGCATTTTTTATTATTTTTTTTAAGTAATATTGGTGATTGTAGAATTTAAAAGAATGTTTTTTTATTGATTTCTGTTGTCTTTTCCTTTTTCTGGTTGAGTTTGACATTTATTACACGTCCTTTGTGTGATATAGAGTATACCTTACTGTAAATGTTTAGCAAATTGCATACAATAAGACACACATATCACCTAATTTGCATGCAATAGTTAGTTTATGCCTTAGAAAATGTATTGATGTTGTATGTTTTAACTAAAGAGTGCTTAATTTTTTCAACAACCCTTATTCATGTTTTATTGTAGTTCTTCATGTGATACTTGGTTTCATCTACTGAAATGCTTGAAAGGTTTTCATTATATATATATATATATATATATATATATATATATATATTAATATGCTAAAAATACGTAGTTTAGAGAAAAATGCATATATATATATCTTATACGTAAACATAGAAAGTATGTCATATTATCTTTACTGATAAGTATAAAGGATTTAAGTCCATATTCTTGATTTTTCAGGAGACGAAAAATAAAGTTAAACTATCTAAAAATAAATCTGAAGAATTGATTAGGAAAAAGGGATTTCGTTGACTTATACCCTTTATACCATTCAGTGATTGTCAACCTTCATTTAATAACGGGAAAAAAATGAATTAAATATTTTATACCATACATGAATGCTAAATTTCTGATTTGAACCTTTTTTTACCAATGGATTTTCTCAAAGACTAAATGACATAGACTTAAATCCTTTATACCAATCGATTGAGAATATTTTTCTGAGTCTGACTATGTACTTAACTCAAAATCGACATTTTTGGACTTAAATCCTTTATACTTATCAGTACAGATATAAACGTCGAAATAGTAATCATACTATGCACATATTTTATTAAAAAGGCTTGTAACATCAACTTTTTTTTTTAAACCACCTAAGAAATTAAAAATAATTCAATTAATACATCGAATGTAAATGTAACTTTTACATTAAAAGGAGTGCTATAAGTATTTTCAGCAAAATCTATCATTTTTTGTGTAATATTATAAACCCAAGTAGGGTGCTCTTTCTACTAGCTTACAAATACCTTAAGTAAAGCAAAATCCTTTTGCGCATTATGTATCCCTAAAGGTATTAAATGTATTTGATAGAATAATAGGATTATTTTTGAAGCGCTTTCCTTTAAATATGCTACTTTCCCACAGTTTTTCAGTATGCTGAAATCCTAGAGATGGATATTTTATTTAGAATTTTTTACCGAAATATTGATAGTATGATTTTTGCTGAACTGAAAAAATACAACTATGTGTAGCACATGCTACTGTCATCAGACTTAAGAAATAACGTGTATTTTTTAACATAAATAAATATTAAAAATTGCTTTAAAAATTACATCACATTACAGCACATCTTCTGTCCAGGACATCACCCGGATACCATGAAGGTTAAAGAACATCCCAGGGGCATCCAATGTCTGTATAGGAGATAAGTGTGCTGTTACTGTAAGACATGATTTATTGATCGGTAAATTAAAAAAAAAAAAGTTTTATTATAATATGTTCTGTTTTCTTTTCAAAATATTGATTACTTATTTTCTTTTACAATAACACTATGCTGAATATATATATATTCAAGCCCTGATACAGTGCGTTGCATGAATATAAACGCACCTTTTCCAAAAACCAGAAATAGAATTTTTAAAATTTTAAAAGAAGGAATGGGACTTACAGTTGTTGCATATGATTAACAACTGAAGAAGGTGCTTTAAGCACGTATGTTTTGGCTCAATCAAACTTATGTAAATAAGCGTTTAAGCATTTTCTTATTTTTCACTGTTTTTCGTTTGTTGCGCGAAATTAAACGCACTCTGTATTTTGCGTTTAAAATTTAACAGAAACACCGGAATTAAATTAAAACATAGACAGTCGTGTTGCTAAAGTTCTCTAAAAACAGTTTTAATGCTTGGGTGCACAATTTACGGAGTTTGTTCATGATGGCAAGAAGGATAACTTTGACAGTAGACGAGAGGATAAAAATTGACTTTATACTTGGTAAAGGCTTTAGCAATCATGAAATTGGGCACCGAATCGGAAGAAGTGAGAGTATTGTGAGAAATTATATAGAGAAAGGAGCAAATTATGGAGAAAAAGCGTATAAGAAGCGAACAGGAAAGCTCACCAGTTACGACAAACGTCGAATATGCAACGCTGCAAAGAATAAGAATATTTCCTGTGTGAAGATAAAGGTTCAATACAAGCTGGGTGTTCATCGGACAACCATATGGAGAACTATCAAAGCTGCAGCATTCATTAAATTTATGAAGAAGAAGGTGAACCCCCCCCCCCCCTCACTCAAAAGCACAAAAAGAGGCGGTTGGAATGGGCAAGAAAATGGATTCTAGATCGACTAAATTGGGAAAAAGTCATCTTCTCAGATGAAAAAAAGTTTAGTCTCGATGGCCCGGACGGATTTGATAGCTATCGGCACGATTTGAAAACCGGAGAAATGTACTGTTCAAAACGTCAATCTGGAGGCGAGTCTGTCATGGTTTGGGCAGCCATAGGCTTTAAAGGGACTTTCGAATTAGCGTTCGTGGAGAACACTATGAACTTTGTAGATTATGTCCAGATGCTAACAAGGAACCTCCGCCGTCTAGCAGTCAAGAAAGCTGGAAGAAATTATATTTTTAAGCAAGATTGTGCATCTGTTCATACAGCACATATCGTGAAAAAATGGTCCCGTGACAATAAAATTAAAGTTCTGGATTGGCCTTCAAAAAGCCCGATTTAAACATAATGGAGAACATATGGGATATTCTGGTTCATCGTGTTTACGTAAACGGAAGGCAGTTTAACACGAAAGATGAACTAAAATCGGCCATTCTATTAGCTTGGAAGACAATCAGCTTGGATGACCTCATGCCACTATATCAACAATGCCAAGGCGTTTGCTGGCTGTTCTAGAAGCCCATGGTGGCTTTACAAAGTATTGGATATAGTAATTGTTACTCAGTTATTTATTTTTTACGTGTGCGTTTAAATTCATGCAACATGTATTTTTGTCATAAATTTAATAAAATTATTTTCTAAAAAATCATATTGGTCTTTCATTGTTTTGGCTCGTATTTTCATTTTTTGAATCATGCACATACAGTTTGCATCAAGTGTCACCTGTTCATATTTTTTTATAACACTTCTGTACCATTCTAATACTTAAAGCTACGGTGCGTTTATATTCATGCTACGCACTGTACCATTTCTGCTGATTGTTATGTAAAATGACCTCCTGAATCCGAATATGGTCCCCATTTTGCTCCATCACCCACTGCTTTCTCGAGACGCCACCTCCTCCCCCATTTTTATCCCTCTTTGGTAAATTAATGGCCGTGAATTTGATTTGTAGAATGGAAAATAATTATTTTAACTTTCAAAAAAAAAAATGTATAATAAGTGATGATAATAATTGATTAATTAAGTATAATAAATGTAATTTACAATTTCAGTGGCAAATCCCCTACCCCCTTAAACTTCCCCTTGCTGCAAATGTTCATGTTATAGAATTTTGTACCTCTTTAGGCACTCAGAAGATATTTAACAGTTAAAACATTTCTTTTCTTTATTATAAATCAAATTTATAGCCACAAGATACAAAAAGTGGTAAAAATGGGCTTCTTTAAAAAACGGTGGGTGATAGGACAAAATGGCCTTCATATTCGGATTCAGTAGGTCATTTTACATACGATTTTGAAAAAATGGTGTTGGGAACAATTTTCATACCGAGCAGTGTAATTGATAATTATTAGCAATTAACTTCAGTGAAAGAAATACATTTATATATATATATATATATATATATATAAGGTCAATGTGCCTAAATGCGATAACCCATAAATGCGACAAAGTTATTCTACTGACATTATAAACGTAAGAATCATATTCAAATGCAACATAATGAAACTTTTAAATCTTGAGATACGCGAAAATTTTTACCGCATTTAAAAAATTTTCTCTAGAAGAATTTTCCATTTCTTAAGACAGTATTCAATATCATTCTCCGCCAATTCTGCTAAAATGCGACAAAAAATCCTGAAATAGTGATTATAAATTAGTTCTTTTATGTTTTAAGGTCAAGTGACCACTTTTACGTCTTGGTTTTAGATACCTTTTATATGTATTGGAAGCTTAAGTTCGAAAATATGACACATTTTTAATTACAATTGTTTAAATATATTTAACGCATTTAGGCATTTAATTTCTCTATAGACCTAATTGCAACAAATTATTTCACTTAAATATATGTAATTCAGTATATGTGTCTGAAAAAGATTATGCATTTTTTTTTTCTTTTTTACGTTTAAAGGCAGAAAAGTTTTAAGACATTTAAATGTTTGAAGGCAGAAATTGTGAATAATAGAATTTTATTGAACTGATAAATCACCATGTGGGAATTAGAGATTTTCTCATAATGACTATCAATTCAATACACCTGGTAAAATGGTGAAATTAGAACAATTTCAGGCCATAAATGATAATAATTTTCTATCTCAAGTGTACCAGATTTGTCCTATTGTGTTTGGGGTATTGGCGGGGGGGGGGGGGGTAGGGTTCATCAGAAAGTATCCCAGAAGATGAAATGATTTTGATGTACACATATAAAAATATCAGAAATGTTAATTCTATTAGTTTAAAACAGTATACGTAAATTATAACAGCGTTATAGTTCTATTACAATGCTCATAACTATTACTGATTATTTCTACTCGCAAACTAATAAAAGTCTGACAAGACATTTTTTAAATCAAAGTGATAGATGGTAATTAAATGAATAATATATTTGCACTTTTAATGATTAAAAGAAAAATAATGACTTTTTATTTGAATTGAATTGAGGTTGGGGGGAGGGAAGTATTTGAAAATAATTTTGGAATTTACAATTCCATGCACATTTTTTTTCAACTTGGAGTGGGGGGAGGATCACTTGATTACTTTACTCCAGTCACGTTCGTGCCTGATAGAATAATAGAGGCATATATCTACGCAAAAGATGAAGAAATTAAGAAATTATTAAATAAGCATTTTGTAAACACTGACATTGAAAATAAAATAAAGCACGAAATATTATTCTATTATTTTAAATAAAGATTACATTTTTGAAAATTCTTTTGTTATTAGTAGAAACACAAAAATTGTATTGCATATTAAAAAAATATCTGGAGACACTGTAAAAATAGAATGATGCAATAAAATGCACTTTTCTAATAATTAATGACACTTTGCTAATAATAATTGTTCTCTTCAGCACTATAAAAGTTTCAAGCGTGTAAAGAATAGCGAAATCTGGAAAGGGGTATAATTACTCCTAGTTCACAGGTATTCACCAAATAGACCCACATAACTGCTAAAAAGAATATAAATATTCATATATAAATTCCTTTCTGAAAACATATCAATTAAGATTTAGGATTTAATGAACAGAGAAAATATGCCTCCTAAATTTGGATTTAAATATTTGATAATGATTAAAGATGATCATACCAATGACCATATGAAATACCAATGATCATATAGTGACTAATAAAGACATATCTACCAATTCTAATAATCCGGTTAATGATGATTCAATAATGATCAAAAGGCAGCACAAAGTTTAAATGGGAGTACAATAAATTCTGCAGTAGGCAATGCCCAGTAATATGTGATGCATCTATTCAGACAATCCAAATATTGGATAGAGATATTAGAGATGAAAATTTTACCTTTTTGCAAACCACGCCTTAAAATATTCTTACCAAAAATGCGTAGTAGTCAAAAACAATCTACATTCAAAACTTAATTTTGTTCCAATCCTACAAGAATTCCAACCGTATTATTTGAAACCTGCTTGTTAGAAACAGTTGTATCATCAAATCATAGTGCACCTAAAATGCTTAAATCTCTTTAAAAAAAAAAAAAAGAAAAACTAATGTGGCTGAATGCAATAGATACTGTAATTGCGTCAAAAATGTCCTTAATGCGACGTACTTTTTTTTTTTTTTTTTTTTTTTTTGTCTAATATTGCAAATATTAACTGAATTTCTTAAAAAGAAATGAATCAGTACACTAATTTAGACCTAAAAGTATAATGTTCAACCATTGTTTCTTTACTTTTCATGTTATTTATGATTTAAAATATTAAATGTTACCTAAATGCGATAAATACACCAGAAATCACTTCGCAGGTAATCGCGAACCATTACGTAACGCGTAGTAAAAATATTACGTAAGTTCTTCCTTCATAAAAAGACATATATATATAACTACTTCTTATGTAATTTTACATATTTTAAAAGCTTTTTGAAAACATTTCAATATCTCTTATGAAGTACCTTTTATCATCAATTATCTCAGTGGGGTTGACAAATTAGATTATTTTCCGTGGAGAAGCTGTAAAGGTTGTTTTTAGAACCACTTTGCTTCTCCGTGGTTCTTTAAATAAATGTCTGTAATTCAAATGAAGACAAATTGAATAAAAGTAATCTTTTTTATTTAAACTTCAAACGAAAGGATGCCTTTTCCATTAAATTAACTTTCACTTGGTTATATTTATAACAGATCTTAACCATAAAGCACCTCTCAAAAAACACATATTTTCGGAAATTTCTTTTAAGGTATTAACTGGAAAAACACTTCATTTCTTTTACTTAAAACATATAACCTAGAAATACTGCCAAACAACTGAACAATAATAGCTTCACAACTTAATTTAACACTGGTCACATTTCCACTGGAACCAGACGGCAAGCTAAACTAAATCGTCTGGCAACCTTCTCTTACAGTATCCTGACCCTTACACTTTCTCAGAGACCATCACTAGCTAAAACTTGATTCTACTGGTAATTTTAATTCTTCCAATTTAACACTCCATGAACAACTTCAGCATGATTTCGATCATTGAATACTAAAATGACTGAGTGAGGTCTTCCAGCCTTACAAACCGCATAGCCAAGTTAAGTTTAACGGCAAAACACATACTCTGCAAAAAATATTAGAAGATTAATGAACAATATCTAGGGAATAAAAATTTAGAGAAATTATATTCTTTCAGATAATTACTTTGTTTGCAGTCAAGGAAAATAAAGTTCATAAATGACGATTTTTGGATGTTATCTTATAAACTTTATAAAAAAAAAATAAAAAAAAAAAAAAAAAAAAGATGCACGAAGAAGTTATCGAAATGTGACAAAAATTGGTAGATGCGATGTACATGTATGTGGAGTAAAATGATTATAATTTCAGAAAATTAGGATGATTTAATCAAGAGAAATGACCTCACAAAGTAAACAAGTCAATAACGCATTGGTCCACTTCTGACCCTTATGTAAGCAGTTATTCGACTTGGCATTAATTGATAGAGTTGGCAAATGTGCTCCTGCAAGATATCATGACAAATGCTGTCCAATTGGTGCGTTAGATTGGTAAAATCCCGAGCTGGTTGTAGGACCCTTTTCATAATGCTCCAAACGTCCTCAGTGGGAGAGGTATCCAGCGACTTTCCTGGCCAAAATAATGTTAGACAAGCAGTTAAACTAGCAGTAGAAACTGTGCGCGGCCGAGCATTATTATGCTGAAACATACGATCAGGATTGCATGATATGAAGGGAAACACAACGGGATGTAGAATGTCGTCGACGTACCTCTGTGCTGTAAAGATACTGCGGATGATAACCAGAGAGGCCCTTCTATGAAATGAAATGACATTCCAGACCATCACTCATGGTTGTCGGGCAGTATAGCTGGCGACAGTCAGGTTGGAATCTCCCCTTTTTTCCGGACGTCTCCAGACGCGTCTTCGCTGGTCATCGGGGCTCAACTCGGAGTGGGGCGCATCACTGAAGATAATTCCACTCCATTCAGTGATATTCCAGTTCCAACGATCCTGATATCATTGCAAACGTGCTTGTCGGTATACAAAGTTTAATAGTAGTCCGCACAAGGGGCTCCGTGAGCTCAACCCTATTTTTATGACCCGCCTATTAATGGTCTTTAAAGACATTTAAGTACCAGTTGCACGTAGGATCGATGATAATGATGAATTGGAGCTTTGAGTATCGTTCTGACGATTGGTTGTTCTCACGTTCTGTCTTCTCTCTAGGTCGACCACTTTCTCCCTGACGCTATATTCGTCCATGGTTCACCCATTCCTGTCAATATCATCTAAAAGTGGCATCGCTCCTATCCAATTGTCAAACAATTCGCAGATTAGACCAACCGGCTTCTTTGAGTCCAACTACACACCTCTCTCAAATACTGACATATGCGCATATTGTTTGCACATCTGTATTCGAGGCATAATTACTGTGTATCTGAGTAAACGGAATAAAATTCTCGAAGAATTTATGACCTGGATTCAAAACTTCTCACTTTTATTATTCTGCCAATTACACGGTTAAGATGCGCTGCAGTGTCACATGCTCATTCGATGGCAGCCAAATTTAAAAATTTTGAATTTTTTATAGAAGCCTGTATGTATGTCAATTTGTATCCAGTTTGCTGTACTCCTTCTTGGGGTGTCTTTTTTATTTATTTATTTTTATTTTTTTGTAATAGAGTGTACTTTTTCCTAACAAAATGCAATAACATGAAAAAAAAAATATTCCCTCTAAAAAATAAGTTTAACAAATCATTACTTTCGTGGTTCTGGATTTTTACATTACGTACTTTTTCGATCGTTAATGTACAGATATAATTGATAGATATTATAGTGTGCGTGTGTGTGGGTGTAAAAGGAAAAATAGTTCAGAAATTTAGATTTGAAAAGTGTGTTAATAAAAAAGTAAAAATAAATAAATAAACAAATAAATAAAGGTAACCACGTGGTATTTAGCTAATTAGTCGATAACGGGCTACTAGTCTAATATAAGTTAAACATGAATACATTTATAATCAAAAAGCTTTTAAAAATTTAAGATATAACTTTATTAATGGAGCCATTAAAGGCATTTGAAACTAAATAGCATTGACTAAAATGCTCATATTTATATTTAATTCAGTTATTAGAATTAAGGTGTATTATTTTCAATTTTTTATACATTTGTTAATAAATAAAGTAGTATTGGTCGATTGTATTTTGCTCGGCCTTTCATTGACTCCTCGAAATTTGCTCGAGCATTGACATGGGCATATATCTCAGAGCAGCATCTAAGATCGGTTTTCGCTGAGGAGTATTTAATTGAAAAAAGATTTCGAACCGATGACACATTTTAGATGAACTTCCAATGAAATTCATCGCTCTTGATGAATTTCCAAGTATCGGCCGTTCACAAGTTCATCGGTTGTCGATAAGAGGCCATTCAAAGGCCGATTATATTGTATTTTGCTGCTAGGTTTGCAGATTAAGAAATTCTATATACAAATCTTTTATATGTATGTCAAATATGTCAATTTTTCTGATTTTTTCACACCACTATTTATTAAGAAATTTTCTTGCATAATTTAATTTCTACAATTAAATAAGGTGATTTTTTTTTTTTTTTTTTTTTTTTTTTTTTTTTTTTATATAATAGTGGCATGAAAACAACGGAAGACTATGTAGCTATGTCAATAATTACCTTAGTGATAATTTTTCATTTTTGATTAGTATTTATTGTATTTTGGAAAGAACGTTATTAAATAATTCGTCATTATGTAGATATTTAACAGCAATTTTAATCACATATTTATTTTGTAAACAAACTTTATCTTCAATATATACATTCTTCTAAATAAGAAAGTTTTATTTAGGACAAAATTTGAAGATATTATTTACATTGTTGTTTATTAAAGACTGTTATTACATTGATACAGCTGTGTGATTTATGTATAATCACGAGAACACATGTCTAAAAGCAATTTAAATATCAATATTTTAAAATACTCGAATGGCTGAATTCTAACGTTATATTCTTCAGATTAATTTCACTGAAAAAGAAAAGCGTCAGTCTCAACTTTTATATCATGCTAAAACAAATGAGCTAATTTATATTGTAAAAATTCTTTTCAGAGATTTTGATGCATTTTTGTTACAATCGACATTATGAAAAATGTAAATGACACAAGCATAATATACTACTGATGTCAATTTTCAAGTTTTCTTTAACGTAATTTTTAAGTAAAATAATTTTTTCAGACATGCACCATAAGGCACGCATTAATGAATTGGAGAATATATTCGCTTGAAAAGTTTCATTTATATAAAAATAATTTTATGAGCAAAAATAATCCAGATGTAACATGATTTTAGATTTCTATTATATATATATTTCATAATGAATCTTTTTTAATTTAATGGTAACACACCTCAACGATATAACTTGTTTGTCTTAAAGTTTAGCAAAATTACTTATTTTATTGCGCTATATACAAGTGTTATATACATCTAATAATGAAGTGGAAAATATGTTAAGTTTCATTTGTGTAAAAAAAAAAAAAAATCGTTACGAGTAAAATTATTATAAACATAACTGAATTTAATTTTTTTAATATATATGAAAATCAATCGTTTTTTACTTGATGATAACTCTTCTGTATGTCGATTAACAACACAACTCGTATATGTCAAATTTTGGCTGAATTGCTTATTTTGTAGTGTTACGGAAGACTGGGGTACAATGGGCCACTCCCTATAATTGTATTTATTTATTTATTTTTATGGTTCGTATTTGGTACATAGATAGCAGCACTACAGTGATGAAACGTAGCCAGCAATTTCATGCTTACCTGACAATTTAGCCATTTTCTTCTAGAAAGTTGGTTTATAGTAGCCAACAGTAAATATTTTCTGATAAAGATTTTTATTTTCTTCATTCAAGAATTGTGTTCTGAAAGATATTATTATATAGTATAAAAGAGAGGTAAGGTCATCTATTATATTTAATCTGACTAAAATAATTTAAAAAAAGATTTGTTATTTTGTTTTATTTATTTATTATTTTTATTTTTTTATTTTTTTTACATTTGCTGTCAGAGGGTCACACGGAAAACAATGGACCACTAAGAACCGGGGTACAAGGGACCATGGTTCATTTACCCCAGTTCTCTGTGATAATAAACTGATTTACAATATCTACATTTTTGAAGTGTTAACTAAAAATTATATTTAAATATTTCATAGTAAACTTTAATTAGATCTATTATGTCTGCAAAGATGAATAAGAAAATAATTTACTTTGAGGCTTCTTTTTATTTATTTTTAATAAACATTCAGTTACTTTTATATTCTTAAATTTTTACGAATATCATACAGCTATAACGAACTGAATCAAATAATGCAATTAAAAAATAATAATACAAACAAATTTGACGTAAAAGAAGATTTTACATTTTCTTGGTTTAATCACAGAAATAGAAGATACAGAATCTATTTCGTGAGATTCATGCAACGAAAACCTAATTAAGATCATTACAATTTTTTCCGAGAGTTTTGATATACCTCTTGTAAATTTTCATGCTATTGTAATGATGAGTCTTCCAGACCCTACAACTTCACAAGAAAACAGCAGACTTTCAGAGACACAAAAATCGTCTGGTGTATCATTTTCTAATTTTAATATTCATTAATTTACATTATTTGCATGAGTCGAAGACATAAATAAACAACAATTATATATTCTACATTTTATACTATAAAATAGTAAACTTTTAGGATACTTTTATAAGTATACTACATTAGTATACTTTTAAATTTTACCTGTGGTCCAGATTACCCCGGGGTCGGGGTACAATGTTCCATTTTATCGGTTGCTATTAAATGTTTATGTTAAAAAAATACACATAAATATTGCTTTTGACTGAATGCAACATAAGACCCAATATATAGGTAATATGCACACATATTTTCAATAACGAGAAATCATTACTTTGTGAGTAAATACTTAAAATTTCCAAAATTGGTCCATTGTACCCGGTCTCCCCTATATATGTCGAAAGACCGAAATCTGGAGAATGTCGACTTCCACAGCTGGATGTAACATTCGCATTTCAGTCTGAGAAATAGGATTTCAATGGACATTATTTTCTTCCACAGTTGATTGTGTGATTTTGATAAAAAAAAAAATTGTATTTCTTTCTCCCATTATATAATGGTGTTTTCCATTTTTCCTGCGGCTTATTTTCTGTTGAGCTATCTACATGATAGACAAGAGATGTTTCTGCCTAAAGGTTGTCTGAGTGAGTAATGCTGAACGGGGTGTCGGCCTGGATAGCTCAATTGGTAGAGCCTTGACCTTGTAAGTCAAAGATCCGGGGTTCGAGTCCCGGTCCAGGCATTATTTTCACTCAGTCGGAGAAATAGGATTTCAATGGATAGGATTTTCTTCCACAGTTGATTGTGTGATTTTGATTATATAAAAAAAATGTATTCGCATAGACGCTTGGTGTATATTGGCGAAATATTTGCTAAAACTCTTATTTCGCACTTGCGACCGGTAAATGTCCCAGAGATTTGCGCTTTCTTCTCTGTATTTTAAGCGCGATAAAACACAGCAAAGGTGATGTAGCTTTTTTGCCTCTTTGCTGAGAGGAGTGACCAATCAAGGTGAGTCTCGGAGGAAGGATAATCAACGTGAGTCTCGGATCACTCTATAGAGGAATTTTCACTGCGGGACTGACCCCGAAGAACTTTATAGAAAAAAAACTTGCGTTGTTCAATCAGGACTTCACATGAAGACATAGTAGTTCTAGATCCTCTTCAATATTTTTCTTTGGAATATGGTTTTCAATTTCATGAATTTCAGTTAATTAAGTAAAAAAAAAAAAAAAAAAATTGTTATTTCAGTTTAGAAATTCAATTATTTAAGAAAAATATAGTATTAAAATTTCATCAATTCTTTGATTCCTCTGAAGCGTACAGACTCATAACTTTTCTTTCTTCTTCTATTTTTTTTTCTTCTTTCTTAAATACGGTTTGTAAATTAAGTTATTATTTTTTCATAAATCTGATTAATACTAAAAATAGTATAGAATATTATGTTATTTTAGAGGCTAAAATTAAAGTAACTGAAGCAACTTCAAGCGCATGAACATTACAATATTCAAGTTGTAAAAATATGAATACAAATGTTAAACTAAAAAATCTTATGTGTAACAACCACTCGATTTACATTAACCACTATTACATATATTATATGCATATATATAATGGTGCTCAGTAGATACAAAATTGACCTAAAAAATTAGACACCTAACAATTTTCCTCTAAGAGAACACTGATACATGTGTAAAAATATAAAACTAAATTTAAATAGTGAGTTAAAAAAAAAAATAAAAAACTCGTCAGTAACCGTTCAGTCGAACCATTTTCTGAAACACTCATTTAAGCGATTTAAAGCTGACCTACCAAATCAGCATATGTAATGTGACTGTTAATTTTCCTGTAATAACCATGTAATACAAGCCAAAGGATATATGAAGAGGGGTTTATGTAGCAATTTTAAAGAAAATTGTTTGAGCCATTTTTGAGATGGAGACTTTCACCAAAATTTGGCAAATCCAAGTATTGACCGGAAAACAACAATTACATATAAAAGGATATCAAAAAGAAAGTTAATATGGCGTGTTTGAAAAAACATCTGTGCAGCCGTTTTCAAAGGAACACACTTGCGAGACCTCAAACAAACCTATTTATATAGGCTGCCTATCAATTTTCATGAAATAACAAATTATATACAAAGGACATTTAATAGGGGATTTATATACCAACTTTGAAAAAAAATCGTTAGAGCATCGTTAATGAATCGTTAATTCAATCCTGAAGTTTCATCGTTCTGCCCTAATTAGTTTCAGAAATATGATACTTGTGTCAGTGTGGGGAGTCTTCTCCCACACACTTACACAAATACACATACATACACACATAATGACCAGTTATCAAAAATCACTTTTTTGGACTCAGGTGACTTTGAAATATATAATTCAGGTGAAAGCTCGATATCGAATTTTTGGACCGAATACAATACTCCCATTACCTACTGTAGTAGGGTAATGGAAGTGAAAAAATAGCGATCGGAGTTAAAATATTGTTGTTGGTATATGCTAATTTTAAATAAAAAATTCCACCTTTTCGCATTCCTATAAAATATTTTTTAACAAATTCATTTTACATATTCGGGGTTTAATCATTTAAACTCTGTCCTCAGCGTTCGATGCGGTAAATAAACTTGGTATTCAAATATTTTACATTTCGTACGCAAATGATCTTACTTTTTTCTTGTGATCAGACTGCAAAATTGTGTTTTTAATAACTGCACTGGAACGCTGTATAAATATTGAAATGCAAAATAAATAAATAATAATTTTCCGAACGGAAGAATAATACAAAAGTGTACATTTCGGACGTTTTAACAGAAACAAAATAGAAAATTAATGAATCTGTAAAAAATGATAATAACAAAATCTAAAATCATAAAATGAACATACAATGTTAAAACATACAATTAGAATTATTAGAAAAGTTACGCCAAATAGTATTTTTGAAATAGAAAAGAAAGTTTAATATACAGTGGTTAATCAAATTATTACATTTTTTTTTTTCTATTTTCTACGAAAATACTTGATAAAACGGCCCAGGACTTCAGACATCCAAAGAATATTTAAATCTCACATTTTTCACTATCGATTTAGTTTCAAATGCAATTAGGAGACCAAACACAAATTGTAGAAGTACTCAAATACTTTGAATCACCCTGTATCCTAAAAAGCTTATAATGACTTGTAATTTTAACGCATTGTTGCACATACAATAAATAATAATTGTAATATGCATTAGTATGTTTTTATAATATATGCACACATACATATATATTTGCATTGTATTTATTTTTTGTGGCAATTGCGCAATTATTTGGGTATATATATATATATATGTATATATACATATTTTTAATTAGTAATTTTTTTAGAAGTTTTTTGCTTATAACTAGAACAGATTTCCACAAAAATTTACAAAACTTACTAAAAAATTGACAAAACGTTAGAGAAAAATTATTCTGGAACATATAATTCACACGTGTAATAATAGTTGAGATATGAGCATTTTTAAACTAATATTATTTTACTGAGCATGGGTAAAAGATGAAAAAAAATGTTTTATTGCATACGTTGAAAGCTAAATATATTGAGCAATTTTTGTCAAAAGTTCATTTGAATAGAGTTAAAATTAAGCAAATTAGCAAAATATCGGCAAAAGAACGACCTAGATTTTAGGTATTTTCCAGAGCTGAAATTTCATAAGGGGTTTGCACATGCCGGGCATTTAATTTGAAGATACAATTATTTCAGTATTCTTACAAAAGTTCTTTTTTTCGAAAACCCCTTATGAACACAAAAATCTTAGTGAATAAATAAAAATATGTTAGAGTTACATGCTTATAAGGTCTTTTTCACAAAAAAGAACTTTCGCAACGTAGTTGAAAAAATTGGATCTTCAAATTAAATACACAGTATATGAAAAATATTTTGATACAGGCACGTTGTAGATGTCTAATTGATTTACACGACCTACACTTCAAATTATTCGGATTAATGCGACAGTCCTTTGATAAATGGTTGTTTTTCGTACAACGAAGGCACAAGTTGTTTATATCAAGTTTTTCGAAATCAATTTGATTTTGCTTCGATTTCATGCACTGATATTAAACTGCCTCTTTTTGCTTTATGTTTTGAGTGTTAAAGGATGTCTTCAGTATTTCGATTGACGATTACTTTCGGCGACTTTATTGATATCCTCTGAGATAGGTGTACTGGTATAAAGCGATTTCGATAACTCGCGGCTGTCAATTTTTGAAGCTTCAACTGCAAATGCTTTATCAACAATATCGTTGAAATTGATTAATTTAGACTGAATTTTTTTTCTCTTTGGCCCAACTGTCTTTAATGCCGCTAATAAATTGTGCTCTAAGAAAAGTATCAGCAACTGATACCTCTTTAATGCATTCACAGTGAACAGTAAACTCACATTCGGAAATATCACACCGTAATTCTGCCACGTAATCGGAAATAAAACTGTCCTGTTTTTGATAAGTTGATAAAAAGTAATATTGTGAAACTAAAGGATTTTCTTTGGTGCTAAATTATTTTTTTTTTAACTTTAAGTAGTTCATCAAATTCCAATTCACTGGGAGCCTTTGGCGCAATAAGAACCGCCAAGATATTATAGTTTGAAGCTCCTACGGAATTTAGTAAAATTTGTGTGCTTTTAAACTTGTTTTGAAAATTATCTTTCATCATCAAATAATTTGCGAAACGTTGTCAATAATATTTACATTTTTCTTTCTTATTATCAAAATTTTTAAAAGGAGGAACATGAGAAATGTTAACAACCGGATTCTTTTTTAAGTTAATGTTAATGCTGTCATTAGCTGTTTCAGGTTTGTCTCTTGATAACAAATATTCAATCAGTATTTGTTGACCTTGATTTACAGTATCAAGTAATTTTTAAACTGTTCTGGATCTATTATGTATTCAACATGTAAACTATTACTTCTTTCAATAAATAATTACCGTATTTTCCGACGTATAACGCACAGATGAAATAAAAGAGTTACACACCAGAAAATTTAATTTACAAATAAATTTGTAAAAAAACAAAAGATGGTTAAAAGACACCATTTACTGTAAATTTAAATTTCCTGTGTATTTAACAAACCTGTGCGTTATACGCCGGAAAATACGGTATATTATATTGCATATACAAAAGTTTAAATTGAGTTGAAAACGAAACTACTTTACCTCATCGCCAAAAACTGTTATGACTGTGGTTGCGAATAAACCGCTTATTAATGACGATACTGTTGAACTTTTATCAACATTTAATTACTCTTTAGCACCATACATTACTATGTACATATTTACAATTTTTAACAAACATTTTGATACTTTTACAGTTGATAATTTTTATCATGGAAGTAACAGATGTAACTCATGTAATAGATAAGTTTAATCAAAGTTGTCATTTACCTTTTTGGAGCTCATAATAATACAAATCTCGGGAAAAATATAAATAGGCATCCAAGGAGGATAGAATAATTACTATATAATTTTTCAATGACAAAAAGTATCATCTGAAGACATTTAACGATTCCCAGGTTATTAGCTTTTATGCAATGGCAATTATCAGCAAGTTTTGTATGTCAAATTCTCTCAATAACCCTTTACGTTCCGACGAAAACTTACCAGATTTGCTTCAAAGTGCCACCGTTCTTTTTCAACTTTAAAATGAGTAAATCTTTCAAAAACACTCTCAATATCACTTTCAAGCTTATTTTAATGCATTGTCAAACTGTGTGAGTAATTTCATTGGTAGAAGTATAATACAGAGGAACGTATTTCAGAAAAATGTATATTTATGCCTGGGGCATTTAAGGGATTAAGTTATTCTTTTGATATATAATGCATAATTTAAATGCTAAATGCAATAAACAAATTAAGAAAAACTCTTAAAAAAAAAAACTGAAATGGATTGAAGAATTAAAAATCACTAAATTTAAAAAATATAGAATTGTTCGAATCTTGTTATTTTATCTTAAGACAATGAAATATAGTTTAATTTAACGGCATTAAATCTGGAAATCCGAAATGAATTCTTTCTATTTAAAGCTAGTACTAAATTAAAATTAAAGCAATCGAGGTGGAAAAAAGATTTTTACAGTTTTCAAACTGATGTTATTTAAACATTTTGTAAATCTTTCATTTACTATTAATGAAAAGGTCTTTGAAAAAGAAAAAAAACAAGTAAACAAACAAAATTATTTCTAATTAACGAAAGCAAATATATAAAAATAAGTACATTCAACAATGGAAATTTTCTTTAAGATAGTTGATTATTTATAAAGTACTTCAGAAAGTTTATTGCTTATTTAATCCTTTTTTTTTTTTTTTTTTTTTTAAATAACGCTTAATATGAATTTATTAGAATTTAAAAATAAGAGTAAAACTTAAAATATCAAAAGAAAATGTAAAGTGCAATATGTTTTCTTTTTTCATTTAAAAATTAAAAATGCATATCAAGTGACAATTAAGTGGAATCATATTCAGTTAGAATGTCTTTCGAAAGAGATTTAATTTTACAGTAGGATTAAAATACGAACGAAAAGATCACTTTCCAACTATACGTACTTGTTATGTCATAACTTTCAATGTTCTTTGCCTACGTCATCAAATAACAGACAGATTGAAGTACTGAAAGTGCTTACAGTATAAATTTATTTAAATATGATTTATATAAATATCTGCTCTAAAACGCAAAGCATTAGCATTTTTTTTTCGTGGGGGGGGGGGGAGGAGGGACCTGTACACAAACCAATTGTACAGGACCTATTAATGCCATTTTAAATGAGAAACATTCCATTGAATAATATATATAATTTTTTATATAAATTCTGAAAATATTTACGGGCTCTGGGGATGGGCACACGGACGGATAGGCAGATGGGCAGTGGAACAGAACGATATACAAATTAAAATCATATTCATACTTCAAAATTGTTAGAAAATGTTAAAACCACTTAATGTAAACGAAAATGTAATTCCAGTAAATTTCCAATAATAACCCTTAATGTAACTGAATATTTTTGTAGGGCCCCGTAAATCAAATGCTAAGCATAGTACATTCTATAAAAGGCAATATTTTGTGCATATGAATGACCTTCTTCAATTTCATTAAGGTAAGAGCAAAGTAAAGTTATTAAAATTTGGTTTAAGGAAATACCTCTCAAAAGAACGTATTGTTTTGGAATACTTTCGGGTGTCCCTGTGCACATACCATTGATGATATTAACTCCATTTTCAATAGAAAACATTCGATAGTGAACTTAAATATCACATTGCAATTTCATTAATATTTGTGAAAAGTAAAGATATAAAAATATGATTTACAAAAATATGATTTACAAAAATACCTTTCATAGAACACAATGCTTTAGAATACTCTCGGGAGTCCCTGTACCCAAACCAGTACTGGTATTTACTCCATTTCAATAGGAAATATCCGATAGTAAACTTGAATAACATATATTTGTTTCGAGAAATTCCATGCATATTTACGGGAGTTAGAGCGCAGATAGAAAAGCGATCAGGCAGACTGGCAAACCAAAGTCAGTAACACTTTTCAACCATGTTGGAAAGTGTTAAAAAAGACATTTTATCAATAGAATTTAGTAAAGACATTTTCGTAATTTGGTTTTATGTACCTTTAACTAATATTTTGAGAAAATTTTCCTGCTAAACATTTGATTATCAATTTCAGATTTTGAGAACAATATAGTAAATATTCAGTAAAAATTTCTTATGTATTATACATTTCTCTCATTTTTTTTTCTAACTCAGTCATTTCACTTATTTGAATAAAATTTTAAAATCTGTGAATCCGAATATACTTTGCAGAAAATTTAAATAAAATTTAAATCTCACATTTCGCTGACAGAAGTAATTTAATTTATCTTTGGAGTCAAAGACAGGAATACAGTTCCCGCCGATTATTAAAATCACATTCGTTCTGAGACAAAGTGATTTTATTAAGTGGCTGATTTTTACATCCGGCGAACGTTCCTGCCCTTAAGGAAAAGGTATTACTTACTTCCCTGAATTTCGAAAGAAACTTCAAAAGGTAACGAATAATGGAATTAGTAAATAATATTAATTAATTTTTGGTCGAAAATTAACTAATTGTTTCTTTGATATAAGTAAATTAACCGCATTTTAAGTTCTCGTGCACTTTCTTTTGAGGAAAATCATCATTACTTTACCAAAAATTCAGGGTGTTCTTATAAATTTAAAATCTTTCCGTTTAAACCTCATGAATTACAGAAATTTCAAAATAATATCTAGAAATTGCCTTCTAATAATTAAAAATAAAAAAAAATATTTCAAATTAAATTTGTATTTTATTACTGCGCATTGAAGAATACGTTCCTTGAATTTGTTACGGAGACAAGTTACGGGGTGTGTTTAATTTGAAACAGTGCTGCAAGTGTAAAAACTTCAATAATGAGCTATAACGGAGGGTTTGTTGTGCTTTAATTTTTTTTTTTCTATTTCAGAAAAAAATCACAATGTAAATAATAATAATAATAATAATAAAAAATGTGCATAAATGATATTTTTGGCTACTGAGGAGATATTTTTGTGTTTATTAACCGGCGATGCTGATTTTATTAAGCGGCGGCTTTAAGAGTAGTTTGTATTGATTTGATTCCGGTCCTCGCGATTTGATCAGATTAAAAGGCTAATTTTATTAACCAGTGATTTTATTAAGCGGCGGTTACTGTATATTCATTTTTCAGCCAAACATTATTTTCTCCTCACAGTCAGCCTGTTAGACTGTGAAAAATTGTGGCAGAAACAGAAACCCAAACGTAGGCCGTATGAATGTTTTTTTTTTTTTTTTCCGCCGCCGGCGAGACAGGACTTTATTCTCTATGCTCCCGATAGTTTTTACAAATTTAATCACTCCAAAAGTGCGCGAATAATTGAAAGCGGCCTGGATTTGTGGAATTATGTATGTTCCCTTAAAAGAAACACGGTTTTAAGACAACATGGTTATAATGCCGTATGTAAAATGGATGCACTAAATGTAAATTTTGTACTTATTATTAGTTTTTATTTAAACAAAAGTAGCAAAACATACTATATACGTACGTTTCCCAAAATATTGCTTTAAAAAGTATGATCAGTGAAAAAGCAAACGTAGATTAAAACCAATCTCCACTTTCACTGATAAAGTTACATATTGTAAAACATTTCAATCAATTATTTTTCAATATTTTTTCTCTTCACGTCAATCTGCTGTTAAAGAAACGATTTTTCTAAACGCACGATGTTTTAAATGGAGAAGGAATAACCTAAAATTCAGGTGCTATCTTTGAAGGAATGATATAAGAGGCGATGACATGTCCGAACAACCCAGCTAAAAAAATCTTCAGAAAAACTTAAAAAAAAAAAAAAAGCACAAAACTGCACATAATCTGAAGGTATATGGAACAATAAGAAGTTTAAGGGGAAAAAATAATTACTTCTAAACTGTATTTTTTTTTTTTTTTTTTTTTTGCTTTTAAACTGCAGTTATTCTACAGATTTTATTTTTTTTGTTCCAAATACCTTCAGATTATCTGCAGATTTTCTTTTAGCTGGAAAACATGAAGCCAAAATCGTAAACGCAGAAGCCAGTAACATAGTTATATAAGTTTCACAGTTATATATATAAAAAAAACGGATTTTTTATTGTGAAATTATGTAATAAGGAACATTCGGGATGAAAGTGTCGTCTCAAAATGTTAAATTAATGTCAAGTAAATGAAATAACACAGTACTAGTCAATGTTTTTATAAACTCAATATGGCTCCTGTGGTAGCCTTGGCTGCTATTGAGGCAGCCATCTTACAACGGTTAACTTCATATGACTTGTGTATTGATATGCAGTATGCCAACACCTCTTATATAGGATTCCTTCAACATATCAATTATCTTATATAATTCCTACCACAGAAGGACTATACTGTGTATTAACTTAGCTCACTGCGCCCTTCGCGAATGACAACATTGATAACAGTGATATCGATTTTTATCAATTTTATTAGGTAATTTTTACAGCTGTAAATATTTTATTTATTCAAAATAACGAATAATAATTTCTTGATTTGTTGTCTCTAAATGTCAATTTATAGCAGAATTGGCTACCCAAAGTTCTGTTAGGTGTATAGTTCTAGATTCAACCGCAGCAATCGCTACTGTCTTTGTGAAATCTCATGTTCAAAAATTTACCATTTGCGGCCAATGGAAACTGACATTCCGTATGGCTGCATAGAATATGGGTACTATAAAAAAATTAAATAACAGTTTTATTTAGCATGACAGGATTATTTCTTCCCATCTATGATTTTGCGTTATCGCCATTTACAGTGTTCCACCATAAATATGCCAGAATGCCTGCCAATATTACTATTTAATTTCTTAAACTATCATAAAGTATTATGACAAATCTATAAAATATTTAAATTTTTCAAAACTCATTTATAAGCGAGAAATTCTTCCCCGATTGTATGCAGAAGCCAATTACTGATTTCTGTATCCGAGAATATCACCATTCATAAATTGGATAGCTTCTTACTCTGTGTTGGCGATATCTTCTGAATACGAGTGTGGCTATTGAATAACGAGACTATTGCTGCTACAGATGAACTACATATGCGACAAATCCGAACGACCGACAGCTGTGCAGCGTAAAGCCTTCTCTTTCAATTGCAGCACCTCCCGTGTTTGTAGAGAAATCAGTCTGGACGTAACCTTCGTTTGTGTAAAAGGTGTTTGTTTCGTTTTGCCAAAAACATGATGAGTGTAAAAGTAGAGCAACGAATTGTCATGAAATTCCACATGAAACTTGATTAAACTGCAAATGAAACTTATATTTTATCGAAACAAGTTTATGGCGATAAATGTTTATCACGTTCGCGAGTTTTTAAGTGGTTCAAGCGTTTCGAAGATGGCCGAGAAGACGTTAGAGATGATGACCACCTGGGTCACCCTTCCACGTCCAAAACGGATGAAAATATCGAAAAAGTCGCTAATCTGGTTCGATCTGACTATCATTACTTTTTTGAGGTGCTTGCGCAACTCCATGAAAGAGTAAGAAGGAAACGACTTAAATTGTGGAAGAACAAGTCATAGGTTCTCCATCAAGACAACGCGCCGGCTCACACTGCATTGTCTGTCAAGACGTGTCTAGCCAAGTACAACATCTCAGTTTCAGGCTATCCGCCTTATTCGCCTGACCTGGCCCCATGTGACTTTTATCTGTTCCCCAAAGTCAAATCTGCATTAAAAGGAAAAAGTTTTGAGCTAGTGGAAGCTGTGAAAGAAAAAGCGGCACGCCGCATGCAGGAGCTTACAGAAACAGACTTCCAGCACTGTTTCGAACAATGGAAAATTCACATGGAGCATTGTAGGGATAGAGGAGGGGTGTATATTGAAGGTGATAATAACTAAATATGTATAAATTTAAAATAAAACGTTTTACAGCAATAGACTCGTTATTTAATAGCCGCACCTCGTATTTATTGTTGTCAGCTTGTGGAAATTTATTGGCTATTTCTTTAGGATATGAATTGATTAGGGCTTCTCAATATTTCAGGAAAAGTATATCTCTTAGAGAGACTCATTTAAAAACACGTGTAACGTTTTAAATTAATAAATAAAACACTTTAAAACACGTATATAAGTTTTAAAAGCATATTTAAATAAAAACAGCATCTTTCAAAGCTTTTCGCCTTGAAAATCAGGGCATCATCAGAAAATCTACATGGTTTTACACAATGTGCAGCTGTGCTACAAGTATATATATTATAAATCAGGTTAAAGCTACAGTTACATCGCTACTTTAATAAAAAAAAAGTTTTAGTTTATTGGTTGGAGACATTCTACATTAACACTGAGGCAACACTTGATTACTGCAACTTGCGTAGGAAAAGTCCGTTTTGGATGGCTATTGGAAAGGCTGTCGTGGTTGTAACATCAAGGTGAAAAAACTTGTCGAGCAGTGGTAGTGAATGTAAGTCATTCTTCTGGTGGAGTCAATGGATGGGAGCTGAAACATTGGACTGGCGTTAATAACTGTTGGAAGAAACTTGTACGAAAACTTGTAGTGGAAAGGAATCATTCCTTGGCGACAAACTGTGGATGGGAAAGGAGCTTGAAATCTGGAGTGGCGGTATCGTTGGAGAAGGATGCAGCGCATCGTTCATAGAAACTTAAATGAAACTTGAAATTGATGAGGTTACATATTCTATTGCAAAAATATAAATGCAAGTTAAATATCTGGTTGTATAATATAATTCCAAATTTTTGGTAAGAAAGCGGAATCTTTAGAATTAATAACATTAGGACATTTTACAATATTTACATCTTCTGAAATCAAGAGTTCAGATATATTTTGTGAATTGGAAATTATTTCTGCTTGATCCCATAAGAGTATAGCGCCGGAGTTATAAGTGAATGAAATTAACAAGTGCAGAAATTCCTTCTTCTTTTATATTTTTGATATGTTCCTGGATTCTTCTATGAAGAGTTCTTTTAGTTTGTCGAATATATATAAAAAAAATATTATTCAATTGTATCGGAATTTTATAAACCCCATACAGTGGGTCTAGTATGGTCACGGACATTTAAACTTAGTTGTTTAATAAGTTAAAGGTGAACTAGAAGGAATTACAATGTTAAATTTTCGAAAAATATAATGTTTAAAATCATCTTAATCTTTACTATAAACAAGGCTATTAGTGAATTTAATTTTAGGGGTTAATGTAGAAGAGTTATTAATTGGAGGAAAAAAAGAGTTTAATTTTTATTTTATTGAAAATTTCAATTATAAAATTTTTTTGTATCCAGCGTTCCTACCAATTTTAATAATTTTGTTTAATTATCGATTTTCATTAAATTGAAAGGAAGTATAATTAGTTATACGGAATATGTAAGAATTAAGAAAAGATTATTTATACATATTTGGATGAGCAGAAGAGGCAGGTATAGTGAGAGGGACAAAGGAATTTTTGTTGTACACGTCAAACGAAATAACTGAATTATTTTTGCTCCGATGTATAGAGAAGTCTAAAAATGGCAAAGTTTGATTAATTTTCCATTCGTAGGTACATTTCATGGAAGGAAATTGTTTATTAAATCATCAATAAAATTAAGGAGGAATTGTTTTTGTATATGGCCAGGATATAAAAATATCTTCGACATACCGTAGATAAATTTTAAGTAAGGAAAGAGCAAAGGATCTTTCTTCAAGTTCAATAAGTAAAATGTCGGCAATAATAAGACTAAGTGGGGACCCCATTGGAGCTCCAAACGTTTGTTTATATGTAACACCATTAAAAAGAAAATAATTATTTTGGTTGATAAGATCAAAGGAAAGATCCTTTGCTATTTCCTTACTTAAACCGACAATTTATCTACGATATGTCAACAATATTTTTATATCCTGGCCATATACAAAAATTTCCCTCCTTAATTTTACTGATGTTTTTAATAAACAATTGCCTTCCATTAAATGCACCTACGAATGTGAAATTAATCACACTTTGCGCCATTTTTAGACCTCTCTATACATCGGAGCAAAAATAATTCCGGTATTTAGTTTGGCGTCTACAACAAAAATTCCTTTGTCCTCCTCACTATACCTGCCTCTTCTGCTCATCCAAATATGTATAAAAAAATCTTTTTTTAATTTTTACATATTCAGTGCCATTAATTATACTTCTTTTAAATTTAGTGAAAATCGACAATTAAACAAAATTATTAAAATTAATAGGGACGCTGAATAAAAAAAAAAAAAAAAAAAAAAAAACTACTATAATTGAAATTTTCAATAAAATAAAAAAGAAACTCTTTTTTCTTCCATTTAATAACTCTTCTACATTAACCCCTAAAATTAAATTCACTAATAGCCTTGTTTATAGTAAAGATTTCGATCATTTTAAACATTATATTTTTCGAAAATTTAACATTGTAATTTCTTATAGTTTACCTTTAACTATTAAAAACTAAGTGTAAATGACCATGACCATACTAGACCCACTGGATGGGGTTTAGAAAATTCCGATACAATTGAATAATAATTTTTTTTTCTATATTGGACAAACTAAAAAAACTTATAATAGAAGAATCCAGGAACATATAAAAATGTAAAAGAAGAAAGAAGTTCTGCACTTGTTAATTTCATTTACAATAACTCCGGCGCTATACCCTTATGGGATCAAGTAGAAATAATCTCAACTCCACAAAATATATCTGAACTCTTGATTTCAGAAGCTGTAAATACTGTAAAATGTCCTAATGTTATTAATTCTAAAGATTCCGCTTTCTTACCAAAAATTTGGAATTATATTATACAACCAGATATTTAACTTTCATTTATATTATTCCAGCAGAATATGTAACCTCATCAATTTCAAGTTTCATTTAATTTTCTATGGACGATGCTGAATCATTCTCCAACAATGGTTACCGCCACTCCAGGTTTCATGTTCCCATCCATAGTTTGTCTTCAAGGTTTGATCCTTTCCACTACTAGTTTTCGTACAAGTTTCTCCCAACCATAGATATAGTAATATATATAGATCTATTATCCCCATGTTAACGTGCAAAGATTTTTTATGCCAGAAAGTATTTTTGCATCAGCCATGAGAGAGTATAAAACTCGGAAACAATAATGGAATAGAATGTTGATATATATTAAAAATGCCGAAATACTGCTCGGCTTCTAATTGTACAAATACATTTATGAAAGGAAGTGGAATAAGTTTTCATAAGGAAATTAAATTTAACTAATTTATCAAAAATATGATTTTTTATAATCAGTTGCTTTGTTATTATTATGGTTTAAATACTGTTTTGATTTTTAATGGAATGCTTTTTTTTTTAATTTTAATATTTTTTAAGTTTTTATATTAGTAAGTACTATCGAATTTTCAAAATTCTTTTAAATGTAGTTAGCAGCGGCACGGCAGAGGTAAAGCCCGCTTGTTTTAATATATTATAACTAGTATTTCCAGAAGACTTTCTTCTATATATAATCTTATACAAATTTACGCAATACAAATTATTTATTAAGTTATAATTTATTAAAGATATTTTCCATGATGAATGCAGACGATTTTTTTCTTAAAGTAGTATAATAATAAATGCTGAAAAAAATCATTTTTGTGTAGACATGAAAAGTTATACAGTCGAACCTCGTTAACATGAATCTTAAGGTGGATCAAAAATCTGTTCATGTTATCAGTAGTTCATGCTATCAGTAACTGATCGTCATATAACTAAAGTAAGCTTCATTTTAACGGGGATTGTGGTAACAGCTCATGTTAAAAGTAATTCACGTTAACGAGGCTCGACTGTATATATATATAAATATATATATATGTCTACATATATATATATATTTAACATTAAAAATAAAAGAAATCGGTAGCTTCGTTTTAAATTAATACAGATCTATGGTTCAACCATTCGTTTTAGAAATATTGACGAGTTCTTTCTAAAATATCCATATTGAAAATTTACACAGGCTCCGGGGGAAGGGCACTTCCCTCCCAGGAGTAAAGCAAAGCTCCTACATGCGCACATTTTTTTTTTTCAAGTTTATTACTACTATTATCAATAATTCATATAAATTTTACATTCATGCGTTAAAAATAACTCACATTATGTACATTTATATGAAATTTTGTCCTATACTGTCATGTTAAGTACTTAGAAAAAAAAAAATAGAATGGCAGCACCACCTGCTGAGCGATTGATTTCCAAATCTAATTAGCACCAGTTTAGGTCAAGGTCCAACTGAATATAAGTTTGGTCGAATTTCGTTCATATTAGGGCCTATAATTCGAAATTGCTAGAATTGCATTTTTAGTTGAATTAAGCGTTTCTTACAGTTTCGAACAAGGTTTAAGAAAATATGATATTAATTAGTTTTTCTGCCTGTCTGCTTGCCCACCTGTCTGCGCTCCATTTCCGAGTAAACCCAATTTCTGCTATATGTTGTGACTGGCCGTTGAAGGGTTAACGCAAATTTTCTTGAAGATGAAGATATGTCCAATCGTTTTAGCTCTCTCTAAAAAAAAAAAAAAAAAAGAAACCACTTAACCCCAAAATTTAATCAAAATCATTACATTTATTTCCGAGTAAACCTAATTTCTATTATATGTTGCGATTGGCAGTTAAAGGGTTAAAGGAAAATTTCCTGAAGATAAGAATATGTGTAATTGTTTGAACTCTCTAAGAAGAAGAAAAAAAAAAAAAAAAAATCACTTAACCTCAAAATTTAATCAAAATCGTGACATTCACTTCCGAGTAAACCCATTTTATGCTATAAATTGCGACTGGCCGTTAAAGGGTTAACGCGAATTTTCCTGAAGATGACGATATTCCCATTCATTTTAGCTCTCTAAAGAACACATAACGCCAAACTTTTATAAAAATCGTTATATCCATTTCCGAGTACACCTAATTTCTATTATATGTTGCGACTGGCCGTTAAAGGGTTAACGCGAATTTTCCTGAAGATGAGGATATGTTCAATCGTTTTAGCTCTCTAAAGAACACTTAACCCCAAACTTTTATAAAAATCGTTATATCCATTTTCGAGTAAAACCAATTTCTATTATACCTTGCGATTGTCAGCTAAAGGGTTAACGCAAATTTTCCTGAGGATGAGGATATGTCCAAACGTTTTAGTTCTACAAAAAAAAAAAAAAAAAAAAAAAAAAAAAAGACATTTAATTTTAAACTTTAATCAAAATCGTTATATCCATTTCTGAGTAAACTCAATTTCTACTACATGTTGCGATTGGCAGTTAAAGGATTAACACTAACTTCCTTGAAGCTAGGGATGTTAAAATTGTTTTAGGTCTCTAAAAAGCACTTATCCCACACTTTTATTAATATCGTTATAACCATTTCCGAATAAACATAAATTTCTACTTTATATTGTGATTGGCAGTTAAAGGGTTAACTCGAATTTCTCAAACGGTAAAGCTAAGTCCAATCGTTTTTTCGACCCAAAAAACTCCTAAACAGACAGAAATAGTAGATTGAAACGATAAATTTCTTTTAATGTCGTTATTCCATACAAAAAAAAAAAAAAAAAAAAAAAAAAAGAAGAAGAAGAAAAGAGAGAAAGAAAAATGAGTATCTGGAGTTTTTTCATTCATCTTTAGTACATAAATTATTCATAAATTTTATTTGCTAAATTATCTGTGTGTTTTCCCGTGTGTATTCACTCGGGGAAAGACATCCAAAAGAGAGTAAAATGGCCATCTTTCCCCCAGTAAAAAAGGCATCACTTTTTCGCCCTCGCTGATCAATCTATGTCTTATTACTATATCTATGCTTCCAACAGTTGTTAACGCCAGTCCAGTGTTTCAGCTCTCATCCATTCACTACTCCAGAAGAAAGACTTCCATCCCCTACCACTGCTCGAGATGTTTTTTCACCTTGATGTTACCACCACGCCAGCCTTTCCAATAGCCATCCAAAACTGACTTTTCCTACGCAAGTTGCAGTAATCAAATGTTGCCTCAGTGTTAATGTAGAATGTCTCCAACCAATAAACTAAAACTTTTTTTGTATTAAAGTAGCGATGTAATTGTAGCTTTAACCTGATTTATAATATATATATATATATACTTCTAACACAGCTGCACATTGTGTGAGACTGTGTAGAGTTCCTGATGATGCTCTAATTTTCAGGGCGAAAAGCTTTGAAATATGCGGCTTTTAATTAAATTTGTTTTTAAAACTGATATACGTGTTTTAAAATGTTTTATTTATTAACTTCTCAATATTTGTTTACAATTTCTTCCAAATATATTGACGATGGCTTTTGAATATTTGTTGGCTATATCTACTGGATTTAGCCAACAAAAAATGTAAGATGATTGATGATGCCTTCTGAATACAGTCGGCAGCAAAATTATTCGAGCATAGCAATAATTCCTATATAAAAAAAGTGCACTTTATGCTGTTTTGTTAAATAAATCCTTGTCGCATAATTTTCTTAGACTTACGAAGAACATGATTCGACAAGGATTTATTTAACAAAACAGTATTAAGTGTATTTATATATATATATACTAAGCGACAAAAAAAAAAAGCCGCACTTGTATTTTTTCCTTTTCGCCTTCTACAACCGCCAATTTTATCACTTAAAAAGCAAATTTTCGAACAGATTTTACTATGTTGTCCTCCACATACACTTTAGCTTTGAGTCCAGTGTTAAAAACAAAATGCAATTGTCAGGAAAATTGTAATTTTAAAAATTATTTCAAAAATTTTAAGAATAAGGCAGTTAACGATGCCACAAAAAGTATTAATTTTTGAATAAAAATCAAAAAATATTTTAATACGTGAATGGCAAATAATTAAATGTTAAGAAGATATTGGTAAAAGGGTTTTGAGCAAGATATAAAAGTTTTTGGCCGTTTAAACTGGAAATTTGGTTTTAGGTGGCCACACTGCTCATCCAAGCGAGAGGACCGTAAGTTAAAAAGCCATTGTTTATAAAATCGGTTTATATTACATTTAGAACATAAAAGAGCTTCAGAAAATGTGTTTAGTAGCATAATATCTTTAACTACAGTACAACTATTAAACAAAGCAGGTTTAAATGACAGAAAATTTGAAAAAATTCCATTCTTAGTGAAAAGAAGTAGGAAAGCAAGACCTCAGATGGCTAAAAAAATTAAAAATGATTAGTTAATTATTGGGCTGAACCGGTTCTCTCTGATGAGTCAAGTTTAACTTATTTCGAGCTAAAGAAAACAAGCAAATCTGACAACGAAAATATGACCGACTTATGAAAATCGCACTTTTAAAACAGTGACACATTCTCCGTACATTATGGTATGGAGGTGCATAACTTTTCAAACACTCGGGAAAATTTTTATGCTAAATGGATCAATTAACTCGAAATAAAACACAATCTGCATAAAAGTGGTGCCTGACCGACTATTTTGGAGGTATCTTGGACATTTCCGTAAACAGCATTTGAAGATAATAAGGCACCTTACTACACGGCGTCTGTGGTACGTTTATTCACTTCAAATTGTCAAAATTTGGTATACATTCCCATGAGAACCTATAATTTTATAAGTTATCATATCCTTTTTCACTTTAAGTTAAATACCACAAAGGATATAGTAGAATTTCTTCTTTACCAGACATGGAAATAGTCAAAATCGCGATCCGCTCGAAAATGTTTCGTCTACAAAATGGCGGGGGAGAGGGGAGAGGATTCGAAATTTGCAGCCTATAACTCTGCCAGAACTCGAAAAAAATATTTGTGGTATTTGGCACATTGAAATTTCTGAGATTTATATTAAAACACTGTATAAAACTATGCCATTGCGTATTAATGCAGTAATTCCATATATAGGTGGAATTAACCCAATGCAGAATACATATTTTTAATAAAAAATTGCTTATATCTAACAAATAAATAGTTTTACTTCATATATTAAAATATAACTTGCATTATATTCAAAAAGAAAGTTTTATGCAGATTTTTAAAAAGTACTTCGTAGAGTGCAATAGAGCGAATTATTAAATCGAAAATGTACATAGGTATCATTTCATACCTTTGGTATTATACAAACAAGGCAGTTTTATTTGTTTCATACATTAATTTTAAAGTTATTACAAAAAAAGAAAAAAAGGTATAAGTCTTTTTTTCTGCAGTGCGGCTTTTTTTTTTGTCGCTTAGTGTATATATATATATATATGCACTTATAGGAATTATTGCTAGGGCTCGAATAATTTTGCTGCTGAATGTTTATGTTGGCGATATGTTTTTAATGTACACTCCTACTTAAATGTTTAGCAAAGTTTGCAAATGACCATTTTTTCCCAATTTAAAAAGTTATCTCTCGATGATATGTTTTCAAACATTGGGTATCTAAATAACTGGGTATTCCTCATGTTTTTTAGTGAAGATAGTTTTAAAACAACATTTAGTGGACCGGTAAATAATTGAGTAAAATCAATAATGTTTGTGATCATTCTGTATCGTTAAGTGAACGAAATTAACTGTAAATTTAGGATGTGTTAATATACACCCAGTGCAATTTGTGGATTAATATGTGTGACGATAGCATGTTAAATAACGGGAATATAAGAATTTATTTTAAAACACACACAAACAAAAAATCAGCATGCTTTTTATTTATAATATACAGAGTTTTAAAGAAAAATTATTCCCACTTTCAGATAATATATATATTTTTTTGAAACAATATACTGCAATCGGAATACAAATATCTTAAATATCTCATGAAACATGAACATTACGTTTTCACTGAACACGTGCGGAAGAACACGTGCACTGAACACGTGCGATTTTCACTGAACACGTGCGTTTTTTATTACATAGGTTGAAAGCTAGATACATTCAGCATCATCTGTCAAAAGTTCATTTGAATAGAGTAAAAATTTAGCAAATTGTCGGACAAAAAACAAATTAGATTTTAGGTATTTCCGAAGAGTTGAAATTTCATAAGGGGTTTACACATGCCGCGTAATTAATTTGAAGATCCAATTATTTCAACCACTTTGCAAAAGTTCTTTTTTTTTTCAAAAACCGCTTATGATCTCACAATTCTTAGTAAATAAATAAATAAATAATAATAATAATAAAAATATGTTAGTGTTTCAACATTGACTCATTAAAAAATTGCTTTTGGAGCATAGTTGAAAAAATTGTATCTTCAAATTAATTACGACTTATGAAACTTCAACTCAGGAAAATACCTAATACCTAACTCATTCTTTTGCCGAGAATTTGCTTAATTTTTACTCAATTCAAATGAACTTTTGACAAAAGTTGTCTAAATTTTCGCGCATGCACAGTAAAAACGTTTTTCATAAAAATGCTCATATTTTATGAGGTTTTTAAGATATTTGTATTTCTATCGTAGTATATTTTTTTCAAAAGTGTTTTTTCAATTTATCTGAAAATTGAAATAAATTTCGTTTAATTTCTGTATATTATCAATGAAAAGCATGCTGATTTTTTTTTTTTTTTTTGAGTTTTAAAATAAATGTTTATTAACTCCCGTTTTTAACATGCTATCGTCACATAAATTCCTCCACAAATTATACTGTGTCTATGTTAATATATCCTAAAGTTACAGATCATTTCGTTTACTTAACGATACAGGATAATAATCACAAACTTTATTGATTTTGCTCAATTTGTTACCAGCCCACTAAATGTTGTCTTAAACCAATTTTCCCTGAAAAACACGAGGAATACCTACTTCTTTAAATGCCCAACGTTTAAAAACATTTCATCAAGAAATAAGTTTTTAAATTGAAAAAAAAAAAAAAAAAAAAAAACTGATCGTTTGGAAGTTTTGTTAAACTTTTGAGCAGGAGTGTGTATTGGTGATGTCTTCTGGATAATTGATAAAAACTTCTAACATTTCTTTTCTTTTCTTATAATTATTTATTTATTTTAGAGTATAAGATTTTAATATACAGATTTGTCCAGTCGTTATAAATTAAATTTTGCCTCTGTCAGATTATTGTTTTTTTTTTTTTTAATCTTTCAATCTATATTAAAAAAAAAAAAAAAATCAATTTTCAATTTCTTTGAAGATGCATTTTGTTATTTCTAATAAATATATCTTTGACTATGAAACCATTTCTATGATACTGTTAGGTTGCATATAAAAATGATAACAAATCTTGAGTTTATATTCAAAATTAATTTTTTTAATGTTTAACGCAACACTGAAGAAAAGCAATAGAATTTTATACGTATTATTTAATAAATGATTCTTAAAAAAAAAAATGATATAGAAGTTTTGAATATAAAAGTAAAAGTAAACGAAAATTAAATGACATACTTATGTGGATTATAACAGTCATCATTACTTAAAAGTAATCATGCATAATAACCACTTTAATGAAAAGTGTATTGCATGACAATTTATAGTTTGGTATTTTTACATTTTAGTTTAATAAAACAAGATATTCCCCATCCTTTTTTTAATACAATTTTAATAACAGGCATTTAATAAATGAATGCCTTACTACAAAACAATAAGTTAATGGATTAAATAGAAATGCCCATTTCATTTAAATAAAATATTTACATTTGAAGGTTTTTATACACTTGAATTTGTTCAAAATAAATAAATAAGCAGTTAGTTTTCTATAAAGATTATAATTTTATATATTTTTTAAAAAGTTTTATATGAGAATGCAACTTTTTGTATTGCTATACATTAAAAACAAATTATTGAAAAGGGGTGCATTTTATTGTTGTTAGGATAGAATAAACACACAACAATAATTTAA
The DNA here is from genome assembly GCA_963930645.1 of Salticus scenicus. Taxonomy (NCBI): domain Eukaryota; kingdom Metazoa; phylum Arthropoda; class Arachnida; order Araneae; family Salticidae; genus Salticus; species Salticus scenicus. Next base: position 323,886,122 of record OZ005652.1, on the reverse strand, counting down.
AGTAGTAAACGCAACAAACATACCAAATTATTAAAAATTTCATTAGAAAACTACTAGTAATAATTTATCTTAAGCATTTCTAAAATTACAGAGAAAAAAAAAGTAGACAATAAAAAATCTGTTTTATAAACGCATTAAAATAACTAATATTAATTAAATTAATTATTGACGAGAATATATTTGAGACTTAGAACTCTTTTTCTGAAGTAGTAACATTCATTTTTAAATTTAATTTAATAAATTAAATAATAAAAATAGATAAAATGATAGAATAAAGATTGATAATAGCGATTACTTATTGTTGACTAAGAATTACGGTGAATTTACAGAAACTCTGATTAAACATTTTAGTAAATTTGTAAAAAAATTTTATACTGAAGAGTTGTTTTTAATTTAAAAATCCTCAAAGTAATGCGAATAAGATTTAGTCAGATTTTTTTTTTTTTCAGGTGAAAATACTATTAATGCAGCTGAATTTGTCAAAAGTGTAAAAATAAGTATAACGAACTGTTGCTTATTGTATAATATTAACCCCCAATGTTTTCAATATATGATTTTTGACTTTTTTTCTGATTATAATTCTATAAGCCTGGCACAAATTTACATATTAATATGGTAATTAATACGACAAACTTCTAAAATTTTGCAATATTCCACAGTGAAAGAAACAAAATCACATATAGGTCAATGATAACTGATAATATTTAGAAAAAATTATATGCTAAGTCAAAGTTCTCATAATTATTCATGGGAATAGTTCAGTAAAGAATGAAAAAAGAAATTTTTCAAAATCTAATATTATTGCAGAAGTTTGGTATCACAACCGATATTATGCAAGTATTTTATTTTAAAGAGGCTAAAGAAATGTTCACAAAAAATAAATAAATAAAAATAAATAAATAAATAATAATAATGATAATAAAATAATAATGTTTCTAAAGTATCATTAAAAACATACAAACATACTTACGTGGTATATTTTGTTTGTTATATAAATCAAAATAAACTAAAGAACAAAGAAAAATTTCAATAAGTGTAAATTAAAGGTATTATTCAAATATTCCATACATTTTAAAATTGCATTGAACACTTAAACTACTGTCAAATTATACAGTTCATTTAATATTGTTCTAAAAATATTAAAAAGTAATACATTAAAATTTAGTATCACGTAATTTCAGTCTATAAGTATTATTTTGTAGGTGATATTTCTCAAGCATTACAATTCACTAAAACAACATTTACTTATTAATTCGCATTTTCCTAGTTTAATTTATGAGTAAGCATTTGAAAACTAAAAAATTAAAAGTTTTATTTTTAGGAAATGAAGTATTTGAAAGTACTAGCGCTTTATATTCAGAATGCTATTTTAAAATTCTCTATTATCGAATACGCTAATTATGTGGTCATATTAAAAAAAAAAAAAATAAATAAATAAATAAAAAATAAATGAGAGACTTTATCAAAGAAAAAAAATCTCTGAAAACGCTGTTTAAAATAATTCTAGCAATTTTAAAACAACAAATACAATTCGTTGTTAGCTATAAGTAAATATGTCCATTATGAGTCATATTTATCCTTAACTTCATTTATAATGTACATCACAGTTATATAAGTTAACATAAAGAAAAGCTATATTTATGCATTGCATTATACTTCTAAAGTCTGATTTGCGAACCTAATTAAAAGGCTTGTAAAATGCGTTTAAAACTTTGTTTAGTGTTCTTGTTAACATTTGTATACGTTTATATGAAATGTTACTGTTAGCATTTTAAATTAATTTTTGATCAACTGAGACTAGAATAAATATGAACTTTAAAAATTTCATTGAACAGAAAATAATTAATGCGAAGTATACATTGCTTTACATCTTTATATTTATCTAAAGGCAAATAAATAAATAAATAAATAAAAATAAACTTAAATAAAAATAAACAGTTAAAAGTTAAATAATTTAATTTTTGTATGTTTCAACGACAGAATTTTTTTAAGGTACAGAAAGGCTATGATATCGGTTTTAAATGGGCGATAAAAGCGCCACCTCAACGTAGAAAATAACGTAGAATTAAACGTAATTTTACGATAGAAAACATAGGATTAAATACTTTCGCATTCTAAAAGATATAGGAACAGTATAACTATAATAAATATAGTTAAAGGGCATAGTTACAATATAACTTAAAGACAAATAATTGCAGGAAAATTATTATTTTTATTTTTTAGTTTCGTATCTTGAACAGTTTGATCCAGATTTGGTAGGTTTCAAGAAGAGTAACCGGTAAAAATGTCTAAATAACTTGAAATAAATTTAAAAATTTAATAATAGACTTAAATTCATTATAAATGTAGGAGTTACATTTAAATGGTGAATTGAGGGCGCAGAAACATATGCCAAATAAAAGTGTTCCTAAACATATTTTAAATTGTTTTTGAAGTAGATTCATATATGGGATTAGCAGATTCATCTATAAAATGCTGTGATATATAATTTACAAAATGATTTTTAATTCTAAACATGAAATTAGAAGTTAAATAGTAACAATGTTTTCAGATATGAGTTTAGGTAAAATTTGTTTGAAATATAATTGTCATATATCTGTCTGCATATGATACTTCTCGAATAACTCAATATTAACACGTTAGATGGAAAACTTCCAATAATATTTCTGTATATTTTTCATAGATAGTATTCCCTATTAAATATGGTATATTTACAATAGTACTACTATGCACTCATATATCTGCATACGTCCCTTTTTGAATAAATCAAGATTATCTTATTTCATGAAAAACTTACAATAAACTTAATGTAATTTTTTTTACAATAACACTATTCAGTCTGTATAAATTACGTTTATATTAAATAGTATGTCTCAAATATTAACTCTATATCTCTTCTCGGTTAAAAATTCATTTAAATATCCACTTCCTATTACTAGCTATATGATCTGAGCACTGAATTTAGATTACGCTGAGAATATAGTTATCGAGTAAGTAGAATTATGAAACAGTAATTTCAATCTATACATATAAAAGAGTACTTCCACTCACTCACTCACTGACTCATCAACGCACAGCGAAATCTACTGAAGCCACTGACTCGAAACTGGGTCAGATTATAGAACATATAGTGTAAGCACCCCTGAGAAGCGATTTTGCGAAATTCGCCCCCCAAGGGGGTGTATGGGGCAAAATGTGATTTCACAAAAACCTTCATATCTCAAAGAAAAAAACAGATATCTGTAAAATTTTTGCTTTAAAATATAGCTAATTTAATTATCTAAAAACTAATTTCTGGAATTTTAGAAGTTCGGTCCCCAAGGGGGGAAACGGTGCAAAACGTGATTTCACATGCGCAAAACGTGGTTTCCCATACTCCTATATATCTCAAACAGAAAAACAGATATATGTGAATTTTTTGCTCTAATATATAGCTAATACAAATGCCTAAAAGCTAATTTCTGGAATTTTCGAAATTCAGCCCCCCAAGAGGGGAGGAGAGGGGGCAAAACGTGATTTGAAATAATCCTTTATATTGCAAACAGAAAAAAATATATGTGTAAGATATTTTTGCTCTAAAATATAGCTCCCATAAATACATAAAAACTAATTTCTTTAATTTTAGAAATTCGTCCCAGGTGGGGCGGAAAATGGGGGCTATGGGGTAAAAAAATAGAAATATAGTTAGATCGTTCAAAATTGGTACAGATAGGTTTTAGAGACCTGCAAGTCAAGTGAGAATATTTTTGAAAGTGTAAAGTTATTAGGAGGGTAAAAAAGGTGTGTGTTGGGGGGGGGCGGAGGGGCAAAAAAAATAAAAGTAGAGTTAGACCGTTCAAAATTGGTACATAAAGGTTTTTGATACCTACAAATCGATTGCGGATATTTTCGAATTTGTAAAGTTTTTAGGAGGGGCGGTAGGAGGGGACGGAGGGGCAAAAAATAAAAATAGAGTTAGGTCGTTCAAAATTGATACATACAGGTTTTTGATACTTACAAATCGATTGCGGATTTTTTCGAATTTGTAAAGTTATTAAATTGGTACATGGAGGTTTTTGATACCTACAAATCGATTGCGTATATTTTCGAATGTGTAAAATTAATAGGATAGACGGGAAGGGGTGGTGAAAGGGCAAAAATATATAAATATGAGTTAGAGCGCTGAAAATTAATGTTGTTAGGTTTTGAGGCCCGATAAATCAATTGAGGATATTTTCGAAAGTATAGAATTATTACGAAGGGCGGGAAGGGATCGGGCGCAGGGGTAAAAATAAAGAAATTCAGATAGAATGTTGAAAATTAGTATTATTAGGTTTAAAAGACCGAGAGAACGACTGCGAGTATTTTTTTAAGTATAAAATAATTAGAAGGGGCGGGAACGGTAGGTGAAGGAGCATGCGAGCTTTGCGCGCCTGTATGCGCTGCCGCAAGCAGTGGTGGCCCGAACCGATTATTCCACTGATGGGAGAATTTATTTTTATTTTTATATTTTTATTTATATTTTTCCCTTACGATAATATAGTGATTCATTAAGAGTGTTGAACATAAATGCGCGCGCGCAGCGCACAATTGCCTGCGCTGCCAAGGGCAGTGGGGACCCGTTGCGACATTTTTTCCAATCACTTTTTTTTTTCTCTTTTTTTTTTCCCATGATAAAAATTGATGCAATTTTGAGAATTCAGTAACTATAGTGATTCATTTAATAATAGTGACCAGCGAAGCGGGCGTAGCCTGCTAGTTCTACACTAAAATAATGTTTCAAGAATCATACTTAACGAACCTGTTATATTAAAGCACAAGCGACTTTCTGTAAGACCAAAATGGCACGATCTGGGCATGTGTTAAAGGCTGTTCCTTTCTTTAGACGAAACCAGTGACCAATCGCTTAGAGGCTATTTGGATACCGAGATGCGAGCGAACTCTGAAACCTGAACCCACGGACCAATTAGAATACGAATTTGACCCATGCTTTCTCGAGATCGTGGCTTACGGTGATGCTAATTTTTAAATAATGGATTAAATTTTCACAATTTGATATTTTTTTAAAACAGCAAGGTGTGTAAGCACTATTATTATTAATTTTTTTTAATCTTATTTCATTTACTTAGTCAAAGTTTATACTTTGTCATGAATTCTAGAGTATTGTAATAGTATTGAAAGATACTTCGTTTAGTGTTCTTATTAACATTTGTATACGTTTATATGAAATGTTACTGTTAGCATTTTAACCTTTTTACTACTTTGTATACATTTATATGAAATATTACTGTTATATTCAAAATGCAAGATTATTACAATTTTCGCGAGATTGCACCTGATGAAAACTGCATCGAGCTTTATCAACATTTCTATATTGCACCGAAGATAAGTATTTTTATTATTAGTTACTCCCATTATTTATTTAGTTTATTTTTGAAATTTTATTATAATAGTATGAATAAATTTAATTTGAAGTGATTATTTTATGTTTATATACATGATGGATTACTTATAGCGTATGAATTTCTTTTTACATTCTTTGACGCTTGCAACAACCCTGTTTAATGTAGATTACTTTTTTAAATAATGATAATGCACAAAACAGTTTCCATCAGGTGCAATCTCGCAAATATTGTACGCATATATAATTTTTTGAATACACTAAATAAGATACAGATGCAGCAGAAAATAAAACGTAAACGGAACTATTTTAAATAAACATATAAAAAGCAGAAAAAAAAATAAAATTAGAGTTTCCAGTGCTAAAAAATATACACAATACTCTAGAACTCATATAGAGGCGTGGACTTTACACATAGAGGAAAAATAAGGCAGAATAATGTATCCTTATTGTGTTTGAAAATAGCATACTACAAATTTATGGGTTGCATTTCTACAACTTCTGTAATTACAGGTTTTGCACTAAGAAAAAAATATTAAGTGAGATTTTGCCACTCTAACAGACAGACACACACACACACACACACACAAAAAAAAAAAAAAAAAAAGTGGGATATTTCAAGTTTAAGTGAGAAATTACATAATTCACTTTTTGAAAATTTCTTCTTAGAAAATTACAATTGGAAATTAAACAGTTAAAAATAATCTGGTGTGTCACGCACACTACTTTCTCTTACCCTGAAATTTAATACTATAAATACATGTTGGAGATTAAGAGGTAAGATAACGAGTACTGTTATGTAAACCTATATTAAACAATTTAAATTAGGCTTAAGAAGAGTTTTATATGATAATTAGTTCTGTATGAGGAGGGCTACCGCCAACCTCAAACCCCGTTTCATTAATGTACAATAAACAAGCGATGAATATTTAGCTTAAAACATACATTATTTACTATATCTCTATGAGGAATTTATTTCAATTCCCGAACAGATTTCCTGGAAATGATAAAATATTAGTATAGCACATCCACTAACAACAAATAACTACTGTGTTGTGGCCACCCCACGACTTTCTTCTATATTGTCCTATACAAATTCACTCAGTAAAAATAAATTATTAAAATTATTATTTAAAAAAAAATATCTTCCATGATAATGCACACGGTTTCCATATTAGAGAAGTAGTATAACACTAAATATCCAAAAAATAAGTGAATTTATTCTCAATATTACATATATATATATATATATATATATATGTTAAAAATGAAAAAAAATCGATAACTTTATTTTAATTTATCGCAGATCGATGGTTCAACTATTCGTTTTAAAGGTATTGGTGAGCTCTTTTGAAAGATAACCATTATGAAAATTTACCCAGTGGGGAGGCGAGGTTCCTACATGCAAAATTTTTTTTCCCAATTGACTATCTCTATTACACAAAATATATATTCGTTTCATTTGGTTTAGCGCAGTCTATAGATGTTAAACTCTACTTACCTGTAATTTCCCCCATAGACTTAATGCATTTGAATAATTTTGAGTGTCCCTGTACACGAACCATTTGCTTCATCTCAACGAAAAGCTTAGTGTAGCATCCCTATATGATACACATTTAGAATACCAACTTTGGAATTTTTGTTACTAGTTGTTCTTGAGATATGCTGATAACAGACAGACACACAGACCATTCACTAAAAACATGATTTTCGTATTGAGGGGACCTCAGAACATGTAAATATAACAAAAATTCGCGTTCGAAAATTTGACCCTAAAACAATACTTTCTCGACCGTATGGGTAAGAGAAAGTAAAAAATCAAATAAATGTTAAAAATGGAAATTTATTTATTTTTTTCCCCTTTTTACTTTCTGTTACCCATCGGGTCGAGAAAGTATTGTTTTAGGGTCAAATTTTCGAACGTGAGTTTTTGATATATTTTCATGTTCTGAGGTCCCTTGAATACGAAAATCCTGTTTTTAGCGAATAGTTTGTGTGGATGTCTGGGTGTCTTTTATCAGCATATCTCAAGAACAAATTGCAGCAGAAATTCCAAACTCGGTATTCTAAATGTGTATCATATAGGGATGCTACAGTAAGCTTTCCGTTGAGATGAAGCAAATGGTTCGTGTACAGGGACACTCAAAAGTATTCAAATACATTACGTCTATGGGGAAAATTGCAGGTAAGTAGAGTTTAACATCTATAGACTGCACTAAACCAAATGAAACGAATATATATTAGTTCCCCATCATACTATAGGTATGGGGAACTTAGGTAATCGTGAAAATTTTCGACCTCGGTTTTTTGACTTTTTTACACGTTTCCAGGTGTGAGGAATCCGAAAATGACAAAATTTCTATGGTGTCTGTCTGTAGGGTGTCTGTTAGTCTGTTAGTGTGTAAGTCCGTTAGTTTGTTAGTCTGTGTACACGATATCTCAAGAACAAATTCTCGCAGAGAGGTCAGATCAGTTTTAAAATATTACTTTCGACACTGGCAAGAACCCTATTTATTTACAACATTCGAATTTAAAAACTTCGTAAGTTATTAGAAATTTACGATTTTCTTAACATGGGAGAATAGGACAAAAATTCACTTAAACGTGCATTAAATGGAAACTTTTTACTGTAAAAATGTCAAACCAGTTTTAAAATATCAGTTTTGATGCCGGAAGGAACATTAGTAACTATAAATATGCTACTTTGTAAATTTCGCAAGTTATTGGAAATTTACGAATTCTTTAACATGGCAGTATAGGGCAAAATTTCACATAAACGTCAATTTTCAGAGATATTTTCATCGTAAAGATGTCAGACTACTTTTGAAATATTATTTATGACACTGGCATGAATATCATAGACTATGAATTTTCCAATATAAAAATTTCGTAAGTTATTGGAAATTTACGAATTTCTTAACATGGCAGCATAGAGCAAAATTTCACATAAACGTCAATCTTGAGGGATATTTTCATCGTAAAGATGTCAAACCACTTTCGAAATATTATTTAGGATACTGGCATGAATATCATAGACTATGATTTTTCCAATTTAAAAAAATTCGTAAGTTATTTGGAATTTACGATTTACTTAACAATCCAGAATAAGGTACAAATGAGCATAAACTTTCATTTTGAGGCTCATAAATACATTAGACAACTTCAAAATTACATTTATGATATTTGTTTGAACATGATTGAATACAAATATTCTAAAAGGAGAATTTCGTAAATTATTCGTAATTTACGATTTTACCAACATAGCGAAATTGTAAATTTTTCATATAAATATGAATTTTGAGGATTATTGCATTAAATAGTAGCATGAAAACTAAACAACGGAATTGACCCTGATAAAATAAATTAATAGATTAGAATAAGATAAATATATCGAAGTGAACGGTGGATAGCCTATTAGGCGGGGTTTTCATTCTGTCACTGTATCAAGCTTTTGTCAAATTCATTTCTTTTAACATAATTATATCTCTCAAACTAGAAATTTATGAGAACATAAATATGATGGGGAACTGAGCAGAGTCCACCTATGCCAACTAGTTTTTTTATGTGATTAAAAGCATATCTCGTGTAGAATATGGTATAGAAATCTTTCACTTTTCATTTGCAGGGAATTACTTATAATTACTACAAAAGAAGTAGATTATAGTGCGAGTGCGAAATCGAAAATGTGAAATCGACTATACATTTTCCATAATATAGTGCTTAAACTCAGAATAAATGAAGACCTGAGGTGCCGTGTGTGCTACAAGAATAAAACCAGAAGTGAAACTCTCTGGCTGTGTAAGCAATGCAGGATTCCTTTACATATACCAGAATGTTTTGAAAAGTATCACACGCTTGAGGACTATTAAAGTGTTCATTGATTTTTTTTTATTTTTTTTTATTACGGTTTTTGATATTCTACAACAAATTACAATAATATTATTTGAATAACATAATTTTAATTTACAATGTGTATGAAACATAAAATGAAACTTTTTTTTATTTTTTTTTTTAAATAAAATTAAATGATTATTTCGTGCACAATTTTTCATTATTAAAACTTACTGGTAAGGGGTAAAGGTTTTAGATACTTTTGTGCTCCTCATAATTAAGTGGGTAAATCTCTTTTGGCTCACAAATGTATTACTAGAAGCTTATGTTTTATTTTTTTCCTTTATTTTATTTTATTTTATTTTATTTTATTTTTTTAAGAAAAACCAACATTAAGACAATCGCATGTAAAATAAATAAATATAGTTTTAATTTCTTTAAAAAATAAAATAAAGTCAAAAAAAAAAAAAAAAAAAAAAAAAAAAAAAAAAACGAAGTGTGCTAGATGTAGTAGTTTTTTTTAAATATAAAATTAAGTATGCACTTGTTGATGTTAGTAATAGTTCATTAAAGTGTGTATGACTTTTAATTTACTTTTAATCCCTTTTCGGTATTTTTTTTTTTTAAACTCAGTAAAAAAATGAAGATGTTTTCTTAGGGAGTACAATCTTTTAATAACATGAACTTCTTATATATATATATATATATACATAATATCATTTATATTTTATCTCTATTTAATAAAAAAAAAGATTATTGGATTAGTAAAAATTTTCAACTTTTGGTTTTTTATGTGTTTAAAAAAAAATGAGATTTTTCTAAATATGATCTGAATCTTTTTAGCAAAAGTATGTTTTTTGTGTTCCTCTGTGCGACAAAAAAAAAAAAAAGAGAGAGAGAGAGAGAGAGAGAGAGAGAGAGAGAGAGAGAGAATGATAGCTGAGAGACTAATGCATATATTTCACAAAATTTTATATTTTGTTGCACCTTGATTGGTGTTTATCAACTTTTGATACAAATCGTGCAAAAGATGGCGCTGTTATTATGCGATTCGTAGTATTTGTAAGAAGAGTTTATCTCAGTTTCTACTGTGAGTCCTTGCACAAAACTTTATACGTGACGGGTTCATTAGAAGACACTACGATAATTCAATTGGTTGCATACAGTATTAGCAAATTTAGGGACTTTTATTTTCAATATCTACCACTAAATTTTAATTTTAGCTGTTGCTTATCACTTCAAAGACTAATCGTTTATTATGTTCATCAAATATCCCTCCTCAAAATTATTGGTGATTATTGAATAAAAATGTACCTAAATTTTTCAACACTGGTTGCATATAGGCCAAATGGTAGCACTGCAAATTTACCGGTTTTTTCAAGCATGGGAGAGATATATCCCAATTTCTACTTCGTATAAATGCATAAAATTTAATGTGACAGAAGAACATTATGAAACATTATTCTTATTCAATTTGAGGGCATGACGACTAATAAGTGCGCTTCTCTGCTGCAATGTTTCAAATGCAATGTCTTAGTTTCTATGTGTATAAAAAAAGTAAAAGGTACCTGAGAGGATTGTTATAAAACACTCTGCTTTATAAATTTCGGGGCTATCACCAGACAGGTAGCGATGATATTCTTAAATTTACCCGCTGCATGGGGAGACTATGTTTCAAATTCTATAGCGCATAAAAACACCAATCTTGATATTTGAGATGATTATCATAATAGCGAGTGTTCACATAATTTTGGTTTACATCGACAGACGGATTATGCTTCTACTACTCATCTTCTTTGACTTTCTACATGGCTGCATCTCAGTATTTATTGGCTGAAATTATACCAAAACTACTTAGGTAAAATAGAACCCTCATTGTAAGAAGCTATGATTAAATTTTTGTGCATGTTGTCTAGTGCTCTGTGCTATTATTCAGAATAATATATAAGAAAGTAGTAGGATGGCCAGAACACGCTAGTTTGTTTTCGACCTTTAATGTATTCTAGAAAATTTACTTGGGTAGTTCTGAATAGTGATCACCCGAATTAAATGCCTGTCCACGCACTTGAATTTACACAAAATATAGAAGCGAGAAGAATCAATAATGTAAACAAACTTCCTTATTGTTACAAATTAAAAATGCTAATTCACTATCAATGTCAGTAAGTCTAATATAAAATAAACTAGTGGATCAGCAGATCAGGAGCCTCAATGTCCTATTTGCATCAAACATTATTCAACAGGTCATTTTGATTGACTTGGTACATAAACAGATATGTTCCTGAATAGGGCTGTCGTCCCCTCAACCTCCCATTATCCACTGTATCTCTCTTTCTATACCTATCTGCATATTATATATAAATGTGTATTCTTAGTAACTGACAGACTTGTATTATTTCCCTGAAATTTATATATATATATATATATATATATATATACATATATATATATATATACATATTACCGAATTTCATGCAAAAACATTGCATAGCATATCGCAATTGATTTGTGCAACCCTGTGAACTAATTATCAATTCTTTTTCAACCGAAAAACATGCTTTTACAATTTCAGTATAATTCCATTTTATTAATTGGGAGTGTAAACATGTTAAAATGCACTTTTATGAAATACCGACTATATACCGTAATAGTACGAAATTCTTTTACGTATCCCGGAAAAACAGCCACAGTTATTAAATAAGAATACACCTAATTAAGTATAACTTATTAATTTTTCAGAATTATTTGACATCATTTGGATGATTACAGTACGTTATCGGAATTCCTTTGTGTGGTCCCATAAACAAATTATTTAGTCAATATATATGTTTTTTAAGAGTAAACATGCTATTACGCATCTTTATGATGAATGTTAATTCCATTCTTTTCAATGGAGCATAAACACATTAACATCCGCTTAAATGAAAAAATGTCCAGAGGCTTTAATGTCACGAAATTCTTTTCTGTGTCCCTGTAAACGAACCAAAAACATTGTATACAAAAGTAAAAACTACTCAGCTTATTCTGCATTTTTCGTTAATAATTGTTCCGAATTTCACATAGTTTGGATGATTACCTGATATTGTCAGAACACTTTTGTAAGGTCCTATATATTAATTAGAAAGCCTAAGAGCACATATTTTCTTCAAACTACATACGTTTAAGTATCTTACTCACGTACGCTAATTTCATTTTGTTGATGGCAAAGTAATTAATCATGTTACAATGCGTTTAAACGAAATTCACCCCATACGCCTGTGATATAGATTATCACATATTATAAAATTTATATTTTTCTCTTTAAAGGAATAGGTAAATTATCTAAATAAATTAAATTATAAATTAGATTCCTTAATCTTAAACAACTACTTAAAACATAACGATTTTTCCTATAAATAATAAATTTTACATTATGCGTTTTCTAATTTTTATATCTTCCCTTTCATCCCTTTTTCAATGTAGCTGAAACAAAAATCTTTGATCTGTTCCCAGTATTCACTTAACATGTTTAACGTACTGAAAATTCTTTTCGCTCTGTAAATGATAATGTTTTGACTTATTTCTATCCTTTTGCTTTGTGAAACCAGAAAATAATTAATTCGGTGTCTTCTAATCTTACATCGAAGCAGCCTTTCGTCGCCCAATTTTACATCAACGATCAAATAAAATATGTGCTTAGTTAGTTATTTTCCCATGGGTCTAAATCTTGGCGAAATCATGCCAACATTCTCTATCAACGGTCAATAAATTACTCGTCACTTTTTAAAAATATACATGCGAATGTTCCTAACGTTACCGCAACCATTCTCTATCTTAGAACTTTGAACTTGGCGTATAGTTCAACGCCAAAGGCATTGTCATTTGTTTTGCTTCAGTTTAGGAGTGAACACTTGCTTACTGTTTACTGACCAGGAAAGATGTAAAAGCCTCAAGAGCGATTCGGGCCTAGGGCCCGGCCTGATCCTCGGTGCTGTTTCCCCACTCCAGAATGTTTTCGTTAAAAACTTATTATGCTCTGTTAATTGACTATGGTCACGTACATTGGAATATCTGCAATAAACTGGCATGAGAACAAAATATGTCTCTGAGTTAATTCCGAGCCTGGACCTTTTAATCGAAATTCAGTTTTAATAATTTTTACCTTACAGCTAAAGCCATCAGCAAAAATATGTTTTCATTTACGACGGCCGCTCATCTATTTAACATACTGGTGCCGCAAGGGTCAGAGACATTTGTTCTAATATAATTTTAATGGAGTGGGGGAACGAAAAATTTTTGCGAATTTCTGCACCTTTATTCACTCAAATTTTTCTTTGTGAATACTTCAATATGATTTGCAAGATGTCGAAATAAAAGAAGACCTCCAAAAAATTTCATTGATGATGTGATTTTAAAATGATCGCTGAAAGCACCAAAATAAACCGCAGTTGTTCTCCTAGTAGAAAAATATTGTGCATAGACATTATTATATGCTTACACAAGAAAAGAAAAAGAAAGAGACGGAGCAACAATTTTCGTGTTCAAAATACAGAGAGAAGATATACAAATGATTTTGTGGATTTATCGACATACATGCTAAGTAATTTTTATGGCTGGAATATACGTAAAGTATTGAAAACTACATATTTTGTTAATGCGATTATTTTTAATTTCATGAGGAATCATCGCAATTGCGCAAAATTAATGGGTGTATTTTACGTTTTGCGAATCTACAGACACATTCTGCTGCAGAAGATTCCAATTTAAATTTTCCGTGAAAATCATAAAGTTTAGACAGGTGGACAATCAATAATTATTTACTATGTCTACTAAAACAAACAAACAAAAAAAAAAAAAAAAAAAAAAAAAAAAAAGGTGAATCCTAGTGTCAGTGATCAAGAAAACTATTTGTGCCGCTATTCATTCATTAAGTGGATTCCAGTTTCCTGCTTTCGAAAAGTACTCTTGAATAATTAAACTGCGAGTAGAAATTTTTGAAGAATGATTTGTGATACATCTCTTTCGCTTCTTAGATTTGCGGTTACATCCTTTTACAATGGAGGAGACTTTATATTTTTATTCATTATGAAACAGCGGGTCTTACAGCGACAAACGTTTCTAGGTATTTCTCTTATAAAAAGAAGAAAAAAAATAAAAGTTCCGACTTCACAATATTCCGCTAAACGTTCTGATGTGCCTGAATATTTTGCATCACATCGAATTATTATTGTGAGTGACGATTAACTAATTAACAATAATAGTCTTCAGTCAAAGAGGGATAGCATTCTACTTTTATTTTTTTTACTTCGTTTAGCGTATATATATATATATTTTTCTTTTAAATTACTCGAGACGTAGACTGCCTATAAACTGCAATTAGGTAATCATTGATTTAAAAAAAAAAAAAAAAAAAATCGTTTTGGATTGTCAATGGGTAAGTAATTTTTGTTTCTATAAAACATTATTTTAAATTATAATAAGACTAACATTTTGATTTAAAATAAAAAAAAATTGCAATTTTTCTATAATTATTACTGTGTTAATACCATACTATAGACATTTCTCAATTTTAAATTTTTACAATGCATACATTTGCATGTTTTTGCTATTTTAATAAATAATATTACTTACATATTTAACTAAAATATAAGTAAAAAAAAAAAAAAAAAAAAAAGCAGCATTGATATGTCTATAGTAAGTTCTAATATTTTATTTTCAATTTTTTTATTACTTTTTGTATATGTTGCAATTAATATTTTTACATCTGCTAATAATTAATAAGGTGTAAAAATATCTCATATATTTTTCTTATGTATATGTGTTTAATGTTTGTTACATTTTATTATACCGTTGGTAATTTATGTGAAAGATTTTTAATCAATTCAGTTAGTTTCATGAAGAGCAACGAATAGTGATATATATCACATATGTTCAAGTTAACAAGGCACTATATAATTATGTGCTGAATTTTTAATACAATTTCACAGAATTTTTTTTTCAATAATATTTGAAATCAATTACTTGTAAAAAAAAAATCAAGATATTTTATATTTCAAATGAAAAGTATCAGTAAGCCATAGTTTAAAAATAGATAAATAGATATTTTAAATAATCTGAAGGTGCATGTGTCTTTTGGGAAATGTTTGAATTGTCATAGTTATTGTCAAAGATATTTTTAAATTATTCTATTGCTTCATAGATGTCAAAGTTTCACTCATTCTCGCATTCTCTTATGGGACACATAATCCTTCCTTCAAAATTCATACATTTTAAATTATCTACACATTTATTTATTTTTTATATACACATCTTGATTTCACTTTTCTTTTTACAATTGGTGCACAGATTAAATTATTGGGTGGAAGGTCATAATTTGTTTCTATGTATATCTATAATTTTCTTACACAAGTATTTTTATTAAGATAAATAATTTACACCTATTTGTTCTTGCTTTGATGAGTGTTTTGCAGTACAAACATGCATGTTTTACGTATATGCTTTTATTTTCAGTCAGACCTTCATGTTTTTTAACTGTTTTGGGGGCGCAGTTAAATAACAAATTTTCCAATAGTTTTCTTTTTCTCCTACACATACACATTCACACATTTTTCTCGGTAATCTATGTTATGATTATAGATTCACGACCTATTAATCAGGCATAGTATGTAACTGAGTTTACACATTTTTCTTATCTGACTTGAAATTTAGCAGAACATGTATAACATCATGAATGGGGCAAGATACTTATCATACGTTTTAAGCCTTCCAAGTAATAGAAATAATAATAATAAAAGATTAATTATTTAATATAAACAAATTTCAAGTACATCTTTTTGTGTATGGTTCACATGGCTTACTTTCCTTCCACATATAAAAAAAATTATTGATATACAAATAAAATTGATAAAAATACATAAATGGAATTGAATTAAAATAAAGTTTTCATTTATTTGTGAAAGAAAATGCTTTTTATATGTGTACTAATGACCAATGCTATTTTTGTTAATAAGTTTTTTTTTTAAATTTTACTTTATGCAATTAAAACAATTTAGTTTCATTCACCTATTCGATTGATATTTTTGCTAATTTCTGAACTTTATATACTTTTAGTAATGATATTTAAAAATGTTTAAATAATTAAAATTATGTTTTTGAGTATACAGGAATATTTAATAATGATTTTTTCTCAGTTTACTCTGAAAAATATTTATATACATTATATGCATACGTACACAATTATTTTAGATGTGTAATATTTCATCACATTCTAGTTTGATAGCAATCTTGTGCAGTATCAACAGTTAGTCTTTATATACAGTGTTTACTTATCTCTATTTCTTGAAAATGAAAGAATTTTTAAAATCCAGTTACACACACGCAAACACACATATAGGTTTTGACTTCACTCATTTGAGAATTACTTCAGTTTTTATTGTTTTTCTACAACCAAAAATATTTTTAAATATTTGGTTATTTACACATTACTCATTGTTATAGTTTAATCATTATTTTGTTTTGCATTTCTTTAAATTTATGACACATTGCTGGATATTTCACACATGAATAGTGTCACTGAAATGTAGTATCTATATTTATATATTTCAAAATTTCAAATATATTTCATTTTTACAATATTTTTTTCAGACATGTTTTTACAGGTATTATTCTTACAAACATAATTATTTATATAATAATTAGAATTAAAAAAAAAAAAAAAAAAAAAAAAGAATTTTTTCTGCACATTTACATATCAACATATTTACAGTGTTTACATATATGAGATACTTCACGTTATTTTATCATATTTTCTGGTATTTGTCAATGTTCGTTTGCTATTACATGGTATTTTGATAATTTGCTGAGAGTTTTTACACTTGCATTTCTACGATAACAAACATGTTACTTTTCACATTGTCCTCTACAACTCATTATAATATTTTACGCCTTTCACACATATATTTCTTATATATTGTTAAAAAAAAAAAAAAAAAAACTTAAGATTTCTCGAAGCAATGTTTAGTATTGCAATATTTGTAAGTTACTTTCGGCAGGGCTTCTCCTCTCTACACACATTTATTTGCACACAATTTTACAAATATTTTCTCACACATTGTACATAAAAAAAAAAATAATAACAAGTATGTTAAGGTAAATTTTTGATCAATCATAAGTTTACATGATTGATTTGCCTTGCTCAGTAACTGTAAAAAATATTTACTTCTGACTTTTGCATATGAGATAATCTTTGTTTTTCTTAAACATACAGACACACTTTCATATACATACATCATACATAAAATAATTTTGATTTTGAAGCTGATTATAATAAGCAATGATCATACTGAAATTGAATATAATAAATATTGTAAACATTTTTAATTGAATAACTAAATGAAGATACTTAATGATATTTTGTGCACTTAGCAACATTATTTTCAATAATGCTACAAATATTCTATATCTACATATTTTCTCTTACATACACATTACTTTATATTTGTCTGAATTATATATCTAAAGGATATTTAATTTCAACAAGACATTCACATACATTCACATTCATATTTTGTCAAATATGTAAAAGATAATTTTACATCTTAAGATAATTAATATTCACATTAAAAAAAAAAAAAAAAAAAAAAATGCAATTCATCATGTTTTTTATTTTAATGTAGATTTATACCCTACATTTGTGTTGTGGAGCGCTCCAATGCATATGTGGTAATTTTGTCATGCATGTTGTTATCCTTGCATTTGAATATCTGGCCAATTTTTCTTTTGTGGGGTGGTAGCATGTATGGCATTTGGTGCATGAATTTACTTTTCACACTAATTTCCAGAATACACAATGTGATTTAATATTAGTAATGCATTAAAAAAAAAAAAAAATCAGATATGTTCTGAATTCACAAATAAATAAAGAGGGATAAATCTTATATCTGCAAAATAGAATTACACCAAATTTCTTATTTATATAATATGTTTTTACTCTTTTTACACAATTTTTGTTTGAATTTTATGATATACTAAAATTAAATTTTTCATAAACAAACACACACATTAAAACAATATATATATATATATATATATATATATAAATAAATAATTACATTTTACATTAAAAAAAAAAGGCATTACATTTTAGGCACACAGAAGTTTACTTATATACCTATTTCAATTTTATGGTATTATACTCAAGCATACACACTCTTTTTCTGTCTTTACGAATAAATAAATAAAAGTTGCTTCAAAAAAAAAAAAAAAAAAAAAAAAAAAAAAAAAGAAAGAAATTGTATACTTCCCAAAAATACACATTAATACATAATTTTAATAACAATCAATTAAATGCAATTAAATTCACTGTATGTTTATGTAATTTTCTATTCTGTTTGCACTTTGAATTGCTATCATTGGTAATGTACATCCCTATTGTGTCAAGTAAACAGAGGTAAAGATATTTCCTCTACTTATCATGGACATGACTAACATATGTTATACTACTGCTTGCAAATATTCTAAGTAAAATTTTAGAATTTGTTGCTTAAGATACATATGAAAAATATATTGGTTGCTAATGTAATGTTTTGTATTACATGAAATTTGATACTGCAGTTTAAAAATAAATAAATAAATAAATTGTGATGAGCAAAATTATACCTAGCTAAAATAAAGCTATGGTTTTATTCATTTTTGGCAACCTTATGGCTCATCAAGACGTCTTTAAAAAAAAATTTTTTTTTGTCATGACTTATATTGAAGAGTGCACTTAAATATATATATATATATATTGATGAAAGATATATTATAAAATATATCTACTTGGCCCAAGAAGCAATGGACTTTATAAAAATAAATAAAATAAACTGTTATTGACATGTCATTTTAAGTATAGCTTTTTATAATCATTGCTTGCTTATTATTCAATTGTATTTGTGTATACGTGACCATAGATCCATATTACTCATTTATTTTATATAATTATATATATGCTTATTTTTATTATATTAGTGTGTTATATTATATTATAGTAGTGTGTTATTTTACTATATTTCATTGTTTATTTGTGTTGATTATATTCCTATACATATGTTAATTTAGAAAGAGCATGGTTGCATTTTTGTGGCAAGGGGGAGAAAATATGTGATATAGATTATCACATATTATAAAATTTATATTTTTCTCTTTAAAGGAATAGGTAAATTATCTAAATAAATTAAATTATAAATTAGATTCCTTAATCTTAAACTACTACTTAAAACATAACGATTTTTCCTATAAATAATAAATTTTACATTATGCGTTTTCTAATTTTTATATCTTCCCTTTCATCCCTTTTTCAATGTAGCTGAAACAAAAATCTTTGATCTGTTCCCAGTATTCACTTAACATGTTTAACGTACTGAAAATTCTTTTCGCTCTGTAAATGATAATGTTTTGACTTATTTCTATCCTTTTGCTTTGTGAAACCAGAAAATAATTAATTCGGTGTCTTCTAATCTTACATCGAAGCAGCCTCTCGTCGCCCAATTTTACATCAACGATCAAATAAAATATGTGCTTAGTTAGTTATTTTCCCATGGGTCTAAATCTTGGCGAAATCATGCCAACAACGGTCAATAAATTACTCGTCACTTTTTAAAAATATACATGCGAATGTTCCTAACGTTACCGCAACCATTCTCTATCTTAGAACTTTGAACTTGGCGTATAGTTCAACGCCAAAGGCATTGTCATTTGTTTTGCTTCAGTTTAGGAGTGAACACTTGCTTACTGTTTACTGACCAGGAAAGATGTAAAAGCCTCAAGAGCGATTCGGGCCTAGGGCCCGGCCTGATCCTCGGTGCTGTTTCCCCACTCCAGAATGTTTTCGTTAAAAACTTATTATGCTCTGTTAATTGACTATGGTCACGTACATTGGAATATCTGCAATAAACTGGCATGAGAACAAAATATGTCTCTGAGTTAATTCCGAGCCTGGACCTTTTAATCGAAATTCAGTTTTAATAATTTTTACCTTACAGCTAAAGCCATCAGCAAAAATATGTTTTCTTTTACGACGGCCGCTCATCTATTTAACAACGCCGTAATGTTAAGAATTTTGGCGTTTCCTTGTACACAGTTTATACAAAATATAGCCATAAAAAATTATACATATATGTCTATGCAACTCTTGAACGTGTGTGCCAATTTGCAAGTCAATCGAAGTTTTTATGCGGACGCTATTGCGGTACATGCAAATTCTTCCCATAGGACGTAAAAGAAACATTTTGGCATGTCCCTGTACACGAATGAGAAAAGGAATACAAACCTAAAACTATACAACTATTTCTGTTGAGCTCATGAACACGTGTACCAAATTGGAAGTGAATAGTGTGATTTTAGCGGCCGCTATCGCGGTACATTACACATTCTTCCCATAGGCCGTAATGATAAGATAAACACGCCAAATTGAATTACTACAAATATACACTAATATACAAATGAATAAGTACAAATGGAATGCACACCCAAAACTATACAGCTGATTTCGTGGGGATCATGAACATGTGTGCCAAATTTCAAGTCGATAGCATGATTTTGCGGCCGCTGTCACGCGACAGACAAACACACGTACCCAAAATCTTTTTGGGTCGCAACAGAGTGCCTCCACTGACGTTTCAGCAATTAAAAAGTTTTACTTTAAACATCAGTGGTAACAATACTGCATATGTATAGATATACATTTCATTGGAAAACACTAGCTTATTCATATATATATATATATATATACAGAGTGATCAATTTAAAAGAGCACCCTTTCATTTTTCTTATTACCCTTAAATATGACAGATGTGGCGACTATTCTAATACTGAACTATAATTGTTTGAACCTTGTTTAAGTGGGGGAGACAATTTCCAACACTGTTGGACTATTACAACTTTATTTGTGAGGTAAAACAGAAATGAAGATGCACAATTTTTTTAATCCTGTAATAATTTTATTTATGAAAAACAAAATTTAATTAAAATTTTTTGCATTATCATTCATACATTACATTTACATTATCATTTCATAGGCTTTTCCAGAGAAGTCCTGCAAACATCGATAAATTAAAATAGATCACAACTGAAGAGATCTCGTCAATAACACCAATAATGCTGCGAAGTGTGTCAAAAACCTGGTTCGACGTGTTTATGTTTGCATTCAAAATGGTGGCGAACATATTCAACATTTCCTGTGAGGAATGATAATGTAAAAAAATTAAATTATGTTTTTCAAAATAAAATTATTACAGAATTAAAAAAATTGAGCATCTCTATTTCTGTTTTACCTCACAAATAAAGCTGTAACAGTCCAATAGTGTTAAAAATTGTCTCACAAACTTAAGCAAGGTTCAAACAATCATACTTCAATGTTAGAATATTTGCCACATCCCTCAGATTTAAAGGTAATATGAAAAACCAACGGGTACTCTTTTAAATTGATCACCCTGTATATATATATACATAAATATACATATATATGTATATCCATACTAAGACGTCAGTTTTATAAAACAAATTTTTGTTTCTGGAAATGCAATACACATACCTCTGATTTTTTTTCTATTTGACACTAAATACTTATTAGGAAAATATCAGTTTCTTAAGATAATGTTAAATCGTGCTGAATAACGGGAAAATCCTAATATGACTTGTTTGCATGTGTTATGTGAAAAATAGAACTGAATTTTATGGTAAATTTAGCATTTTCGTTAAATTTCAGGAAAAACAAGAAGGAAACAAAAATATATTTCAATAATGAATATATAAACATTTTACATTAAAAAAGTACTTAAATACTTTTTTTTTTTTTTTTTTTTTTTTGCGGCAATGTTTTACTGTAATCAAACCATGAAAGTCTTGCATTAAATTTATGGCTTTTTCAGTGGTATCGTTCGCTGCTTAAATCCAGAATACATACTGTATGTTTGATTTCCAAAAATATGGTGTTTGTTTCCCTTGAAGATGGATTCTCTTAGAGAAAACTGTCGTTAATTTTGTGAAAAATGAATATTTTTAACCTTTGATCGATATACATTTATAACATTCTTCTCCGAAATTGAAGGAAAAACAATATTAATCTCATAAATATTAATCGTGAATTAATCACTTTTAATGGTACATACAGTGCGGCGCAAAAGTTTAAGCACAAGCCAAATTTTTTTAATAAAATAAAAAATATACACCGTAATTCTTCGAAATGTTTACTGTATCTAAACAATTGAATTACAAATTTATGTTTCCAATTCGAAAACAATTGACTTTTATAAGTTAAATATCACAAATTCTGACTAAATTTATTTGAAATAACTTTTTAAAGATGATTTCGGCCTGACTTTTCCTAATACAAGGAAAAAGATTCTATTTTCTTCTTTTTTTATTAAATTAAGTGCGTCAGTATGTGAAATATCAAATAAGTTGTCTAAATGGCTTTTAGATGAGACACTCATAAACATCCTGGTTTTTCATGACATCATTTTGTAGGTCACACCAATGTTGATACAAGTCCGAAAGTGTTTTCAAACTATTCACTAAAGATTTCGCGGATATTTTTCCTCTTCTCAAAATATGACTCATGACTATTTCCTCTTCTCAAAACTGACGAATGACGATATTTGAGTTATCACATTTTGTAAACTTTGATTTCTGAATATTATAAAATAGTAATGCGAAAACTTGACGATTTGACGGAAATTTGAATTTTTATATTTTTTATGACTTATTTTCTTTAGCAAAAAATATAATTCTTTTAGAAATTCATAATTAAACGGTTATGATACTTTTTGCAAACAACAGTGTCCCACTGACGCAATAAACAAACGACATGAAAATCGTCACGATATAGTAGATATATCAATGTCTAGATTGATATAACAGCACTAGATCTAGTTCACATGCACTTACAGTGGCACAAAGTGATGCAAGAGTTCCTGTCTCATCAAAAAACATTGACAATAATATTTTTTATCAACAATTTCTGTAATATTCACTAGCCATAAATTACACAACACATATGATAGGTTTCTTTGATAAATAATACTTTTGTAAAAGTTCCGTTTTGAGACGGTAACTCTTGCACTGGTACCTGTAACGAGAGATAGGGAAAAAGCGTAGTCACGTCTCTTTAACGTTAAATTAAAAATTTATCCAAAAGATGTAAAAAATGAAATATATATATATATATATCGAAGCAAACATTGCATGCATTAATCATACGCCGTTTAGCACAGGACATTTTCTGGTTAAAATGCAATAAAAATAATCTGGTGTGTCACTCACACGACTTTCTCTTACCCTGAAATTTAAAACTATAAATTCAGGTTGGAGATTAAGATGTAAGATAACGAGTATTGTCATGTAAACCTATGTTAAACAATTCAAATTAGGCTTCGGAAGAGTTTTATATGATAATTAGTTCTATGTGAGGGGGCTACCGCCCCCCTCAACCCCCCGTTTCATTAATGCACCTACATTTATATAGAATTTAATTCGGCTATTAAAAATATTTTCTGTTTTTATATAGAATTTAATTCTGTTGATAATGCAGACGATTTCCATATTAGAGAAGTAGTATAACACTAAATATCCAAAAAACGTTGAATTTATTCTCAATATTACATTAAAAAAAAATGTTAAAAAAAAAAAAAAATGATAACTTTATTTTAAATTATCGCAGATCGATGGTTCAACCATTCGTTTTAAAGGTATTAGTGAGCTCTTTTGAAAGATACCTATCATGAAAATTTATTCCCTCCGAGGCGGGACTTGCCCCCCAGGGGGGGGGGGGGGAGGCGAGGCTCCTACATACACAATTTTTTTTCCCAGTTGTCTATATCTATTATAATAAAAATATACATATATTCGTTTCATTTGGATTAGTGCAGTTTACATTTGATGTTAAACTCTACTTACCTGCAATTCCCCTCATAGACGTAATGTATTTAAATACATTTGAGTGTCCCTGTAAACGAAGCATTTGCTTCAAGTCCTCGAAAAGCTCAGTGTAGCATCCCTATATGCTACACATTTAGAATACCGAGTTTGGATTTTCTGATATGCTGATAACAGGCACACAGACAGACACACAGACAGACGCACACACACAGACCATTCGCTAAAAACATGATATTCGTATTCAGTGAACCTCAGAACATGTAAATATAACAATAATTCATTTTCGAAAATTTGACCCTAAGACAATACTTTCTTTACCTTGTGGGTAAGTGAAAGTAAAAATAAAACTAGACTTTTGAGAAATTGGTGTCATTATCTTCCTTTTATATTCTATGGTATACAATGTTTAATAATGTAAATTAAAAACTTTAGTAGTGTAACAGCGGGTATTACATTACAATATAAACTAGTGGATCTGCAGATCAGGAGCCTCCCCTGCTGTATCTCTATTTGTATATTTTATAAAGTGTTACGGAATTGTAAATAATTGCATTTATTTTTGAACAAATTCTTTCAAAGAGGTTTAGTAAAGTTAATAAAATGCTAACTTTGTGCATTTCTGGTCGTTTTAGCGTTAAAATAGCGTAATTTTCCCTTAAAAAGACTTAAAAAAGCTCCAATAAGGGAAGAAATGGATTTGGCGCCAAATTTGGCGACTGTTTCCCTCCTTGGCAATTTTTTTGGCGACCTTGGCGAGAAAATCTTTATTAGGGATATACCAAACATGGAAGCTCTACTCTCATTATGCGATACGAGAATTTTCCAGAACATTTTGTGTTCGATAGAAAAGGAAAAAAGGAGCTTTTTTTCGCCAAGGTTGTCAGTCTCAGATCTGTGTCAGTTTCGTCAAATGCTTGCTGTGCTTTGAGCCTCTTTGGATGAGATTTTCTTTATGTGTTATTGCTAAACAGTTTGTACTGATGTTTTGCTGTTAACGGCTGTTGTTTAAGCTGTGTTTACTGGTTGAATTGAAGCTGATACTTGGTTTATAGACACGTATTTTTCTGGAACTTTCTGTGAATACATCACTGAATTTTTGCAAGTTTCGCCTTTCATTCTCGGACAACTTACGGACCCCCAAGTACGCAACAATCTGTATTCTTAATAAACGACGGTCTTGTAATATTTCCCTGAAATTCATAAATACCAAATATCATAACTACCAAATTTCATACAAAAAAAATACATAGCATATCGGAAATATTTTGCGTAACCTTTAAACTAATTTCCAATTCTATGCCCATAATTATCAACAGGAAAACATGCTTTTAAAATTCTAATAAAATTTCATTATATTTGATGGGGTGTAACCATGTTAAAATAAACTTTTAAGAAATATCGACTATAGATCGTAATAATACGAAATTATTTTATGTATCCCGAAAAAGTAGCCACAGTCATTACAAACGCCAATAATAAGAATAAACCTAATTAAGTATAACTCATTAATTTTTTAAACAAATTTGACATCATTTGGATGATTACAGTACATACTCGGAATAATTTTGTGTGGTCCCATAAATTATTTAGTCTGTCCATAACATTTTTTAAGAGTAAACATACTTTTAAGCATGTTTATAATGTATGTTAATTTTATTAAGTTCCATTCAGTATAAACGCATTAAAGTTCGCGCTTAAATAAAAGTTTGTCCATAGACTCTAATGTTACGAAATTCTTTCTTGTGTCTCTGTAAACAAACCATAAATACCAGTAAAAATTATTCAGCTTATTTTGTGTTTAAAATTAATAATTGTTCCAAATTTAACATCGTTTGGATGACTACGTGACATTGTCAGAACACTTTTGTAAGGTCCTGTACATTAATCAGAAAGCTTAAGAGCACATATTTTCTTCAAACAACATGAGTTTAAGAATCTTACTCATGTACGCTAGTTTCATTTTCTTCATTGCAAAGTAATGATATTAAAATGCGTTTAAAAGAAATTTACCCCATACGCCGTAATGTTAAGAATTTTGGCGTGTCCCTATACACAGTTTATAAACAATATAGCAATAAAAATTATACAGATACTTATATGCAAAGCTGGAACGTGTGCGCCAAGTTGCAAGACAATCGAAGGACTTTTGCGGCCGCTATTGCGGTACATACAAATTCTTCCCATAGGCCGTAATGATAAAAAAAAAACTTTCGCGTGTCCCTGTATACGAACTAACAAAGGAATGCAATGCACAAAACTATACAGCTAATTTCGTGCAGATCATGCACATGTGTACCAAATTTCAAGTCAATAGTGTGATATTTGCGGCCGCTATCGCACGACAGACAGACAGACAGACGGAACACAAAATCCTTTTGAGCCTCAACTGAGGGCCTCCACTGACGTTTCGGCAAAAATTGGAAGTCAATAGCTTGATTTTTACGGTGGCTATCGCGGTACATACAGATTCTTCCCACAGGCCGTAATGATAGAAAAACTTTGGCGTGTCCCTGTACACGAATTACAAATGGAATACATACAAAAACTGTACAGCTGATTTCTTGGGGCCCATGAACATGTGTAACAAATTTCAAGTCAATTTTTACGGTATTTTTGCGGACGCTATCGCGATACATAAAAATTCCTCCCATAAGCTGTAATGATAAGAAAAATTTTGGCGTGTCCTTGTATACGAACTACAAATGGAATATATACCAAAAACTATACAGCTGATTTCGTCAAATTTTGCGTTATTTTTGCGGACGCTATCGCTATACATAAAAATTCCTCCCATAGGCCGTAATGATAAAAAAAAGTTTGGCGTGTCCCTGTATACGAACTACAAATGGAATACATACCAAAACTATACAGCTGATTTCGTGGGGCGCATGAACATGTGTACCAAATTTCAAATCAATAGCGCTATTTTTGCGTCCGCTATCGTGCGACAGACAGCCAGACAGACAGATAGACAGCCAGACACACAGTCAGAGCCCAAAACCGTTTTCAGTCTCAACAGAGGGCCTCCACTGATGTTTCGGGAATAAACAAAAGTTACCCACAATATAACGCATTAGAGAAACATTAAGTGTATAAAAGAGTAAAGAAGGTCTTTATGTGCGTACGATTTATTAGCAATTTATATTAATAAATTAATAATTACCTTTGTAGATACGCATCGAACAAAAGTATTTCTTAATCCAGGCATATTCTGGTAAATTCAGCTACCATATAAATTAAACAAATGTTTCAAAAAAAAAAGTCCTTAATCAATTTATAAGTGCTATCATAAGATAAAACTTAGTTTTCCATTTTGCTATAAAAAGGCAGTTTGATTTAATTTATCTGTATCCTTTTATTGTAATCAGATAGTGATAAGATTCTGAAAATGGAAGAAAATTCGTTTAATAAAAAAAATGCTACTTCTTGCATTGAAGACAATAACATTAGGCAGAAAAATTCGATAATTTACCGGAGTATTCACAAAACGAAAGAAAGTTCGAAATGAAAAACACAGCTGTCCAATTCTTCTGGGAAACAATCAAGATAACATACAGAAGATAAATATAGAATAGATAGATTTCTCAACAATAGAAAATTAATGCTATTCCTAAGAAGAGCAAAATTATAACTTGAAATTAAAAAGAGATCACGAATAAATAGATTAAAAGAATGATAAACATTTGTAAAACAAAAACATACCGTTCCGAAGCATTTATTTATTTATTTATTTATTTATTTATTTTGATCAATCTATTTTTTGATATTCTATTTGTATATTGCAAAAGATTCGATTTCACATTTTAAGAATATGAAATATAAAAGATTAAAAATATAAAATATATTTGCTTTTTAAGTATACTTTAATAACTATCTATATTAATAAAATCAGAGTTTTGTCTGTAAATTTGTCGGAATCGAAAAATTTTGCGATATCTTCACGTTTTACACCCCATGAAAGCCGAAAATGACTTCAGAAAATTTTGCCTGTGTGTGTGTGTGTGTGTGTGTCTGTGTGTGTGTCATCGTGTCCGAATGTCGCTTTTTTTGTCCGGGCATTACTTGAGAACGGCTGGACGTAATTCCACGACGCTTGGCAGGAATTTAGGTCTTCACCCAACTTAAAATTATATCTATCAACTTTTCGGAAATTCCCCCCCCGTTCCCCCCTAGGGGGTAAAAGACTAAAACACGTTTGTCCGGGCATCACTCGAGAACGGCTGGACAGAATGTAACGGCGCTTGGCAGAAACTTAGGTCTTCACCCAACTTAAAATTATATCTATAGAAATTTTCAAAATTCTGATTAGTGTTTAAATTGTGGGTAAAAAACGCCTGCGCATGCGCCATAAATATTTTTTCACTAAAACGCTTTGAACGGAAAAATAAAATGCAAAAATAAATTTTTAAGATAAAGACTTTTTTCATTCGCGTGAATCGCACTACAAATTATGAAAAGATTTAAATGAAGTTTTGCCATCTGAGTTTCATACTTTAGTTAATTTTAAAACATCTAATTGTCGTATCGAAAAACTGTTTACACCCCAGGATTCAGAAAAATCATCTCTTTAATTTGGTACTGAATTTATAACGATAGGTCTGATACTTCTAATTTATTTTCCCGTTTTTCCGTTTTTCCGTTGCCACTTAAATTTCATACTTTAGTTATTTTTTTAATATCTAATTGTCGCATCAAAAAACTGTTTGCACCCCTGGATTCAGAAAAATCGCCTCTTTCATTTGGTACCAAATTTATAAATATAGGTCTGATATTTCTAATTTATTTTACCCTTTTTCCGTTTTCAACCTAGATTCGATATGGAACAGCTTTAGTATTGGATCCCTTTGGCAAAATTTGAAATTCGGAACCGAAGTAGCTCGGACGTTTCTCGCCAAGATCTTTGATTGCACAATTGAGATAGCCAATTCAGTTCATCGCAAAAATGGCTTAAAATATTTAAAGTCACCAAAGGGTTCCCATACTAAAGCTGTGCGTTTTGTACTTATTTATTTATATTTTCTATTAACCTTTTGAAAGGGGCTGTGACAGCATCTGTCACGCTTCACCATAGGATTTCGGAAGAGCCCCTCTCAAAAGGTTAAAGACTTCTGTGGTCACGAAATTTGGTGCGTAAATTGTTTGTTTGCATCCGGCACTTATTGTAACTGAATTTCACAAAATTTGAAATCTCCCCCCCCTTCTCGGAGTCGGAGGGCAATAAACGGTATAACTTCTGTATAACCCCACAGCTGAATTTGGCGATTTTTCTTTGGCGTTGTTTTGAAGGATAACGATGTCGTTCTGGACTGTTTGCGATATAATATGGCAGCCTAATATTTTGTTTATTTTGGATTTATGATTTAGATTATGATTTTATCATTTATCATATATGATTTATGATTTTTAGATTTATGATTTAGCCATAATCGCCAACAAAAAAAATCGCTAAATATCGTTGTGGGTTTATACTGAAGTCGTTCCCAATAAACATGTGCAAAAACATGTTTTTCCGTTTGAATTCGCTTTGAATTATCTTAGAATGGCGAATTTTGGTGCGCGGATATAGATTAAGTGTACGCATTATGTACGTTAGTGGGATTTTGCAAAACTTCGAACTCACCCACTGAGGAAGGGGAAGTAACAAGTGGGTAAGTTGTGCCTAAGGCAGTGGGGACCCAGACTGTATATTGATTAAGTGTACGCATTATGTACATTAGTGTGATTTTGCAAAACTTCGAACTCACCCGCTGAGGAAGGGGACGTAAGAAGTGGGTAAGTTGTGCCGAAGACAGTGGAGACCTAGACTCCTCACTTTGCGAGCGAGAAAACCTCTACCAATCACAGCGAGAACTTGGGTTATTAATAAAGATATGGGATTTTGACAACTCATTTAAGTTTAATGTCCAGCGAAGCGGGCAAAGCCTGCTAGTATTTTTATATTTATAAGATGAAATTAGTTATTAACGTTGGTCGGAATATAAATACTGTTTTGAAATCATTAGAAAGATTTTAGTCACATTTTTATAGTTAAAAAATATGTGTACTACATGTATTTGATGGAACACTAGAGTTAAAAAGTTAATAATTCCGAGAAAAACTAAATGGAAAACTATTCCATTGTGCATATCCACTAAGAACATTTAAAAATGTTTTTGTAATTAGTGAATTATTAAAAAAGAAACGCTCTAAACTTACTATTATTATACAGATATTATGGTTGTAAATTAATTTATTTTATTATTATTTTTTTTTTTATCTAAATGATTTTTGCAATTTGTTGAGTCGTATGGCTAGTCTATGTGTGAATATCCATCTAAGAAAAAGGTAAAGTTGTAGCTGTAAGATTATTGTTAATCGCCCATAAATACACTGATCGCAAAATGAAAACATTTGGTCTAGCATTAGTCATTAATGGCAATTTATTTAAATGAATTGTGTAGGGGATGAAACTAAAGAGATTACCACATAAACCGAAGCATGTTTTTCGTAAGGGTGCAGGCACGGGGATTATCATATTAGCGGTAAGCAAATATTCTTTGTAAATTAATAAAAGAAAATCTGGAGTGACTCCACTCGACTTTCCGAACATTGAGTAATTAACAGTTTTGTAGATAAAGTAAAGAAAGAGGAGTTGTTAAACAAACAAAAGAGAGAAAACTATAATAGAGTGTTTGAGTATTTTTCTCCATATATTACACGATGTTTTATTTAACGCTACTGATCTTTGAGCCCATAGATCATAATGATAAATAATTTTTCGTTGTGTCCCTGTAAAAACCTATAAATGCTAGATTCACCAAAATGCTTATAGTTAGTGCAACTGTGATTTATAATATTCATATAAAATTTCAGCTCAATTGAATAAGGTGTTTAGATGCTATCGCACTTTTAAAAATTTGGTCCCATAGGCCATAATGATAAAGAATTTTTCTTTGTATCCCTGTAAAAAAACTGTAAGTGCTAGATTCACAAAAATCTATACAGTTCGTGCAACTGTGACCTATAACATGTGTACAATTTTTTTGTTTAGATTCATAAGGCGTTTAGACGCTATCACACTTTTAAAAATTTGGCCCCATTGGCCATAATGATAAAGAATTTTTCTTTATGTCCCTGTAAGAAAACTATAAGTCCTAGATTCTCCAAAATCTATACAGGTTGAGTACCTGTGACCTATAATATGTGTATAAATTTTTTGCTCAATTGAATAAGGCGTTTAGATGCTATCGCACTTTTAATATTTTGGTCCCATAGGCCGTAATGATAAAGAATTTTTCTTTGTGTCCCTGTAAAAAAACTATAAGTGCTAGATTCACCAAAATCTATAGGGTTCGTAATATGGTGACTTACAACATACGTACCAACTTTTAGCTTATTCGAACGAAGCGTTTAGACGCTAGCGTGTTCACTCACAGACATACACACATACATACACACATACATACACACACACATACATATATCATCGCAAAAATAGTGAAAACGGACTCATTGGACCTCGAAACGTATAGAAACATCAAAATCTCAAATTCAGATTTTTGACATGATTACAATACTTTCCTCACTATAGTGTTCGGAAAGTAATAAAGTTACATTAGGATTAAAAAAAAAATCTGGAGTGACTCCACTCGACTTTCCGAACATTGAGTAACTAACAGTTTTGTAGATAAAATAAAGAAAGAGGAGTTGCTAAACAAACAAAAAAGAGAAAACCATAACAGAGTGTTTGAGTATTTTTCTCCATATATCACACGAGGTTTTATTTAACGCTACTGAACTTTGAGCCCTTAGATCATAATGATAAAGAATTTTTCGTTGTGTCCCTGTAAGAATCTATAAATGCTAGATTCACCAAAATGCCTATAGTTAGTGCAACAGTGATTTATAATATTCATACAAATTTTCAGCTCAATTGAATAAGGCGTTTAGATGCTATCGCCGGTCTCATAGGCCATAAAGATAAGGAATTTTTCTTTGTGTCCCTGTAAAAAAACTGTAAGTGCTAGATTCACCAAAATCTATACAGTTGGTTCAAATGTGACCTATAACATGTGTACAAATTCTTTGCTGAGATTAATAAGGCGTTTAGACGCTATCACACTTTTAAAAATTTGGCAAAGAATTTTTCTTTGTCTCCCTGTAAAAAAACTATAAGTGCTAGATTCTCGAAAATCTATACAGATTGAGTATCTGTGACCTATAATATGTGTATAAAGTTTTTGCTCAATTGAATAAGGCGTTTAGATGCTATCGCACATTTAAGATTTTGGTCCCTTGGCCATAATGATAAAGAATTTTTCTTTGTGTCCCTGTAAAAAAACTATAAGTGCTAGATTCACCAAAATCTATAGGGTTTGTACTATGGTGACTTATAATATACGTACCAAGTTTCAGCTTATTCGAACAAAGCGTTTAGACGCTAGCGTGTTCACTCACAGACATACACACATACATACACACATACACACACACATACATACACACACACATACATATATCATCGTAAAAATAGTGAAAACGGACTCGTTGGACCTCGAAACGTATAGAAACATCAAAATCTCAAATTCGGATTTTTGACATGATTACAATACTTTCCTCACTATAGTGTTCGGAAAGTAAAAAAGAGATAACAATAATTACAATAGAAAAAAAAAAAAAAAAAAAAAGCAATTTCAGATGCAAGGACTCTGGCTATTTTGATGGATTGCTATTTATTCTCATATATCTTAGATATTTTAAATAGAGTTAATTTTACAATGCAAATTATTTAGAGAATATACACAATTATTTATTTCACTTATAAGTACATACACTACAAATCCGAAAGTTAAGAAACGATTTTCATTTCATTTTTACTTTCCGAACACTATAGTGAGGAAAGTATTGTAATCATGTCAAAAATCCAAATTCGAGATTTTGATGTTTCTATACGTTTCGAGGTCCAACGAGTCCGTTTTCACTATTTTTACGATGATATATGTATGTGTGTGTGTATGTATGTGTGTATGTATGTGTGTATGTATGTGTGTATGTCTGTGAGTGAACACGCTAGCGTCTAAACGCTTTGTTCGAATAAGCTGAAAGTTGGTACGTACATTGTAAGTCACCATAGTAAGAACCCTATAGATTTTGGTGAATCTAGCACTTATAGTTTTTTTACAGGGACGCAAAGAAAAATTCTTTATCATTATGGCCAAGGGACCAAAATCTTAAAAGTGCGATAGCATCTAAACGCCTTATTCAATTGAGCAAAAACTTTATACACATATTATAGGTCACAGATACTCAATCTGTATACATTTTGGAGAATCTAGCACTTATAGTTTTTTTACAGGGACACAAAGAAAAATTCTTTGCCAAATTTTTAAAAGTGTGATAGCGTCTAAACGCTTTATTAATCTCAGCGAAGAATTTGTACACATGTTATAGGTCACAGTTGAACCAACTGTATAGATTTTGGTGAATCTAGCACTTACAGTTTTTTACAGGGACACAAAGAAACATTCTTTATCTTTATGGCCTATGAGACCAGCGATAGCATCTAAACGCCTTATTCAATTGAGCTGAAAATTTGTATGAATATTATAAATCACTGTTGCACTAACTATAAGCATTTTGGTGAATCTAACATTTATAGATTTTTACAGGGACACAACGAAAAATTCTTTATCCTTATGATCTAAGGGCTCAAAGTTCAGTAGCGTTAAATAAAACCTCGTGTGATATATGGAGAAAAGTACTCAAACACTCTGTTAAGGTTTTCTCTTTTTTGTTTGTTTAGCAACTCCTCTTTCTTTATTTTATCTACAAAACTGTTAGTTACTCAATGTTCGGAAAGTCGAGTGGAGTCACTCCAGATTTTTTTATTTTTTAATCTTGAACTAATTATCAATAATGTTTAAAAGTATTTATAAAATTACATTGGAATCAATGAATCAATTATATATGTCAAAAGAATAAATGTTTCCAGACTAATTTCTAAAAAAAAAAAAAAAAAAAAAAAAAGAAAGAAAAAAGAAAAAAAGAAAAAAGACAGAAAAAAAAAAGAAATACGAAAACGATAGGTGTTTTATCTATATTTATTTACAATCAACGTATAATATGTTCGCAGACATCACAAAACCATCCTCAGGATGTCCGAGGATGAACTTTTTCGGGTCTCCAATTGTCCTCAGGACATCCAAATCTTATCCAATGTTCATCCTCAAGATGACAAAATGTCCGCAAGGTCTGAATCCCAGCGACATCCGAAGTATGTCCCAGGAGGCCCAATTTTGGCTGATACCAGGACATTTTAGGACTATTTTTTTAAAAATCTTTAGACATCCTGAGGACATCCTGAGGACGTTCGAAGTATGTCCCAGGAGGCCTAATTT
Source organism: Salticus scenicus (assembly GCA_963930645.1). Lineage (NCBI taxonomy): Eukaryota > Metazoa > Arthropoda > Arachnida > Araneae > Salticidae > Salticus > Salticus scenicus. The sequence goes on along the minus strand of OZ005652.1, from coordinate 323,851,640 downwards.
TGGCTGATACCAGGACATTTCAGGACTATTTTTTAAAAAAACTTAGACATCCTGAGGACGTTCGAAGTATGTCCCAGGAGGCCTAATTTTGGCTGATACAAGGACATTTCAGGACTATTTTTTAAAAAACTTAGACATCCTGAGGACATTCGAAGTATGTCCCAGGAGGCCTAATTTTGGCTGATACCAGGACATGTCAGGACTATTTTTTAAAAAACTAGACATCCTGAGGCCATCCTGGGGATAACATTCTGAAGTCTGCTGAGGATCATCATGGGATGTTCCCTAAACAATTGTATGACAAAAACCTTTTACTTGCCTGATACACGGTCAGAATATTTGCTGCTGGGCATCCTGCTCTCGGCGGCGGCAGCTACTGTGTTGGAGTCTTTCTCAGTCCAAGTTCGATGTTGACGTGTACCTTCCATCAGAATGTGGCATCACATTCTGTCTGGCCCCCTGCGTCATTGTCGTTACACGCATAGGGACAGTAATTATCTCTATGAACTCATGATACATGGTGTATTTATAATTCACGTAATTAACGAGTTTTTTTACTCCATTGAAGTCAATTTTAATTTCATCATTATTAAAAGCTTAGTAAGGGCTGTGGTGATTTTTCCAGTTTTTAGTCTTTTCCCTAACAGCACAGTTAGGCTTAACTTATCCACAGTACATCTTAAGGACGTTTCTGGGATGCCTTTTCATCCAGAAGATATCCTGGGGAGGCGATGTGCTGTCTGGGTTTGTGTTCGTTAATTCTAGTTATAATCTTTGTTTTTGTCATGCCAATGTAACATTTAGGTTTTTCAGCATGGTCAATAAAAGGTATTTTATAAATTCCTGCGATTTCTAGAGGGGGAAGGGGGGTCTTTATCATTTCTGGTGAGCTGTAAAATGTTATGGTTTGGCTTGATTGGGAATACTGATGTATTTAATTGTGATGTTTTTCATTTTATTGGAGGCACCGCAATCAAAGGAGATAGAGGAAGTTAAGAGTTCCATATAAATAGTTACAGCCTCTAACGCATGCAACGGCAATGACACAGTAGATCCATAAATGTAGCACCACCTTCTGATGGAAGCTACACGTCAACATCAAACTTGGACTGAGAAAGACTCCAACACAGTAGTTGCCTCTGATGAGAGCAGGGCACCCTGCAGCAAATATTCCGGCCATGTATAAGGCAAGTAAAGGTTTTTGTAATTAATTAAAAATGGCTAGCCTGTTCAGACACCAGCTTATTCTCAATGTATAATTGCAATTATTGCATAAACTTCTTTTAAATAATTAAATTTTATACAGAAAGAAAATGTTAAAAGAATTTATGTTTAAAAGAGTAAATATTTTAAAGTATTTTTTAAATATCCAGGAACTTTTTAGAAAATTATTATCTCGCAAAGTATTTGCATATTTTTAAAACTACACATACATAGTTGTGATTCTGAGTAAAATAAAATTTTCTGAACTGCACATGAAATTTTTTTAAACAAAATTTAACCATCTGACTGCTGCTGATGGTCCGGTCATTGATCTATCTTTTTTTACAATTCACTAGAAATTAAAAATTATATATTTATGGATATTTAGCTTGTTTTTCAAGCTTGAAGGTCTCAAAAGATAGTCGTATTATAATCATGTGCATAGTTAAATTTTCAATCTCAAATTGAAATAAGCATTATTTTAATACTCTGAAAAATCTGTGCAGTGAAAACATTACAATTTTGCCCTTTTCAAAAGGCAGTCAGTCAGATGGTTAATATAGATTAATTTCTAAAACATTTCTATTTTTTATCTTTTCTATACATTATATATATATAATATGTATACATATTACATACATTCATAATGGGTTTATGTTTTGTCTAGATTTTGAATATGCGCACATTGCTATAAATTAATATGTTTTATTACCCTTTCATAACAAGCTAATTTTAATCAAAATATCAAAAGAAAACTTTAAATTTTCCGAAATCTGAACAGAGAATCACCCCAGTAATGTAGATAAAATCTTTTTATGTGAATTTTTAAATATTAACTTACATAATTATGAAATGATTTTATTTTATTTATATATATATATACACAGGGTGTGAACAAAGTCCTTAAGGGGCTTTTACCTCTAACCATTGGTTGCAGATTTATATTTCCAATTATAAAAAAAAAAAAATTATATATATACATATAAAGTCACATTTTGAACTTATTCTCAGTTGTCTTTATTTGTAAATGCCTGAATTTCTGAAAAAAAAAAAAAAAATTCATAAGGAGGTTCTAATTGGCTGGACTCCTAGCGTTGCTGCACTAGTGAACATATTTAGAACCAATGGTAGAACAGATTAAAGTCTCCTAAGGACTTCACTCTGTATCGTGTACTATACAATGGGAACCAACTATCCAGAATAGTTGGGACAAGACTATTTTTGGATAACTGGTTGGTCAAAGCAACCCCCATTAAATCAAACTTGTAGAATGTTCACGGTTTTTCATAAATGTTCATTTAAGAAATATCTAAATAAAAATTAATATTTTAAATCAAGCTTTAGCTTTTGATTAATCTGAAAGATTTCTCTTGAAAACCTGATTAATCAATGATTTTGAAACACTAAATATTATTCACTGACATTCCTTTTTATTTCTTATAAAAGAAATAAAAAAATCTTGTTTGTTCACTATAAAAGTGCAAAATATTCTTAAATTTTTTAAAAAAATATTATTTTATTTATAAAGTGGAACCTCGTTAAAGTGAATCTCAAAGGGGATAAAAAATATGTTCATGTTATCAGTAACTCAGAAACTAATCTTCCTTTTGACAGGGATTATGCACACAGTTCGGGTTAAAAGTAGTTCACGTTAACGAGGTTTGACTGTATATGAAATAATTAAATACAAATACATATTTGTTGTCAAGATTTTTATTCTTTACCTAAGTTTTTTTTTTTTTTTTTTTTTTTGGGGGGGGGGGGGGGGAAGAGATAAAATTGAAAGTTGAACTGTCAAAAATTAAATATGATTCTGGATGTTTTCAGATAAATAGTTCCATACTGTATACATGTGTTATGTGAATGTATTTGGAAGGTCTATTAATAGCTTTAAGAAAACCAATAATTTAACATAAAGATAAAAGCAATTATAAATTTAGAAATTAAATAATTTTTTTAATCGTTGTTGTCAAAGTTCTGATAAATGAATGGATACATCCAAAAGTATTCATAAAACAAAATTTAAAAAATAAACTTAATTTCAAATAATTTTGAAATAATAACTCACTGTAAAACTTTTGGTTAAATAAGAAATCTAATGAACAATTTAAGACAAACATTTCTTATGCAACAAAGAGAAAAGACAACAGCTTTGGATGAAAATATTTTTATTTACGATGTACATGTATTAGCATCAGAAATTGGATTAGTAGCGGGTTTATTTTTCTTATTTTTTCTTTCTGTAGCATGTCTCAGCCAATTCGCTATCAGTTTTCCACTCTCCTTATTTGTTACTTCTGGGAAGTGAATTCTTACCACATCTAAAAACAGAAAATAAATTACAAATATAATGCAGTAGAACTCGGTTTAGAAATTTTTCAAGGGACTAAAAGAGAAAATAATTTAAACTTGGAGCCAAAAATTACACAGCATATAAAATCATGTTTCTAAAAATTGCAACACCATAAAGGAATTACCAGAATTAAGCAAAATTTAACATAAACGACTGGTATTGGTACAAACAAATAATTAAATATTCAAAGAAGAAAAAACAATTTTAAGCGTCCAAAACTGAGTAAAACAGATTTTGAATGTTTACATGGAGAAAAGCATTATATATTGTATATGAAAAATGCAGGGATGGGGAACTGCTTGATTTACTGGCCACAGGTGAGTGGCTTTTACATCATTCAGTGTTGATGACATTCATCAAAGTAAAATAGCCAAAATTCCTCCCAAGAGCCATGAACAGTGTCTAAATAATAAATAGGCAACTACTTATTAAAAAATTATTAAAATTTTAAGATATTCCTATTGCATGGAATTAAACTAAATTTTAGTTTGTCAGAGTAATAAAAGTGATTTTCTTCAATATGGTCTAAAACTTCAACACCGTGTTTGAAATAAATCAGTCATGAAAAAAGGTATTTAGATGATATTATTCAAAGTTTCATGGCCTGGCAATCTTTTTACTCGATTCGAGTGCAAAAACATTTAGGGTTCCCAGTCAAACTTAAGCTTTCATTTATTTATTCTGTTTTCCGTATTTCAGATAAGTCAATATGCATTCTGGGTGTCATTATGTTGTACAGATTTGAACTCGGGCTTGTCTGTCTGAGCATAGCTGTCTGCTGAGCCTGCAAACTTGCGTGCGTATATCTCCTATAATCATGTTACCATACACCCTACACCAAATTGACGGTGATTTAAGCTTATTTTTGCTTATGAACAAAAACATGCCGCCATCTTATTCGGTTGCTTCACTGCACCGCCTTTATAAAATCAGTGTCTAGCAAAAAAATCTTTCTTTTTAAAAATGTCATTAAAAATATGATAGATTCATCGCAACAAATGAAATGAGAGTTTAAAAAATAAGTAATATTAAAGATTCTAATATCTAAAACAAAAATTGAAGAAAGAATTTTATAATCACCTAAAATCGGGTGCCCCCCCCCCCCCCCCCGTTTGCATGGCCCTGGATTTAATAATATTGAGTTCAGTACCTATAAACAGTTGACTTTTTCATCATTTTGCTTTTTTAATGAACCAGGGTGTCTACTGACTTGTCAGAAAAAAAATTCATGACCTCAAAAAAATTTTCATGACTTTTTTATGGACATATCCAACCTTTCTTTTTAAAGTAACATATTCATTTTTTTTTTCTACCGATATATCACCTTGCTTTATTTTTTAAATTATTGTTTAACAACAATATTAACTGCTAAAAAAAAAAAAACTGAAAACTTTTTTTTTATTAGCAATCTAAGTAAATCGTAATGGAAATCAATCTGAAACAGACATATATAACTACATACATATGGTACACTATTTGTACAATGTTATAACATTGTAACTATTAGTTTTTGGGGGGATTTGAAAATTGTCATTTATTTTCCTTGCATTAAGGAGAGGAATATATGTATTAAATTTTTTTTCCCACCGAAAAGACTAAGAATAGAAGAACAGAATTATTAAACTAAAAAAAGTATACAACTATACATCTCAAACTTTGCATTTCGATGTCTTTCCTATACTTCAAAACAGAATACATTCTGAATTAGAAAAAATTAGTTCATTCAGTTATACATTAATATTGTTTTGATTAACAAAATATTTTGAGCATACATATATTTTAGAAAATTTAAATGTTAAGTAAAAAAATATTAAATTTTTTTTTTTTTTTTTTTTTTTTTGGGGGGGTGGGGGGGGGGGGGTTAGGGGGCAACAAAAGTTAGAATATCTGTAGATTTTCATAGAAGATAATTTTGTTTTTTAAAGATACAAATGACTATATTAGGTTTTTAATCATGTTTATATATTTACGCTACTAAATAATAGTAACCTGAAAATCGACATGAACCCATAACAGAGAATTTTAATGATCCACACCCGACTCAAAACCTAAAATGAAAGTTAATAATTCATCTAAAGATCTTGCAATTTAATTTATAAGGTAAATTTTTATTGCTATACAACTGGTCAATAATTTAAAATGTAATTACTAATGCACCAAGTTAAAAGTTTTAAAAAGTGAAAAATGGATAAACAATAATTTTTAAACATTTAGGTGTGTTATGTACTTCAAGTGTACAAAATGCTCTTCAAGTTTAGTAATAAGTACAAAACTCTGAAAAAACACCATAAAATGCAATAAACTCGCAACAATTGTTTTGGGTTGAAAAAAACACGACCATTCATCAGGCGAACAAAGTGGGCACAAGTGCTACATCAAAGCACCAATGCACCAAAGGATGTATTGCAGAGTTATATTTTTGCCCGTTAAAGAAATTATTTTGAAAGATATTCTCAAGTCAACCCGATTCGTAGGGAAAAAAAATCTATCAACTCAACCCGAACTGCAAGAGAAAAAAATTGTTCGACCCAACCAGTGAAATTGGGTTACCTGAATCAATACGTGACTCTAGCCGACAGTCGAATTTCATGACCTGTTCTTAACTTTCATGACCTATTGCTGAATTTCATGACCTTTTCATGACCTAGTAGACACCCTGTGAACCCAAAGTATGGTACGGCCAATTATAATTATTTCAGCAATTTCAATATCATACCATCTTTCATCTACTATGATGTTTGCTAATGCACTTTAAAAATATAGTGTTCAAACAGCACAGGGTTAGGGTCTAACACAAATGCAGCTATCTTGTTACCACAAATTAAAGTAAGATCCATCAAAAAATCCCTCGTTGCCAATTTGCATGCCAGTCTTCATGTGCATGAGGTGGGCGTAGACGGTTTCGCACGAGGGGTATCACCTGCACCTGTAGCAATAGACCAAAGTCCTGCCAACAGATGGGATGTAGGATGTTTACCAAATCTTACCATTCTGCCCTGAAATCTGAAACAACTGGAAAATACAATTAATTTTGTTTTCAGAATTGCAATATAGAAATAGTAGAATGCCTGAATGTTATTCCTCAAAGGTATCTATGATCTGCAAAACGTTCAGTATTTTTTTAAATGTTTGCCAATCCAAGCAGCTGATGCCAATCATGCATGAATGTCAATTAATGGAATTTTGAACGTGTGTTGTGATGCTTCTAGCTATTGTACTTTATTTTGAGGGTGGGCCTGCTTTCCTATGTAATTCTGATTCTTATTGACATACTTTATTTCCAGTATGCAGAGTTCAGAAACACCCTTTATCAATTTTAAACTTTATCAATCCATGGCAGGATGAAGGCCTTTCCTAGGTGATTTCGAACTGCCCCGTTTTCTGCAATTCTTTTCCATTTCGCCATTCCAAACTTCACAATTTCATCTCTCCAATGACACAGTGGTCTCTTCTATCTCTTGGTATCTAAAATAAGACTTTGATGGTCCATCTATCATCATTTCTTCTCGCAAGGTGCCCAGCCCAGCTCCACTTTAACTTTATGAATCTAGAAATAACATAAGTAAACTTTGGTTTGCTATATAATCCAAGTGTTTCACTTTCTCTCTCCTCAGGTGAATCCTAACATGCATCTCTCCATGCTTCTCTAGGCTGGTGTTTGAAGTTTTTGTATAGTTTTACATGTTAATGTCCAAGTTTCTGAAGCATAAGTTAAAACAGGCAAAATACACTAATATATGTATTGCTTTAAATTAAAATCTGTACTGATAAAAATGATGCGATATACTTACCAAATATAATATTGCACAACATTAATGACGAAAACAATCTTTTCCCTTTTAAGCCCATGAAGCTAAATTCAGTACCTAATTCATTGGTCATAAGATGCATCATTATTCTCCTTATTACTTCAGATGGATGATGGCCCCCAAATTTCTTTAATTCAGCAATCTAAAAAAAAAAAAAAAAAAAAAAAAAAAAACATATTATAAAGATAATTAAAAATCAGATTTTTCAGGTTAACATGAGATTTAGCTTCTGAAATGATAGTTATTAAAGATTCTTAAAACACCACAGATCAATTCTAGTAAATTGACTATTAGGTTTATTAACTTAGGAAAAATGGAGTATAAATAACTGGTATTCTCTTAACATAGATTTCAGTTTTACATTCATAAATCAATACATATAAGATGTGTGTGTGCATGTCTGGTGCTTTAGGAAAATGACTGATAGCAGAGCAACACAAATTTGCTTGGAGATTCATATCTGGGTTTGCAAGTTTCTTCCAAGGCAGAAAAAACCGGCCTGAAGAAATTGAAGACACTGTTTTTGTTAAAAATTTATTCTATAAATTGTCGATTTGTAAGATACGATGGATGCATTTATCTTATAAACAACTTTAACTAACTTTAATTATGCCTATAAAAATTTAATTACATATTTAATTAATAATTATGAGATTTTTACCAAAGATCAGATCACACTCCAAAATACTCAAAATCCAGTAAAAAGATCAATTTCAATTTAAACAATTTTATTTCTTTAACTGATAATAAATAGTTCGGATCACTTGCTTATGCTTTTTGATAAAACAGCTTTTAACAAACATCCAGATAATTAAAAGAACCAGTATGCAATAATTACTGTATTACAACATGTCATCAAAAACTTTATTTTCCTTTAGTACAATCAACTCCCTCTAATCTACAGACCTATAATCTGCAAATTATCCTTCTAATTCGCAATTGATTTTTTAACGTAAAAGAAATTTAAATTTCATTTTTCAAAAAAATTCACAACATTTCTCACATTTTTTCTTTTTTTTAAAATCAAATTTGTAGCTTAATCCTTGCTTTGAAACACAATTGGGGGGGGGGGGGGAGAGTATCATTCTTGTATTTATTTTCCTGCAACATGGACTAGTGCTAAGTCAAGCCAAAGAATGTCAGGAAAGTATATGAAAAATTTAAAACAAACCACTATTACATCAATGTTTAACAAAATAAAAAATAATCAGTGATAATTATTATTTCTGTACTTCCAAAAATAATTTTTTTCATATTTTTTAAATATGTTTGTTTACATTTTAATGGTACATATTATTTGAATATGCTTAAATTATTTACCATCATATATGAATGTGATAGATTATTTTTATGATTATTGAAGAAATATTTTATTCTAATATTTATTAGACAAAACATTTGCGAGTTAGGGGGAGTTGACTGTATAACAAATGAAAAGTTTTTTAGCAGTTCAATACTGCAATTTATTTCTCAACTTAAAATTGATTAATGTATTTTTTTTTTTTTTTTTTTTTTTTTTTTTTTTTTTTAAGACGAGTTTAAAAGTAAGTATCTTACGTACTGAGACAGTTCATTGTGTACTAGCTTCAAGTTTATACAAAAAATTGTATCCTTAAAAAAAAAAAAAAAAATCTGATGTGGGCACCCACATGACTTCTTTACACCTTTCAAAATATATACATAATGTTAAAAAGCATTGTCATTGGACCGAGACAGTTGGCTAAAAATATTTAAAAAATGCATTATCACCGTGTTCTGAACTATTCTGAAAGTTTCAAATGTCTAGCTAGTCGGGAAGTTAGTTAAATAAATTTTCTGTTGAATCATATAAACGCTGCTGAAGGCAGCAGGTATCCGAAACAGTATGTTAAAAATATTTTTTTTAAATGCACTGTCAACGTGTTCTGAGCTTTTCTGAAAGTTTCAAGTGTCTATAGCTAGTCGGGAAGTCAGTTAAAAATCGATTGCAAAATTTGTCCAAACCATTTTTGAGTTATTACCATTTCTTGACAATGGCAAATACCTTTGTATTTTAGGTCATTATGAACCTAATTTTGCTAAATATCTCCAAAACGGAAAATCATACAAACTCCAAAAAGGGAGGAAACTCTACAAATGGTATCGATTTGAACAATGAATTACAAAAATCAGTGTTAAAAACGTTCCTCCATTTTGGAGAAATTTTCATAAGGATTCGGGGAAACGTTGGGAGTAAAAACATTTTCTGCATCCCTGGTACAATACTTACTTCAGTTTAGTACTGCCATCTATATATATATATAGATTATTATTATTATTTTTATTTTTTAACTAAAAGGTTCGTAGATGATATTTGAAAAGTCGGCGAACGAATTTAGTCAGTACTTTTATAGCTCAGAAATTTAAAAGTTGACCCTGAGAGAATCTCGGGCTTAGTTCACTTCGTCGAAAATGGCAACCTGAGTGATGCTCGGGCTTTGACCGCAAAGTGTTAAAATATGAAAATAATAAACCCTATAATAGTGTTAAAACTAGCCATATAAATATCAGCTTCAAATTTAATTGCTGACAATAGTTACCAGACATGCCACTACTATGCCACTACGAGATTTCTGTGACTTCATGTTTGATGTCTCAGGAATGTTAATTTGTGATTTTAATGATGCACATCGGTTCATACACTTAGGAGTAACAAAAATTCAAGGACGTTTTAAGCACTTTCACCTACGATTTTAGACGCGTCCACACACACACACCATTTTTTTTTTTTTTTTTGGTGGGGGAGGGGGGTTTGCTGCTTTCCCATGCAATAAATAGGAATAATAAATAGGCAATATAAATAGTGCATTTCATAAAACAGAAAAATATTATATATTCTTAAATATAAGACGAGTTTTATTTTCTACTGAAATTTAGAAATGTCTTTAATTTTTATAAGCAGTTCTTTTCTGCGCCAATGTCACTTGTCTCACCTAAATTTTGCCATAGTGCCTAATATAGTTCAAAATTTAAACTTGAAAACTTCTTCACAAATCATGAAATTTTGGAAAACACAACCGGTCTCTAAAGGAAGTCGCTTTTCTTCTTCAGGTGCAAAACACATGCTACTGTCGTGGAGACAAAAGCAAGACTAGTATTGACTCTATCTGTAATATCTCTTTTGAGCAGAACAGTGGGGGAAAAAAAACAATTGCAGTAGAATAGTTAAAAAAAAAAAAAAAAATGAAATTCAAGCATTTTTTAACATATTACAGCAATTTTCAAGCACTTTTAAGCACTTGAAAATGAATTTTTTTTTTTCTCAAGCACTTTTCAAAAATTGTTAAAAGTGTACGAACCATAGAGTCACTATCTTCAACAATTCTGCAGTCAATGTCGGTACTGGTGAAGCCATCCGATTCCTAATTAGCTTCCTCCATCTTTGTCAGGCCCCTTTTATATGTGCCTGTAATGGATAAACAAAATTAAAAAAATTTAACATTAAAATAGCCCTTTAAATACTGTGTAAATAAGTTCTTACTCTCTCTCTAAGTCTCTTTCTCTTAGAAGCATATGTGTGTGTACAATTACTCTTCGGATCTTCAAGGCCTTTTGCAGCAAGTTTCATACGTTTAGCTGACATAGTTTTAGGAAATGAGCATTTTCACTTGTCTGCAGAAATTCATTTTGCTGGTACTAATTCTAAACCATCATCAAGCAAGGCTACAACAAATCTTTTCTCGAAATTAATTGGTGGTATCTACCATCGGTGAAAAAAAAAAAAAAAAAAAAAAAAAAAAGGATCTTGATCAATTACACTTTAATAACACTTTATATTTTACCAAAAATAAATAAATGAATACAAATTTTTTTAGTAACTGCTTTTGCCAAAAGGTTGCTGAACTTTAAAAAGGAGCTAAATGCATCAAAGTTTCTAATACACTGATGCAATGCTGCCTCCCAGACAGCACATCGCCTCCCCAGGATATCTTCCAGATGTCTTCTGGATGAAAAGACATCCCAGAAACGTCCTTAAGATGTACTGTGGATAAGTTAAGCCTAACTGTGCTGTTAGGGTCTCAAAGTGACCCCTCCCCCCCCCAAAAAAAAAGCAGAAGTAGCTGAGAACAATAATTTAAATAAGACAGAAAAATTATGCGATTAATACAAATAATAAACACTTTCCAAATATATTTACTAGAGTTTCCACTAGACTGATTCAGAAGAGCACTGCACCCTGCCTTTTCCTTTGTTGCAAAATAGCACTCTTCTTGCTCCTCATATGTATTTAAAAAAAAAAAAAAAAAAGAAAAAAAAAAAAGATTTTTCTTTCAAGGGAATTAATTAGAAATAAAATCTTTTTGTAAAAAAAATAGAACCGACTCCAAAAAGCAACTACTATTCAAACAACTAAAAAAAAAAAAAAAAAGAAATGGTATGAAATGAAACTGTAAATTGCGCCTAAAAGTATAAAATAATTTCCTTCGCCAAACAACATATAACACTACAATTAATCATAACTTTTGAAGTCGGCGCAAAGTTAAATAAAATTTAATTAGTTTTTAAAGGTTTGTTTTTAGATCGGTAGCAAGAAATGCTGTTGTCTCGAATGATCCATTTTCATGTTTCCTTTATTATTTTATCACTATATACAATTGGTCCATTAGTAGCATCTACATAGAACAGTGAACATTCTTCGCAATGCGGTATTTATGTTTCTAAAAAGTTAGAGTTTCCTTTGCAAATTTGGTATAACTTTGATAACTATCATCCCTGGTGGCCTTTGAATTTGGCGACTAAAACGCAATGCAAAATTATACACGCAAGATGTATATTTTCATAATATATGTTGCACGATGTATTGTTTCATAATATTGATTACTCTCTCATCAAAACAACCATGATATCCCAAAGAAATGAAATATGTTTGCCAGATAATTTTGCGATTTTTCTTTCACCAAGGACGTCAGATACCAGCATCTTCGCCAGCTTTTGCTGCTCACGAAATTTATTTGTTTTCTTGAATCAAAGTAGTTTTCGGCTGCGTTTTGCAGGTGACGATGTGAGATGTGTATATTGAATAGGATTTGATTTTTGTATTGATTAAAGTTATAAATTTTTATTTAATTTTGCGCCGACTTCAAAAGTTATGATTAATTGTAGTGTTATATGTTGTTTGGCGAAGGAAATTATTTTATACTTTTAGGCGCAATTTACAGTTTCATTTCATACCATTTCTTTTTTTTTTTTTTTTAGTTGTTTGAATAGTAGTTGCTTTTTGGAGTCGGTTCTATTTTTTTTACAAAAAGATTTTATTTTTCTCTTTTCAGTGAAAACTTATTCATATAGCAGAACACCAAAAGACGTTCGACGGCAGCTTCACGAATCACAACTTTCAAGAAAAGTGACATAACTCAAAAAATAGTTTATATCACTGAAAAATACATGAAATGCACCCCATGTGAATAAAAAAGTTACATCTCCATATAGAAAGTTATCCACTCGAGAGAGAGTTGTGCCAGTTTTATTCTAGTTAAGTTATATTTAAGTTGAATTTTCTGAAAAGCTGCATTTTTAGGTTGTGTCACTTTTCTTGCCTTTATTTGATATGAGCAAAAAACTATCAATTGAATGAACATACGTTAAGTTAAAAAGTCTTTAGAAATGTAAAGAAAGGATACGCTGTATTCGTAACAAAAATTCTGTTAGGCATAAATATATTGAACTTTACAGTGAATACGTGTCACCCGCTGCGCTGGAAATTGCGCAGCGTAAAGTTCAAACAAAGAGCAAAATATGCATTGCAGCTGACGGCCAGAAATTTCAACATCGATACTTACATACTGCTTTTACCAGTGTAGCTGCATGCGTTTAGCAGTTAGAGTGAGAACAGACTTTTCTGAGTATCCTGAAATTTGTTTATATCTTAATGAAATCATAATGAAACCTATTTCAGGCCAAGATCATTACAACAAAAAAAAGTATTAAAATTAAATCATCTCGTACGAAGTTAAAAGCTAACAAATTTCAACAACAACAACAATGAGAAACATGGTTTGTATTGAGAACCTCTTCCTTTATGAAGTCGGTTTAAAACGTCTATGCGTTAATCGATGTGACCGCTTACAATAACCATACATTGAATTTTACATAGCATAAATGTCACCCGCTACGCTACAACATATGCAATGTCGTTCAAGTGTGCATAAAACAGGAAATTGTGAACAAACAAATGCACGTTTTAAGCGTTCTGTTTTTAGCATTAATGTCTAAACTATCTTTTCGTACTAAATCGATGATACTCTAATTTTATAATTCACTTTTTTCCCTGTTTTGAACCGTTTCTGAGATAGGAACGCTAACTCCACTGTTTTCCACCAGCTGGCGCTGTAAGCGGTTGAATCGCGTAGCACATCTCCACTTTACTATACCTACATACCTCTTTTATGACTAGGCAGCAGCTGTTCAGCAGTTAAAAGAGTCGGGACTGACTTTTTTGGGCACCCTGTATTTCCTTTTGATCGTAAAGATATTACAATGGGACGTATTTCAGACCAAGACCTTTACAATAAAACAAAAATTATCAAAATTGGATCATCCGTTCAGAAGTTATAAACTAACAAACAAAAACAAAAAAACATACGCTTTGAATTGAGAACTTCCTCCTTTTTGAAGTCGGTTAATTAGAGTATCTCTTACGAAGTTATAAGCTTACAAATACCAACAACACATAGCTCGAATTAAGAACACCCTCCTTTGTGAAGTTGGTTGAAAACGACTTTGCGCTAATCGATGTGACCGCTTACAGTAACAGAACTTTGAACCACAGAGTATACGTGTCATCACTTACGCTGCAAATTGTGCAACGTAGTTCAAGTGTGCACAGTGTAGGAAATTGCGAACAAACAACTGCACGTTTTAAGCTTTCTATTTTTAGCAATAATGTCTAAATACTGTCTTTTTGTAGTAAATCGATGATGCTCTACAACTTCGTAATTGACTTTTTTCCCATCTTGAACCGTTTTTGAGATAGGAGCGCTAATTCCGCTGTTTTTCACCAGATGGCGTTTTATTTTCTTTTTTAGATTGTAAAGATATTAAAATGGGACCTACTTCAGACCAAGATCTTCAAACAAAACAAAAATTATCAAGTAACCGTATTTTGAACTATATAGCGTATGTCTCACCAGCTACGCTACAACGTGTGCATAGTAGCTCAAGTGTGCATAGTGTAAGAAATTGCGAACAAACAAATGCACGTTTTTAGCCTTGTATTTTTAGCATCAATGTCTGGACTATCTTTTCGTACTAAATCGATGATGCTCTGCAATTTTATAATTCACTTTTTCCCCCTGTCTTGAACCGTTTCCAAGATAGGAACGCTAGCATGAATGTCTAAACTCTCTTTTTGTACTAAATCGATGATACTCTTCAACTTTATAATTCACTTTTTATTCTGGAACCGTTTTCAAGATAGGAACACTAACTCCGCTATTTTGCACCAGGTGGCGCTACAAGCGGTTTAACCTTGTACTGCATGGCCACTTTGCTATATTTACATACCATTTTTATCACTATAGTTGCAGCCGTTTAGGAGTTAAAAGAGTTGGGACTGTTTTTTTGGGGCACCCTGTATTTTCTTTGATCGTAAAGATATTACAATGGGACCTATTTCAGACCAAGACCTTTTCAACAAAACAAAAAGTATCAAAATCGGAGCATCCGTTCAGAAGTTATGAGCTAACAAACATAAAAAAAACATACGGTTTGAATTGAGAACCTTCCTTCTTTTTGAAGTCGGTTAAAAATGAAAAATACAAAGTTGTTACACTATAAAAATTTACAGCATTACCATTTGATTTCCAATAAATATAATAATAATAATAAAGAAAAAAGATTTTGTCTTCAAATAAATTAATTAAATAAATGAAAAATAAATTGCATAGGTAATAGCTGTTGCGGAGATATGCAGACGATTAAAACAAAAAAATAAAATTTATAAAAATGAAACATAGAAGCGATTATTTAAAATTGGAAAGAAATTAATTTTAAAAATTCCAATTCGAAATTCTAAAAAACTCGATCAGGTGTACACCTGCAGGGTCTCAGGTACCCATCTGCCACGTTTTGTAGGTCTGACAGACACTTCTCTTTATTTACATAGATTCCTAACAAAATGTGTTATACAATATAATAAACAGAATATATATAGGAATAATTTTGATGTTTGAAGGGGGGGGAGGGGGAAGTTGAAATTAGCAATGATCCTGACGGAATCTCACGCCTTGCCACAGCTTAGTCGCCGCATGACGAATTTTTCAGATATTTTGGGTTTGTATGCAGTTTTTTTTTTTTTTTTTTCCCAAATGTTACTCAGACCAAACACCTGATAAAATTAAATGTAAAAATTTAACATAGAATAAATAGTTCTAACAAAATCTAAAATCAAAAGAATCTTCTGTAAGTGCAGAAGTAACATAGGATGATATGTATTGTCTACGGGTTGGCGATTTTTTCAAAATGGTGCCAAAATGGTATTTTCATAAATCAATGCCATTTTTAATTCTGTACTGATAAGTATGAAGGATTTAAGTCCAAAAATGTCGATTTTGAGTTAAGTACATAGTCAGACCCAGAAAAAAATTCTCTATCGATTGGTATAAAGGATTTAAATCCATGTCATTTAGTCTTTGAGAAAATCCATTGGTAAAAAAAGATTTAAGTCAGAAATTTAGAATTTTAATATTTGTATAAACTATTTAATTCAATTTTTCCCCTTTATTAAATGAAGGTTGATAATCACTGAACAGTATAAAGGGTATAAATCAACATAATCCCTTTTTCCTAATTGATTCTTCTGATTAGTTTTTAGTTAGTTTAACTTTATTTTTCGTCTCCTGAAAAATCAAAAATATGGACTTAAATCCTTTATACTTATCAGTACAGAATTATGCACTTGTTTTTTTTTTTTTTTTTTCAAATCACAAACTGAATTTCAAACTGAAAACAACTAACTACAATATTTTCATCTCAATCATGGTATGCTTGTAAAATTAAATTAAATTTCATATTAAAACAATTAAATTTAGCAACTACAAAAAATATTTTTACTTGACAGGTGGGAGACCCCCTGAACCCCCCTTTCTATTAATATAAAAAATTTCACAAATAATTTTTTTTTAAATCATTCAAGTACTTAAAAAAAAAAGTAAGTATCTGCAAGTTTTTATCAGGGCAAAGCACGAGTTACTAGTGAACACTAATTATCCTGAAGAGGTGGCAATTCAGATTGAATTGTAAACACAAAAAGCTCTTAAATCTAAATTTTAAACAAAATCATTCAAGTAACTTCAAAGAATATAAAGTTTCTGCCATATTTTGTCACAGACGAGGGTTAATAGTAAATGCTAATCTTTACGAAAAAAAGGATAAACCAGATGGATTTCTCATCGCAAAAAACCTTTAAAGCTAATTTTTTTATCGAAATCATTAAATCCATTTCAATTTCTGAGTAAATCAACTGCTATATTTTGGAACAGACTAATAAAATGTTAGCAGCGAATGCAAATTTTTCTGAAAATGAAAATAAGTTGAAGCAATTTTTTACCATAAAAAACCCTAAAGCCCAATCTTTCAAAATTTTTAAATCCATTACTGAGTAAACCCTAATTCTATCAAAATTTGCAAACAGCAGATATAATGTTAACAGGGAATAATAATTTTCTTGAAGACGAGGATATGTTCAAGCCCCCATAGCAGAAAATGCAAGACGCGCGACATACGTTACATCGCAGATTTTTTTTTAGTCTGCAGATTATTTCCAAATCAGCATTATGCAGAAATTCCAAATCTCCCGATTTTGGCAGGAAAGATAGCGATTTTCTATCTTTTTCCATTCACAACATAAATGTCAATATTCATTTTAAACACGCTTTATTAAATTCTAGAACCTATAGAGAGGTAAAATTGTTCAATATTTCTCACTCATATAATTTTTTTGTGACCCCTCCCCCTTACCCCCTATTAACGATCGGCTATCAAACAGATCAGGAAATCCTTGCGATTTCCATCCCCCCCCCCCGCCAGTAACATAAATATCAATATTTTTTAACACTTACTTAATTAGATTTCAGAACATATAAGAGTAGAATTATTCAATATTTACTCTCCCCCACCCCCCTCCGACTAACGATTGGTGATTGAACGTTCCACAAAATCAAAGCGTTGTAATTTTTAAGCTTTCTCCATCCACAGCATAAATGTCAATATTCATTTTAAAGATACTTTATTAAATTCTAGAACCTATAAAGAAGTAAAATTATTCAATATCTCTCATTCATGTAATTTTTTGTGACCCCCTCCCCCCCCCCTTACGATCAACAATCAAACGGCTCGTGGAATTCTTACGATTTCAAATCTTCATCTGCTACATAAATCTCAACGTTCTTTTTAAACTTATTTACTTAGATTCCAAAACCTAAAAAAAAAAGTATAATTGCTTACTATTTCTCACTTGTATATTTGCTTTACAACCCCCCCCCCCTCTCCACTAACGATCAGCAATGAAACGCTCCATCGAAGCATTGTAATTTCCAATCTTCTTCCATCCAGAGTATAAATGTCAATGTTCATTTTAAGCTTACTTTATTAGATTCTGAAACCTATAAAGAAATAGAATTGTTCAATATCTCTCATTCATATAATTTTTTGGGACCCCCCCCCCCCTTTTTAGCATTTGCTACCGATCGTTAATGAAGTTCCCTTCAGAAGATTCCCATTCTTTCTCCATATGCAGCATAACTATCATAATTCTGTTTAAATTTGCTTCATTAAATTGCAGAACCTATTTAGAGGTAGAATTGTTCAATATCACTCACTACTCATGTAATTTTTTTTATTGCACCTTTGAATATAGACTAGATTTTGTATCGATTTCAAAATTTGATGATCTTGACACACTTTTGTTTGAATATCAGTATTTTTATAAATGGATCGCTAGCACTACAAAAAAAGAAATTGGATCTGAAAAGATCACAGGTTTTATTTGAAAGTCTTATTGAGCTGTCAAAGAAAATACCTGTGTTTATTAAGTTACTTAACTCAATGATGTTGCATAACCCATTAAGTTACTTAACCCCCGCTATATTTATCTCACTCAAAAATTTTGCATTTTCGTACGCTTTTGTTACAAAATGCATTCCTAATCATATATAACCTTAAAATAAGTTATTTTGTTCAAAGATATGATATACTTCCAAAATGGGAGACATGGCACCTAATGGATGTTGATAAACTGCATAACTCTTTTAAATTTTTTTTATCCCTGTTTGTTACAATTTAAGAAATGAATTTTTTAATCAATATCCATCATTTTAAACCCCTGCACTTGAATAATAAGTTATTTTTAGCAATTTTCTCTTCTTAGAAACAGATGATTTTATTTGAATAATTAAAAAAATAAATAAATAAAAATACAATTTGCATTACAAACCTTTTGAAAAAATTACCAGCGAAGCTAGGCACTTCAACGTTCAATGTAAAAAATAAAAATATATACAGTAGAGAGCAAGAAATCCGCCGGCCTAAAATCCACCAAAGTCTCAAATCCACACAGCTTGTCAAATATATAAACAATAAAATTCACTATTAGTAAATTACAAACTGCAAATCAGAATTTTTAAAAATGATCTCGAATGCAGATTGTGTACTTGCATTTTATGATTATAAAAGAAAATTAATAACATAAAAGACTATCAGAACCAAGTTACTGATAATTAAATTATTGACAGTACATTAAATCCATCAACAAGTTATACAATAACAAAATAATTTTAAAAAATGTTATCTGATGAAGACATAACCATATGAAAGAATTAACTTAAATTCTTAAAACAATAAATTTGTGTTACAAAATAAGAATAAATGACAATTTATAATATACAGGGGGAAGAAGGGGGGGTGAAGAAAATCCCAATCCCAATGATGTATACGTACAAGTGTAGTTTTGAAAACAAACTACATGTGAATAGATTTTATCGAAATTTGACAAATTTCATTTTTATTTATTATTTGTGTTACGTACATTCTTTTAATGTTCAGTGCTACTCTGATATACCCAGGGTTGCCAACTTTTCAAAAACAGTTTGAGGATTATTCAGAGAAATTTTGAGGAGCATTTTGGCTACTTTGAGGAGCAATTTAAAAAATACATTAAAAAAAAAAAAAAAAAAAAAAAAAAGAAAGAAAGAAAGAAACCACTAACAAACATAAATTAACAACAATAATATGAAATTAAGAAATATTTATTGATAATCAAATATATTTAGCAAAACAGTGAAGAAAGATAAGAATGGGAAATGTGATTAAGTCTGAATATAAGCTTAAAACCCCAAAAGTAATTTGTTTTTTGCATAATGGCATATTTTCCATACATAAATAAAGACAATATATGAAAGAAGATTATTCAGTTACATAAAAAAAAAAAAAAAAAGCACGAAGGGGAAGAAAAAATTAAATTTCCAATAATTTTCATGAATGTCAAAATAATTATTATACTATCACATAAAAATCTAAAAACGAAATCTCTGATATTCATGTAAATATGTAAATGATCTCATCTTTGAGTCAACTCCCTCTAATCTGCATAGCTTGGGACCATATGTTTTGTAAACTTTAGAATTTTGCAGATTATTGGTCATAATTTGTTTACTTATTCCCCCTCCCCCCCCCAGATACAAATGAAGATATAATAATAAATCATTAATGCTTTAAGTGAATGATAAAATAAATGAATAATTATTTCAAATAAATCTTAAATAAAGCGTTGTCAATCGGCCTTAAAGTTCAGTAGCTTTGAATCCATTATTTTTATCGATAAATAATTAAAATAAACAATTTTTTTAAAGACCTATTAAGCATTAAGATAACTGAAACATTGATATAGTTTAAATGAAAATCAAAACACCGCATAACCATAGCATTCGGTTTCTTTCTTCCCCCCCTTTCAGCTTGTGGTTTTAATTAAACACTCTCTTAGCTAATGTAAACAAATACTTGTTCCCGTTCTGAGTCAGCAATATTTCGATTACGCAATGCCTAGCACTAGAATGTTTTCTTTCTTTCTTTCTTTTTCTTTACTATTTATTTATGAGTATTGTACGGTGAAGCGTGTGGTTCTTCAAAAAAAAAAAAAAAGAAAGAAAAAAGAAAAATAGTTTTTTTTTTTTTTTTTTTCGGTGTCTGCCACTATTCAGTTTTATGTATTTAATAAAAAATATTTAGTAAAGTGGTCAAGACTGAATTTGCGGAGCATAAACATTACTTTGCGGAATTGCGGAGTTTTTAAATTTTTTCAGAGAAACTCCGCAGAAATCGGAGCAGTTGGCAACCCTGTGTTCCTAATAATTTAATATTCAAGTGAAATTGTGTCACTATTCGTTAGTGTGTGTTTAGTTTGAATAATATTCTGCTTTCATTAGTAAAAGTGATAATCATTAATCTGCCAAATCCTAAAATCCACACAACCTCTGGTCCCAAGCTATGCAGATTTTTGACTCTCTACTGTATTTATCTTAATTATTGTAGAGAAAAAAAATTCATAATTAAATGTTCCTGCAGTGGGAGCTTTGGCACCTAATGGGTTAAATACAGTTTCAATTGCAGTATTACAAATTTTCTGTGAAAATTGGGACTCGGTCATTGAGAAGGTGAGCAAAATGCAATTAAGATGTACAGATGGAAATGACGAACAAACTGTAATTGCACTGTAAAAAATAGGTTCTTAAAAATAAGTATATATTGTCTCAAAATAGCCCCAAAACAATATATATATATATACTTAAATTCGAAAACTCGTGTACTCATTTTTGTGTACATTGACATGCCAAACATGGGGATATTGGGATTCTTATTGGTCAACCCCATTTTTGAGCATGTCAATATACTCAAAATCAAAAATAAGTACATGGGTTTTCAAATTTAAGTATATATTGTTTCGGGGCTATTTTGAGACAATATATACTTATTATTAAGAACTTATTTTTTACAGTGTGTTGATAAAAGAAAGTTTATACGTCTTAATGTCCCTTCATCTGGTTACACAGGAATAAGAACATTTTAGAAAGTTGCATTAATTTTAATGTTTAAAGTCTCCTGTAAGTATTTTACTTGATTCAGTATGAACAAAATCATAAACAAAATAGTAGTTCTTATACAATATGAAAGATAATTGCTAATGCTAACTCTTTATCTAGCTATATATGTAATGGAAATTCTATAACTACAATGCTTTGACATATCTGACAGATTAATAACATTAGATAAATGCAAACTTGTGATAAAAATATGCTTACTGAATCTGTTTTTTTTTTCCCGTAACTCATTGTGAAATTATGCTGCAGATTATTTTCTAAAACGTAAATAGTTGTCGCAGATTGACAGAAAAAATTCTGCTACTGGGGTTCGGTTCAAGCAATATTTCATAAAAAAAAAAAAAAAAAAAAAAAAAACCTTAACCTCCAATTTTCATCAAAATCGTTATATTTATTTACAAGTAACCCAATTTCTGCAATATTTTGCAACCATCAGATAAAAGTTTAATAGTGAGCACTATTTTTCATTTAGAAGAGAACATATCTTATTGATTCCCCCCCCCCCTACGAAAAATAAAAACTTAATCCCAAACTTTTATCAAAATCATTACTAGTCGTTTCTGAAAGGCCCAAGACATACATATACAACCAACACACACAATAAAAGCAGAAACTGAACACATGCTAATGAAAAATAATACAATTGCACTAGACTATTAAATTATTAGGTATATATGAATAGCACTGAACATAAAAAAAAAATTATATAGCAAAAACAATAAATTATTTGACAATTTTAGATGCGTTCGCCTGCAGTTTTGTTTTAAATTGCATTCAAACATGCACTATTGATTTTTTTTTTTTTTTTTGTCTATTGTCAATAGTCATCAGTTATTGTTTTGTAGCACAAATTGATTTTTCTAAGAACTTAAGTGAGTGTTAAAAAAATTAGTTTACATACCTCATTGACATTATCATAAACATCTTCTTTTGACTACCAGCAGAACAGTGGAGAGCGGAAAAACAACACAAAATGCCGTGTTGCCAGTATTTTAATAACAATTATTACTTCATTCTAGTTTTAAAAATAAATAAATAAACTTTAAACGAGCACATTTCGCTTGAACGCAGTTTTAAATTCCCTCTGGCAGGGAATATTTCAAGCTTAGGGTCATCTATTAAATCTATGTCAAATGAAAAATTCTTCAGCCTATTTCTCATTCAGTAGTGCTGGCGTTAAAAAAAATTTCTGTTAATCCAATACTGTTTACACATATTTCTTCACATGAATCTTTTCCTAAAATAGGTTGCAACATTTCTTCTACAGTTGAACTTGGATAATTCAAAGTTGAAGGGACCAGAAAAAAATTCGAAATATCCAAAAATTCGAATTACATATACTATTTTGTCAAAAAAAGGAGATAAATTAAAAAATTAAAACTCTACGATCAAAGATTTAACACATAAACTTTAAATCTAAGAATACTGCTACACCCCCCCCCCCCCCTCGCATTAAATCAATATTTTTTAAGAGCTTAATTATTTAACACTTTTTTAAAAATAGTCAGATATTTTTAATTCTTCTTTAAGTACAATCTTTGTGTCATAGCATATGACTTGATACAAAAATAGAATCTTCTACATTATACATGACTTTCAATTTAAAAAAACCTCGAAGTTCATGTATATGCACCATATCTTCTGATGCACTAGTTAGGGGCTTCTCTTGTATTTCCTTATCCTTCTTTTGAAAGACTTAAAATATATTAGCTGAGAAAAATCTCGGGAACAAATTTTATAGTAATATTTTAAAGGTAATCGTATGAAAAATTCGAATTATCCACGATGTTTTAACATTATTTTAATACAAAACTCAAGGGACCGAGTGAAAAGTTCGAATTATCCAGAATTTCGAATTATTCAAGTTTCACTGTATTATTATAAATCTAGCAATATATGTCTCCTTTTTAACGTTCAACTTTGCATAAGCTTCACCAGCTACTTTTATTTTATGATTAGAAAATTACATCAATGACTGTACGTCAGAACATTTAATATTTAAATTTGCATTCTTAGCCAAAGAATATGACAGGACATTATATTAAGCACCCATATCCAATTTGAATTTCAATTTATACTTGTTCTCAAACTCAGCCCTTTCATACCAATCACCAGATTTTAGATTATTGGCTATACTACTAGTAACAAGTTTGAATTTTTATTATCTTCGCTAAATGAGCTATTTACTGTAGCTACCTTTTTTTCTTCAAAGAACAACAACTGCTAAAATGGCCTTCTTTACAGCAGGAAAAACATTGCTTTTTATAAGCCAAACATTCAAACTTTTTGTGAGAGGTTTTGCATCGCGTGCATAATTTACCATGAAGAGTTTGTTTGTTTAAATCATCTTCAGCCAGTAATTTCTCACGATCGGTATCACTGTAAATACCAATAACAATTCTATCAGTCACTAAACTGTCATGTAAAGTATCAAACTAACAGGATTTAATTTTGCTTAGTAATTCTGTAAGAAAATCATCAAATTTTTCATTTTCACTTTGAAAAATCTTGTTAAACAAAAGTCTTTCATACGTAATATTAATTTTTGGCGCGAGGTATTTTTGAAACGCTTCAATTAAAACATTCAAATTGTTCTTTTTATCATCGGTAAAAGTATTATAAATGTTTACCGCTTCATGACCAATAGCTGAAATAAACAAAGCTAATTGAACTTTATCTGGCTTTTTATAAAATTCGATCACAGTTCAATACCATTCAAATTGTTTACACCATTCTTACCAATCTTTCCAAACATAATAAGTCGTTAGGTTTAGTGGTGGCGATGGTCGAATGTTTACACTGTTCCTAATCTCCGGGAATAATTTCTTTCAAAAGTTATCAATTCGTCGTCATGTAACGTTGAAAATTAATACGAATGTAAATTTAACATAATTTAATAACATGAACTAGCAATAAGTAGTTGTTGTTGTTGTTGTTGTTGTTGGGGGTTTTCTTTGAGACCTATAGCTGCTGGGGCTGTTGTCTCAACTGATCCATGGTCTATCGCAGAACGACGAGAGGACAAACCACAACGATCTATATCTTACTTGCACATTTTTTAAAAACGATTAATAGAATGCAAGAACCCAAGAGTGCAATGACGAAAGTTACTTAATGAGCAGAATTTTTGCAGGAAAACAGGAAAGGACCTAAAATTATCACTATTTAGCAGCGCACCGAAATACTGAATGCGAATCTGCTGGTAGCGACTACAAGATAAAAGAATATGTTCAATAGAGTCCATTATGTGACAGCGATCACAAATGCCATTGTCAATAAGGTGGAAGCGATGCAAAAGAGCTGGGGTAACGATCATCTTGCAAAGAAGCCTGGAGATCAGCACATCGTCCCTTCTGTTGGAAGACCAGGAACTGGTCGTATTGACCGGAGGAATGTCACCATGAGAGAGCGCATATTTACTCTGACGATAAGTATAAGAAATCGATTCTTTGAAACAATTGGTAGCGTAATTGATAAGGTCCTCAGGAGAAATCCAATCCAAGAGAACGTCCGAGGGACCAGTATTCTTTGCGATTCTGTCGGCTTTTTCATTAAGAGAGATACCTCTATGACCAGGGACCCATACCAGCCGAATACTACAAGCAAAAGATGAGGCACGGCAAATTTTATTGTGGAGCCAAAGTATGACTCGGGGAGATTTGATGGAGATTGATTGAAGAGCAGATAGGACCGATAGGCTATCCGTAAGGATTATGAAGGAAGAGCTTGAGGAAGCCAGATCATCAATCGCTGTACCGATGGCAAGGGCTTCAGCGGTGAAGATTGAATTTATATGAGAAATCCTATACTTGAATTGAGAATCAGAGGAGCAGCCGGCAATAGCCGTTAAGGTATGAGTTTTGGTCGCATCGGTAGCAAAGATATCGTGACTCGACGAGAACTCTGAGATAAAGGCCGAGAAAAAGGACTGGATGATAATATCATTCAAAGTTGTGTTCTGGAAAGGAAGGTCAGAAAGATAAAAGAAAACTTTCCCATGAGCCATGGGTTGAGGAAACTGGAAAATTACTAAACTCTCCAAGCAGGAACTAATATCATCAAGCCCATCTATGCCATACGGTAAAAAGTCGAGCTGTAGTTCTTTGTCATAGTCATCAGCTTCATTCAGAAAACTCCAAAGAGGGGACCAGGTACCCAGACACAGCTGACGGATCCAGAATCTGAATGATTGCAAACGAATTCTGTAACCTATAGATAGGACATCAGCATGTTTGTGAAGGAGGGCTATGGGAACCCAAGAGGGAAGACCGAGAGCAGCTCGAAGGCCACAATTCTGGAAGACTTCAAGCCTCTTGATTAGAGAGGCACCCGCCGAAGACAGAGTAGCAGCACCATAATCGACTAAGCTCCCGATAAAGGACATGAAGAGCGTAACTAAGTGATGTGACCTAGCACCATAACTCTTTTGAGAGAGGGCCTTGAGAAAGTTAATTCTTTTAAAAGCTTTTACACGCAGGTAGTCAACGTGCTTCTTAAAACCACCCCGACGAGAAAAGAAAAATCCTAGAAATTTCACATCATCCGACCAACTGATGAGGCCGCCGTTAATGCTAAAATTAAAATCACAAGCGCCATTTCTGCGAGAAAAATTAATCGCATGGCATTTATCCGGCCGAATGGAAAGTTTCCAGTAAGAACACCACCGGGAAATATTCTGTAGGACAGCCTGTAGCTTCTCGTGGCAATAGCTCAAGGAGTCACCAAAGCAATAAATGAAAATATCATCGGCATAAACTAAACACCTGGTATTAAAATTCAAGACTTCAAAGAAGTCAGATAGAAAGATTGTGAACAAAATAGGGCTGAGGACCGCACCTTGCGGAACCCCGCGCCGAGAAGGATGAGGAGACGAAACCACGCCCCTCCAAACAACTTTAATATAACGGTTTGACAAAAATTTATGGATCCAACGGAGCACATTGCCCGTGATACCGACTTGGGCGCACTTCTGGATAAGGCCATCAATATAAATGGAATCATACGCAGACTGCAGGTCTAAGGAGATGCCAAGAATAAACTTTTTGTTTCTTTTTGCCCTCACAATATCCTGGTGCAGCATCATGACAGCCGTTTGGCTGTCCCGAAAGGGAGTAAAACCCAAATGTCTGTAATCAAGAGACTTATTTTTGAGAAGAAAGGTATTTATTCGCTGGGCAATCATACGCTCACAAATCTTGCAAATAACAGGGGTGAGAGCAATAGGACGGTAGGAAGAGGCCGAGCACTTAGGCTTGTCAGGTTTTGCAATGGGCAGAATCAGAGCAGAGGTCCAATCAGGTGGGATAATCCCCGTAAGAAGAGATTCATTATAAATTTTTAGTAATAGCTCAAGAGAGTGGGAACCAAGATTCTTGAAGAAACAGGCAGGAATCCTGTCCTCACCAGGAGAGGTAGATTTTGTACGTTGAATAGCAGAAGTCAGTTCGGACATGGAGAATGGTTTGTTGAGACTCTCATCATGATCAGTCCCATAAGTAAGAGGAAGAGGAGGAAGGTCAACCCCACCGCAATAAAACTCCGCGAAGATCTCAGATTGATCGCCCGCGTCAGACACAAGGGAACCGTTGTGCAAAAGGCAAAAGTTAGAATCAGGAGAGGACGAAGGACGATTTTTTAATTTATGGAACACCTTGAACAGTAAACGGGGGTCACTAGCATGCCTGCAAGCAGAGTCCCAGAAGCGCCTTTTGGCGTCCTTGATGGCCTGACGAAGTAAAGCGGAGGACTTTTTGTATTTGATCCAAAAGTCAACAGAGGCCAGCTGAGTAGCTTTCTTGAGGAAAAACTTCTTCTGGGAGAGAAGGGCCTTACAACGAAGGGACCACCAAGTAGGAAAAGCTTTCTGACGAGAATGTACAACCCGGGAGTTTCTAGCCATCGCCCGCTGGACGGAATCCGAAAAAGACTCATAGCAAACAGAGGGGACAGACAGCAAAGAAGCGTCAACTTCCTGGCAGATACGAGACCAAAAATACCGTACACAGGCGGGCTGAGGGACAGGAGCCGACTCAACAACAAGAGACACAGGAAAATGGTCACTGCCGACAGGATCATCCAAAACCTGAAAAGAGATCTGAGGAAGGATTTCAGCCGAACACAGAGAGAGATCTAACAGTGAAAGAGAACCATTGGGAGACATATGGGTAGGGCGTGAAGAATTGATCAGGCAAAAGGAACTGTCAGCAAGCCACTCCAGGGGACAAAAGCCTCACTGTAACGAGAAGCATGGGAAGCACCCCAGAAGGGGTGATGGAGGTTGAAATCTCCCAAGATGAGGGAGGGACCAATAAGACCAAGACAGAAGGAACGGAGATCCTCAGTGACTGAACCAGAGCGCGAGTAGACATTAGTAATGTTCAGAGAACCAGAACCCGTAAAGATTCGAACGCACATGATCTCATTCTCCAAGGAGGACAAATGAGTTGGACCAAGGGACGAGGAAAGAGATTGATTAACCGCAATTAGAAGGCCCCCGCCAGAACGGGAAGGCCTGTCCAAGCGATACACGACCTTGCCAGGAATAAAGAGGGACTTCTCAGGACGAAGGAAAGTCTCTTGAAGCACCAAGATATCAAAGGATGGAGATAGGGTGTGGACCAGCAAGTCTAGCTTGTTTAAGATGCCTCTACAATTCCATTGAAGAAACTTGAGGGAACCCATAAAAGAAATACAAACAAGAAAAGACCAGACAAACAAAAGGTCTGACAGGCTACACCCTGCAGCTCAACAGAAGAATAAAAACATGGTACAGGAACAGCGAAAACATTATCCCTTGGAAGTCGCCGGAGAGCTCTGGCGTTTACGCTTATCAGGCGAAAGGTCCCCAATGGATTCTTGGAAGCTTTTGATTAAATCGCTTAAGGCAGAGATAGCATTAGACAGAGAGTCCGAGTTTTTTCTAATAATTTCATTTAGCACTTTCACCATAGCATTCGTGCGATTCTCTATATAGTTTTGGATAGTTGTTACGTCGACGTTTTTTGCGCTACCTGTAACAGTAGCGTATGATGACTCTTTTGGAGTTTTTTTTACAAATGTTCTGCGAGCTTCTATGAAGGATAAAAAGTTTTTGCATTTAAAGTTCAGAAGCTCAATTTCCTTAAGTCGGGCTGGACACTGGTTGTAATCAGCACGATGCTCGCCCGCGCAGTTAACGCAGGATAAAGAGCCCGTACAAGGCCCCTCATGTGAAGTACCACAAGTCGCACATATTTGGGCTAATTTACACTTGGCAGAAGTATGGTTGAATTTATGACATTTTACACATTGCCGGGGTCTATCTATGAACTGGCGTATTGGTTGGATGGAGAACCACAGTCTAATTTCTGATGGGAGGGCTGTCCCAAGAGCGGTAATGAGAACAGGGGAAGATTCACGAGTACATCCTCTTTTCACAAACCTACGTAATTCCAAAATTTGCAACGGATTGCTATTTTCTATTTCTTGAGCAAGCTCGCTCAAAGAAATGTTTACAGGAATGTTGAAAATTAAAAACCGGTTGGTGATGTTCTCCCATATTACCCGAGAAGAAACAGTCACCCCTGCGAAATTGGACAAATTACAAATCTCCTGGGCACAACCAACATCAGAAGTGCTAATAATTAGGCTTCCCGCTCTTGTGTGACGTATGTTCACAATTTTCCCATATGACTTAATTTTCAATTTTATTTCCGCCTGAATTGAGCGCGGATCTCGTTTAGGAATACATCCAGACTCTGTACTGTTTATAAATATATTATAATTTGTACCACCATTATTACCAGCCTTTAACAACATATCACTAATAGGAGCAGACGAGCGCAAAAAATTCTGATTAATATTCTCAATAGAATGGCTCTCGCCATCTGCAATAGACATTTCCACATTATTCGTTACAATATTTGACATTTCCGAGGATTCCACAACGTTAAACCAAGAGTGGGCCATACCACCAGAGTTACGACAAACTCATCATAAACAAACCAATACGAAATAACTTAAATGAAAAGCCAGAAAGCAATAAAACAAAACAGCGCTTACCTTGCTTTCAAAATATAAGAGAGATAGAAACACAAACCGTTTAAGAATACCACAGAAGAGAAAACGAACCGAACTTAACAAAACCACACAGCAGCTAGAGGAAACGCCCTACCGCCACGCACACTCGACACACATCCCCAACGATACTACCACCGGCAAATCCTAACTATAAATCCTAGCAATAAGTAATTTAAAACACGCACG
Source organism: Salticus scenicus (assembly GCA_963930645.1). Taxonomy (NCBI): domain Eukaryota; kingdom Metazoa; phylum Arthropoda; class Arachnida; order Araneae; family Salticidae; genus Salticus; species Salticus scenicus. The sequence goes on along the minus strand of OZ005652.1, from coordinate 323,821,923 downwards.
TAAACAATAACAATACACGGTCTACAGAACACAGTTAGCGGTTACATATGAAACAGTTAACAGTTCAAGATATTTTTTTAATGGATCATAAGACGTCGAAAAACAATGTCCCCGGGACATCTTAAAGTGGACCTTTCATTTTAGGATGACTTAGGATATACCCAAGACATCCAAATTGATTTGTTCTCAGTATGTTCTGTTTAGACATCCTGTGGATGTCCTCGTTTTGTATATTTTATCCTGGGACGAAAACATGACATTCGGGACTTAAAAAGAACATCCCAGGGATGTCATGTGCTGTTTGGGTTATCACCTGGTTGTATTAATATAATAAAAAATGAGTAAATCCGCTCATAGTTTTGCTTTTTTACTTTAGAGGATCTGAAATTCTGTTCATTCCATCGACAAAGTTTTTGAATTTTCAAGATATTTGCTTAGGGTTTTCACAAAAGTAGCTCTATACATTTGGCTAATACATTTCGTAAAAGATATTTTGTTCACGCAAGCGCATTTAACTGTTTTTTAGTAAAAATTTACATATTCTATTAGATGTCTACGATTTACATATTTCGATTGCAGTATCTTGTGTCTGATGTAATATGTCACATTTCTTAAAAGTGCCATTGCATCCAATCGAATACCCAGTATTTTATAAAAAAGAAACTGTAATTTTTTTAAAAACAATTTTAAAAGTATTTACATTGCCATGATTGTACTCGTATGTGTTACTCAGAGTCAAATGAACGCAGATAATTTACAGAAGCTTCATAATCAAATGGTATAGCTACAATGCAATTTATAGGGTCATACCAACAGCCTACACTTAAAATTTTTACTGATGCCATTTTTGTCTTCGTGAGAAAAAAATTCTCTAAAATACACGGAGTATTCTTTATTATTGAATAAGATAAAAAATATTATTATTGACCAAGATAAAAAATAAACTGTTTGTAAAATTTCATTGTTCTAATCTAAATTTCCGTTACAATTGTTTAATGCTTTAAGTTCTTTTTTCAGAAAAGTTAAGAACATTATCTTTCATTAAATCCATTGCTTTAAGTAATTATAAAAAGCATTATAATAAGAAAAATAAAGATTTTACTAACACTCCGTTTAACAAAATCTTTTAATCATTATTAATTAGTTTTAATTCAAATTTGCAAACATTTGCATCGCTTAAAGGGCTTACTGTAACATCAAGAATATCTATTTAATTATCTATTTAATTATCTCTTTCATTGCTGCTGCTTTCTCTCATAATGACTTTGAATAACACTCCTTAGATGTTTCTTTAATCAAAGTAGTTGTCGATTATAGGTAAGTTACACTTTCATAGTCGTAAAGCATTGAATGAACAACCTGTTTTCAAGTTTTTTTTTTTTTTTTTTTTTAAATTATACAAATGAATGTATGAGTATAAAATTTAAATGAAACGTTTATTACAAAATCCTTAGTAGAAGGTTACAAAGCTTCAAGACTAATAACACATTTAAACTGATATTGCATCAAATTTTCACTGAAGTAACCTTTAAAAAAATGAAAAATTATAAAAAAATTATAAAAGAAAACTAAATAGGAAATGGTGTTAAGGATGCATTACAGGTAGGTGCAGATACACAGGCCTCCAAATGCTTAACTAAAACCCAAATTTTCTTACAGTATTCACTTTTTTATTTTTTCATAACGGGATTAAAAAATATAATAATTATTTTTTATCTTCAAGAACAGCCAAAACATTAAAAATGTTGATAAATAACTTAAAAATGAACACTTCATCCGGTTTGTAAGTTCATATGTATGTATTTGTAAAAGGTTATTAACATACGAAAACTACTATGCTGTGGCCCCCACATGATTTTCTCATAAAATTTCCGATGTAAATTCACACATTAAAAATAATTTTGAAATTGTTATTTAGTAAAATTATGCTCCTTGATGAATGCAGGCAATTTCCATTCTGGAGAACTAGTAAAACATAAGTCAATTTTTATTCTCTATATCAAATCTTTAAAAAAAAAATAAATTTTTTCCCTCTGAGCTTTATTTTAATTATCACAGATGGATGGTTAAGCCATTCTTTTTATAGGTATCGACCGGCTCTTTTTAAAGATAACCATAATGAAGGACTCCCTCCTACGAAGGAGGTGATGCTCCTACATGTACAATTTTTTTTTTCGCAGTTGACTATCCCTATTATAAATAATTATTTTTAATTTCATGATGGTTATTAAGAAATAATTCTCTTTATGTACATTTATACGAAATTTTGTCCTCCGTCATTTTAAAAATTGTAAAAAGCCCGATGGCAAACACTTGGATGATTTTCCCTAAAAGTTGGTAGGAATTAATTTATGCCAAGATGCAACTACATATCAAACTTTATGAAATTCTTTGCTGCAGTTCCTGAGATACAGTTGCCACAACTTTTTGTCACACACACACCGACAGACAGACATTTTTCTAAAAATGATCAAATCGTGTTCTAATCCTCTCAAAACGTATAAATCCATTGAAAACCCTAGGTTGAAAATTTTTCGGATTCAATACTTTCTCTATTGTATATAGTAGAAAAGAAGAACTGAGAATTTGTATGCAGAAGGAGAAATCCGATTTTAATTTAATATATGGATGCATGTACATCTTTACCAATCTGTAATGCAACTTGAATATCATTACCATTCAGATTTTTTTTTCTGAATTTTTAAATCTTTCCATTTCTTTCAAAACTTAATTTTATGAAACTTTAAATTAATTACATTTAAAAAATTATTATTTATATTAATATTATACAAAATTCGCTTAAATATTATATAAAGAACATGCCATCTAAATTTTATGGTGAAACACTTATTTGTTTAAAAAAAAAATATGCACAAAAGAAGAAAACGAGAAATCAAGTTGTTCTTTTAATTTTTAAACCAATGAATTTACCAACCAATCCAATACCAAAAATAAAATTATACTTGCTTCTGTTGCTAGATAAATAGAAGTAAATAAAGAAAAATCTGGTGTGAAACAACCACACGACTTCCATTACCCACTATTACACGTATTATATGCATTTTTGAGAGATAATGTGATCAGAAAACATAAAAGTGACCTAAAGAAGTAGAAACCTAAAATTTTTCCGGTAAGAGAAACTTATAAAGACATATAAAACGAAGCTTATACATATAGCGAGGTAAAAAATAAGAGAAAAAAATGGTAGAGTTATTGTTGATTTAATTAGAATTATGTATAAAGAAGTTTGATCTGCATAAACAACAGTTTGAATTCAAAACGAAACTGATTTTAGCATGCATAATATTAAGGAAAAGCTAACTCACCTCTCTCCTGCATTTCCTGTGGTCGCTTGAAATACAGCTTATGCCACACAAATAAAAAAGGATGAAATCCGATTGCTTACTATATTTGACTTTAATCAGAGATTTTCTTTCAGAATTTTATGAACAAAAACAGAATCTTTCAAATATTTTAGCACAGGTTTAAAACCATGTCGAATACATGTAAAGGCATTTTTTTTATGCCTTGAGTGAATTATAAAGATAATAGAGAATACGATTTCCTATTTGAATAATATATCAATTAATGAATAATTTACGGCTAGACTTCCGTTTGAATGTTTTTCACTAAGAATAAAGTACTTCTGTTTTTCATGAATATGTTCCGAGAGAGAAAAAACATAACAATAACAAAAAAAAAGAAAAAAATGAAAGTTTGGTTTCTCTCTATCGTCACGTGATTGTCTGTCACTGCTCGACTGGCGCCGTCCCCGCTCCCATTGAGTCAACATACTGGGGGGGGGGGGGCGGGGAGGCACCGAAGCTGGAGTCGAAATACTCGGAAGAGGGATCACTTGAGAAACCGGTCGAATAAGAGTTCCAGCAGAAGATGTCTGAAGCTCGATGACTCTGGTGATACCGTCAGCTCCGGGAATCAACTTGATGACGCGTGCGAGATCCCACTGTAGTGGAGGTGAGGCTTTATTTTTCAGAATAACTAGCTGCCCTGGAGAAACGTTGTGACTGTTGTTGTTTCTCTTGGCTCGCGGAAGCAAGGTTGGCAGGTACTGGGATGTCCACTTCTTCCAGAATGTCTCCTTCATCTGCAATAAGAGCTTATACCTAGAAGAAAGACTAAGAGAATTGTTTGTTAACGATAGTTCTGGCAATTCTAATAAAGCAGATCCAATCAAGAAATGTCCTGGTGTTAAAGCTGCGCAATCATTAGGAGCATTGGACAATGGTGATAGAGGCCGCGAATTTATAACAGCCTCTATTTGACATAGAAGCGTGGAAAGTTCCTCAAAAGTTAAAATTGCTCCTTGTGTGATTTTTACCAAATGATGTTTGGCTAATTTTATCGACGCTTCCCAGAGTCCCCCAAAATTTGGAGCATACGGGGGAATAAAGTGCCAGGTTATTTGGTGTTGGGAAGCAAAATTTTGTAATTTTTCTTCTTTGAATAAAGAAAATAGCTGTTTTAGGTAAGAATGGGCTCCGACAAAATTTCTGCCATTGTCCGAAAATATGTCAGAGGGGTATCCACGCCTACCTATGAAGCGTTTCAAGGCTGCGAGAAATGCTTCTGTAGAAAGATCTGACACACATTCCAGATGAACTGCCTTTGTAGCCATGCAGACGAATAGGGCAATATATGATTTAAAAGTAGTCGCTTTTCGTTTATGTTGACATTTTGTCATTACTGGTCCCGCGAAATCGACACCAACTTTCGAAAAGGGACGAATGGGTGTAATTCTTTCTGAGGGTAGATCCCCCATCTTTTGCATTATTGCTTAGCTGATAGACGAAAACAGAGTATACAATTTCTTAACACTGCCTTAACCGTGGAGCGGCCGTAGGGAATCCAGAATTTGTTTCTGATGAGTGACAGTACTAAGTTGGGACCAGCATGGGAGCTTAAGTGATGATAATATGTTATTATCAAGGAAGTGACGTGATTTGCTTTCGGCAGTAAAATGGGGTATTTTTCTTGAAATCGCAGGAACGGGTGGTGCCGCAGGCGTCCTCCAACACGAAGAATGCCCGCTTCATCCAGAAAAGGATCAAGACCCAACTGATTGTGTGAAGGTTTTAAAAGTTTTCCTTTCCTTAGTACGTCAATTTCATCACTAAATTCGGCATTTTGAATTATTTTTACAAGACACATTTCCGCTTCATTTAGCTCTATGGCCTTTAAAGGACCACTTTCCTTTGATTTTGGTTTTAATTTTATTGATAAATCTCAGTACATAAGCTAGAATTCTTAAAAGTTTTAGATAGTTAGAGTATTTTGTGATATGTGATATGAAAGTGTTATTAGAAAGTGTAGGCTTAGAACTTGAATCTGTCGGATGGTGATGAGTTTGTTTCTGAACGGAAACTGAATGTAATGTGCACATTGATGGTAGCTAAAAACTATGGAGCCATTTTAGCCCTTCCCACCACTCAGTTCTAGCTTTCAACTTAGCTGGGGACAATCCGCGTGTGGCACAATCGGCCGGGTTTTCTTTTCCTGGGATATGTCTCCAGGATTCTAATTGAGTAAGAGCTCTGATTTTGGTGGCTCTATGGGCCACGAAACTATTTCCTTTGTTTGAAGGGTTATTTATCCAGTTTAATACAATAGAAGAGTCAGTGTACCAGTATGTCGAATGAGTAATTTTAAGAGATTTTTGAATGTTGCAAATTAACTCAGCTACGAGTACAGCCCCACACAATTCTAGTTTGGGCAACGTAATTTCCTTTAAAGGTGCGACTCTAGTTTTAGAAGCAATTAAATATATCTGAATAGTGTTTGTTATGATCTTTAAATATGCGACTGCCGCATACGCCCTCGGAGAGGCATCACAAAACCCATGCAGTTCAACTGTACAGTCTTTAGTATTTGAACCTACATAGCGTGGAATGGACATAGATTTAAACTCATTAATTTCATTATAAAAAGTTTTCCATTCTTGCAAAATATCTGGAGGTATAGGCTCATCCCACGTTGATTGCACTTCCACAATTTTTGTAGAATGATTTTTAAGATGATAGTAGATGGCGAAATAATTTCGAGGGGATCATAAATTTGCGCAATTACGGAGAGCAACTGTCTTTTTGTATTAATTTGTTGATCAGCTAAGGTTCTAACTTGAAGAGTATCTTCACTTAAATCCCAGAACATTCCTAGTACTCTTTGATTTATTTTTTCTTTATCCTCAAAAAAATGAATGACCGAATTAGCCTTCTCTTCTTCTGGAATATCAGAGAGCGCTTCTGGATGGCTACAAGCCTTCCTAAATTTAAATCCTCCAGCATGCATTAGAGCCTGCAGCTCCATTATTCTATCTTTTGCTAATTGAAGGGATTGTGCCCCTGACAATAAGTCGTCGATGTAAAAATTGTCTTTGGCAATTTCTGTTGCTACTGGGAAGTTCTGATTTTCATCCTCATATAATTGCTTAAGCGTGCGTAACGCTAAATAGGGTGCACAAGCTATTCCGTAGGTGACAGTATTCAATTCGTAAAAAGATAATTGGTCATTGGGAGATTCTCTCCAAACAATTCTTTGGTAGATTCTATGTTTCCTTTCAATTAAGATTTGCCGATACATTTTAGATATGTCTGCACTGAACGCTACAGGATTGGCTCGAAATTTTACTAAATTGTCAAAAATATTTGACTGTAGTTTAGGACCAATATATAAAATGTCATTTAAAGATTTGTCATTTGTTGTTTTAAACGAGGCGTCAAATACTACACGTAATTTTGTTGTTTCAGAATTTTCATTTACCACCGCATGATGCGGTAAATAATAATGTGGCGTTTCATTAATTTTATCTGGATTTAATTTTGTCATATGACCCAAAGATATATATTCGTTCATGAAATTCGAATACTCCCTCTTTAATTGTGGGTTCTTTTTAATTTTATTTTCAATGGAAAGAAATCTTGAAATGGCACCTGACTTACTGTCACCTAGTGCCTTATCTGGCTTAAAGGGTAGATGAACTACATATCTTCCCTGACTATTTCTTTTAGTTGTGGTCAAATAAATATTTTCCACAGGATCATTTTCTATCTTTTTTTATTCTACATTTGGAATTGATTCTGTATCAAAAAGTTGTTTTAAAGTGTTGTTGATATCATCATCAACAGTCATATGACATGTTAAACTGATATTTGTACATTGAAAACTGTTTATTCGTCCTGAAAGGAGGTAACCCAGCTTTGTGGGGAATGCTGTAGGAGTTCCAGCTGGCCCTTGAATTGGACTGCCATTGCAGATTGAGGCGACTATTTCTGCCCCAAGAAGAATATCGATGGGACCACTAACGTAATAATTGGGATCAGCTAGTTGTAATCCCTGTATGTGTGGCCAATCGTGTTGCGGTAGTTGGAAATTAGGGAGAGGTGAGGTAATCCTATCAACTATAAAAGTGCTGACTGAAAATGACTCCGACGAAAAATGCGGAGTAAATTTAAATTCTGTTTCGTTGAGAGCAGTTTCTGCTAAAACGCAATTAATCCCTATTATACTATGCGACGTGCTCCGTAAGGGCAAATTTAGTCGCTTAGCACATTCCTTAGTAATTAATGAATTTTGACTAGCATTACCTATCAAAGCTTTACAATGCATAATTTTGCCTTTATTTGATTTAACCTTAATTAGTGCTGTAGATAACAAAACATTACTAGAATAAAACTGAGCACTATTTGAAAATGAGATATCTGGCGATACATGATTCGCCCTTTCAGAATTTGAATTTCTACCATAAACATGCAGTAAGGTATGATGTTTTTCTGCACAATTTTAACAATTAATGTTTATCCTACAATTCTCCAGCCTATGATTTTGGCGTAAGCAATTTTGACATAACTTATTTAATTCAACGAATTTCAATCTTTCTTTAACCGGTTTTGAATTAAATGTCGGACATTTAAATAGCGCATGACGCTCATTACAAAGAATGCACGTATTTTCCTTTTTCACAATTGTACTCAATACGTTGTTTGATTTCTTCGAATTAGTGAATTTTACGTCTTGTTTACATTTTATCTCTTCAACACCGCGCGCTTCGCGCTCAACGAATTTCCTAAAAAGATCAAGATCAGGGAATTTATCACTATCCAACATTAATTCCCATCTCTGTTTTAACGATTCATCCAATTTCCCCATCATGAATTTTATTATAATTAAGTCGCTTAAAGCATTAGAATCTAAACCCAAAGTTTTTAAATTTCTGACGGCTTCATTGCAAGTATCTAATAACTCCAGTAAAGTTTTAGCATTGTTTGCTTTTACAATTTTCATAGAAAATATTTTGTTAGTTTGACTCAATGCTAATTGTCTTTTATTTTCATATTTTTCATTTAATATTTCCCAACATTGATCCAAATTTTCCTCTTTTAGAGCGAATCCTCGAATTAATTTAGCTGCGTTTCCGCGCACTGAAGAATGTAAATATTCCAGTTTTTCAATTTTGGATAATTGATTATTCTGTAGAATTGTCGAGTTAAAAATTTCTTTAAAAGAAATCCAATTTTCGGTTTCGCCGAAAAATCGCGGAAGATCAAATTTCGGTAATTTAATAAGAGACGATTTACCATTTTTCTCGTCTTTATTTTCCGCGTGAGTATCTGAATCGCACGCGTTTACTTCTGTTTTGTCCTCTAACTCCACCAGTAAATCAAAAACCACTCCCTTATATCTCAAATACATATCCATATAATCCTCATTCTCTTTAGCGGATAAATTTTTAAATATTGCCGCGATTTCATGATCATACGATTGAACTTTCGTTTTTAATAATTTAACCTTAGATTGTTCATCTTTACTACACCCCTTTACTCTATCTCTAAAACTATCGATTTCCTTACATAAATTTTCAAATAATAAAACTTGCTTAGATAATTTCGGCATTTTAGAATATATAAGTTTAAATACATATAACTACCCAGACAGCACATCACCTTCCCAGGATATCTTCAAGATGTCTTCTGGATGAAAAGACATCCCAGAAACATCCTTAAGATGTACTGTGGATAAGTTAAGCCTAACTGTGCTGTTAGGGTATAGGCCTTCGAATTACAGAACAAACATTCAAGAACAAAAAATAAATCATTTCAAGAATAAATGATTACGAATAAGAATAAGAATAAGAATAAGAATATCAAATACAGATTAAATAAATATATATATATATCTTTTATTATTTATTTATTTATCATCGATAGCCTCATGGCTCGAGTACGGACCAAAAACATGTTGATTTAATTAGAATTATGTATAAAGAAGTTTGATCTGCATAAACAACAGTTTGAATTCAAAACGAAACTGATTTTAGCATGCATAATATTAAGGAAAAGCTAACTCACCTATCTCCTGCATTTCCTGTGGTCGCTTGAAATACAGCTTATGCCACACAAATAAAAAAGGATGAAATCCGATTGCTTACTATATTTGACTTTAATCAGAGATTTTCTTTCAGAATTTTATGAACAAAAACAGAATCTTTCAAATATTTTAGCACAGGTTTAAAACCATGTCGAATACATGTAAAAGGCATTTTTTTTATGCCTTGAGTGAATTATAAAGATAATAGAGAATACGATTTCCTATTTGAATAATATATCAATTAATGAATAATTTACGGCTAGACTTCCGTATTAATGTTCGAATGTTTTTCACTAAGAATAAAGTACTTCTGTTTTTCATGAATATGTTCCGAGAGAGTAAAAAACATAACAATAACAAAAAAAAAAGAAAAAAATGAAAGTTTGGTTTCTCTCTATCGTCACGTGATTGTCTGGCGCCGTCCCCGCTCCCATTGAGTCAACAGTTATTTTTTGAAACACAAATTTCCGAGATTTGAAGATGACCTACCTAAGCAAGAAGACTGTTAATTTTCCTCTAATAACCACGTAATACACGAGAAAGAAATGGATTTATATAAAATTTTCAAGAAAATTGTTAGAGCCCTTTTCGAGATACCAACTTTTACCAAAACTCAAGTATTGACCGGAAAACAACAATTACATACAAAAGGATATTTAAAAGTGAGTTAATGTGGCGAGTTAAAAAAAAAATCCGTACAGCTGTTTTTAAAGGAACGCCCTTGGGAGACCTGAAATTGAGCTATTTATACAGGACGCCTATCAATTTTCCTGAACTAACCAACTATATCATTCGAAAGGACTGAAGGATTTCAATGCATGTTTCCTCATATCATCTGTTAACCAGCTCACACCTGTCATGACGTCAGATGTGACGTAACTGTATTACGTAATCAACAGCGCATCTTCGCTTCTCTGAGAAAGAGATGTTTATATGAGTCTGTACGAGAAAGCTTTGCTAAGCGTGCGGCGAGAAATGCCCGCATTATGTTATTCTACTTTTCTATATTATTAAATGTTGTGATTGTTTAAAAGACTCTGCTTTTCACTCTGTGGACCCATTTATACCAACAATGGTTATGGGCCCAGAGACACGCATCTTACTGCGGACTTTTTAAAAATTTAAATTAACGTTCGCTAAAACTAAAGTGTGACTTACAGTTAAGCCTAAGGGCTGAAATCAAAAGTATTTTTGATTCTATTTTTATAAAGAAGCTACTATAGCTGATTAAATATGTCGCAAGTATTAAATATAGAAAAGTTATCCAAAAATAATTTTGACACCTGGAAGCTGCAGATAGAAGCTGTTTTAATCAAGAATGATCACTGGAGTTATGCTAACGGAACGAAAATTAAGCCCGATGAAGGCGCCGAAGACGAAGAAAAATGGCTCGAAATTGACCGTAAAGCTAGAGCCGATTTAATCCTAGCAATTACCCCAAGTGAGTTGTGTCGTATTAAACATTGTACCACCTCAAATGAAGTATGGAATAAATTAAAAGAAGTTTACGAATCGAGAGGACCGGCAAAGAAAGCCACCCTATTGAAGCAGCTACTCTTTAAAAAAATGACTGACAGTGAAAATATGTCCGATCACCTCAATATTTTCTTTGATATAGTGGACAAGCTAAAAGAAATGGACATTCAAGTAGCCGAAGACCTATTATCAATTTTGCTCTTATATAGTATTCCTGACAGCTATGAAAATTTCAGGTGCGCCATAGAAGCAAGAGATGAATTGCCGCAGCCTGAAGCTCTAAAAATTAAAATGATGGAAGAATATGAGTCAAGAAAAAATAAAAAGCATCAAGAATCATCAAATGCGTATTTTACAACTCACAAGAAAAATCTTCCTGAAAAGAACAAAAGAGAAATCTTAAAGCCTGTGCAGAACAAGAACACGTATGGCGAAAGAAATTATGCAATCTTCAAATGCAATTACTGTTCAAAAGTAGGGCATAAAGCCTCAGAATGCAGAAAGAAGATCTCAGACAGAAAATTCACTTCATCGAATAAATACAAAGATAGATCTTTCATGGTTGAAGATAGTACAGAGTTCACGATGGCAGCCAGTAACTCTTTCCAAGAACATTCCGAGTGGTGTCTCGATAGCGGTACGACATCACATATGGCTCATGACAAGAATTTGTTTACAGATTTCGAACCTAGAATTGGATCATTTATAAAATTAGCTGTAGATGAAACAGCGGAGATCACAGGTGTTGGAACAGTCAAATTAAAAGTTCCCGGTAATCACGGTGTAACCAATTTAAAGTTAACAAATGTTTTGTGCGTTCCAAAATTGAAATGCAATTTAATGTCTATATCAAAAGCTACTGCAAACAACTGCCGAGTTGTATTTACCGAAAAATGTGCAAAAATTACGGAGCAGGACGGCTCTCTAATTATAAGTGCTACGAGAAAAGGTGATTTATATTTTTTTCAGCCGCAGGTGGATATCGCTGCAACAACTCAGGTAAGCAACTTTCATAAATGGCATTTAAAATTAGGACATTTAAATGAAAAAGATTTAAAATTATTAAAATCTGAAAATATGTTAAGAGATTTAAATTTTAATGAAAAAGATTCTTTAAAAGATTGTAAAGTATGCATTCAGTCTAAACAAACTGTGAAACCATTTTGTAAAGAAAACAAATTTCATAGTAAGGAATTATTAGAAGTAGTTTATTCTGATTTATGTGGCCCTATAAATGTTAAATCCCATGGCGGATCACGTTACTTTATTACTTTTTTGGATGATAAATCTCGTTACATTGAAGTAAATTTTCTAAAAACAAAAGATGAAGCTAAGAACGCGTTCCGGAGATATAAAGCAGCAGTCGAAAATCGATTAGGAAAAAAAATTAAAATACTGCATACCGATAATGGTTTGGAATATTGTGGCGAAGAATTCAATAAATATATTGAAGAATGCGGTATTAAACGCGAATATTCCTCACCAATGACGCCTCAGCAAAATTCTAGAATTGAAAGACAAAATCGTACATTATGCGAAATGGCGAGGTGTTTATTAATGCAATCAAACCTTCCAAATACATTCTGAGCTGAAGCAGTAAATTGCGCTGCATATATTAAAAACAGGTGTCCCACTAAAGGAATTAAAGAAAATAAAACCCCTTTCGAATTGTTTTTCGGTTATAAACCAACTGTTAACTATTTTAAAATTTTCGGACAGAAATATTTTGTTCTAAATAAAAAATCAAAAGGAAAGTTTGAAGCTAGGTCACACGAACATATATTCGTTGGCTATTCAAATGAATCACGCGCTTACAGATTATGGAATAAGGATACCAGAAAAATTGTCATAAGTCGTGATGTTCGATTTATAGACGAATTTGAAACAAATGATTCAGCCACTACTGATCAATTAGAATTAATTTTTCCGTCTGAGAATAAATGCAATGATTGTAATATTAAAAATGAAACTCCTATCCCTACTCAAACCGCAGACATCCAAAGGGGGGAAAACAGCGGATCGATTTGCTATCCCCCTGAATTCAACGGAGAAAGTTTCTCTTTTTGGAAAAGGGGGGAAGCGAACCACTCGCTTTCTGAAGGGGGGAACGTAGAAGATGTGAGTGGAGGGGAGGAGAGTGCTGGCGATATATGTAAACAAGAGGAAAGGATTAATAAAAACAATCCTACTTTTAAACGCGGTCCAGGCCGACCTAAAAAAATTAAAAGTTCGAACTTTCAAAAGTCTCATAAGGAGTGTATTACAGATACAAAATATAAAGATGAAACTTCTCAATTAGCTGATAACTCATTTAATGAAATTAATCCCAGCGTAATCGACGCGTTAAATGGAGATTATGCTAAAAATTGGGAAAACGCGATGAAATTAGAATATGATTCTTTAGTTAAGCAAAACGCTTGGGAAATTGTAGATAGACCAAAAGATAAAAAGGTAATTGGGTGTAAATGGGTTTTAAAAACAAAATTCAAACCAGATGGTCAAATTGAAAAATTTAAGGCCAGATTGGTTGCCAAAGGGTGTTCACAGAAACAAGGTATAGATTTTGAGGAAAATTTTTCACCAGTAGCCAGATTAAGTTCTATAAGAACTGCAATCGCGTATGCTATCCAGAATGGTTTCACAGCATACCAGTTAGATTTCATTATGGCATATGTTAACGGAATGTTACATGAAGAAATTTATATGGAACTTCCTGAATTTTTTGAAAATTATATACACGAAAATAAAGTGTGTTTATTAAAAAAATCTTTGTATGGCCTTAAGCAGTCAGGAAGACAGTGGTTTAAGAAATTAGATGAGACATTGAGAAAAATGAAATTTAACCCTTTGAATTCCGACAAATGTGTGTATTACTCAAAATATCCTTTTGATGCTAATATAATCGTCTATGTCGACGATTTAATTTGTCTCACTAAAAGTGAAGAGCACTATTTTGATATAAGAAATAAATTAGCAGAATCTTTCAAAATGAAAGATATGGGCCTTCTGCATTATTGCTTAGGCATTGAATTTAATCAAGATAGGGACAGCATCACTATAACACAAAAGAAATACATTGAAGATTTACTAAATAAATTTAATATGGAAGATTCTAGAGTGGTGAATACACCTTTAGATAGCAGTGTAAAATTAACTAAACAAATGTGTCCAAATACAGAAGAAGAGAAATCATACATGTCAAAAATTCCTTATAGACAATTAATTGGTTCTCTTATGTATCTGTCGGTTGCTACCAGACCAGATATCACCCATGCTGTAAATTATTTAAGTCAGTTTAATAACAATCCAGGAAAACCTCACTGGATAGCTGCTAAAAGAATACTAAGATATCTCAATGGCACTAGAAATTTAGGAATTGTGTATTACAGAGACGATAAACCATTGACAGCATTTGTTGATGCCGATTGGGCATCGGATATAAATGATAGAAAATCATATACAGGATACGTCTTTAAATATGCCGGTGGACCTATTTCTTGGGAATCTAGAAAGCAGCGAACCGTTGCTCTATCCACAACAGAATCTGAATATATGTCTCAGTCCGAATCCGCAAAAGAGACAATTCATGTTAGAAATTTCTTAAAAGAATTGGATCCTGAAATTGTATCAAGTCCTACTTCAATCATGTGCGACAATCAATCTGCACTGAGATTAGTAAAAAATCCTGTTTATCACAATCGATCTAAGCACATTGACATTCGTCATCATTTTGTGCGAGAAGTTTACAATAATAAACTAATTGACATTAAATATATTTCATCAGATGAACAACCTGCAGATATTTTAACAAAAAGTTTAAATGCATATAAACATGAAAAATGTTGTGGTATGATAGGACTTAATACTCAGGACTGAAGAACTTAAAAAAATATATATATTTAAACTGTGTTTTCATTAAGAAATTAACTGCTTATATTTTACGTATTTTATTTTATTATATTAACCATAATTATTTGCTTATAATTCTATTTCTTTACTAACACTTTTCTTATTTTAAGTAACTCTTGCATAAAAATAATTTTCTGTAATTTTTAATATGCTATTATAATGCATAAATATGTTTTATTTTCGAAACATTTATTGAATAAGGGGGAAATGAAGGATTTCAATGCATGTTTCCTCATATCATCTGTTAACCAGCTCACACCTGTCATGACGTCAGATGTGACGCAACTGTATTACGTAATCAACAGCGCATCTTCGCTTCTCTGAGAAAGAGATGTTTATATGAGTCTGTACGAGAAAGCTTTGCTAAGCGTGCGGCGAGAAATGCCCGCATTATGTTATTCTACTTTTCTATATTATTAAATGTTGTGATTGTTTAAAAGACTCTGCTTTTCACTCTGTGGACCCATTTATACCAACAAGGACATCTAATAGAGTGTTTATATAGCAAATTTGAAGAAAATTGTTAGAGCCGTTTTTGAGGTACGGACTTACGGTCCCACTTCCGGTTAAACTCAATTATTGACAGAAAAACAATAATTACATACAAAAGCATATTTAAAAGTGAGTTAAAATGGCGAGTTTGAAAAAAATCCGTACAACCGTTTTTAAAGGAACGCCTTTGCGAGGCCTGAAATTGAGCTATTTATACAGGACGCCTATCAATTTTCCTGAACTAACCAACTATATCATTCGAAAGGACATCTAATAGAGTGCTTATATAGCACGTTTGAAGAAAATCGTTAGAGCCGTTTTTGAGATACGGACTTACGGTCCCACTTCCGGTTTCCGATGTCCCACTTCCGGTTTTCAAATTTAAATACAAAATATTACGTGTAAAAATGAAGAGTGTATAAAAATAAAAGAAACTGAAACGTATTTTTGTTTAATATGGAAATATATGTACAAAAAGAAATTAATTTTGACGACAGGACATTTTTTAGTCTATTCTTTCATGTAAAGACATTCGGTAACTGTGTTGATTCCTTTAGCAACAATTACTATATTCATTCCTTAAGGAGATTCTCTACTTACCGTCTTCGAAAGACGCACCTACGTTATTCTATGGAAATTTTGCCCTGTTATAACTCATTAACGCATGCATATTTTTGAACTCCGTTTTCACATTCAGAAAATTCACAACTGTTAAAAAAATTATCGCTTTTTAAAAATTGATTTTCTTAATTTTTAATATTTCATTTTAAAACTAAAAAATGCAAAATTTCGCATTTTAGAACCACAAAATAAAAAATTAAAAATTAAAAAAAAAATCTTTTTTAGAAAGCGATAAATAGTGTAATAATTATGAATTTTCTGAACGTGTAAACGAAATTTAAAAATATATATTCGTTAATGAGTTATAACGCGGCAAAATTTTCCATAGAATAACACTGGATTGGGCTTTCGGGGACGATATAAGTAGAGATAAATCCTTTTAATCATATGAATTTTCTCAATTTTATTTTGAAAACTTCTTCTTCTTTTTTTTTCTTTTTTTTTTTTTTTAACTTGATGCTACAGGGTAGAAAAGGGAAAAACCTTTGTTCATGGATCTAAATATACGAAAAGCGTGAAATAAATAACTGATTTTTCTTTACCTTAAAATATGAAGATGCATTCCTTAGCGACAGTTCCTCTGTTCATGTCTCAAAATTTATTTTGTAAGTTTTCTCTCAATTTCAATATTTTTACTTTTTTTCTGTATTTAATACAAGAAAATACTGGAGTAATAAAATATTTACAGTTCAGGTTTTCATTGTATTTACACGTTTTGAACTACAGAATACGAATTGTCCATTAAAAAAAAAAAAAAACTGTGTTTGTCTTTCTCTGTGTGTGTGACAAAATTTTTTTGCCGGCTGTATCTCAGGAATTACAAAACAGAATTGCACATAAATTTATATGTAGATGCAACTTGATCTAAATTAGTGCCTATCAGCTTTCTATACAGTGGTTTCCGCAATTTGAAGGAAGGCTATAGCTCAGGGGATAATGCACAGAATTGCATATAAATATATGTGTAGATGCACCTTAACATAATATAGTGCTTGTATAATTTTGGTGGCAATCGCTCAACAAGTGACACTGCTATACAGAGATTTCTGTATTTTAATTGAAGTCTATATCTCAGGTTCTGCTGCGTATAATCAAACAAAAACTTTGTATGTGAGAAGGCCATTATGAGACATTAGTCTGATTCAATTTAGGTGCATACCGGCTTATAAATCAGTACTGCTATACTGCATAATTCCCCGTTAACGGGGAGGCTATAACTCGGATTCTATTGCATATAATTGTACAAAACTTGGTATATCAGCAAAACATTCCGAAACACCATATTGATTTAATTTGAGTGTATATTGTCCAACAGTTGGCGCTGCTGTGCTGAAATTTATAATGAGATTAGGAAGACTAAATCTCAACTTCTGTGGCATATAAAGGCACGAAATTTGATATATGAGATAACTACTACGAAAAGAAATGCGGTATATCGGTATATGTTGGACTACAGGGAAGTTGCTGTTTCAATTTTGCACATGGGTATATCTTAACCTCTGTTCATTAAAAGTGCCCCAAACACCATACGTAAAATCTTTTTTAAGAGAAACTATGTTTAAACTTTTGTATACATGTTAAACAATAAGTGGCGCTGTTATATAGAGTGATATATAAGAAAGTTTTATGATAGCCACAACATACTAGTTTAAACTTGTTTTCACAGAGGTAAAAAAGAAAGAAAAATCCTTTTTAATGTCATGTTTTCTCTTAAATTAATATTCTTGCTCTTGTTGTCCTGAGGAAAGTATTTTCTTCTGCCTTTATAATGTCATATGAGATTTTTTTTTTTTTTTTTTTTTTTTTTTTTTTTTGGGGGGGGGGGGGCAACCAGTATAAACCACATTCATTTTTAACGATATTACTTTTAAAAATTTCTTTTTATTAAAAATAGGTTAAAAACGTACGACAAATTTCATGTTAGCATATTAATCTATAGATATGTAAAAAACCTTTCTTTCGTTTTAATTTAAAAATTTAAATATCTGTGTATAATTTTCAACATTAAAACACTCCGAATACCATTGTGTTTTTTGAAAAATATTGCTTTATTTAACATCTGAAATTTATCTATTAAATGAGAAAAATAAAATTATTTTTAAATAATGGTGTTTTAAATTCTTCAAATTTGCCAGTTATGGCTATGTATTATTATAAAAAATAGGTATGTGACAACCAAATGTGTTGTTGAATTTGGAAAATATTTTATTAATCTATATATATAATATATTTTTTCGTCCTGAGTGAGTGGGTGAGTGAATGAGTTAGAGATTCATGATCGCCCAGCCCAAACCTCTGAACATAGAAGCATGAAATTTTGTGACAAATGTTCCTTTTATTACGTAGCCATGTATTAAAAAGCGATTTTACATAATGAACCCCCCCCCCCCCCCCAACAGGAGAGAGGAGGGAGGACAAAACGTGCTTTCACAAAATTCTTCATATCTCAAACAAAAAATCAGATATCCATAAAATTTTTGCTTTAAAATGTAGCTAACACAGATATCTAAAAACCAATTTCTGTAATTTTAGAAATTTGGTCTTTAAAGAAGGGAAGGAGGCAAAACGTGATTTCACGTAATATATCCCAAACAAACAAAAAAAAAAAAAAAAAAAAAAAACCAGATATACGTGAAATGTTTGCTCTAAAATATAGATAATACAAATACCTAAAAACCAATTTCTTGAATTTTGGAAATTCAGC
The DNA here is from genome assembly GCA_963930645.1 of Salticus scenicus. Lineage (NCBI taxonomy): Eukaryota > Metazoa > Arthropoda > Arachnida > Araneae > Salticidae > Salticus > Salticus scenicus. The sequence goes on along the minus strand of OZ005652.1, from coordinate 323,803,340 downwards.
CCCTAAAGGAGGGAGGCGACAAAATGTGATTTCAAATAATCCTTTATATCGCAAACAAACAAACAAACAAAAAGATATATGTGAGATTTTTGCTCTTAAAATATAACTCATACAAATATCTAAAAACCAATTTCTGGAATTTTAGAAATTCGTTCCAGGTGGGGCGGAAAGAGGGGGGGGGGGGTATTAGGCTACGGGAAAAAAAATAGAAATACAGTTAGACTTTACAAAATTGGTACAGATAGGTTTTAGAGGCCTGCATGTCGAATGAGGATATTTTCGAAAGTGTAAAGTTATTAGGAGGAAAAAAAAAAAAAAAAAAATTGAAAATAGAGTTAGATCGTTCAAACTTGGTACATACAGGTTTTTTGATACCTACAAATCGATTGCGGATATTTTCAAATTTGTAAAATTTTTAAGAGATCCGGGAAAGAGAGGGGCGAAGCGGCAAAACAATAGAAATAGTGTTAGACTATTCGAAATTGGCACGTATAGGATTTTGGGACGTACAAATCGAATGCAGATATTTTCAAAAGTGCAATATTTTGAAAATATCTGCATTCGATTTGTATTATTATTAGGATAGACGGAAATTATTAGGAAATTATTAGGATAGACGGGAAGGGGAGGGGCGAAAGAACTAAAATCTAGAAATAAGTTTTAGAGCGATGAAAAGTACTAATATTAGGTTAGGTTTAAAGGCCCGATAAATCAATTGCGGAAGTGTAAAATTTTTACGACGGGAGGGAAGGCGGGCGGGCGCAGTGGCAAAAATAAAGAATTTTAGATAGAACGTTGAAAATTAGTATTACTAGGTTTAAAAGACAGAGAAAATGATTTTGGATATTTTTGAAAGTGTAAAATAATTAGGAGGGGCGGAAACGGTGGGCGAAGGAACACGCGCGCCGTGCGCGCTTGTATGCGTTGCCGCGAGCAGTGTGGGCCCGGACTGATTATTCCACTAATTAAGAAAAAAATTTGTATTTTAATTGTATTGTAATTTTGTATTTTATATTTATGTTTTTCCCTTACGAATGTATCCCTTACATTCGTTAAAAATGTCTTTAAATGCGCAATCATTAAGAGTGTCATTTAAATCATGATTCATTAAATGCGCCCGAGTAGCGCAAAATGGCCTGCGTTTCCGAAGGCAGTGAAGAATCGTTGTGACATTTTTCTGGATCAGAATTCTTTTTTCTCCTTTTTTTTTTCACATGATAAAAATTAATGAAATTTGGAGAATTCGTTAATTATTGTGATTCATTTAAAAACATTTACCAGCGAAGCGGGCATAATCTTCTATGGTTAAATTAAAATATTTGAAACATATATATATATATATATATATATATATATATATATATTACATTATGCATTTTAATTACTCAGTTCTTTAAAAAAATTTACAGTGAGTTTCATTGTTAATAAAACTTTTTATAGAGGGTTGGAGGTAATAAATGTATGAAAAACGGTGCACAAAATCAGAAAGATAACCGCAAAATATTACAAAATTATAATGGAATAAAATTTAGAGGACTTTATTACAAATGATCTATCACAATAGAACTCAGGGATTTATTTGAAAAAGGGTTTTTTATAAATAATTTTTACATATTTTATAGTTGTTTTTTTAAATTAAACGAAATTGAATAATGTAATTAAAATATTAGTTTTTATTCGTAACAAAATTAAATATGTTTCAATGAAATTTTAAAATAAATAAGACATTAAACTGTGAATACGACAAAATCATTTATAAATTATAAATATATATTCGATATATTAATATATATATATATATTAAAACAATTTAAAGATTATTAACATTGATTCTGATTTTCTGAAGAAAACCTGGCGCCAATTAAGGGGACGTATCTCCTTTGACGATACCACTGAAGTAGGCTTCATATAAAATCTTTTATTTCCATTTAATATTTCTAAATTAAACAATATTAAATTTGTTCAATAAAATATATATATTAAGGCAACAATTCTTACGGTTTTTAATACATTTTGTTACAGATTTGAAATCTTTAAATTACATTTTCTTAGTTTGTGATTTTCTTGAATTCGTGATCTTCAAAATGTTAAAATTAAAATATTTTTCTTTTTCTTTCTTTTCTTTTATTAGGACTGAGGACTATAGTGTCAATCTACGGATTTTTACAATACCAGTTTTATGATAGTTGGACATTTATCGAAATCGAAAATTTATCGAAAATATAATTGAATAATTTGAAAGCGATGTTATAATTTGAATTAAAAAAAAAAAAAAAAAAAAAAAAGAACTAATTGTCCTCCGTAATAAACTAAATTCTGCTTTTGCCAGAATTTCTTTAAAATCTCTCTCTCTCTCTCTCTTTTTTTTTTTTTTTTTTTTTTTTTTTGTTTTGTAAAGAAAAAGAAAAGAAAATTAATAATAATCAGTTTCAAAACGGACAGTACCGATTTTTTTTTTTTTTTAATAATTTTGAATTATGAAATGAAAAGCGAGCGTGCAAAATGAAATAAAAAATAAAACCAGATAATTAAGTTTGAGTTTGAGTTGGTAATTTTTTTTTTTTTTCTTTCTTTTCTATTTCTCAATATTTTATACTTTATTTAAAAATATAAAAGAGAAGGAAAAAGAAAAGAAAAGATAGAAACAGAAAAAAATAATTGCACAAATTATGTATTTTTGTCTAAAATGGCGATAAAAATTCAAAAGTCGCCAAGGGAAGCTATATTAAGGCTGTACAATGATCAGATTTACTTATTTACTTATTATTATTATTATAATAATTTTTTTTATATGTTTAATGGAACCTAATTAAAGGAATTATGGATAGATTTTGAAAATTTGTTATTTAGTTTTCGAAAGAAAAAAAATTTAAATGTGGGAGTTTTCGAAAAATTTGAAAAAAAAAAAAAAACAGACTTTTTTATATTTATAAATTTTTATATTTATATTTTTTATCTTTTAAAGATATTGCATAATCTATCCCTAATTATTTTAAGTTAATTCACAGGTGAGTAAACGGATTAAAATGATGGTTCCTGCCTAATAAATAAATATGCTACGACAAATAAATTGTTTTTTTTTTTTTTAAAGAAATGGCTAATTTAGGTACAAGGTTTGGTTCAAAAATATGAGTTACAAGTAACAGCATTTAAAAAGTAATAATAGCGGACAGAATAATTTTCTCAAGGGGGATATAGTCTGTTAGTTTTCTTACAGAAATTTTGAGAGTAAGTAGAGTCAGTTTGCTGACGCTTCAGAGAGACTCTTCTTGAATTTAAAGAACAGGATGCATAAAAAAGTGGTCTCACTAAAAGTTGTGAGACGTGATTCACTTTTTAATTAAAGTAGTTTTTCTGCATGTCGTGTGATGATGATCTAATCCTGAAAAAGAGTGCTAAGCTAAGTCCATACAGCTTATAAACTCAAAAAATACTGAAAACGTTACAATAGGAAGTCAGGTACCATCTCTCCATATATCACCCAGTTACTATTTCCGCTGATCCGGATCAAAATTCTAGTTCCTGTTTTTTGGCTGGTGCTGCCATCTTTCACCAGCTTCTGGAGCTAAAGGCTGTACTTCCTCCCTACGAGACGCACCTAAATAACGGAAGACGCACCCCTCATGCCTTAAAACAAATCCGGTTAGTTCCACTACGGGGCTCGGAATTTCCGAGTGGCATACGACAACAACAACAACTAGTATTTCCTTTTTCTGACATGCAATAAATACTATCTGATACAATATTCTTAGCAGACAGTATTACGAATGCAGTTACCGTGAACTAGCTTAATCATCAAAAACTTGAATTATACCTAGCCGAGTTAAACAAATTAGTTCTACTTTCAGATAATCGTTCTAAAATGTTCCCTGATTGTATGAAAAAAATTTTCACAACTGTTCCTCTTACTTCCCGTCAACAAGCGGACGAGCGGTTCAGTGCCCAAAGCTAGTAGATGGGAAGCGCCGTATCCAATCCCAGGTCACGCTCATTGACCTAGCCGTTCGGAGTTTTTCATGGTTACGTAAATACGGGCTAGGGCCCCTTAAAAAGACCCCCACGGAGGTCATTCCACCTATAGGCCTATACCTTAGCGTAGTCGACCAGCCTTCAACCCTTCATCCAACCAATTATTTTTTTCCCTTTTGTAATATCTGTTATTTTAACAAATGATTTTTAACTTCCTTTTTAACCTCTTTTTTTTTTTTTTTTTTTTAAATCCATCTTTGTAAATAAAATAAAATAAAATAGAAATAAAATAAATATTAATTCATACAAGTACACTAGCTGAAAATGACATTCATTTGTATATTTTGCATAGAAAAAAAAAAAAAAAACAATATATTGCAGGTTATTATGTAACAAGTTTGTGACATAAAGTCTCTTTAAAAAACATTTTTCGAAATAGATTTCATTAGTATTTATCCTAGAACAATGATTTATTGTTTTTAATTTTTCTTATTTTCTTGTTAAAGTATATATTTTTATAAATAATTTGAATATTAACACAAGAGCCGTAAGGAAAATTATATAAATGTTTTTATAACGATAAAGTAAGATTGGAAGATTAAAAAATCAAGAAATTTCAGAACTCAGAATTTAAACTGTTTTAATAAGAATTTTAGCATTGTTAATTTTAAGATAATGAAATGGAGTTTAATTTATCTGAATTAAAACTTAAAATACAAAATGATTTCTTTCAGTTTAAAGCTGGTACTTAATTAAGGAGAAAAGTATCGAGAATGAAAAAATAATTTTACAGTTTTCAAATTAACTTTATTTAAACATTTTGTAAATCTCTCATTTAATATTAATGAAAAAGAACTTTTAAAGGTTAACAATGAAGGTTATAATCTAATTAAAAATAAAAAATATAAAAATCAGAACATTGAACAACAGAATTTTTTTAAACATTGTTTGTTATTTACAAATACTTTAAAGAATTTATTACTTATTTAATCCTTTTGTTTTAATTAACGCTTAACGTGGTTTTATTGGGGATTTTAAAACAGAAAACGAGCTTAAATTAAAAAATGGAAATGTACAGTGTAATAAACATAAATTAAGATTCTTGTTAAATTTAATCTTTCTTTTGTATACATAAAAAGAATGAATTAAAATCGTGAAATGTTCTGATCTCCAGTTTTCGATTGATTTAGATATTTTTGGATGTCCTGAACACTTTGACAGTTTTCAGAAAATGTCTGTCTCTGTAAATCAAAATATAAAAAAATTTGTGAACTTTGTATCTCAGTAACCAATGAACTAAATTTAATCAAACTTGTTATTTAGTTGAACGTTCATCTAAACTGGCGCTGATTACATTAGGGAATTAATAGTTCAACAAGTTATCTTCATATTTCATAAGCTTGAACAGGGCAGTATAGCACAAAAATTCGTATAAATGCGCATAATGAGGATTATATTTTACTTTTCTATGCGAAATAATATATGTAATACGTAGGGTTCAGAATTTTAGATCGTTATAAAATTTAGCATTTAAGAGATACGTTGATAAAACCAACAACATTCAAATAAAAATTTAAATCAAGCTGAATGTTAGCACTCATTATTTGCTTATGATCATTTTTCTTCATTTAATTAATTGACTAAAGCCATTTTTGGAGATTAAATTTAAAATAGATACTTACACTAATGATTACTTATTAGAACCAATACACTTAAGCTTACAAAGAATTTTTTGTTCGAATTTCAGAAACTAAGAATTTTATAAAAATAGGCAGCAAGTATCTGGAATTTGAAATCGGAATTAAAAGTGCTCAAACCTAGAATTATTCCTTCATCAGGGAACGAGTCTTCAGAAAGAGCTGCTAAATCGCAAGATTTCGGAAAACTGTGCAGCTAAACCAAGCCAAAACCAAGTGCATGTACCTATCTTGCGACAAGACTCAATTAAAAAAAAAAAAACATCTTTTATCCATATGCCAATCAGACACCAAACTCACACAACTCAAGTTGCGAACAGCACATTTTCTAAGTAAGTAGAAAAATTAACTTCTGGACCAACCCCAATTAATCGATTAAAAATCTTCAAATGAGCCTTTTCAATAATAATTAAACTCATTATTTTTATTTTATTTTTATTTTACTAAGTCATAAATCCTTCAAGAATTACCCCTCTCTCTCTCTCTATATATATATATATATATATAATCATTTTGATAGTAGAAGCAAAGGATGAGAACAATAGAATACAGAATAGTTAGTCAAACAATTCACTAAAGAGACATACACACGCCAAACAAAGAAACAAGATTTCCCAAATTGATTCAATTATCAAGTCCAACAATAGCACTGACGTCAATCCACTGTAGAACAATACCTGTTGAAAATTGAAATAGGACCGTGTAATTAGACTCTGAGGAAATGAAGGTTAACGCTAGGACAATATTTCAAGGTGAATAAAGAGAACCCTGGAATAAACATCAATGACCCATTAAGTGCAGTAGAAGCCAAGTAACAGACACAAGATCACCAAAACCAAAAAGATCAATAAGAATGAACAATTTCTCTATGTAGGAGAAGCTCTGAAAAGTGAAAAAAAAAAAAAAAAAAAAAATCATCAGGGGATGAAATACACATATTTAAAGAAACCAAATTTAATTTTTAACAACCCGCAAAACAAACGATACAACAAACCAACTCAACCAAATCCCAACAGAAAAACTCAAACTAAAACGAAATACGGGAAAAACAGAAAAAGAAAAAACAACCCAAGAAAGGAAGGAAGGAGGGAAGCGGCAAGACTTGTGACTTGCCTGTGGGGTTAAACTAGTTTTGCGCCGGCAACACTCCCCCAGTCAGCCATATTAGGAGACACATGGATGAAAAAAAAAAAGAAGGCAAAACCCCATAGCAAATAAAGAAATATATATATAATATTAAAAGTCAACCAGATTTTTTTTTTCTTTTGTATATGTAGGGCAATCGTTTTATCAGTAACTGGAAATTTTTTTCAAAGTGGTACGTTTCACAAGAACTCGTCAATAACTTTAAAATGAATAGTTGAAATATAGATATGTGATAACTTGAAACAAGTTACTGATCTTTTTCAATTTTATCAAATAACAAGCAAACAATAGAAAAACATAGGAAGAAAAATAGAAAGAAAGAAAAAAATAGGAAAAACGCACTTCTAAAGATATCTTCTGTATAGCATAAAATTGATTTTCTATAGATGTGGGATGGCGAACTTATGTGGGCTTTAAAATGAATTAATATTTAATTACTATTAATCATTTAAATTTAATAAAGAAAGTTATTATACACTATATACAAAATTATAGTTTGAATCAAAATTAAACGGCCGACTAAAACAGTCACATTTAAGAGTCAGAGTTCACTTTCAATAGTTCACTTTTAGCACAGTTCTCGTCAAAAGAAAATTACACATAGCTTTCGTTTTGATCACTTTAGAAAAGCACACGGCATGGTACAGAACACCGTTTCGGCGAAAGCCCGTCGTCAACAGATCAAAATCCGAACGTCTAATGCACTCATCACAATGCAAGCGTCTACTAAATTCTCTCCGGCAAGTGCTCTCAGCTCCCGTCTATGAAGATACGTGCTCCGGAAGTGACGTCCGTCTGACATTACGGCTACGTCATTCCTTTAAGATTCTACGCTCGCCGTCTGCAGTGCTAGTTTCAGAATCAAATGTTAGGGAAACATATATACTACATAGATGTATCATAGGTATACTACATAGATGTATCATGTTGTCTGTGATTAAAATCTGCATTCATCATGGAAGATATTTTGGACAAACAATATTTTAATATATAATATATACTGCTTGAATTTATGTAAAAAATATTGAAAATTGTTTTTGGCGACCACAACAAATTAGTATTTTTTGTTACAGTAGGCAGCAAAATTATTCCAGCGCTATCAAAAATTCCTTATAAAAAAATACACTTAATACTGTTTTGTTAAATAAATCCTTATCGAATCATGTTCTTAGTCAGTCTCAAAACATGATTCGACAAGGATTTATTTAACAAAACAGTATTAAGTGTTCTTTTTTTACATAGGAATTTTTGCTAGCCCTCGAATAATTTTGCTGCTGACTGTATATAAAATGATGAAACTTTAATAATGATGAAAATAATTTCTATTTAAAGTATTTTTTAAAAGAGATTTATTTGTAATATGATAAATTAAAGGGAATTTTTTAATGAACATTTGATTTTTTTTTTTTTTTTTTTTTTTTAATATCCGAAATAATATTTTGCAATGACAATACAACTCATTAGAACTTTTTTATTCTAGAATCTTTGGTGTGTCGGAAAAAAAAAAAAAAAAAAATCCACATTTACATGATGAAATCGGACTATTTTCTTTCAATAATACAGATTTATTTATTTATTTTACTTATTTATCCATTTATTTATTTATTTATTTATTTTGAAGTACAGTTTTTCAATTTGCTAACATTTTTTGCTGTGTTAAACATCTGAACTGGCTAATGGAATTAAAAATAAACGTTATTTACTTAAGCTCGTAAAATTAATAATGTGGAAAGAGTTGAATATGTCATTCACAAATGTGAATAACATATTTTGTACAGTTTTCCATTAAAAGAACTAGTTCTATTACGATTTATTATCTAATCTTACCATTCACCGGCTTAATCATATTAATAAATTATTTGTCAGACATTTATTATTATCTGTCAGACATATCAAGATACTAATAGTTATCAATCAATGTATGATTCGAATTTCGAAAACTTAAATTTATTGTAAGGTACTGTATTAACTATTTTCTCGTAATTTTTAAAAATTAATTAATGATATTTTGTAAGATTCTTAATTAGTGTGTATATATATACATATATAAGGTACGAGGAGAAATCTTACTACTATGTAAGTTTACTCTGAATAATAAACGGGAAAGTTACATGCAGAGGGTTAGGGGGAATCAGATTAATTTTAAAACTTTTCTAAGAGTTTTCAGCATTACTCAAGAATGTAACACAGGTGGTCTTTCCTTTCTACATTTCGGTACGACTCTCTCGGATTATTTTTCCAACGGCGCCGGTGTTGGTATTGCCATTCTCTGCCGGGTAATTTTTTTTAAACTGCTGTTAAGCCAAAGTTCTGTATTCCATACTAGCAGTGGAGCTCGGTAAGCATCAGCTAATAAAAATAGTTTAATAAAATTATACTAGTCAATAAAATAAATCAGCCAATATAATTAGTTGGAGTTTTCTAATTACAGTGAAGCACCGTTTATACATCGTTCGAGGGACTGGCGTAAAAAAGACGTATAAATGAAAATACGTATAATCGAAACTAAAGAAATAAAACTTTGATTACTACAAATTTAATGGCATTGAAGCAAAATTTCAGTGAAAATACAGATTAACAAAGTTTTTAAGATAGGAACTAGTATATTACTTTGTAACAGAATTTATATTTAAATAGATAATAATTAAATTAAAAAGATTTATTGTAAAAATTGTGAAAAAGCATATCATTAATGCACGCTTTCAGTACTAATAATATTTCTCATATCTTGCACATTGTATGATATATCTTAAGTACTACATGAACACATCTTGAGTATTAAGTATATATATATTGTATATCTATAATAATCAGGATTATACAATTTATGCATATCCAGGTAGTTATTTAATTCCATTAAAGAATATTTAATAGATGCCTGACGTGCAGATTGTCTGTAAGTAATAAGAACTATATTATAAATTAAGTCAGATATTATTATTATTTTTTTTTTACTTGTGTTTTGTAAAGCAAAATAAGTTCGTAGCTTTTCAATGCAATACATTGGATTTTTTGTAAAAGGTGTAATAACATCTTCATATTTTATATCATGGACGCTTAAATTAACATCTGACAATTTGTTTTCAATTGGTTCATGGATTGTGAACAATTCTGAAGTCATGATATCACAGTTCATATACCCATCAAAATTGATATTCAGAATGGATTTTACACCTTATTTAGAACAGAAAAATAACCAGTAAACACCGAGAAAAAATTCTGTAACTGTCATCTATAATCTAGTAAAAATAGCTCCATGTCATCCTTAAAAATTCTAGTCTCCTTTAAAAGCGAGTTCTAGAAACCCCTATTAGAATTAAAGGACGTTTTGTCTATATAGAGGTCAAACTTATTTAAAAATCTCAGCAAATAAATTTGAGTACAAGAGGTATGTTTTAGCAAATATAATATTGGTTTATTACCCAATTCTAGAAAATCAAGTGAAAATTTCTCGCAATACAAAGAATACAGAAAATTCAGAACATTCAGATTATTGTTTCACAATCTAGAAATGAATAGATTACAAATTCTGGATAATTTCGTCTATTCAGCTTATTGGCGTGCCTTATACGCATAGTTCGGAAATCTATATTTCTAGTTTAGAGATTTAGAAAATGATCACTTATTCGTTCTTGATAAATACGGTATATATATTTTTTCTCAGTGAAGAAATTATGCGAATTTCAGAATAGTGGAAAAGACGTATAACCGATATTTAAGGCGTATAAACGAATTATTTTTACATTAAAATGTATAGTAATAAATCGGGATTTCACGAAAAAGACGGATAAATGTAAAAGACGTTTAAACGGTGTTTTACTGTATATTGATTTTTCATATTTGTATTCTGAACTAAAGTGGTTAGATTTTTTTTTCTCGTGATAATATGTAGGAGACTAAGCTAATTTTGTCTTTAATAGTAGTTCTTGAACTATCTTACTTTTTTTTTACCTGCATTGAAGAGCTTCCCTGACTATTGACTCAACGTTTTATGGGTTCTTTATTATTTAATCTCTGCTTTCACTTTAAAATTTGTTTAAGTTTTTTTTTTTTTTTTTTTTACCTGACATCAGTTTGAATTTTTACTTTATTATTTTACAATTTGTGTCTTCGTTCTGATCTTCTATTTTGCTGCGTTTTCTTGCACATAAAGTTTGTGAATTAGTTGTCATCATAATATTTATTTCATTAATTATTGATTTTTAACCATCCACATCCACATTCATATATATATATATATACAGGGTGGCCATAATTAAACTGCAAGTGTTCAAGGAGTGCTGGAGAGAACACTACTGGGAATATTCCAGTGAAATTTGGTATCTACACGTTTCAGAACATGCGCAAATCAAATATGCAAAAAAAAAAAAAAAAAAAAAAAATCGCCATTTTCACCCGATAGATGGCGCTGTACCGTATTTCAACGCTCACCGGTGGCGTATACAACATCCAAAACTGATAGACAGAGCATACATCACTTACAGTTTATCAAAATTTATGGATTGTTTGTTTAATTTGTGATCTTTATTTACATTAATTTTTGATTACATGATACTGTAAAAATTTAATTACTGAAGCGAATTGTATGAAATGTTGATAAACTGTAAGTGATGTTTTATATTGTTTATATGCCTCTTAGAATGTCATTATGCTCTGTCTATCAGTTTTGGAAGTTGTATATGCCACCGGTGAGCGTTGAAATACGGTACAGCGCCATCTATCGGGTGAAAATGGCGATTTTTTTTTCTTTTTTTTTTTTTTTTGCATATTTGATTTGCGCATGTTCTGAAACGTGTAGATACCAAATTTCACTGGAATATTCCCAGTAGTTTTCTCTCCAGCATCCCTTGAACACTTGCAGTTTAATTATGGCCACCCTGTATATATATATGTATATACTGTCACCCCTCATTAACGCGAACACTGTTAACGTGAATTACTTTTAACATGAACTGTTCTTACAATCCCCGTCAAAATGAAGATTAGTTTAGTTATATGAAGATTAGTTACTGATAGCATGAACAAATTTTTTATTCCCCTTGAGATTCATGTTAACGAGGTTCGATTGTATATATATATTCTTTTCTCCTGTATATACATATTTATGAAACATTTTTTTTGTCTATTATTGAAGTTTGATGATTTTAACTGCAAGGGCAGAGAAATATAAGCTTTTTTTTTTTTTTTTTTTTTTTTTTTTTTACACTCTTCGCGTATTTTATGACGCTTCTAAGTACTGCCAATTTATAAAGAGTAAAACTTTCAGCATTTGACTCTGACATCACAGTAAAAGAATTTCATATCTAAATCCATGGCAATTTCATCTGTTTAAAATTGATAGTTTGTCTTAAAAGGATATTAAACGATAATCGTCTTCGTCAATGTCAATCAAAAACCATTAATCCTTAAATGCACGATTTTTTATTTTATTACATAAAATTATGTTTAATTCTAAGAGAGTTTTATTACACAGAAAAAATAATGAAAAAATGAGATTTTTTTAATATGTTTATTTTTATAAACTTTTTCTTACGTTTCATATCTGCTACAATGTGTGCAAAATTACAAATCTTACATTCAACAAAAACAAAAACAAAAACAAAAAACCTACAAGGATTATTTATTTATTAGGGATTACAAAAGAACAGGTATTTATAAAGTACTAAATGTATATTCTTTAATAAATGACACTTGCCAAACTTTTTGTTTTTATTTATGGAAATTTGTGTAACAATTTTTTTCTTTATTGAAGCATAGACACACGAGGCATTTTGTGCACTGTTAAAAATTTCAACAGAAAACTCTGTGTAATCTATCATCTTAAGTCTTATGTAAAATTACGAAGAAACATAAACAGAGATGTTAAAAAAGTATTTTATACATTCATTTTAATAACTAATATTAATTTAATTAATTATTGCTGAGAATATATTTCGGACTTGGAATGCTTTTTCTAAATTAGAAACAGTCGTTTTTATTTGTAATTGAAGATTGAGAATCTCGATTATTCACTTTTAACAAAGAATTATTGTAAATTTACAGAGATTCTCGATAAATATTTACATTAAATTTACAGAAATGTTTAACCAGAGCCTCCTTAAGTAGATTCCTTCCACGCGCTTCGAATCCCAATGTTAAATTAGGCAACATTTAAAAAACAAAACTAACGCTAGGTGACAGCACCTACGCAGAGCAACAATTTTCTTCTGTTTCATAGATAAGTTATATTTTTCATATAAAATCTAGCTATTAATTTCAATTTAAAGTCCAAAATTGTATTTTTTTTCTTTTAATTTGAAAAAATGATGTGAAAGTGCTTTATCGTAAATATTTTCAAAAAAATATTCAAATATTTATATTTAAAAATGTATAGGGTTTAATTTTCTTCGAAAGTGGACAAGACCTATTTTAACTTTTCAACTAATTGAATTACAACGTATCAAATAAATAACGCCTTTTTTTTTTTTTTTTTTTTTTTTTTTTAATATATTATTAATTAAAAAACGAAATTTAAAATTAAATAAGCAAAAACATGGCATGTCTATCACGCGATTAAATTATTTTTTATATATTTATTCAATAAAAATTTCAAATTTTTTTTAAATTTAGATATTAGATGAAAGTTTCGTTTATATAAATTAAAATCTCTGAACTTTAAATGAGTTCAGTTTAGAATGAATAATTTATAATGATAAATTATTAAAATCATATCTTTTTTTTTCTTTTTTTGGTCATGTCCTTTACGTTACATTTTTACCTTATTAGGTGTGAATTATTTTTCTTAAATCGAGAATTTTATATTATTTATAAGAAAAAAAGACCAGCACATTAACGAGATAAGTTAACATTCAGTAATAAAAATTGGAGAAGAAAACAATCTGTTGTCTAGTCCGTCACAAAAAATAAATAAATAACCATTAAGATTTAAATTTTTAAAATTAAGGATTTCTTGAGTATAAGTTTTCTCTCGCACGAAAAGTTTTTTTTTTCAAGATTTTATTAGCTCCACCAGTTCCGAGAGGGTATGCTTTCGAAACTGATAGATATTTTCGAAATAAAGTTGTGTTATGTTTACATGTTTTGAGGTCTCCTGAAACGAAAAATGTTTTTAGCGGTTGGTCTGTGCGCGTCGGTTTGTCTATCTCGGATATACTTGGAAAATGCTGAAAGTGTATTTCATTTTGTGTTAAGTGTTTTTCATTTAAGACTAAATTTAAATGCACAATCTGATGTGCACATAGTTTATTGAAAACATACAGGGCTATCCAAAATTAAGCTAAACGTTCTTTTCTGTAGAATGTAATTGATGGAAGTGCTTTGCTACATTTTTTTATGTCGACGAATACTGTTGAAGAAGGAAAATTAATTTTTCGAGCCTATAATGTAAACAAAGTATTTTTTTGAAGTTCTATTTTCAACTCAGGTTTTTGAATAAAGTCACGTTTTGGTGTTCTCTGAATACAAAAAAAAAAAAAAAAAAAAAAAAAATTAAGTTTTTAGTGATTGATTTATATGCATATTTATTATCAGATTAACTTAAAAACAAACAAATGCAGGAAATTCACAATTGTATTTTAAAACTCGTATTAGGTTTCAATTTGAAAAATTTGATAAAGATTGGCAAATTTAAGTACAAATTAATAACATCCTTGAAATATTTTTACTTCCATTACCCTACTACCGTAGGTAATGAAAGTATTGTGTTCGGTCCAAAAATTCGATATCGAGTTTTCCCCTGATTTATATTTTTAAGGTCTCATGAGTCCAAAAATGTAGTTTTTGGCAATTAGAAAGTATATGTGTGTGTGTGTGTATGTGAGTGTATGGATGTGGAGAATTTCTATTTCAAAAAATCAAGTCATCTTTCTGTTATATCTGATAATTTTTCAAATCAGTAATCATGATATTTAATTTTTACATGAATTTTTAATTCCATATTCCAATTGTGTGGTAAAAGGTTAATAAAAGTAATGTTATGAATCTTAAAACTTAATATTTTTAAAAAGAACAAAAGTAGAAATAAAAATTTTCTATTTTTTCTTTTCAAGATTCCCAACACTTTTGTTTCGATTTAACTGAAATAATCAAATTTTTATACGCATTTACACAAGTCTTTAAAAAACAGTTGTATTAAAAAAATATAAATCAATCTTGTTCCTATATTGGAGTATTTTATAGTTTTATTCATAAGATACTAATGTAATTTATGAATAAAACTATAAAATACTACAATATAGAGTTACTTCAAAGTAACTAAGAACAAGTTATTTTTCTGTATTCCTACATCAATAAATAAAAATTTCATTTCATTTTGTAATAAGCATAACTATTTTATTTGTTAAATCTAACTTACTAACAGAGGTGTTAACCCTCGGAATTTTTATATCATAATTTCTTTTAAATTTATCTTCGTCTTAATCACAGAATTTACGATAATAAATAAAAATATTTTTTTTTGTGAAAAATATTATTGATATTCAAAAATCCGGAGGGCTGGTAATTTTGCATTAATTACTTATGCAGTTTACATACCTTGTCTTGAAATATTAAACCGTGAAAACTTATATTTTCACGGCGACTCTCCGATTTACAAAATGGAACGACGCAATACACCATATTATACAAAAAAAAAACCCTCTCACATTTGTTAAATTAATAAAACATAAACCATGAAGAACTCAATTGAAACTCAATTGAATCGCGGGAAATAAACAGAACTTTACGACACGGTATCATGCGCCATCTACTGGCTATGTTCTTCTTGTACTGTTGCCAA
The DNA here is from genome assembly GCA_963930645.1 of Salticus scenicus. Classification (NCBI taxonomy): domain Eukaryota; kingdom Metazoa; phylum Arthropoda; class Arachnida; order Araneae; family Salticidae; genus Salticus; species Salticus scenicus. Next base: position 323,787,752 of record OZ005652.1, on the reverse strand, counting down.
GTTTCCGAGCGACTCGCTAGGCATCTACTTAAGGAGGCTCTGGTTTAACAGTGTGCGTGACACACAGGTAAATCCATTGCAAATAGGCGTTTTGCACCAGTTTTTTTTTTTTTTTTTTTTTTAGCATTACAACTTGATCAATGATCAACTGAGTCTTGTCACAAATCTTTTGGTGGCACCACTGCTCTGGATATTTTTTCTTTTTTGTTTGTAATTACTCTTGAATTTCATTGCTTGTTTTTACCTCTTTTTAGAGCGGACCATTTCCCCATTTTGTAGAAAAGCTCATCAACTTCATTTCTGAAATGTTTTTGATTCAATACGTTAGATTTGGGGGGTCTTACCTCTTTCGTAAAAAATACAACAGTCACAAAATATTTCACATCTACAACATAAGCAAAAACTATTGTCATAACTTCAATAATGAAAATTATGTAATTATTTTAACAAGCATGAAATTACATACCTTCTTTTATGTAGATGATTTTTTTTCTTTTTTTTTTTGCAATAACTGTATTGCAAATACACAATAAACAATGCAAAACATCAACGAATTCTGAAAATATGGTGTTTTCGATTGCTTCCGCTCAAATTCAATGAAAACCAGTGCTATTGTCATCTGTTGTAAGACCAGCAATGATCCTTCTGAAAGTACAATGTAGCAGAAAAGCAACATAGATTAGTCAGTAAAAGTATTAGTAGATGGCACGACAGCACCATTGTTTTTCATGTAGCAGATATACTACACGATGCATTTAAGAGTTAATGTATTCCCTATATACGTTCTTTATGTAGTACCTACTTTTCAATCAACTTCGTAATCTGCTCTATATAGTGCATAGTTTTTATACCATAGGCCTGGTTTCACTACCATATTACCACTCATTACCATTCACTACCTAGTTTCACTACCACTATGGTTTCTATACCATATACAATATCTTACTTATTTTTCGAATGTGCTTTGCGCTGATATTCCAAGATTTTCGGGAAAATAAAAATCTTGCTCGATATTATTCTATACATCTTGAAAAACTATATAAATAAATAAATCCAAAGAACTCTCAATCCAGTGTCTATTAGTCACTGTACATAACATACAGAACATAAAAAATTTGAACGTGTCAAAATGCGCCATCTTAATAATGTTTTTTATTATTATTTCCAGCAGCTATTCGTATTTACTACATATTAGATAATTTTTCTTTCAATTTTTTGCTACTAACTTCATAACTCTCGATATTTAAACTTGTTTTCTCGAATATGTTTAGCGCTGATATTCCAAAATTTTCGGGAAATTAAAAAATCTTGCTCGATATTGTTCCATATATATCACAAAAATATTTTTTTAAACTAGATATATTCTGCTAACAAGCTTATATTTTATAAAAGAAATAATACGTTAAAAAAAAAAAAAAAAATCTTAATCAAGTTATAAATTTTATCGTAAGATAAAAGCTACTTTCCAATTTGATATGAAAATGCAGTAAGATGTATTTAATGCATCTGTATTATTTTCTTGTATTGAGATGATAATATAAATCTGAAAATGAAAGAAAATTCTTTCAGTAATGAAAATGCTGATACTTGCATTAAAGAAATAACATTAAGCGAAAAAATTCGATAATTTGCCAATGTATTCAGTACAACGGAAGAAAGTTTGAAATGAAAAACACAGCTGTCTGATTCTTCTTGGAGGCAATCAAGATGACATAAAGAAGATAAATATAGAACAGATAGATTGTTTAACAACAGAAGATTAATGCTGTTGCAAAAAAAAAAAAACTAAAAGTATAGCTTGAAATTAAAAAAGAGATCATGAAGAAATAGATTAAAAGAACGATAAATATTTGTGAAACAAAAATAGATTTTGCTTAGAAAAGTCAGAATTGTTTGTCTATAATCTCCTTTTTCGATATTATATTTGTATATTGCATAAGATTCGAATTTGCATTTTACAGATGATATGGAGTTATTAGAATTGCTCAAAAATGCAAACGTAGTTTTCATTTTGCATTCAGTTTTCAGAAATCATTAGAAAGATCTTAGTCACTTTTTTTCTCTATATATTAAAAAAAAAGTAACTGTCCCTGGCGTCAATTTTTTTTGTCTGCGACAGCATCTTCTCGCAGAGGGCAAAGTGCTCTGCATCATGAGAGGTATCAGTGTATTTCGACTGTTTCAAGGAAGGCATTTCAGCTGCTTAGAAATTTCTATCATTTTAATTACCGAAGTTATTAACAAAAACGTAGGATTTATAAAGGTATTTTGTTTGCCACCGGAGAAAAAGTTTCTCTTATGACGTTTTTTCTGTGTTGCTGACGTCACTTTTTTCAGGAAAATTAAAATGTGATCAATGGTGTAAATAAGAAAAATTGAAAAATTGGCATCTTTGAGATGCTCGAGAGAAGAAAAAAAATTATTTAGAATAGCAAAATATGAAAATAACCGATATTTTAAAAATATTAAGTAAAAATTTAATAAAAATGAAATGAAAATTAGTTTATATTTTTGTTTACATTATTATTTTATATTATTAGCTAAGTTTGTATTATTAGTTTTTATTTTAAGGTTAGGCGAAAAAGATTTAGAAATGAATAAAATGATTATGTTAAACAACGATTGGTATACGCAGGATTTTTGTAAAAAAATATTAAAAATCGAGAAAAATTATTTCCCGATTTAAATCCCCATATTTAGATAGGTATGTATTAGTTAGGAATAACTATAGAATTTCCCCACAGCTGAATTTGGCGATGTATTTTTGGCGATTATGGCTAAATCATAAATCTAAAAATCATATAGCATAAATGATAAAATCATAAACTAAATTATAAATTATAAAATCATAAATCCAAAATAAATAGCATGCAGGCTGCCATATTATATCGCAAACAGATCAGAACGACATCGTTATCGTTCAAATCGGCGCCAAATTCAGTTGTGGGAAATACTATAGTTGTACCATTAGGATCATGTGCATGCGTTAGATTAAGTTATTTTTATTGTAAAATTGATAAAATTTGAATTTTTAATTTCAAAACTCTAGAAAAAAAATGGCAAACTTCCATATTCGACTGAAAACATAAACATTTCATTTCAAAGGATGATATTTACACAATAAATATCCAACTAATATACTAATTAAAAGGAAAATGATAAATATTCTATCACAATTTGAAGTCAAATTTGTTTTCAAATGTCTAAATAAAGTATCGGATATAAGATACTAATATGTTGCAGCGGAATAGATTTGATATCGGTAATCCTTGGCAGAAAAAAAAATATCGCCAAATTATCTGGCGAACATAATTTAATTCCTTTCAAAAATCATGGTTATTTTAACAGCTTATATTAAGAGAGTAATGAATAATATGAAACAATATTTCGTACAATACATATTACGAAAATATACATCTGGCATGTATATTTTCGTATTACGTTTTTGATCGCCAAAAAACAAAAAACGCCAAGGACGACATAGATTTGAATTTTAAAATAATAATTTTGTCAATTTGACAGCAAAATAACTAAATCTAACACATGCACATGATAACTAATACACATATACACCCAAATATGGGGATTAAAATCGGGAAATAATTTTCCTCGATTTTCAATATTTTTTTACAAAAAATCCAATGGGCGATTAACATAGGAAATCATTTTCTTACATTCACGGACGGTCAGTGACATCACACTTCGCTTGCGTATAGAATTAGAGGTTAAGCCCAGAAATTTTGAAAATGAAATTTACGAGACAACATAGATTAGTTTATATAAAAATTTAGCTTTTTTAACTCAAAACATATTTAAAATGATGGATGTTTACTATGACCAATTTAGCGATTTTTAAAATTTGGAAATGAAGAAGCTCTTACGTTTTTCGCCAAGGAATTCATTTACGCAACCACAAAAGCCATTTTAACTCTAGCCATGCCTTAAATATAGAGAAAAATTATAAAATAGTGAAATAATAATAATAATAATAATAATAAAATTGGCAACATATTTTTGTTTTATAAGCATTGATGTAAAACATTGCAGAAAACAGAATTTAATTTAATACAACAGGACCTTTTTTGTCTATTTTTCCATGCAATGGAATGAAGTAACTGCATTGCTAAAATATTTTAGTGACACCTAATACAGGACCTCACTGGCAGATTTTAAATTTTTCATTTATTTTGACGATGACTTAAATTATCTATCTCAGTTATGCATGTCAAGTTTTTTGCGAGAAAAGTCTAAGCTACTTCGGTGCGAAATTTAAAATTTCGCCAAGAGGTTAAACTGTACCATTGCTTTAGCACATTTTTTTTTTTTTTCAATTTTATTTTAAATATTTTTTAACTTAATTCAAGAGGGAAAAAAAAGAAGAAAATTTTTTATTTGGTCTAAATGTACAAAATATCTCCAGGTAAAATATTATCTGTATTATTAGAAAGAAAATAGCTAAAGTAGTTTTCCCTGTATCATTGATGTCTCTATAAAATAAATTAAATTAAATTATCCAATATCATAATATTTCATTCTCCACACGCATTTTTTATTTTCTAAATTCAATATTACATAATATATATGTAAAAAAGCAAGGTGTAATCAATATATATCCAGAAGATGTAGCCAACAATTATTCAGAAGCCGTCATTAACAAAAGTTCAGGAGATATCGGCAGCAACTATGATCAATATATACCAGTAGATATCGCCAACAATAATAATTATTCAGAAGATGTCGCCAACAAGTATTCTGGAGCCATTATGAATATTTATTCAGAAAATATTGTCAACAAATATTCAAAAGCCATCCAATTTATGAATGGTGAGGGTCTATCTCGAATACTTCAAACCGGCAATTCGTTTTTACAATATAATCAAGGATGAATTTTTCACTTATCAGTAGGTTTCGAAAAATGTGATTTTTTTTTTCTCTTTTTTTCCCCGATTTAACTTAGTATTTAATATAGTTTAAGAAATGGTAAAATCAGATATTGACGGGTATCTTGGCAAATTCATGGCGACAATGCAAAATCGCTATCTGAAAGAAATTGCCCTGTCGTACTACTAAAAGTGAAATGTTTAAAATAATTGCACTACTCCCATAAGATATTTGATTTCAATGGATCTGACAAAATCATACTCTTGAAAAATTGCACTTTAAAAAGTTGCATCTTAACTGTTGTAAGCATCATTTTAAACCTTGCTGCACACTGGAAATAAATGCAGAGTGTTACATATTGCCCTAAATTAACAAAAAAATCAATAGTAAAAATTATAGGCATTAGAAAAAATAAATTAATAATTTCTTTAATCAAGCAATAATACCCGAAAAATTCATCGTCAAATAGTGACAAAAATTTAACAAGTGGATCGTATACTAAAGCTGTAACGCTAAATCGTTTAGATGTTAAGAATTTCTCTCTGTTCTAAACAGTTAGTGCTATCGTTCTTTATTTTGTATGTCTAGCTTTCTACCATATGTTTTCTCTCAAAATAATGGTAAATTGTTATTAAATTGTCGAGCGTTAAAACAGATTTTTCACGTATTATAAACGATATAATATTAAATATTGTGTATTTCAATGTGATACGAAATATAGTGGATTTCTATAATATTGTTCAAATTTTCTCTTGTGTTGTGTATTATTAATATTCCAATTCAATGAAAGGCAAAGTTGCGAATAGTCGGGTAGAATCCAGCATGGGTTTATTAGTAAAGCAAGTTGGGGTGAGGGAAAGCCTTCCTCGGGGGTTGGTGAGCGGAGCGAGCAGGGGGCAGAGCCCCCTAGTTTAATAAATTATTATTTTTTCATTGATTATCATAGATGTTAAAAAAAGTATGTTATCTACAATTAACGGAAAAATAGTTTAAAATCTCCAGCATTAAAAAAGAAAAGGAAATTATTAATTTGCACATCCTCTGTAAGGACAATTAAATAATATTTTGTAATTAATGAGTAATTATACGAACATTCTGAACACGCAAATATCTTGGAAATATAGAGGTTACAATTAAAAATTATTATTATTATTAATTTTTTTAATTCTAAAATAAATAAATAAATTAAAATTAAAATTAATACCTGTTGCTTCAACTGATTAGTGAAGCAAGAGGTTTCTTTCTGAAGGAGATTCCTCATGCATATGAATGCATCTGATATAACAATAAATTCGTTTATCATAGAAATGTTATTTATTTCTAATAAATAGAGCTTAAAGTATAAATATTTAAAAGTTTTGAGATTAATGACAATTTATTTCAATGAAATGGATAAGGCAGGCCTGTGTAACCTAAAACACTTAGGGGGCTAAATTGCAAATCTATTTTATATAGACGAACGACGAACAAACACACACACACACATATATATATATATATGTGTGTGTGTGTGTGTGTGTATATTCTGTCGATAGATAGATAGATAGATACATATGCGTACTAGGGTGGGCCGATAAATGAATATTTTAGATAAACGATTTCTAATAGAAAAAAAAAAAAAAAAGAGTTGTACTTCGCATTCTCAATTTGGAAAAAATAAATAAATATTTATTTCTTTAGTTCGCTCAGGACATTTCAAAGCTCGTGGAAAAAAAAAGAAAGAAAGAAAAAGAAAAATTAAATACATGTATATTGAAATACAAATATTATTAATTTTTGTTCTATTACTATTCAAATACTTTCTTTTAACACTCTTTCCGTGTACATTCGGCAGAAAAATTATTCAAGCGCATATCAACACTTTTCATGTATTTATTTTATTTTATTTTATTTATTTATTTATTTATTTATTTTTTGGTTTGACCGTTAATTTTTATCATCAACTTACATTTTATATATATATATATATATATATATATAAAGAGCATAAGACTAAGATAATGACTAATAACTAATGACTCGTCAAATATTCACTTCAGAAAAAAGTATTAGGTGTGCATCTTTAAATACGAAATATTTCTAGTGGTTCAATAATTTCTCTGCCGACTGCATCTTAATAAATATTTGTATTATTTTACGGGATTTATATCGTGCATAAGCCGTAAAGTTTCTTGAAATTAACCAAAGTTGAATTTCTTGGCTTATTTTACAAATTGCAATATTTCGTCTTTTGTATTCCAGTTTCACACTTCTCGAAATAAATGCGCACTGTGCAGCTTTCGTTTGGTATGCAATTATAATTAATTACATTAACAATCCAAAAATCACCACGTTGAGATGACTGCATATCAAGTTCTAGCCTGCCCACTATCCAACCAGACATGATACACATTTATTTACAATACCTACATATTTATAATGCACTTTCATGTACATTTATTATATGATTTTAAACAAGTTTTTGTTTTATGATTATGGTTGAAAGCTTGATATATAACTCAGTTTTGGTATTGATGATCATGAGTATAAAATTGTTATTATAAATCCATCTCTTAAATCTTCCCCAAATACCTTTTCTGCAGATTCATTGACCAGCATCGAAATCCTTTCAACAGCCTGAATGTGACATGTAAATTTCTTGATTTTAAACTTTGGCTATTGTTTAGCTTATAGAAATGACAAAGATCCTTGCTTATCACATTTTCCATCTTTGAAGGCATAGTAAAACAGGGAGAAAGTAAACACGTGACCAACTGATCAGCGTTTCATAGTTCGAAACTTCAAAATTTAATATTAGTGGAAGAAATTCTCTTAACGATACATAAGTGTGTCTTGACGGTTGATCTCTTGCCTTGAGTATTCTTCTGAGGCTAACTCTTTTATATGTTGCCTGTAGTCTATGGCCAATTCTATGGCCAATAACAAGTTCTCACAGGGTTAGCAAAGAAGGCATTTCCTCACTAATCAAAATGGTAGTCATAATAGAAGCTAATGCCCTGATAAAAATTCTAAAACTGACATTCATTACAGTAGTAGCAGGTTACGTAATTCTCATTTAAGTTTTTGATGTCGAATTAATTGATGAGTCACCTTCATGTGTTTCTTTAAATGTCTTTTTAAGATACACATTTACAACTGAATCGTTGGAAGGACTCATTAAACTATTTATTAATATCACACAATCAGCAGATTATTAAGAAAATCATTTGTACTGAAAATTTTATTTTTCCAACTGAGCGAAAATAATGCCCGGACCGGGAGTCGAAACCCGGATCTTTAACTTACAAGATCAAAGTAACCTTGTAAGTCGAAGATCCGGGTTTCGACTCCCGGTCCGGGCATTATTTTCACTCAGTTGGAAAAATAAATTTTCATTATACATAATTAAACAATATTTCTCTATTGGTCTTGTAATTTTTTGTGCTCCTTCTTTCTGAGCCTTTATGTTTCTTTTCTGTCTAGATTACTAAGATAAATGTTTCTAGTAGTTCGTTGGTCATGCAAAAATGTTAGTTCTATAAGGGAATTTTTTTCTCTTTTTCACACTTACAATCAAAGTTTATAGGACAATCACAAGAACTCTAGTTTTCCACACGAAAGCACGAAAAGGTTATTGTGCATTTACATGCTGCAAATTCAAATTGTTTTGGTTTAACACCAGCGACAAAGCATTAAATTTTTTCTTAAAGTTGCTTTTATCTTTGTCTCTGTAATAAAAATTTTACAAATTATAACATGTATCATGATAAACTTTTATTAATTGTACTATTCTATAATGGGACACAGTTGGGATTGAAGATTTACGGTATTACTACTGTATTTGCGAACTAACGTAATTGTCAATAACAAAAAGTTCAGGCGTTTTTTAAGAAAATAAGGACAATCTGTACCTTTCATTGGACAATATAAAAGTACCTTCTCATATGTTAACAAAGTGTTTGTACCAAGTTAATTTGATAAACCAAAAAAAAAAAAAAAAAAAAAAATGGTAGCCACTATTACTAAAGGTAGTAATGGTAAAATAGCACATACACACACACACACACACACAAAAAAAAAAAAGAATCCTTTATATAGTACTACAGTAAACTCACTATTTAAACTAATATTTTAATACAACCCTACTTAATTATAATAATAAAATATTTTTGTAAAAAAATAGAACCGACTCCAAAAATCAACTACTATTCAAACAACTTTAAAAAGAAAAGTATAAAATGAAACTGTAAATTGCGCCTAAAAGTATAAAATAATTTCCTTCGCCAAAGAAACTATAACACTACAATTAATCATAATTTTGAAGTCGGCGCAAAATTAAATAAAATTTAATTGTTTTTTTAAAGGTTTGTTTTTAGATCGGTAGCAACAAATGCTATTGTCTCGAATGATCCATTTTCATGTTTCTTTTACTATTTTATCACTGTATACAATTGGTCCATTAGTAGCATCTACATAGAACAGTAAACATTCTTCACAATGCGGTATTTATGCTTCTACGAAGTTAGAGTTTCCTTTGCAAATTTGGTATATATTTGATAACTATCATCCTTGGTGGCTTTTGGATTTTGCGATCAAAACGTAATGCAAAACTATACACGCAAGATGTATATTTTCATAATATATATTGTTCGAAGTATTGTTCCACATTCTTGATTACCCTCTTAATGTACCTTATCAAAATAATCATGATATCCCATAGAAATTAAATATGTTTGCCAGATACTTTTGCGATTTTTCTTTCACCAAGGACGTCCGATACCAGCATCTTCGCCAACTTTTGCTGCTTACGAAATCTTATTTATTTTCTTAAATCAAAGTTGTTTTCGGCTGCGTTTTGCAGGTGACAATGTGAGATGTGTATTTTGAATAGGATTTGATTTTTGTATTGAATAAAGGTATCAATTTTTATTTAGTGACAATGTGAGATGTGTATTTTGAATAGGATTTGATTTTCGTATTGAATAAAGGTATCAATTTTTATTTAATATTGTGCCGACTTCAAAACTTATGATTAATTGTAGTGTTATAGGTTGTTTGGCGAAGGAAATTATTTTATACTTTTAAGCGCAATTTACAGTTTCATTTTATACTTTTTTTTAAAAAGTTGTTTAAATAGTACTTGCTTTTTGGAGTCGATTCTACTTTTTTACAAAAATATTTTATTTTTCTCTTTTCAGTGAAAACTTATTCATATAGTAGAACATCAGAAGACGTTCGACGGCAGTTTCACTAATCACAAACTCCAAGAAAAGTGACGTAACACAAAAAATGGTTTATGTCACTGAAAAATACATGAAATGCACCCAATGTGAACACAAAAGTTACATTTCCATCTAGAAATTTATCCACTCGAGAGACAGTTGTGCCAGTTTAATTCTACGCAAATTATTTTTAAGTTGATTTTCCTCAAATGCAGCATTTTTAAGTTGTGTCACTTTTCTTGCCTTTATCGGATATGAGCAAAAAACAATCTATTGAATGAACATACGTTAAATTAAGAAGTCTTTAGAAATGTGAAGAACGGGAGCAAAATATGCACTGCAGCGAACGGACAGAAGTTTCAACATCGATACTTACATACTGCTTTTACCAGTGTAGCTGCATGCGTTCAGCAGTTAGAGTGAGAACAGACTTTTGTGAGTATCCTGTAATTTGTTTATATCTTAATGAAATCATAATGAAACCTATTTCAAGTCAAGATCATTACGACAACAAAAAAAATATTAAAATTAAATCATCTCTTATGAAGTCATAAGCTAACAAATTTCAACAACAACAACAACGAGAAACATGGTTTGTATTGAGAACCTCTTCCTTTATGAAGTCGGCATATGCGTTAATCGATGTGACCTCTTACAATAACCATACTTTGAACTTTACATAGCATAAATGTCACCCGCTACGATACAACATATGCAATGTCGTTCAAGTGTGCACAAAATAGAAAATTGTTAACAAACAAATGCACGTTTTAAGCATTCAGTTTTTAGCATTATTTTCTAAAATATCTTTTCGTACTAAATCGATGATGCTCTGCAATTTGATGATTAACTTTTTTCCCCTGTCTTGAACCGTTTCCGAGATAGGAATGCTAACTCCACTGTTTTCCACCAGGTGGCACAGCAGGCGGTTGAATCGCGTAGAACATGTCGAGTTTACTATACCTACATGCCACTTTTATGACTATTGCTGACTATAGCTGACTTTTTTGGGCACCCTGTATTAAGAACACCCTCCTTTCTGAAGTTAGTTGTAAACGACTTTGCGCTAATCGATGTGACCGCTTACAGTAACAGTACTTTGAACCACAGAGTATAAGTGTCATACGCTACGTTGCAAAGTGTGCAACGTAGTTCAAGTGTGCACAGTGTAGGAAATTGCGAACAAACAGCTGCACGTTTTATGCGTTCTATTTTTAGTAATAATGTCCAAAAACTGTCTTTTCGTAGTAAATCGATGATGCTCCACAACTTCGTAATTAACTTTTCTCCCATCTTGAACCGTGTTTGAGATAGGAGCGCTAATTCCGCTGTTTTTCAACAGATGGCGCTTTATTTTCTTTAGATTGTAAAGATATTACAATGGGACCTACTTCAGACCAAGATCTTTACAACAAAACAAAAAGTATCAAGTAACCGTATTTTGATCTATATATGCATGTCTCACCAGCTACGCTACAATGTGTGCAATGTAGCTCAAGTGTGCATAGTGTAAGCAATTGCGAACAAATAAATGCACGTTTTTAGCATTGTATTTTTAGCATCAATGTTTAAACTATCTTTTTGTACTAAATCGATGTTGCTCTGCAATTTTATAATTCACTTTTTTCCCCTGTCTTGAACCGTTTCCGAGATAGGAACGCTAGCATGAATGTCTAAACTATCTTTTTGTACTAAATCGGTGATATTCTTCAACTTTGTAATTCACTTTTTTCTCTAGAACCGTTTTCGAGATAGGAACACTAACTCCGCTATTTTTCACCAGGTAGCGCTGCAAGCGGTTTAACCTTGTACTGTATGGCCACTTTGCTATACTTACATACCATTTTTATCACTATAGCTGCAGCCGTTTAGCAGTTAAAAGAGTTGGGACTGATTTTTTGGGCACACTGTACTTTTTTTAGATCGTAAAGATATTACAATGCGACCTATTTCAGACCAAGGCTTTTTCAACAAAACAAAAAGTATCAAAATCGGAGCATCCGTTCAGAAGTTGTGAGCTAACAAAAAAAAAAAAAAAAAAAAAAAAAAAAAAAGTATTTTTTATATGCATGAGCAAATTTAATATTTTATAATTTATAATTTTTCGCGTGAAAGCATTATTTCATCTTAAGCCCCCCCCCTCCCCCCGCACACAATAATAATAATAATAATAATAATAATAATAGTAAATAAATAAATAAATTAAAAAAAAGCTAAAAAAGTTACTATATCAATGGCATCCTTAAATTACCAACTAAAATTCAAACTTAATTATCTTGTTTCTTTTCCTTTTTATTTCATTTTGCACGCGCACTTTTTATTTCCTAAATAAAAATTATTCAAAAAAACTTTTTCGATAGAATTTGTTTTGAAACCGATTATTGTTGATTTTTCTTTTCTTTTCTTTTTCTTAAAAAAAAAAAAAAAAAAAAAAAGATTTTGATGAAATTCTGGCAAAAACATAATTTAATTTAGTACGGAGCACTATTATTATTATATTTTTTCAAATTATAACATCACTTTCAAATTATTCAATTACATTTTCGATATATTTTCGATTTCGATAAATGTCCAACTATCGTAAAACTGGTACCGTAAAAATCCGTTGATTGAGACTAATAGTACTCAGTCCTAAAAAAAAAAAAAAACATACGGTTTGAATTAAGAACCTTCTTACTTTTTTGAATTCGGTTAAAAATAAAACATAATGATCGGATCATATTGCTTGTTGACATCAGACTGATATATTACAACGAGAATAGAGAATGAAATTGAGAAGAGAAGTCCCGTCGCTAGGTGGATGGCGCCAGATACGGTGTTATCGAGTCTGATGATTTGCTATCCAAAGTTAACAACAGTCTTTAAAACACTACTGTAAACTCACTATTTAAAGTAATATTTTAACACAACTCTACTTAATTTTAATAAAAATAAAACGTAATGATCTGATCATATATTGCTTGTTGACAGCAGGCTGATATTGTATTAGAATGAGAACAGAGAATGAAATTGAATCTTCGATTCATTGGGTCTTCTAGCAAGCTGGACGTGTCTTTTATAAAACAGTAAAAAAGTCGAATTTTGGTTAATTTTACAAAATGTTTTGCTGCTTATGCGCGATCTAAACACTGTAAAATAAAACAAATATTTTTAAAGATATATCGGAAAGAGTGTTCAAAGGAAGCATTTGAATGGTATTAGAACAAAATATAATAGTATTTGTATATCGATACATATATACACTGCTCGACATTGAAAATACAACACCAAGAAGGAATGATAATAACGGAATGAAATTTGATGGACACATACATTATAGTAGGAAGAATAATTCATTAAAATTTCAGGAAATTTGGAGTAATATGTACTGAGAAAACAGTACATAAAGCAGCGACCTTTGTGAGCAATAACAGCACATATCTGCCTAGGCATTGAATCGAACAACTGTTGGATGACATGTACGGGTAGAGCACTTCATGAAGCTTCAACACGATGCCACAATTCATCGATCGAAGTTACTGGTGAGTGGTGGGGGGGGGCAGTCTCTTTTCAATGATTAAACAGTCATTTTCATTGGTGCGAGATCAGGAGAACGCGCTGGCCAGAGCAACAGTCGAACACATTCTGTATCAAAGATTGTCCGGACAATACAAACAACTTGCGGTCGTGCATTATCTTGCTTAAATTTTGCGCTACGGAGGCGTCGAATACAGGGCAGAGGGGCGGGCCTTATCTCATCAGAGATGTAATGGCTGCTGTTCAGAGTGCCAGGAATACGAACATGAAGTAATCGAGACGTGTATCCAATGGGAACCCATAACATCATTGCAACTGATGGACAGTATGATGATGTCGAATCCCAGCTGGCAATGTGCATTATTCATAATGCCGTTAAATACGGATAAGGCAATCTTGATGCTGTAAACAGGATTGTGATTTGTCTGAAAAGTGACTTCACGCCATTCCTGCGTCCAGGTTCATCATTGATCACACATTAATGGCGCCCATATCAGTGATGCAGTTTTGAGGGTAATCAGAATTTTTGTAGCCGCATACTGAGTCACCACCTGGAGTGATGGTATGTTGTACCATTGGACACACGTCCCGGTCACCTCTTGTTTTCATTCCCGCCACTCTAAATACCAGCCATTACATTTCTGACGAGTTAAGGCCCATCGCTCTGCCCTATGTTCAAGACCTCCAAAGCGCAACATTTAAGCAGGACAATGCACGGCCGGAAGTTGCCGATATTGTCTGGACCTTCTTTGATGCCGAATGTGTTCGACTGTTGCTTTGGCCAGCGCGTTCTCCTGATCGTTGAAAAGCGGCTGGCTCCCCACCACTCACCAGTAACTTCGATCAAGGAATTGTGGCATCGTGTTAAAACTTCATGAAGTGCTCTACCCGTACATGTCATCCAATCGCTTTTCGATTCAATGTCTAGGCAGATATGTGCTATTATTGCTCACAGAGGTCGCTGCTTTATGTACTGTTTTCTCAATACATATTACTCCGAATTTCCTGAAATTTTAATCAATTATTCTTCCTTCTATAATGTATGTGTCCAACACATTTCATTCCGTTACAATCATTCCTTCTTGGTGTTGCATTTTCAATGTCGAGCAGTGTATATATTGGAATTTGGCCTTTTTTATCTTTTTTATTCGAACTTCAGCGCTAAAGCTTTTTCGTTAAACCAATTTTTCTCATATAGACTTTCAGCCCCACTTCCGAATTTTACCAATATTTTTCAAATTCATCTATACACGAAAAATCCCTAATCACATACGAAAAGTCATCTAAGGGAGAAAATATGATGAGTGTGAAGAAAACAGGTTGAATCATTTTTAAGGAACAAATTTTCGAGATCTAAAATGAAACAATTTATTCAGGATGCCTATCAATTTTCCTGAAATATCGAACTAACACATACGAAATGATATCTAAAAGAAGGTTTATACAGCAACTTTTAAAAAATCATTAGAGCCATTTTTGAGATACGGAGTTAACGTCCCACTTTCGGTATTACAATTTTCACCAAAACTTTACAAATTCATATCTGTACATCGGATATTTTTAAAGTATTAAATTTCGTCTTTGTAACTTTTGTTTAGTAAATCTCATATTCAGAGAATTCTTCACATACATACATACACGCATTGCACACTTACCAACTGAGAAAAGCCACTTTTGTGGACTCATGAGTCTTTAAAACATGTAAATAACGTAAAAACATGATATAAAAGAATATAATATTTCTATTATCTAAATGATAATTTTCTATTACCTAGCGAATAACATGCTCAATCCTCTACTGGTGTTTCAGAATAATTCATCTATAATATTATGTCATAAAGCACTTTCTATAAGACCAAAATCGTACAATCTGGGCATGAGCGAGAAAATTTTGAACCAATTCGGAACGGGAATAATCCTTTCTCTTTATGCAGTGCAATACGAATACCGATGATAGAGATCGAGCAGACGACAATAATATTTCATATGTCTATGGCAGACGCCTAATTAAACCTCAATCATAAAAATAATTCACACAATTAATTCATTGATTCATACTTTCCAAGGCAGTATATTAAAATAAACCGATTTGCGAATTCTTCGCGGTTACCGTCATGTGCATTAAAAAAAAAAAAAATGAGATTTTTGTTTTTTTATATTGATAGATTATAGATGGCGCCACTGCCACATTGTTATTGAAATGGAATATTTTCGTTATCGATGCTCGAATAGATTTTATTTTCATGCTATGTACAGTTAAAGCGCTAGCAATAAGTAGTATTTAAAAGTTTTGCGCTTAATACCGTTTTTTTAATAAATATTTGTCGAGTCATGACCTTTGTCTTATGCTGTTTGTAGAAAAGTATGTTGAAGGTAAAAATTAGCAATCAAATAAAAAAAATATGCATGAAAATTATTGATGTGTGCTTTCTTTCTCCATTCTTACCATAATTTATAATTTTTTCTTTTAATTACTCCTCACATTTATTTGGTCATATTTAGAGCAAAATGAAAAAAAATCTTGGGATTTTATTTTTATTATATGGAGCACGCTTAAATTTTGTATACTATTAAAATTTCATGAAACTTATCCCCCCCCCTTACCCTCCAACCAAAAAATAATTGTTTACAGCGGGGGTTTAAACTGGTTAAGAGCAATGGGAAATATTAAAACAGAAATGCTTAAAACTTTATGCCGTGAAAAGATTTAAGTTGCACATGATCCGTCATATTTTGACGGGTATTAACTAGCCAATTATCAATTCCTCACCATACAAAAGTATGGAAAACGTAGATAATCGTAAAATATTTCGACCTTAGGTTTGATGTTTTTACACGTTTTCAGGTGTCAAAAATCCGAAAATCACAAAACTGGTACAGTATCCGTCTGTAGTGGGTCCGATTGTTAGTGTGTAGCCCGTGTACTCGGTATATCAAATATTTCAGTGATATCGAACCAGTTTTAAAATATCACTTAAGACACTGGCACCTTATATTTGCTTTCAATATTCTAATTTGCAACTTCGTAAGTTATTGGAAATTAACTTAATATTAAAGAACAGGGTAAGCATCTCCCTTAAACGTGCATTAAAAGAAATATTTTCATCGTTAAGGTGCCATACCAGCTTTAAAATATCAGTTATGATGCTGTCATGAGCATTCTAATTTGATAACTTCGTTATTCACGATCTAAGAATTTCTTAATGACAATTTTAAGGATATTTACGTCGTAAAGCTGTCAGATCCCTTTAAAATACCATTTAGGATACTGGCATGAGCGTCAATAACTATGAAAATTTTACTTTGAAAACTTCGTAAATTATTCGAAATTTACTATTTTTTTAACATGGCAATATATACAAAATTTCTCTTAAACGTATATTATGAGGATTATTTTTATTTTAAAGATATCAGACTACTTTTAAAATGTCATTTATGATATTTGCTCGAACATAATTGACAATAAATATTCCAACGTGAAAACTGCGTAAATTATTGGAAATTTGAGATTTTCTTAACAAGACAGAATAATGGAATATCCTACTTAAACTTGCTTTGTGGAGATCGGGGCATTGGAAATAGAATGGAATTGGATGGAAACTAAAATATGAAACTATTCTCAATGAAATTATCAACAAGTTAAGATAAAGTAAATGTATTGAACTGATCAGTTGTTAGCCTATTGGTGGGACATTTCTGCCTGCAATCCTACAAAGAGATCGACCAAATTCATTTCTCTTATCATGAATGAATATAGTATGCTTATAGTATAAACATATGAGAACAAATATTTGATAGAGAACTGAGCAGAGTACACGTATGTCAACTAGTTTTTCTAGGTATTCCTCAAAAGTCTAAAATTGAAAGCATTCTGTCTTTTATAATAAGATAGTGTATTTGGTGCAAAGGTAACAATCATGAAAAAAAAATGCTATTTATAAAAGATGTTATTTATAAAAGATATGACAGTGCTATTCATATTGCACTTTTTTGTTAAATAAATTATTTGATTTTAACAATTCACAAATCAGTGTATCAGTGAATAAAAGAAAATTAAACTGTATAAAATAAATGCTTTATAAAACTTGTCTGTTCCAATCTAAATTTCTTGTTACGAAATTTTAATGCTTTAAGTTTTTCAGAAAAGTTAGAAACTTTATCTTTTGTTCAATCCGTTGCTTTCACTAACTTTGAATGCAATTTATTAAAAAAAAAAAAAAAAAAAAAAAAGAAAGAAAGAAAGAAAGAAAAAAAAGAAGGAACAGAAGAAGGCTGTAACTCACATTTGTTTAACAAAACCTCTTAATCCGTTATAATTAGTCTTAATTCAAATTAGCCATCAGTTACGTCACTTAAACATGTTACTATAACACATCTAGATTATCTAGTTAAATATCTGTTATTTCACTATTAATTTAAAATACATTACTTTAGATTTTACTTTAATAAAAATTACTTATTAATAATACATTAGTTAATTTTTATTATTCAACTGATGCAATATTTTCAGTACAACTGCTGATAAAAATATGAAAGTAAAGCATATTTCAATTCGCTCGTTCGATGGAATTTTTGACACAAAAAAATAATATGTTTTTCCTGGAAGGAAAAAAAAAAAATTCTAAATATAACATAATTTTACCCCTTAACTTTTAAAAGCAAATAAGCCAAGAATAAGAAAAGTTAATTAAGCGATAACGATTGTGATTAATCTTTCATATGCTTTTTTACGGCCTTTATGTAGACGTTCTTATAAATTTGTCTTCATACTAATTTAACTAAATTTTGTATTATAAAACATTGTTTCCAAAAACTTTGTATTCTTTCTTAATGATTGATGACTTTTATAAGGAAAATATTATTATATTTAAAGTAGTTTTGATTTGTTTATTTAATTAAGTACTTAATTATCCATTGTCTTAAATATTTTCGAGTAACATTATTAAGGGGATGATGGACATTATAATTTTTTTAATATTACTGACTTAGAGTTATGAAATTTTATATCTATATATGCTTTGAAATGTATAAAGTGCATGAATATTTCGCAAAAGCTATTAAAAAATTAATAAAATTCGAAATATTTTAAAATGTTCCGCGCGAAATCTTTTTTTTATACCTTTCTACCTCAATTTTTATTATTACTGTTAATCAATACGTTTCAACATATTTGTATATTACTCTGTAAATATAAGTGCATAAAGTAATACCCAAATATGTTTGAACATACCCATATAATAAAATTTAGTGAAAATTTAAAATCTTATTTATTTAAAGCATTTTAAAATTTTCAGATAAACTAAATTTTTCAATTTTACTTGATGGATTTTGCAATACAAAGTTCTGGCGGATCTAGACATTTTGTCGAATATTTAAAGAAATACTTCATATATTTTCGTGAAACTTTTGAGAAAACAATAACATGATATGCCTCGAATATTTCCCCAAAAGAATTGTTCCGAAGACAAAAACAGGACAGGTGACAAATTAAAGAAAAATCTAAATGTTTTGGGATCACCCTGAAAAAATTAAGGTTACAAATTCATTGTAACTATAGTTGTAGCTATAGAACATATTTAAGAGCCTTGTTTTGATAACATATATAAATTTATATGATAATTGCATGTATATTAACGAAGATAAAAATGTTTCTGTAACAACTTCAACAATGTTTTGTATGTTTATTTATAAAACGTAGAATCTCAAAAACTCAACGTCACTTTAGAGAACTTTATATATCACATTTCACACAATATACTGCATTCAGAATATAAAAATATGAAATATCTGATGAAATATGTCTAATTTTATTAAA
This sequence comes from Salticus scenicus, assembly GCA_963930645.1. Lineage (NCBI taxonomy): Eukaryota > Metazoa > Arthropoda > Arachnida > Araneae > Salticidae > Salticus > Salticus scenicus. Next base: position 323,768,339 of record OZ005652.1, on the reverse strand, counting down.
TAAATTGTAATAGCGCAAGCGCAAGCTGCAGCAAAATTTCTTTTGCATAATATACTAGACAAATGCATGGAGTTACTTGGAAAAAAAAATCCCCAATCAATTACCGTTAAAACACAGAAAAACATTGTCTACAGAAATTTGATTTTCAAGTACTTTAAAAAAGTTCAAAACTGTAAGAGAAATTTACTCATATTTTCATTTTTATTCGACATGGACATTAAGTAAAGGCACACTCTTCATTTTGTCGAAAAAATGGTGAAATTATTGAGAACTATTATATTTTACTAAAACACGTTGTTTATATAAAATTTAGAATATTACAAAATAATTTTTAAAATATTAAATTAATATTCATATTAATAATTTTACACAAATAAACAGATTTTTCCAATCAGAAAATGTTAAACAAAAGTTATAGCACAGTAATTATAATATCTGAATAAAAGGTATAGTCAATACGTTTCATTGAACATTATAGATACAAAGGTTACATAAGCAATATGTTTCAGTAAAAAACAGTTTTCGAATACTGTGTAATTTTCGAGAAAAATGCAATGTGTGTCTTTACTTATGTCCATAAATATTCGTCGATTCCAAATGAAAAAATATTTTTTTTTTTTTAGTATTTTATACATTTAGCTAGTAAATCGCGAAAATAAAATTTTTGCTAGTACTAGCTCACGTTTAATTAAAAATTATTTAGCAGAAAATGCTCATATTTCAATAGATGTTAGATATTTTTATATTCTGATTAAAGTATGATGTGTACCGCACGTGTTAAAAAAAGTAAAAAAAAAAAAAAAGGAATTTGTTGACGATGTTATATATATAAGAAAACTTCATATGCTTCATATATAACTCCATATAAACTTCATATATATATATATATATATAAAAGAAAACTTCAAATGCTGAAAATTAAGGGCAAATGAGACCAAAAAAATAATAATAATAATAATAAGTCAGAATTTTTTTTGCATTATATATAAAATATCATGCAAAAGTGAAAATATTTATCGTACAGTAAAAATATTTATATTTGATGTACTAAAGGTTGTAAAAATCATAACAAAAAAAGTAGAGTTATGATGAAGCCAAAATACAATCTAGATACTAATTTATGTACTAAAATCAACAGCACCGTACTGTACTGTATACAAAAAGTAAAACAAAAACAACATATGCAAGTATTAATTTACACACACATACACACACACAAAAATAAAACGAAAAATCATGCAGAACGCATAGATTATTAACACAACTGAACGTACTTGTATCATATAACTTTCAACATTCTTTGCCTACGCTATCACACAACAGATAGACAGAAGCACTGAAAAGTATACAGATAGACGAATTGAATTTAAAATTTCTCTTAGACATTGTTGGAAAGTGTTAAAAAGGTTTATTAACACAAAAGAAAATGAGGCCGTTAGATTAGAAATTGCAGCCCTTAATGTATCTGAATGTTTTAGTGTAGCCCTGTAAATCTGAAGGTGAATCATATCATATTCGATACAAAACGTTATTTTAGAATATTAACAATGCATAAAATTTTCTTCATGCTTTTTACAGAAGAAAGTTATTTAAATAAGATTTTTCAAAATTTCTGTCCTAAAACGCATTGTATTGGCATTGTTTTGGTTGTCCCTGTAAAAAACCTTGTTGTACAGGACTTATTAATGTCATTTTAAATAGGGAACATTCCACAGGAAACTAAATTAATATATATTTACGGACACCTGGGATTGGAGACAGACAAATAAACAAATGAAAATCATATTCACACTTCAATTTTTTAAAAAAGTGTTAAAAACGCTTAATGTAGACGAAAGTACAATTCCAGAAAATTTTTATTGATAACTCTAAATGTAACAGAATATTTTTATGTGGCCCTATAAATAAATTGCCAATTATTCTATATTTTATAAAAAAGCATTCTTTTGTGTATATGTATAACACATTTCAATTTCATTAAGCTTTGTCAAAAGCAAAATATAAAAATTTGGTTTATGGAAATACCTCTCACAGAACGCAATGCTTTGGCATACTTTCAAGTGTCCCTTCAAAGCAACCAGTTATAGTATTTAAACATTTTACATAGGAAACGTCCGATAGTAAACTTGAATAACATATTTCAATTTCATTAAGGTTTGCGTACAGTAAAGGTATTTAAATAATGTTTATAGAAATACTTCCCTTAAAACACAATGCTTTGGAATAATTTTGGGTGTCCCTGTACACAAACCGGCGGAGGGATTCACTCAATTTTCAATAAAGATAATCCAGTTATGAACTGGAATAACATATATCAGTTTCAAGGCATTCCATAAGTATTTACGGGAGTTACAGTGTGGACAGACGGATAGAAGGACGTTAAGACGAACAGACAGATAGATACGCAAATTGAAATCATATTCCCACTTAAAAAATGTTAGAAATTGTTAAAAACTCTTAATGTAAATGAAAGTTCAATTCCAGCAAATGTTTATTAATATCTCTTAAAGTAATTGAATATTTTTGTGTAGCCCTGTAAATCTAATGCTAATCAATCATACTATATTCTATAGAAAGCATTCTTTTGTGCACATGAATAATATATTGCAATTCCATTAAGCTTTGCGCAAAGTAAAGTTATTAAAATTTTTTTTACAGAGATACCTCTCTTAGAACGCAGTTCTTTGGAATACTTTCGAGTGTCCCTGTACATACACCAGTGATGGTATTTACTCCATTTTACATAAGAAACATCCGATAGTGAACTTGAGTAACATATTTCAATTTCATCAAGATCTGTGTACAGTAAAGGTATCTAAATATGCTTTATTATGCTTTATTTTTTAATAAAAATACCTCCCATAGAACACAATGGCTTTAGAGTACTTTCGGGTGTTCCTGTAAACCAGCCAGTCGAGATACTCACCCCATTTTCAATAGGAAACATCTCATCGTGAACTTGAATAACATATATCAATTAATAATATGCTTTATATATATATATATATATATATATATATATATATATATATATAAAATACTTCCCACAGAACTAAATGCTTTGGAATACATTCGGCTGTTCCTGTAAACCAACCAGTCGAGGTACTTACTCCATTTTCAATAGGAAACATCCGATAGTGAACTTGAGTAACATAATTCGATTTCATCAAGATCTGTGTACAGTAAAGGTATCTAAATATGCTTTATTATGCTTTATTTTTTAATAAAAATACCTCCCATAGAACACAATGCTTTGGAGTACTTTCGGGTAGTCCTGTAAACCAGCCAGTCGAGATACTCACCCCATTTTCAATAGGAAACATCTCATCGTGAACTTGAATAACATATATCAATTAATAATATGCTTTATATATATATATATATATATAAAATACTTCCCACAGAACTAAATGCTTTGGAATACATTCGGCTGTTCCTGTAAACCAACCAGTCGAGGTACTTACTCCATTTTCAATAGGAAACATCCGATAGTGAACTTGAGTAACATAATTCGATTTCATCAAGATCTGTGTACAGTAAAGGTATCTAAATATGCTTTATTATGCTTTATTTTTTAATAAAAATACCTCCCATAGAACACAATGCTTTGGAGTACTTTCGGGTGTTCCTGTAAACCAGCCAGTCGAGATACTCACCCCATTTTCAATAGGAAACATCTCATCGTGAACTTGAATAACATATATCAATTAATAATATGCTTTTTATATATATATATATATATATATATATATATATATATATATAAAATACTTCCCACAGAACTAAATGCTTTGGAATACATTCGGCTTTTCCTGTAAACCAACCAGTCGAGGTACTTACTCCATTTTCAATAGGAAACATCCGATAGTGAACTTGAGTAACATAATTCGATTTCATCAAGATCTGTGTACAGTAAAGGTATCTAAATATGCTTTATTATGCTTTATTTTTTAATAAAAATACCTCCCATAGAACACAATGCTTTGGAGTACTTTCGGGTAGTCCTGTAAACCAGCCAGTCGAGATACTCACCCCATTTTCAATAGGAAACATCTCATCGTGAACTTGAATAACATATATCAATTAATAATATGCTTTATATATATATATATATATATAAATACTTCCCACAGAACTAAATGCTTTGGAATACTTTCGGCTGTTCCTGTAAATCAACCAGTCGAGGTACTTACTCCATTTTCAATAGGAAACATCCGAACGTGAACTTAAATAACATATATCAGTTTTAAGAAATTCCATAAATATTTACGGGATTTAGAGCCCGACAGACAGACGGACAAACCGATGTCATTAATATTTTTCAAATTTGTTGGAAAGTGTTAAAAAATAAATAAATAAATAAATAAAAGCACATGTAGATTGTTAAATATGAATCTGAAAAAAAAAAAAATTGAAATGCATAAAGTTTAAAAACATTGTTTTTATATAAATACCAAACTAAAAGATTACATTTTTAAATAAAAGATTCTTTGTAAAACACAGAACTTTTTGCCGTTACCTAATGACATCTTCAGGTGACGAAATTATATGGCGAGTCAGTCAACATTATATTCAGTCAACATTATATGGCGAATTTTGTTCGCTGAAACTTACGCTGCACATCAATGGAAAATCTTTAAGATTTGGAATTTAATAAAAATAAATTTTGATAATTGACCCTTCGCTGCTAATATTGCCAATCCTGTGCTAATTATATACATATATTTGTTCAATCGTTTATTGCTCGCGCAGTTAATTATACTTCCTTGAAATTTAATAAAGATGAACAAATTAGTAATATTATCCATCTAAGTATTAATGATGGATACAATAAAAACATCATCGTAAAAATTGTTAATAATAATAATAATAAAAAAAAAAAAAAGTTACGTAATAAAACAAATAAATCACACATTATAACCTCCAAACCAAATTCCCTTCTAGTCTTCCGTTCTGTACAGAATTTGTAACCTTCAAGCGATTTATTTTACGAAATTCAACAATTTAATCCTTTTTAGTTTCTCAATAAGTATTAATAGTTTAGTTGTAAATGATCGCGATTTCATTAGATGAGAGGGGATGTCTACAAATTTCTCATAAAATTATATTCTGAAGTTTTCTATTACATTGGTCAAACTAGAAGTATAATTAAAAGAAAAGTCCAAGAACATATCCGTAATTTAAATGGTGTATTAGGTCTGCTTTAGTTGAATTTGTATGCTGGTGCCACTCCAATTTGGCTTAAAATTAAAAGTATTATTTCTACTCCCTGCAATAACACCGAACTGATGTGTTCTGAAGTCATCAGAATAATCAAATGCAAAAATTAAATTAATAATAACGATCCTACTGTGCTCCTTAAAGGTTTTGGCATATAATATCAATAATAATAATAATAATAATAATAACTAAGTTAAAAAGTATGTCTCTTCGCATAAAAATTCCCAAAAGAAATCATAGGATTTGCCTCAAAATTTAATTGATATATAGAAATATATCGAAATTCTTTATTGAGAACAAAATATTAATGGAGTATTTAAAAAAAAAAAAAAAAAAAAAAAAAAAAAAATAGGTGAAACATTAAATTAAATTATTTCGAAAAATGTTTTAAATTAATAAAGCATCTTATTTAATTCCTTGTATTAAGTAAGAAATTAGATTGAAAATTGCCAAGAAATAAAAAGTGATAGACCGATTTTAGTGCACAAAAACATCTCATTTTAAAATTTACAAGACAATGGTTGGAGAAGCTTTATTTCGAAAACGTTTTACTGCTAGCAATCATCGAATTATTAGACAATATTATTTATCTAAAATTTGCAACCAGTTAAATCGTTTTTTAATCAGAAAAGGAGCGTAAAATTTAACATTCACTAAAATGATAAAAATAATGTATTATCAATTACGTTTTTTGTTCAGAAAGAGCAAATTTTCAGTGAAAAATAAATTTAAGAAGATGACAACCTTTCAATTCTTTTTAATGCGAGTTACCACAATCAAAATTTTATTATTTTTATTATTATCATCGCACCACTATTTCCATAACAAAATGTATATGCAAGCAAAGTGTAGACTTACCTTACGAAATTATATTATAAAATTTAATTTTGGAAATTGTGGAACGAAAAAACATGTAATCTGGTATGTCATTCACACGACTTCCTCTAACCTTGAAATTTAATACTATAAATACAGATTGGGGGTTAAGGAGTAAGATAACGAATACTGCTATGTAAACCAATGTTAAAACAATTCAAATTGCTTCGTAACAGATTTATTTGATAAATAAATCTATGTGAGGGGATTACATCTTTTCTCAAACCCCATTTCATTATTGTACATACATTAAATAGAATTCAAATTTGTTATAAAATATTCAAACGATCATTTAAAATTATTCAGAAAACTTTCACACGCAAAATTCCTTGAAAATTATCATTCGTGAACAAACTTTTCTAGTAAAACGTCTATTAACTTCAAAATACAACAATTGGATCGCCTAATTTTTTTTTTTTTAATTTACTCTAAGAGATACAGACAAAGATCAAACGTTAAAAACTCGACTGCGGTACTCAAGAGGCCTCAAAACATGTAAATATATATAAAACGAAGCCATAAATATTTAGCTTAAAAAGATACATTATTTACCATGTGGCTATGAGAAATTAATTTCAATTCCTGAGCAGCTTTCCTGGACATGGTAAAATATAGTATTGCACTTCCACTAACAACAAAAAAGAATATTATGACTTAAATACTAGATGTCCTATATATCTTCTGAAGGTTATGTACACACTACATGATGCACATAAATATAATCCTATTTTAATAACACACAGCACTACCTGAAGTACACTTCTATCAATTTTCATGTATTGATTCGCACTATAATCTAGTTCTTTAGTGTAGCCGTGTAAACGAACACTGAATGATTTCTATACTACATTCTACATGAAACATGTTTTAACATATATAAAATATATATATTCGTTTCATTTGGTTTAGTGCAGTCTATGGATGTTAAACTCTACTTACATGCAATTTCCCCCGTAGATGCAATGTATTTGAATTCTCTTGGGTGTCCCTGTACACGATCCGCACCACTACATCATTCAGCCTTTTTAAGACTGTGTATGGTCCGTCCCAGTTGCACTGTAACTTGGGAGAGAGTCCTTTGCGTCGAACAGGATTCCACAACCAGACCTTCTCTCCTTCCTGGAACTCATGTAGCGTAGCCTTTAGATCGTACCTTGTCTTCATTTTCTCCGTTACAATGTGAATCCGCTCCCGAGCAAAGTTGTGTACGTCCTCAAATCGTGCCTGGAGATCTTGGATGTACTCCTCGGGCGATGAAGGCGCATCGGGTGGACAACCAAACAGGAGATCACAAGGGAGACGAAGTTCACGTCCAAAGAGCATCTGGGCTGGAGTATAGCCGGTGGTTTCATGGACAGCACTTCGATAAGCCAGCAGGAACAATGGCAACTTCAAGTCCCAATCTTGCTGGTTCCTTGATACTAGAAGAGAGAGGTTATTCAGGATGGTACGATTGAACCTCTCGACCATGCCGTCCGACTGGGTATGTAAGGGTGTTGTCCGGGTTTTGTCTATTCTGAGTAGTTGACAGAGTCCTTTGAAAACAGCAGAGGTGAAGTTCCTACTTCGGTCGGTATGAAGTTGTAGGGGCGTGCCGTATCTTGACACCCATTGCTGCACTTGGACCTCTGCGACTGTGCATGCCTCTTGATCGGGAATGGGATACGCCTCAGGCCACTTGGTGAAATAGTCCATCACGACGAGGATGTATTTATTTCCACTGGAGGTCCGGGGCAATGGACCCAAGATGTCGAGTGCAATCCGTTCAAATTGTCCACCCACGTTATACCGTTGCAGTCTTCCTCGACTTCGTTTCTGCGAGCCTTTACGTGCCGCACAAGCATCATAGGATTTACACCATTTCTCCACATCCTACTTTTTCTTGCACCAGTAGAAGCGGTCCCGAATTTTCTGCAGAGTCTTCATTACCCCAAAATGGCCTCCGGTAGAGCTACTATGCAGTTGTTCTAAAACATCTGGAATTTTTTATCTTGGTAATACCATCTGCCATCTGAAGCTTTTCCCATTATCAGATTCCCACTTTCTGTATAATACACCGTTTCTGATATGAAAAGAGACCCAAAGTGCCCAATAACTTTTCGTAATAGGACTAAATAATAGGTCTGTTGCTGGTTGTCTCCTTCAGCTGTAATATTGGCTTTATGTCAGGATCTTCCAACTGGGCTTGTCTAAGTTCTTCGTCACTCCATGGATCGGGATCTTGTTCTGATGGTGTTGAGATAGTAACTTGGCATTCAACCGGATTTATCGGCAGGTATTTCTGTTCGGCTCTAGAGCAGTACTTGCAGCTTTCCGCGCAGGGCTTCCGGGACAAGGCATCTGCCTTACCATGTAGAGTCCCTTTACGATACCATGTAGAGTCCCTTTACATATCTCGAAGTCATATTCCTGGAGGCGTTGTATCCATCTGGCAATCTGTCCTTCCGGGTTCTTGAACTGGAGCAACCACGTTAAAGATGCATGGTCAGTCCGGAGCAGGAATCTTCTGCCATAGAGGTAATGATGGAAATGTTCTATGGCTTTTACGATGGCGAGTAGCTCTTTCCTGGTGGTACAATAATTTCGCTCTGGTTTAGACAGGCATTTACTCCAATAGGCAATGACATGCTCTTGACCATCAATTTCCTGCGACAGAACAGCACCGACACTCTCATGGCTGGCATCTATATAAGTATGAACTGTCTGTCGGGTTGTGGATACGTCAAGATAGGCGATGATGTTAGGGCCTCTTTAAGTCGCTTGAACGCTTTTTCACATTCATCTGTCCACAGGAACTTCTGTTTGGCTTCCGTCAGCTTGTGCAGTGGTCTGGCAATATTTGAGAAACCCTTGACAAACTTCCTGTAGTAAGTGCATAACCCCAGGAAACTTTGTAGTTGGTGTACATTTTCAGGGCGACTCCAGTTCTCGACTGCAGAGATCTTCTCAGGATCAGTTCTCACACTTTCGGCAGAGATGATTTGGCCGAGGTAGCTCACTTCACGACGTAAGAAGTTACACTTGCCTGGATTCAATTTGAGGTTAGCCATTCTGAGTTTCTCCAGCACCTTTTGGATGTTTCGTAGATGGTCTTCAAAGGTGCCCTCCGCAATGATAATATCATCCAAATACACCAGACAGGCTTCATAGGAAAGTCCTTTTAGCACTGTGTCCATCAGGCGTTCGAAGGTGGCAGGTGCATTACATAATCCGAATGGCATAACTTTAAATTGCCACAGTCCTTGTCCCGTGGTGAATGCTGTCTTCTCACGATCATCAGGATGTAATTCTACTTGCGAGTAACCGCTCTTCAGATCTAAAGTCGAGAACCATTCATTGACAGCAAGTGTGTCTAATGTGTCGTCAATTCTGGGAAGAGGGTAACTGTCTTTCTTCGTGATGTCATTCAAACGACGATAATCCACGCAAAATCTTGTTGAACCATCCTTTTTCCGCACCAGTACTATGGGAGAGGCCCAAGGACTCGTTGATGGCTCGATGACGTCATTGTGCTGCATTTCATTTAGAAGTTAGTGACCTCTTCCTGTTTAGCAAATGAAAGTCTTCTTGGATGTTGTTTGATTGGAGGATGATTTCCTGTATGAATTCTGTGCTGGGTGATGTTCGCTCTCCCGACGTCTTCAGGTGTTCGAGAAAAAAGGTCTTTAAATTCTTGGAGTAGCTTCTCCGCAGCACATCTCTGTTCCTTTCCTAATTCTGCATTCTTGAGTAGTTCCGTTGTTAATTGCTCAGAAGACTTGGATTCGGTTGATTGCGTGGGTCGGTTTATGCATGTTACAGGAGTGCAGGCTGCTAACACCTCATCCTTCTTTACTGTTCGGACCTTATCGCTGATATTTGCGACTCTCACAGGAATAGTACTCTTTGAGAGATCAACTAGAGATGAAGCTACCAGAACTCCTCTTGGGCTATTGTCTGTATTCGGGTATTCAATCAGTCCATAGCGGAAGTATTGCTTTGTAGGAGGTGTTCCTGAAACTATTGTCTCTGTGTGTGGAGGGATGGAAATTTCAGACTTGGCTGTTATCTGGAAAATTGGCTGCATGTCTTGATTTTCAGTGTTGAACACAGCGATGTCTTCCGAACTCGAATGCAATTCATTATTCTTGAAGTCCAAATTAAAGTTTCATTTTCTCAGGAAATCAATTCCAATAATTCAAGGATCTCATATATCAGCCACATATGCCATATGATGGTAACTGGCATTTCCAAAAGTGATGGTCAAGTTCATTTTTCCATATATTTTAATTTCGTCTCCGGTCACAGTCTGGAGTTTAACGCAGAGCGGAGTCCAGATGATCTTCTTTTTTAGTTCTTGAGCCAAATCCGTTCTAATGATGGTCACGTTGGCTCCCTCGTCCAGAATCATCCGGCAGGTAGTGTTGTTAACTTGGCCATAGACGTAAAGTCCATTATCGCCGCCACTCAACGATGAAACATGAAATACTGTAAATTGGGGCTCTTTAATTTCAGGCAACCTCCGCCCCGCAAGATGGCCTTCTCCTAGTTTCCCTGCAGTGATGGTGAAGCCGGGTGATTTCCTTTATTTGTTCGTACAGGGCAGTTCTTCTTCACATGACCATCTCCTCCACAGCTCCAGCACTTTATCTTCCGATCCTTTATTTCCTTATTATTTTCCAGGCTGCGCAATCTCTTTAAGATCTCTTCGAGACTTCTCTTCATTTCATTTCATTGCATTTTTTCACCAGCAGGCGTATCATTTAATGAGACTGCTCTTATGGTATGGCGGTCTTTACGGGAGGCTTGTTGGGCTGCGTCTATCCTAAGTGCATAGCCTAAAGCTGATTCTACGTCTCTGATGTTGGAGAGTCTCAGCGCTTTTTGAATTTCTGGATCACGAACAGTATCGATAAAATACTGAAGAGCTATGTCGTTTCGAGTGTCAGCATGACAGTCTGAGAATGCTAGGTGTGACAGTCTCTGAATGTCCGCTACCAGCTCTTGCAAACTTTCGCCCGTTTTCTAGTAACGAGATTTTATCTGGATGCGACTATAATCTTTAGAACACTTCTCTCCGAACCGTAGCTCCAGTGCTCTAGTCAGGGCCTCGAAGTCGTTCCTTTCTTCTTTAGAAACATTTTTCAGGATCTCGGCTGCATCTCCCCGTAATGCTGCTGCTAAGTGGACTGACTTGGTGGTAGAGTCCCAGCCGTTAGCTTCAGCTACGATGGAAAACTGCGTCTTATATACATGCCAGGAGGAACTGCCATCGTAGGTAGATAGCTTAATAAATTCCTTATTCTGGATTCTTCTCTCTTTCTTTACAGTTTCCTGGGGCATGGATTCTAACTTTTCTTCCACTTTTCTCTCCAGATCTTCTTCTATTCTCTTCAGTTTACATTCTATCTCTTAAAACCTTCCTTTCAGTTCCTGATGAAAATTTTCTTTAACTTTCTCCTCGAAACTCCGTTCTATCTTCGTAACACTCTCTCGAAACTTCGTAACATTTTCTTCTATCTTCATAGCTTTCTCTTTAAAACTTTCTTCTATTTTCAAAACTTTCTCCTCAAAATTTTCTTCTATCTTTATAACTTTCTCTTCAAAATTTTCTTCTATCTTTATAACTTTCTCTTCAAAATTTTCTTCTATCTTTATAACTTTCTCTTCTATTCCATCCATTCTATTTTCCATCACCGTTAATTTACCCTCGATTGATTCTTTCACCGTTGAAAGCTCTCTCTTCATCTCATCTTGATTAGATTTAATTTCTTCAGTCAAACCGTCTTTCAACTCTCTTTGAGACGTTTCATTTTCTCTTGTGCTACCTTCATTTCTTCAGTCAAACCGTCTTTCAACTTTCTTTGTGATGTTTCCATTTTCTCTTGTGCTACCTTCATTTCTTTCATCTCTTGATTCAGGCTATCTTTCATCTCTCTCTGTCCTTCTTTTATTTCTCTTTGTCCTTCTTTCATTTCATTCATCTGGGTAGCTAAGCTTTCTAGAAGTTTCTTCATCTCTTGCTCCATAGCTCTAGCTATTACCATTCAGAGACAACCCCACTCCTGACACCAGAAATGTTGCGTACTTGGGGGTTCGTGAGTTGTCCGAGAATGAAAGGCAAAACTTACAAAAATTCAGTAATTTATTCACAGAAAGTTCCAGAAAAATTCAGGTCTATAAACCAAGTATCAGCTTCAATTCAACCAGTAAACACAACTTAAACAACAGCTGTCAATAGCAAATCCACAGTACAAACTGTATAGCAATAACACTTGAAGCAAGTCTCTTTCAAAGAGGCTCAAAACAATGCAAGCATTAGCGGAAGCTTAATGAGAACTGAACTGACTCACACTAATCTCAGACTGAACTGAACTGACTAAAACTGGCCTTGGCGAAGAAAACAGACTTATATACCCCTGTAGAAAAGTGTGGAACGTTTCAGAAATCTCCATATCTCTTCAGCCAATGAGATTAGAGCTCTCATATTTGGTATATCCCTTATAAGGACTTTCTCGCCAAAGTCGGGAAAAAAATCGCCAAGGCGGGAAAAAGTCGCCAAATTTGTCGCCAAATCCATTACCTGCCTTATTGGGGCTTTTTAATGCGTTTTTAAGGAAAAATAAGGCTATTTCAATGCTAAAACGACTAGAATTGCACAAAATTAGCACTTTATCGACTTACTAAGCCTCTTTAAAAGAATTTATAAAGAAATAAACACAATTATTTATAATTTTGTAACAATATATATATATATATGCATACCCTAATTCAGGATAAAGCTACAGTTACATCGCTACTTCAATACAAAAAAAAAAAAATTAGTTCATTCGTTGGAGCCATTCTACATTAACACTGAGGCAACACTTGACTACTGCAACGCATTGGAAAAGTGAGTTTTGGATGGCTATTGGAAAGGCTGGCGTGGTGGTAACATCACGGTGAAAAAACGTGTCCAGCAGTGGTAGTGAATGGTGGTCATTCTTTTGGAGGAGTCAATGGATGGGAACTGAAACACTGGACTGGCGTTAACAACTTTTAGAAGAAACTTGTACGAAACTTGTAGTGGAAAGGAATCAAACCTTGAAGACAAACTGTGGATGGGAACATGAAACTTGGAGTGGCGGTAACTATCGTTGGAGAAGGATACAGCAGCGTCCATCGAAACTTAAATGAAACTTGAAATTGATGAGTTACTGGTTGATATTGTACTGGAATAATATAAATGCAAGTTAAATATCTGGTTGTATAATATAATTGCAAATTTTATGTAGGAAAGCTGAATCTTTAGAATTAATAACATTAGGATATTTTACAATATTTACAGCTTCTGAAATTAAGAGTTCAGATATATTTTGTGGAGTTGAAATTATTTCTGCTCGATCCCGTAAGGGTATAGCGCCGGAGTTATTGTAAATGAAATTAATAAGTGCAGAACTTCTTTCTTCTTTTACATTTTAGATTTGTTCCTGGATTCTTCTACTAAGAATCGAAGATATAGAAAAAAATGTCGTTATTCAATTGTATCTGAATTTTATAAACCCCTCCAGTGGGTTTAGTATGGTCACGGTCATTCAGAGCCTGATTAAGGGGGAAGCACACATTATTTGTACTTACACCGTTATTTTATAACAAATACTTTCCTCCTATAATAAACAGAAAATTCTCATTAAAAATTATTTTAAAAGAATTCTGGTGTCTAATAACTGTGAGTAAATTGGATTGTTTTACACCGTTCATTTTTTATAAAAAATATTTCCTCGTCAAAGCGTGGAATTTCTATGACATGAAGTAAAAAATAATTGTAAAAATATTCCGGTGAGAGCGGAGATAATGTGTGCTTCCCCCTTAATCAGATTCTGCGGTCATTTATACTTAGTATATTAATAGTTAAAGGTGAACTATAAGGAATTACAATGTTAAATTTTCGAAAAATATAATGTTTAAAATTATCGAAATCTTTACTATAAACAAGGCTATTAGTGAATTTAATTTTAGGGGTTAATGTAGAAGACTTATTAATTGGAGGAAAAGAAAGAGTTTAATTTTTTTTTATTGAAAATCTCAATTATAGTAGTTTTTTTGTATCCAGCGTCCCTACCAATTTAAATAAATTTGTTTAATTGTCGATTTTCACTAAATTGAAAGGAAGTATAATTAATGACCCGGAACATGTAAGAATTTAAAAAAGATTTTTTATACATATTTGGACGAGCAGAAGAGGCAGGTATAGGAAGGGGGACAAAGTAATTTTTCTAGTAGACGTCAAACCAAATAACTGAACTATTTTTGCTCCGATGAATAGAGAGGTCTAAAAATGGCAAAGTTTGATTAATTTCACATTCGTAGGTAAATTTAATGGAAGGAAATTGTTGATTAAAAACATCAATAAAATTAAGGAGGGACTTTTTTGCATATGGCCAGGATATAAAAATATCGTCGACATATTGTAGGTAAATTGTCGGATTCAGTAAGGAAATATTGTAGACTTCCTGATGATGCCCTGTTTTTCAAGGTGAAAAGCTTTGAAATCTGTGTCTTTTAATTAAATATATGTTTTTAAAACTTATATACGTGTTTTTTTAATTTAAAACGTTACACGTGTTTTTAAAAGTGTCTCTATATGAGATATATTTTTTCAGAATTCAAATTTGTTATTAAATTCAAAAAGTCTTTTAAAATTATTCAGTCACACACATAAAACATTCACACGCAACATTCTTTGAAACTTAACAATCTTGGCACAAACCTTTCTAGTATTATTTTCAAAATACAACATTTCTATCGTATGAAATTATTTGTTTTTAATTTACTCTAACACACACAGATAAAGATCAAACGTTAAAAACATGACTTCAGTATTTAGGAAGCCTCAAGACGTACAAATGTGCAAAAGACCAAGTGATGATTATTTAGCTTAAAAAAGGCATTATTTACCATATGATTATGAGGAATTAATTTCAATTCCTGAACTGCTTTCCTAAAGTGCAATAACTGCTTTCCTACATGCTAAAGTACTACAGTAAAGCATTTCCTTTGACAACAGAAAAAAAAAAGTTATGGCTTAAATATTGGCAGTCCTGAATGTCTTCTGAAAGTTATGTACACATCACATGGTGTTCATAAATATAATCCTGTATTCGGTCCAATCTCACGTACACGTCTCACAATTTTTAAGTATTGCCGCACTATAATCTATTTATTTTTTGTAGCCCTGTAAACACAATGAATTATTTCTATACCATATTCTACATGAAACATGTTTTTATACATAAAAAAAAAATATATATATTTGATTTATTTGGTTTAGGGCAGTCTATACATGTTAATTTCTACTTCCTTGCAATTTCTCCCATACACATAATGGGTTTGAATTATCTTGGGTGCCCCTGTACACACGATTTGCTTGATCTCAATGAAAGGTATAGTGTAGCATTCCTATATGATACACATTTAGAATACCAAGTTTGGACTTTTTGCTATAATTTGTTTTTCAATATGCTGATAAAAGACAGACGCACAGACGAACCTCTAAAAACATGATTTTTGGATTCAGGGGACTTCAAAACGTGTAAATATAATAAAAACTCAATTTCAAAAATTTGACCGCAAAACAATGTTTCCTCTTCTCTACCTTATGGGCGGTAGAGCGCCGGCCTCGTAATTGGAAGAGTGCAGGTTCGGTACTAGAGCCGGCCAAAGACCGTCGTGTACACTAATGGTGGCTGGTGCACGTAAAATCTGTTGTGGCCGCAATGTCCTCCATGTTCCCATAAAAAATTATACCTCTGGGGGTCACCGAAACGGGAGAGCTATACCTTCCGTGGAGGAGGAGAATTGTGATGGCATGTCTCCGGACCACCTCAAGGGGTGTGTCCCAGACCGTTGCCAATTGCCCATCTGCAGCACTAGTGCGACGTAAAACCCAACCAGCCATGCTTATGGGTAAGAGCAAGTAAAAAGTTGCGTGTGGCCACAGTTTTACTGCTTATTATATATGTATAGAAATGTTTTATTTTAAGGAAATTTTCAATGTTATTTACAAACTTACAGTGTATTTTCCTCCACCACCACCCCCAATCGGAGATAGCGCTAATTATGTATGAAAATGAATTTTTTCGATGTTTTCAAACTGCAGAACAGTTTCTATGCGTAAGAAAGCCCTGAAAATTATATATTTATATATTTATATATTTTAATCATTTTTATATTTTATTTATATATTTTACGATTGCATATTTTCGTCCATAGAATCAATATTTCTGTTTAATTAAAGAAAATAAGTTTAAAAAATAAATATATAAATAAATTGTGTATTTGTTCAGTACATATTTCCGAATACTTTACATACATTTTGGTGCTGGGTGGTGCTTCCTTGTATCGTAATATATTAAGAGAAAATACACTGGGAGCTTGGTTACTGCTCGAGTTAACTCGAGCGTAATAGTTAAGTGGTTAAACTGATCAGAGCTGTTTATTTGGTCGATTAAAATAGGCTTATTAGATTTTAATAAACTGCAAATATATATATAATATGCGTAAAGCGTCATACACTATCTTTTGTATCTTTGGAAAAGTTTGGGATTTCTGTAAATTGAAAAAAAAAAGTTCAACCAATTTGAAGAGCAGTTTAAATCGTTACATGTAATAAACAATCTGTGTAAAGGTTTGTATAAAGTTTTAACATAGAATAGAACGAACTAGATTCACAAAAATATGTACTCAGGAGATGTACCTTTACAAAATCTGGTCCAGGTTGAACTAAAGTTTTTGATTTTGTACTTGATATATTTTATGCTTTCTGAAATATTTTACATATGACGTAATAATGTTTAATGAACAATATGAAGCAGACGAAATTTTAAGAATATGTATATATATATATATGTATATATATATATATGTATATATATATATATATATATATATATATATATAGTATATATATATATACCGCATACCTAACGAATGTGATAAAAATTTCAACATCACAGTAAACACAACATAACGCCTTAGGTATGTTCTAATTAAATATGTACAGTCGGTAACAAAAGTATCCGAACACTAGCAAAAATTCCTATATAAAAAAAGTAGACTTAATATTGTTTTTTTAAATAAATTTTTGTCGAATCCTGTCTTAGTCAGTCTAATAACATGATTCGACAAGGCTTTATTTAACAAAACAGTATTAACTCTACATTCTTTATATAGGAAGTTTTGCTAGATACTTTTGTTTCCGACTATATGCATCGATTTTTTAATACAGAAAATTGTTTTTAAACATAAATTTTTGTGAAATTTCATTATTAATTTTTAATCTAATTCTGCTCATACAATTTAAGTAAGTTGTTTACTTCTTTCAAAAATTTTAGTTTTTTTATATTTGAACGCAGAGAATGGTTTTCAAAGGTAATAATATCATTTACGCGATTTTTTTTTTTTTTTGAAGAAAGTGTTTTCCCATTAAAAAAAAATAAAAAAATAAAAAAGAACACCCACAGTTTTACAAATAGTCATATTATTATTAAATATGTTATGGTGCTGAAAGTCTAGCTGCCTACATTAGAAATTTAAGTAAAACATTTCTTTTGGTATTTTTCAAATTGATTGATTGATCCTCTTAAAAAGTGTCGTAATATTTTAATTTTTTAATGTTTGTCCTCAGAAGACCTCTCAGGGATCTAATAACCTCCTTTCCCACATGAAATATGAAAGTTCTGCAATATATGCGCTATAAAAGAAAAAAACTGATTAATTATTTTTTTTTTTAAACATTTACCACAAATTTTGCGAGACTTTTTTCTGTGTGAGAGAGGAGGAGAGGACATTTAGCGAAATGTTTAATCAGTCATATCCTTATAAAAATTTCCCTAAACATAAAAAGTTTGAGTGTTCAAAAGAACATTCAGCTTACAAATAACCCCTTCCCACATGGTTATATAAGGTTTTTCCTCCCCTGGTGGCCCCCTAACACCGTAGATATTTTCTTTAAAGTAAAAACGAGATCCCGGTCAAACTAATTATTTATTTATTTGTTTAATTTTTATTCTTCAAAAACTCCGGTGCGTTCCTTAGATAGATAGAGTAATATTTAATTTTTGACGAAAATTACATTATTAAAAAATATTGAAATTGAAATTTATAAACTTTATTATTATCCTCATTATTATTATTATTATTATTATTATTATTATTATTATTATTCACATAAGGAGAAAAAAGTAAATATAAAGTGTGATACCGATCTATATTTGTAGGTAAGATAGAAAAGAAAAAAACTGAAGCTAAAGAACAATCATTCTTTATTACATAGCAATCGGATAAGTATCTTAGTATGTGTGAATCTATGATAGAACTCTTTATCTCACCATTTATGCTATTTATTTATCAGACATTCGTCCTTCCTGTAGCCTAATACTTTGAAGAAACGTGATTTCAGTATTCTATATTTTCTTTCTGTCTTTATCTGTATTGTTTGTGTCTTTATGGACTTTTAGTTTTATTACTGTTACATTTTCACAATAAGAAAAAAATAAATATAAAATAAATGGATTGTTTATTGCTTTGAAGAAAATTTAAAGAAGAATGCTATAAAAGAAATTTTGTTGTTGTTTTTTGCTTTAAGAAATACTACTATGTGCTGATATAGTATACGTTATTAAAGTAAACTGCATAAATATTTGTAAAATGTTATGGTATAAATTTAGTATTTTTATTATTATGTACAAGATTCTTACAGTAGTCGGGAAATATATTTTGCAATTCAATAGACTTAAAATCCTGTTAATTTTGAAGAAAATGATATATACATATACATTATTTTGTATATATATATATATATATATATATATAAATTTATAAACTTGTTTCATTAATAAACTTATATATATATATATATATATATATATGAAATGAAAATATTACATTTTTGTACTATTTTAAATTTTAGAGAATGAAACGTTTACACAAGTAATTGCAACATAGTCAACACAAATAATTCTGCAAAAATAGATAATCTTTCTAGTTTAATATATTACAATTAAATAATTAGTAAAAAAAAAAAAAAAAAAAAAAAAAAAAAAAAAACACTAACTATTTTATTTCTATCAATTTTATAAAGCATTTTAAAACTATTTTTATCAAAGTTGAAATAGTATAACTTACCAAAATCTGTGAGCTTTAGTTATTCGAAAAAATATATTAGAAAACTTGAAAAAAAAAAAAAATCTGGAAATATACAGAGTGGATCAAAAACCCCTGACTCACTTTAAGCGTTTCTATAAAATCAGGAATGTGACGCATGGGATTATGATTGGAATAACAATGCTTTATAAGATGAAAGTTTTAATTAAGCAAATAAAAAAAATAATTCGAAATTTCACTTAAAGCTGTACTCTGTGGCTATTATAAAAAGCACTGGAACTCAGCAAAAATGCACGGCAAACAATTAAAGAACATCAATTTTGTGAAATCCGTTATAAGATAAATGTACAGTCGGTAACAAAAGTGTCCGAACACTAGCAAAAATTCCTTATATAGGAATTTTTGTCGAATCCTGTTCTTAGACTGACTAAGAACAGGATTCGACAAGGATTTATTTAACAAAACAGTATTAAGTGTACTTTTTTATATAGGAATTTTTGCTAGTGTTCGGGCACTTTTGTTATCGACTGTACACATTTCATAGTTCTAACTAGAGGTCTGAACAGGGGACAGTCCCCGCTCATCGCTCTTGGAGCGATGCTGAGCGCTTCAGTGTCTCGGGCAACAAGTATCCGAGACAGAGGGAACTGCTCCGAACGTTTATTGAGAATTCAACAAGAGTTTACAGAGTTTGCCAGGCATTGAGCTTCAACCGACAGAGGGCGATAATGCATTTATAACAGGTGTGCCGGGATTAAACCTCACGCGACAGAGGGCACAAAGAGGAATACAAAGCTTTGTCAAGTCTTTGCATTGAGAAGTTTAGTCTATGTTGTCATTAGCTGAGTCCATAATTAAGTATTTCAGTTCATTCGTTTTAGTCTTTGAGTTGGTTGAGGAGCATTGATAAAAGTCTTTTTGACACTTGCATGTTGTTGCCGGGCTATTGCCCCACGCGACAATGTGACAGCAGTGGTTAATTTGGTAACGTTGCTGTGCAAGTTTGGAGTAGTGTTGCAGAACTGAGTAGCTTGGGATGATCACTGTTGTAGGTTGCAAATTGAGTCAGTAGGAAGAAGCTAGGAGGTTAACAGTAGGAAGAAGCTAGCAGGTTAATCTGTTAAATTAGTAATATCGTGTATAAGTGCGTAGATTTTATTTAGTTTTTGGATTAGGGAGGGTCTAGTGATCATATTATCTAACCAGTTTACTGGTCTTGGGGATGGGTTTCGTAGGTGAAAACTGGAGGTAAGGGGACAGTTGAAGTAGTAATGCGAAGCAGTGCCTTCCTCACCACAAGCGCACAGAGGTGAGCGTCGTCGGTGAAACCTATAAAGGTATGCTTGAAATAGGCCATGACCCGTGAGAAAGGCCGTGATAGGAAGGGGGGGGGTAAGGGTCCAAGTGTTTGAAGTGGGATTTGGGATCAGGTTTTAATTATATCTGCCTTTGATGGAGTTATCCCATAAGGATTGCCAATTTTGTTTTAATTTGTTCTTGAGTCTAGATTTTACATAGGAATGGCGGGGGGGGGGGGGGGCGAGTAAGTTAAAATCAATCGTTGCATGTTCTGTGGCAGCTTTTGCTAAATGCTCTGCCATTTCGTTCCCGACGACACTCCTGTGGGCAGAGACGTGTGCCAGGGAGATGATGGATTTTAGGTTATAGATTTTAAGTTTTATTTTTAATATTATGGGGTGCCTGCTTGTGTAGCGGGCATTGGCTTGCAGCCCCGAAAGTCTGTCGCAAAAGATGTTAATACATAGGTGGGAGTGAGCATTTTCCTCAATTCATTCGACAGCCTTAAGGATGGCAAATAATTCCGCCTGAAAGACTTAATTGTGGTTTTCGAGCCTGCAGGACTACTGGATAATGGTTTCATTGCTGTTAAGGACACATAGTGCAGCCGCAAGTCTGTGTTCAGTCTTGGAGCCGTCTGTAAAGATCGCCATAGGAGCTAGGGGTTAAAAGCTATTAATGTCACAGTTCGTGAGAGAAGATGCAACATCCTTTGGTACGGTCGAAAGCCTGAGCCGTGCGAAAACTTTTTTACTCGGCCCGTCACGATCCATATAATTTTTTTCGTGTACAGCCCGTCCTGTATAACGATCGATAAAATCAGACCCGACCCCATGAAAATAAAACAAATAGAAAAATGCATGCATTTCCTTGCAAATTTTTTTTAGTATCTTCTCATTATTTATATTTTCCGCACCTTTTTCAGGTTACTTTCACAGATGAGAAATTTTCGCCTCTATTGTTACCACTATGTTATA
Source organism: Salticus scenicus (assembly GCA_963930645.1). Taxonomy (NCBI): domain Eukaryota; kingdom Metazoa; phylum Arthropoda; class Arachnida; order Araneae; family Salticidae; genus Salticus; species Salticus scenicus. Next base: position 323,746,845 of record OZ005652.1, on the reverse strand, counting down.
CAATAATTTCTATTCTATTTAATCACGACATATCTATAATAATACCTTAAAGTTTGCTGCATATAATTAGTGGTGGCATAAAAGGTGAAAATTTCTCATTCCTCAAAGTAACCTGGAAAATGAAAGGGGAGTACGAGCCTTGCTACTTTTTAGAAGTTTTATATAACCAATCAATAGAATATTCAGTAACAAAACTGATTTTTTAGAAGACAATTAAGTATTAACTGGAATTTATTTATTTCGGTTGGACAGAAGACACACAGGGAGAAAGTCAAATCGGAAGTGCTTGTATTCAAGAAACGATATAGAAAGGTAATTTAAATTATTAATACTCTACTACTAAAAATTTACTTTCATCCATTTCCTATTATATCCCGTAATGCATCCGAATTTTTTATATGATCCTGTACAAAATGTCAATCCAGCCATTTTCAATGGGAAAGATGCTTTCGCGTACCTGGAAAATGATGGTAATTTAATTAGGGTAATGTCTCCGGTTGTGGGCACGGTTTTGATTTTGAATTATAACTTTTGTTAAAGAAGATATTATGCAAACATATGAATACCAGTGGAAAGCTAGAACCCTTAGCTAACGTTTGATGAAGTAACTATATTGATTCCGCCAATCAGAAAAAACGTACCACGTTTTTTGTGAATTGGTCATTTCTGGCTAAAAAAAAAAAAATGTGTACCCGGTTGTGGGCACACGAGAAAAATCCTCTAAAAATGGAAAAATAAAAATAAATAAATAAATGCAGAAAATGATAAATCATAATAATTTTGTAAGGATTCGGTTGCCAAAATAACAACAGAAAATAGCATTTTTCCAATTTTATTAGTCATCTTCATCGTTCTCCAAATCAGAAGTGCAATGCATGCAAGTAATATAATTTGCATGTATATTGACACACTTCAAATGCACCAGCCAATCACACTCGTTGCATTTGATTTGATTAAGTTGTTTCTTGTTAGGCATGGTAGCAGGTGCTCCAAACAGATGATACAGAAGTCAGAATCATCATCCGATTGTGGATACTCCTATTTTTAGCGTTTTTTCCTGGCAGTTTCAGTTTGACTGGTGGTGTTGCCTTACTTTTTCCAGGCTTCTTCTGGAGGGACACAATTGCTGGGAGGAAGTTCGTATTCTTGGCCAATCGATTTTATAGATTTCTTATCCAATAAGCAATCCTAAATAGCATTAGCCAGCGTGTTAAAATTTATTTCTTTTAGATCGGTTGACTTTTTCAGGGTTGACATAGCTAAAAATGCCTAAAAATACATAAAAACACTAATAAAATATGTTATGTTGACATAAATGATCATATTTGACAATTTGTAAGTCAAACATATGCTTTAAATGAAAAAACAAGTGTGCTCACAACCGGTTATGTGAAGGTGCCCACAACCGCGAATGGCAGTCATTTTTATAATGACAGAAAAAGCAATATTTGGTCCACATTTTGGCTGGATTCGACATTGTATCACAAAATATAATAAATATGCATTACACTTACATTTTTTAATTGATTCGCGTCGATTTATCGCATTCTGAAAAAATTCACAAATTATTTTTGTATTGCTTTTATTCAGATTTTTTTTTTTTTTCGATGCTTGCACTTACCAAGTAAATGAGTCTATTCACTTCGGTGTTTGCACGAAAACTGCGTACTGCCAAAATACAAGTTTGACAGTACTCAAATTCACCATATTTACTTTCTGTTAAAAGATATGTTGGGATGCACATAATCAGAGAATGCCCATAAGAGGAGACATTTTTCTACATTTAATGTCTTGGAAAGTAGCGGAAAAGTGCTTAAAATCTATCCTTCATAGTTCCTGGACTCTGTAGACCATAGCTTCGTGTACAATAACGTATTTAATCTCTTTTATCTGTATAGGTGCGCAAACTATTTAACAGCAATATGCATCTACAATTTTGAAGAAGATACCTGCTACTGTGACTTTAAATAACCTATATAAGTTTCGAGACATTTGCGGAAACCAAAGCGCGAATTGACAGAAAATCAGACTCATGCTTCAGTCGTTAAAAAAAAAAAGTCTATAGCATACTAACCTATAAATTTATGTAAAATAAATGACTAACGAAACATTTTATCACCTACCTTCGTTAATTAACAAAAGAAGTGGGGAGAAAATTTCTGAGAAGACACGACCTGGCTCGAGGTTGCAAAAAATATATAAAGCCCGAGACGAAATCGAAAATTTCGGATCGAACCCGTCTCGAGGGCCGGACTCATCTATACCTCTAGATAAAACTACATCCGAGCAGTAATCTAAATCACCGCTAGTATTGACTATGGGAGGTACTGGACTACACGCGTTATTCGGTCTCCAAAACTTGAATGGTCCACAATTTTTCTTTAGTATACATATAAGTAGGCATCAAGAGGGATTAGCTCTGGCGATGAAAATCTTGGAGGAATGACATGACCAAAATATAAGAGGAGATGACATGTCCAAAATAACATGAAGCCAAATCGTAAACACAGAAGCCATTAAGTAATATAGTTATACATTAAATCCTACATTGTTATTGTGAAAGATAAGTCCTATGACTTGAAAGTCATTGTAACTATAAGTCAGAAATCTGTCAACTAAAAAGACAAAGTACAAGCCAATATTGCTTTGGTAATCTCAATAGGGCTCCTGCGGTAGCCTTGACTGTTATTGCGGCAGCCATCTTGAATAGACAACAGTTAACTTCATTTGCGATGCATGATGATGTGTCATTTTACCAAATCCTCTTATATCATTCCTCGAAGATCAAAGTCGTAACAGCGATACTACAAGTAACGTTATGTGAACAAAACGTAGAGAAGGGCAACGACATCCCAAGGAAAATTTTGAAATATTTCATTTTTTTTTTTTTTTTCTTTTTTTTTTCTTTTTTTTTTTTTTTAATAGCTTAAACTAGACTTTTCACTCTAAGAGGAATTATACGATAACATTGTCGTACGCCAGTTACACATTTCTATTAGAACGACCAGCTACTGCTGCGAGAGTTGTTATTTCCAGTGTTTCATCTTGAATATGTCAGGTTTAATTAGCCATGCGAAGCTCTATCATTCAACCCATCCCTACGAAAAATGGTACACATATTATTTAGGACAAAATCTAGCTAATGTCGGATTTTTGGTTGAATCAAATAATTTGTTCAAAAGGTATAAATGACTCCATTTTAAGTTGATAATATATACATATATATGTATGTATATATATATATATATATACATATGCTCGTTCATTTTTTCCGACATAAAAGTAAATTTATGTATACGGTAACAAGAAATATTTTTATTTTTCTGTCGTGAAAAGTAAATTTATAATGATTTTCTTTCTTTTTTTTTATTAATTGAGAGGCAAGACAATTGATATTATTACTATTTTATAATATTTTATTTTTACACTTTTGGAATATTTAGTATTTATTATTTGTATCCCAATCAAAAAATATTTTCCTATATTTCCCCTCTCACACCAAGTTAAATAAATATTAAAAATAAAATTAAGAACTTTTGAACTGTTTTGGTATAGAACTAGAACTCAAAGCCTCCGCCTTTTTTTCTGGACTCTTTCAACAATAAGAAATTTCCGATTTTTTTTATACCACTATTTTTTACGATAACTTATCTGCTATTTAATTTTGACACATTGCTATATAAAAATGCTAAAGGTTTCTGCATTAAAAGAGCGGTAGGAAAAAAAGCGGAAATATTTTATCTCTGAAAGTGTCCTGAAAAAAGAGTGGAGAATTCGAGCTCTGTTAGGACCTCTCGGCAAAATTTCATACGTACGGCGAATGAAACGCATGATGTGGTACATATGACGCATTTTTACGTTAAATGTAAAGTTACGTTTAATGTGCCGTTAAATATACTGTGCTTTTATCTCAAAAGATTACAACGGCACAATACCGAAATAATTAATGTGTTCATGCTAATATTTTACATTTTTTTTTTTTTTTTTACCAAGTAATTTGTTTTTGCTAATTAAGGACAAGGATATTTTGTAAATATTTAATAATTATTAAAAATGTTTAAAAATATTACATTAATTTAACAATATTAGGTAAAATCACTGACAAAATTTCTCATACCTGTTTTAAAAACGGCAGTTGATGTGACACCTTGATATGATGTCGAAACTGAACAAAGGTGGTACTTCACGAGAAGACTGGCATTCATATCTCGATTTCTTCTGGAGGTCAGACTTAAGTGTAAATCCTCATTTAGTGTTGTTGCTCACTGTGATTTTGACTTGGTTTTTAGAGTACATTTGCAGTTTCTTGGAAAATGATTACATATCCTGGAAATCACACATTGTGATGCACCAAGGATTACAGAGTTTACAGCTTGTGTTTGGGCAACTTCTAATAGTTTAGCCAACTTTTTAAATTTCAATATTGAATGGAATTTATCTTTTAAACGAATATCGAATGAAACATAGATTACACTTTCTGTTTGTTGTATTATTTGGTTATTTTGGAATAATTTATTAATTTGATATACCTGTATGATGCATTATGAATCCAATGTATGTGAAGGTGCGTTCCAAAATAAATATCACCGATCTTTAAAGAATTATACAATAAATGAAAGCCATTTTGTAATTCAGAACACTAATATAAGGGGTAATTCAGAAAATTCTAAAGAAGAAATTTTCATAAACAATTAGCGTAATTCGTAATAATAAGTAAAGAAAAATGCGAATTATGACTATATTTTATTGTTAACGATCAAAATACAGCGCAATTTCTAAATACATTGGCGTTTGGTTGGCCATCTGTGACCGAAAAGTAACGGCAGCCTTTTCAGATATTTCCCTGTGTGCTGCCAATAACACTGAGCGGTATCTGTTGAAGCTAATTTTCATGCTGTTGTGCAGCAAATCCGATTTCTTGAGCTATAGTTCTTAATATTGCAGTATGACACACAATTTGTCTGATCCTACGAGTAGTAGTGCAAAGAGTTTGATGAAACTTTGCCGTCAGGCAGTCTGACCCTCGTACAAACACCACTTTGAAATGTTAATATTTTGCATATCCTGTAGAGACGAGGTATACGCAAGGTAAAAACTTTTCTAGCTCCCTTAGATGCTTCTTTCTCGCATTTTGGTTAGCCAGAAATATGCATAAAAATATGTAACAGATAAATAAGTTATTATTTGTGGGCATTGATATTAGTTAGCTATACGTTATTTATTTACTTATTTATTTTTATATTTATGTAATATACGGATTAAAAAAATTATAGAAAGAAAAAAGAAACCTGGACATTCATGCATTTAATTTGCTTTTTCAAAAAAATATGCTTGGCTTTTAGTATTACATGCTTTTTTAATTAATCTTAAAATTACACATATTTAACCATAAACTTCGACATGATGCCATAAATATAGTGAATACTGTTAAACAATTTCTATTTAGTATTTCCTTTAGTTATACAACAGTAATAAATAATTTGGTGTGTCACTCACACAACTTTCTCTTACACTGCATTTCAATACTATAATGACATATTGTTGATTATGGCATAAGAGATAAGATAATTAAGTTCAATCTACATTAAAAATAATTTTAAATACTTATTGGAACAGGTTTATATGGCATATAATTATCGATTCCCCCATTCAATTACTTTGCCTACACTTAAAAAAAAAGAAAGAAAGAAAATCTGGTTTGTCATTAAAAAAAAAAAAAAAGTTTTTTTCAAACTATTCGTATCATTTTCACTTTTAATACACCTTGAAAGTTAACAATCTTCATTAAACTTTTCAAATGGCAATGGCAACTTCATACGAAGTTCAAAGCATCAAATTTGAATTTTCTACAGTTTCTGTTTTAGGTTATGCTAATAACAGACATGCATACAGATCAACTGCTAAAAATTTGACTTTCACATTCATTGGACGTCAAAATGTGATATATAAAAATCAGAGATAAAATCGAAATTAAAAAGATATTTCATTTACAGATGAGTAAGTGAAACTAATTTCCCTTCCTGACCATTATTTGTCGACATAGTAAAATGTAGCTAAGCACTTCCATCAATTATATTCAAAGAAAGGAAGAATCAGCTTAATTTTGGGTAGCCCTGTATATTGTCTATAAACAGCATAGAAAGTACATTGTGTACTTAAATATAGTTTTATATTAACACAGTAGAACTTGAAATGCAATTCTAGCAATTTCCCTGTATAATATCATGGTATTCCAGCTCTTCTGGGTAACTTTGTAAAAAATTGGTAAATGATTTCCATACCATACTATACAAGACACATGCTTTTATGGTTATAAAAAATTTACGCTCCTTCCATTTTGTTTAGTTCAGCCTATTGGTTACGCTGTATTTACCAGAAATTTTACCCATAGATGTTATATAATTTAATCCTCTTGGATGGCCTTTTATACAAACCATTTGCTTGATCTCAATTTAAAATTTAATGTAGCATTACTATGTGACACATATTTAGAATACCGAGTTTGGACTTCTTGCTGCTAGTTCTTCTTTAACTATGGTAATAACAGACACACACAAACCAATCGCTAAATACAAGTTTTCCAGATTCAGGGAACCTCCAAACATGCAAATATAACAAAAACTCGAAAATTTGACCTAAAAGTAATACTTTATTTACCATATATGTTGATAAGAGAAAGTAAAAAAATTAACAGTGTACATATCTCATATTATCTATGTAGCTGGTACTAAACAAATATTAAACAAACGTCGGCAAATATGTACCAGATACATCAATAACAAAATTTTACAATTTGCTATATACAGCAAAGCACGTTAATTAATTAATTTATTTATTTCAATAATTTATTTTTCATTTTGGCACGATTTGCTGTTAAATATTGGGTAATTAGATAGGAAATTCGCAAGCCCTATTTATGAGGGTACTGAACTTCTCTTCTCGCTTTTCATTGTCTTTTTTTTTTTTTTTTTAAACTATTTATAATGCATTAATGCATTTTCTCACTGATAGCATTTGAATTGTTTTTTTTCACGAAAGTAATTGTACATTTTCTTTTATCGTGTTTTATCGTGAATTTTTTATATTTCCCCTCGTTTTATTTCCATGCACAAGCGCAGATCTACAAAATATCTCCGAAGTTATAAGTCGAAATAATATTTTTAAAATGTCCAGCTGGAAAAAATATTATTAAGAAATGCTTTTCGAAAAATTAAATTCATCTTTCAAAAGATATATTTAGCATAAAGAGAACGAAGAAAATTATTTTAAAAGTGTCTTGAGTTACACTTTAATTTATAATAATAAATGGTTCCGGTGATATTAAACTGGAAAGATAAGCTATATTTCCATTTATTTTACAATCTTAGATTGCACATAAAAAAAAAAAAGTACCTTTTCTTTTTAAAATTAATGCTTAAAATACGTAATGCAACAGTAAATTGCAGCATTAGAAAATTAGAAAGCATTATTAAAGAAATTATTCCAAGTATTTACGCAATTTTAAACCTAATAACATAATGAACAATAATTTAAAATAAAGTTATAGAAAGTGGTATTAAATTTCGTCATTAGCTACAGGTAATAATACAAAATATGCACTTTAATAAATAACATCATTGATATTTTCACTTTTGTCATTTTATATTTTTTAACAAACTGTACCAAAAAATTTCACGTTATTTTAATCTTTCTTATGCTATTTGAATACATTTAAATGAATGTCTACGTCTACAATACTTAAAAATGTATATAATAGATTAATCAAAAGTTCATTTTATTAAAGTCAAAATACAATACGTTTGGAGATACTTCTATACGTTTATTTTATTTATTTCATTAACATATTTATTCATATTATAAAGTTTCTTTGACAATTAATTTTTATTAGCGTATATTGCAATTTGTAAGAAAGCAATTAATAAAAAAGCAATCATTTATTTATTTATTTTTATTTTTATTTTGTTTTTGTTAGTCTTTATGAGTTGCGCATTTATAAACTAGTATGCTAATGCTATAACACAACTTTTGTTTCTATATCATTCGATAGAGCAGCGACATTTCTTCGTAAATATGAACACAAGTTTAATAAACATAGCTTTCCACATTTTTTTTTAACTTACATTTTGTACAATTTAAGGCAACTGACAGTCATCTGAAAAATCATAGAATGTACGTAATAACAACACTACCATTCAGATGACATACACCTAAAATGAATCAGCAAAAATTTCAAAATATCCATCTTACATGTCAAGTTTTGTGCTTATGTATCAAAGAAGCTGGATATCAAAGAAGTATCCTCTCGTAAACTGAGAAAACTGAATCAAAGCACTACTCTCTGTTGCACAGTATGCACCTAATTTAAATCAGATTTTTTTTCATATTACTAACTTAAATATCATACTAGTGTGCTTTTATACATTATAGAAATTGAGATATAGCCTTTAAGCAAACGAAAAAGAGTGTAATGTAGCAGTCCCACTCTTTAGCCTGTATATGACAAAACCCCATTTTATGTCTAGTTCAAAGAGGTTTTTCGTAGATCCGTTTATTATTTGGTGAGATACAGATCCCACAAAATGTTGGTTCCCACAAACATACGCATGGAAAGATATTTTCCAAAGATGCTCAAAATTTGTTTCAAAACATCAGGGACAAGAATTTTCATGTCATCTCAAAACTGTATAACTATCGAAAAATCCAGAAAAAGTTATTTTTGTAAGACCAGTTCTTTCTTCTTATATATATATATATATATAGAAGAAAATAATTAAGATAAAAATCAATTATAATTACATATAAATATTGGTAAATTATATTTAAATAAAAAGTAAATGAATAACGAACAAAATAAAATAAAATGAAATTTTTTAAAATGATATGTTAAAATAAATTAATTTTAGCAAATATGTTTGAAAAAAAATATTGCATGTAAAATTTTATTTGTAAATTTATTATATCGTGGATAGCATTGCTAAAAAAAATAAAATAAATAAATCTCTATTTAAATCCAATTACTAAAAGTAACCTTTGAAAATATCAGCATCGAGAGATTGTGACTAAATTATAGATATAAAATGCGCATGCATTATTAAAGCATTGTTCCATGTTCGACAATATGATATTTGTGAAATACTAAACCTGTTTCTAAATCAGATAGAGTGTGATTCAAATTTATTTAAAATACAATTTCACTAATTTGATTTAGAGTCTCGTTTTTCCTAAAAAGGGATCTATTACAGATCGCAAAAAGGACTAAAAGAGGTAATTCAAAATGCTGTTTGAAGTTAAATGCTTTCACAGTAAAGCGAAAATCAAATGAATTTATTTTCTAATTGATAATACAATCAATGTAATTGAATTTAATGCGCAATCCAAATATGTGATATATAATCTGTAGCTTCTCTGTAATATTTTGAGGTAATTCTGTTTGGCGTTTTTCTGGTTATAATATTAAATAAGTGATGCTAATTGTTATTAATTAATAAGTATAATTATTCAATATTTACAAGATTTTATAGGAAGAACTGTTTGTTGAATCGAAAATCCCTAATTATCTTTAAGCTAAAAAATTCAAAATTATTTTTCTTTTTCAGGAAAATTCGAATTCGATTAATTTGCGTTTTCTATTCAGAAAAAAAAAAAAAAAAAAAAAAAAAAAAAAAAAAAAAAACACCTTGACATTCTGTATCTTACACTGAGAGAATGTCAAGGTGTTATTTCTGAGAATATTACACAGGTCTGGAATATATATATACATATTATGTATTTCATCTGCAGGAAATTATTCGATGCAATTTCTGTTTTCGAAAATGCAGAATTGTAAAATGACCTCCATTTCTGCCCATCTCATAAAGGTATTTCTTTTTCAAAATAATAAAATCTTAATGTAAAAAAAATCACTAATTTTAATTATTTTGAACTAAATAATACATTTCTCTCTAAATTAAAGAAATAATTCCTTTAGGATATACTCTCATTGCCATAAAAATTTGCACTCCATAAAATAATTTCTGGATCGTAACGGAATTTCGCAGGAAGATACGTGTTAGATGACATGTAAATGATTAGAAATTCAGCATGATTGTGCATTGCGTAATGTCACTAGACGGCGTTTAACTACGTTCTCCTTGAAGTATAAAACAGGTAAACGGAGCTTGTTTACGTGTGCTTAATCTGTCGCAGAAGGAGGCATATAAATGGAGATGCCGTTACGCCGCCATCGAAGATAATGTGAGCAGCTGTTAGACTCCGGAAAGGGAAAAATTATAATGACAATTAAAGCTGGGTCATCAGCTCGGTAAGTAACCCTCCACCTAGGCCGTTCTGGTTTTACAGTGAGGAGGAGATTAGGCCAGCAAACAAGAGGGAGGTCGTTCACACGACAACCAGACTCAGGACGCTTTCGACAATTCGATAGTCCAGAAGACCGTCACATTATACGACATGTACGGATAGCACTAACTGTCTCATTCTCTGCCAACAGTGTTATTGTCAAACCTTTACTATGGGTCTCTCTGTCTGTCTGTACCGTTGCAATGCGCCTGGCTGAAGGAAATTTGCTATCTCTGAGCCCATTATGTGTCCTGCTAATAACTCCCCTCCCATTGCTTTGTTTGGAGTGGTGTCGCTCTTGACTGGTTTGGATCATATCCGAATGGAACCAGGTCTTCTTCAACATCCAATCCAAATTCAATTTGGACAGTGATGACAATCGTGTACATGTGTGGAGGTCCCGTTGTGAACGCTTCAATTTTGTCTTTGCTTTAAAGCGGCACACTACAACCACAGCTGGTGTGATGATATGAGGTGCCATCGCATACGACAGATGGTCACCCCTTATATTGATCCACGTCGCCGTTACAGCCCAGCTGTACGTTTGTGACATCCTTCAGTCACAGGTGTTAACACTCATGACTGGGCTCCCAGAAGCCATTTTTCATTAGCACAATGCTCAGCCACACACAGAAAGGGAGTAACATGACTGCCTCTACCGCATTACCACCCTTTCCTGGCTTGCTCGAACACCAGACTTGTCAACGATTGAGCATATCTGGAATCACTTGAGATGACAATTTTAAAGCCTACGAGTTTGGTCGAATTAAGAGACGCGTTTACAGCAGCTGTGGAATGAGATGCGGCAGAACATTATACGGAACTTGTATGCCTCAATACCCACAGCGTATTGCATCATGCATTGAAGCTAGAAGTGGTCCAATAGGGTATTAAAACCTTCATTCATTTGTAATATTTCTTGCAATAAATGATAATTTTGCTTTTATTTCATAACCATTTACTTACATTAACGTTATAATCACATATGTAAATTTTTGTTTAGTTCTGATAACTTTTTCTTGGTACGCAAATTTTTATGGCAATGAGTGTATTTAATATTCAGAGTTTATTCTTTTTGCCTATGAAACCTTTTCTACTGCTGTTTTTTGAGGTCCTTCCTAACACGCTTTCACCCCTTTTACAGGCCAACATTCCTACTTTTTCCACATTTTGTATTATATTTTCGGTTCACTATTATAAATATTGTTTGAAAGTAATAAATAATAGAAGTCTACATTTAAACAATTTTGATTTGACAAAGTATGACTATTCTTTACGTTTTTTGGTATACTGAAACTGAAACTAAAGCCAATTTTTATCTATCACGGATAGAATTTTGTCAATTCAGAGTGTCTACCGAACCAGTTTCTCTCGAGACTCTTCCACCAATATAATAATTTTTTGGTAACTTTTATAGTATACTTCGACGATTAATAATAATTAATTTGGAAACATATTTGAAACTACCAAATATGAAGAAATTGTAAACATCTTGTAATTGTAGACATCTTGTATTGAGAAAAAAATATATGTGATAGAAAAAAAAAAAATGTCTACAGTTTCGGTTTCAGCACACCAAAAAACACAAGTATCAGCTAAAATTATTAAATGAAGTTTTGCCAACATTGTTTTTTGTAGACCTGTGTAATTACCGAATATGATTTCTATAATCAATAATAGGATAACAGATTTAATTATTTTTCCTTGCAAAATTAAATAAAAATGGGTATTTTAAATAAGTAATTGATGTGATAGATTTTTTTTTTTTTTTTTTTTTTTTTAAGTGGGTAAAAATCTACAATAAACAATAAAAAAAGAAACATATCCAGTTTTTCAGTTGTGATATGTATTATGAATAAAAACTGGTATCTGCGATTGGAAACATTTAATGTTCTACATAATTAAATATTATTATTTTTTAATGTATACTTAAATATTTGGAAAATAAAAAATCATAAATAAATGGATTTAAAAAAATGAAAAGTATTTCGGTTCACATTTAGAATCCCTTAGTTTTATCTTTGCGTAATAGACGTATTGAAACAAACAACAACAAAAAAAGCTTATTAACGCCATATCGTACCAGCCCATTAGTCAGCCCAGTGTTCAGGGATCTAGCCTTAGTTTGCCAGAGACCGCGTTCGAATCCGGCTCTGTTATGTATGATCGTAGTGATTATCTATGTTAAGCCATATGTCTCGATCTAATGAGTTTACATATATATACATGATGTTCCAAACCCCCTAGCCCCTCCCCCCGGGCCAAACATTTTTCACCAAATGAAGTCCATCTCGAATTCATTAAATACATGTTTTGCCATTTTCAAAATTTCGACTCATTTTTGAAATAGGAGGGGGATGTGGGACTTTTGGAACACCGTGTATATATAAATGTATATATATATATATATATATATATATATATATATAAATATAAACTCTCCAACCATAATATTGTTATTTTTAATGATAATAGGAATACCGATTGACTAGACTAGGGTTCTGGGCCTGATGGGGGGGGGGGTGCCCTCCGTGAGTTTCTTTCATGGGAGTCCTAGTTCGTACTTAAGCAATTTTTCGAAGAAAACCACAAAAGACTTCGAACGGCTCTGCTGGGTCGTCGTAGTGACATGGGATCGAACCCGACACATCATACCTACAAGCGTGCAGTACAGTAATTCTTCGCCACTGGTGGTCCCTTCTTATTGTTGGAACTCAGAAAATAATAGAGATAGAGGGAGAAAGCCTACTAACGTAATATCTGAAGTTGTATATATAAGAATGTAAATAAAGTTTTATATCATAATAATAAAAAGAATGTCATATTAAAAAAAAAAAAAAAAAAAAAAAAAAAAAAAAAAATGAAATTTTCTCTTCAAGAATCTTCAATAATATATACGTAAAACTATTTTCTGAGCTTGACATACCATTCATGTTTATTAAGATTTAAAAAGTTTCTATTTACTTATTTTTTTTATAATTAATTTTGTTTCATCATTTTTCATTGCACAGAACATTTAAAGTTAGTCAATACAAATTAAATTTTAACTTTACAACTTCAAATAAGAAGAAATCAAGGGATCTAAATAATATTCATTACGAGAATTATTTGAAAAAAAAAAAAAAAAAAAAAAATTTCTGAATTGTATGGTAAAGGTATTCTTTCAAATATAAAATTTAAAATCTGTGCAATTGTTCATTTTAATAACAGTTCATTAAATATTGATTTTTTCCCCTTGCTTTTAATTTCAACTGCCAATTTAGAAATCGGAATGAACTAAAATATGAACTTTTTTGAGGAAAAAATTCAAAGATTTCTCCAGTCAATGAAATCCTTTCATAAATTAACATCGTTTTTCTTTTAATGAATAATTTAATTTTACTTTTCTCTGATGTAAGAAAATTTTCATACTGATAATTTTTTTTTAAATGTGAGAAAGCATTTTCTGATAAATTAAAATATATTTGTCTAGTATTTTCATATGAAGTAATTGTATAAGTACTTGGAATAAGAATTTTGGAATTATCGCAGTTATCTTTTAAAATTTTCACCTAGTGATTACATTAAAAAGTATATATATATATATATATAACAATGCTGGAATATATATTTTTATTAAAATTAGTAAAGAATCCTTTTCACTCTTCGCTCTGACAAAGCGGATAAACGTATAGTTATATAAGATTACATCCAAATATCCTATTTAAAAGCAACTGTGTAGTCGGCAGCAAAATTATTCTAGCGCTAGCAGTAATTCCTATGTAAAAAAAAGTACACTTGATACTGTTTTGTTAAATAAATCCTTGTCGAATCATGTTCTTAAGCTGACTAAGAACATGATTCGACAAAGATAAATTTAACATAACAGTATTAATTGTAATTTTTTTATGTAGGAATTATTGTTATTGCTCGAATAATTTGCTGCCGACTGTAGTTAGAATACGATAAGGGGTATATAAATATATAAACAAACGACTTCTTAAACATCGCTATAACGTTATATATATATATATATATTTATTTATTTAAGATGAAAATATAATTGCATAATCAAAATAATAATAATAATAATAAATTGTTAAAAATATAGCGTAAAAAACATTTTTAATAGGTTATAATACAATAAGTTTGTACTTCATTAACGCATTTAGAGTACAACCATATCACCAAAAAGTTGAAATTTAGAAAAGTAGGAATGTAGGAAAATTCCATATTTGTATCCATGTTTTCAAACTTTTGGACTTTTTTCTTCAATACTCACCAATAATATTCAGAAGTGATATTTGATATACGTAATAAACGACTGTTTCCTGCGTGGTTAAGAATTTCTCTTTTAATTTGGCGCACGCTCCTCCAATTTAAGTACTTTCGGAACGACACTTCTCCATTCATTATTAGAATGTATGCAATTTTGATTGTGTGTGCCGATAATGTAAGCGCAGTGAAACAACCACTGCCAATTCCTTTTGAACTCAACGGTTTATTTAAATAAAATGTGTTTGTGATGTCTACGACTAGTAAAATTTAATTCAACCAGCGCCAATAAGGATATAGTACACTCATCTATCGGAAACATAGTTTTGTCAACCTCGCCGGAGCTTTTAGTAATTTGCTTTATGTAACATATAGAGCACAATGACAACAATAACAGCCAATGTTATTTTAAATAGAAAGCGAAGTTCTTTAAAAGGGCAAGTGACGACTATAGCAAATGCCCTAAAAAACATAGAGTTTACACAAAGAGAAATCGAATTAAAAATCATTTCTGTTTAAAATGTAAGAAAAAAGATCGATGATCTACGAAATGAATGTTACAGTACCATAAGTGATAAAGATTTAGAGGATTTTGAAAATTCTTTGTCTGAAATCGAGTATCATCTCGAAGAGATCGAGGTAAGTCTGCTTAACTCAATAAGTCCTAGTTTTGATCAACTGACTTCTAATAATAATTCTGTTGAAAATGTCAATTCAAATAATGCAAAAATCAAGTTACCTTCTATTGCATTGCAGCAATATTCAGCTCGTTTTGCCGAGTAGATGAACGTTTAATTCTAAGTTTGGCATTAGAATGTAATGAAGTGCCTGAATGGGAAAATTTTATGGAATTTTTTTTGAAACGGATCCAAGCTCTCGAGAATATACAAAATCGCAATGTTTCCATTACAAAACCCAAATCTGAATTTATTCCGAGACAAAAAAGTTTCATCTTGCAAACTGATAAGTCTGCATGTTTTTTATGCAATGAAAATCATTTGATATATAAATACAAAAGTTATAGGGATTTATCGGTTCAGGATAAATTAATCCAAGACCGTAAATTACAGTTGTGTTTCAACTGCTTAGGAAAACATAAAATTTCGTAGTGTAATAAATTAAATAATTAATGTAGAGTTTGTTTCGAGAATCACCATAGTATTTCATATGGTGGACATAAGAATGGCATACCAGCCAGTCCGGAAAGAAGGACTGAGGCTAAAATCGCTTCTGCTGGATCGGTAGAAAGGAAGGGTGCAATTTCTTCTCTCAGTAGGGGCAAGTAATTGGTAACGGGGCATCTTCTATAGCGTTAAAGAGCAATATCTGTTATCAGTCAGTAAGAAATATGTTCGCTGGTATTAGTAATACGTTATTGACAACAGCTGCTGTATAAATTAGAGGAGCCGATGAATCTTTTTTCCCTTTCTTTGCTCTATTAGTGCAAGCGGAGTTTATTTGGGCATAAATGAAGCTAGTGAAATGTTGGGTTTAAGGAATTATAATGTTAAATCCTTAATTTCAGGATTAAACGGATCTACCTTTAAAGTAAAAAAGGGAATAAGGTTTGAGGTTTCTAACAAAAATGGGGATTTTCGAAAGGAAATTAATATGTTAATTGTTCCAAAAATCACAGATTTGTCCCCTTCCCGGTTTTTTGATATTTCTGAACTTCAGTTACCGCAGAATTTAATGTATGCAAATCCTGAATTTTTTAAGCCAACACGTGTTGAAGTCTTATTAGGGAGAGATATATTTTACAAATTATGAATGAATAGTCGAATAAAATTTAATGATAGTTCGGTAATTTTGCAGCGTATACATCTAGGTTGGGCCGTATTCGGAAAATTGAACGGTCGAGTAAATATCACAAATTTAAAATGCCATTTACCTGAAAATCACAGTGAATTTGATTTTAAAACCTTCTGGGAGCTGGAAATTTTAAGTATTAAAGATGATTCAAGCAGTGTGAACAGTAAACATGTTTTCAAACATTTTCACGAAAGAGTGTCGTATAAAGATAATAGGTATCAAATCAGTCTTCCTTGGGTAAGAGATTGGACTCTTTTAGGAAATCATTTCAAGATCGCAGAGAATCGACTTAAGGGTCTCATAAAAAGAATGAAACGCAACCAAACCCTCTTTTTCCAATACAAAGAAATATTAGATCACTATGTACAGAAAAATATAATTGAACTTGTGCCTAATCTTGAAGAGCCATATGATAGACCTGTGTTTTACTTACCGCATCCTACTGTGTTTAAACAAGATAGCGTTTATACGAAATGTCGGCTTGTGTTCGATGCATGTGCTCATGAAGAAGATCAGCTCTGTCTTAATGACTGCTTGGACATAGGCAGTAATTTAAATCCGAATATTTTGAACTTGTCACTGCACTTTCGATTTAATAAAATCACTGTCTTGGCAGGCATCGAGAAGACTTTGCAAATCTCTATCCATGTTAAGGATAGAAATGTTTTGTGGTTTCTTTTCATTGACAGTAATCCTATCGAAAATAAAAATCCGAATACTTTTGTGTACAGATTTTAACGCTTATCATTCGGCTTGAATGCCAGTCCATTTTCACTGTCTGCTACTGTTAAGAAGCACATTTCTAAATTTTGAGAAAAATATCCAGTAGCGACAGACATTCTTGATAACTTCCTATATGTTGATGACCTGGTCACAGGTTGAAAAAAATTCGTTAAATATTTCACAAGACTCATTTAAAATAATGAAAGAAGCCGGTATGAATTTACGTAAGCGGATAACGAAGAATAAAGTACTGATGGAAACTTTGAAAAAACTCTTGGATTTTTTAATGTCTTACTTCATTCCTCTGATGAAAATGAAAAACAAAAAAGCAAGGTTTTGGGGTTGACATGGCTATACAAACTAGATATCTTCATAATGGATATTGATAATTTATTGGAATTTCTACGAAATACAAGTAAAAGCTACAGAAAAAGTTTTCGATTCTTTCAGTCTAATATCTCCATACACAATCAGGTTCAAATACCTATTTCAAGAACTGTGGCTTAGAAAAGTATCATGGGATGAAGACTTACCTACTGATATTTTGAAAACCTGGAAAACTTGGATCTCAGAACTTCCACAGTTGACGGAACAGAAAATTCCACAAAATATTTTTTCGAATTCCAGATGATTATTATTCAGAATTAGTTCTACACATTTTTGCCGATGCAAGTCCTAAGGCTTACGGTGCTGCAGTGTATCTACAAATTAAGTCGTTACAACAATGTTTAGTGAATCTTGTGACCGCAAAGGCTAGAGTTGCACCTCTGAAAAGGGTGTCACTTCCACTCTTAGAGTTACTCGCGGCACTGTTGGCTGCACGTCTTGCTAACGAGGTAAAGAAAATTTTAAACAGAAAGAGACCATCTTTCATGATCTTCTGGAGTAACTGTCAAATTGCTCTATATTGGATCAAGGGTTCTGGCGAAATTTAACTTTAGAAGAATTTTAAAAAAATGTAAAGGACATTTGCATTTTACCTATTAAATAAATTAAAAATCCTTGCCTCTATAAGTTAATGTAAATATTTGAAGATATAGTAAAATTATGTTTTGTAATTTAATTATGTTGCTGTGTATCATATCCTGTTTTGCATTATATGTGTATATTCATATTTTATCTATTTATTTTTATTTATATATTTGAAATAGATATTGAAAATCGTAATTCAATCGCCGGGGGAGGGCTTCCTCCGTGGTTAAGAATTTCTCTTTTATTTGGCACACGCGCCGCAAACTGAAATACTTTGGGGACGAGACTTCTCCATTTATTATTAGAATACGTGTCATTTTGATTATGTGTGCCGATAATGTAAGCGCAGTGAACCAACCACTACCAATCCCTTTTCAAATCAACGGTTTATTTAAATAAAATGTTTTTGTGTAGACTAGTAGAATTTCATTTTACCAGCGCCAATAAGGATATACTCGTAGTTCACTGGTTCACTCGTCTATCGCAAACAGGCGATTAATCTTCAAACTGATTAGGCAACTGTTAAAATTAAAATTTTGTGGTGAATATTAAATTAAACAGTCCCAAAATCTGGGAATACTAATTCATTTGCATTTCTATTAAAAATGTACCTGATACTGTAAAAACCAATCCTTATTTTCATTAAAGTTAATGTGTTACATTTTTATAACAAACACTACTTTCGAGTAAATCCTCTTTTCATAAATCAATTGAAAGAATTTAGAAATATATAGCATACAATTACTTTCTGAGTACTATGTATGCAAGTTGCGAATTCCTGAAAAGCAAATTCTTTAGAACTGTAGTAAAATTTAGTTACTTAAAAATATAGATCAATATATGCACTGATTTTAGAATCGTAAATTACCTTTTACGTTAAAAATTACTATATGATTTTTTTTTAATTACCATTCCATTATTTTAACAGTCCTAATTATCGTGTTACAAAGGATTTCTAAAACTATTACAGAATGCAACTTTTTATAATCGTCTGTATTTATCTTCAATACAAATTTATAAATAAAAACTATAGTTTTCATGTACACCCCGCGACAAAAAGATAGGTACAAAGGGTTTTTTCTTTGGTTTTTCATAAAATAACATTATCTAAATTGTGCTTATCATTTATTATCTATACATATAAAAGAGTACTTCCACTCACTCACTCATTGACTCATCAACGCACAGCAAAATCTACTGGAGCCACTGATTCGAAACTGGGTCAGATTACAGAACATGTAGTGTAAGCACACCCTAAGAAGCGATTTTGCGAAATTCGCCCCCCAAGGGGGTGTAGGGGGCAAAATGTGATTTCACAAAAACCTTCATATCTCAGGAAAAAAAAAAAAAAAAACAGATATCTGTAAAATTTTTGCTTTAAAATATAGCTAATTTAATTATCTAAAAACCAATTTCTGGAATTTTAGAAGTTCGGTCCTCAAGGGGGAAAAAGGGGCAAAACGTGATTTCACATGTGCAAAACGTGGTTTCACATACTCCTATATATCTCAAACAGAAAAACAGATATATGTGAAATTTTTGCTCTAATACATAGCTAATACAAATACCTAAAAACTAATTTCTGGAATTTTCGAAATTCAGCCCCCAAGAGGGGAGGAGTGGGGGCAAAACGTGATTTGAAGTAATCCTTTATATTGCAAACAGAAAAAAATATATATGTAATGTATTTTTGCTCTAAAATATAGCTCCCATAAATACATAAAAACTAATTTTTTTTAATTTTAGAAATTCGTCCCAGGTGGGGCGGGAAAGGGGGGGCTATTGGATAAAAAAATAGAAATATAGTTAGACCGTTCAAAATTGGTACAGATAGGTTTTAGAGATCTGCAAGTCAAATGAGGATATTTTTAGGAGAGTCAGAAAGGTGTGTGTGTGTGGGGGGGGGGGGAGGGTGGAGAGGCAAAAAAATAAAAATAGAGTTAGACCGTTCAAAATTGGTATATAAAAGTTTTTGATACCTACAAATCGATTGCGGATATTTTCGAATTTGTAAAGTTATTAGGAGGGGCCGGTGGAGGGGACGGAGGGGCAAAAAATAAAAATAGAGTTAGGTCGTTCAAAATTGGTACGTAGAGGGTTTTGATACTTACAAATCGATTGCGGATATTTTCGAATTTGTAAAGTTATTAAATTGGTACATGGAGGTTTTTGGATACCTACAAATCGATTGCGTATATTTTCGAATTTGTAAAATTATTAGGATAGACGGGAAGGGGAGGTGAAAGGGCAAAAATATATAAATAAGAGTTAGAGCGCTGAAAATTAGTGTTGTTAGATTTTGAGGCCCGATAAATCGATTGCGGATATTTTCAAATGTACAGATTACGGAGGGCGGGAAGGGATTGGGTGCAGGGGTAAAAATAAAGAAATTCAGATAAAATGTTGGCAATTAGTATTATTAAGTTTAAAAGCCCGAGAGAACGACTGCGAGTATTTTTTAAAGTCTAAAATAATTAGGGGGGGGCGGGAATGGTAGGTAAAGGAGCATGCGAGCCTTGAGCACCTCTATGCGCTGCCGCAGGCAGTAGTGACCCGAACCGATTATTCCACTGATGGGAGAATTTTTATTTTTTTTAAATGTTTTTCCCTTACGATAATATAGTGATTCATTAAGAGTGTTGAACATAAATGCGCGCGCGCAGCGCACAATTGCCTGCGCTGCCAAGGGCAGTTGGGACCCGTTGCGACATTTTTTACAATCACATTTTTTTTTTATCTTTTTTTTTTTCGCATGATAAAAATTGATGTAATTTTGAGAATTCATTAACTATAGTGATCCATTTAAAAATAGTGACCAGCGAAGCGGGCGTAGTCTGCTAGTTATCATAAAATAACACTATTCCCGGACTAGTTTTTGTTTTAAGACTAATTTAGAAAAGTTTTAAGACTAAAAATTTTCTAATTTAAAACTACACTCCGCGACAAAAAGATAGAAACAAAGGGGATTTTTAAAATTTTTCATAAAATAACATTATCTAAATTGTGCTGATCATTTATTATCATAACAAAATATTATCATATCAAAAACATATTAAATATTTGAATCATATTCAAAATATTCATATTAAAAAAAAAAAAAAAAAAAATGTTCCTATCTTTTTGTCGCGGTGTGTAGTCTTAAATTAGAAAAATTTTAGTCCTAAAACTTTTCTAAATTAGTCTTAAGACAGAAATTAGTCCGAGAATAGTGTTTTTTTGTAATAATAATAAATGATAAGCACAATTTAGATAATGTTATTTCATGAAAAATCAAAGAAAAAACCCTTTGTACCTATCTTTTTGTCGCAGGGTGTACATGATACTTTTTTTATCTCTAAAGAATTAACGTTTTTCTTCATACGACATATATAAAACGTTCTGTTTCGTGAATGTTATGTTCTTTGACTCATATGCAAGCAGCACCGGAATGTTCTTTGAAATTTTAATGACAGTAATCGTGCAAATAATGCGCTTCGTGAAAAACGAATTTTCTATTAGGCATTCAAAAATAGTATTATTTAGAACGTTTTGAAAACGTAATATCTGTACCGTCTATAAAATGCAAAAATCCAGTTCCTTGAAAAACCTTTAAAAATATCAGCATCATAACACGTTTGCATTTCATCTTTTCTTTCAACCCTAGTTTCTTCCAAATTAAGATCGCAATTAGCACTATAGCCAATTTAGTCACTTTCTAAGCTATAACGTAAAAATTTATAAAATGTTTTGACTGATGCGAATCTAAATTCCAAGGCCAATCTGTTAGTAAGTTTGCGCACCAATCAGATTAATTTATTTTTCTCCAGATAAAAGCATACGCGAATTTTGTTGTTTTATATTATAAGGATAGTCATTTAAAAACTGAAATATTTCAATTCTGTTTTTTTCTATTTCATTCTTTGAACATGTTGTTTTTTGCATTAGTAAGCAAATAAAAAAAAAATAATAATAAACTTAAACATTTCTTTTTGTGATTAAAAATCAGAGCATTGAGTTTACTTAATAAAATAAAATATTTTAATTTATTTAAAAAAAAGGGGGGGGGCTACTAAGGTAAAAAACCTACATGTTTAAACAGTGGAATTCATAAAACTTCATTTTTGAATAAGAAATTTATAAAATACCAATATATATATATATATATATATATTATACTAGAAAAAAAAAATTACTATGACTGATGTGCAGCTTTAAGCAATAATCTATAACAGACTAAAATCAAAGCTATTACAAAGTATGTTATACAACATGATGTTAAAATGGTCCACCTACAACTGCGCCAATTACCTGGAGGACGGCGATGGAAAAGCAACCAGTGGTAACTGATTACACTGATTGCGTGTAGACAAAAGAAAGTTTAAAATCTAATTCAATATTTACATTGCTGTTTAGGTTAGAAAAATCTTAAAATAAAAATTACATGTGATCGCTTCATCATGCAAATTACTAATAATTTAATCTTTCTTCTAAAACATTTCCTGTATGCAATTAAAATTTGTATATGACACTTGCCACCACAAACGGTGGACACATTCACCGTAGACGCTGTTTGTTTACATTGTACATGTTTTGACCAGAATTAAAAAAATTAAAAATAAGCAGCCTGAATTGTGATATTCCAAACTTCCGCAGCTTTCCATACTTACTACGTATTTGCTATGCCCTGTTTACTTCAATTTTGTGTCTCCATTTTCAACACTTTAGTTCTTTTTTTTTTTTTTTTTTTTATGTTCAGAACTGAGATACCATGTGTTTTCCAATGTTCACAAATGTTACTCAATAGTTATTCCATAGTTTCCAAAAATGTTATTCCATTTGTTTTAAAAATTCTAATTTTTTACACTAAAAATTCCAAACAACCGTTTCCCTTTTATAACATCCATTTCTCGATGAAGACAAGATTAGATTGGATAAAGATTTCTGGACAAAGCAAAAAAGGCTTATTTGTGCTTTAAACTTTAAAAAAGAAAACAGAAAGAAAAAAAAATGATTAAGAATAACCAAAGGAGACATTCTATGTATATTAAATCTTACTATATACATCACAGAGTACAGTGTAAACACTGGATAAACTTCTATTAAAAACTGCAATTACAAAGCAGAATAATTCTTTTTTTAGTTGAGTCGCTATGTTTCTACATGTCTTATACTGTGTAACATTAAATAATGTGTAAAGATGTTAATTACGTAGTAGTGTGTCCATTCTAAACAAACAAACAAACAAAAAGGAAAATACCGTTTAAGTAAAGCAGGTCTACCATGTGAGCATACAAATTAATAATAATTCGTGTAAATTTTTTAATAATCATTTTAATGTTAATACATCTTTCGAAAATTAATTTTCTACATTTTTACTTTCCGAACACTATAGTGAGGAAAGTATTGTAATCATGTCAAAAATCCGAATTTCAGATTTTGATGTTTCTATACGTTTCAAGGTCTCCTGAGTCCGTTTTCACTACTTTTGCGATGATATATGCATGTGTGTATGTATGTGTTTGTCTGTGAGTGAACACGCTAGCGTCTAAACGCTTTGTTCAAATAAGCTGAAAGTTCGTACGTATATTGTAAGTCACCATGGTATGAACCCTTTTGATTCTGGTGAATCTAGCACTTATAGTTTTTTTTTTTTTTTTTTTTTTTTTTTTTTTTACAAGGACACAATGAAACATTCTTTATCATTATGACCTATGGGATCAAAATCTTAAAAGTGCGATAGCATCTAAACGCCTTATTCAATTGAGCAAAAAATTTATACACATATTATAGGTCACACATTCTCAAGATACTCAATCTGTATAGATTTTGAAGAATCTAGCACTTATAGTTTTTTTACAGGGACACAATGAAAAATTCTTTATGATTATGGCCTATGGGATCAAAATCTTAAAAGTGCGATAGCATCTAAACGCCTTATTCAATTTAACAAAACATTTATACACATATTATAGGTCACAGGTACTCAATCTGTATAGATTGTAGAGAATCTAGCACTTGTAGTTTTTTCACAGGGACACAAAGAAAAATTCTTTATCATTATGGCCTATGGGGCCAAAATTTTAAAAGTGTGATAGCGTCTAAACGCCTTAGTAATCTGAGCAAAAAATTTGTACACATGTTATAGGTCACAGTTGCATCAACTGTATAGATTTTGGTAAATCTAGCACTTACAGATTTTTTACAGGGACACAAAGAAAAATTATTGTGACCCATGGGACCAAATTTTTAAAAGTGCGATAGCATCTTAACGCCTCATTCAAGTGAGCTGAAAATTTATATGAATATTATAAATCACTATTCTACTAATTATAAGCATTTTGGTGAATCTAGCATTTATACGTTTTTACAGGGACACAATGAAAAATTTTTTGTCATTATGATCTAGGGGCTCAAAGTTCAATAGCGTTAAATAAAACATCGTGTAATATATGGAGAAAAATACTCAAACACTCTTTTATGGTTTTATCTCTTTTGTTTGTTTAACTACTCCTCTTTCTTTACTTTATCTACAAAACTGTTAAATACTCAATGTTCGGAAAGTCGAGTGGAGTCACTCCAGATTTTTTTTCACTTGCATTACGATATAATGCATCAATTTTGTCAAATATATAATATATCAAAAACTGTTTTCGTTAAACTATATGTGTTTAAAACTATATGTGAAATCGTATAACAACAGGCAACAGTGAATTATTTTTATTTTTCTAAAGGTGTACAATTTTATTGATTTAACTTCTGTATATACTCTTTTTTATTGTAATCAGATCATGATCGATATCTGGAAAAGAAATAAAATTCATACAATAAAAAGTCGACGTTAATACTTGCATCAGAAACAATACCATTACGCAGGAAAATTCGATAATTTACCGATGCATTCACTAAACAGAAAATAAGTTCGAAATGAAAAACACAGCTGTCCAATTCTTCTAGAAAGCAATCAAAATAACATACAGAAGATAAATGCAGAACAGATAGATTCTTCAAGAAAAGAAGATTAAAGCTATTGAAAAAAAAAAAAAAAAAAAAAAAAGAAGAAGAAGGTATAATTTGATTTTAAAACAGAGAAAACAAAAAACAAAAAATACATTGAAAGAATAATAAATATTTGTGAAACATATGTATGGAATTTTAATAAGCGAAGTCATGTTATTTTTATACATTTCATTATTATTTTTTATTTATTTGATATCATTATTATATTGAATAATGTTCGAGCTTGCATTTTAAGAATGATATGAAAATAATTTGTTGAATTGCTCAGTACGTAAATGCATCTTTGAAATATTTAAAATTATTTCAGCTGCATTTTGCATTTTATATTTTATGAAATTAAAGAAAATGAAATCACATATATTTTAAGGGACGCTTAAGTTGAAAAGTTTAAAATGTCGCACATGAATACAGGAGAAATTTTATAATATGCGCATACTCTAAATAAGAAAAATAAAAATTTGCTTTTTCAATTATTTAATTATGAAGAAAATGTTCTAAAATCATGGTAATTCGGTAGATATCAGAAAAAGAAAACTGAAAAAAAAAATTATTATTATTATTTTTAAATCTGCTTTGTTAATTATAATTATTATTATTATTATTATTATTATTTTGAATAAAATTAGCATTTTAAAAAACTTTGGTTTTTTAGATAAGAATTTGTATCTTTTTATTCAGATAACAAAATGACAAACTTTTTTCACGATAAATGCAGAAATGATACTGATAAAAAAAAAAAAAAAAAAAAAAAAATGTAGACTTAGCTTTCACGATGTTTGCTATTTTAATGTATCGCATCTATTTATCTAATTATCTATATCTATAGTTATCCTAGATGTTTCAGATTCAAGTTTTTCCTGAATACCAATACATATGAATAATTTTCTTCACAATTAAAATAAAATGAAAGACAAATGAAAACAAAAGATTAAGAAACAGAAAGGCAGTAGAAATTACCAATTATATATATAAGAAATCTCCATTTGTGTGAATAAAAATGTAAATGGTTGTTTAAAGCAGTTTGAAGTGGAAAATGGAGTAACTGAGTTGTTAACATAAATTTTAATTTTCATTTTAACGGTGGCATTTCTTAATTAAAATATATTTTCAATAAGATGAGAAAAAATATTCAATAATTACCAGAAATAAATATCATTTAGGAAAAATAATCACCATTTCTGGGCATATTTAGTGTTTGTTATTATTAGCCTCCCGTGAAATATAAATAATAAAAATAATGTGAGTTTCTTTTCTTTTCTTTCTTTCTTTCTTTTTATTCTTTTTATTTTTTTAATGACATAATTATAATGGGATTTGAAATATAAATTTTCAAACATATAATAATAAACCAATTTTTAATAGTCAAAGAAATATCTGCTAATTCGATAAGATTAACTTTATTAGAGTTTTGTTAACATATCAAAAATTTTAACACTATAAATTATTAGTAAATAAAAATGATGACGATATCCCCACTATCTACTTGAATATTTTTCGAATATTATACATCGTGAATATTTAGATCTTGCATATTTATTTAATTTTCATTATTTCAATTAAAGGCAAAATAGATTCAGATATATATTAAATAAATCTATATTGAAAGTTCTTTAATAAAAACTAGCATCTTATGGCCACCACAAAACTTTCTTCTCAAGCAATCTATTAACCGCTTCCCGAACCATTAAACAATCACAAAAAAATATTTATTATAATTTTTCACAAAGAAGATTTTTTTCTAAACAGTGTGATGTTATTTTAAGCAATAGATGTTCAGATGCCGCAGAAGCCTGGTCGGTAAGAGCAGCAAGCACTTAATTTGAAGATTACAGGTTCGATCCTCGAGCTGGTCGAATACCGTTGTGTACTCGAAAGGCGACTGGTGCACATTAAATCTATATTCGTTGCAGAGTTTCCATAAAGAATGCACTTCTGGGGGTTCTGGGTCATAGGTTATACTCGATCCAGAAATGGATCTAAATTTGAGCTCTTGTTCTTTGCTGGTGCTTCCATCTGTCATTAGTTTCTCGAGCTAAGGCATTCTTCCACCACTCCTGATGCTCCTCTGAAAACGGAACGTGCTTCTCTGCCGCCTTAAATCCGTGTAGTTTCAATACCGGCTCAGAATTTTTGAGTGGCACAGAAATATGGAAATAGCAGAAGGTAACTAAAATAAACGACACCAATTCGTCGATAAACACAAAAATCGACTCACTGAAATTTAGTCAGTATTACTTTTCTTTTAGGCCATCTCACGTATCATATTTGATTCATTTATACGCAGTAGAAGTAGCGATATAGTTGAGAAAATTACATCATAGATTTTCAATAGTTTGAATAAATGGGTCTATTTCTTTCTCTTTCACAATGGGTCTATTAGATATTAAATCATTTGCCATTCAACAATATTGAACTGAATTACAGCTTTCTCGTAAACGGGTAAATCACAGCATACCAGATCCATGAAATTTTGCGTATTGTCGAAGTATAAAATTGCCCAAATATTTTGAACACACTCACAGGAATACGCACATGTTCTAAAAAAATGAAATTTTGTTCAGCCATTTGGAAGCGTCTAAATCTATCGAAAACTTGAAGATTAATATATTTACAAAGACAATACTTTTTTCTCTCACTATATATAGAAAAAAGTAAAAAAAAAAAAAAAAAAAAAAAAAAATCATTGTGGTACTTACTTTTTTGTTCATTTAAAAAAAAATATTTTTAGCACCTTTATTTATAAAAATGTCACTGCATGTATGTGGATACGTATGTCTTACATCTCTTCCGATTACACTGAGCTGATTTAAACAAAAATTGACCACGACCAGCTACTGCTTTTTATCAGCGTAGAAGCATTGTGGGCATGTGACATCTCTATCACATGTGCAATTGAAGGAGGTTAGGGAAAACTCTCTAAAATCACATTTCTTCTATGATTTCTATAGTAATAATGCAGCTACCAACTTCCAGTTTGATACGTAAACATTCTGATGTATGCATAGACTTGCCAACTATTTTAAATTATTCCGTAACAGCGTTAGTCCCCGGCTACTTTTTACACTAGTAAATTTGTAAAATAAAATTTCACGATATGTACTCACGATTAAATAAAGAAGACAATTATTCTACAAATATAAAGGTAAAAAAAGTAGGCGGGGCCCAACACTATTACGGAATAAATTAGAATATTTGGCAGGTCTATATACATTTCCCTAAATAAAGTTTAAAAAATATATATATTAAAAGGCAGTAAAATGATTATAAAAAAAGTTTGAAAATTACGCTTTCGTCAAAATCGCATGCGTACGATTTAAACGTTTTACTGCGAATACGTCAAAATAATGTAATACCTTAAAATCAAAATAATTTTTATAACGTGTTGGAAAGACGTCACTTTCAGAAAAACCTCTTAAATGAATTACTATCGTCTCTGAAAATGACGCCATTTCTTAGAAATCTTCGATGGATTGTTGAACGCATTTCATAATACTACGCTGAAAAAAAAAATATATATCGAACCCTGATACCATTTCTGCTAATTCGTATGTAAAATGATCTCCTGAATCCGAATATAACCCCCCATTTTGCCCCGTCACCCACCGTTTTCTAAGGACGTCACCTCCTCCCCCAATTTTTATCACTCTTCGGTAATTTTATGGCCATGAATTTGATTTGGAGAATGAAAAGTGATTATTTTAATTCTTAAAAGTAAATATATATATATAAATATATATATATAATGTATAATAAGTGAAAGTAATAATTGATTAATAATATATAATATATGTAACTTATAATTTCAGTGCCAAATCTCCCCCAAATCTTCCCCTTGCTGCAAATGTTCATGCTATAAAATTTTTCACTTCTTTAAGCCCTCAGAAGATATTTAACAGTTAAAATATTTATTTTCTCCACTATAAATCAAATTTATAGACATAAAATTGCCGAAAAGTTGTAAAAATAGGGGTGGGGCCCCAAAAACCGGTGGGTGAAAGGACAAATTGACTGTTATATTCGGATTCAAGAGGTCATTTTACATAAGAATTTGCATAAATATTGTTGGGGGCAATTTTCCTGCCGAGCAGTGTAATTATTTAAAATAAATATTGCTTATGAATATAATGAATTCATGCCTGATTAAGCAGTTTTTGTTATAAAAACTTTATTACTTGATATAAGTATTTAATAAAAAAAAAAGTGTATACATATTACGTAAAATCATAATCTTAAAGCCATGAAATTTTGCGATTTCAACGTTGAACTGACAAACATTTAACAACATACAACGTTATAATAAACAACATATGCGAACAACAGTTGCAACAAACGCAATTGTTCAAATTATCATTCTAGAATTTTCCTTGAGGGCTGGTATTCAAAACTACATTTTTCACCTCTTAATGAGTCATGCGTAGTCCCTGACGAATAGGCTGTGCTTTTGTAGTAGAAATCTATCGTTCATCTTTTCTTTTATGGTGTTTTTACTGATGAGGAGCCTAAAATAAGGCTCGAAACGTATAAATTTATGTTGTGTTTATTTTAATATTTTAACTGTATATTTTAATGTATATTGTTTTGATTTTTAGTGTAATTAAAATGTAATATAATTTTACGAGACGTAATGATTTTTAAATATTTTAATTATGCAAGTTGGACTTGTAAACTCTTTTAGAACTTCATTAGCATAGCTTTATTTTTAAAGTTATAAATTATTACACAGAAACTGTTACACAGATATATAAATACTCCATACTGAAACAAAGAATATATTATTATGATATTGTTTAATTATTAATATTTTCCTCATGCATTTTAACTTCATTTCGATACATGCATGTGAAAACAAACAAATATATAATTTTTTAAACAAAATAGTAAGATTCCATTATAGCTGTGGTTAAAGCATATTTAAAAAAAAAAAAAAAAAAAAAAAAAAAAAAATCTCAAAACCTTTTAACCCTTTCAGGGGCGGTGGCTAGAGGGTCTAGCCACCTACTTTAGAAATTTTTCTCTAAGTGTGCAGTGGCTACTTTTTTTATCCATTTTTATGAAAAGTTAATGTGTACTTCTAAAATTGAAATAGAGATGGCAGAACTACAGTAACTTTAAGCAGGATGTGCCTGTGACTTTTTTAAATGGACAAGTTGCGCGAAAATTTTTTGAAGTTTCTTTTACATATTTTTATGAAAAATAATTTTATATTCAAAAGTATTTGGTAGTGTAAATATACTGTAATGCACCTTTTAAATACAACAGATTTACATATTATCTTAGATCATTAATTTTAGTTTGATTTTTAGGAGCATCTTTTAGGTAGATAGACGCAGTGGCTAGAACGCCTAGCCACCACCCACAAAAAAATCCCCACATGCTGAATTTTTTTCTTCATCAAATATGACTTGTAGGGGATGTTTACTTTATGATATATATATATTTAAAAGGAAATTCAATCATTTTTACTTAGTGCCCCTGAAAGGGTTAAAGATGAAAGTATTGTTAGAAGAAAATGGCATTTTGGTCTCTAAAAAAGAAGGTAATTAATTATAAATGCTAGAGGGTTAATTTAACTTTATTTTACATTAAATACCATATATTCTCATATCTGTCTAAAATATTAATAATAAACTCTAATTTAGTTAAATTTGAGAATACTAAAGATTTCTCGAACACTTCATTTTCTATTAATTGAAATTTTATTTTCACTCAGTCGGAAAAATAAAATTTCAATTAATATGATTTTCTTCCACAGTTGATTGTGTGATTTTAATAAAAAAAATTGTACTTCATTTTCTGTACAAATATATTGACGGTAGAGAGCATATTATTGCCTTTTCCGCAATGGCTAAGTTCGCTATTTAATAAAAAAAATAATAATTTTCCTTTGAAACACTGTATGATTTGTTAAATTGAATGTAAAACATTAAATAACCTTTATGCGAGATTTACTTTTACTTTTGTAAATATGAAGTCAACATATATTTCATGGGTATCACATGACAAAAATTAGAGCATAAATATACGATACTTTACAAGAATGAAATAGAAGAGCATTATAAAGTTTATGCATAAAAGTAATGTGTAAAAGATAATAAAAATCCGTGTATGTACCACTAAAATATTTGACATACTCAGGATCATAAAAAGAAAATGCGTAACTTTTCCTAAAGGATGCAATAAAACTTATAGTATAAAAATGAATGCATAATGTTGTATAAAATTTTTAGTGGCATCTACATTCATACGTGACAAGTCTCTGTTATTTTCAACGGAAGTTTTATACCAGAAAAGTTGTATAAATGTTTTCAGTTTATTGAATTATGTTTATTCGTCAAAAATATATATGGCAGTTACCTTTTTAAAAATGATAAATCTGGTGATAAATCTGGTTTAAAAATTAGGGATGTTAGCAGCTACGTACATTTCATAGCAATTATTTTTATTCAAGAATATTTAATGCTATTTAAAAAAAAAAAATTGTACGTTTAATTTGATTGTTAAAATTTTCTCGTCGAAGAGTTTTATTTTTATTTAAAGTAGATTTGATATATAAATATATATATTACCCTTTTATGATTTTAATTATTGCTTTAGATATATCTATGAGTTTATAATTTTTTGTGACATTTGTATGCGCATACGCGCTGTATAATTGAAAAATGTTTTGACCAAGAGCATTGAAATAGTACTTTGGGTTGTTATCTAATTGTGAAAATTTACTTTTGAGTCACTATATAACCGCCGTCTCTGAAATATATCCATATATTGGTTAAAATATATATTTAATCTCTCTATCTCTCTCTCTCTCTATATATATATATATATATATATATATATATATATATGTGTGTGTGTGCAGGGTGAGTTTGACATAATCTGCCAAACGAAAGGAGGTGATAGAACAGCCCATGGCGAGCATAAAACACCATAGAAACTCTGTCCTATCTCGAAACGTTTCCGAGTTATGGTAGATAGAAGAAAAATCTGTTGTTTTCCATCCCGTCTGAAAATAACTCAAATTTGTGAGCTTTCTGAAAGACTTACACGCCAAATAAGCCCATATTTGGAAAAAGCAGAAACAATGCTATCGGGTGACACCAGTTACATCAGGATACCTTAATTTGATAGCGAGCTACAAGCGCTAAAACATTGGCGAAGTTTAAAATCGAGTTGTCGCCAAATTCTTTACCGGCAATTCTGCAAACACCGTTCAAGCTACAATCGGTCAAATTTACGAAAAACTTCTCCATTCCACAAGCTTTAGAATGAGCCCACAATGAACCATATCGGTGTTCCAGTT
Organism: Salticus scenicus; assembly: GCA_963930645.1. Classification (NCBI taxonomy): domain Eukaryota; kingdom Metazoa; phylum Arthropoda; class Arachnida; order Araneae; family Salticidae; genus Salticus; species Salticus scenicus. The sequence continues at coordinate 323,714,453 of OZ005652.1, read as the reverse complement.
CACGAGAAATTTAGCCTTTTGTTTGCAATACATCACAGAAAACGGCGTTGTCGAAATTCGACAAACGTAACGATGGTGAGTAAATGAAACGTTTGCAAATTCGTGACTATCTGCATAAGGACTCTTAGTGATATGCAGATGTATACCAGCCTTCCTGCGCGCGCATCCCACTCGCGGGTACAAAACGCGAGTCAATTTGTAACAGCTCATTAGCTCGTCAGCTTCTTTTACGTTTAATATTGCTTCTTGCCTTAGCATTTTCTGGACTTTACTTGAACTCGACCGATACTTTTCACGCTGCTGTCACATCTACTTGCTCTCTCTTAGTTTACACGTAGTATGTTTTCCTACATTGGTACGAATTAACCAAGTTGGTTCGTATTCCGTTGCACTTTTTTTTCTTCTACTTTTGTAAATTAATATTGAAAATTTTTCCCTTTTTGTTTACCCTTCTGACTTTTATTTTCAATTGAAGTCACATTGTTATACTTTCCAACCTGTAAACACATATATACAATAATATCTCATATAGAGACATGTTATCCAACGTGTATTTTGTATAAAGCTACAATTTATAAAAGAATCCACTTTAAGAAACGTATAAAAATTTTAATTAAAAACATTAAAAATTACATATTGCGTCAAGGCCTTTCACCCTGAGTTTCAGGGCATCATCAGGATATAGCTATTTTCTAACATATAAGTACAGCAACAATATATATTGTAAAGGCAGAGACTCCGACTCCAATATATCATTGAAAGAGACATTTCAGTACAAAGAAGCAGACAGTCTGGAGCCTAACGGCTCGCAGCGGAACATCTCTCCTTTGTAGAAAGGTATGTCCGTTTTCCCTTTGATGATCGTGGGAAGCCGCGTGCCTTGAGAACTTTCCCTTCGAGAGGAATTCAACGCGTCAGAGCCGATGATGGAATTTCGAGCGAATCAGGGCCTGCATCTGAGATTTTGTTTTTAGAAAAACACGCCCAATACGAACTGTAATTTTGACGATGAGAGACTAAAAACGACAGTTCACGTCGGAGTTTTGGAAAGGCAGGAATCCCAGAGCAGGTCGGGCTAGACCTCGGGAAAGGAACTGTTATTTTCTGGAGAAGACTGCAGAAGCGGTCACTGACTGATGAAATCACTGTGGACTCTATCTGAAATTCCTTCCAGTCATATACTGAACAACCCACTATCTTATTGAAAACCATTTCATATCGAGGAAATACAGCAAAATATGTTTATTCTGTAAATTACTAAAAATTAATCTAGTTAAATTAAAATTTGGAAAAAATATTAATTTCTTGTTCTGATTAGTCAAGTAAATAATTATCTACCACGCTACAAGATACTACAGACTAATAGAATAAAGAAAATTTGGTGGCAGCTCTATCGGATGACAGTATATAGAGAAGAGTGAATCTAAGCAGAAGCGAGGAAAGAGATTCCAGAATTCAGAAGAGATCCTCAGCGTAGACCAGGCAACAACGGAGGCAACGACCGGTTCCTAGTACGGAAGCAGCGTTACGAAGCCCTTCGACGTAGACGGGAGAAGCCAAACAGCGTACGGAGAGCCAGTCTAGAGCAGGAGTGACGGAGTGCCCTTTCAAAAGATCAAGAAGAGGAGCACCGATCCCTGGAGCAGTGGTCTTGTGCCTGCTAAAAGTGTGCTCAGCGGAGATGTGCCCACCTTAGATGAAAGCATCAGTAAAGGTAAGGATATTCCGTTCATTCTTGAGAGGCAATTAGTAAAAATAAAAAAAAATTTTTTGTCCTTGTATATTCTGGCAGAAAATTTTTAATGTTTGAGCGAAATGCTTAATGTCTAAAATTAACAGGTTAGTTAATTAAATTAAAGGAAATAATTCATTATTTAAAAGTTTAGAATTGACAAAATAGTTAATTTGTTAAGAGAATTTTAAATTTATGTTGGAAAAGAAAATTTCCTTAACCTTGAAGAAAATTAAAAGGAAGTAAAATTGTAAAAGAAATTGAAATTTAAAAAGTTTGCAGAAAAACAAACTGTGAATGATATATTTAAATTATATTCATAAGAGAATTTTCAGAGTTTTAAGTTGTGTGTATTTATGGTATAATCTATGGTTGCACAGTGTGAAAGAACTCCTTATTTTTGTGTATATTAATTGTTCTTTTTAAATTGCTTGTAAGCATAAGCTTAAATTGGGTAAAAAGTATTGCAAGATATTGCAGGAATCCGAAAGCCAAATTTGGTATTAAAGTGTGTATTATTTAGTTATTTATTTAAATTGTGCTTGTATTTGAAATTTTAAATAATTGCTAAATGTGTATTGCGAATAATTAGGAAATTGAGAATATTTAGTAAAATTGTGTTAGGAAAATTTCAAATCAAAAATCATGGCTGCTTTGCACGAATATTCAAAAGTGGATTTAAAATTTTTAGCAGAAGAATGGGAAGTAGATATTCTGCCCACCGATGGGACAAGGTCCATAATAAAAAAAATTGAACAATCCGCAGAATTTTAATTAGAGGTGGCTTTGGCCCAAATTAAATTAATCAAGGAAGAACGATTAGCGCAAGAAATAAAAGAGGAACGTTTAGCCCAAATTGAAAGTGAAAAAGCACAGAGAGAATTCGAATTAGAACGTCTCAGGTTATCTCAAAATATAGAAACGACAAGCTTAAACTCTAGCAGAGAAGAGCGGAAATATACTCCCCCACTTAAATCTATTATTCATAAATTTGATGAGTTAAATTCTGACATAGCTTTATATTTAAATCTATTCGAACGTCAAGCGAGTAAATTGGGGTTAGAGAGCTCAGACTATGTAAATCAATTACTTGCTTTGTTACCCACCAAATTAGCAGAACAAATATTAAGACAACCGGCGGATAAATTAGAAGATTTTGATTACATCAAAAATTATCTGTTAGATCGTTTTAAGGTTGACGCTGAGTCATTCAGACAAAAATTTAACAACCACCAGCGATCAAGTGGAACGTCATTTCGAGATTTAGTTTATGACTTGGAAACATTCTTGTTAGGTCGGTTGGAAAAACTAGAAATTGGGGACTTTGAGAGCTTGAAGAAATTACTAATTTGCGACCAGATAAAAAAAAGGGCTAGCGCAGAGATGAAAGAGAAGTTTCTAGATTCTTGGGCGAAAGAGACTGATCCCGAAGAATTAGCTACTAAACTAGATGAATTTGAATCCGTTAGGAAAGCCATAAAGAAAAATTGGGTCGGTAAAGAAAAAGATGACCGAAAACCCGATAAAAATAAATTTACATTTTCAAAAGAAAACAAAGAAAAAAAGCCATTTAATTGGCGCGATAGGACAAAATCGCAGGAAAACAAAGGGAAAGAGAACGCCTATGAGAAAAAGAAAGAGATCCGATGTTTTTATTGTTCCATTGTCGGGCACTACAAAACTAATTGTCCGAAATTAATTAAAGATCAATCAACAGCAGTTGTAAATCAGATAGGAATTACAGACGATTTAGGATCTTGTTTCGCACCTTATTTAGGGGAGGCCGAAATAAATGACGTCAAAATTGTCACCCTTCGTGACAGTGGAGCAAGCTTCGATCTTATAGGAAAACAATACATAAAACCGGAGCAATTAACCGGAGAAAGTATTTGGCTCAAACAGCCGTTGCAGAAAGAATTACACTGCCTGCCGATCGCTAGTGTTACGCTTAAGATTGCAGATATTGGGACTGTTAGCACGAAAGCGGCAGTAGTTGACGACTCACTGGAAATGAATCATTATCTTTTGGGTAATCAAACGCATGAAATTATCGAAGGCGCAAAAATGAAAAAACCAGAGTTAATCAACCAAGTAGTAACTCGCGCGAAAAAAAGGCAGAGCGAAAAAGAGGAGAGAGAGAGATTACGAGAATCCGAAACCACCAACGCAGTAGCAGAGATACGGGAAGAAACCCCTATTGTCATTCTCCCCTCTGAGAAAGAGAAGTCTTTAAGCCTTCTAGGGGTAAATAGGGAAAGGCTGAAAAGATTACAGCGTGAAGACGCGACTTTAAATCCGTGTTTTGAAAAAGCGAACAAAGGTAATTCCGAGTTCATTTTAGAAAATGAAATCCTTTTTAGACAATCTAAAACAAATCGCGGGGAGGTTAGAAAACAAGTGATTATTCCTGTAACACTTAGAAAAGACGTAATGGAATTATGTCATTCGAATGTTGGCGGACATCTCGGAGTCACAAAGACGAAAGATAAAATCTTCAGATATTTCGCGTGGCCAAATTCGGTCAAAGAAATAGAGGAATTTGTATTATCGTGTCACCATTGTCAGATGATAGGGAAACCTAGAGAGGTGAAGAAAGCGCCTATGAAAAGGGTTCCCATAGTAACCGAAGTGTTCACTCGGTTTTCCGCTGATCTAACGGGACCACTCCCTCTAAGTGAAAACGAAAATAGGTACCTTTTGACAGCTATGTGTTTGTCTTCGAAATATCCGGAGGCCATACCGCTTAAAGAAATCACTTCTCCAGCAGTGATAAACGGGTTCTTACGAATGTTTAGCAGATTCGGGTTCCCGCGAGAGATTCAATTAGATTTAGGAAGAAGTTTTACGAGTGAATTGACTGAGACCTTTTTCGAAAAGTTTGGAATAAAAGTGATTCATAGCTCCATACATCATCCCCAATCCCAAGCGATTGAGAGATTTCACCGCACCGTAAAGCGATTATTAAAAGTGCTATGCTTAGAAAACGGAGCTGATTGGGAGAAAAATCTTCCATTTGCATTATTGGTGTTGCGTACTACCGTGCATCAATCTACCGGATATAGCCCTGCCGAACTCGTTCACGGCAAAAATCTAAGAACTCCCGAGACAATAATTTTTGAAAAATTATGCGGAATCGAAAACGAGGAACAAACGCCCGTTACTGAATACATTTTTGATCTTATAAATCGGCTAAAAAAATGCCAAGAATTAGCTATTAAATCGATGGAAGATGCGAGAGAGAAAAGGAAGCTTTGGTACGATCGGGACGCAGTTGACCGGAAATTTAAACCGGGAGACCAAGTTCTAGTGGTTGCGACGTACAAGCCGAATAAATTCGCCGTAAGTTGGATCGGACCGGGTACAGTGGAGAAACAAATCTCGGAGACTAACTATGTTGTGAATATTCCAGGTAGGAGGGAGCCCTCTCAAGTATTCCACGTTAATATGCTGAAACCTTATAGACAAAGGGCAGAGATGATAAATGTTTTGTTTAGTGAAATCACTAGCGTGGATAATAAAGAAACAGATTTAGAAATAGTATATCCACACTCTGACCCAAATGTTTATGATTTCAACGAAATCGTAAGAAATGGAAATTTAGAAATGAAACATACTACCGATCAGATAGAGAAATTAAAAGAGGTTTTGGATCGCCACAGGGACCTGTTTTCAAATGATCCAGGGCGCACCGATCTAATCGAGCACAACATCGAATTAGTTTCCGACAAACCGGTTAGAATTAAACCGTACAGAATGTCTCAAAGACAGACAGAAATTCTCAAAAGAGAGATCAAAAGAATGCTTGAATTGAACATAATCGAAATAGGGGAATCGGACTATAGTAGTCCTTTAATTTTAGTAGAAGCCCCCACAAACAGCCACGCCCATGTTTGGACTATCGCGTTTTGAATTCCATAACCAGAACCGAATATTTTCCAATACCGAACATCGAAGATCGTTTGGACTTAGTTTCAAGTGCTAAATTTATCACGCTTGTAGATCTAACGAAAGGATATTGGCAAATTCCACTGACACCTAGGGCGCAAAGATATGCGGCATTTTCCACTCCTTGGGGAAATTTTAGACCCTTAGTAATGCCGTTCGGATTAGTGAATGCCCCATATAGGTTCAGTAAATTTATGTCACTATTATTACAGGGCTGTGAAAACTTTTGCGTACCGTACTTAGACGATATCGCCATATTTTCAAAAACTTGGGAAGCGCATATGGAACATTTAGACATAATTTTAAAAAAACTAGAGGATGCAAAGTTGAAAATAAAACCTTCTAAATGTCAATTTGCGCAAGACAGCGTAACATACTTGGGGCACGTTGTAGGGAACGGACGTAGGTCGCCCGCAGAAGCTAAAATCCAGGCAGTCTTGGATTTTCCGACCCCGAAATCTAAAACAGAAATTAGACAAATTCTCGGAATGGTAGGATACTACGCCCGCTATATCGAAAATTATGCCACTATCGTTGAGCCTCTAACTAGAGCGCTAAAAGGGAAAAATCGCAAAGAAAGCATAGAATGGTCCGCTGAAATGCAAAAAGCATTCGAGGAAGTAAAACGGAAATTAACAGACCAACCTATTCTTTATGCTCCGAATTACGAACACCCCTTTATCGTACAGACCGATGCATCAGACTTAGGGGTTGGGGTAATCCTCGCTCAGAGAATAGAAAAGGAAGAGCACCCTATCTTATACTTGAGCAGGAAATTTACTGCTCCCGAAAGAAATTACACTACGACAGAAAAAGAGTGTGCTGCGATAATATTCGCTATAAAAAAGTTAAAGCACTACTTAGATGGACAAAAATTCACAATTGAAACAGATCACGATCCATTAGTCTGGTTGAAGAGAAATGCTGGGAAAAACCCTCGATTAATGAGATGGGCATTAACTCTGCAGCCATATGATTACACTGTAATACACCGGCCAGGGCGTGAAATAGCTCACGTAGACTGTTTAAGTCGAATGTAACTTTAAAAGCAAAAGAAATTTTTTGTATTGTAAATAAGCAAGTTAATTTTTCAAAATTAAATAAAGAAATTTTTTGTATTGTAAATAAGCAAGTTAAATTTTCAAAATTAAATTTTTTTCTTTTTGGTGTTTTTAAATTAATCAGTATAATCAGGGAAGTATATATTTTAAGTGTAAAAATTAATAAGGTAGTGTTTAATTATTTTGGTTTTGTTGAAAAATCAACATTATATTTTTCTGGTAGATATTCCAAATTGTAGGGACTATTGCCTCTTTTAGAAGTGAATTTGAATATCCTAATTTCAGCTTCTTCTGATGAAAATTCGGCCCCAAAATGGCCCCGAATTTTTCTTTAAGGGGAGGGGAGCTGTAAAGGCAGAGACTCCGACTCCAATATATCATTGAAAGAGACATTTCAGTACAAAGAAGCAGACAGTCTGGAGCCTAACGGCTCGCAGCGGAACATCTCTCCTTTGTAGAAAGGTATGTCCGTTTTCCCTTTGATGATCGTGGGAAGCCGCGTGCCTTGAGAACTTTCCCTTCGAGAGGAATTCAACGCGTCAGAGCCGATGATGGAATTTCGAGCGAATCAGGGCCTGCATCTGAGATTTTGTTTTTAGAAAAACACGCCCAATACGAACTGTAATTTTGACGATGAGAGACTAAAAACGACAGTTCACGTCGGAGTTTTGGAAAGGCAGGAATCCCAGAGCAGGTCGGGCTAGACCTCGGGAAAGGAACTGTTATTTTCTGGAGAAGACTGCAGAAGTGGTCACTGACTGATGAAATCACTGTGGACTCTATCTGAAATTCCTTCCAGTCATATACTGAACAACCCACTATCTTATTGAAAACCATTTCATATCGAGGAAATACAGCAAAATATGTTTATTCTGTAAATTACTAAAAATTAATCTAGTTAAATTAAAATTTGGAAAAAATATTAATTTCTTGTTCTGATTAGTCAAGTAAATAATTATCTACCACGCTACAAGATACTACAATATATACAAAAGACTAATTTTCGGTTACAGTTATTAACATAGATGCAACAGTCCAATTAAAATGAAGACACTACGAGGTTGAAGGTTAGAGTACTATTTGGTTCACCACGGAGACACATTTCTGTAAAGTAGTTGAGGTCCTTCATTCGTCTGTGTTGAGGTACTTGATGAGGAACTTTAAATCCTTATACGAGAAGTTGGTTGAATCGGTTTCACGTCACACTGGTGCTGCGTTGGTGGGAAAAAAATTAGCGACATAAGACGAAAAAAAAAAAAAAAAAAAAAACTTGTTTCAGAATTGCCACTCTCAAAACAAACTTGCAAACAAACTGTCGGAATTATGTAGAAAAATCTTTTCTTTCCTTCATCTTAAACGATCCTTAGCACTAAGGCACTGCTGAAATTAGATTATATTAAATATCTGATTGAATTAGAAAATACCAAATTTTAGGCAAAAAAGCAGCGTCTTTAAAATTGATTGCATTATATTTAATTATATTTACAGCTTCCGAAACTGTTAATTCTGAGTTAGTTGCTGGAGAAGAGATGATTTCCGCTTTTTCAAAAAGAGGTGAAGCTGAGGTTTCGTAAATGAAATTGACTAAAGCTGAACTTTTTTCTTCTTTAACATTACGGATATGTTCTTAGATTTTTACGTTTAAAGTTCTTTTTGTTTTTCCAATGTAAAAGAAAATATCATGATTGAGTTTTATAGGAATTTTATATACACCTCCAGTGGGTCTAGTTAAATCTCTATCATTTAAGCTTAGATTTTTAATTGTTACAGGAGAACTAAAACGGATAATATTAAACTTACGGAAAATATAATGTTTAAAATTAATAAATTCGTAACAAAAAGGTAAACTATTACTATATTTAATTTTAGGGGTTGAGGTAGAATAATTTATTGTAGAAGGATTAAATTCATTTTTAATTTTATTAATTATTTTGATAATAGTAGTTTTTTTATAGCCAGCAGCCATACCTATTTGTATAATTTTGTTTAGTTGCCTAGTTTCGCTAAAATGGAAAGTGGTATATTTAAGAGCCCTAGTAATGTAAGAGTTAAAAAACGAAAATTTATAATTAGTAGGATGGGCAGAAGTGGCAGGGATTGGGAGGGGTACAAATGAATTTTTATAATAAACATCAAACCATATAACTGTGTTAGCTTTACTGCGATGGATAGCGAGATCTAAAAAAGGTAGAGTTTGATTAGTTTCACATTCATAAGTAAAATTGATTGACGGAAATTGTTTATTACAGGAATCAATAAAGTCAAGTAGTGAGGTTTTAGAATAGGGCCAAGCCAAAAAAATGTCATCCACATATCGTAGATAAACAGTTGGTTTAAGAACAGAGGCGGCAAAAACACGTTCTTCAAGTTCTATTAGTAAAATATCGGCAAGTATAGGGCTGAGAGGGGAACCCATCGGAGATACCGAATGTCTGTTTGTATATAATACTATCAAAAATAAAATAATTATTGTTTTTGATTAGATGAAAAGCTTCGGAGATAAAGTTAAGCAAAGGGGATAAAGTAGGAATATTGCTGCATTTTTTTAAGATAATGGATAACACAGTATCCAAAGGAATATTAGGGAAGAGGGAAACAACATCAAGACTGTAAAATTTATCAGAGGGGTTGAAAGTAGTGTTAAGGATTTTATTTTTCACTTCTAAACCAGACTTTACAATATATGGGTTACTAAGAATTAGAGGTTTAAGTAAATTAGCAAGATATTTTTCCAAAAAATAAGAGGGACTATTACATTTTGAAACAATAGGTCGAAAGGGGTGATTAGTTTTATGAGTTTTAATTTTGAAAGATAATTTTGGAATAGCGGGATATAATGGAATTTTTATACAAACTGGGGAAATTAAATTGCTAACAGATTTAATAAGTTTTTGAATTTTACGAGTAAAGTTTTCAGTAGGATTAGAGAGAGATATACAAGATATCAATACAAGATAAGTCATTGATAGCCGCACGGGCTTTAGAGTTAAAATCATTTGTATTAAGAGCAACAATTTGTTTAGATTTATCAGCTAGCAGGAGGCGAAAGTTTTTATTATTTTTAATTTGCTTAAGTGTTGAAAAATTACGATTCTTTGACCCACTATTAAGGTTAACATGTTTATTTAGAGCAAAAGCAGCGTAAGCACGAACTTGTTCTTGATATAACTTGTTCTTGATAAACATTATATTTTCAGTAACTTTAATATTCTTATCCCTTTTAGTTCTCCTGTAACAATTAAAAATCTAAGCTTAAATGATAGAGATTTAACTAGACCCACTGGAGGTGTATATAAAATTCCTATAAAACTCAATCATGATATTTTCTTTTACATTGGAAAAACAAAAAGTACTTTAAACGTAAGAATCCAAGAACATATCCGTAATGTTAAAGAAGAAAAAAGTTCAGCTTTATTTAATTTCATTTACGAAACCTCAGCCTCACCTCTTTTTGAAAAAGCGGAAATCATCTCTTCTTCAGCAACTAACTCAGAATTAACAGTTTCGGAAGCTGTAAATATAATTAAATATAATGCAATCAATTTTAAAGACGCTGCTTTTTTGCCTAAAATTTGGTATTTTCTAATTCAATCAGATATTTAATATAATCTAATTTCAGCAGTGCCTTAGTGCTAAGGATCGTTTAAGATGAAGGAAAGAAAAGATTTTTCTACATAATTCCGACAGTTTGTTTGCAAGTTTGTTTTGAGAGTGGCAATTCTGAAACAAGTTTTTTTTTTTTTTTTCGTCTTATGTCGCTAATTTTTTTCCCACCAACGCAGCACCAGTGTGACGTGAAACCGAATCAACCAACTTCTCGTATAAGGATTTAAAGTTCCTCATCAAGTACCTCAACACAGACGAATGAAGGACCTCAACTACTTTACAGAAATGTGTCTCCGTGGTGAACCATATAGTACTCTAACCTTCAACCTCGCAGTGTATTCATTTTAATTGGACTGTTGCATCCATGTTAATAACTGTAACCGAAAATTAGTCTTTTGTATATATATATATTGTTGCTGTACTTATATGTCAGAAAATAGCTATAACCCGATGATGCCCTGAAACTCAGGGTGAAAGGCCTTGACGCAATATGTAATTTTTAATGTTTTTAATTAAAATTTTTATACGTGTCTTAAAGTGGATTCTTTTATAAATTGAAGCTTTATGTAAACACATATGCCTAGTTTTACAAATGAAGAGTACGCGGATATGCATTTTGTGTATGAATTTTGCGATGGTAACTCTCGGAGAGCTGAAGAAGAGTACCGTCTACGTTATCCACATCGTCGTGCGCCCAACTGTTCTGTATTTTCCGCAATTCATCGAAGGCTTAGGGAGAGTGGGTCGTTTGGTAGGGTGTACGAAAGGGGCCATTGTCGTCGCTCCGCCCCCGCTGAGGAGTCCGTACTCGACCGAGTGGAGGAAAATCCAGATATGAGTTCACGCATACTTGATAGAGAAGGTGGAATCTCCCAAAGTAAAGTGATGAATGTTTTGCGCAAAAACCAGTATCATCCATACCACTTCACACCGGTACAAGAATTACGCCGCTCATATTTTCAAAAGCGATTAACATTCTGCCGTTGGCTTTTGGAGCGAGATATTGAGGAACACCATTTCCTCAGAACGATACTGTGGACAGATGAGTCATTTTTCACTCGGGATGGCATGTTAAATTTACATAACTGGCATCATTACGCTCAACAAAATCCATTTGTAACACGACACTCATTGTTCCAGACGCTATTCAGCTTAACTCTTTCACGACGGGAAGTGGGCGCATTCTTCTATCGTGAATTACTGAGCATTGAGAAGGAGGAAAATGGAAAATAGACTCATCCAGTTCCCATACGTATTCATTTCTTTACACTCCTAAGATAGAAAGTGAGAGAGGCGTGTCGGAACTGTCAATTTGATCTATACGCCCCATATCACGATGTCAAATTGGTACAGTGTGAGCGGAGCAAGTCATTTAGAACACTGATAATTTACGCTTTTTTTCCCTCTTTTATTAGAAGATATTTCAAAATTATTTATTAATAACATACATCGTTAGTTATTTAAAAGCGAAATTAAAATAAAAAAGGAATGCTATTGTAAATTAACGTTATCACATTGGTTCTAATAAAATATATAAATTGCATTTTGTAAATGTAAGATTCAAAAATCAAAAACTTTATTTATTTATTTATTTTCATTTATCATATTTATTTTTTATTCCAGTCTAAATTATATTTTAGATTACAGTGGTAACATTCTGCTTTTGAGATTGTTTATAAACATATTCAAGAAAAAATATTTTATTTTTGACCAAAAATTCAATAGTAATAGTAATAACAGTAATAATATTGGTTAGGGTATGTTAACTTGTATTTATAATAAATTAATCAAAAATATTAAAGTGTGCAATTACTCTTGATTGCAGAATACATTTCTCTCACAAATATTTAATTAGTCATACACAAAATGTGAAAAGCGTTGACAGAATTAATAAAAATAGCTTTTGTGATTTATAAATAAAATTTAGTTTCAATGTATTTTTGCAATTAGTTTATATCTGATTTAAATGCGTTTAAATTATATATAACATATATAACCGTTGATACACACACACACACACACATATATATATATATATATATATATATATATATATATATATATAAAGTAAGTATAGTAATAATAATAATAAATAAAGTAAATAAATATTCTTTTCTTTCTTTGCGTTTTTTTTTTTTTTTTTGTTTGTTTCATGTCCTTCCTGGATAATTTATCACAAGTAAATAAAAGTTTTGAAGTTTACAGGTATTACTACTCAAACGATAAAAACTGATATCGTTTTTCATTCCTTTTTTTTCCCTTAATTTTTGTTTGCCTGATGAAGGGTTGTGTTTTCTTTTGATCTGAAACATTTGTTGCGAGCTCTAGCACTTTATGGTGTTTTTTCAAAGTATTTTACTAATTATTTTTTAAAAACCAGTTCTGTAGTACTTTTTTATAATTGAAAGGTTATATGTAAAACACAATAAAGGGGAAATTAAACCTGCTTTTCTTCGAGCTGCATTTGTGCTGACTTGCTTCATATCTGACGAAAATTTGCTAAATTAATTCAACCGGATACAACTGATGCGTTTCTTTTGGAATTTATGGTGTTTTTTACAAATTTATTATGTGATATTTTAACCAATCTACAAAAAGAAAGGTCCTATTAAGTTTCTCAACAGTTGAATAAGATTCTTTACAAATTTTAAGCATTTATGAGTAAAATGGTTCTGTAACTGGGTTAAATTTCTTTTTCTTTTACTCATACTGAAATGAATTCAAGTAAAAAATACAACTCTTAGCGTAAAATGTTAACTAGTAATGCTGAAGTTCTAGTTCTCTCAAATAAAACGAAAAAATAAATTTTTCTCTGGAAAAAATGTCATTCAAAGTGTTTGTATGAGAAGTATTTATAAACCCATAGGCAGTATTTCCTCACTGTTCTTGGAATAAAGCGGTCAGCTGACCAAAGAAATTTCCCTGGAGGCAAGACAATCCTTATCTCTTTGAATTCTCAACACCCCAACTTTCAAACAATCCGCCGATAGCGCCAAGGATATGTGCCCCCCAGGTACGAACATGTATCTGTATATCTAAGATCTACAATACTCTGCTTTTATTTCATATTTTAATATTAAAAATTTACTATGCTTGAAATTTAAAGTGGACTTCTGAATGCGTATATATATATATATAAATATTATGAAGTCCCTTATACTAATAATGCATATCCTTAGTTGTTTAAAAACAAAAGTAAACTTAAGAATATAAAATAGCGTTGTTTATTCATTATATTATATATTCATTAATCCTTATTTACCTAATAAGAGAAATGTACAATACACATTCTTTTTATGGGGTTACAGGAATCAATCTATAGCTGATAAAAAAGATTTATAAAATTACACTAAAAAATTCTGAAATGTTTTATTATTATTATTATTTATTTATTTATTTGTTACTGTGATTTTGATTCAAGTCCAAACTGTATTTTAGGTTAGTGGTGTTTTTCTGTTAGGTCTGTTTTAAAAGGCCATACAAAAACTATTAGGCTTCGAAATAAGTAATATGAATTACTGGAACTCATTGTAAAATGGTTACTTATTAAAATTTGAAACACTTAAATGATAATACAAAATGTCATTTTAAATGCATTGTCATTGTTTAAATAAATAAAAAATAAAATATATGCGCTTTTGTACAAAATGTGAAATTATTGAAAAAAAAAAAAAAAAAAAAAAAAGCAGTGTTTCTTTGCGATAAAATAAAATTAAATAAATTGTTTCTCTGCAGTTGAATGAGTTGAGATTATTTGCAAATTTTATGCATTTACAAATTAAATCACTTTGTAAATGCGTAGAAAATGGCCAGTTCGTTTTTAGAAACGTCTTTAACTTGAAACTAAACGAAAATATATAAATATAATTTCAATCCGAGTTTTTATATGCATATATACATACACACACACACACACACACACACACACACACATATATATATATATATATAAACAAAGAAAATAACCGAAATTCGTACATCTCTGCCTAATTTATGCTCAATTATAACCTTCAGAACACACAGAGAGCTTAAATTAAATTAAATTATTTGTTTATTTATTTATTTATAAATAAAAAGCTAATATGATTTCATTTTGTTTCAATGTGTATAGTACTATATGAAAAACAGATATGCACTTTTAAATCTATAAATAGTTGATAAAATTAAAAAATATAAAATAAATACATTCTTGTTCTCTTTCTCTGTTTATTTTAATTTTTATTATTAACATTTCTCTTCTTTTCACTCAATAACAGAAACATTTCTAACATATTTGCAAGAAAACTCACTTTCATTCATATTTGCAAAAATAAGAGATATTTGCGTACTATGTTATCAGCACATTTAATTAAATATTTAAAAATCGGATAGTTTTTATGAATCTATTTGGAAAAACTTTGTTTACACCCCTGCCATATTTAAAACTAGTGGGCTACACCCGCTTAGCTGGGCGCTATATTTAAATGAATTTTCAAAAGAATTGGATTAATATTTATTTTTTACATCACATTATAAATAAAAACTTAAAAAAAAAAAAAATGCTGAAATCGCTCTAAACCAAGCTTCGGATCAGGTCGGGGCTCTTACTGCCTGCAGAAAGTTCTTCCCTTGGCATTTCAATTTGGATATTTATTGACGACAGGTGAATTATTATTTAAGAACTACGATTATAAAATAACTGTATCTCAGCAACTATTAAATAGTTTAATTTTCGAACCATGTATTTTATAGCCCTCGGAATTTACACTATATTACAATTTGATTCCGACTAATATAATAATAATAATAATAAGTCGATTTTCTTTAAAAAAGAATTAAATATATAATTTTAATTACTTTACTATTTTCTAATATATACTACATTTTTTCCCCTGATAAATACCATAAATAATAATAATAATAAAAGATTTTTCTTTTAAAGGAATAAAATAAAAAGTTGCTTTACTATAATAATTAGGCATAAAAAATTCTGTTACCAATACTTTTTTTAATTTTTAATATAATATATTATTTTTTTCTACAGCATTATCATTTGATTTTCAATAAATATAATAAATTTAAAGAAAAGGAAAAAAAGAAAAAAGATTCGTCAAATGAATGTATTCAGTAAAAATAAATAGCGTAATAACTGTTGCTAAGATACGCAGACGATTTCAATGGAAGAATAAATTTATGAAAAATGAGAAATAGAAGCCAATATTTAAAACTAAAAAAATTAATTTAAAAAAATTCAGATTCGAAATTCGAAAAAATATTGGTGAGGTGCACACCTACAGGATCTCAGGTACCCATATGCGAAATTTTGTAGCTCTGCGATCGGTAGTGTGAGCACCAGAGTGCAGACAGACACACATAAAGACATATAAATACTTCTCTTTATTTATATAGATTATTATTTGAAATATTCATTTTTATTCATCCAAACTGAGAATTTTCACTTTTACATTTAAAAATGCATGGAAATTTTCCTTAAATTAAAAAATTTACATTTTTTTTTTTTTTTTTTTTTTTTGTAAAAAATCGTGCTGTTCATTTTTATGAAAAAATAAAATAAAATAAATCATTTTAAAAAATATTGTAGTTTATTTGATAAACAGAAAGGTACCACTTTTCTCACGTTACAACGGATTTATGTAATATATTACTTAAATAAAAGTATAGTAAAATTTTAACTTGCAGTTGTTTTCAAGAACTCAAAATAAAAGAGAAAAACCACTTCACTTAGAAAAGAATAACATACCATGTTCACCCAGTATCTTAAATTGGTGTACACACAAATGATAAGAAAGCTTTTCATCAATGTCATTCGGACAAAGCGATCGCCTCATCAAAGACCTTCCTTTCGCGACAGAATGACCCCCATCTGTTGAACTTCCCAACACCCCTATTTTTCTACGATCCGCCTCATTCCGGCCGTATCCGTAGCTAACCTACAAAGCCGGGATCGGGCGGAATCGTAGTGAAGAGGTTAAATGTTTGGCTTGGAGTGGTTGGCGATCACTTGTTAGGTCAAGGTTCCAAGGTCATCTGACAAGCAATATATGTTTGGAGTTTCTGGAACATCATCTTCCAGGATTACTTGATGTCATTTCTGTACCCCAACGAGTGGAAATCGTTTTCCAACACGATGGGGCCCCTGCACATTCTTCCAATGCCGTTCGGGACTTCTTGAATCAGCAGTATCCGCGATGGATTGGTCATAATGGACCAATTCTTTGGCCACCCAGGTCGCCAGATCTCACTCCATTGGACTTATATGTTTGGGGTTTCCTGAAGCAAGAAATTTACCACACAGAAATTGCCAGATTGCAAGATTTAAGCAGCCGGCTCGATGATGCAATAATAAAACTGAGGGATGAGCTTTCGCTAAGCGCTACTTTGGTTTCCATTCGTAAGTGGGCAAGGGCATGTATCAGGTGTGGGGGTGAGCAATGTCAGCAGCGGCACTAAATTTCACACATCTTTTCGAATGCATATGTGCTTTAACCATAAACGTGAGATACGTCTTTTTTTTTTTTTTTTTTTTTTTTTTTGCATATTCCTTTGTGAAAGACGTGAGAAACGTCCTACTTCTTTTGTTTCCATTTCATTGTGCTTGTAAACTTAATACAACTGCTACTTTTCTTGTTTGTCTTTAAAACTTTCTGTTTTGCATCTGACAAAACACCGGGCTGAAGGCGGACATGAAATCAGGAACGATTATGGCACCCCCGTGAGTCTCCTTCTCGACAAACGTCGAGTTCAGTGATGAATGTTTTTCAAACAAATGGCTAAATTTCTCCTGAACTACAACAACGATATGGTTTACTGTGAGCTCATTCTAAAGCTTGTAGAATGGAGAAGTTTTTGATAAATTTGACCGATTGTCGCTTGCACGGTGTTTGCAGAATTGCCGGTTAAAGAATTTGGCGACAACTCGATTTTAAACTTCGCCAATGTTTTAGCGCTTGTAGCTCGCCGTCAAATTAAGGTATCCTTATGTAACTGGTGTCAACCGATAGGATATTTTCTGGTCTTTCCAAATATGTGTTTATTTTGCGTATAAGTCTTTCAGAAAGCTCAAAAATTTGGGCTTTTTCAGACGGGATGGAAAAAAACAGATTTTTCTTCTATCTACCATAACTCGAAAATGTTTAGAGATAGGACAGGGTTTCTGTGGTGTTTTATGCTCCCCATGGGCTGTTCTATCACCTCCTTTCGTTTGGCAGCTTATGTCAAACTCACCCTGTATATATATATATATACAGTCGGATCTCTATTTAAAGAAGCACTATTTTGCGAATTTCTCCATTTTACGAACTTGGAAGTATGAATATTTTAAGAATTTCCTTGCAAACTGCCAAACAACGACGTGCATTCTCTGTTTAACGAACTTTTAACGTTCAAATTAAAAAACCGTCACGAGATGAAATGTTGAAATCTTCTGAAACAACTCGACGGGGACTATAATTGGTAGAAAACACACCAGGAGAAATTTTTAAAACATTGCAAAGATGCGAGACCTATTATGAAAATAAACACTTTTTTAAACAAACAACACAGGCGAAATTAACGGACTATTTCACTAATTAAAATGAAGAGCACATTTGGTATGTATTCCTAATAATTGTTGCTCTATATAATTACGGTAATATCATAAAAGCTTGTCAGAAAATAATTTTATGTGCACAGTATTTAAAAAAAAAAGTATTTAAAAACAAGGTGATGTATTTTCTGAACTTTAATGCTCTTTTGTCTTTATTTGTTAGTCATCTCTCTTTTTATTTTTTTTTATTACCATACATATTTTTTAATTAATTAATTACAGCAAAAGAACGTGTGATCTATTTAAAAAGAGTATAATTTAATACTTTCTTACATGAGCATTTATAAATTTAAAATTTGTTTTTGTATAATATAAAACATAAATCTCTATTTAACGAATTTTCTGTATTACGGACGTTTTGCTGGATTTAGCGACTTCGTTAAATAGAGGTCCGATTGTATATTGATTAAAATATGTATTTAATATATATATTTATATTTATATATATTTATATATATTATATTTATGTACAATAAAATAAATTTGGTCGTTACATCATTGTTTTAATGGCAAAAAGGTGTAACTCAAAAATCGTGATTTTGAACAATGTAGTTTTTTAAAAGTCCTAAGGTGGTATGTATGACTTGTCAAATTAGCGTTAACCTAATTCTTTTTTTTTTTTTTTGCCTAGTCTATAGTTATAAAGTGTTTATGATTATATTACATTATATATATATATATATATATATATATATATATATATATATTTATTTAATTAACATTATATATTTTTAACGATTTTTTATATTTATTCTTCACAAAATATCATTTTTAAGTAACAAGAAAATATAACAATTATATGCAAAAAACTTTTATTAAGTTTAAAAATCTGTAGAAATTGCTAATAAACATATATTCTGAAAATACTTTTTCCTCTAGCGCATTTGTTTCGACCCTCCTGGAAAGTTAATAATTTTGAGTTACACCTGTTTGCCACGAGAACGACAATATGACTCTAGTTTTATTGATATTATCAATTATTACAATGCATAAAACTCTTTTCCTTTAACAAAACTGTTCTTTCAGAGAAATTGCAGGTAAAGAAACATAAAAGTCTATTGCCCTCAACTGAAGTCAGCCTTGGCAACGGACTTCTCGATGTTTTTGGCGTATAAATATGCACCTTAACCGTTATTTTATTTTCAAAGAACAATTTAAAAAAAAAAAAGTTAAAAAATATAACACTCACACACACACAAACAAACAAACAAACAAAAAAAATCATTGTTCACATCTTTTGCAGTGTGTGCATGTCTGTTATTTGAGAGATTATAATTGCTAGTTCCTTTGTATACCTTTTGATGGACGTCACAGAACAAAACAAAACACACTTCTTATAGTTCATATAAAAGAAAGAAGGGTCAAAGTTTGATATTATATTGTGGGGGTAAATGGTACTAATCTTCTTGGAGACATTATGCGGATAAACCAGCTAAGTAATCTTCTTTTGGATAAAACACGTTTATACAGTATGGGGATAAGCTCGCTGGGCAAAATTGACTATCATTGCAGCCGAAAGCCAAACTACAATTTAGATCTTGTTATACTTACATGACAACGACAACCCACGGTACTTGTTTGGCGTGCGTAGAAGTCCAAACAATATCGTTAAGATATTTGAAAATAACATGGAAAATGATAGATATTTATATATAGACCGGTTGATGAGAAGAAAAAATCAAATTTGGGATGAATATTGTACGACCCAATTTCAGTTTCAATTTTAATAATTAATCTTACATAACAAACTGAAATTTTTGGCAAATTTTTATTTCAAATATGAATCCTAATGACACGCATATAAGTTAAAACGCATGCACTGTTAAACTAGTTTATCTGCAGATCAGGCGCACTAATGTTCCATTTGCACTCATTAATGAGAAGTTTTTTTTTATTTATTCTATATTATTTAAAATAATTTTGTGTGTATATATATATATATATATATATAGAGAGAGAGAGAGAGAGAGAGAGAGAGATGTGCGTGTGTGTTTGGGGCTTTTAAAGGGGGGTTCCGCCCCCCTCAACCCACCAGTTTTATCTATCTTATATATTGGGTGAGTGTGAAAGTTCAACCTGTTTTTGGATATGCAAATTTGCAATGTTTGTCTGCATTATCGAAGTAAAACCTATTTAAAAATATCTCCAAATAAATGTGAACACAAAAGGCGGGTTTCAGCAACTATAATGTTGGTTTATGAATCAATTCTAGATAATCAAGCGAGAATTTCTCGCCATACATAAGATTCAGAATATTCAGAATACTGTTTCATCATTTAGAAATGTGTAGACTATAAACTCTCGATCATTTCGTTTATTCAGTTTATTGGCGTGCCTTATGCGCATAGCTCGGAAATCTATATTTCTAGTTAAGGGGTTTAGAATATGGCCACTTATTCATTCTAGATGAAGGCGGTATATATTTTTTCTCAGTGAAATGCATCGTGTCTCACAAAGTTAATCATCTCAAAAAAAAAAAAAAAAAATATATATATATATATATATATATATATATGTGGGTCATTGCCAACACAAGGGGTAGAAACCATGTCCTTTAGCCCTCAAAAATATAAAATATTTTCAATCAGAAAAAAATTTACAGCTAGGCTATTTCTTACGATTTTCTCTAGTTCAATATTATCATAAAAGTTTTTAATGTTATTTATTTTTCTTAGAAATCTATCGATAAAACCTGGAATATCCACTCCGTGGACTGTCCCCGAAGAAAGTCTGCAGAATATAGCATTATTTTGAAGCTTAGTATTAATGTTTTTTAATTACATTTTGATTTAAGCAGAACATAGTTACCCTTAAAAATATATTTATTAAATTTTAGAGTTATAAAATGAATCTTGTTTTTTTTAATTAATTTATAACAAATGCCCCTAATGAAATGCATCCACTCCGTGGACAACTATTTAATTTTCCATAAAGTTTAGTAGATGGCATTGCCTGTCACCAGTGTGTAACTGAGAAGAAAGAGGGGAAAGCCATCTTTGTTTTCACCTACATGTGCTGAACTCAATGCTTTATTTCGTTCTGTTAAAATAGATTTCATCTGTGATACCTCAATTTGGCTATCTCATCAGTCCACTCCGTGGTCAGAAGTATACAGATAATTATAAGGATTACTTATTATCTAATTATTATTACAATTAATGATTATATGGCTTAATTCGACACTAAAGTTAAATTGTTCCTCACATTGTTGCTTTGTTCCTTAGAATTCAAAATCAGACATTCTGTCTACTCCGTGGACTTCCACTCCGTAGACATCATTTGATCACGGAGTGGACACTTCTTTCCACGGAGTGGATACTTTCAAAATTAATCTTAAAAATAGATACACTTGAAAAATAATTTAAGTATATTTGATAAATAAATTTTATCCCCCCTTTTTTTGTTAGCCTACTGATTGCTTAAGGTGCAAATGAAAATATATTTTCCCCCTTAACTTTTCAACTTCTTTAAAACAGTATTTGCTATTTTTTACTGAACTGTTAAGCATTTCTCTTCATGGTTTAAATGTAAGAACAGAATTCGTATAATATAAATTTAAGAACAGTTTTATGAGTGTTGTTTACAGAGTAATGCAAAAGGTATGATGTATACTATATGGCATTTTTTTTAAGTTTTAAAGGTAAAATGTAGAAAAGGTGACATAACTCTTTAGAAAATTAATTGCAAAAATATATTTAAATTTAGTTTCAGAAGAAAAAAATTAAAAATATTTTTGTTTTACAGCAAAACTAAAATTGTTTAGTATTTTTATTAATTGAATAACTTTTTTATTAAAACAATACTTAAAATATATATTTGTTTTCTTTGCCGAAATTTATTATGCCGTTCAAGAAATATGGAAATTCACATGTAACCCAATGCAGGACAAACAAATGTGCAGAAACCTTAGCTCAAACTCAATCAAAAAGATAATTAGGTGCAGTTGAAAATCAAAATGACAAGAAAAATAACAAGAAAAAGAAACTTTCCAGCCAAACTACCAAAAAAAAAAAAAAAAAAAAAAAAAATTATGCAGAGAGCAAGAGAAAGACTAATGCTCCTTTTACACACAACAAGTTTTCGCTACAATTTTTGCGACAAATGTTAATTTGGCTGAAATCACGTCAATGCCCAGTGTAATAGAAATTGGGAATACGAAATTTTTTTTTCTGGCTAGTCAGACTGTGATAAACCAGTGAGAAGAAAGCTCCTTATGTGCCGAGAAAAGACAGCGCCGGTGGGAATTCATTCACCGTTGTTCTCTTCGCTTTCCCACGTCGTCCCCGTTAAAACAGCGATAAATAGGTGTGCCTTGACATGTACTGTACACCGGGTAAACCAGTTTTTCGAACAATTTTTGATTCAACTATGGTAACCTTCTTTCGGTTTACAGCTTTCAAAAAATTCGATGGAATGAAAGTCGCGTGAAACATCTTTGTGTATAATAGGAGCATAAGAAATGATCCCGCAAGACATGAAGAAGGAAAAGCTAAAGAAAGATAAATATATTACAGAAGGAAGAATACTGTAGTTGAAATGTCAGAACGAATGAAAAGAAGTGTTAGGAAAAAATGGAAGAACCAAAACAGAAATCAAAGGGAGAGATTGAAGAAACAGCATAATCTTTGAAGAACATCTCAGAGATGATACACCTCCTGAGACACCTCGTTCAGCAGCCATAAACATCACACTACAACAAATTAATCCATTTCTGACAACAAGACCATCTGTATCATCATCTAGCAGATTAGAAAGTGGAAAAAAAGGTCGAAAAAAAACAGTGAAAGGCTTCATGAAGAAAACAAAAAATTTATTAGGAAGCTTAAAAAATACAAACACAATACTACTGATTCTGAAATACTCAAGAGAAAAGTGAAAACAAATTATCACAGAAGCAAATTCAAAAGAAATTGAAAAATGTATTATTTTGGCGAGGTTATAAAAGAGCCAATAAAACTAAGTTTTTAAGGCGCAAAATCACAGAAGAAACTTAAAGTAATCTTCCAAGTTTTAACAGGAAAAATAGCAAGGAAATACAAGTATCTTCAACATATCAGATCAATCACATAAAAAAAAAAAAAAAAAAAAAAAAAAAAAAAAGAAAGAATATGTGGAACTAACAATTATTTTCCTGTTTTGTCATTTTTCAAAAGAATTAAAGTAAAAATATTTGTTGATTATTTTCTAAAACACAAGTAAAACAATATGGATGAAAAGATACAGCTGCAAAATAACTTTCATGTTCGAATATTTATAAGAGTCCACTCCGTGGTCAGTGATGTCCACTCCGTTGAAACATTAATTTTCAAATTAATTAATTACCAACCAAAAAATAGCTAACGAGATAGCTCATCAAGTAAATTAGATTCATAGTTGTCAAGAAGGAATTAGGGAATTTTTTAAAATTTTTTTGGTAAAATTTTTATATTTTCAAATTAGTCTTCGTTCTCTACCCTTTAGATTGGCAATCACCCATGTATATATATCAGAAGGTATAACATGGAAAACGAGAAGGAGCATATAAGACATTGTTTGTTATATGAGTTTGATACAAAGAGTACGACAGCCGCAGTACGTTGCAGTGTTTATCAAGTTTATGGAGAGGATGCAATAGACGAAAGCACATGTCGTCGATGGTATCGTAAATTTAGGGAAGGAGACAGAAGCTGCCAAGATCAGGCTAGGAGTGGACGGCCATCCACGTTGGAGACGATGATATTGACCAAGCCATAAGGAACAACCCGAACCTAACCGTGCGAAAATTAGTAGAGACTTTCAACGTACACCGCACAACGGTCGAGAGACGATTGGTTAAGTTGGGTTTTATGAGAAAGTTGGATCGTTGGGTTCCACATAACCTGACTGCTAATCAACGGGATGACCGAATCGCCACCTGTGTTTCCTTGCTTTCCCGGTACAAAAATGACCTGACCCATTCTTGACATGAATTGTGACAGGAGATGAGAAGTGGGTTATGTACCGTAAGGTAAAGCGCCGTAGGACCGTATGTCGCCATTCTGATCCGCCTTCATCGACATCTAAAGCTGAACTTCATCGCAAGAATGTGTTATTGAGTGGTGGTGGAATATGCTGGGAATAATTCACTGAGAGGTCCTGCTACTAAACCAAACCATGAATGATGCCTTCTACTGTCTACAGTTAAACAGTCTACTTTCAAATTTGGTAGCAAAGCGGACTGGTCTCATTAGTCGTCGCGGTGTTATCCTTCATCACGAAAACGTCAGGCCACATGCTGCTGTCATCACTCGCCAAAAGTTACTGGGCTTTAGTTGGGATGTTTACTCCCACCCTCCCTATTCTATTAACTTGGCACCAACTGACTATCACCTGTTTTGTGCGTTGAATAATTCCTTCAGTCAGAAAATCTTTGATGATCTTGATGCTGTGAAAACTGCCATCCAAGACTTTTGACTCCAAACCACCAGAATTTTACCGCCGTGGGATTCATTCCTACCACAAATGTGGTAAGAGGCCATAGATAGCAATGGGGATTATGCACAATAATAGGTACTTTTCATTTTGCATTTATTTGCTCTTCTTTATGGGTAATAAAAACGGGTAGAACTTTTGCACTCGCACAATTTATATATATATTTGTATAAATACGTTCATATGTATTACCTTGTAACTCATAATCTTGTTTTAATTTATTGTAATAACTCCAAAATATTTTTATCAAATCCGATGCGAAATGATTACATGCCGAAATCATTTTCTATAATATTATAAACTAAACACTATTTCTGTGTCTACACTTCTTTCAAAATTTTCTTAAAAAAAAAAAAGAAAGAAATTTTGAATAGTGCTAACTACTTATTTACATTTATAATGATGATTTTTAAGATTCTTCCATTGAAAAGGTACTTTATGTTAAACCATTCTAAACTCATGAGAACATTTCATTAAATATTTCTTCTAAATGTCATTTATGATGGGGAAAAAATATTTTATACTTACTTGCTGAAATTAAAGTTTTGAATGCATTCTTATTAGATAGTATTCAATCTAATTTAAAAATTTAGGCATTGCTCAAGCAAAAGTACGCGCGTGCACATATATACATATATATACACTTTTAAACTACGTTCACTTAATGTTTCTTTACTGAAAAGAACTCATCGGTTAAACATTAGTCGATTCATTTATCAACATTCACATTCATTTATCAAAGTTGTGTACATTTTGATTGCAGTGAGAAAAACCTGTCTCCATCTGCTTCTTAATAAAAGATTTCTTGGGGGAAAAAAAAAAACTTTTTGGAACGAGAAAAAATAATCTTCTAATTTAAATATAATTACTATTTGCATTGTAGTTTTCCGAATAGCGTTTTTTAGTTCACAAATTGGAAGAAACCAAAAAATTGCTAATTTTACGTGAATGATATATCTTATTCACTTGCCTGTTAGTTATTTTTTTTTTTACAAACGCGTTCATTACTTGGCATTACATTCAACGAACACTCGATTTGTTAATTCAAGTAGTAACCGATCCATTAGCGTAAATATCTTCTTATTCAAGTAAGTAAATGAAATTAAAAAAATAATATCATAATTGTGTCTACTTTTACAGAATATTAAATTTATCAAAATTTTAATTGTATTCCAACCTCTTTAAAAATGTTCGCTATTTCTGCAATCACTTTTGTAGAAATATCTGGCGAAAAGGTAATTTTTACAATTTTGTTTCTAATATTGCTTAATTAATTGAATAAACAAGTATAATATTTTAAGTCATTAACAAAAATTCTGATATCATTAAAATAGAAAGCCATTGTACGTAGAGGATTACCAAATTTTAAAACTAAGTTATTTTTTAAGCAAGTCAGTGAAGTATGTATTGAGTTGCATATTGCTTATGCCGTTTTTATTCAAAACCATGATTAAAATCAGTTTTGTCTCCCGTGTATTACAAGAATTAGTACCACTTGCGCGATTCCCATTTGCGCGACCGGAAATTGCAGGACCGGCCGTGCAGGTGATTTCTTCATTTTTTACTTGATAATCTGAGAACGCCCGTAACTCGGTTCCGTGGCAATCACTACCACGCACGTAAAAAAAAAAAAAAAATCACTGGACACCCCCTACCTTGCTGTACATTAATCTGAGAACGCCCTTAACTTGGTTCCGCGGCAATCACTATCACGCATGTAAAAGAAAAAACAAAACAAAAATACTGGACATCCCTGTCTAGCTGTGCATGAATCTTAGAACGCCCATAATTCGGTTCCGCGGCAATCACTACCACGCATGTAAAAACCAAAAATATATCACTAGACACCCCTTCAACGCAGTGCATGAATCTGAAAACGCTAGTAACTCATTTTCGAATCAATCATCATCACGCACGTATATACGCTTCGCGTACATAAAAACCAAGGGAAAAAGAAAGACACTGAACACCCTTACCTCGTTGTGTATGAATCTTAGAACGCATGTAACTCGTACTATTCTTGTATTTTTACTTTGTTTTCGCAAAGGGTAATTTTTCACCTTTTCGCGTAAATGGGAATCGTGCACATGGGAAGACACATAGAATCAAAATAAATTTACAACAATTAAATAATTTTTTGCCATGCAATGACTAGCAATGCTTAGTAGTAGAACATGCCATAGAAATTATTTCAGTTTTTTGTAAAAATAATTAAATTGATAAAAAATGTTTGAAATCACCACTAATTAAATCTTAAATAATTAATTAAATTGATAAGTTCAAACTGATGCTTTGAAGGTAATACGTATATAAATAATAGAATTCTTCACTTACCCTCTGTGCAGCAATATCAGCGCTATTCTTCTAAAAAAAGACGAATATCTATAAACTTTCGGATCTGTAGATGAAATAAACGAAAAGCATCACATTAACATATCTTGAAGAATCCAGTGTATATATAAACAATGTTTAGTTTTATAAGTATTAGAAATGAATAAATCTTTAAATCACTGAAGTTACTATTTTTATTTTGACTTTCGGATGCATTTTATTTTGCATCCTTTTGGTACGGAATCAGATATGAAAGCGAGTGAAATTACAAAGTGAAAAATATTTTTTTAGTTTTGACATTGGAAATTAATGCTATAAATTACATTTATCTAAATTGCTTACGATATTTTAAATTACAAGATTAATATTTATCTGAAATAGAGTAATAAAAAGTTTATAAATGTTTATAGTTCGTATAGACAGTCAATACGTATTTATAAAAGAAGTCCTTGAAAACGCAGGAACAAAGAGTAATCGCCAAGAGGGTCTGTCAACAGATAATCATGAACAAAGGAGGAAATATAATTCAGGTTTTATAGAGGCGTAATTTATAGCTCGTAAATAACTTGAAATATGATTTTTTTTTTTTTTTTTTTTTTTGTAATGTCTTAATTAAATGAAATGTTTATCGATGATTATGATATTATTGAAATGTATCGTAATTAAGTAAAAAGATTATAAATTAGATTAAAATATATCGTAATTAAGGATTCGAATTTTTCCTGCTTAAAATGCTGCTAAAATATCTGGCCGACTAACTGTACCCAAATTTTCGTTTGTGACTTTGTTTATTTGGTTATCGTCCCCGGTGACTAAAATGTCGTCGACTGAATTTATGTTTGGATCATTATGAATGTATAGGCAAAAGTCTGCTGAATTTTCTCTTTATTTTAAGGTTTCTAGAAAGTCTCCTATTCTCATGTACCAAGCTCTTGCGGCCCGTTTTAACCCGTATATGGACTCATTTAAGTTACAGACTTTGTTTTCATTGCCTTTATCTATGAACCTTTCTGGTTGTCGCATACAGATATTCTCATCTATATTTCCGTACAAGAACGCGGCGTTAATATCTATATGTTTTACATTCAGTTTGTGTTGAGCTGAAGAATTTAGAAAAACTCTGATTGTTGCGTATGAGACTACTGGTGCAAACGTGTGAGGTCGAGACTATAGACCATCACCAAAGTTGGGACTGTCAAATCACTTCGTCGCCAGTGACTCGGCGAAAGTTTTGTGTCAGCAGGGTGTTGCAACAAAGAGTGAATTGGTAGTGAGAGTGAATTGGTAGCGGATTAGTGTGTGAGGAGGTGGAGTAAAGAGTAATGTTGGTGGTGATAGTTCTTATACTGTTGTTAAGTGATGGTAGAGAGGTGTAGTGTTGTAGCATAAAGTAAGTGAAGAATCTGTCACGCCTCGGGAATACAGCCGACGATTCTGGTGTGAAAATAGTTAGTGGTAACAGAGAGCAGCCGTCGACAAGAGTGAGATAAGCTACCTTTCATTTTATGTTTTGTAGAAGTTATTTCCTGGGGTATATTGAGAGTTAAAATTCAGTTAGCCCAACACCCACCTTGATATTGAATGTTAAATAAACTTTGTTATTTTATATTTAAAACCTTGTTTCGAGCTCTTCTTATTATCTAATTAAGTAATTAAGTTAATCTTTAAGATTAAGATTGGGGATTTCAGATCATGGCAGACTCGAATTCCTCACAAACGTTTCATCGTAATCTTTTCCAATTTTTTGGAGAAAACTTTGGGCAACTACACGCGCTTTGTATTTTTGTAATTTGTCCGTAACATCGTATTTAGTTTTGAAATTACATTTCGAACCGATAACTTTTTTCCCTTCTAGAGGATCGACTAAGGTCCTTGTGTTATGCTCGTTTAACGACCGTATTTGTTCTTCCGCGGCTTTAATCAAGTTATTCTTTTCAACAGGATGTGTCATATTTTGTATCTCAGACCAACTTTGTGGTTCATGTACAAAATCGTTTTTAGCTCAGTAGATTAAACAGGCTGGAGGAATACCTAGATTAGATCTTGATGATCGTCTGAGTTGGATGTGTTGGATGAATCTGAGTTGGATGAATCATGTGTTTGCTCGGAGGTATCGTTAAATTCAATATTTACTGTCTGCGTTTTATTATTATCATTAGTCGGTTCCTTTTGCGATGAATGTTCACAATTTTGATTTTCTAAGAACTTCACTGTTCGCGCGATAATGGTATTTTTCCCCCTGTATAAATTCGATATTCTTTGGATCGGTAATCATAGCCAACAAAGATTCCCTCTTGAGCCTTGTTATCAAGTTTTTTTCTAATGTTTATCAATGTAAGCGAAAGCTTTAGATCAGAATATTCTCAAATGGGAGAGGTTAGATTTAACTTTGTTCCAAAGCTTATATGGAGTCGTGTCACTAAATTTTGTGGGGAACCTGTTTACTAGGTAGTTTGTGGTATGGATTGCTTCCCCCCAAAATTTATGCGTTAATTTCGCTTCAGATAATATACTTTTGGCCCTTTCTACAAGGGTTCTATTCTTTCTTTCGGCAACCCCGTTTTCTGGTGGTCAATAAGAAACAATGAGTTCATGTCTGATTCCGGTTTGTTCAAGAAAATTCTCTATGTCATTGCCTACATATTCTCCAACATTATTTGATCTTATTCTTTTAGGTAGCCTGACAAATTTATGCTTGACTAACGCTATGCAAGTTTTTAAATTTTGCAATACTTCACTTTTGTGTGCTAAGAGGTAAATAATTGTAAACCTGCAATAATCGTCTATAAATATAAGGGAATATGTTTTCCCTCCTATAGAGGGAGTCTGAATAGGTCCGCAGATATCAGTATGAATTAGTTCGAGTACCCTGTTTGTACGGTACTTAGATTGCTTAGGATACGGATTATGTGTTAATTTAGTTTTTATGCAAGTTTCACACGTTTTATCGTGTTTACAAATTTACGTCAAGTCCTAAAGCTAGTTGTTTATCTATGATTTCTTTAATATCTGCGAAATTTCTATGGCATAAACGTTTGTGCCATAGCGTGATGCATTTCTTGTCATAACAATTAGATATTAATCTGGCTTGTTCATTTGCATCATAGTTCGGATGTATTACTTCATAAAGATTTACTTTTATTCCCCCCTCAAGGAAAGTTTACCCATGTTTTTGCAATTGGCATTTATTTTTCTCGAAGATAAATATGCAACCACTTTTAGTGGTTTTACTAACAGAGAGTAAGTTTGTTTTAATATCGGGTACAAATGTACATCCAAAAATTTTATTTCATTTAATTCTCCATTTTCAGTTTCAGTTTTAATTATTCATTTTTTATAGCAGATCCACTTATCGGTCGGTAATTACACAATTGATTCAGCTTAATTTTTCATAATGGTCATCTTATATATCACGTTTTATTTGATTAGACACAATAGAACCTGAGATATAGTTTTCCCTGAAATTGGAACAATTGCAATAAAGCAGCGCCACATATTGAGCGATTTTCACAAAAGTTGATAGGCACCTTTGCGTCTAGGTGCAACAATGTTTAAATTTATTTGAAATTCGTTGCAGAAGTTCTTGAAATACAGTTGCCACATAATTTTGTAACATAAACACAGACAGAAAAAAATAACACAATTTGTTTATCTTCTAAAAATAAACAAATCGTGTTTTGAACGTCTAAAAGAGTATAATTCATCAAAAACCAAAAATGGATAAGTTTTACGAATCCAATATTTTTAACTGTTGAATACAGAAAAAAGTAACAATAAAAAAAACCTTGAAATAAGTTATTTTCATTAACAACATTTGCATTTCATTCCTTTTTTTTTTTTTTTTTTTTTTTTTTTTTTATGAATAATATATATATATATATATTATGTAAAATTCATCTCTATACAGAAAAAAAAATGTATTCGTGAACTTTTTGTTTTATTTATAAGAAACACTATAAGGGTTATTTTAAAAAGCCTTGAATAAACTCACTCAAACAAAAATTCCCATTATTTAAACTAGAAACAAATTTGAATAAATTCTTTAAGTTAACTGAATAAACAAATTGATGTGTTTTCCCATTTGTCGTAGCAAATGCTTTGTTTGCTATCTTTGTATTTTTATTAGTTCTAACAAAAAGTATTCAGATTTAAATAAGTTGTCAGGTTTTAAAATTGCAAATGTTTAAATAAAACGTTTAGCACCTGTTACATTTCGTGATAGTTAATGTAGTAAAATCAGATTTTTTTTTTTCCCTCACTTTGAAATGTTTATTATTTAAAGACGTCATTGTATATTATTTAAATATATTATTTTTGTGTTAATGTAATGTACATTCTCTCGGAATTTTGAGAGAAATTGTTGCGCAAAACTTGTTTTATAAAGTTTATTTTAAGATTATCAAAAAGACTACAAAACAAAACAAAACCCTGCATCATAAAGTTAGCAAATACATTGTAAAACTGATAGACCTTAAAGGAAACACCTCACAAACACGGAACTATATCATAAAGTTTACAGTCGCCCCGAATTCTTCATCAGAATTATTTAACTCTCGGGAGGAGTGTTCCCCCCTTTATACGTTGGGATTTGGTCTCAAAACATAATGAAGAATTAAATTTTCTGTTTTTTAAACCCTTATCATAATTTCCTGACGCATTTTTCGTTTTTTTTTTTTTTTTTTTTTTTTTTTTTAATACCAACATTCACTGGTATTGTGACTTTTTGAAGTTCAATACGTATAAAGTTTGTTAGGGCGTTTCTTAAAATTATATTTATTTTTGTTTACCTATACGCCGTGGCATTATCTTCCGAATGGGAGTTTGATTTTTTATTACAGGATCTTCGATTATATTCGTCTGTAATTTTATTTTGAATATAAGTTGGGTTTAGATCCTGTTCATCCCTGCCTTCTAACGCGGTGATCAAAGGATCGTAAGAGGGAGGCAGAGAACACAGAAGTAGGGAAGACATGGGCATCGTCGATATTTTGGCCAATTGCAGACAGCTTTCGTTTTATGTCCAATATTTTAGCGATATGTTGATATTCTCACCCTCGGACAATTTGCAACTGTACAAACTTCTTAAGTAAATATAGTTTGTTCAAGAGGTTTAGACGTTCGTAGATACTTTTTATTTTTTGCCATATGTCTCTAGCATTATTTAAGTCTTTGATAAGTGGTATTTGTGAGTCATTAATAGACAGATTTAGCAGGGATTTTGCCCTTTTATTCTTTTTAGACCATTCGGTAGTAAGAGGTCCTGAAGGAGCTTCAGAAATAACTTCGAATAAATCTTCTTTGATCAAAAGCATTTCAGCTTTAAATGACCAAGTTGAATAATTCGAATTATCGAGTTTATTAATGATTACATTTTCTTTTAACGTCCGTATTGGTTGTATATTTATGATGCTTAATTATAAAATTATGGATAGATTCGTTTTATTCTTGATAGAGATTTTGTCAGTTTCAATAATCATAATAAAAAATATTTCAAATCACCATTAATTAAATCGTAAATAATTAATTAAATGGATAATTTCAAACTAATACTTTCAAGGTAAGGTTTACATAAATAATAAATTCTTCACTTACCTTCTGTGCAGCAATTCAGCGCTATCCTTCAAACAAAAGACGAATATCCATAAACTTTCGGATCTGTAGATAAAATAAACTAAAAACATCACATTACATATGTTGAAGAATCCAGTGTATATATAAAGACTGTGTAGTTTCATAAGTATTAGAAATAAATAAATCTCTGAATCACTTAAGTTACTATTTTTATTCTGACTTTCGGATGCATTTTATTTTGCATCCTTTTGGTACGGAATCAGATATGAAAATGAGTGAAATTACAAAGTGAAAAATATATTTTTAGTTTTGACATTGAAAATTAATGTTATAAATCACATTTATCTAAATTGCTTATGATATTTTAAATTACAAAATTAATATTTATTTGAAATAGAATAATAAAAAGTTTATGAGTGTTTTTAGTTCGTATAGACCGTCCATATGTATTTATAATAAAAGTCCTTGAAAACGCAGGAACAAAGAGTAATCATCATTAGTGTTTGTCAACAGATAATCATGAACAAATGAGAAAATATAATTCATATTTTATAGAGGCGTAATTTATAGCTTGTAAATAACTTGAAATATGATTTTTTTTTTTTTTTTTTTTTTTTTTTTTTTGTAATGTCTTAATTAAATGAAATGTCGATCGATGATTATGATATAATAGAAATATATCGTAATTAAGTAAAAAGATTGGGACTAAATTCTGAAAACAAAATACTGAAATTAGTCAGAAAGGTTGTATTATTCCTTTGAAAATATTCTTAGTCATGCAAGAATTTCAGAGATGTTATTGCAGTGAGAAAATATTTTTAATTACTTCTGTCTCTACATATAACAATGAGAAAATATTCTGTGCCTGACATCTAAAACCCTAATATCACATCTTTCTCCGAAAGACATATTCTGGATGTCCTGATGATAAAAGGTACGCGGTAGCCCAGTCGGTAGAGCGCCGGCCTCGCAATTGGAAGATTGCGGGTTCCGTACTCGAGCCGGCCAAAGACCGTCGTGTAAACTAATGGTGACTGGTGCACGTAAAATCTGTCGTGGCCGCAATGTTCTCCATGTTCCCATGAAAAATTATACCTCTGGGGTATCACCGAAGCGGGAGAGCCATCCCTTCTGTGGAGGATCAAAATTGCGATGGCACGTCTCCGGACCACCTCTAGGGGTGAGTCCCAGACTGTGGCCAATTGCCCATCTGCGCAGCACTAGTGCGACGTAAAAACCCAACCAACCTGAGGATAAAAGGGAAATCTTATGGACCTCCTCAGGATGTTCTGTGGACAAGTGTGTTGTTAGGGAAAGTAAATTGTGTCTCTAGGAAATATACGATAGTAAATATCCTTATAAACTGATTCTCTTATATGCTTTAATATTAATTTAATTTACTATAAAATTTTATTTCAAATAATATGTAAAGAAAATCAAAACTTTATTACGTAGAATCCATGACCATCACTGCGTAATCTGGAAAAAAGGTGCCATTACAGTAAAAAGAAAAATACAATTTGACTTTTGATGAATGAAAATTATATATATTTTTTTCAGTTTAAAGTTGAAATATGATCATCCATGCATTTTCAAGTAATATCATGAAAAACAGCAGTTTTTTGAGTGACGCAAGCGGAAGCCCAAGCTGAACGCTGCGAACTCATATATACGGCTAGTTTGACATCAAAGAGATTTGTAAAAGCCGACACTTAATATCTCAGCAAATATGCTGTATTTTGTTCTGATCTTTTGAACATAGTCTTTTATCATCGGTCTTAATCTATCCTGAAAATTTTACATTTCTACATGCAATATGTTTTGAGATCTGAATCTCAATTTAAAGCGAAAAAGGGAAAACGGTTGGAGTAATGAACTCAAATTCTGAAAAATATCTCTAAAACGGCTCGAAGGATTTTCATGTAATTAATATATGTTGTTAATAGGATCTTTCTGAATCTAGTAACGTTTTCGTTTTTTCCAGGAAAACTCTTGTTTTTTATATAAATCGCTTTAAATATGGAACTATATTACTCCGCCAATTACATGTGTTTCTTCGGGTGAAAACGCTGTTATGAGGTTCTTACTTGTGAGGTATGTGGGTTGGTTGGTTGACCGAAAGTTTGAAAATGTGCTCATTTTTTTATAAATAACATATTCCTTTTATGCACTGAAGTATAAATAGGCATAATATGGTGCTTTACATGAAAAGTTTAAAAAAAATCATTTTCAAATTTCAGGGTACGATGTCGCTCGAATGCTGAAACTGGTATGGTACCAAAAATTATGTATTTAAAACTTTTTTTTTTGCTCAATTTTAAAGAAATATTGCATAAAAGTATAAAGTAGATATAAAAAAAAAATATATATATATATTTTTTTTTTAATGTTAAATAAATGTAAAAAAAAAAAAAAAAATTCCTTTTAGCATTTCATCAAATTAGCAATTGTTGGTATGTTTTGTTGTAAATATTCTGCAAAAAGTTTAAAAATGTCCTCATTTGAATGAGTAATACATTCTATTTGTGCATCGAAGTATAAATAAGCATAATAAGGTGCTTTTCATGTAAGTTTATAAGAAATTTTTTTTCAGATTTCAAGGTACTATGTCGCTTCTCTAGAACACTAAAACTTGTATGAGCTCATTTAAGAAAATTTATGAGTTTGAATCCCCCCCCCCCTCTTTTTTTTTTTTTTTGCTCTATTTTGAAGAAAATAATAGATAGATAATTGAAAATAACAGAAAGTATTAAATAGATATAAATTGGAGTTTGATTAGGATTTTCTTGATTTTTTTTTTTTTTTTTTTTTTTTTTGTAAATATACAGTAACTTACTTATCATAATGTGTTTAGTTAAAGTGAATAACATGTTTCTTTTGTGCACTTACATGTATAAATATGCATAATAAGGTGATTTTTATAAAAATCTGACAGATGCACGCACATACAAAAAAATCTAAATCAATAACCTTTTAAAAGTAATGATATCAATACAAAAACCCTTCACGGGTTAAAAGTTTGTGACGCAGCTACTTTATGGCTATAAGAATTTGAAATTGGGGTCTTAAAAATAATTATATCAAATTTTAAGTGACGCTTTACTATTAGTTAAAATATACATATATTTTCTCATTTGCTTTTTTTCTTCTATTTATATTTACAATGCAAACGTAATATTTTAAACTTCAACATAGACAGATATATAAAATATACTCACTGATGCTTTTTCATTCGCATTTCAAATTCAAAATAAAAGGTTTTAAAAGGAATGATATCAAAATTCCAGTGACGCTTCGATGTTACTTTAAAAGATTTGGTTTTAGATTCCTTTAAAATTAATTTTGATGGTCTAACAAAAGTATATTTACACATTGAAACAGTGCTTTTAATTTTCAAATATACTGTCACATAATCACACTTTCACTGAGTGTGCTTATAAATTAAAATTATTTATTTCAATAAATTGATTTGTCTTTTGCGTCACGCTATCCAAAACTGCAAGTAAAATTTGTACAAACTTTTTTTTTTTTTTTTTTTTGCATCGCAATATGTCTTTGCTTAAATTCTTACTTAGTTGGATACTATGATACCAAATGACATTTACATATATTTTACTTAAGTTTTGGATAGCGTGACGCAAAAGACAAATCAATTTATTGAAATAAATAATTTTAATTTATAAGCACACTCAGTGAAAGTGTGATTATGTGACAGTATATTTGAAAATTAAAAGCACTGTTTCAATGTGTAAATATACTTTGTTAGACCATCAAAATTAATTTTAAAGGAATCTAAAACCAAATCTTTTAAAGTAACATCGAAGCGTCACTGGAATTTTGATATCATTCCTTTTAAAACCTTTTATTTTGAATTTGAAATGCGAATGAAAAAGCATCAGCGAGTATATTTTATATATCTGTCTATGTTGAAGTTTAAAATATTACGTTTGCATTGTAAATATAAATAGAAGAAAAAAAGCAAATGAGAAAATATATGTATATTTTAACTAATAGTAAAGCGTCACTTAAAATTTGATATAATTATTTTTAAGACCCCTTTTTCAAATTCTTATAGCCATAAAGTAGCTGCGTCACAAACTTTTAACCCGTGAAGGGTTTTTGTATTGATTGTATAATACAACTATATGCCGCTAACTAAAACTCAGATGAATTCAAAAAGTACTCTGTATTATTAAAATCTGTAAAAGGAAAAATAAATAAATAAATAAATATAAATAATTAAATAAAATAAAATAAAATAAATACTTTATGTAAGTATTTTTAAACAAATAAATAAATAATGTATATATATATATATATATATATATATATATATATATATATACGCAGATTTTAAAACAAATATACATTTCATTTATTGAAAGTCGTATATATGGCTGTTCAGTTTTATACACAGATATTCAAAAAGAACAATTTTATGTCATACATCCCAGTTTATTTCCATGACTTTTAAAATTAAATTAAGATCTACTAGACTACAAATTTTGTGCTTATGGAAAATGTTATTTAGAGATTTTGTATATGGTTGCATTAAGAGAATGCATTTATATACTCAAAAACTTAAAAGCCTTTTGTTTCAAATTTCAGTTTTTCGGAAAAAGTAATTCGAATTTAATTTTTTTTTAAATGGACATGGAACTTTGCCAGTGCAGTTAAACTTCAAATAAATTAGAAATTTAATTTTCTTTTAAAAGAAAAAAAAAATTAGAAAAGTCTATATATTTTTCTTAAAAGTCATCATTTATATTTTATTCAAAAGTTTACTTTCGAATACAGCGAATTTTAAAAGTATTTTGTATATATATAAGGAAAGCGCAGGCGACGTCGCACACGGACAAACTTGTTTATTTGTGATTCTACTTAGGGCAAAACATTGGCATTTCCACCAATACGGGTTTTTCTTTTGCCCTTAGTGAGTGGCAAAGATTGATTGACGATGTGTTTTTTTGTAAACATGACATTTCCTTATATATATAAAAACATTTATATACATTTTTAGTGAGATTACATTATATAAATGGCAAGCTTGGTAAATAACATAAATTTTAAGATTGATTAAGTATAAGCAACAGGAATAATATTGTAGCTTTAAATATTATACTTAGTATTTCTGTGGTTATTGTAATCAAGAAAAAATATTCTGAGAAGTAATTAAAATGAATATATTCGTTTTTTTTTTTTTTTTTTTTTTTTTCTTGCATAGACGTTTTTATTTAACTCCATTTTTGGACATATATAGGAAAACTACTAAACAATGGTCTGTTTTCGTAGTTTTTTTTTTTTTTTCGTAGAAATTAATTTTGTTGTTTGATTGTTTCCACTAAGATTATTTATTTGCTTTTGAGCATTATAAATATTTTTCACAATTCTCTGTTAATAATATTTTTTATTTTTATTTTATATAAATCCTTGGAAAGTGAGTCAAACTTCTCCTAATGTAGATCAAGGATTAAATTTATCTAATATGAAATTTTATTGAAATTCCTTATAACTAAGCTTATTTTAAATTTTTATATCTAACTATTAATTAATATTAATATTAATATAAATATAAATTTATTTTACACATAAATTTATTATAACACAACGAGGTTTAGTTAAACTGCTATTGTTATTGTTGGTAAACCCATATGGCCCGGCATTGGCTATAATTATCTCCATGAAGCCCAAAGCTTCAAAAAGTTTAAAAAGAGTAGAAGGTTCTTTAAAATGTATTGTAAAATCAAGCACTTAAGAATATGAGATGACGATGATAACTTTACTTCAGGGGTATTCCGTGAAAAAATTACGGTCCTGTTGGACTGGTGGTCCCAATCAAGAAAAGCGTGAAGACTGTTATATGCTTTCTGTTGGAATAAAACTGGAGAGACCCACCAGGGCTTCTTCTAGTGTATCAAGGCCGATTAGGTAGAGTTTTACAAATTTTAATAATTTCAATTTTCCGGAGGGATGATATTTCGCTGCATGTGAGAATCCTTTTGGATATCACATCCTCAGAATAAGCAGTGCAGTATTCGAATTTAGAAGATGAAGACCCGTGGTAATGGTAAGAGAGCAGCTCCAATTTGTCCGAAGACCTGAGACACCAATGGTATAAAACTGACTTAGTCTCAAATGCCTGCCTGCTTTAACTGAGCATATTGGAATGGCCTTCACGCCTTGGGTGACCCTACTAGGAATATACACTACCGATGTACCTCGTCAATTCCGCGCGGGAATACCCCTCCGCCACGGTGAGGCAGTAGAGAAGGACTTGAGGAGAAAGTTAAACTAGGTGTCACTACAAGACGTCGCTAATGTATTATTCAGAGATTAAAATATTCATTAGATGCTAAGATATCGCCATATGCTCTGAAATAATATCACCATCACTTGTCGTCCGTTAAACACCCAAAAGAGAAGTGTCCAGATACAGTGGGAATTTTGGATGCAAAAATTTGCAGAAATAGAAGACCCTGCGGAATGCATTGGGGAACCGAAATGTTATTATGGGCGATTTCAATGGCTAGTTAAGCTAGCTATTTCTAATAGGCCTCACTAATACACTGTGCAGAAACTAAAATATTCAGTAGATGCTAAGATGTCGCCATTTGTAAAATTGTCGTTCTTAAATAATGGCAGAGCCACCCATCGTCCCACAAACACCCGAATTGAAGTGTCCCGGGTCAGGCGCTTCACAAGCAATGAGAATATTCAATGTAAAAATATGCAGGCAGAGATGACGGTGCAGAATGCATCGGAGAACCAACGTGAGATTTTGAGCAATTCCAATGGATAGTTAAAGTAACTACCACTAATAGGCCTCGCTAACACACTGCACAGAAACTAAAATATTCAGTAGAAGCCACGATATCGTTATTTTTAAAGTTCTAGTTCTTAAATATAAAACAGAGCAATTTATAGTCCGATAAACTTCCAAATTGAAGTGGCCGGGTGAAGCGCTGCCCAAGCTGTGAAAATTTTTATTCCAAAAAAGTGCGAGCGGGATAGAATGCAGCGAGCAACCGAAAAGAGATTTTTTTGTGGTTCTATTTATTTATTTATTTATTTGAAAATTTACTTAAATATAGGGATCAGCGAAGCGACTTAAGCCTTCCAATAGACAAATAAAAAGAATAATATTAAAGGAAAACAAACACAATGTTAAAAGGCCACATGTTAAAAAATAAATAAAATAAAAAATTAACAAACGGCCGTTTTTAAACTTAAGTTCCTTCATTGGTGGAATTGTCTTTTAATAAAAATTTAAAGAGAATAAAAATTGTAAAAATAAATAAAAGAACTAGTAGAATGAAAATTGAAACCTCGAAGATTGCTGAGGAATCGTGGTCAAAGATCGGTCACAAAAGTTTTTTTTTTTTTTTTTTTTTTCCTTTAATGTTACTTTTTTGTTCTTTAGAAAGGAAAGCAGTTTCTTGATTTCCTTTAAAACTACACTTGAGAGTATCTCTTCTGATCTCTTAAAGGAAGAATATTAAAAAGGTTTTAATATTTTAATCTTAAAAATTCAATGATTCCTCCTAAGTTATTTAATTGAAGTAAATACTTATATAATTGAATTCAGTCATTTCTCTATAAAGACCGCTGTTTGTTTGAAACTAGATGTAAAAAGTTCATATTATGTAGACAGAAAAGTAAATGAATGTTAAATTTAATAGTGCGGTTTCATATCTCTTTATTTAATAATTTACTTTACCTCGTCAGTAATATCTTTATTTTTATTTTTTTTATGCACTGAAAAGTTTATTTTATTTTCATGAACTATGACAAATAAAAACTAACGTGTTGTAGAAGTTATAGCCATCACAAAATTTTCTTCTTTATCATTATATTTAAAACGCCTTATGTACAAAAGCTCAACCATAGCTTCTCGCATTAAAGATTTTAGACATAGTGTTTGGTGTAGATTTAATCAAAAGATGCTGAGATGTTGTCATGTGGAAAATCCCAGAAGGTGAGCAATAAAAGAGCTGTCTGTCGGCTGATGTATATCCAATTTGAACCAGTATGATGTTTCATAATGAACCTCTCATATACCAACGTTTCTGTAAATATATACAAGAGAATCTGTGATATAGCCTTTTCGTTCACGGGGAAAACTACAGCACAGCAGATCCACTTATCGGTCGGTAATTACACAATTGATTCAGCTTAATTTTTCATAATGGTCATATTATATATCACGTTTTATTTGATTAGACATAATAGAACCTGAGATATAGTTTTCCCTGAAATTGGAACAATTGCAATAAAGCAGCGCCACATATTGAGCGATTTTCACAAAAGTTGATAGGCACCATTACGTCTAGGTGCAACAATGTTTAAATTTATTTGAAATTCTTTGCAGAAGTTCTTGAAATACAGTTGCCACAGAATTTTGTCACATAAACAAAGACAGAAAAAATAACACAATTTGTTTATCTTCTAAAAATAATCAAATCGTGTTTTGAACGTCTAATGGATAAGTTTTACGAATCCAATATTTTTAACTGTTGAATACAGAAAAAAGTAACAATAAAAAAAACCTTGAAATAAGTTATTTTCATTAACAACATTTGCATTTCATTCCTTTTTTTTTAATGAATAATATATATATATATATATATATATTATGTAAAATTCATCTCTATACAGAAAAAAAATGTATTCGTGAACTTTTTGTTTTATTTATAAGAAACACTAAAAGGGTTATTTTAAAAAGCCTTGAATAAACTCACTCGAACAAAAATTCCCATTATTTAAACTAGAAACAAATTTGAATAAATTCTTTAAGTTAACTGAATCAACAAATTGATGTGTTTTCCCATTTATCGTAGCAAATACATTGTTTGCTATTTTTGTATTTTTATTAGTTCTAACAAAAAGTATTCAGATTTAAATAAGTTGTCAGGTTTTAAAATTGCAAATGTTTAAATAAAACGTTTAGCACCTGTTACATTTCGTGATAGTTAATGTAGTAAAATCAGATTATTTTTTTCCCTCACTTTGAAATGTTTATTATTTAAAGACGTCATTGTATATTATTTAAATATATTATTTTTGTGTTAATGTAATGTACATTCTCTCGGAGTTTTGAGAGAAAATTGTTGCGCAAAACTTGTTTTATAAAGTTTATTTTAAGATTATCAAAAAGACTACAAAACAAAACAAAACCCTGCATCATAAAGTTAGCAAATACATCGTAAAACTGACAGACCTTAAAGAAAACACCTCACAAACACAGAACTATATTATAAAGTTTAAATTTAAAAATTTCCATCATATATGAAATTAATGAAGTATATAGCAGACTACCAAACATGTGTGAAATTTTTACACTTTATTTCGTTTTTTATTAACTTTTGAAACTCATAAACCTTATATCAAATTCCCCATCTAATTTAAACCTTAATTCATCAGAAGTTAATTTATTATTTGGACTGCATTCATTGATGCATTTACATGTATGATTCAACAAAAGGGTTAATGTTCCACAGTAAAGCATCTAATTTTTCTGTCACATTTCTTAGGCAATTTGTATAAATTTGCATTCGTTAACTGACAGCTTTTTCTCTTTGCTCTTCTTATTCCAGTACCTTCAGAAAACTCCCTGTCGACCATTTCTGATAACATTCAGAAGTTATTTACTTAATTATTTGACAGATTTAGGATTTATAGTTACAATAACTTTTATCTTGAATGATCCATATTACAAATCCCAGTAACAATGCACAATATCTATGAATACATGGGACACCACAAACATCCATGTCCGCTTCTGAAATTTGTTTGTCACATGAGTACTAAGAATTTTTCTTATCTCTAGGATCACAAAAAATCCATATGACAAGGATTTACAAGTTTTATTACAAGAACATTTATAGATACATATGTCACACATAAAAGACACCACAAACATCTATGCCTGTACCGGGATTTGAACACGGGTCTTGGGTCCTAGAGGGCAGCGTCTTTACGACTGTGCCATCAAGCCGGCTGCTTCTAATGTTCTGATCGAGAAATCACAAAATTGTTCATGTTACGATGTTCACATTCTAGTAAATTGGTGCGAAATTGTCCCATATTATCTTGTTTTTTTTTATTTTATTCTATTTTATTTTTGATTCGATAAAAATCATTAGATCACTTTTATTGACACTTATTATTCAGATTTCTTTGATTTTTGAATGCGATTGAATTTTATTTGAAACTCGAATAGGGGGAGCCATCCCCTCTACGGATGATAAAAATTACGATTTCATGTCCCTAATCATTCTTAGATGTCGATCTTAGACCGTCATCAATTTTCAATTACTTAGCTCTGTGCAATATAAAACCTTCTGGACCTTAATCCATATCTGCAGTATAGTTAACGTATCTTGAAATTTTTATTGCGTAATAATATTTGGATTGATTTATTAAAATTGCAACCTATCGATTTTGAATGCTGTTTCGATTTTAATTATTTTATTTCTATGTTATTCACCAGTGTTGCCATATAAATCTGTTTAAATTTTCGACTTATTTAATTACACTACATTTTCTACAAATCGTAATTCAATTATATTTGTTTAGCCAGCTATCTTCATATAGTAACAAAGCATAGATTGATCATAGAGGAGGAACATGTAATTCTTTTTCATCAGGAGAAGCACGGCCATTTTACCTCAAATGGCCGTCTTTTCCCGAGTGAATACACACTGGAATAAACGCGGATAATTTAGGAAATCAAATTTAGAAA
The DNA here is from genome assembly GCA_963930645.1 of Salticus scenicus. Lineage (NCBI taxonomy): Eukaryota > Metazoa > Arthropoda > Arachnida > Araneae > Salticidae > Salticus > Salticus scenicus. The sequence goes on along the minus strand of OZ005652.1, from coordinate 323,671,431 downwards.
TAATTTATGTACTAAAAGTGAATGAAAAACTCCAGATACAGTTTCGAATTCATTTCTCTTTCTTTCTTTTCGTTTTCTTTTTTCTTTTTCTTTTTCTTTTCTTTTCGTTTTTTTTCTTTGGCTATATCTATTAATATAGTTAATATTTAAATTTAAACATACTTTATATATTAAAACTAGCGGCATTTACATGCGCTGCTGCTAACTATACTTAAAAGAATTTTCAAAATTGCATATTCTTTACTAATATAAAAAAAAAAAAAAAAAAAAAAATCCATTAAATACGAAAACAATAATTATTTCATAATAATGATAAAGCAACTGATAATAAAAATTATATTTTTCATAAATTAGTCACATATAGCTTACTGATGAAAGCAACTCATTTCCTTTCATATATTTATTAGAAAAATTAAAAGCCACGCAAGATTTCGGTATTTTCAAAATTCATCTCCATTACTATTGCCAAGTTTCAATACCTACTAATGGCTGATGCCAAAACATTTTTTCGCTGTCAAAAATCTTTGCTTGATAACATGGGGGTGATAGATCTATATAAATTACCCTATATCTTCGGTATCTTCGGTATCTTCTGAAAAATATTTTCTTTTCTTTTTTTTTTTCGATTCTTCAGCGAGCGTTATGTCATCGAGGGGTAGATCCCAGACTATGAACCATTGCTCATTTCTGCTCTGTGCAACGTAAAATCCACTCACGTTATATCTACATCGGGTAGCTTTTAACAATACGACCATCCTTAAGCACGTGGTGGAATGATGTAAGAGGAGATGACATACGACGTGCGCAACAGCACTCATGGCAATTGAATGCCGTTGCCAATCTCTCTATCCTACGAATACGTTAACACAACATGAATGGACTATTAAAGTACTTAAAATTGAAGAAAGGTATTTCGAATGAATATAATTCCATATAATTATATCAGATCTTGAAAATTTACTTTAAGCTTTGTATCGATGTCTAAAAAAAGATTTTTTTTTTTTACTGTAGTATTATACAAAATGTAAGAAACAAAAATGAAGAGTAATACTAGCCATTTATTAGGGGCTGGTACCGTGAGTTAATTTGCCACCTTTGTTTGTTTTTAGTAAGTTTAATGGATAGGTATTCTTATAGTTTTTACTATACACATAACACACATATATACTATACATTTACATTATACACACACTTTAAAATGCTTCTATTAGCGAGCTATTACAGTACTTCATAGTATTTTATTTTTTGTTATATATTATTTTTTTTATATTTTTAATGTAATAATTTTTTAATGCTATTTATTTATGATTAATTTTAATCCATTGTATCTTTTACACTGGACTCGTGCCTGTTTTTTTTACCTTATAAATAGTTGTTCTCAATTATTTTAATCCGAAACATTTGTTATAACCTTTTGGAATTTAGGATATTTGCTAACAAATTTTTATTCATGAGATAAACACTATAACCCATTGAAAAAGTTTTTGTAACTATTTCACAAAATTATGTTGCAATAAGACATTTGAAAAGTAATCTTTTTTTTTTTTTTTTTTTTTTTTTTTTTTTGTACTTTTCAAAAATTTGGATTCATTTAGGGATTTTACTCATTAAAACATTATTTAATTCATTCTTTCTGCTTTTATCGTTAACGTTTATAGCCTTGCATTATTCTAATGTCCTGTATTAAACTTCTCCTAAACGTAAAAAAAAAAGGGGGGGGGGCATCCTGAAATGGAACTTTATCACGAACATTTCTTCATGAAATATTTTTGTGAATAAGTGATATCTTCCACTGAAATATCATTGATTAGATTTTCCTGAAAACCCTTTTTACGATTCCATTTATGTATCCATTATATCTGCCGTATCATTCTAAATGCTCGTAAGATCAATTTCATTCTATAGCCCATAACTTTTGATGCCACTTCGAAGAGGGAAATTTTATTTTATTCCTCTTTTTCAATAATAAGTTTTTTTTTAGAAAGTCATGAACTTTTATCAAAATGTTCGTCTTTTTGACAGATGATAATTAGACCTTACTATAAAATTAATAATAGAAAAGTTTGGAAATATTATTAGGAATGTTGTTATCCGCGTTTGTAATGATCGATAGATGGCGCTTTTTCAGCTCTTGTTGTTAGCAAATATTACAGCCACGTGTATCTATTTTTGTTCTTTCTGTTATTCTACTTAATATTCGTACTATAATTTCTCCGCCATTACATCATGGAAAATTGATTGCTTTTGGAAAAAAATATTCCAGTTTATTCAAAGTTCGATCGGAAGTAGATTTTTAACTGAAGTTGAACAAATATTATTTTGAAATCATCTGATTAATTCTTTACTTCCATTAGCCGAAGCAACTGAAATTTTGAATTTGTCATTTGGAAATAAATGGAAGCTTAGTTCTGGATTTACACTGTAGCACACAACAGTATGTGTTATCTTTTTTACCGGATTTATTCATTTTTATTCAATAAATATATGTGAAACTAAACATCGGCCAGCAATGGCGGCTTAATGAAAGCCGAATTAAAGCATGTTTATTGTAATTTCACCTTAGCCCACCAGAGGGAGAGCATTTCATTACAATCGCGGATAAAACTTTTATTGGGAATACTGTTTGCATTTCTATTAAATACTGAATAGATTTTGGAAGCATCAGTACAATAATTACATTAAGTTTAAGTCAATAAAATTTTAACCTAATTTATTTTTGTTCATTTTTTTTTTCTTTTACTATTTGTGTGAAATTGGCTATACTACAAATCATTCTTATTTCGATAAACTTTCTGTCCCGTAATGTGTCATTCAAAACCAAAATCTAATCAATGGGATGATATTTATATTATAAAGGTTTATTTTTTAGTAAAAATATTACATTTGTTATATAATATTCACATCCTACATTTGGGCGCGTAGCAATAGGGTACCTTTGATTTTCGTGATCAATATCAAGCTAATTTGATGCATAATATTAAGAGTTCTATAGTGGCTTTGGAATCAATGGTACGGGGATCAAGTCTTTGAATCCAGTCATCTTTTCTTCTGCAGCCTGGAGACCCAGTGTGTACATTGTTTCAAGCCATGTGATGTAATATTTGCTGTTTAAGAATTTCTATCGTAATTTCCATTTTTTTAAATATACTTTTTACTTTAGGACTGTATGATCTCAGAAAAAAAAAAAAAAAAAAAAAAAATGGAATAATTCGTGGTATTGGTAGTCCATCTGTACAGTTCATCTCTTTTTATTTTTCATACATCTTTGAATGACTGCAAGCCTCAATGTTAAAGCTAGAGAATATTTTGTGAAAAATTCTCACGGGAAAATGCTTTCTTTCTTTTTTTTTATATAAATTACCTCCACCCCTCCCTTGTAAATCCCATTTTTATATCGCCGAAAATTGAAACCTTACAGTGTCAACTTTTCTTTTATACAACCTCATTCTAGACATTCATGGGCACGTATTCAACGTGTTATTTACATGAGCAGAAATTTGGCTGTATTAATTTACAAAGAATTTTGACAACTTACGAGCTAGCACTGCGTTTATATGTTATCAAAGTTTAAAAAATGATTTTTTTCAAAATATATGCTGTTTTGTTTTATTCTAGATGAAACGTGTTTGAAATATCCTTCGACACTGCTTGTAATCAAAGTTAGAAAATATACCAAAATGTAACCGCAAACGAAAAGTATCGACTCTTTTGATGACCCATAAATTTAGAAATAACAAAATAAATATGGCTACTATAAATATTATCGTAATTTCCCCCCTTTTAATTAAAAAGGAAAATAAGGTTATGAACGAAAGTTATAAAGTTATAAATGGAAAGTTATAAACGAATATGAAAAAACAATTTTGTTCAAGAAAAAAAGCTTCACATTTTTTCAGTAAATTTTTAAATAATTAAAATCTAATTTATTTTTTATTCAATTTGATTTCAAATACAGTAAGACCCCGCTTAACGCTGTTTCATTTAGCGCTGTTTCTGTTAGCGCTCTTTTATTTCAACCTGGGGATTCCCCGAAATTGTAGACAGCCTCGTTTAGCGCTGTTTCGCATTGCGCTAAGCGGGGTCTTACTGTAATTATATTTAAAAGATAATTTAATTTAAAAAGATACATAGCACTCTTTTTGAGTATACAACTAATAAGAAAAGGAAAATAATATACTTTATAAATCTATTAAATATTTTTAAACACACCCCAATTTAAAGAAACTTATTACAATATATTTCAGGAATGATAAAGTTGACACTAAAGACTGTTTGAGATACCGATAATAGATCCGATTAAGATTTTCACCAAATCTTGACAAACGCATCTGTTCACCGAAAACTAATAAAAAAATATGAATGAGTCATCTAAATGAGTCAATATGGCGAGTTTAAAGAAAATCCGTTGAGCCCTTCTTTTAAGAAACCCACTTGCGAGAGGTAAAGTTAACCAACTTAAGCAGTACGTTTAACGAATTTCCTGAAGTAATCAACGGTTACATACGACAGGACATTCGAGAGGAGTTTATCTAGCAATTTAAAAAAAAAAGAAAAAATCGTTCAAGCCATTTTTAAGATAAGAAACGGTCTTATTTTCAAAGTCAAACCCCATTTTTCAGTTTTCCGTAAAACTTAGCAGAACTATCTATACACCTGACCTGTCTTAATAATGTAAAAATTGCCATATATAATTATGTAAAAATTATAATTATAATTATATTTAGTATTTTCTTTCTGATTTCATATTTAACTATCTATACACCTGATCTCTCTTAATTATGTAAAAATTGCCATACATAATTATGTAAAATTTATAATTACATTTAGTACTTCCTTTCTGATTTTATATTCGAGTTTTTTGTTTGCATTCATTTTCAATTCTTATATTATATATACAAATATACATATTTATATATATTTGTGGATTTTATTACAAATCGGATTTACTAAAAGTACGAATTTTTAAAAAGGACATAAAATAATAAAATTTGAAAAAGTTTTTAAAAAATATTAGTTTATAATACCTAAAAAATAGATATGAAAAAATACTTAAGCCTACTTTTGTTTTGTTTTCTATGTAATGTATACAAAATTCTATTCAAAAGAGAGCTTAACTTAGGCCAACAGGATATTTTTTAAATCCAATCATGTACAAAAATACATGTGGTAAATGTGATGTATTACTTAGCAATGGTTTTTCTTTTAATAACTTTTAATCTGATGCGAATGGAAAAAAGAAAAAAAAAGAGTTTATATACATATATATATATATATATATATATATTTATATATTTTTTTTTCTTTTTCAATTTTAACATTCTAATTTTTTTTTCAAAAGTGATAAACAGAGAAAGCCCGTTTTCATGTCATGCATTTGTTCTGAAAGCAATAGTCTTGTCGTCTTAAAAAGCATAAAAAAAAATAAATAAATAAATAAATAAATAAATAAAAATAAATAAATAAATAAATAAATAAATAAATAAAAGTTGAATTTAAGTCCCTTAGCAATAGTTGCAATATCTATCTATGTGTTAAAATTTCTTTTGCATGTTTTCTCTCAGTTCTGTTTTTATTCTATTTTGAAACTGGTTTTTAATATATATATATATGTATATATATATATATATATATATATATATATATATATGTACATATATATTTAACTTTTTGATAAAAAAAAAATATATTTTCAAGTTTTCTTTTCTTCTATTCTTCTTCTTTTTTTTCTGAAAGTAAGGTTTTACCGTACTAAAAAAATATGCATTAGTTTTCTTATCAAAAATCTAGAAAAGAGGAACTGCATGCTAGAATTAAATTTTAAAAATGTTATGTAGAATAGCATAAAAAATATACCTCAACTAAATGTATTTAAAAATAGTTTTCAATATATAAGAAAAAATGGTGTATTATTCAATTTATTTCTTTATATTTGAAAAATAGTTTCTTCATGTTAGCTTTTTAATACAAACATAAGTATGCGATTATAAATCTTAAAAGCTACTTTATTAATAAAAGAATGGCTAAACTTGTTTTATTATAGTTTAAAAGTATTATAACCAACAACTTTCAAAAGTGGTATTCGTATAATGTTTGAGGTTATGATAAATGATATTGATAAACCAAACGTAAAATGTGATGTTCCAGGTTGATTGACTTTTTAACTAATAGTGCACCAGAGTAAATCTAATTTCGCTTGACATGTTTGACATTTATTATGTTTAAGTATTCATTAATTTAGGTTATAATGACTGTTAAAATGATAGAGTACACGAGGATCTCTAAAGATGTGTTTTTCATCAGATATTAAGCGAAATAAAAATTTGTATTAGTAGTTTATTATGTATGTATATATTCTTTTTATGTTTAGTTGATAAACTTCCCAATAAATTATTTTATATATACAAAAATTATTTTTTCTAATTATTAATAATTAACTGTTTTACTTTGTGAAATATTTTAAAGAGATTGTTTATAATTAAATTGTTTATTTTAACTCGATACTGAAGTAGAAAATATACCTCCTGCTTTAGGTTTTACATTGAGCAGATGAGGGAGAAGCAACGGCCTTGTTACAGGTCAAATGTATTAATTATGTTGTCAGATTACGAGGTATCCTGCGCCTTGTAACTTTAATCCCGAATGTAAATGAATGGCACGCTTCTTGTTAGTTAATTTAATTAACTTGACCTTTAAATGATATCTAAGCTATTAAATATCTAAAACTATTAAAAAATTATTAAAACTCTAAACTCACATAAATCATTTGTTGAGAAATTAAAGAGCTCAGCACGTACATTTCCAATAGTCAGCATACACAGGATTAAACGTTTGATGCTTTGAATGTAGTCATCATTTGTAGTGAACAGTAAAAAAAAAAAAAAAAAAAAACCTTATGATTCACATTGTATTATATAAATTTAAAATAATTTCTTGTAAATCTGCGGCAGAAATCATTGATACAGGGCTTTGGCGAACGATTCAAAACTCACATTTATACGCATTATGTATTGTGATGGAATACTCATATTACACTTTTGAGAGTGTGTACCAAATTTATTTTAGTACATTCTAATAGCTGTCAAACCTTTATGCCAAGGATATGAAAATACAAAAGTATTGATGATTGTTTTTATCAAGAATATCTCAAAAATCGAACTGAAATCCCGCATATGAAATTGCACTTCTCATAACTTGTGACTCTTAATTTTTTCAATCTATGGTAATACGGCTAAATTATGCAGACTCATGTCACTTGCTGTACCGAAATCATATTTGCATGTATAATAAGATTCTAGAAAATTTATAGATGTAGGCAAAAGACCAACTGTCTAACAGTGTTAAAACCCTGGAATGAAATTCATATTTGCTGTATTTTTACTTTTTACACATCCGTAGTTGCACAACACAAAAGACAGCTCCAAATGTCCAGATATATTAAAATATATATTTTATCAGAATTCGTTAACATTAGCAATGCTTAAAACTGCAACTTGTAATATAAACAACAATATAAAAGTTTATACGAAACCTACCGTTAAAAATTTGGTTAAAAAAATATATAAATTTTATAAATGTCAAAATCTAGATGTTTAAAAGTTTATGGAATTGATTTTCAACATCCGTCACTTTTTAACGCAAAAGTATGACACTTCAATAATGATATATTGGATCCATAACAATCTGTTGGCATGTAATGTGAATACTACAGAAAGTATCGTGGTTTTGTGAATAGGGTTTATTAAATACGATAACGCATTATGTTTTACACAGGCTTATTATTTAATTATTCATATTTATTGAAATGTATATTTATGTAAAGTTATTGTATAACTATGTTTTTATTCAATACATTTTTTATTCGTAAATTTAACTAGTTGCCAATGTACGGTAACAGAAAATGTTCGAAAATTCTAAAATCCCAAGCTTAATGTGACGTCATATTTATGCTTATAATCCGCAGATCAGATAAATAATCTTATGCAAGAAACTTTTATTATCAGAGAAAACTATATTTCTAAGAAACAAAAACCTTGTAAAATTTCAACTTTCACTGCAAATAAAACTTCTGGTGTAAAATTGATTTATCTAATTTGCGTATTTTACGCAGAAATGCTAAATACTGAAAAATAATTGGTTGATTTAGTAACAAGCTTTTGTACGTATTAAATGTGGATGCTAACCTGGCACTCATTCCAATTTTTGTATACTGGTATTTTTTATAATTTTTTTTATCTTATTTAATCAAGATAATCTGGTAAAAAAAGTTTATAAAAATTTCCTCTAAAATATACCACCATTCGAAATCCGAGCATTTGGCATATATGTGAAAGTAACATTTAAATATACGCCACAATCTGAGACATATTTAACATTAATAAACATTAGAATTTAATCATCTTTTGCTCAATGTCACTACTTACCGAAAATATTTAATATCTGGAAATTAGGTATATTTAAACTCATTTTTCCATATTCAAATAAGATTAATTTTAGCATCTATCATGTGTGAATGGCAGTAGTATAGTTCGTCTCTGGTATGTCTGTCTATATAATATCAACATAGACGAGCATCAGTTGCCAAGAAATAGGTAAGCTCCTTCTAAGTTAATGTTAGAGCGTATTCTTTGAAATATAAATTTTAATTTGTTAATATTCTTCTTGCTGTGAATAAACTGTTTATGTTCGATATTAAATACAGCGCGTTCCCTATGAATTCTTTATTCAATAAATAGAAAATATTTTTAATTTTCTGTTCTTTTTATGATTTCATGAATTTTAAAAATCATAGTCAGCATTTTTAAGAAATACAATTTACTTTTCTGGGATCCTACATTAATATTTAGAAATACTAAAAATTGTAAATTGTTTAATAATAGTTTGTGTCACAAATACTTCTTGTCATTCATGAAATCTCTTTAGATGTTTAGAGAGGAAATTTTTTATTCTTACTACAACAACTCTTTAGTTTGGAGAGCAATTTCCTTAAATTTTATGATTTTTCCATTAATAAACGTATTAATTAATTGCAATATTGAATAATATCAGAATCCTGTTTCTTTCAGAGAGGGAAAAAAGCCATAGTCCTCAATTGCAGTAAATCATCTTTAATTTTGCATAAAAAATAATCTTTTACAGAATCTAAGAGTTTAAGATATGTAAAGAGAAAAAATTTGTGTTAAAAATAGGATTAGGATAATAAATTCAAATCAATATATTATCTATTCTTTTTAAATATAATTTTAATATAATTTAATACATAATTTATATATATATGTAAAAATACAAAAAGTTTAATAAAAAAAAAAAACACGCACACACATTTACGTTTCTTATCAACGTTTGCTATATTAATTTATATAATATCTCAATTCAATGTGTCTTTGGCCTTTTTCTTTTATAATAAAAATAAAAAGTATTATTATTATTTTGTTCAAGTATGAAAATTTTGTATAAATTGGATTAGACATATATATATATATATATATATATATATATATATATATATATATAAAAAAAGAATATTTATTTTTCAAATAACAGCTGTAGTAATATATATATATATGAGCGTTGTTATTCAAAATATGTTGCAGAAAAAAAAAAAAAAAACTTTCGCAGGAATAAAATATTTTAAGATTACATCTTGCATAATATTTGAAATTGTGTATATTTAACTTTCGCAAAATACAAAAATTGCTTTTTGTAAAACTGAAAAAACTACTTTACAAGTCCGTATTATAAACAGTTTTATTTTAAATGAAAATATTTGGTTCTTTTTTCTTTACCGACTGTAGTATTCTCTTTAACTCTGATACAGCCTCACAAACAAATTTAACAAAACCGATCCTAAAAATTAAAATTCGTGTCAGGAGCAGAAATAATTTTTCAGTGGTGTAAAAGTATATTTGTTTTTATATTCTTGATGAACTGACTTTTTACTTTCTCTGACACATATATATTTTAAGAAATGGCTTCAGGATTCCAGAACTGTATTAAATATACTTAAAAAACTAACTAACGAATTCTAGAACATATGTTAAAGCAAAATATTATTTTACGTTAGAAGCTTACGAAAAAATATTTAACAATTCAAGTTTTTAAAACTCTGTAAATAAGTAATTCAAATGTAAATGCTCTTTCTAAAAAATTTGTAATTAAAGCAATAATTAGAATATTATAATTTCATTTACATAACGCCTGTAGATAATATAAATTTGCAGACTGAAAAATTTGCATTTGCATTAGTTTGTAGTGAAAAAAAAAAAAAAAAAAAAGATGAAGAAAAAAAGAAGAAAAAAGAAATTGAAAATACATTAAATTAATTGGAAATATATAAAAATACGAGTATATGTTTAAACAAAAATTAATATTCAATCATACAATTATGGTTAAATAAGAATAATTAAAAAAAATTCATTAATACATTTTTGTCTATTTTATTTTGAACTGAACAAGGGAACAATACATGTAAAATTTTCCCGCAAGCGCTTTAAAACTCACTATTTTCAGAAGGTGGATACATAAAAATTCAGATCATAAGAAAGTATATCACATTCTGAAGACAACACAGCAACACAAAATTTTGAAATCATCTCATTCTATAAGTAGTTATGCAGGAATATAGTTTTCATAAAAGTAAAAGTGAATAGTGAAAACAGTTAGAAAATCCATTCCAGCCCGACACAATAGTAAACCTAGTGCTGTAGAATGTAAATGAAAACTTACAACACGTCTCCAAGTTGTGGAACTTTCAATATATCCCATGGTTAAGACATATTAGGAATTAATCTAAGAATTTAGAGCATGTGATGCGGACTTTTGTACGCAGTACTTTCTTTTTAATTGGTTGGATTTGGCACGCTTTTTAACAGTCAGTCTCGTCAAATTATTGTTTCATTTTATTTTTTCTTACCCACATATATGGTAGAGAAAGTACTAATTTTTGGACCAAATGTTTGAAATTAAATGTTTGTTATATTTAGACGTGTTGAGGTCCCCAGAATCAAAAAATCATATCTTTAGCGGTTGGTCTGTGTGTATGTATGTGTGTTTGTGTGATTGTTATCACCATATCTGAAGATAAATAGTAGAAGGAGCGCCAAACTTGTTACTCTAAATATGTATCATTTTGTGATGCTATACTATATTTTCGTTGCGATCAACACATGGTATGTCTACAGAGATATCCGAGAGGTTCAAATATATTAAGTGTATGGGGGAAGTTTCTGGTAAGTACAGTGTGAAACATATAGACTGCCCTAAAGGAAATGGAATGAACATATTTTTTTATTCAAAAAAGAAAGCCTGTTTTGTAAAGATTGTGGTATTAAAACCGTTCATTATACGTTTTTAGGGCTACCCAAAGTATTTGGATATATTAGGTTTATAATTGGAAGCTGCAGGAAGCCTATTTCATTTTGTATTAGGCATTTTGCATATAAAACTAAATTTAACTATACAATGTGATGCATGTGCATATAGTTTATATAGAATATACAGGATTACTCAAAATTAAGCATTTCTTTTTCTGCTGTATATAATTAATGGAAGTGCTATGTCGACGAACTCTGCTCAAAAAGAAAAATTCCTTTTACATGCCCATACTATAAAAAAAATATTTTTTATGTTCTATTTTCCACTCTGCTTTTTTTTTTTTTTTTTTTTTTTTTTTTAATAAAATCACGTTTTGATTTCCCTGAATAGGAAAGTTCAACTTTTAACGGTTGATCCGTATGTATATCTGTTATCAGAGTAACTTAAAAACAAATAACTGCAAGAAAACTAAATTTGGTATTTTGAATTTCGTCTTTGGTTTCCACTTGGAATGTTTGATGAAGAGAGGCAAATTTGAAAGCAAATTATTAACAACCTTGATAATTTTTTTATATAAATGTTGACATTGTAATCGAACGAGGGGTTGAGAGCTGTGATAGCTCCCCATCTCACGCATAATTATATGTCAAACAAAATTGTTCCGAATCTATTTTTGTTTAATTTTAAAGTGTATTAAACTTTGTTATCTTCCTCATTGAATAACAACTTATTCGTTACTGTACAAGGGCTGTTTAAAAAGTATCGAACCTTATTTTTTCCCTCGTAAACCAATGAAACGGGAAAGGGTTTCTTTAGTGTAGATGTAGATGGGACACTCATGCGCAGTTGCGAATACTTCTCCGCCCGCAGAAAGCGCCAGTAGTTGGCAGTCGGTCAAGTAGTGAAGACGTGCAGTGAACGGTCGTTGGATTTTAGTTTTTGTAAAATGAGAGTAAAACTTGAGCAGCAATATTCCATCAAATATTATCAAAAGCTTGGCGATACCCGAGCGGAAACCATTTGTAAGATTCAACAAGCTTTCGGAACTATGACACCTCACGCATTTAAGATCGGTACAAGCGCTTCAAAGATACCCGCCCAGTGGATAAGTTGACCATCACCTGAGCCAAACTATCACGAAAAAGTACTACCAAGAGATCCTTTGTCACTTTCCTGATGCGGTGCGGCGAAAACGATCGGATTTGTGGGCTGTGAAAACTTGGAAGCTCCATTAATAATTCGGGTCTGCCCATTCTGTGCATTTGATTCAGACATTCATCGAGAAATGCAACATTCCCGTGTTTCATCAAGCTTTCTGTTCACCCGACATGGTTCCCTGTGACATTTGGCTATTTCAAAAGCTGAAAATTCCGCTAAAAGGGTCTTGAGAGAAAGTCGTGTGAGTGACCAGATTATTTTAAATTATCAAGTTATAATGTTTAAAATGTTCTTCATGAAGAGCTTCGCAGAAATATGATGTGCTTTTCATATCTGGCGAAAGTTCGAAATTATGATATTGCTTACTTCTTCAAAGACTGAAAATTCATCGAGGTAACTTGAAAAAATTTTCCAGTGTGATCTCTTTCACATTTTGCTTGAGGAATCAACACAATAGTATATCTAGGGATTTTAAGTCTACTGATTTTTCTGATCTGTTAATGGACCTTCTGTGGCGTTATGCTTCGATATATTACTGCCAAACGTTGTTAATGTGATGCGACGGAGCTTATGTTGCAGGAGAAAGAAAATCTTTTGAATAAACTCATATTCAAGACTAATCATCATCCTCCATTTCTGAGAATTATAAAAAATGAAATAAAATAACTTATAAAAGGATTTCGCTCATTATTAACAAGGTTTCTAGTGTTTGAAACTCTTTTAAAAATGAATAGGGAACACTATAAAATTCCAATATACAGGGTAGGAAATAATTCTTCATTTTTAATATATTTTAACCTTCTAAAATATTGCAAGCATGAACTAAAATTTTTCAATCATGTAGTTTAGCACATACCATTATCTTTCAAAAATAAATATCTAAATGTGTATTCCAGCATTTTTAAACGAAAATTTACTTTTGATACGACCTTCCTTCGCTCAGCAGAAACAAAAGATCTCACGTTTGATTAGTAAGTGTTTGTGGTTTGTTGTGATTATATTGTTAGTGTGATGAGACGGAGAATATACTGCTGGAGAAAAAAAAATATTCCGAATAAAACACATTTCCACGATTCATCTTCATCCTTTTTTTAGAGAATTATAAAAAATATAATAACAAATAAAAGGATATAACCCACCATTCAAGTGATTGCAATTCGCTGAAAAAGAATAGGTACGTCATAGTATTCCAATATACAGGATGGGAACTAATTCCCTATTTTTAATGTATTTTACCCTTCTAAAAATATTATAGACATGGAATCAATATTTGTCAACATGTACTTTATTATATCTTATTATCTTTTCAAAAGTTATAACTCAGTGTGAGTTCCCGTACTTTTAAACGAATAGGTACGTTTGCTACGACCTTCCTCAAGAGTACACGAGTAACATAAGATCTCACGTTTGACAAGAGTTTATGATTTTCTGGGAAATGTACCACAGCAGACCACAGTATCTTTGCTTTATCGTAGTTAACTTACCTGTTCGTTTAAAACAATGTCTTGAAAAATTAAAGGAAACATTGAGTTGAAACCTTCTTAATTTTAATGGTATATATGTATACATATATATATAATTTTGAAAATATGTTAAGATTTGAAGGTAAGCTGGCGTAGTTAACAAGAAGAAAAAAAGTTAATAAACTTAAAACATCGAATTAAAGTAACCAGAATGATTTGTAAAAATAACATTACATGTGAGAAAACACCCTTCCGCTTCCTCTTCAGTCGGTGGGAGCAGCAGAACATAGAATTAAGTAAATTGAAAAGGTCTAACAGGTTTCGGAAACATGGCGAAACTAGCATAATTTTAAGTTTTAAAATTAAGAAAATATTGTCGCTCAACAAAGAATTTTTTCATAATGAGTAGAAGTTGTTTATAACTTCGTAGAAGAGTAGAATGAGTAGAAGTTACTCTAGAATGAGTATAAGTTGTTTATAACGTCTACTCATTCTACTCATAAATGGGTAGAACTCCATAGTTACTTCATAAGAAGTTACTTCATAACTTCTGCTTAAAAATGAGTAGAAGTTATTTCTAACTTCTACTCATTCTAGAAGTTAGAAATAACTTGTAAAATGAGTGGATTTTCAAACTTTATGTCGTTGTCATTGGATAATTTGTTTAGTGAAAGTTTCTTAAATATATTATTCTAGATTTGCATTTTTATATATCTAAATCAATTACAATTTTAATTCACCACTGTTATAGTATTTTTTAAATTGGGAGATTTTCAAATTGGTAAATTTTAAAATGTGTAAATTAATATACATTCTCCAAATTTTACTTTGATATTAGTTTATATTTCCATTATCCTTGTTTCAAGAAGTCTTTGTTTATGGAAATAAATAATTATATAGCTTTTCTGATTAGTTTATCTTCCAGAAATATAAGATTTCATTATTAAAACTCGTACAAATACATTTAAAATTAACATTTCAATATTTACTTTAACTGTTAGCTTCTCTTATTACATAAATACGCGAAAATACATTTAACATTTTATCTAAATTCGAACTAATTTTGTCATTTCAAATACTTAAATAATCCAAAGCAAACAAAATTTTATAATCGAGTACTTTCAATATACAATTAAATTGCAATCAACCGTTACCTTTCAAATTAAAATGAGCTTAGTAGCAAATTATAATACGATTAATTATAAAACAGCATGTTTTTGAACTTATAAGCGTCAAAGCAGAATTTCTTGACTTTAAACTAGTTTCGAAACACAAGCACTCTTAAACTAGAAAGTTGAAAGTCATTGACAAAGTTTAACTTAATTATTCAAATGACGTATTTAATATTTATGAACAACAAAGTTGGCAATAGGATTGTGTTCCGAATAACAGTTGTGTTTTTACGTACATTTTATGAAACAAAGAGACACTTTAATGAAATTAATCAGTACAAATATGTTAACATAAAAATAAAACAAATAGCTTTCCGCATTGTTACTAAATATCTTAAATTAACATTCCTATAAATCAGTTTTTTTTTTTTTTTTTTGTAAATATATACTGTTTGTTTTACGGTAAAGAAATACTACACATAAATGAACCATTATGATTAGGGATTTTAATTGTCAATGAGAAATGCGAAGGCATGTCGTAAAATTTTAAATATTAATTTTAAAAAGTCTTAAGGCATACGTACACCGTTTATAGAAAAAAAAATCATTTTTAAATTTTTATCTAGGAATAATTTTCAAAACTTTAGCTTTAATTATCCGTAATTTTGTTTCTAGAGTAAATAAAACCCGAGTTATGGCGTAAAAAAAAAAAAAAAAAAAAAAAAAAAAAGGCCATGCAAAAATGCTTAAAACCCCCAGAAAGAATAAAACAACGAGATTCGAAGGCCAAGGAAGTGTTACATATAAAGCAGGTTGATTTTAAATTCTAATAAGCAAAATTTTGACGTATAAACTTTAAACTACGTTTTTTGCTTTTCCTCTATTTTTCATGTGCTGTGTATACGACTTCCCGCAAAACATGATGTCTCATACAATCTTACTTTAAAAGTTATAAAATTTGGCATATACATTTACACTGCGATTATCCAAGTTTTAAATTACTTTTATAAATATATCTTAAATTTATTTTTATTTTTCTGGACTGTTAATGTTAGAAATGTGTCGAAATTTTCGGAAAAAATTTCAATACAGTTTGAAAGCACATTACTCCTAAACTATCATGTGCAAACTTATAATAGTTGTTTAAATCCTGAAACGGAATTTTCTAAGTAAAATGCTTTTTAATATATATATATATATATATATATAGGAAACTATTGTAACAAATTTATGAGTTTTATTTAATCTATTCCCCTCTCTCTCTGTATATATATATATATATATATATGTATATATATATATATATATATATATATATATATATATACTATTTTATTATTATTATTATTATTATAATTATTTTACGTTTTGCGTAACTGTCATTTTTTTTAGGCAAATCATAGATGTTTTCACTATTCTTTTTTTATTTATTTATAATTTTTTTTTTTTTAATTTTTTTTCAAGCTTTTTTTTTTTTTTTTTTTTTTAATTTCATAATACTTCTTAATGCAAATAAAAAAATTCAAAAGAATAAAGCTTAAAAAATTGTATTTAAAAACATAATCTCTATAGGTGTACGTATACCTTAATTTGTATTTTCTATTTGTAAGACTATTGTTAATTCTAAATAGTAACCATTAAGAATTAACACTTCTTCAATGTTGCTTGATTTTTCGACGGTTATCATTGTATAATTGGATAATGCTTACGCGATATATCAATCTATTTCTTCTTCTTCTTCAAAAATAAATAAATAAATAAATAACATTAACAGCTGTAATATTCAGCTTTACGTACATTAAAATTAAATTCAGGATAGGTTTTACCAATACTCTCTTAAAACAGAAAAAGAAAATCTGATCAATATTAGCCATTTTTCACTCATTCACTGTAATGAAAGACAGCTTCTCGTGCAGAGTGAAATCGCTTCAAATCATTGAACTGCTATGAGTGGCTCAGATTTGAGTTAATTGAAAAAAATTACTTTCAGAAAAATCGGATCAGATTTAAATAAAACTGTTTGATGCTAGAAAAAAAAAAAAAAAAAAAAAAAAAGAATCCTCCGGTGACATCGAACTTGAGACTCTCTCTGCTGTTAGTGAACACATTACCACTTCTCTACGATACGATTTCATTCTTACAGGGGTTATATAGCGGTTCTGAATCATTCTTAAAGGAGAAAATATTATTTGTATATATTTACTTCATTTATATACAAAATAATGTCTTGGGAAACACAATAAATCTTTTTAAAATACCAATATTGTTTCAAAATAAGGAAACATTCTTGAAAATAGAACCTCAGAACAAGCTGAAATTTTAGTAGCTTGCAAATAAATTCTATATAAAATATCACGTTTACAAAAAAAAAAAAAAAAAAAAAAAAAAAAAAAAATCTTGCATGCCAAGTTTCAGAATTTCTTTAGTAATTATGAGTTGAAAAAACAACATATATAACTAGATTGTCTAGGCATTATAGTCTCGATGTTTATTTTAAATATAAATAAAACATTATAATTTATTTTTTGAATGTTTTACATGCAGTTTAATAAATTAATTCTAATAAATATAGTAAAAATGTAAAATAATTTTAGACATAAATAAATATATAAAAAAAATGTATTTATTTAAAAAAATAATCTCTAATGGTGTACGTATACCTTAATTTGTATTTTCTATTTATAAGACTTTTGTTAATTCCACATACTAACCATTAAGAATTAACTGTTCTTCAATGTGTCTTGATTTTTCGACGGTCATCGTTGTATAATTGGATAATGCTTACTCGATATATCAATCTATTTCTTTTTCTTCTTCTTCAGAAAAAAAAAAAAAAAAATAAATACATAAATAATAAAAAATAAATAAATAGCATTAACAACTGTAATATTCAGCTTTACGTACATGAAAATCAAATTCAGGATAGTTTTTACCAATACTCTCTTAAAACAGAAAAAGAAAATCTAATCAATATTTGCCATTTTTCACTCTTTCGTAGCAATGAAAGACAACTTCTCTTGCAGAGTGAAATCCCTTGAAATAATTGTACTACTATAAGTGGCTCAGATTTGAGTTAATTGAAAAAAAATTACTTTCAGAAAAATCGGATCAGATTTTAATAAAACTGTTTGATGCTAGAAAAAAAAAAAAAAAAAAAAAAAAAAAAAAAGAATCCTCCGGCGGCATCTAACTTGAGTCTCTCTCTGCTGTTAGTGAACACATTACCACTACTCTACGATACGATTTCATGCTTACAGGATTATATAGCGGTTCTGAATCATTCTGAAAGGAGAAAATATTATTTGTATATTTTTACTTCATTGATATACAAAATAATGTCTTGGGAAACACAATAAACCTTTTTAAAATACCAATATTGATTCAAAATAAGGAAAACTTCTTGAAAATAGAACCCCAGAACAAGCTGAATTTTTAGTAGCTTGCAAATTAATTCTATATAAATTATCATGTTAAGAAAAAAAAATTCTTGCACGCCAAGCTTCAGAATTTCTTTAGTAATTATGAGTTGAAGAAACAACATATATAACTAGTTTGTCTAGGCATTATATTCTCGATGTCCATTTTAAGTATAAATAAAATATTATAACTTATTTTTTGAATATTTTACATGCAGTTTAATAAATTAATTCTAACAAATATAGTAAAAATATAAAATAATTTTAGACATAAATAAATTTCTACAGTATCTAAATACTTTGTCATTTTTCTATATATTTCATATTTTATAAAGCCCTTAATTATACTTCATTTCAATTTAGTGAAAATAAACAATTAAACAAATTATTGAAATCGGTATTAACGCTGGGTAAAAAATAAAAAAAAATAAATAAAAAATAAAAAGAATAAAAAAATACTATAATTAAAATTATCAATAAAATAAAAAAATAATCTCTTTTCTCCTAAATTAATAATCTTTTTTCATTAATCCCTAAAATCAAATTCACTAACATCCTTGTTTATAGCAATGAATTCAATAAATTTAAACATTCTTTCGAAAATTTAATATTGTAATTCCTTATAGCTGTCTTTTAACTATTAAAAATTTAAGTTTAAATGACCGTGATCGTACTAGACCAACTGGAGGGGTTTATAAAATTCCAGTACAATTAAACAATGATATATACCGGGAAAACTAAAAGAACCCTTGATAAAAGAATTGAAGAACATATTAGAAGAGTTAAAGAAGGAAAAAGTTCAGCATTAGTTAACTTCATTTACAATAACTCAAGTACTATACCCCTCTAGGATCAAACAGAAATTATTGCAGCTCCACAAAATATAACAGAACTGTTAATTTCGGAAGCTGTTAATATTTTAAAATGTCGCAATACAATTAATTCTAAAGATTCAGTATTCCTACCTAAAATTTGTCATTTTCTAATACAACCGGATATTTAACTTCCATTTATTTTTCAGTGAAGTTTATCATTCCTAATCGTTACAAGTTTCTTACAAGCTTTTTTTGATTATTTTACAGTTTTTTCCAACAGCTGTTACCTCCAGTTCAGATTTTTCAGTTCCCATCCACTGACGTCTACAATAGACTATGATTTCTAATTGCTGCAAGTTTCCTACAAGTTTTCTGGACCATTCTACAGTTTTTTCCAACAGTTGTTACTGCCAGTCCAGCTTTTTCAGTTACCATTTACTGACCCCTTTTTCATAGCAAGTTCTTTAATAGTTCCGGATATCAAATGTTACTTCCTTTTAAACCCAAAACAGCTCCAACTGACTGACTCCAGAATTTTTGAACTAAACTAATGTTTTATCAAGTTTAACTGTATTTTTCGCCTGTTATTGTAATATATATAATTGAACGCATAGCTGCACATTATGTGAAACTAAATCATGCTATTTTCCTGGTGATGCCTCGTTGATCAGAACGAAAATCTTTGAAATGTATTTTATTATATAAATCTCTTTTAATTAAATATATATATATTTTAATTTTACGTGTTTTTAAAAAGTGTCTTTTTCATAAACTTTCTAACAATGATGAAGATTGGTTATAATTTGCATTAGTCAATCTGTCTGTCTTTATGTCCTTCTATCTATCTCTACGTCTATCCAGTCTCTAGCGTCCGTAAATATTGTAAAAATTTCTTCAAAATTTTATACGTTATCAAAGTTCACTATTGTATGTTCCCTATTTAAAATCGTATAAATAGCACAACAGGTTTGCACAGTGACAGCCTATAGAATGCTATACTGTTTTGTGTTCTATAAGAGGAATTTTTATTAATCATAATTAAATAACCTTGTACTGCATTAATCAAAATAAAATTAGCACTTGTTTATTATCTGCTAAAAATGTCTTCTGTAGGATATGATAATGTAAATCTACCCTACAGAAAATGCTAAATCAGCTAAAGCTAACTGCTAAATCAGCGTTAAGATTTACTGTGCCACAGTAGAATATTGAGATACATTAAGGCCTACAAAAAATTTTTTTTGAAATCGAATTTCAGTTTGTGTAGGCATTATTAACAAAATGACTGACAATGTTTAAGAATGGTTATAAATTATATTGGTCTATATGTATGTCTTTTTGTCCGTTTATCTGTCTATTGCGTTATCGCATAATTAAAGTACATGAAAATTTAAACCTTTCAACGAGTACGTAGAATTGGAAAAGGTTAATCTATACGAGCTGCATAATTTTTTGTTCTTGTTTACCATGCAATCTTCCACATGCTCTGTAAAAATATCATTGGCTTAAATGTATTGGAAATGCTTATTTTTGAAATCCTAGTTGTCAGCAGTGGTTTCAAAGAACATTATTGATATAATCTGGAGAAGCCTGATAAAGAGTGAGGACAGCTTTAGGACCAATAAAGAAACAGCCGTTCAGACCTAATTGAAAAAGATGTAAGGCACATGCTATGATTTCGTATGGATTATTTGCGTTCAATATGCGTACTTAGTGAATGTTGAGAATTTATTTACGTGAAAACGAATTGTATAGATAATCGAAATTGTTAAAGTGCTATAACTAAAAATAGGCCAGATATATTTTTTTTAATCTTTCATAATTTAAACGAAATCACAGCCATTTTTTTGAAATTAATTTTTACGTAGATTAATTTATTTCGCAGCGTTCTAACAATTATCATGAAATAACTGACGTATCTGCGTAAATTTCATATTAATTGATTCTTACGTACATACTGATATAAATTGCAACTGTCAGTGCTTATTTGTTTTATTTCAAGGAATCGTGCATTGAAGTAATCTCCACATATCCTATTCTATAATGAAGATTTTTACTTTCCGAACACTATAGTGAGGAAAGTATTGTAATCTTGTCAAAAATCAGAATTCGAGATTTTGATGTTTCTATACGTTTTGAGGTCCCCTGAGTCCGTTTTCACTATTTTTACGATGATATATGTGTGTATGTGTGTATGTGTGTATGTCTGTGAGTGAACACGCTAGCGTCTAAACGCTTTGTTCGATTAACCTGAAAGTTGGTACGCATATTGTAAGTCACCATAGTACGAACCCTATAGATTTTGGTGAATCTAGCACTTATAGTTTTTTTACAGGGACACAAAGAAAAATTCTTTATCATTAAGGCCTATGGGAGCAAATTCTTAAAAGTGCGATAGCATCTAAACGCCTTATTCAATTCAGCAAAAATTTTATACACATATTATAGATCAAAAATAATCAATCTGTATAGATTTTGGAGAATCTAGCACTTATAGTTTTTTTACAGGGACACAAAGAAAAATTCTTTATCATTATGCCTATGGGGCCAAATTTTTAAAAATGTGATAGCGTCTAAACGCCTTATTAATCTGAGCAAATAATTTGTACACATGTTATAGATCACAGTTGAACTAACTGTATAGATTTTGGTGAATCTAGCACTTACAGTTTTTTTACAGGGACACAAAGAAAAATTCTTTATCATTATGGCCTATGGGACTAAATTTTAAAAAGTACGATAGCATCTAAACGCCTTATTGAATTCAGCTGAAAATTTATATGAGTATTATAAATCACTGTTGCACTAACTATAAGCATTTTGGTGAATCTAGCATTTATAGGTTTTTACAGGGACACAACGAAAATTTCTTTATCATTATGATCTATGGGCTCAAAGTTCAGTAGCGTTAAATAAAACAACGTGTAATAGATGGAGAAAAATACTCAAACACTCTATTATGGTTTTCTCTCTTTTGTTTGTTTAACAACTACTCTTTCTTTACTTTAGCTACAAAACTGTTAATTACTCAATGTTCGGAAAGTCGAGTGGAGTCACTCCAGATTTTTTTTATTAATGTTCCGCCGTGTAAACATATCTAAACACAGATTTATTCACCAAATCCTCACATCCAAGGAGTGGGTATTCAATTTTCTTTTTTCTTTTTTGAGAAATAACCGGAGTTCGCTGTGTAAAATTCCTTCTTCTTATTAATTGAACTTTTTGTACTTGGAGATGCAAATCGTATCTATTAATATTTAGTTTCTTGGTTTTATGAAGCCGTACATTCAAGTAATCTACATACACTCCATTATAAAATGAAGGCCTTCTGAAATTC
Organism: Salticus scenicus; assembly: GCA_963930645.1. Taxonomy (NCBI): domain Eukaryota; kingdom Metazoa; phylum Arthropoda; class Arachnida; order Araneae; family Salticidae; genus Salticus; species Salticus scenicus. The sequence continues at coordinate 323,648,820 of OZ005652.1, read as the reverse complement.
ATGAAACACTGTATGAAATATACAATTTTGGATGAAGTTTATGTCGATAAGTCTTAAAATGGCAAATAAATATTAAGATTCCATCTCTATTATTTTTAACAATAATTAAAACAGTATGTTACATCTTCATAACAATGTTCATATACTGAGCAGAGTAAAATTATTTCAATAATTTTATAAAATTTCTATTATCATGTGTCATGCAACCAACCACTCCTAAGTTTATTTTATGCAACCAACCAACCTTGGAAGCCGCCGTGAGCGGGAGAAGGTATTTTCGCAGAGAGAAAGACTTTGGCCTTCGGCCTGAAACGTAGGGTGCAATTGGCGCGCCCGAGTAACGGATTTATTCCGTTGGTTTATTCTTATTATTACATGAGTACATGGGTACTCATATGTATATAAATTTCTCAGTGTATATATTCATCTTCATGTTTAATTTAATATTAATTAATTAAAGAGCTAATTTTATACAACAGGGAATTTTCTGTTCTCAAGTGTCAACACTCGGTTTATCACAGCACGCTCTGCATACGTCGAACCAGAGTATAGTGTTCTCAGAAAGGTAATATAAATTCCATGGACGCAATATATAAAGGTGAGAAATTAATGTTATTTTATGATGATAGGATATGAATTAACATTTTAAATAGCAATGTTTAAAAGTGTTACGAAGGCCGATCTACTTGCCGTTTTGCAAGAGATAGGCGAACAAGCTGACTCTAATTTAAAGGTAGTTGAATTAAAAGATTTATTGTTAAAATCTAAAGAATACATTAAAGATAAAGAATTTGTGAGTGAATTTTTAGCAACCACAGTTGCGCAAAGAAAGGAATCGGAAGAAATAAATCGTTTGTGTTTGTTAAAGCAAACCGAAAGTAACGATAATGTGTTGCATAATTCTAGTAACTCAGAAAACATATTATCATTAGATAAGCTTTTGAAAGCTATATTAACTTTGGTAATACCAGTACCTAAAAAGAATGTACCATGGAATCTTTTTTTCGATTCCATTGAAAGAGCTTTTAAGCATAAAAATGTACCTAAAGAATATAAATCGGAGATTTTACTGAAAGTAATTGGCGATAAAGCCGCGAATATTCTGATTTATGTAAGCGAAGAAGAATTAAAGAACTATGAGAAAATTAAGTCATTAATTCTAAAAGAATATGCACCATCCCCTTTCATTTGTTTAGAAAATTATAAGAAAGCTACAAGAATATCTGGGGAGACACACCAACAGTTTGCTTCTCGTTTAAGATCCAGTTGGCTCCATTATTGTAAAATTCGAAATGTAAATGATTTTGAGTCGTTAGTAGATTTGATTATATCTGATAAAATATTTGAAAATCTAGATAAGGATCTGGCAATGCATGCTGCAGTCACACAGGGTGAAGATTGGTTACGCCCAGAACAATTAGCTAAGACGTGTGATATATATTTCACTGCTAAAGGTAGATCATTTGAGGAAACAAAATATGAAAAACGCGTCTATCGGGAAACGGTCACAGAAAATCATAAAAAATACGTCCCACCTCCATTGAGAAAATATTCTTCTAATAATGAGAGTAAATATTCTTTTAAGCGGGAGTGTTATATTTGCTCTGATATTTCTCATGTATCTAAAGATTGTCCGAATCGTCGAAATAGATTCGATAAAATTAACAAACAAAGTGAGGAAATAAAAAAATCTAAAAGTAACGCACAAGCGACAGAGAAAAAATCTATAGTGACCCACGTAATGTCGAAACATTTACAGAAATGTGGAAAATCGGAAAAACTTAATTTATACCCCTTACAAAAGGTTAATATTTATATCGCAGGTAAACAGGTTCCCTCAATTATCGATTCAGGTACTGAGATTTGTGTTCTAAATAGCGCCCTAATTCCTGATCTTCACATAGAAAGCAAAGGCAAAATTCTGTTAGAATCTGCATTTCGAGAAATAGTTGAGGCGAGATTAGCTGTAATTCCAGTCTATTATAAAAATCCTAACACTTGTATATTTACACACGCGGATTCATTATTTGCGATAACCGACAAATTAAATGTTCCATGTTTAATCACTCCACACTTCTATGATACATTAGTAAACCAAAAGGAAATATTAAATGAATTGTTTATCCAATAAAACTCTAATACGCTATTGGCGCCGAATGAGGCAGGAAATAAAAGTAATTTAAATGAGTCATCGGCATCGCTGTTACATATCAAAAATGAATGTTGTAATCAAAAAATAATTTCGGGAGAGGATAATACATTATTTAAGAGTGATAGTTTTTCGAGGTCAAACGAAATGCAAGATTTGATTAATAAAAAAGAAACTAGTTCACATAATTATCCATCTCAATTGATAAATAAAAAAAAGATTGTTTCTTCAATAAATAATAGCGATTCGGAGGCAGCTGTTTATTTGATTTCGAATAAAGAAAAAGTGATTAACTTGCCAAAGGATAATCAAATTGAAAATAGGCGACAGGGGAGCTCACAAAACAATGTTAGTAATTTATCTGATGTTAGTAGATTTAGGGAAAAGCAGCGAGAATGCTTATCGTTACAAACTGCTTTTAAAGAAGCGGAGTTAAAGAAAAATAATTATTTTCTTAAGAACGATTTATTATTCCATAAAGATAAAATATGTGGAGAAACAGTAGATCAATTGGTCTTACCTTTGAGTTATCGAGAAAGTGTTTTAAAATTAGCTCATGACTCAATCTTCGGGAATCATTTAGCGATGCGGAAAACAAAAGAGAGAATAAAACTATCATTTTATTGGCCTAACCTAATAAGAGATGTACAAAATTTCTGTAAAACTTGCGAAAAATGTCAGTTGAGGAGTCCGGAAAAAACGTCCGATAAAATACCTATAACGCCTGTGGTACGTCCTCCTTATCCTTTTCATACAGTGAGTGTCGATTTAATTGGAGAGATTGCGCCACCCTCAGGTAGAAAACATAAATATTGTCTTTGTCTAATTGACCAACATTCGAGATGGCCCGAAGTCATACCTTTAAGAAGCCTATCGGCTAAGGTCAAGTGTGATGCACTTTTAGAAATATTTATGCGTACAGGAATCCCAGAAATGATACGTAGTGATCAAGGCACTAATTTTACGTCTCAATTAACACTAGAGTTTGAGAAAAGATTAGGAGTAAGTCCTCGTTTCTCAACTCCAGCTTACCCTGCCTCGAATGGGCTTGTTGAAAAATTTAACCGTGTATTTAAACAAATGCTTCATCATGTAATACGAACTGACCCCGTAAATTGGGATAGACACATTCCGTATTTACTTTTCGCGTATCGCGAAGTTCCTAACTGTACAACAGGAGTTTCTCCATTTAAGCTTATGTACGGGCGCGAAGCTAGAGGTCCATTAGCAGTTTTAAAATCAACGTGGTCAGGAGAAATCCCTTTACCTCTCAATTTAAGTAATACAGCTGTAGATTACTTACAAGAATTAAAAATTAACTTAGAGAAAGCTGCCGATTTAGCATCTTTAACTGCTGCGGAAAAGCAAGAAGCTTATGCTCATTATTTTAATCGTCGCAAAGAAATGAAAGAATTCAAGATTGGAGAATTAGTATACTTACTAATTCCGGATTCTACTAATAAATTGTATGCGAGATGGACAGGTCCTGGTGAGATTTTAGAAAGAATTAAACCTCACTCGTATAAAGTTAAGTTACCTGACGGTAATATACGACACGTACATGTAAATAAGATAAGAAAATTCCATGTTAGAGCACAAACGGTAGGTGTAATTTTTGAAGATGACTGTGAATTCGGAGAAATCCACCCAACCCCTATTAAGGAAAATAAAACTGACTTTGATGTGGATATTAGTCATTTAGGAAAGGAGAAACAAACAGAATTGCTCGAACTTTTGCATAAGCATGTACCATTATTTTCGGGTAAAGTTCAAGTTGCTAATGTTGGGGAACATAAAATTCGTCTAATGCCAGGTACTGAAAGAAAAAAGCCTTATGTGTATAGAATACCCGAATCACTTAAACCTGAAGTTGACAGACAAATAGAAGAATTAGAAAGCTTAGGTCTTATTGAGCCGAGTGAAGCCGAAATAGCTTATCCAGTAGTGTGCGTAGCTAAAAAGGATGGAAGTGTACGATTATGTATCGATTTTCGTTTGCTCAATTCGGTAACCAAACCTTTTGATTACCCTATGGAGAACATTACAGACTTAATTAATGAAGTCGGTCGTGCATATGTTATTACTTGTTTAGATGTGTTAAAAGGATATTGGGAAATTCCCTTAGAAGAGAAAAGTCGTGATTTTACGTCTTTCAAGACACACCGTTCTCAATATCGCTGGAAGGTAATGCCCTTCGGATTACGAAATGCGGCTGCAAGTTTTCAGAAAATAATGAATGAAGCTCTGAACGAACATCGCGAATATTGCAAAGCATATCTCGATGATATCGCGATTTTTTCTAATGATTGGAAATCACATCTTATACATTTAGATGCAATTTTAACTAAGCTAACTGAACTAAAATTTACCGTAAATGTTAAAAAATGTGTATTGTGCAGATCAGAGATAAAATATCTAGGCCATGTAATAGGATCTGGACGACATCAACCTGATCCTGAAAAGTTACTTCCTATTGAAAATATTGAATCGCCGAAAACTAAAACAGCTTTAAAAAGCGCACTTGGTCTTTTTAACTTTTATAGAAGTTACATTAAAGACTATGCTGAAATTGCCAAACCGTTGACCGATTTAACTAAAAAGAAGGTTCCGGAAAATTTACCGTGGACACAGACGGAAGAGATAGCATTTCGACAACTTAAAGAAATGTTGTGCGAAGCTCCTAAGCTTTATACTCCAGATCCAAATAAACCCTTTACCATTCAATGTGATGCCAGTTCCTATGGTGTCGGTGCGTGTCTTTCGCAAAGAGATGATGAAGGTAATCTACGTCCAATTAGTTTTATTAGTCAGAAGCTCACTAATGTACAGTGTAATTGGTCTACTATAGAACGTGAGGCCTATGCTGTAGTGTGGTCCATAAAGAAATTTGAAAATTATGTTTTCGGAACTCGTATTGAGATTATAACGGACCATAATCCTCTTGTTTATTTACAAAAAACTGCACCTCAATCTGCTAGACTGCAAAGATGGGCACTATCTTTACAAAGATATGATATTTACATATCGCATTGCCCTGGTGCAAAACTGAAAAACGCTGATGGATTGTCGAGACTATGCCAATAATAAGTTTTGCTATTTACAAATAACTTTGGTTCTATTTAGTAATTTAGTTTTTTTGTGTGTGAGTTTAGTATTATAAATATTTGTTCCGGTATTATATCAAGACTTCTTTACATCTGTTGTGAATTGTCTATTTTATTTTTGCATTTATTTCTTGTGTTAAAATATCTATATTTGTTCCGGTATTGTACCAAGACTTCTGTACATCTGTTGTCAAGTATTTATTTGGCATTGCTTTTATTTTCATGTGTTTAAATATTTATGTGTCAGTTGGTTGCTAATAATTATCAGATTTTCATACGCTTGGCGTATCTCAATCTTAGTTGGGGGGTGTCATGCAACCAACCACTCCTAAGTTTATTTTATGCAACCAACCAACCTTGGAAGCCGCCGTGAGCGGGAGAAGGTATTTTCGCAGAGAGAAAGACTTTGGCCTTCGGCCTGAAACGTACACTGTTAAAAAAATGCAGAAAAAATACAGAAATTCTCTGTAATTTCAGAAAAAAAGGCGTAAATTACGGAAAAATTACGTAGACAAAACGTATTTTACGACTTTTTTTCTGAAATTACAGAGAATTTCTGTATTTTTTCTGCATTTTTTTAACAGTGTAGGGTGCAATTGGCGCGCCCGAGTAACGGATTTATTCCGTTGGTTTATTCTTATTATTACATGAGTACATGGGTACTCATATGTATATAAATTTCTCAGTGTATATATTCATCTTCATGTTTAATTTAATATTAATTAATTAAAGAGCTAATTTTATACAACAGGGAATTTTCTGTTCTCAAGTGTCAACACTCGGTTTATCACAGTATAAAATATTTTGAGAAGAAATAATATTTAACTGAAATTATTTGTAATATATAAGACTAATTAATTTTCCATATGCCTGGTTAACAAGTACTGCGTTTAAAAGGATAGATGTGAAAATTAGTTCTCTTTTATATGTAATTTAATTAATCGGAAGTAAGTTAACGCCCGGTTATATAAAAATTTCATTAAAAAAGTGTCTTACGGTTTACGGGAATTTATGTTGTACATTTACTTGTCTAAAGAATGTTCGCACAGTTAAATTAGGTACGTACATACATAAATATGTGCTTATACATTTCCTTAAATAATCATTTAATCATTAATTAAAACCTATTCATAGTTTTTAAAAATATTTGTAAAATTAATTTAATTCTTTAAATATGTTTTCTATACATATTTTTATCAAAATTTTTTGCAGCATAATGCATGCACAATATACTACTTCAACTAATTCTTTAAAATTCTCTGAAATGTAGAACATGCTAACAAATGAAAGTGAAAGTGAAATTAATTTTATGGAGACCTTTAAACTATTTCTGAAACTTTAAATGTACACGTTATACTTTTGTAATATTTTACTGAAAGCATATCTAATTTTCTCTCTTGCTAACTACTAATAAATATAATTTTATTGCGGAAGTGCATTACTTTTAATGGATTTCATATAACTTGTGTTAATAGCGTCTGCAGAGAGAAATTTTGTATACTAGATCCATGTTTAAACTTTTGGCATATTTATACTCAGTAAAAGATGAATAAATATATGCAACGGGCTTTTAATTTAGAGATATATATTTTGTTAAATTATGTTTTGACATGAATAGTATTCGTTAAAGTGTATACTTACAAGTATAATGCTATTTTAAATATTTAAAACTTTTCGATTTTACTTTGTCTTTTACTTCTTGTTTATAAATTTTTATTCATTATAGTATTCGTTAAAGTGTATACTTACAAGCATGATGCTATTTTAAATATTTAAAACATTTCTATTTTACTTTGTCTTTTACTTCTTGTTTATAATTTTTATTCATTATAGTATTCGTTAAAGTGTATACATACAAGCATGATGCTATTTTAAATATTTAAAACATTTCTATTTTACTTTATCTTTTACTTTTTGTTTATAAATTTTAATTTAAGACAATTTTTATTTGAGAGTTAATCGTAAAAGATATGAAGGATTTTTAGAAATGTTATAATACTACTACTACGATTATTTGCAATAACAATGTCAACGACACTAATAATAACAATATATTTCATTATAAATCCTGCATAAACAATTTACAAATTAAACCCATTAGCTAATTTAAATTTTCTTCTCAAAGATTCCATTCCTACTTCAGAACCATTCTGGTGTTTATTTCACTCCTTATTCATCATGCAATATAAGCTATATTTGTTATGCTAGGAGATGATTGAATTTTAGAATAAATGAACACATTGTCTGAATGTTTGTAATGAAGAATTATTTAAATCATCTATTGCTTCCCTATGCTTTCTCCCCTTTGGAATTTCTCTGATTCTTTTACGTATTTAAAAACTCAAAAATTATTAAAGATATTTATTCAGCGCTTTTCATGCTCTGATGATTGTTGTTTATTCACATAGCATTCTTTTGATCATATCTTTTTATTTCTTGAATTTTATTTCTTTTCCGTTAATCATATCTGTTTATTTATAACTGTCTCTCCTTCGTTTATCCCCTCGTTTTGTTTTGTAGTTTTTGCCGCAAAAGTATTATATAGAATACTGGTTCTTTTTTTTAATTTTCTTTACTAAATTTGATTCACTGCCTGCCTACTTTGTTCGACTGACGAAATGCCACCTTGTTATTTCGACACAAAACAGTTGTTGTGAATTCCCTCCCCCCCAATATTTGGTGTTAAAACGTTTTTATTTTTCCTGTGCAACACCATTCTTTTTGTGCATTATTTAACTATTACCAGAATCATTTGTATTTTTGAAAATATTTATGCTAACTTAACCGAAATGCTTATAAACGTTACACATGTTAAGAAAAATATTTTTTATATCGTTTATTTTATAAAGCGTTATACTTTACCAGGTGATCGTAAAAATATTTACTTAGTTTATCGTTCGGCTATATACTGGTAAAGGAATTTTTAAAGAAATTTCCGAGTCATGTTCTTTTTTAAAGAGAAGTTTAACAAAATAATCCGTTCTATATTTAAATAAATTTTTATAAAAACTGATAAACTGGATGACGACCGATGGTATTTTTTTTTTTTTTTTTTTTTTTTGTAATATCATATTTAATAAATGTGCCTTTACTTTCCGAACATACATTATGTAAGGAAAGCCTGGTAATCATGAAAAATGCGTATTTGAAATTCTAGTGTATCTATACGTTTTGAGGTCTGTCAGTTCATTTTTGCTAATTTACGGTAATGTGTGTATGTATGTATGTGGGTGTGTATGTATGTATGTGACGGAACATTATAACACTGTCTAAACGCTGAGATTAATTGAAATGAAAGTTGGTATGTATATTATAGGTCACCGTTGCACGAACTGTATAGATTTTGGTGAGTTTACCACTTATAGTTTTTTATAGAGACTATAAAAAAATATTTAACACCACGTTCTATGAAATGAAATTGTTCAAAAAGCGACACAAAGGAAAACTCTTTATAATTACAGTCTAAGGATTGAATTATTTAAATTACAATAACGTCTAAACACGCTGTCCAGTTCAGATAAAAGTTTGTAGATAGGTTATAAATCACCATAGAACGATTACTACGAATTTGGATGAGTGCAAGACATATGGTTAATTTACAGGGACACAAAGAAAAAGTCTTCATCATTGCGACCAATATTGACTGAAATTATTTGAAGCATGATTGGGTCGATATCCAATATATACCGATATATCTATATCCCATAATGTGTTTCCGATTAAGATATAAATTGGTAGGCATGTTATAAGTTTTTATCACAAGAACCGTACAGATTTACATTCATATGGAGCTATACTTACCATTATACAAAGTAGAATTTTTATTCACTGCGGCCTTTGGGTTAACACATTTTCAATTTAGCTTTCGTAATGTTAAACCGAATAAAATATAAAATAAATAAATAAATAAATAAATGCTTGATATTGCGAGCATATTTCATTTATAGTTCTCTCAAAGGGATGCACAAAAGGGCTTGAATACATTACGATACACTAAACTGCATAGGACTCAGGGAGGGGAAAGCTTAAACACTCTATTACAGCTCCCCCCCCCCTTTTTTTTTTTTTTTTTTTTTTTTTTTGACGACTTCTCTTATTTAAATATTTTCAAACTACCGTTAATTATTAAATATTCGGGAATTCCAGTGAAATAACTCCAAATTTTGCTAATTAATGTACATGGTATTTAATTGTAAGTTTAATTATTTTATAAATAATACTGTCAAGGATTTGCATAGTTTCCTTTATTTTTTAATTTTAACCGGAGGAACGCTTACTTAGGAGAATTCATATTCCTACATTATGACATATTTATATAGTTAAATGTCTCTCTCTCCCTCTCTCTCTCACACACACACACATATATATATCTACAAACACACACACACACACACACATTACGTATTATAATGCAAACGGAATTTCGAAATAGACATTACAAGAAATAGTTTTCTCAGAGAATTAAGTAAATTTCCTTTTATGTGCACTAGGTTATAAATTATTTCAAAATTATAGTTTGTAGAAATATTATTGTAAAGAATCAGGGAGTTTTTTTTTCTTATATATATATTAAAAAATGCATTTTTAAATCAAATTTTGTCTATTATTTAATTAATGAGAACACTATATTAGAGCGTAACATGGAAAAATGCATTTTTTGATGCGTGAAATATTTGATATTTTTAGAAAATATAATTATCTTATTTGTACTGGTTAACAACTTTAATATTAAATGGTTTTGCTTTAAAATAAAATGCTGAAAAATGGCAAGCTCGAATACAAAGAATATACTAAGAAAAAAGAAATAGAATCTTAAAAAGTCCTACATATTTTATTCAATTAACGAGTGAAAAATAACTCAAGATAAAATAGTCTGTATAACAAGTAATCACATAGTATATTGTACGAATAATGTTTAATATATATATATATATATATATATATATATATATATATATATATATATATATATATGTGTGTGTGTGTGTGTAAATTTTCAACATATGCAACAATATTTTGTGGGTGAGATAATTAAACACACCAGTTGAAAAAAGTGGGCTCGAGATAAACATGGAAGCACCAACTCACAATGCAGGATTAGCTGATGAAGAAATGATCTTAATTATTTCGACCAGAAACTTTTTCTTTGCTTAAAAATCTTTGTTGTTGCATCGTCTAACACAAGTATTTTTATGTGATTTATCTCTAAAATATTGAACAAATTGCTTTATCAAATTAAAAAAATATAATAAGGCGGAATAAGGCAAATCATAGAAAAAGTGGATTAATTTATTGGATTAACCCGTTAATGGCTGAATTAATTTTACAAAATATTATTCGCTGATTATTTCACTTCTAAATTAATACAGACAACTTACAGTAAAATATGTTAACTTAAACAATTCTTCTGATAGTTTTAAATTTAAGGACTATCCTCATTTATTGACGTTTAGTGTTCTAACTATAAAACTTCTAGATAGAAAAACTTTGAGATAACAGATTAATTTCCTATTATATGTTGACACAGATCTCAAAATTGAAGTATTATACTATATATTATTATTCAACTTGGTTTAAGTTAGCGTACCTGCGCAAAAAGCAAATGTATGTGCGACGAATGAAAAATCATAAAATGACTATCTAAATTATGAAATAGTAATAAAAAGTAGCCACATAAAACTTTCAGGGATCATTTAGAGTGACGCTATAAACTGTCACTAAAACAGAAATCATTCCAAGAAACCACAAAAAAAAAAAAAAAAAAAAAAAAAAAAAAATGCGTATCATTTTATTAGCTGTCCTCAAATGAGGACACGGTGCGCTAACGGGTTATTTATAGTTATGAACAAAAATTAAGAGATTTTTTCCTCAGATATGTCAAAAATAAATAAATAAATAAATAAATATAATATAATATAATAATAATAATAATAATGATATCCTTAATTTTATTTTTATTTATCTATTTATTTATTTTTTAACAGTCAAGAGACGTTTTAAACGCATAACCAGCTATTTATTATTTACAAGTATTTATTATTACAAATATATATTTTGTAGATCAAAATATACTGAATATAAATAATAATAATGATAATTTTTAGTTTTTGATAATTCTTGAAACATAATTCTTGAAACTATAAAATGTATTAACTCAGATAATCATTTTGTTTTCTTATGCCACTTTGAATTGAATACATTTTATTATTGGTATAAGCATGAAGGTTGATTACGGAAAAGATATAACTGATTTTAAGTTTGCTACTTTTTAAATTAAAAACAGCATGTGGTTAAAACTCGAATGTTTAATACCAGAAAACATTATATTAAAAACATTTGTTTATTTCACTACATTCAATATCGGGCAGTAAATGAAAATAATAATAATAATAATAATAATCTGGTGTGTCACATTTCTCTTACCCTGAAATTTAATACTATAAATACAGGTTGGAGATTAAGAGGTAAGATAAGGAGTACTGTTATGTAAACCTATGTTAAACAATTCAAATTAGGCTTCGGAAGGGTTTTATATGATAATTAGTTCTGTGTTAGGGGGGTTACCGCCCCCCTCAGCCCCCCGTTTCATTAATGCACACACATTTATATAGAATTTAATTCGGTTATTAAAAAATAATTCAGTTTTTAAAAAATTATTTATTTAAATTATTATTTAAACAAATTATCTTTTATGATAGTGCGGACAATTTCCATATTAGAGAAGTAGTATAACACTGAATATCCAAAAGAAGGATTATGAATTTATTGTCAATTTTACATAAAAAAAAAAAAAAAAAAAAAATGTTAAAAATGAAAAAAAATCGATAATTTTATTTTAAATTATCGCAGATCGATGGTTCAACCATTCGTTTTAAAGGTATTGGCAAGCTATTTTGAAAGATATCCATCATGAAAAATTACTCCCCTCGAGGGGGGACTTCCCACCCAGGGGGGGAGGCGAAGCTTCTACATACACAAAAATTTTTTTTCCCAGTTGACTATCTCTATTACAAAAGTATATATTCGTTTCATTTGGTTTAGTGCAGTCTATAGATGTTAAACTCTACCCATACAGCACAGAATGTTTCAGTTATGTTGCAAAAAGCTTACAATCTTTAAAAAACGTAACACATTTAAGTACGCTCTCCGATACCTTTCTGAAACATTTACCCTTTTTGATTTTCAATCTGTTAAGTGATTGTAACGTTTCTGTTACGTATCTGATTTTTTGTTACGATCGCGGACATCTCTACGTTTTTTAAACTAATCGGAAAGTAATTTGACGATTTTTAACGTTTCTGAAATGTTTATAATGTTTCAATATTATATGATTGTTACGTTTTTGGAACATTTTGTGCTGTTAGAGTACTTACTTGCAATTTCACCCCATAGACGTAATGTATTTGAATACTTTTGAGTGTCCCTGTACACGAACTATTCGCTTCATCTCAACGAAAAGCTTACTGTAGCATTCCTATATGATACACATTTAGAATACCGAGTTTGGAATTTCTGCTACTATTTGTTCTTGAGATATGCTGATAACAGACAGACAGACACACATGCAGACACACAGAAAATTTGCTAAAAACATTATTTTCGTATTCAGGGGACCTTAGAATATGTAAATATAACAAAAACTCACGTTCGAAAATTTGAGCCTAAAACAATACTTTCTCGACTCTATGGGTAAGAGAAAGTAAAAGAAAAATCTTACAAAGAGTTTTATTGAATGTAAGAAATTATTAAACGCCAGGTAGTATTTAAATTAAAAGAACACATTTATCAGAATTATAAAAATTTTATGTTTTTTAAGTGCAACATATTTTGAGCAGAAGTTATTGCAACATTGTTATTATTTTATGTATTTTTAATCATTAATACCTAATTTAAAGCAATGAAACTAAATTCTAGAAATATTTTATCATTAATATTTAATGCATTTAGAGCAATAACTAAAATTTAGATTTGTAATCGAAAATCTCCACAATATGAAATATGGTAATGCGAGATTATGAAACGAAAAGAATGCTACAAAGAGACATTTGAATACCAATGTGTAAATTTATTTCAATACATACGTGACTCTAATGTAATAGTTTAGTGAAATTGTCTCAAAATTTACTTCATTATGAGTTTTGTAGAATAAATGTAGCAATATTTTATAGCAGCGCAGTAATTTTAATGGATTTTATGTGACTGCAGCGGTAGTTTAATACACTAAGAAGGAATGTTTCAAATGGTGGTTTAAATTTTTTCGAAAATTATTCTCAATAGACTATGTATAAATTTAAATGAAAATTTATGTTTTATTATTTAACAATAGTTTGAGGACTATTTTAAATACATTTCAACGTTATTTAAAGTGTTTTTGAATTATGATTATCGATTTGCCTAGTTTTTATTTTCAAAATATTCTTATAATTTGATGAAACACTTTTTTGAAGTATTTATTCATAACATTATAAATAAACTTAGATATAAATTATTTTTACAGCAATGGAAAGTGTAAAATCACTTAATTTGATTAAAGGTATTTGTCCAGAAATATTCTGTAATGAATCTGAATATTTTTGTATTAGAGATCACAAATAAAAATAAAATTGTAATCAACCATTACTGTTACTTACATTTAAAAAAAAAAAAAAAAAAAAAAAAGTCTTTTATTGCATTTGAAAAATTTACGTTAATTTCTATAGTTAGCAAAATATAAAACAATTGGAATATTGTTATGAGAAATACGTGTTTCGGATGTGATGTATACGAATTCTGTTGTGAGTCCATGTAGATTAAAACGAATTTTAATATGAAGTATTCTATCTGAAAAAAACCTGACTAGCGAACATTGTATCGAAAGGAGACTTGGCGGTAAATAGATAAACACTGGAAAAACATATGAACGTCTTGAACGCCAAATGAAATTATCAAATTGCGGGCAGCTCTTTCGATAATATTTATCGTAACGTCATCAGCTCCTCATTTACTTCACTTAGAACTCCTACATTGATAGGCTGACGCATCCACCATTTTCTAGCCCACAAGACCGGATGACGATTTATTATTGTTGGTTTTTTGGCAATAAATTGCACGACTAACTCTAGAATAGGGCACCGCCTGTTTATATTTTCTTCTAATCCAGAAAGAAGGAAAAAGTGGATTATAAATTGTAGATGTAGCTCTCGGATACCCTGAGAAGAATCACAACTTTGGTGCGAGAGATTTCCCTTATTTTCAACTTATTTCATTTAATTTTCAAAGTTGTTTGACAAATTTAATATGAATGTACTGTTTTTTTAAGTTATTGTTTTTAAAATATTTTAAAATTAACTTTAAAATTACATTTCTTTTAACGTAAAGGTTGCAGTTTTGAGAATGTTCCGATGTTCTTAAAATTGGCAACTTGTTTGCTTCGTGATAAGAAGTTCTAGCTCTGTATAGAAGCTGAAAGGCGATAAAAACGCTAATCAGGTAACCTGGCTTTTTCTACCGCCAACATTTTCCCAGACGGGCTAGAAAATGGCGGACACAGCGCCAGCTCTTATCATATAGGAGTGTTAGCTTAACTGGTGATCATCATGCACGTCATAATGCGCATCATCATGTCCTAATTATTGTACGTTAAATGCTACAAAAACAGCTGTCTGCTATTTTATTATTTCTTTTGGTGTTCAAGTGTTAATGAATTTTTTTGTGTTTAATATACTACGTTATTTTTATAAAATTTAAACTAGTTGTCATAGGTGGAATCTGCTCATTTCCCCATCATATATATTTTCTCATAAATTTATTGTGCGAGACATATTATAGTCATGTTAAGAGAAATGAATTTGGTCAAACACTTGATACAGTGAAAGAATGACATCCCTTCCTAATAGGCTATCCACCATTCGCTTCGATATATTTATCTTATTCTAATCTATTAATTTATTTTATTAGGATCAATCTCGTAGTTTAGTATCCTATGGAACAATCCTGAAAATGCATATTTATGTGGAATATCGCCCAATTTTACTATGTTGACAGAATATTAAATTACGAATAACTTATGAAATTTTACTATTAGAATATTTGTAGTCAATCATGTTCAAACAAGTATCATAAATGTTATTTTGAAGTTGTCTGACATGTTTATGATCCTCAAGAGGGACGTTTATACTCAATTTTGCCACATTCTGCCATGTTAAGTAAATCGTAAATTCCAAATAACTTACGAAATTTTTAAATTAAAATATTCATAGTCAGGGATGTTCATGCCAGTTGCCTAAATGATATTTTAAAAGTGTTCTGACATCTTTACGATGAAAATATCTCTCAAAACCGACGTTTATTCCAAATTTTGCCTTACTCTACCATGTTAAGAAATTCGCAAATTTCGAGTAATTTATGACATTTTCAAAGTAGCATGTTTATAGTTAATGATGTTCATCCCGGCCATCCCAGCATCAAAACTGATATTTAAGAGCTGTTCTTTCATCTTTACGATAAAAACATTTCTTTTCATGCATGTTTAAGTAAAATTTTGCCCTATTCTCCAATGTTAAGGAAGTCGTAAATTTCGAATAACTTCCGGAATTTTTTAATTAGAATGTTATAAAGGAATAAGGTTTTTCCCAGTGTCATAAATAATATTTTAAAACTGGTCCGACCTCTCTACGGTCATTTGCGATATCGTGTACACAGATTAACAAACTACCGCCTCGTGAAATCAAACCTCCCCAGATACCGATGCGATCCAAATTCTTACTCGAATCGTAAACAGTGCATAATAGTTGAATACACTCTTCGCAGTTTCATCTACTCAACCAAGTGATTTAGAACCATAAGAAAACCAGTAAATACATTAATTTCGGTATATACAGACCAAATCTTGATAGCAGTGACTTCTGTTGAGAGGCCTTATTAACACGCTTTTATTAGCTTCATCTGTTTGTAACCGCTCTAGGAGCAAACAAAAAATCTATATTGTAAAAAAAAGACTTTTCCTACGTTAACGCTGTGGCTGTGAGGTAAAGCTCCGCGCTACGAGCCTATAGGTCTACCGTTCGAGCCCAGTCAGGGGAGGTTTTCTAAAAATGGTTTTTGTTTAATTCTAAATTATTTTAATTAAAGATTTAAATGTATGTAAATATTATGGTGTGTCACTCACACGATTTTCTCTTACCCTGCATTTTAATACTAAGATAGATATTTTGCGCTTTTTAATTCACATTTCTATAAAAGCGTGTTCTTTAATTTTTTAAAACTATAATACTATTTTTAGAGCACGATTTTGCTGGATGGTTGCCGCAGTATGTAATCTTGGCGTTGTATTTGAGGTAATGAAAAACGAACCGAACACATAAATACCTTAGAAAATTTTTTGAACAGTGTTAAAATATCTCCAGAATTATTCTTAAATAATGAAAGATAAATTATTTTAAATAGTGAAAATATTTTGCCTGAAATACAATAAAATAAAATAAATGAAAACCTAATAATTAGAATCTCCCAATTATTCTAATGATTTTCAAACGTCTGTCTATGTTTCGGAGACGTCTATTAGTGTAAATTACACAGAAGGTCGTTCACACTTTACGGAAACGAATTTAATTTTCTCTTTTGCAGTTTCAGATAAAAATTTGGCAACTTTAGAATAATCATCTGCTACTTTTACTTTTTGATTGAAATGTTAAAAGAAAATATTTATTTTGAAAATGACTCCTAAAATTGACAAGTGGCTCGAAGGTTACGTATCTGCACTTTCCGAGGATAAATATATTGGTATCACTAAATTATAAAGAAACGCAAAAATTGCTATTATTACATTTCTAAAAAAATAAGAAAAAAAAATTATTATATATTACATCGGAAAAGAAAAAGAACAGTGAAAGTAAAAATAAAAACAGGACCGCGAAACTTCATCCTAAGACTGTTCGAACGTAGGCAAATATCAAGGAAGTGAAGTTTCTGATCCTAAAACAGAACCCACGAACTCAAAGATCCATTGTATCAAAACTGGGAATGTCAGCTGCTTCTGTAAGTAAAATCATTCATAAAGGTTTGAAGTTAAAAAAGATGTTTAAACCTAAAGTTCATCCATTTGCCAAAGCATGTTGCTGAAAGAAAAACAAAATGTACAAATTGAAAAATACCTAGCTGCTGAAAACTGGAAGTTTGTAGTAACACTTAGTGAGGCATGGGCATATTTAAGTGAAGGTAATAAAAAAAACGATCAACTAAATTTTCTACTGCTCAGAAGATAGGAATGAGCGTACGAAGTGGCTTCGTCAGTGTACAAAAAACTTTCAAAGATATTTATGATAGTTGCAGGATTTTATTACAGTGGGAAATTAAAAATAATAAAAGTCTCAAGTAAATCCAAAATTAATTGACTCTGCTATAAGTAGAATATTTTAGAACTAACTCTTAAAGAAGGAATTCCAGCCTTATATGGAAGGACATTGATAACGTTAAGCTTCGTACAGACAAAGCCTCTAGTCATATATCTCAATCAATTACCACTTATTTACAAAGAAAGAATCAGGAACAGGAATAAATTGTATCCCACTTAAAAAAATGCTTCTAAAAATCACCTGATACTCCTGCAATGGACTTTTGCGCTTTCGATTTATTAAAATGGGCCTTGAGAAAACGGCATTCAAGAACATTGATTGAATCGGAAAAAGCTACAAAAAGAATGGAGTAAAATTGACATGGCATTACTAAGAAAAAGCTTACTTTCATGGAAATTTTGAGCTAAAGCTATTGTCAAGAACAATGGCTATCAGATATCAGAAGGTATTTGACGCAAAATATACGGCCTTTATACATAAAACTCAACTATTAAAATCAGTTCCATAAAGTGTTAACAACCTTCTGTATTTCTAGAATTATTTTAAATATTAATTAATTATGTATTTGTTTCAGTATTTATTTATATTTTATATATTTTGAACCCCCAAGTAATATTCCCTTTGTTTTAGATCGCTTATGAAATTTCAATACTACTATAACACTTCTATTCATAATGGTCAATTATACTTAATATTAAGCTAAAAAATAAAGGTTAATAAATGAACTGCTATAATATATGTACATAGATGCATACACACACACATACATATATAATAAAAATAAAAATTGAATTTGTCAGAAATATTTTACTCTCCATATAACTACAAACAGACATTAATAATCGTCAATTTATTGAAATAATAATTTTTTTTCCCTAATATTTAAAACTATTTATTGCCTTTGTATGTACTTAAAAACGTATCGTAGGATTATCTATTAATTTGCCCGCTTGTCTTAATCAAAAAATAAAGTTAGAAATTATTATTTTTATTAATATTATCGGTATTTAGAAATTACCTCATGTTTGAGGGGAATTCTATTGAATCTTGATTAATTAAATATGCACTGCTGGACAAAATTCTGCCGACGACCACCTGAGTCTTGGCGCATATTATTAATAAATAGCTATGCTATGTAAAATAAAACGATAAATAAATATGAGCATATGAGCATCTAATTACCGTTTTATCGCAAAAACAATAAAGATTATAAAGAAAAACACGGAAATGAGGTGGTCAAGAGTTTGGCCATCAGCAACAGTTATGGAAATATTTCATATAGAGATAAATGCTCCGTAACTTAAAGGTGGCGCAATAGGCGTATAGTAAATTAAAGATGTTAAGTATGATACCTGAAGAGAAACATGCCGAATTAATCAGGTTGTATAACCAGCGTAAAAGTCTCAAAAAGAAAATGAAACCAGCCGTCCAAGCAAGTGTTTCCAAGGATACAGTTGTCAGGGTGATCAAGAACAGCAACCAGAAAATAGGGAGGAAAACAGGATTGCCTGAAGCTTTATCTGTCAATGCTAAAAGGGAATTAAAAGTATGACGCGTTAATCAATTATGATACGGCAAAATCAATTAGTCAACAGTTATATTATAAAAAATTAAACTAGTGTCATAGATTCACGCCTAACTATTTTTAAAACGTTAGCTAAACAAGACATTAGTTAAAGAAACAACTGCCGTTAATGTTGAGACACAGGGAAGAGCGTCTCACAAAAACGGAAGCGTCTAACAAAGAGGAGAGCATCTCACAAAGTTTGCACAAAAACACATTGTCGAGCCCACGGATTTCAAACTAGAGCTTTTCACGAATGTGAAACACTTTGACTCAAGGAACCGGACAACTTCAGTTTATATGTCGAACATAGAGATAATAGCGTCATCCCATCATCGTCATAAACATCATCGGGAATGTGTAACACCTAATGGAGGAGGTTCTGTGTAGCGATAACTAATACGGTGACCGGAAAGATCTTAATCATGCTCTGGAGAACTGTGCAAAGAAGGTCAGTAAGGAAACCATAATAAATCTGTACAAATCAATTCCTAGACGTTTGCTAAAAGATCGTTGATGCTAAACGGGCAAATATTCAATAACTGTCACGCCTTTTATCACTTTTAATTTGTTATACATGTGTGATTACTTAGTATGTATTTTCTGTAAAATGTTTTCATTTTAAGATATTAATTAATTTTTGATATTCATATTTACTTCTTATTATCTTTTAAAGTCAGGATAAGAAACACATGAATACATGATTTGTACTTTTTTAGAATCAGGTGGTCGCCAAAAATTTGTCCAGCAGTGCAGATTAGTATAATACTTGAGTTATTGTCATTTTAATTTAGAAAAAAGTAGAATTTTTAATAAAATAAATGTAAATTCTGGTAAATTATTTTTGATGTTTTAAACTAGTTTAAAAAATATGATCTGTATTAGAAAATATATGCACACAATTCTTATAAATAGTTGAATTACAATAATAATGTATAATAAATAAACGTTTAAATAAAATATATGTGTCTGTTAAATACAATAACTTATAAAAAAATTTTTAAACGACAGATGACAGCATTAATCTACTGAGCTTTAGTTTTGTTTTATTGCTTTTTCCGGTATATTAAAGTCATAAAATTTGAGTAGTTATTTTTATATGGTTTAATTTAAATTTTAATGTTATATTCTAATATATTTTGAATTAATAAAATGCATTGTAAATAGGCTTTTCCTTTTATAGTGACGATAAAATACAATTGAGATACTTAGATATTTTATTATGAGGAATTAAACTTTACATTGATAAAAACGACTCAACTTTTCAGTGTTTTGAATGCCACTTAACGTGTTAGTACATTTTTTGCCATGTTATATAAAGTATAATTTACAATTAAAAACAAAAACTATTTTATTTACGAGACAAAAGTTAAAATACATTTAAAAACAAAATATACATATAAAAATGAATATAATCTAGACGTTTCGAAACCCGTCCGGGTTTCCTCATCAGTATCAATTACAACATAATATGCAAGCATTACATGAATACCCAAGGAATTTAAAGAAGTACTGAATATTGAGGAGCCAGTGCGCATGCTTCATTGATAGTGTGGAGATGCCTGGCAGTGTGTCAGCTCTCAAGGAAAATACGTGATTTATAATTATCAAAACCAGAATTTAGAACTTTTATATTATCGAAGTCAGGAATATGATCGGTTTCTATTGAATGGATTAAAATTTTAGAATTTTGGTTGAAATTTTAACTTTTGTCTCGTAAATAAAATAGTTTTTGTTTTTAGAATATATAATTGAGACGGTTTGATGTTTGTGTACGTTAAAGATAATTTACAATGTTTCTTCTTTTATTTGCGCATATATAAAAAAATTTTTAAACGACAGATGACAGCATTAATCTACTGAGCTTTAGTTTTGTTTTATTGCTTTTTCCGGTATATTAAAGTCATAAAATTTGAGTAGTTATTTTTATATGGTTTAATTTAAATTTTAATGTTATATTCTAATATATTTTGAATTAATAAAATGCATTGTAAATAGGCTTTTCCTTTTATAGTGACGATAAAATACAATTGAGATACTTAGATATTTTATTATGAGGAATTAAACTTTACATTGATAAAAACGACTCAACTTTTCAGTGTTTTGAATGCCACTTAACGTGTTAGTACATTTTTTGCCATGTTATATAAAGTATAATTTACAATTAAAAACAAAAACTATTTTATTTACGAGACAAAAGTTAAAATACATTTAAAAACAAAATATACATATAAAAATGAATATAATCTAGACGTTTCGAAACCCGTCCGGGTTTCCTCATCAGTATCAATTACAACATAATATGCAAGCATTACATGAATACCCAAGGAATTTAAAGAAGTACTGAATATTGAGGAGCCAGTGCGCATGCTTCATTGATAGTGTGGAGATGCCTGGCAGTGTGTCAGCTCTCAAGGAAAATACGTGATTTATAATTATCAAAACCAGAATTTAGAACTTTTATATTATCGAAGTCAGGAATATGATCGGTTTCTATTGAATGGATTAAAATTTTAGAATTTTGGTTGAAATTTTAACTTTTGTCTCGTAAATAAAATAGTTTTTGTTTTTAGAATATATAATTGAGACGGTTTGATGTTTGTGTACGTTAAAGATAATTTACAATGTTTCTTCTTTTATTTGCGCATATCTTATTTCGAATCTTATTTAAAATCTATACCAATCTTCATTGTAAGATAGATCGTACACTGTAGTATTTTGGTTTAATATGGCCGCTTTTGTTCGAAATTTTGCAATATTTTTTATGCTGCCTGAAAAGTCATACAATCCTGATGGTGAAACGAAACTTATCGATTTTTCAGCTTTTTTCATAATTTTCAACTTTTTAATAAGCGATTTATTGATCTTTTTTGATTATTTGTAATTTATCCATATATATTTTCAACTTTTTAATATTTTTTTATATTTATTTATTTAACTTAATTGTAATTTATTCAGATATTCTTGTTATTTTCTGTTTCTATGAATACGGGTTATTTAAGATATATTCAAATAAGTATTGTTATTTTTATCTTTAATTACCTTAATTATTAAATGTTTTAATCTTTAATTTTTTATATTTAATTATATTAATACCAGTTTAATATATTTTTCGTATCTGTGGCAAATTCTACTTTTTGACCATCTTTTTTACTTTCTACAGTCATTGTTACAATCTACATCAATATCTATATATCTATATATATATATATATGAGTGTATCTATCTAATTATCTGTGTATCTATCTATCTACGCACATACATACATATAAACTTACATTTTGGAATTTCACTGTTATTGTAAATAACTTATTTATTAAGAGCTATTTAATTAACTTGCTTACAACAATATCATAGATTTTTTTAATAATACAAAGTTAATTATGAATTCGAAACAATGAATATTATTTTTAAAGAATAGATAAGAACCAATTCAATCACAAAACTCAATCAAGCAGTTTAACAGCACAATTGTTTTCAGATTCTGTATTTTTCTTTTCTTTGAACTAGAGTATCTCTCTCTTGAATTGTTCTTTTGTGAATCTGATCAAATTCATTACAATTCTAATTCACCTGTGAAATAAAACACGTTCGCAAAAAAAAAAAAAAAAAAAAAAAAAAAAAAAAAAAGAAGAAGTTTTTTTAAAGTATTTTATTTTGTCGTATCGAATGGAGAATTTCTGAACATTCTAGAAATGCTGATAACTATTGTATAATTTATATTTACTGTGACATTTTTAGTTCCTGAATTTTAACGAATACAGTAACCGCCGTTTAATAAAATCACTGGTTAATAAAATCAGCCGCTTAATCTGATCAAATTGACAGGACCGGAATCAAATCAATACAAACTATTGTTGAAACCGCCGCTTAATAAAATCACCATCGCCGGTTAATAAGCTCAAAAAAACATCCTCAGCAGCAAAAATTATCATTTATGCACACTAAAAAAAATTTCATTTACGTTGTAATTTAAAAAAAAAAATTAGAAAAGAAAATTAAAGTACCCGTTATCGCTCATTGTCGAAAATTTTACACTTGCAGCATAGTTACAAATTAAACATGCCCCATAACTTATCTCCCTAACAATTTCAAGGAACGTATTTTTCAAAACGCAGTAATAAGTTACAAATTTGATTTGATTTGCAAATGATACATATATATATATATGTATATATATATATATATATATATATATATATATATATATATATGTATATATATATATATATGTATATATATATATTAATTATTAAAAGACAATTTCTAGTTCTTATTTTGAAATAGCTATAAATTAAGAGGTTCAAAAGGAAAGATTTTGAATTTATGAAAAAAGCGTGAAATTTTTGTAAAATAAAATAATGATGATTTTCTTTGAAGGAAAGCGCATAGAAATCTGGAATGCGTTTAATTTACTTATATCGGAGGAGTAATTAATTATGTTTTTAGGGGCGTTTGATAATTTTTCCCCACTTTCACAATGGCACACAATAGCACTAAATCTTAAAAAAAAAAAAAAAAAAAAAGTGTAGTGTCCGAATAGGATACTTTTATGCCCAAAGCAAAATCTTATTTTTGTGCCCCCCTCCCCAAATAATATATAATGAGAATCAAATTGGATAATTATACTACTCATGTAAAAAATATAGCACTGAATTAGAATATGGAATTTAAAATAAACTTACCAATTAAACGATAGTTTTTCATTTAAAAATATGTCACAATTATTATACACAAACGTAATAATCGTTTTGAATAATGGTTATGCTCTTTGTTTTTTTTTTTATACATATAAAAAGAGTGTTGGATAAAAATCATTATTTTTTTTTAATATCAAGTATATAAAATTTTATTGATTTAAAAAACTAACTTTATTCCTAAGTAACTTTTAAAAACATTAACGTCGGCAACTATCATTGTTCTGCAACACAGATGTAATAAGCTTCTCAAGACAACGGACGCGTTTACTATACAAATTTTAAATCAATAAAATAGAATAATGTTTATTAAAATTTTTCATATTAATTAAAAACATATTGTGTAAACTTTTGTGCCACCTCGTAACCAGTGCACGTGCCCTGAATGCCCGTGTGATAACCATGCCTTGGGAAAATATATAAACTCTGCGACACCTTCATATTGTATAATAATGTGAAGAAGAAAAAAAAAAAAAAAAAAAAAAAAAAACATAACTATCTATTAAAATTAAGCGCTAAAAAATAATTCTAACTAATTAAATATGTTTAGAAGTTAATTTTATTAACACCGAAAATGAAGAAAAAATCTGTATGGAAATATAACGAAAAAAGTATAAAAAATATATTATTAAACTAAAAAGAAACATAAAATGTTAAATATTTCATAACAAGTGTTTATGACTTGATATGTCGAAATTGATTTATAATGTCGATTCATTAATACATTACTGCAAATGTTTATGTACCTTACGTGATTTTTACTTGGATGATAGGACTTATTTCTCATTCAAAATTGGTCAATTCATTCAAGAAAATATTCATGAAATTCACATTGTTAATTAATTACATATGTTTTGATTTCTTCCAGTTTAATCCCTTAAAATTTAACACCAGGAAATTATTTACACATTTGAAAGAAAATTGGCTTCTGACTGAATACCTTATCATAATAATATAATTTCTGACATTATTCACTGTGGCACATTACAGATAGTCTTTCCTATCACATTATTTTTAGTATGCTTTAGGCTAGTTAAATAATCTGATGTGTCATTCACAGTAATTTATTCTACCCTGCATTTCAATACTATAATAACAGATTGCACATTAAGTCGTAAAATCAATAAGGTAAGATAATATGAAATCTTCTTTTAAAATAATCTAAAATAGGTTTATGAAGAATTTTATTTGACACATCATTCTGTGTAAGGAGGCCTTCTTTAATATTTTCATTCAAATATAATGCCTACATTTATAAATAAAAAAATTAAGACTCTTATTAATTTGCCTTTGCTTTCAAACTTGACAAATTTGATCACATTTTTCAAGCGGGAACATAATACAAACTTTAAAATACAAATTTGAATTTCATGCAGCTATTTGTTTTTAATTTATGTCGATAACAGATATACGCACAGATCAACCTCTAAAGAATGAACTTTCGTATTCAGGACATCTCAAAACGTGATGTTACAGCTATAAATTATTTGAAAATAGAATTTCAAAAAATATTTTGTTTATTGTATGGGTATAAAAAATAAATTTTCCTTCCTGAGCAGTGATTATCGACATAGTAAAAAATATAAAGCACTTCCATCGATTGCAATCAATGGAAAAGAACGAATAGCTCAATTTTCGATAGCCTTGTATATTCTCTACAACCAAGCATATCATACTGTATACTTAAATTTAGACTTATATCAAAAACGCCTAACACAAAATGAAATATACTGCCAGCAATTTCCAAGTATAGCCCAATATAAACAATTACTTTCAGAAGCCCTGTAAACGAATGCCAAATGGTATCCTTACCATAATCTACACCAAACATGCTTTAAAAAAAAATATATCATTTTATTTTGTATAGGGCAGCCTATAAATGTTACACTGTATTTTCCACACACGTAATGTATTTAAATTCTCTTGGTTGGACCTGTACATGAACTATTTGC
Source organism: Salticus scenicus (assembly GCA_963930645.1). Classification (NCBI taxonomy): domain Eukaryota; kingdom Metazoa; phylum Arthropoda; class Arachnida; order Araneae; family Salticidae; genus Salticus; species Salticus scenicus. The sequence goes on along the minus strand of OZ005652.1, from coordinate 323,623,022 downwards.
TTGATTTCCACGAAAGTTTAGTGTAACATCACTATGTGATATATATATATATATATATATATACATATATATAGTATCGAGTTTGTATTTCCTGCTGCTATTTATTCTTGGGATATGCTAATAGACAGACACACAGAGAGACCAACTGCTAAAAATGTGAATTTCGGATTCATCGGGCTTCAAAACGAGTAACTATAATAAAAACTCAATTTCAAAAATTTGATCAAAAAACAACGGCTTTTGTGTAAGGATAAGAGAGAGTATAAATGTAAAAGAAAATACATAAGTAGTTAGAATCCTGTTAAAAAAAAAAAAAAAAAAAAAAAAGTTTTATTATAAACTAGTAGGCTTTGCTAGATTCACTGGTCACCATATTTAAATGAATAAAGAAAATAATCACTTTTTTTTTTATATAGCTTTATAAAGAAAAACGATAATTAAAATGCCTTGCTGACGGTTTCGGCAGCATATTTCTCACTCTCACAATTTCCTCTAATTCCTGTGACAACGTCTTACACATTGACATAAAATTAAGTGTTTATTGGTTGACCGTTTCGAAACGGACAATATCGATAAAATCGAAGTCACGGTTGCTTGAATCACTGTACGTATCGCACATAACATTTGCTGTCATGTTATTTCATGTATTTTATTTTATTTATCCTGATAGGCCAGAAATGACAGCAGTTTCATGCCAAATATGATATTACAATAAGCTATGAGTGCTATTTCAATCATGTAAAACAACTAATTATTTTTGTATTTATATATGTATTTCCTATTTTAAATATTTTATTTTGATTTATCGATTTAAATGTTAATTTGAATGAATCAAATATTCCTCGCCGCCAGCGTGCAATTGCATGAAAATCTCGAACTTACACATAACAGGACATTTATTTCAATGTGAATAAGCCTAGTGATTGTTTAATAGAAAAAAAAAATAGTAACTAGATGGCCTAGGTGGACTCTGCTCAGTTCCCCATCATATTTATGTTCTCATAAATTTCTAGTACGAGACATATTATAATCATGTTAACAGATATGAATTTGACCAAAGCTTGATACAGTGACAGAATGAAATCCCCGCCTAATAGGCTATCCACCGTTCACTTCGATATATTTATCTTATTCTAATCTATTAATTTATTTTATCAGGGTCGATTCCGTTCTTTAGTTTTCATGCTACTATTCCCAATGCAATATTCCTCGAAATTCCTATTTATATGAAAAATTTACAATTTCGCTATGTTGGCAAAATCGTAAATTACGAATAATTTACGAAATTTTCCTATTAGAATATTTGTATTCAATCATGTTCAAACAAATATCATAAATGTAATTTTGAAGTTGTCTAATGTATTTACGATCCTCAAAATGGAAGTTTACGCTCAAATTTGCCTTATTCTGACGTGTTAAGTAAATCGTAAATTCCAAATAACTTACGAATTTTTTTAATTGGAAAAATTGTAGTCTATGATATTCATGCCAGTATCCTAAGTAATATTTTGAAAGTGGTTTTTTATCTTTACTATGAAATTATCCCTCAAGATTGACGTATATGTGAAATTTTGCTGTATTCTTGCCATCTTAAGAAATTAGTAAATTTCCAATAACATACAAAATTTTTATATTGGAAAGTTCATAGTCATTAATATTTATGCCAGTGTCCTAAATAATATTTCAAAAGTAGTCTGACATCTTTACGATGAAAATATCTCTCAAAATTGACGTTTATGTGAAATTTTGCCCTATATTGCCATGTTAAGAAATTCGTAAATTTCCAATAACTTGCGAAATTTTCAAAGTAGCATATTTATAGTTACTAATGTTCATTCCGGCATCAAATCTGATATTTTAAAACTGGTCTGACATTTTTACAGTAAAAAGTTTCCATTTAATGTACGTTTAAGTGAATTTTTGGCCTATTCTCCCATGCTAAGAAAATCGTAAATGTCTAATAACTTACGAAGTTTTTAAATTCGAATGTTGCAAATGAATAGGGTTTATTTCAATGAATAGGGTTCATCCAGTGTCGAAAGTAATATTTTAAAACTGATATGACCTCTCTGCGACAATTTGTTCTTGAGATATCGTGTACACAGACTAACAAACTAACGGACTAACACACTAACAGACGCCCTACAGACAGACACCATACAAATTTTGCCATTTTCGGATTCCTCACACCTGAAAACGTGTAAAAAAGTCAAAAAACCGATGTCGAAAATTTTCACGATTACCTAAGTTCCCCATACCTATAGTATGATGGGGAACTAATATGCTTGAAAAATATAATTACGTATGTGCAATTTGATTTGTAATTTAAGTATAATTCTATTATTTTCGAAATCAAATAAAGCACAAGAGGTTCCCCTTGGCATTTTTGAATCATATGTATATATTTTAAGAGTTGTGTAAATCGAATTGTCTATGATTGTTATATATTTTTTAATTAATATAATAGTATGAATATTCGTAAGTTGAAACTGTTTTCATGGTGTTATTGTTGTGAATGATAATATTATCGATATTGATTGTGGAAATGCCTTTTAAAATATTATGTTATCTAAACTTATTACTTAAAAAAGTTACTGTGGCAGGTGTACCTGTTAAAATGCATAATGCGCCTGTAGAGATACTCATGTATGGTTTTAATATGTTTAGTAATGCAAGTCGTTGATTGGAAGAGAGGTTTAGATAGCCATATGAGTGAAGATCCTCAAATTAAACTTCATAACCATAGTCTATTATTTTTAATGTGACAGTATTGTACCATTAAAACTCGAATAAACGACTACGTCAGAAATGCCAAAGAAAAATATTGGAAATGCATACAGCTGTTTCGGCAGCTTTAAGCGTGCCGTCATCAGTGCAAAAAGGATCCTTTTTGCACTGATGACGGCACGCTTAAAGCTGCCGAAACAGCTGTATGCATTTCCAATATTTTTCTTTGACGCTTCTGACGTAGTCGTTTATTCGAGTTTTAATATTCCAACGCCAAGTCTCCTGTTATTATTAGTATTGTACCATGTTTTAATAATATCAAGTTTTAGGCCTTTATCTCTTGTTCTTACAATTCCAATATTACTTATGAAATTCAATATTTTTGAACGGTTTTCTTGAAGGTATTGAAGCCAGTTAAATCTTTATTCCAGAGTAAGGCCTAAATATTAAAGTTTTGATTTCACTGGAATAGTTTTGTTTTGGATTTTAAAGGTAGGTGGTCTTTATTCAAAAATAAGACTGCCTAAAATCATTGCTGTGGTTTTTTTCTAGAGAAATATTGAGGTTTAATGAAGCACATATATCGGAAAATGCTTTAATTAGTTGATTGCTTTTGATTTCTAATTTTTGTCTTGTATTTTCAACAATTAATATGCAAAAGTAATCCGCGTATGCGATTATATTTTGATCATGTAGTTTATAGCTTTTTAATAACTTATCCGCGATGAATAACCATAACATTGGTCCGATGCAGGACCCCTGAGGACTGCCTTTTGAGATCTCTCTCCCACGGACCGTGCCAGTAAACTTTGTTCCACATTTTCTATTATTGATGTAACTTTTAAAGAATAATTTTATATAAGCAGGAAGAAGGGAATGGAAACGAATATTATTCAAGAGGTATAAATGATATCGAAAGCTCCTTGAATATCGAATGAAATTAAAGAGCAACATTTATAATTAGATAATATTTCATTTTTAATTTGTTTTAATGTAGTTACAGCTGTTAAAGTATTTCTCCCTTCTCTGATACCGTGTTGTGTGTTGTCTAGAAATTTATTATGCTCCAGTACTGTCATTGTTCTTAATTTTATGATTTTTTCAAAAAGTTTTACTATTTTTGGAAGAAGTGTGAATGGACGATATGATTTAGTTTGTGTTTGGTCTTTATTTTTCTTACTAAAAGAGATAACAAGACCTCTCTTCCATGCAAGTTTGAAAATTCTAAGCATTTATTGAATAATAGTAATAATATATTTGGAAAATTTTTAACAATATTTTTAATGATTCTGGCATCGATGAGGTCAACTCCAGGGGCCTTATTATTGGCTAATAAACTTGAGCAGTATTTAAGTTCTTTTATTGAATTACAGTTGAAATTATTGAATACGAAATTACAGTTGATTTTAACGATTTCTTTTTTTTAAATCAATACATCATATTGTTTACAGATAAAGGGTTTCAATTTTTTAAGTTTGTCAATAGCGCCATGACAAGTTCACCGAAATAACGCTGGCTCAGAGCATTAGCTTGTTAAGACAAAACATCCAATTTTGTTCCTATAACTGTTGAATTTTCTCTGTCGTTAAATATAGTTCTAAAATTCAATAAAATATCTGACATTTATTTAAAAAAAAAAAAAAAAACAGTTTTTAGAGCTTAAATATTTTTTTAAGTCAAAAACAATTCTTTTACTTAAGAAAAAAACATATTAAAAATATATATATATATAAATAAATAAGTAAAATAAATAAATTCTTAGATGATTTTTAATCATAGCATTTCATTTCGAAATTATTCTCTATATACATATTCTTTTAGTTTAATCAGAAAATAATTAGTCAAGATAGAAATATCTAGATCTATTTGTTAAAATCCCATTGCTGTAATGATTCATATAATTACAACATTTTGTTTATTCCAACTTACGTTTATCCAATCACATGCGCCGATTGTGTTGAAATAAAATGTGATTTTCTTATGAATATGAACGACGTATTAAGAAATGCAGCCAGATACTTTTAATTGAATCTTAATGGATTCCCCCCACAGACTTTCAATATTTTAAGCCGAAAAGTGCTTGTACGTCTTATTCTGTTATAAGGAAACCTCTAAAAAGACATACAAGCTCTGCCCACATAGAAGATAGAACGAAACCATCACTGTATGCAATCTGTTTCCATGGGAATAATCCGATTTACGTGTTTATGACGTTCACACTGAAAGTATTTAAGACATTACTGAAATTAAAAACCATTGCGCAAGTAAGTTATAATTACAACAGAAAATAATCCGATCAAAATTTAAAATTGTTATATAAATCTCGATTCGACAAAACATTTATCATGGAAACTACATGCTGGCACATTATAATATATTTTTACCATATTGTTATTCTTTATGTGTGCTGATAAAAAATTTATTTATATTCCAATACATGATATTTGTGTATTGCAATGAGGTTACAAAAATGTAAAACATGTATTTTTTTAAGTGCATTTTAAAAATTCCAAATGCATTATTTACTTGCAATTAAGAAAACATAATAATAATCTGCTGTGTACCTCACACGACTTTCCCTTACCCTGCATTTCAATACTGTAAAGATGCATTGCAGATTAAGTCGTAACACCAATAAAGTAAGATAATAAAGTTCAATCTTCTTTAAATATAATGTAAAATAGGTTTGGGAAAAATTTTACTTGACGTATAAATATGTGTGAGGGGGATGGGTTAAACGCCCCCATCCACTTTTCGTTCATTTATGTATAGTACCGACATTTATTTTTTAAGAATCAAGGTTGTCATTAATTTACCTTGAAATTTGCAAATCTTGACAATTTTTTCAAGTTGCAACCTAATATGAAATTCAAAATACCAAAATTGAATTTTCTGCAGTTATTTGTTTTAAAATTATATTGATAACAGATATGCATAGAGATCGACCGCTAAAAATTCGACTTTCGTATTCTAGACACCTTAAAACGTGAAATTATAAAAATAATGATTTAAAAATAGACCATCAAAAAATACTTTGTTTATAGTACGTACATGAAACATTTGTTATCCTTCCTGAGGAGTATTCTTCGACATAGTAAAATGTAGCAAAGTACTTCCATCATATTTCCTTAATTACATTCAATATAAAAGAACGTTTAGATTAATTTTGTGTAGCCCTACATATTGCCTAAAAACTGTATCCACACTACATTGTATACTTATTTTTATTTTTTTATATGAAAAACACTTAACATAAAATAAAATAAACTTCCAGCGATTTCCAAGAACAGCCCCAATAAATCTAAATACTTTGGGTGGCTCTGTAAACGAATGATGAATGATTTCCATAGCCCAATCTATATAAAACTGGTTGGCATAGGTGGATTCTGCTCAGTTCCCCATCATGTTTATGTTCTCATATATTTCTAGTGCGAGACATATTATAATCATGTTAAAAGAAATGAATTTGACCGAAGCTTCATACAGTGACAATATATTTATCTTATTCTAATGCATTAATTTATTTTATCAGGGTCAATTCCGTTGTTTAGTTTTCATGCTACTCTTTCTAATGCAATAATCCTCAAAATTCATATTTATATGAAAAATTTACAATTTTGCTATGTTGATAAAATCGTAAATTACGAATAATTTACGAAAATTTCCTAGTAGAATATTTGCATTCAATCATGTCCAAATAAATATCATAAACGTAATTTTGAAGTTGTCTAATGTATTTAGGATCCTCAAAATGGAAGTTTAAGCTCAATTTTGACTTATTCAGCCATGTTAAGGAATTCGTAAATTTCCAATAACTTACGAAATGTTTATATTGGAAAATTCATAGTCATTAATATTCATGCCAGTGTCCTAAATAATATTTCAAAAGTAGTCTGACATCTTTACGATGAAAGTATCTCTAAAAATTGACGTTTATGTGAAATTTTGCCCTATACTGCCATGTTAAGAAATTCGTAAACTTCCAATAACTTGCGAAATTTTCAAAGTAGCATATTTATAGTTACTGATGTTCATTCCGGCATCAAACTGATATTTTAAAACTGGTCTGACATTTTTACAGCAAAATGTGTTCATTTAACCACGTTTAAGTGAATTTTTGTCCTATTCTCCCATGTTAAGAAAATCGTAAATTTCTAATAACTTACGAAGTTTTTAAATTCGAATGTTGCAAATGAATAGTGTTCTTGCCAGTGTTGAAAGTCATGTTTTAAAACTGATCTGACCTCTCTGCGACAGTTTGTTCTTGAGATATCGTGTACACAGAGTAACAAACTAACGGACTAACACACTAACAGACACACTACAGACAGGCACCATACAAATTTTGTCATTTTCGGATTCCTCACACATGAAAACGTATAAAAAAGTCAAAAAACCGAGGTCGAAAATTTTCACGATTACCTAAGTTCCCCATACCTATAGTATGATGGGGATCTAATAATAAACGTGGAAACCTGATAACGATACAGATTTATTGTAAGTCCTCCTTGCAAGTGTTTAATTGTTTTTGCCGTTTTGTCGATAGATATTTTTGTATTTTTTTTTAGGGGGAATTTTTTGAGTATTTTGCTAATACTTTTTAATGACTGCATAAACTTTTTTATGCCTTACTAATGATTCATTATTAATTATATAATATATATATATATATATATATATATAAGCAAAAAGAAGTAAGAGATAAAATAATTCAAAAGAAATGATTTCCATAAATAAAATATGCCGGACATTTTATTTAGTTTAGATTTTCAAAAACATTGCGATGGAAGACTTGGTGACAGAGGAGAATTGTTTTCAAAAATAAATCTGTTTTGTGGCATGAAGTTATTACAGTTATTTTTTTTTTCATAATGAACTGTGTCGCATTGTTAATTTTAAACATATATCGAAGCGTAGGCCAACCTTCCTATTGAGATGAAAAGGAGAAGTGACAACGCAATCCAGGACATAACGCAGAGGTGTGGAAAAATATCCACATATGTGAAGGGATGAATTTCTTTTTCTTGTTTTGAATAAACGAGTTTGAAGATTAAGTTTTAAGATTTGCTACAATTACAGATTACTTCAACCTTTTAATGATACAGGGTCATTAAAAATGTTACTTTCACGCAATAAGTGTTTGGCCTTCAAATTATTATCGTGATTAAATCTTAAATGAAATATAGGAGAATAATATTGCATTTTATGTCCCCAAAATGTAAGAACATTTTATTAAATACGGAATTGAAAAATTGAGGAAAAAGATATACAGTCTTTTGTAAAATTTGTTAAGCTTTTAAGCAGATGTGTTTGTTTATCTTAAAACAACTGAAAGGTAAAAAGTTGTATAACGCATGCACTTTTTGTATTAAAGTAAATTGTACTTGGACAGTCAGCAGTATTACATTTTAAAAAGATCGTAATAATTTTCATTATCATGAAATTTTTTGAGCGAAAAAAATAAGCTAACAATATCAATAATCATATTTTTTGTTTTTGTTTTTTTATGTTTATATGTTAATTAATGAAATGTATAAATATATTTTGATGAAAATTATAAATAGAAATCGAATTATTGAAAATAAATTTTTCTTGAGATAATCAAAGTGAATCTAATTAAAAATTCGTTTCTAGCATTTGAATATCGTTTTTTATTAATTAAAGGTAATTACAAATCCAGATGCCGTCATTGAAATTACACTTGTCAGTTAAAAAAAGTAAGATAAGCAATGCAACATGAAGAAACAAGCAAATGAATTTATACTTTATAAATATGTTAGCCATGTGTATAACGATTAATTCGATTGAAACTGAAACTTACAAGTATTATTTCTCTTTTTTGAATTATTATAATTAGTGCATAAATAAAGAAATCCTTTTAAGCCTTCAACAGTGTTTCTTTAAAAACTTTAAAAGAAACGCGGTCTTTTAAATAAATAAATAACTAAATAAAATCCTAAAATCAAAAATTTTAACATACTTTTAATTACACTTATCCCGTATCTATTTTCTTTATGGATTCTAATGAAAAACCAATTTTAATCAGAATTATCATTAAAATGTATTTTGTTTTAAAAAAAAAAGATTTATGCTATCTATATAATAAATTAATTAATATTATATCCTTCATCATAAACCGTTTGATTTTATGAAATGTATTTTTAATAAAATACATATTTTTAGAAAATGTACTCTTTCCAGAACCTTCAATAAATACAACATAAAAAAATTAATTTTAAATTAATGTTTTTCTTCTTCTGTGTCTTTACATGGTTTATTATTATTATTATTATTATTTTATGGGTAATTCAAATTCTGTGGATAAATAATAATAATAATAGTAATAATAATAGAATACTTTCGTTTAGCATTACGTATTGTATAAACTTTGGTAATTTCTTATTTTCTCTTTGAATTCACATTTCCTCATTTATTCAAATGATAAGTTTTATAATGTAGCATATATAGTTCAATTTCCTTAATTTATATTTATAATTTAACATTTAATATTTTATTTCCTTGGAGTAACTATAAATGAAACATTTGCTTAGAAATTTATTTGAAAGTGGTAAAATTCATATTTATTATTGTTTCATTGTCTATAAGATTATTTCATTGCCTATAAGAGAAAGCAAAATTGGAATTATCACAAAATTTCTCTTTTTTACTTACCTCTAATTAATTTAAAACCTCAATCACGTAGTACAAATAATCATTTCTCGTAGTACAAAATAAGCATTCCAATTTTTTCATTTATTTGAATGGTAAATTTAATGTTTTAGCTTATACCTTTCTATTACCTTAATGTATATTTATAAACTAACATTTAATATTTTTTCCCGTGGAGTAAATTTAAATGAAACATATGTTTATAAATTTATTTGAAAATGTTAAAATTCATATTCATTATTATTTCATTACCTATAAGACTGTTTCATTAAAATTATTTAATAAATTTGTTTCATTGCCTAAAAAATGATACGAAATTATCACAAAATTTTTCTTTTTTATTTACCCTCTAATTATTTTAAAATCTGAAGAGCATAGTCAAATAATTATGTTTGTAAATAAATCAAATGAACTGCCAATTAGTATGCGATAATTCACTCGACAGTCAAATAAATAAATAAATAAAATAAAATAATAATAATAATAATATTCTCGACACAAATACTGAAATCATAGTTATATTCTGATCTTTCTAAGCTACTTTAAATCCTTCTTTCTTCTTTCTTCTTTCTTTTTTTTTTTTTTTTTTTTTTTTTTTTTTTTGTACTGAATGAGTAAACAGGAATTGGTCCTTAATCAGACATAGCACTGATTACTCAATTTTCTTATCTGTTTTCGTATCAGATTTTAGAAAAAATTATACAATTTCACTAAGCCTATAAACATATTTTAGTCGTTTCCACAATGAATCTCGCTTACTTTTCTGTAGAATTGATCGATGCCTATATTAAAACACTTTTATATAAAAATAATTTCCTCCTCCTGTACTCATTCTCTTTACGATTTATTTAATTCTACAAAATTCAACAGTATCGTAGAACGAAATAAATTGCAACACCTATATTTAGCTGCAAATGTCGTTTCTTTATTATTGCTAAAAGGGGAAATCGAAGCCTATTATGGTTACTTCTATAAATAGATAAATAGATACAGATATATATATATATATAGATATTTATTAGATAAGTATAGTAAGAAACAACTTTTTAAAGCGTAAAAATAGAAAAAAAAAAGTAGCATTACCTTAAAAAAAAAAAAAAAAAATCTTTATGTTTAAGCTATTTAAAATATTGCGTTTAAAAAAAGAAAAAAAAAAAAAAAAGAATAAAACATAATTATTTGTTAATATGAATGTATTTGAATAAATGAACCAGAAAATCTGAAACTTCAACAAATCTTTTATCTATTAATTTATACTACTCATTTATCACTGTATCCTTCTCTCTGTGTCGCAATGTTTCAAAAGTAGATGAGATTTCGGTAATTTTATTTCCCCTCTATCCATATATACTCTCCTATTCCTCTATGTATGTATACATACTTTTCAAAGTCCTGTTATTTATTAGTTATAACAAACTTCATTTTATTTTAAGCTATTTTTTTCGGCTCTTTTGATTTCAAACGATGATAATAAAATCCTGCCGTAATTTTTTTTTAATTTTAAAAATTTAAGGAAAGGTACTTTTAAACAAAAATTTGAAATCATCCACAGTAATGGAATATTGGTTTTTAAATCATATTCAGTTACTACCATCTATAAAGTAATCAAATTATTAAACAAGAACGAAATATCATGCAGTACGCATTGATTAACATTTTCCAACTGTACGTTCTTATTGTATCATATAACTTTCAATATTCTTTGCCTATGTTATCCTACAACAGACAGACAGAAGCACTGAAAAATATACAGATAGACTAATTGAATATAAAATCACTCTTAGGCATTGCTACAAAGTGTTAAAAAGGCTTAACGCAAAAGAAAATGCAGCCATTAGATTATAACTACAGTCCTTAATGTATCTGAATATTTTAGTGTAGCCTTGTACTTTTGAAATTTAATAATATCATATTCTATGTAAAAGATTACATTAAGTATTAACAATACATGTGCATTTCTTTATGATATTTACAGAAGAAAGTTATTTAAATGTGTTTTTTAAAAAATGTCTGCCTACGGGACCTATTAATATAATTTAAAATAGGGAAAATTCCATAGTGAACTTGACTAATATGTAAAAAATTCTGAAAATATTTACGGACGCTGAGGGCAGGAGATAGACAGATAGACAGACAGGCAATCGGACAGACAGATACACAAATTCAAATCATATTCACAATTAAAAACTGTTAGAAAGTGTTAAAAATGCCTAATGTCAACAAAAGTACAAATGTAGGAAATTTTTATTAATAGCCCTTAATGTAACTGAATATTTTTTGTGTTCCTGTAAACCAATTGCTAATTATACTATGTTCAATAGAAAGCCTTATTTGTGCATATGAATAACATATTCCAATTTCATTAAGCTTTGTGTAAAGTAAAGTTATTAAAATTTGGTTTATAGAAATACCTCTCACAGAACGCAGTGCATTGGAATACTTACGAGTATTCCTGTACACAAACCAGTGATAGTATTTACCCCATTTTGCATTCGAAACATCCGGTAGTGAATGTGAATCCCATATTCCAATTTCATTGAGATTTATGTACAATAAAGTTATTAAAATATAGTTTATAGAAATGCCTCCCTTAGAACACAATGCTTTGGAATACTTTTTGGTGTCCCTGTATACAGATCAGCAGAGGTATTCACTTCATATTTAATAGGGAACGTCCAGTAGTGAACTTGAATAATAATATGTATCAGTTTCAAGAAATTCCATAAATATTTATGAGAGTTAGAGCGCGGACAGTCAGACAAACAAACAGACGAAAAGACAGATACACAAATTGGAACCATATTCACACTTAAAAATTGTCAGAAAGTGTTAAAAACGCTTAATGTAAACGAAAGTGCAATTCCTGCAAATATTTATTTATACATCTTAAAGAAACTAAATATTTTTGTGTGGCCCCGTAAATCTAATGCTAATTATACTATATTATATAGGAAGCATTCTTTTGTGTATATGAATAACATATTTCAATTCCATTAAGCTTTGTGCAAAGTACAGTTATTAAAATTTGGCTTATAGAAAGCATATTGTTGAAAGAAAAACAAATTGTAGAAAATATATTAAAATCACCTAGCTATTGAAAAATGAAAAGTTCCAATAACTCTCGATGGAGCATAGGTATAATTAAGAAAAATGATCAATCTTATATTGTTCTGTTGACGGAAATGACCGTACAAAATGGCTTTGTTAGCATACAGAAAATTTCCCAAACGCATTCATGATACTTGCAAGATTTTTTTTTACAAAGGGAAATTACACAAAAGTCAAAAAGCCAAAATTAATTCACTTTACTATCAGTAAAATATTTCGAACCAATTTTGGAGGAAGAAATTCCAACCTTATATCGAAAAGATACTGATAAAGTTAAACTGCATATGGGCAAAGCTTCTAGTCGCACGTCTAAATCAACTGTCGATTATTTAGCAAGAAAGAATTAGAAACAGGAATTAAATGTATCTCATTTATTGAAATACTGTTAAAATCAGCTGAAGTTTCTCGAATGGAATTTTGTTTATTGAAACGAGCCTTAGGGAAACGACATCCAAGAACACTGAACGGATGTTGGAAAACGGTACAAGAGGAATGGGATAAAATTGAAATGTACTAAGAAAAAGTTTATTTTAATAGAAATTCCAAGATAGAGCTATCGTCAATAACCTTGGCTATCAGACAGAAGCAAATCGACGCAAAAAATACGGCATTTATACATAAAACTTCACTATTAAAATCGTTTCCATGAAGTGTGGACGGTGTTCTGTATACGGCGCTACTCACCTGGTTACGTACAAATGAAATATTGCTTTTGCAGATCATTTTTTCGATAATGTCGTTCTGATCGTTAACTTTCTAAATCAGTAGTATTTTAAATTAATGCTTATATAAATTATTTAACGACTTATATAATATAATAATATGTAATAAAGAGCTAATAAATATTAACATGAATGTATATCCTGATCATTAATTATGAAATATCCTGTTTTAAAGCACCAATAAAGTTTGGTATATTTTCAATAATGAACAAAGATTGTGCCCCCCCCCCCCTTCTTTTTATATTCTACACTATTTACTATGAATTTTTGATTTTTTCTTGTTTATTTTTAATCTAAAATGTGGGGGTAATGTAGTAATAACTGCTCCGAAATTTTAAATTTGCGAATGATGCTTAATTTTGAGCATACGTATATTAATTATTTTACATTCGTACGTGAATTAATGCGGATGGAAATCTTTGGTTCAGGTTTTAATTTTATTTACATAAGTTTTTTTTGCTTATATAATAAATGTAAATTAATACGATTCCTTTAAATAAACGATGATGCCTTTTAAAATTTCATTTTAAAGAAGCCCTAGAAATGTTGTGTTGTTAAAAAGATTTTTATATTTACTTTCACTGATTGTGTATCTTCGTTTAATTTTAAGTTGGCAATCTTACCTTTTAATTAAACAAAACTAAGCAAGGCTGTTTAAATAACTGCCGTTTTAAATTTTCAAGAGTTTACTTGGATTTCGGTATTTTTATTTTCAATTAATTAACATTTTTAATCTTAAAGAAATCCAATACCCTTTTAAACTTTAACTCAAATAAATTAGAATTTATTTTATTAGATACATTTTTAAAAAATGTCCACTTCAAACAAATAAAAATCTATTTCTAAACTCTCCTTAAATTTTAGTCATTTGTTTAGTTTATGTAATGGTTAAATCATCATATGCGGTAAACATTGCATATATTTTTTTAATTTCTATTAGCATTTAAATTAGAGCTTTTTCTTTTCTTAGAAAAATAAGAAGTATATTTTTGGCAAATAAAATTCGCTTTTATACATTATTGTATACTATCAGGGCAATGTTCCTTATAACAAAATATTGAACAATTAATAAATACTTAATAATATATTTAATTTTTTTTTTTTTTTTTTTTTTTTTTTTGTATTTAATATTTTTACACCTGTTGCCCTATCATTGGAAACAGTTTCTGTTCTCAAAGCTACCTGGTGGAAGGGTCGCTCTCGTCGACCTAGTCGTTAAAAGGTTTTCTTCGAAATTCGCACGGGCGAAGGCGCATTAGAAAGACCCCCATAGAAAACACTGTTCCAGATCAAAGACTGACGTAAATTAATCGGACTGATCTTTTACAAAATAAATAAATAAATAAAAAACGCATGTAAAATATTCCCAATTATCCCAATTATATTTTTCTTATGTTTGGATGTATTAATAACTAACAGTTAATATCTTAGTTAAAAAACAGAATTTCCAAAAGTTATAAATAATGTGTTGTTAATTGTATAAGATGATATTTTTTCCTAATATTTAAAATAATTAGCTAATTTTATCAAATATTGTGTAGTAAAAAGTTTCTGGAAACTAATAGTAATAGTAATTAATTACAACCTATTTTCCAAATTTTCGGTTTTTGAAGCAAGATTTTTTCCTTTATGTAAATGTGTGAATTATAATAGCATTTTGATGTATTTCATCCTAATTTCGCAATTTAGAATTGTAGAGTTTTTTTCTTTTCTTTTCTTTTCTTTCTTTTTTTTTTTTTTTTTTTACAGAGTAATGCATTATTGTTTTTGTTTAAATTTGTCATAAAAAAAAAAAAAAAAAAAAAAAAAAAAAAAGATGTAATTTTAAAAATTATTTTTATTAGTTATGCTTGCAGAAAATAATTTTCTTGAAACCAAACATATGCCGCTTCTTTTTATTGAGGTACACCGATTCCATCTGTCAAACATACATAAAGAAGTAAAACCATTGTTATCATTTTTCTTCTGTACAATTTTTAGTATCCATCAACTAGTTTGGGGTGTCGCTGTACATTCAGCTTTTGCACATAAAAGCTCATTAGATTAGAACCTATGGATTGAAGTAGTTCGAAATACTACGAAGATGCATGGCTGATCTAGTCTTCGAAATCTCAACATTTCAAATAAAGATTAAAGTGCTAATTATTAAAAGGAGACATGACGCTGGATTGTTAAAACCAATAAAAATGACAATATCAGAAACGCCGAAACAGAACAAAATATTGAGAGCATACAGTTGTTTCGGTCACCTTAAGCGTACCGTCTTCAGTGCATAAAGAATTCTGGGACTGGAGGAGTGCTCGTATATATAGAAGAGGGACCGGATTCTGTTCAACCAATAGGGTTACGAGAAAGGTGGGGGAGAGTGACCAATAGGAATTTTAGAAACGCAAGCTATGTAAACTGTAGAAAAATTAAGAAAATGTAGACTGAATGTAACATTTCCAACAATCAGACGAATAGGGAACAGCGAAATCACAATTTACAAGATTTTTAAGATTTTTATAACTATGAAAACTTCATAAAAATCGAGTTCATGAATGGATTTAGGTCTGCAAATTATTTTAGCTGCATCAAATTTAAAATTATAATTTTCCCCCCAGCAATGCTTAGAAATAGCCGATTTATTGGCTTCTTGTTTGCGGACGTAATTAATATGTTCTTTTAGACGAAATTTAAGACCACGTTTAGTTTGCTCAATGTATGATAAACCACACTGACAGAAAATATTATAAATGCCCCAAGAATTATGCATATTTATAGGATCTTTTAACTGAGAAAAGGTGAGTTTATTGGAAGGTGAAAATATTATTTTAAAATCATGTTGTTTGAGAATTTTAGCTATGGCTTGACTGGATTTAGGAAAATACGGTAAAATAATACTTACATTAGAAGCGACTGCTTTGTTAGACGAAGTACGAGAGTTGTAATTTTTGGATAGTTTGTCTATAATGGAAGGGTCATAACCTCTGCCAATTGCAATGGCTTTCAGATATTTAATTTCAGAGTTTAATAAAACAGGATTTGAACAAATATTTAGGGCACGGTTTACAAAAGTATAGAAAGCAGCCATTTTTTGGTTAGGTGGGTGACATGAACGCGCATGGAGAGAAAGGGAGACTGCAAAATTTTTACGATAGACGGTGGTTGAAAATCCATATACAGTGAGAGAGACGAGGGTATCAAGAAATGGAAGGAAGCTATTATTTTCTATTTCATATGTAAACTGGATATTACTGTCAATGGAATTTAAGGTTTCAAAGACATGGTCAATATTGTGGGGAGATGTGTCAATAAGCGTGAAGGTATCATCAACGTAACGTGTCCAAAAAGGAAAAGACATTTTCTTAAAAAGCTTACTTAGATGGTCAGATTGTTATTTTAGATAAGAAAAATTATATCGATAGTGTAACTGAATTAATCAATGATGGCCCATATATCCCTCTGCCCCGTGATCCCTCTCCTCAAGATTTAAATAAAATTAAATCTGCTATAAAGTCTTGCCCCTTGTTTTTGGATTCGATTAAATCTCATCTTATCCCTTCCATAGCTAATTGTACCAGATTTTATGCTTTACCAAAAGTCCACAAACCCAATGTCCCATTTCGTCCCATAGTCTCTAATATCGGTACTGCTTCCTATAATTTAGCTAAATTTCTCACTACAATTTTTATTCCCCTTCTTGTTGCTAATATTTATAGTATAAAGAATTCCACTAAATTCACAAAAAGTATTCAAAACTGCCCTCACTCTAATATCACTATGTTTTCTTTCGATGTAAAATCTCTTTTCACTAATGTTCAATAAGTGGCGCCCTCTGCTGTCTCGAAAATAGATTAAAAGAATTTCATTTAACATCTTTTGAAATACAAGAATTAATTTCTCTAACCCGCATTTGTTTATCATAAACTACTTTTTCTTTCCAAAGTAAATTTTACCGCCAATCTGATGGTTTAGCCATGGGATCCCCTCTGTCCCCTATTCTCGCTGATATTTACATGCATTGCTTTGAATATAAGCTTTTTAAGAAAATGTCTTTTCCTTTTTGGAACCGTTATGTTGATGATACCTTCACGCTTATTGATACCAATATTGACCATGTCTTAGAAACCTTAAATTCCATTGACAGTAATATCCAGTTTACATATGAAATAGAAAATAATAGCTCCCTTCCATTTCTTGATACCCTCGTCTCTCGCACTGTAGATGGATTTTCAACCACCGTCTATCGTAAAAATTTTGCAGTCTCTCTACCTCCCCATGAGCGTTCATGTCATCCACCTAACCAAAAAATGGCTGGTTTTTATACTTTTGATAACCGCGCCCTTAATATTTGTTCAAATCCTGTTTTATTAAAATCTGAAATTAAATATCTGAAAGCCATTGCAATTGACAGAGGTTATGACAATTCCATTATCGACAAAACTATCCAAAAATTACAACCCCCTCGTACTTCAACTACCAAAGCAGTCTCTTCTAATATCAGAAATATTTTACCGTATTTTCCAAAATCCAGTCAAGCCATAGCTGAAATTCTCAAACAACATTATTTTAAAATAATATTTTCACCTTTCAATAAACTCACATTTTCTCAGTTAAAAGTTCCTATAAATATGCATAATTCTTGGGGCATTTATAATATTTCCTGGCTGTGGTTTATCATTCAATGGCCAAACTAAACGCAGTCTTAAATTTCGTCTAAAAGAACTTATTAATTATGTTCGCAAACAAGAAACCATAAATCGGCTATTTCTAAGCATTGCTGGGAGGAAAATCATAATTTTAAATTTGATTCAGCTAAAATAATTAGCAGACCTAAATCCATTCATTAACTGGATTTTTATGAAGCTTTTCATATTTATAAAAATCTTTAAAATCTTGTAAATTGTGAGTTCGCTGTTCCCTATTTGTCTGATTGTTGAAAATGTTACATTCAGTCTACGTTTTCTTAATTTTTCTACAGTTTACATGGCTAGTGTTTCTAAAATTCCTATTGGTCACTCTCCCCACCTTTCCCATAATCCTATTGTTTGAACATAATCCGGTCCCTGTTCTATATATACGAGCACTTCTTTAGTCCTAGAATTCTTTATGCACTGAAGACGTTACGCTTAAGGCTACCGAAACAGCTGTATGCTTTCCATATTTTGTTCTGTTTCGGCGTTTCTGACGTTGTCATTTTTATTGGTTTTAAAGTGCTTATTATTAAGTACGAATCAACGGACTAAAGGTTCATTTTAATTATTAGTACGAAGAACTATTAGTCTCAATCTACGGATTTTTACGATATCAGGATATCAGTTTTACGGTAGTTGGACATTTATCGAAATCGAAAATTTATCAAAAATATAATTGAATAATTTAAAAACGATGTTATGATTTGAAAAAAAAAAAAAAGAAGTCCATACTAAACTAAATTCTACTTTTGCTGGAATTTCATCATTTTTTTTTTTTTTTTTTTTTTTTTTTTAAGAAAAAGAAAATAAAAGAAAGTTAATAATAATCATTATCGAAACTGATAGTATCGAAAAAAGATATTTTTTTTTTCTTAAATTCCTGTACCTTCATTATATTCTACACAAAATTTCATAACTCTTTCAACAATAGTTTCGCATGTAAACAAGTTTAAAACAATATATATGTATGTATGTATGTATGTATATGAATATATATGTATTGCTCACATTAATTAATGTAAGTTATATTTTAGGACAAAAAGGATACTGCTACTTCATTCATGCAAGGCACGTAGTTTTGTTTGAATTTTTGTTAGTATTCGGTATACTGCACCTTTTCAGGGTTGACACGTGTTTACATAAAAAATTGCATTCTGAGAAAATGGAGATTATAGAAAGGAGGCGGGGGAAGAAAAATGACAAATGGAGTGGTAGATTTCTGATTTAAATAACTGAAAATTTGCTTTATTTTCAGATTCTAAGAAACTGTGTTCTTCTAAGTTAAATATATACATATTTACTACTCAGCCTGTGCCCGCCTAGCGGTCAACATTTCCAAATAATTTTATTTTATTATTATTATTTATTATAACCATTTTATTTGTTATTATTTAATTATTTATTTTTAATATTAAAATTTATTTATTGTTTCATTTTAGATTAAAGAATAATAAAAACTTTGATGTAAAATATAATTATCTAATTAATTTCAAAAGATTAAAAAATAAAATAAATAAATAAATAAAAGCTTTCATGCGTTCGTGAAAAATCGTTTCTGTAATTGTTCAAAAGGAATATTTTAATTTCAGAATGAGAGAAATACATCATACGAAAGTATAAATCTACCTATATTCACATGAACGGTTATGGTATACTTATTAACTTTAAAAATTGTAAGTGATAATTCCAAATAATTATAACAGTAATTATAATAATAGTCAGAATAATAATTTTTGTTAGTTTTTGTTTAATATTAAACAGTTTAATTTTATTTTCAAATTTTGAAATAAATGTCTAAATATTTATGAAAAGTTGGTGTCTGGATTTAGAATAACGTCCAGCATAGCTCCTTTTCCCCCAAAAAATCCTTTTCAATGATAGCAAACAAATATTCTATAAGTTTTATGTAACAATATTAAAAAGTTTTCATAAAATCTTCTATGTTTTAATATTAAATATTTTAATTAATCAAACATATTTTACATTTTTTATTAAAATCAGACAAACAACTGTGGAAGAAAATCATAAAAAATAAAAAATTTCAACAAACATATTTTATTTTTTTTGATGAGAGATCTTTTTTTTCTTTGCTTTAACTTTTTGCTATTTATTTATTTATTTATTTATTTATTTTTAAGCAGACATTTGAACAAGTATAACTTCTGTCCTTAAGATCATCAGGTTTTAAAATTTCCGAATATTAATTAAAAGGATGCATTTAATCAGTGGAACAGTTAAGTTGAAATGTCTCTCATTTTTAATCTTTTATATGAAATGCTTACTAAAAATTAAGGAACAAAATCTATTATATCTTTATTCAATTATGTCTCTGTTTAGAACACTGCACATTCATACGAATATTAAAAAATCATAAGAATTTTTATTTCTAAAAAAAAAAAAAAAAAAAAAAAAAAAACTATATATCTTAATTTAATTTCCATAAAACATTACAGGTTACGCAATTTATAATTATTAATTTATTACAATATAAGAAAATATCTGATATTCTCCTTCAGTAACGTAACTGTTATTCAACTAATTATATGTGTATGTATGTCTTGAAGTATAAAAACTTGACTTCGTTAATATTGAAAAATAGACAAATATTTAGAGCAAAAAGAAAAGAAAAGAAAGAAACTCTGGTTCAAAAGAAACACTTCCTGCTTCTTTTTGTTATATGTGTGAAGTTTCCACTTCGACTTCTACTATATTCACTATGCTTATGTTAGAGTAAGAGACAATCAGGAGCTTAAATTACGATGACATCTATCTTTATTAACTTAAACTGGAGAGGGCTTAGAGTTAAGAAGGAACTCAGTAATAAACTTAAACTAAGTAACTTTAAACTATCATAAATAAATATAGCTCACACCACTTGAAGCTTACTAATATTAACAGATGAATTGAGCGGAAATTTTTAGAACAACGAGGAACGCTTTACTACATTCGAAATGTTAACCACTAACGGCACCTTCACCAAATCCAAAATCAATACGCAATGTTTCTATCTACAACGACTATCGACACTCGTCACATATCCAGCAACGCCATACCAACGACACAACTATCGCTCTATTTAAAGTTCTCAAAAATAGACAATACGATTCATTTCATTTTACGAAACTACTTCTTTAAAGACTATCCGCATTCAGGTTTATATCACCTTTCACAATCTATATCGATCCTGTTTTCAGTTTATTAAATTAACTATCCAATAAATATACATTCTATGCTAACCGAAATTCACCTCTGCTCAACACCTTCAACTAGCTATCTCACCCACAACATCGCCGAACTATGCTGGATCGAACTAGAAACTTTCCCAATCTTAACCAGCATTCTATCGCAACTCGACCTATCACTTTTCGCTACTTTCAATACTGACTTCCCTCGGCGACCTTTTTCTTCCTTAAATCGACGCCACTCCTATCTCACACCTTTGCCGAGTGTTGTTAATTTCATCATATATGCAAGCTTCAATGAATATGGGCCTCTGTGGTCCAAATAGATTCTAATCAA
This sequence comes from Salticus scenicus, assembly GCA_963930645.1. Lineage (NCBI taxonomy): Eukaryota > Metazoa > Arthropoda > Arachnida > Araneae > Salticidae > Salticus > Salticus scenicus. The sequence continues at coordinate 323,601,601 of OZ005652.1, read as the reverse complement.
CAGTCTGCTTTAAGAATGATGCCATTACAAATATGGTGTTGTAAAATGTGTTTCGTCCCTGGGAGCATCCATCTATATCATTATGTTTCAACCGATCAAGGTCACTCCAGTATGTGCCTACAATTTTGCTGTGATTTAAAAAAAAAAAAAAAATCTCGATTATTAGCAAGTAAATGAACATCTCAATGGATAAATAGCAACCATACAATGACAAGTTATATTATGTGATGTTTTATTGCAAGGTGTCTCCGTGCTGCGTGTCGATCAAAGTATATGAGTGGTTTTTCATGGATTGTTCTAGAATGATTTTTTGTTGTTGTTGTTTGTTTGTTTGTTTATCTGCGGCTTCATGGGAGAAGTGCCATTATGTAGAATGTGGAATTTTTTTCTTATTTAATAATTATTCATCTTTCAGAAAAAAAAAATAATAATGAAGGAAGAAATATTTATTTGATAACTAATTCAATAGAATTTATTTATTTATTACGCGTCTACGTACTCATGTGCTATTTGATTTCATCTGTTTAATTAAAAGCAGCTACTCCATACGAAAAGCCATGTGTTTAAAACAAGGTGAACATCTTTTTTTCATTTTGGATCCAAATAAAATTAATACCATCTCTCCCCCCCTACCTCCTCCCGATATATTTTTCATTCTTTTTTTTATAGAGTATAACAGAATAATTTTGATATCGTTTTTATAACAAAATTTTAGATATGAAGATTTTAGGGGATTTTCCTTAATAAAGCACAAAGATTTTTAAAACTTTCCATGTTCATTTATGAGTAACATATTAAAACTAAAAAAAAAAAAAAATGTTTTTGTTAATTTTCTATTTAAAATATACAAACAAATTTGCATATTTCGTAGTATTTAATTATTTTTCACTACCTTATTATTTTCATCATATATGCAAAATTCAACGAATATGGGCCTCTGTGGTCCAAACATATTCTAATCATCAAATTGCTTTAAGACTATGTCATTACGGGAATTTCTTACTTTTATTGTATTCTTTCTTTCTTTTTTATATTCCTTTTTGTACTTGTGAAAATTGCAGTAAATATACATTACGTCTGCTATTACCTATTCAGTGTTACAGTTAAACATATTAGCCAAATATTATTTAATAATAATAATAATTTTATCATTTTTTAATTAAAACATTCCCTATTTCCCACTTTTAGATTTGTGAAAATTCCCTAATATTAGAATTATGTATTTCTTCAAATCCGGTATATAAAATAATAATAAGTAAAAGAAGATTTATGATCAAAATAAATATTTTATCCAAATTTAAAATACAGAAATGAAATTCTAATTGCGGGGTTATATATCAAATTGTCGTTTTTATTGCACAATAAAATTTTTTTGCGTACAATAATATAAATAAAAGCATACCTGAAACTAAATATTCTCAATATATCTACATTACTCCCTTAAATTGTAAATGAAAAAATAAAATCTGAAATTTTAGGGATACTATATTTATCATATAACATTACTAAACTTTATCGCAATAATTTTTCATTAGAGGAATACTTCAAGAGAACTTTTACTCTAAACAGTTTTGATATGAAATATTTTCGTACCATTAATTACAAATAGTTGAAATTCTAGTGTCATAGAGGAAACCACAATTATTTTATCTTACTAAGTTTAACTATTAATCTTCTTAGGAACTAGCTGTGAAATTAAATTTTTATTCCTTTCTAGGAAAATGTATGCGTTCAAATTTTTTTATTCCTTAACAATTAAAATAAATAAGGTTATAAACATCAGTTTGCAAACTTTTATGTAAAAATAATGGTTTATTTAATTATAAAGCGTTCTTTTGAAACATGAAACAATTTTTGCCATGTCTGGAAGTTATTTTGTATTTAAAAAATATATATGCATCATTATAACATCGCTGCTACAAATCACCAATTTCTTTATCCGATATAGTGAGGAGAATTTCTGCGTTTCAAAGCGTAAGAAACGGCTGATCGCAGAGCTACACACATTTGCATGGAGGTTCGTAATGACCTCTCCTGATGCACCTCAAAGCCCGATTCTTGAGTTTTTGATTAGTTTTTCTTAATTAATTAAAATGTGCAAACAATAACCTTCTAATTTCTGATAATTAAGCCATTTAAATTTTATCCATAATTTAATTGTTGCCAATTTTTTTTTTTTCGGCAAAATATATGAAAAAAAAAATAAATAAATAAATAAATAAAAAAAAAAAAAGAAGAAGAAGAAGAAAAGAAAAGAAAACGTACATTTATTTTAAATGAGGAAAGTAAATTAGAAAAATTAGAAAATAAATTAGAAATATCAGTCGTATCGTTACAAATAAAGTACCAAATGAAAGGGAAAATTTTGTGAATCCAAAGTATTAAACAGCTTACCAATCGGACAATTACATTTTTTAAAATTAACTAAAGTTTGAATTTTAGGTAGCAACAGCAGAAAATTGTATGGAAATCGTTAGGAGAAATAATAATAAAAAAAATCTGCTTCACATTATGTCACACGTTTTTGACGTGGGATTAAAAATTGCAGTTTTCAAATTTTTAAAAATTTTCTCTCACAAACACAAAAATATAATATACAGACTGTGCACCACAAGACCAACTTGCATTTAAAATTTCATCAATTTGTTTGATTAATAAACAAAAAAGTTACCCTTTTTTTTAAATTAAATTTTATTCTAACATTGAAAAGATTTGTGTGATACGATACATTAAGAATTTGGGTTTTAAAAGATTTTTTAAATAGATTATTTAAACTCTATGAACCATATTTTTATTTTATCAGTTTCATTAATAGATTCTGATAAGCGATTATTTTAGTGTTGAAGTACACCGAACGTTTTTCGAGAAGAAGTTTAATATAGCAACAGCCACTTTAATCAAAGTAGCGCGCCAAAAATATAAAAACATAAATGATTTATTTTTATAGAAAGTTTACAGAAAAAATTCAGTTTTAAAGATAGCAAATTTATTTCAACAAGCAATATTTTAAACCTAAGAACCATTAAAAATATAAGCAGAATATGAAGGATTCTTATGTATAAACGAAAAGGTATCTGATAAAATTATTAGCAAAATAGTCTTCCCCTTTTCATACGAAAAAAAAAAAAAAAAAAAAAATCCATCGCTAATATGGCAACAGAAATTCAAAAGCCGCCAATGGAGCGACATAATAAAATTGTGTAGCACGATAATATTTACCTATTATTTTTATTTTAACACTTTCCAACAAGGTTGTTGAAAAGTGTTTATGACTTCGGTTTGTCTGTCTGTCTGTCCGTCTGTCTGTCTGTCTGTCCGCGCTCTAACTCCCGTAAATATTTATGGAACTTCTTGAAACTGATATATGTTATTCAAGTTTACTATCGGATGTTCCCTATTGAAAATGGAGTTTATACCTCTACTGGTTTGTGTACAGGGACCCTCGAAAATATTTCAAAGCATTGTGTTCAATGAGAGGAATTTCTATAAACCATATTTTCATACCCTTACTGTACACAAATCTTAATAAAATTGAATTATGTTATTTAAGTTCACCATTGGATGTTTCCTGCATAAAATGGAATAAATACCACCACTGATTTGTGTACAGGGACACACAAAAGTATTTCATAGCATTGTGTTCTATGAGAGGCATTTCTATAAACCATATTTTCATAACCTTACTGTGCAAAAATCTTAACGAAATTAAAATATGTTGTACAAGTTCACTATCGGATGTTCCCTTTGAAAATGGAGTTTATACTTCTAATGATTTCTGTACAGGGACCCCCGAAATTATTTCAAAGCATAGTGTTCTATGAGAGGCATTTCTATAAACCATATTTTCATAACATTACTGAACACAAATCTTAATGGAATTGAAATATGTTATACAAGTTTACTTTTGGATGTTCCCTGTTGAAAATGGAGTTTATACCTCTACTGGTTTGTGTACAGGGACCCCCGAAAATATTTCAAAGCACTGGGTTCTATGAGAGGCATTTCTATAAACCATATTTTCATACCCTTACTGTACAAAACTCTTAATGAAATTGAAGTACGTTATTAAAGTTCAGTATCGTATGTTTTCTGTATAAAATGGTGTAAATACCACCACTGATTTGTGTACAGGGACACACAAAAGTATTCCAAAGCACTGCGTTTTATGAGAGATAGTTCTATAAACTAAATTTTTATAACTTTACTTTGCACGTAGATTTATTAAATTGAAATATGTTATTTATAAGCACAAAAGAAATTGCTTTGCATAGAATATAGCATGATTAGCATTAGATTTACAGGGTGGCACAAAAATATCCAGTTATATTAAGAGGTATTAATAAAAAATTGCAAGAATTGCACTTTCGTTTACATTAAGCGTTTTTAACAATTTCTAATATTTTTAGCACTTCCCAACAAGGTTGTAAAATGTTAATGACTTTGGTTCGTCTGTCTGTCTGTCCGTCTGCCTTTCTGTCTGTCTTTCCGCGCTCTAACTCCCGTAAATATTTGTGGAATTTCTTGAAAGTGATATAAGTTATACAAGATCACTATCGAATGTTCCCTATTGAAAGTGGAGTTTATACCTTTACTGGTTTATATACAGGGACACCAGAAAATATTTCAAAGAATTGTGTTCTATGAGAGGTATTTCTATAAATCATATTTTCATTCCTTTACTGTACCCATATCTTAATGAAATTGAAATATGTTATTCAAGTTCAGTATTGAATGTTTCCTGTATAAAATGGATTAAATACCACCACTGATTTATATACAGGGGCACCCGAAAGTATTTCAAACCACTGTGTTCTATGAGAGGTATTTCTATAAATCATATTTTCATAAATTGACTGTACACATATCTTAATAAAATTGAAATATGTTATTCAAGTTTACTATTAGATGTTTCCTGTATAAAATAGATTAAACACCATCACTATTTTATATACAAGGACACTCAAAAATATTCTAAAGCATTGTGTTCTATGAGACATATTTCTATAAATCAAATTTCAATAAATTTACTTTCCACGAAGATTTAGGAAATTGAAATATGTTATTTATATGCACAAAAGAATGTTTTACATAGAATATAGCATGATTAGCATTAGATTTACAGGGAGACACAAAAATATTCTGTTACATTAAGAGGTATTAATAAAAAATTGCTAGATATATACTTTCGTATACATTAAGCGTTTTTAACACTTTCTAACATTTTTTTAAGTGTGAATGTGATACCAATTTGTGTATCTATCGGTTTGTCCGCCTGTCTGTCTTCCCGCGCTCTAACTCCTGTAAATAAGTATGAAATTTTTTGAAACTGATATATGGGTCATTCTCAGATAATGGTAAATATTGGTTTCAGAAAAAAATTAAAAAAAAAAAAATTGTTTTAATTTTTGATTTTTTTACATTAATGCAATTATCCATGTCTGCTATAGAGGAAAAAATTACCAGCAGAGATCAATTGCCTTAATTGCAGATTAATTAATTTTTTAATTTCCATTGAAACATGGTAATGACATTTGTGAACATGGTAATGACATTTGTGAACATGGTAATGACAGGCAGAACCACAGAAATGCCAATGGCGAAATAATTACACATTTATTTATGGATAGCTGTATTTATCATTCTAATTTGTAACAGAAAAATTAAAATGTCTAGATGATGCATAGTGGTGAGATTTTTTGAAATAATTTTCACTATACGAATCCTATAGCTGTCTGTTTTAAGAGGCGACATAAAGTGATTTACACTTTACAGTCCAACAGTCATTACCATGTTCCTAGACATCATTACCATGTTCCTAGAAATCATTATCATGTTTTCAGAACACCTTGGTAATGATCACCTTGGTAATGACTTTTTTAATGTTAAGCATATTTATGGCTAAATTATAGCAATTAAAAGCTAATGCAATATTTATTCTGTATGTGGTCCCAAAGATCTTTATAAATCATCCAGTAAATTCAAATTTATTAATTGTGTATTTCCATAATAATGGACTTTGTAATGACACACAATAAGTAAACTGACTATAATTTTAGAACAAAAACAGCAAAATGAAATAATTCGTATTTACTTAAACTAAAAAAAACTTGTCTGCTTGTAAGGGCATGAAACACTTTACTTTTGACAGGTTGATAATTATGACAGCACCATCTAGTAGTGAGGTACTGAAAAAAAACTTACACACCTTGGTAATGACAATTACCCTCAGGGACAAATTTTAAATAAGAATAATTAATAGATTTCTTTTTTTTATGCCTAAAAGTAGAAAAGTGAAATATACCTAGCAAATTGTTAGCTTTGTTTAAATTTTTTTCAATTCTTTAAAATAAAGGTTCAAATAAAAAGTTTGGAGTTTGGGACAAGCCTTGGTAATGACATTTACAGCTTTAAAAATTTTTTAAATATTGAAATTTTACTTTTTTTGGTATTCAAATTACTGCACAGTGTAGTGCTTGAAAAGAATTGTTGAAAAATTTTTTTAATTTTCATAGCTGATTTGCTCAAGTAACATTTTTTAGCCAAGAACACAAAATTTACCATTATGTGAGAATGACCCATATGTTATTCAAGTTCAGTATCGGATGTTCCCTGTTGAAAATGGAGTTTATAGCTCTACTGGTTTGTGTACAGGGACACCCGAAAGTATTTCAAAGAATTGTGTTCTATGAGAGGTATTTCTATAAACCATATTTTCATACCTTTTCTCTACAATATCTTCATGAAATTGAAATATGTTATTCAAGTTCACTATTGGAAGTTTCCTATATAAAATAGATTACGTACCATCACTAGTTTATGTACAGGGACACTTAAAAGTACTCCAAACCATTGCGAATTTTAATAACTTTACTTTCCACGAAGTTTTAGGAAACTGAATTATGTTATTTATATGCACAAAAGAATGTTTTGCATAGAATATAGCATGGTTACCATTAGATTTACAGGTTGACACAAAAATATTCAGTTATATTAAGAGCTATTAATAAAAAATTTCTAAAATTGTACTTTCGTTTACCTTAAGCGTTTTTGACACTTTCTATCATTTTTTTAGTGTGAATATAATTTCAATTTGTGTATCTGTCTGACTGTTCTTCTGTCCGTCTGTCTGTCTCTCTGTCTGTTTTTCTGCGCTCTAATTCTCGTAAATATTTATGGAATTCCTTTAAACCGACATATTTTATTCAAGTTCACTATAGGATGTTCCCTATTGAAAATGGAATGAATACCTCTTCTGGTATGTATACAGGGACACCCAAAAGTATTCGAAAGCATTGTGTTCTATGAGAGGAGTTTCTATAAACCATATTTTAATACATTTAATGTATAGAAACTTTAATGAAATTTTAATATGTTATTTAATTCCCTATCGGATGTTTCTTATGTAAAATAGAGTACATTTCTAACTGGTTTGTGTACAGGGACACTTGAAAATATTCCAAAGCATTGTGTTGTAAGAGAGTTATATTTATAAACCAAATTTTAATAATTTTATTTTCCACAAAGCTTAATGCAATTAAAATATATTATTAGTATGCACAAAAGAGTGTCTTCTATGTAATATAGTACTGTTAGCATTAGATTTACAGGGCCACACAAAAATACTCAGTTACATTAAGAGCTATTAATAAAAATTTGCTGGAATTGCACTTTTTTTTACATGAGCGTTTTAACACTTTCTTATAATTTTAGTGGGAATATGATTTCAATTTCTGCATCTGTCTGTCCGATTGTCTATCTTTCTATCTGTTTGTCTCCGGCTCCTATCATGTGTGAATATTTTGAGAATTTTTAAAAAATGATACACTCAAGTTCCCTATGGAATGTTCCCTATTTAAAATGCCATTGATAAGTCCTGTATGACTAGTTTGTTTACAGGGACAACAACAAAAAAAAAAAAAAAAAAAAAAAGTCACTGTATTGCGTTTTAGGACAGAGTTTTTTAAAAGTTTTATTTAAAAATCTTTCTACTATAAAAATCATAAAAACATTGGTATTGTTAATATTCTAAAATATTGTTTTGTACAGAATATGATATGATTAACTTTCAGGTTTACAGGCTACAGTAAAATATTCAGATAGATTAAAAGCTGTAATTATAATCTAACGGCTGCATTTTCTTTTGCGTTAAGCCTTTTTCACACTTTTCAAAATGCCTAAGCGTAATTTTAAAATCAATTAGTCTATCTGTATGTTTTGCAGTCCTTTTGTTTGTTGTGCTATAACATAGGCAAAGAATATTAAAAGTTATTCGATACAACAATTACGTACAGTTGGAAAGTGTTACTAATCAATGTGTACGGCATGATTTTTCTTTCTTGTTTTATACTATAATAATCACTATGCTAATTACCATACAAACAAATGAGACTTTGTGTGTTACTGTACTTGCACGCTGTCAAACAGAAATATTTGATTTATTCAAATTAATATTTAAATAAATACATAAAAATAAAAATATGTTTAATGGGAAATAAATATAAAAATAAAAAGATTCGTTGTCTAAAATATGGCAGTCACAGGGGATTAAGTGTAAAATGGTGACAAAAATACAAAAGTCGTCAAAGTGAACTATATTAAGGCTGTACTATAATCAAGTTTACAAATCATGAATTATATATAACCACAAAAAATTAATTGTCTCATGAGTCAGACATTGCCGGTCATAGCATATTGTAATATTTGGCGTGAAATTGATGTTATTTTATGGTTGATTGGATAAAAAATATAAGCATAGGAAATAACGTAAAAGTAAATATTATGTGCACCACGTATTGTGTTGTTCAAGAGTAACTGGGATTCAAATATAAAAGGGATACTCCAATTTTGTCGATACTATCTATTTCGAAACTGTTTTATAGTAAGCACCTACGTGGAAGCTCATGTAAACCATTGTCGCAGATAATAGGGACAAGCGCCCGAGTTTCAGCGGATGACCAAATCGCTGCCGAAGGCAGCAGGGACCTGAAGCGAGCTTTTGAGCAATTTAATTATTTTATTTTATTTCATATTTATAAAGCTATATAGAAAAGAGTTTCCTTTAATTTTAGTGACCAGCGAAGCGGGCAAAGCCTGCTAGTATATATAAGAGCATGCTCTATAAAAAGTATACTCTTTTAGATGGTGCCAAAAAATGTCATATTAACAATTTACTCTCAAGTTTTCAAAATTAAAAAGCCTTTAACACACTAGAAGAAAACAAATAACACTGGATAAAAAATATAAGCATAGGAAATAACGTAAAAGTAAATATTATGTGCACCACGTATTGTGTTGTTCACGAGTAACTGGGATTCAAATATAAAAGGGATACTCCAATTTTGTCGATACTATCTATTTCGAAACTGTTTTATAATAAGCACCTACGTGGAAGCTCATGTAAACCATTGTCGCAGATAATAGGGACAAGCGCCCGAGTTTCAGCGGATGACCAAATCGCTGCCGAAGGCAGCAGGGACCTGAAGCGAGCTTTTGAGCAATTTAATTATTTTATTTTATTTCATATTTATAAAGCTATATAGAAAAGAGTTTCCTTTAATTTTAGTGACCAGCGAAGCGGGCAAAGCCTGCTAGTATATATAAGAGCATGCTCTATAAAAAGTATACTCTTTTAGATGGTGCCAAAAAATGTCATATTAACAATTTACTCTCAAGTTTTCAAAATTAAAAAGCCTTTAACACACTAGAAGAAAACAAATAACACTGCTCGGCATGAAGATTGCCCTCCAACACCCTTTTGGCAAATTCTTAGGTAAAATGACCTCCTGAATCCGAATATGACGTCCATTTTGCCCCATAATCCACCGTTTTTTAGGGTCTGCACCCTATTTTTATCACTTTTCGGTAATTTTATGGCTAGAAATTTTATTTTCAGGGGGGGGGGGATTATTTTAACTGTTAAATATCTCCTGCCCTAACAACACACCTGTCCACAAAATATCCTGAGGAGGTCCATAGGATTTCCCTTTTATCCACAGGACATCCTGAGGATGCCTTTTGGAGAAAATGTGTTGTTAGGGTGAGGAGCTACAAAAATGGAAAATACTAGAACATCAACATTTGCGGCAAGGGGGGATTTGTCACTGAAATTATGCATTATATTTATTTCTTATATATTTTTTTTTGATCTATGATTAAGTAGTTATATCTAGGGCAACTAAGGCGCCCGTTGAAAAATGAAAATTTCATTTTAGTTATTTCTCACTTCAAATAATTCATATGCTAGCAAGCCCGCTCGAAATTTTCGCACTTTATTTATCTCTTCGTTACCTTTAAAATTTAAAAAAAAATTTATTATTTTATGGACGTCATTTTTTCATATGCATGAGAGAAATAATATAAGATAAAAAATATAGATAAAGAATATATATATTCTTTCAAGTGAAAGCTTATTTCTTTTTATGCTGGAAGAAAAAAAAAAGAAATTGGAAACAATTAAAAATTTAAATGTCTATTTTAAAGCTTCTATTTTCCTATTTTAAATAATTTTAAAAACTCTAATCACAAATTCCTTACAAATAAGGTACCAAATGAATGGGACGATTTTTCTGAATCCGTCGGATGAAACATCTTATCGATCGGACATTTAGAATTTTTAAAATTAACTAAAATATGAAAATTAGGTGGCAACTTGTGTTCACACATAGGCAGAGACCAAGGAAATCTCATTAGCCTAAAGCGTGACAGAATCAGGCACTGATGAGTGTAACTATTTACGCTGATGCTATTTATTAAACATTATACATATATATATATATATATATATATTTGTTTTTAAGTGTTAAATTAATTCTTTTTCATTCTCCAAATCAAATTAAAGGCCATAAAATTACCAAACAGTGATAAAAATTGGGGATGAGGGTCGTGTCTTGAGAAAACGGTGGGTGACTTTGCTAATTGGTAGCCATATTCGGATTCAGGAGGTCATAAATAGGAATCAGAAAAAACGGTATCAAGGGTTCATTTTTCTTTTCAGCGAAGTGTAATTCCACATAGTTTATAAAAATTAAAAATATAAGTGAAACAATTACAGAAGGAATTATTGTTTTCTGTGTTTCTTTAGGATAAAATGAAGACAGTTGTGTTAGAAAAGGGGATTTGCTTTGCATTTTTGTCAATGCAAATTCTGTATCATTAACTTTGACAACTTAAATCTTTGTTTTAATGAAATAAGTAATATTTAACTGCACACGCGTGAATCGGCAAATCGCTTCTTCAAGAGAAGACTAATTTTAATAAATTTTGTTTCTCCTATCTGATCCTGGAGTAATAGTCACGTGACGTGACGTATTTTTTTCTCTTTCCAAAGAGATGCATTTTCGAACATTAGATTGTTCTGTCAGTCTCTTTCGTACTGTGTAACAAGCTATGAAAGTTAAATTAAATGTATTTATGTGATTATAAATATGATTTGCTTGGCCTCGGTTTTAAACCTTCAGTCTACCAATATTTTAGCATAATTTGCAATAGATAAAATACTGGTGAAGTCTTTCAATAGTGGATAATTTTATATCATACACATTATTGCAATGCTCTTAAGAAGATAAGCACTGTGATACGATAAATTAATAGAAATGTATAGTAAAAAATATTAAAGCGTTAACTTCCTGAATCACTTTTAATAATTGTGATTCTCTGTTTTAAATAATTACACAGGTCTTCAAAACTGAAGTTGACAAAATTTGATTTGATGATTTTAGCTGAACTTCATGTTTTTTAATGTGCTGAAACCGAAAATGCAGCCCATGTTTCTCTGTCACGTATAGATTTTTACCAATACAAGTTGCTTACCGACTCAATTTCTTACATATACCATCATAACAATAGGTTGGTTGGTTAGTTGGTATGGTTTTACGTCACACTAATGCTGCGCTATTACAACAATTGGTATCTATGATTAATTAATCATAAAAACATACTATAAAACTTACCTTAAAATTATATTGGTGAAAGAGTAATGAAAGAAATTATATAGGTAGGCATCCTGTATTGACAAAAATCTATACATGATAGAGAAAAACTGACTTCATTTTCGGTTTCAGTACGCCAAAAAACATAAAGATCAATAAAAATTGTACACGTCGACCTGTGTAATAATATTTTCGAACTAATATTATTATCTGCTTTTTATCTAATGATTTAAAACTGCGTGAACGCAATACTACACAATTCGTGAGTCCGATTTATTTTTCTTATAAAAAGTAGTTCGATATCATACTTATTCCCCAAAATAAGTGAAGTATTAATTCCAGGTAGAAATGAAACATATACGTATACGTAAATGCCAACATTTTAACTTATTCCGGAGTGTTTTAAGCCCCGCCTTTATTTCGCCCCACTTTATTTATAGAAGAATTTTCTCCAATATATAACTTCCATGTAGTGAGAAAAAAATTACTTTTAAAAAGATAAGTGGTATGAAGACAGGGCTACAAACACTCCGAAATAAATTATAATATTGGTATGTATGCCTATGTTCACTACTCAAAAGGCATTTCTAGTAAAATTTACGTTTTTATGTGCTTTAACATTTATATAAAATTTTATAGTCAATTTAGGATAAATATAACAAAATATATGCCACTTTATGATAGTTTATGTTTTAAAAAAATAAAAACTTTACCTTAAAGAAATCATGTAATTTTTTTTTAAATATATAAAAAACTAAAATGTACATACTTGCCAACATCCTAATTAATATTCCGTAGTGTTATTAATCCCGCCCTTTTTTTTCGCACCAGTAAATTTTTAGAGTAATATTCTCCAAATGCAATTACGATTAAATAAGAAGAAAAATACTCTAAAAAGATATTGGTATGAAAAAGAAAGCGAAGATAGCAATACTACGAAATATTGATTAGTGCAAAGGAAATATTCTTATTCTTTGCAGCGTTGCATATTAGAAGATTGTCGTAGCTGCTGAGCTTTCCTGTTCGCTTCTTATACGCTTTTCCCCCATAATTTGCTCCTTTCTTTATATAATTTCCCACAACACTCTCCCTTCTTCCGATTCGGCGTCCGATTTCAAGATTGCTAAAGCCTTTACTACGCATAAAGTCGACTTTTATCCTCTTGTCTACTGCCAAAGTTTTCCCTCTGGCCATCCTGAACAAACTCCGTAAATTTTGCACCACTCAAGCATTAAAACTGTTTTTAGAGAACTTTAGAAACACGTCTATCTGTGATTTAATTTCCTGTGGTTCTGTTAAATTTTAAAGTCAAAATACACGGTGCGTTTAATTTCGCGCAACAAACGTAAAACAGTGAAAAATAAGAAAATGTTTAAACACTCATTTATATAAGCTTGCATGAGCCTAAACATACGTGATCAAAGCACCTTATTCAGTTGTTAGGTATATGCAATAACTGTAAGTCGCATTCCTTCTTTAAAAATTTTAAAAATTGTATTTTTTGTTATTAGAAAAGGTGCGTTTATATTCATGAAACGCATTATATGTAGTTCAGTGAATCGTAATATTTTCAAGTCCTTTTGTGCATCCCTTTGAGAGAACTATAAACGATTAGTTTGCAATATCAAACATTTATTTTTATTTATTTATTTTATATCTTATTCGGTTTAACACTACGAAAACGAAATTGAAATAGTGTTAGCCAAAAGACCGCAATGAATAAAAATTCTACTTTGTATAATGGTAAGAACAGTTCCACATGAATGTAAATCTGTATGGTTCTTGCGATAAAAATTTATAACATGCCTACCAATTTATATCTTAATCAGATATACAGTATCGGATATAGATATATAGATATATATCGGGTATCGACACAATCATGCTTCAAATAATTTCATTCAATATTGGTCGCAATGATGAAGGTTTTATTTTTGTGTCCCTTTAAATTAACCATATGTCTTGTACTTATCTAAATCTATAGTAATCGTCCTATGGTGACCTATAACCTACCTACCAACTTTTGTTTCAACTGGACAGAGCGTTTAGACGTTATTGTAATTTAAATAATTCAATCCGTAGACTGTAATGATAAAGAGTTTTTCTTCTTGTCCCTGCAAAAACACTACTAAGCATCAAATACTTATAAATCTATACAGTTCGTGCGACGATGACGCATAAAATTTCTAACAAATTCTGCTTCAATTGCAAAAGACATTTATATACTATCGCTGTTTGAACAATTTGAGTTCATAGAACGTATTGTTAGAGAATTTTTATGTGTGTCTCTGTAAAAACTATAAGTGGTAAACTCACCAAAATTTATACAGATCGTGGGGCGGTGACCTATAATATGCATACCAACTTTCAACTCAATTAATCCCTACGTTTAGACAGTGTTATAATGTTCATTCACGTACATACACATATATACATACACACCCACATACATACATACATACATTACCGTAAATTAGCAAAAATGAACTCACGAGACCTCAAAACGTATAGATACACCAGAATCTCAAAGTCACATTTTTCATAATTACCAGGCTTTCCTTACATAATGTAAGTTCCTATTTTTCATAATTACCAGGCTTTCCTTACATAATGTATGTTCCGAAAGTAAAGGCACATTCATTAAATATATTACAAAAAAAAAAAAAAAAAAAAAAAAAAAAGTCATTCAGTTCGTTAGTTTTTATAAAAAATGTATTAAAAGGTAGAACATATTAATTTATTAAACTTCTCTTTAAAAAGGAACATGACTCGAAATTTTTTTTTTAATTCCTTTACCAGTGCTTTATATAGTCGAAAGATAATCTAAATGAATATTTTTACGATCACCTAGTAAAGTATAACACTTTATAAAATAAACGTTATAAAATATATTTTACTTAACATTAGAAATGTTTATAAGTATTTCGATTAAGTTAGCATAAATATTTTCAAAAAATACAAATGATTCTGGTAATAGTAAAATAATGCACTTAAAGGTTGGTGTCGCAAGGGGAAAATAAAAAACTCCTGTTTTAACACCATAAATTAGGGGGGAGGAGGAATTCACAACAACTGTTTTGTGTCAAAATAAGAAGGTGACATAAAAAGAATAAAAAAAAAAGAGCCGGTATTCTATATAATACTTTTGCGACAAAAATTACAAAACAAAACGAGGGGATAAAAGAAGGCGAGACAGTTATAAATAAACAGATATGATTAACGGAAAAGAAAGAAAATTCAAGAAATAAAAAGCTATGATCAAAAGAATGCTATGTGAATAAACAACAATCATCAGAGATGAAAAGCGCCGAATAAATATTGTTACAAAATTGTAAATAATTGTGTTTATTTCTGTATAAATTCTTTCAAAGAGGCTTAGTAAGTTGATAAAGTGCTAATTTTGTGCATTTCTAGTCGTTTTAGCGTTGAAATAGCCTTATTTTCCCTTAAAAACGCATTAAAAAGCCCCAGTAATGCAGGTAATGGATTTGGCGCCAAATTTGGCGACTTTTTCCCACCTTGGTGATTTTTTGGCGACCTTGGCGAGAAAATCCTTATATGGGATATACCAAATATGGAAGCTGTAAGTTGATTGGTTGACCACTTTCTAGAGTTTTCTCGAAAAATCTGTGTTCCATGGAACAGTATATAAGGAAGCGCTTTCTCGCCAAGGCAGTTAGTTCAGTTTAGTCTGTGATCAGAGTCGGTCAGCTTGCATTGAGCCTCTTCGAAAGAGACTTGCTTTAAGTGTTATTGCTATACAGTTTATACTGTGGATTTGCTATTGACAGCTGTTGTTTAAGCTGTGTTTACTGGTCGAATTGAAGCTGATACTTGGTTCATTGACCTGTATTTTTCTGGAACTTTCTGTGAATAAATTACTGAATTTTTGTACGTTTGGCCTTTCATTCTCGGACAGCTTACGAACCCCCAAGTACGCAACAATATATTTAATAATTTTTGAGTTTTTAAATACGTAAAAAAATCAGAGAAATTTCAAAGGGGAGAAGAAATAATGTTTACTTCAGAAAAATGAAAACTACAACATTATTGAAGCTTAGGAAAGCAATAGATGATTTAAATAATTCTTCATTAAAAACATCCAGACAGTGTGTTCATTTATTCTAAATTTTAACCTTGTCCTAGCATAAGAAATATAACTTATATTTCATGGTGACTAAGGGGTGAAACAAACACCAAAATGGTTATCAACGAGGAATGAAATCTTTGAGAAGAAGATTTAAATTAGCTAATGGGTTTGACTTGCAAATACTTGTCAGTTTTTATAATTAAATATATCGTTATTATTATTGTTGTTGATGTTGTTATTGCAAATAATCGTAGAAGTATTAATATAACATTTCTAAAAACCCTTCATATCTTTTACGATTATCTCGCAAATAAAAATTGTCTTAAAATAAAATTTATAAACAAGAAGTAAAAGACAAATTAAAATATAAAAGTTTTAAATATTTAAAATAACATCATACTTGTAAGCATACACTTTAACGAATACTATAGTGAACTATTCATGTCAAAACATAATTTAACAAAATGTATATCTCTAAATTAAAAGCCCGTTGCATATATTTATTCATCTTTTACTGAGTATAAATATGCCAAAAGTTTAAACATGGATATAGTATACAAAATGTCTCTCTGCAAACGCTATTAAGACAAATTATATATGAAATCCATTAAAAGTAATGCACTTCCGCAATAAGATTATATTTATTAGTAGTTAGCAAGAGCGAAAATTAGAGATACTTTCTGTAAAATAATACAAAAGTTAAACATGTACATTTAAAGTTTCAGAAATAGTTTAAAGGTCTCCATAAAATTAATTTCATTTCACTTTCATTTGTTAGCATGTTCTACATTTAAGAGAATTTTAAAGAATTAGCTGAAGTAGTGTATTGTGCATGTATTACGCTGCAAAACATTTTTATAAAAATATGTATAGAAAATTTTTTAAAGAATTAAATTAATTTTGCAAATATTTTAAAAAACTATGAATAGAATTTTAATAATAATTAAATGATCATTTAAGGAAATGTATAAGCACATATTTATGTATATACACCTAATTTAACTGTGCGAACATCCTTTAGACCAATGAATGTGCAACATAAATTTCCGTAAAACTGAAAACACTTTTTTAATGAAAATTTTAAATAACCGGGCGTTAACTTACTTCCGTATAATTAAATTACATATAGAAGAGAATTAATTTTTACATCTATCCTTTTAAACGCAGAACTTACTAACCAGGCATATTGAAAATTAATAGTCTTATAAATTACAAATATTTTCAGTTAAATATTATTTCTTCTCAAAATATTTTATAGACAATAATAGAAATTTTATAAAATTATTGAAATAATTTTACTCTGCTCAGTATGTGAATATTGTTACGAAGGGGTAACAATGTTTTAATTGTTATTAAAAACAGTAGAGATGGAATCTTAATTTTTATTTGTCATTCTAAGACTTATCTACATAAACTTCATCCAAAATTGTATATTTCATACAGTGTTTCATGAGTTTCAGAAGGCCTTCATTTTATAATGGAGTGTATGTAGATTCCTTGAAACAAAACAAACACTGGCAGTTGCAATTTATATCAGTATGTACGTAAAAAGCATTTAATATGTAATTTACGCAGATACTTCAGTTATTTCATGGTAATTTTTAGAACACTGCGATATAAATTAATTTTCGTATAAATTTATTTCATAAAAATGTCTGTGATTTCGTTTAAATTATGAAAGATTTGAAAAAATATCTGGCCTATTTTCAGTTATAGTACGTTAACAAGCTCGATTGTCTAAACAAATCTTTTCACGTAATTAAATGCTTAACATTCCTTAAGTACGCATGTAAAACTCAAATAACACTGCTCTGCAAAAAAAAAAAAAAAAAACTGATACCATTCTTACATATTCTTACGTAAAATGACCTCCTGAATTCAAATATGACACCATTTTGCCCAATCAACCACCGTTTTCTCGATACACCTCCTCCCTCATTTTTATCATTATTTGGTAACTTCCTTCATACCCATCAGTTTGATTTGGAGAGGAACGATGATTTTTTTAACCGTTAAATGTCTTCTGACCTGAGGAGCTACAGAGGTAGAGATTTCTAAAACACGAACATTTGTAGTAAGGAGGAAATTTGAAGGGATTTGTGCACAGAAAACAAAAGAAAAACAATCAAATTCTGTTTCTTTTGTTTTTCGCAATATTTCTCTTATTTTTAACATATTCCAGCTTCCGTTTTTTATTTTCGTACCAAAACACCCCAAATAATAAAAATTATACAGTGAAAATTTTTTCAAAATGTTAGTGAGTGGAGTAAAGTCCCTCGCAAGAAAGTTTGACTGATTCACTGTACGACGTTTGCTTTCAATAAATCCCACGGTAAATGTTTTGGGCAGTAAAACATGAACACTAAAATATACTCTTTTGACACGTGTTAAAGATACCCTCACAAGATCACCACCGTCGAGAACATCATGAAATTCTCTTTCTTATCGCCAAACGCGTACTAAAGGTACTTAACGACTGACGACTGCAGTGATAAGAGCAATAACCTTTAACACCTGTGAAAGCAGGAGATTTTACTGTTCATGTTTTACTGCCCAAAACATTTAACGTGGGAGTTATTGAAAGCAAACATCGTACAGTGGATCAGTCACACTTTTTTGCAAATGTTTTGAGACTTCACTCCACTCACCAACATTTTGAAAAACATTTTACTGTATAATTTTTATTATTTAGGTTGTTTTGATAAGAAAATGGCAAAGTGGAAGCTGGAATATGTAAAAAATAAGAGCAATATTGCTGAAAAAAAAGAAACAGAAACAGAAACAGAAACTGATTGTTTTTATTGATTTTATTTGAGAAGGGCGGTAACCCCCCCCCCCCCCCTGACATAGAATTATACATCTATACCATATCATATTCTATACAAAACATTATTTTAGAATATTAACAATAAATATGAATATCCTTATGACTTTTACAGTATTAAGTTATTTAAATGTAATTTATAAGAATATCTGTCCCAAAACGCAATACATTGGCATTTTTTGTGCGTTCCTGTCCATAAACCAATTGTAGAGAATTAATTAATGCCATTTTAAATAGGGAATATCATATAGTAAACCTGAATAACATATATCATTTCTGAAAATTTCTGAAATACAGACGCTGGGGGCGGGCAGACGGTCAGATGGACAAAAAAAAAAAAAAAAAAAAAATGCAAATTGAAATCTTATTCACAGTTAAAAATTGTTAGAAAAGGTTTAATGTAAACGAAAATGCAATTCCAGCAAAATGTCCAATAATAACCCTTAACGTAACTGAATATTTTTGTGTGCCCTGTAAATCTAATGCTAATCGTACTGTATAGTATAGAATGCATTCTTTTGTGCATATGAATAACATATTTCAATTTCATTAAGATTTATGCAAAGTAATTAAATTTTGGTTTATAGAAATATCTTCACATAGAGGAAGCTTGCTTAGGAATATTTTCGGGTGTCCCTGTATACAAACCAGTGATTGTGTTTGCTCCATTTTCTATACAAAATATCCGATATAAAACTACAATAATGTATTTCAATTTTATTAATATATGCATAAATTAAAGGTATTAAAATATGGTTTATAAAAATACCTCTCATAGAACACAATGCTTTGGAATACTTTCGGGTGTCCCTGTGCACAACCTAGCAGAGGTATTCACTCCATTTTCAATAAGGAACATCCGATAGTGAACTTAAATAACATATATCAGTTTCAGAAATTTCTATGAATATTCACGGGAGTTAGAGCGCAGACACACGGAAAAACGGATGGACAGACAGACAGATCGAAGTCATTAACACTTTTCAATCTTGCTGGAATTGTTAAAAAGCCGAGGTCATTAAATTTATCAACCATTATGGAAAGTGGTAAAAATAAAGCGCGAAAATTTCACACGGTTTTGCTAGTCTTTTAGTTTTTTTCCTCTCTTAACGTGTTTTAATTTGCAGGTGACCCCTAAGAAATTTAACTATTAAATTTTTTAACAATACGAAATTATGTAAATTTGCATTAAATTCTTAAAACTGTTGATTTTACGTGTTTGAACTATTTTAATTGCTATTTTAAAATAAAGGATCTTTTTTTTAATTTTTCTCATCTCATAGATAACCCCCTAAAGTGAGCCACTTGGCGTCGAAAAATAGATGCCAAAATTGAAGAAAAAGTGGTGTAAGTCATCATTTTCAAATTGCAATAACTCGGCGAGATTTTGACTTTGATAAATGATTTTTTTTTTTTTTTGGCTTGGTAAATATTTTTCTAAATATAAGTCACATGATAGGAGGGGCTGTATAAAAATTAAATTTCCAATTTAATATGTATACAGCCCCTTTGACAAAAGAAATGCCATATCTGTAATCTACTCTTAATTTGCTCTAATTTTGTAATTGGATGTATGTTTCTATCTTTCTTAGTTTACGAGATAATTGCTGTCACATCTATTTTGAATCACCCGGTATATTAGTTATCGCGTGCATGCGTTAGGTTAAGTTGTTTCTGCTGTAAAATTGATAAAATTTTAATTTTAAATTTAAAAACTCTGGAAAAAATAATGGCAAACTTTCATATTCTATTGAAAACATAAACATTTCATTTCAGAGAATGATCTTTACACAATAAAAATCAAACTAATATATTAATTAAAAGGAAAATGCTAAATATTCAGTCACAATTTGAAGCCAAATTTGTTTTCAAATGTCTAAATAAAGTATGTGATATAAGATACTCATATGTTGCAGCGGAATATACTTCATATCTGTCATCCTTGGTGGAAAGAAATATCGCCAACTTATCTGGCGAACATATTTAATTCCTTTCAAAAATCATGGTTATTTTAACAACTTATATTAAGAGAGTAATGAATAATATGAAACAATATTTCGTACAATACATATTACAAAAATACACATCTGGCATGTACATTTTCGTATTACGTTTCTGATCGCCAAATAAAAATAAAACGCCAAGAACAACAGAGTTTTGAAATTTAAAATTAAAATTTTGTCAATTTGACAGCAAATTAACTCAATCTAACACATGCAATCTAATACATATTTATACCTAAATATGGGGATTAAAATCGGGAAATAATTTTCCTCGATTTTTAATAATTTTTTACAAAAAATACAATGGGCTATTAATATATAAAATATTTTTCTTGCATCCACGGACGGTCAGTGATGTCACACTTCGCTTGCATATAGCGTCACAGCGTGCTAAGTATTCCAATAAGCATAAAATATTCATCCATTGTTCAACAATTAATTATTGAAGAAAGAAAAAATAATGAAAATTAAAAAGAACGTGATCTGTTTGAAAAGAGAACGAGAAGTAAAAAAAAATCTCGGGTGTTCTATGAATTGGAAGTTGGATATTTTTCTCTCTTGAGTGATGGTTGGGAGAAATGTTCTCCAGCCTTTGGCGATTATTTAACTATATGGCTTGTTTAAATACATGTGAAATATAGTGTGTAAATTAAGAAGTGAAATTAAACTGTATATTTATTTTTTAAAAGGTTCAGTTATTTCATACGAAATACATTATAGAAATTCAAAGCGGTCTGTTTAGTACTAACGACGTACGTTGCAAAGTACATTGAACTTTGTTATCTTACGTTATTGATTTCAAGACTTATGCAATTCATCTTTATAATATTAAAATGCGAGGTAAGAGAAAGTTGTGTGAGTAACACACCAGATTATTTTTCAACCACTTGTATAAAAATATTTTTTATTTTATTTGTTGCGTTATTTTGAAAATAAATCTATTAGAATAACTTTTATAGTCGAACTTGTTGACATTTGATTGCGCATAAATATTTTTATTCAGCATTTAAATTTGATGATTCCTGAAGATGGATCCAATAAAAAGTTTGATCGATTTAATAATAATAACAATAAAATAATAATATTAATATGCACTTATGTTTCATAGTTGCAAGTCTATTGATTTCGGCGGGAGAATTTATACAAGAAATTTTTTGCAACAATTTTCAGTTTAGTTAATCGCTGAAAAATAATAGTATCTTCGTCTCTTAAAATATACTTGTACTAAATCTGATTTAAAAATTCAAAATGTTGGCAAGTATGATTTTTTTCTTACACATGTATAAGATGGGTTTTAGCTTATAAGGCCAGACAAAACGAAGTTATTAACACTTGTCCTACTTGTTGGAAAGTGTTAAAATTTATTCATGAAAAGTTCTGATTGAAAATTCCTTGTAGGATTACTTTTAAACTGTAATTCAATAGTGAGGAAAATTACAATTTTTTAAATCCTTTAACAGCTTAGAATACATAAATTTACCGACCGATTAAAAAAAAAAAAAAAAAAAAAAAAAAAGCATAAATTCGACAAGAATATTTCATTTCATTAAATTTACAGAGTTTATAAGTTTCCGCTTTTAGATAATCAGAATTTATATATAACGTCTTTTATAAACAACACAGCATTTGAAATCTTAAAAACATACAAATCTATTTTTAAAATTGACTAATTTGCATATTTTTCCAATGTATGCTATTGTGAATCAAATATATATACAAAAATAATTATATAATGCTTGCTGTCGTATGATGCTTAATCTTGAAATGTTTGTCGCAGCTGGAAACACATGATTTCATAAATGTTCTGAGTTAAATATTAATGAAAGGTATTTCGAGGATAATTATATTTTGCCCATGACAATTTAATAACCAGTTTCGTGAATTTCAATATAAGTGAAATGGATATCATGAGTGGTAATATTTCTTTTCACTATTCAGAAGATATGCCTGATAGTCCTGTTGATGAAATACCGTCTAGTTGCACTAGCTCAAGCTTAGAAATAAGCTATTTCTTATAGCCAATGGTATTTAGATGTAAAATATATTAAATTATGCATCGAAGTTTTATAATGGTCCATGTCAAATAAACCACAACAACAAAATAATAATAATAATAAATAAATAAATAAAATAAAAATAACCTAACCCTTTCAGATCTTTATGTAATTGAGCTTTTTCATTTGTTCTTTAGAGAAATGAAAGTATACTTATTAATAAGTTCCTATCTCTTTTATTGTTTGATGCTGCAACAAGGCTGCAAAAATGGGCGAAAAACTCAAATTTCAAAGTTCTTCAAATACAAATACACTTATTTTTATTTTTATTTATTTATTTATTTATTTTTTATTAGGACTGAGGGCCTATTAGTCTCAATCTGGGATTTTTGCGTTGTCGTTTTCGATAGTTGGACATTTATCGAAATCTAAAATTTATCGAAAATATAACTGAATAATTTCAAAGCGATGTTATAATTGGTAAGAAAAAAAAAAAATAATAGTCCTCCGTCCTAAACTAAATTCTGCTTTTGTCAGAATTTCATCAAAATCTTTTTTTTTTTTTTTTTTTTTTTTTAAGAAAAAGAAAAGAAAGTTAATAATAATCAGTATCGTTACAAGAGATATCGAAAAAGTTTTTTTTAATAATTTTAAATTAGGAAATAAATAGTGCGCGTGCAATAATATGAAATAAAAAATAAAATAAAAATATGAATTTAATGATTTGATTTTTATATAAAACATGATCGCGTGCTATCTTAAAAAGTAGATGTAAAATTTAAAGTTTAATTTTCTTGTCAACAATTATAAATTAAAGTAAATAATTTAATGAATGTTTAGAAGTTAGAATTTCTAATTTTATATTATTATTAATTTATTTTATTTTATTTATTTTTTTTGCCGGTGAGAGACTTGCTTCTATATTAATAAAAAAAGTATTTGTCTGTATCTTTGCCTGTGTGCGACGTAGAGGAAAACCCTATGACACGTGCAGTTATATTTCTTTCTTTCTTTTCTTTCTTTCTTTTTTTTCCCATAGATAAAGGAATGTATGCAGATTCGCAGGATACTTTTAAATTTCCGATATTTCTATTAGATTTTTAACGCATTATTTTTTAAATAACTTAGAGTTATAATATTGGTATCATTAGAAAGCTTATAATATGGGCTTTGAAATGATATATCACATGCATATATTTTTAAATTTTGTCATTTTATGAACAACCATTTTGTCCTTTGACCTTCAGTATCTCAAAAATTACATATTTAATTTTCTTTTTAAAATTATATGTTATTCTTACGTTTATTGTCTATAATTATTGAAAATTTCAACATAGGATGATCATAGAATGCTGAGTTATAAATTAAAATGCAACTCTCCATCAGTATTTTCGTACTAACATAACGTAAGTTTTACAAAAACAAAAATACTAATGCAATAAAATACAGAATCTAAGTGAAACTTGATTGCAACTTTCAGTTGTTTGCATTCAATATTTGTATCTTACCTATCAAGGACTAGTGACAATTAGGACCTATATACTGTTTATTTTCTCGGAAAAGAAAAAATAATGGCCTTACAGCAATCAGAGTACTTTTTGGTCGGTTTTTATTTTATTATTATATTGTTCTTCTTCTTCTTAATAATATTATGAATTAATGAAAGTTAATACAGTGAAGACACACACAGAAAAGGCTAGTATTGTGTTATTTTCAGGGAGCTTTTTAACAATTCCAGGATATGCATCCAGACATTAAAATTGGATTTTTTACAGTTGTAGAACTAAAACCATAAAACTGCATTTTGGCTGTCGAGCAAGTGGAACACATTCTGTATTTGTCATATACATGAAAATGTTACATTAATTCTGATTTAATGCAATTTGTAGGAACTGAGTACAAGAGAAAAAAAAATCCGTTAAATTCATACAATGAGTTTATAAATTATATTGTATTGTAATTCCCATAACTGCCACTGGAAAAACTTACACTCTGTCTAGTGAAGAAATATTCCACGCTTGTTCATCTTTTAGATTAACTGTAACGTTGATTAACTTCTGCAAAATGACCTAATCTTCCTAAATTTAATCTATATAATATTTCTCTAACGTGGACCAGTTTGAATTATTTTTTGTCGAAACGATACGATATGCGAGGATAAAAAAATAATATTTATACATGGACAATATTTAAGCACGCGGACTTCGCTCAATGGACTAACAAGAAAAAATGACGACATTTGTCTGATGAGATAATTTTACGAAAAAAATTATTTTTAACAGTTGTTTCTTCAGAATCCTTGCAAGCGTCATTTTAAACCTAGCAATAATTTAAAGATATATACAGAATAGGAACTTCTGTGTCATAAAGTGACTAAAATTGACAATGAAAAAAAATATAATCAAAATAGGAATTATTTTATTTTATTTTATTTATTTATTTAAAAGAATTTATATTATATATATATATAAAGTCATTGCCAACATGAGGAAAAAATTTAAAATGCGTCGGGGGAGTCCTATATTAAACTGTACTGCCTGTGGAAGTAGGAAAATTGGGTCGTGAACCATGAATTTTATTCGGATACCTTTCTTTGAATGATTTTGGTTTCACCATTGTTCAATATTAATTGGTTTTAATAATAATTTGTCTTCTAGTAAATTAAAATTTTAATTAGGAGGTGAAATTGTTACAACATTTATCAGTTTCAAATTTTATAGGTAAATAAGAAAAGAAATGAAGTGCGAGTATTTCGTACGGGTTTGCTAGTTGTAGTAAATAAAATTGTTTTTTTTTTTTTTTTTTTTTTTTTTTAAGACACAATGGAAAAAGGGATGCTTTATTATTTAATCATTTATAAATGCTGGTTTTAATATCACTGTAATTTATTTATATTTTCAATCTACAACCTAGTGGTTAAAGATCCCTCCACACACACATTATTACAGTCGGTAACAAAAGTCTCCGAACACTAGCAAAAATTCCTATGTAAAAAAAGTACACTTCATACGGTTTTGTTAAATAAATCCTTATCGAATCATGTTCTTACACTGATTAAGAACAGGATTCGACAAGGATTTATTTAACAAAACCGTATGAAGTGTACTTTTTTTACATAGGAATTTTTGCTAGTGTTCGGACACTTTTGTTACCGACTGTACTAGCTGATCTCTGCTGTTTAAACCTTAAATTGTTGCACTTAGCAGCATATTTAAAAGAATGCTCAACCAGCAGATTAACATTCCAAAATTGCAAGCTTTCATAATTATATATACAGTAGACTCCCGATTATCGGCGGTCGGATTATCCGCTTTGCGGATTATCCGCGGTCCTCAAGGGCTTGAATTTAAAAGGGACTTTAAAAATACAGAACAAACTTATTACAAAAAATGATCGAAGAGAGAAATGACCTTCAAGGCTTTTGGAGATATTACTCGATTCTTGACAGCATTTATAGCATACATACTGCTTGGGAGGCAGTTAAGCAGTCTACATTGGTAAGGTCTTGGAGAAAAATTTTACCAAATGTGGAAAATACTTTGGTAGAGTTTATAGAGGAGGAAGAAATTTCTGCTCATGATTTGGCAAATTTAGCTAAATCTGTTACTGGAGGAGAAAAGTCACTGAAGGAAACATTGAAGAGTAGATTAATTGTGACGCCAATGATCCAGGTATTGAACACCTTACAGATGAACAAATTGTGGGCCAACAATTAGACCCAGTTTCAGAAGATAGTGAAGAAGGAGAGGAAGAAGGAGATAAAACTCAGCGGAGGATGAGCCACGACGCAGCCCTAGCATATGCAGATGGACTTATAAAATATCTCGAGGAACAGGACGATGTATCACTTTGTGACAAAATGCTGATAAAGAAACTGCAATCGCAAATTAAGAAAAAGTGTTTTAGTACAAAAAAACAAAAATGTTTGACTGATCATTTTGTTAAAAAATAGAGCAAAACATAAGTAGAAATTTTTATTAGTATGTTAAATTGTATATGTAGGCCATGCTTAACTGTTAATTAAATACTATTGCTCAAAAGGCTTTATATGTTGATTTATATCCCCTTTTTGACCATTTTGCGGATTATCCGCTGATTCGATTATCCGCGGTTGTCTATTCCCCGTTCACCGCGGATAATCGGGAGTTTACTGTATATATATATATATCACATAATTATCAATTACAAAAACATTGTAATTAGCTGCTTTTATTTTAGAGAATTTCTATACATATTAATCTGGCCCACCTTAATGAAAACATAAAATATTCTATATACAATTTCAGTACGAAAATACTGACTGAGGATTGCATTTTATTTAACTCAGCATCCCATGGCCGTTCCATTTGAAATTCACAATAATTATAGAGAATGAACGTTAGATCAACATATAATTTTTAAAAGAAAATTAAATATATACTTTTTGAGATATTGAAGGTCAAAAGTCAAAATTTTCGAACTTAAGTGAGTTTTTAAAGAATATGTGCATGTGATATGTCATTTGAAGAAAACTTGTATTATAAAATCTCTAATTATACTAAATTTATATATCTTAGTTAATTAGGAAAAAAATTTACATTTGTAGTACAAGAATTTTAAAATTTGCATTTTTTATTTATTTTTGCAGTCCTGTATATCAAAAACTATAAGAGATAGGGACTTATTTATTGGTATACATTCATTTCTCTATAGAACAAATAAATGAGCCTAATTTCTTAAAAAATCTGAGGGGAGGTAAGGTTTTTCGCAGTGTTGATTTCACATGGAATGACCCAATACTTAATTTTGCGATGCTTTAGGTTACATATATGCAAAGTTTCAGAATTCAAAAACAGTAATTTAGAATGAAATCTTTTTGTAAAAAAATAGAATCGACTCCAAAAAGCAACTTTTATTCATACAACTAAAAATGAAATGAAATTAGAAATTCCGCCATAAAACACGAAATAAATTATTTCGCTGAGGAACATAAACACTACAATTAATCATAACTTTTGAAGTCGGCGCAAAATTATATAAAATTTGATTTTTTAGCAGATTTGTTTTTAGACCGATAGCTACAAACGCTGTTGCCCCGAATAATCCATCTTCATAGTTTCCTTTATTATTTTATCACTGTAAACAACTGATCAATTAGTAACATCTACAGAGAACAGTGAACATCCTTCGAAATTCAGTATTTAGGTTTCTAAGAAGTTACAAGAGTTTTTTTTTTTTTTTTTTTTTTTAATTTAGTAGAGCTTTGATATTTGTCGTTCTTGGCAATTTTTAGATTTGGCGATCAGATCGTAATACAAAAATATGCACGCAAGTTGTATATTTTCGTAATATACATTGTAAGAAATATTGTTCCATAATCGTGATTGTTCTCTAACTATACCTTATTGAAATAACCAAGATTTTTTAAAGTGATTACATATATTCGCCAGATAATTTGGCGACCTTTTTTTTTTCGCCAATGGCGATAGATACCATGTCGACTCCGAAAACTTTTGCTGCTTAAGAAATCTTAACTGTATTTGAAATAAAATAGTTTTCGGCAATGTTTTGTAGATGCCAAAGTGAGATGTATATTTCGAAAAGAATTTGACTTTTGTATTGAATAAAACTATCATTTTTTATTTAATTTTGCGTCGACTTCAAAAGTTATGATTAATTGTAGTGTTCATGTTCCTCAGCGAAAAAAAATGATCTTTTAGGCGCAATTTCCAACTTCATTTCATTTTTAGTTGTTTGAATAGCAGTTGCTTTTTGGAGTCGGTTCTATTTTTTTACAAAAATATTTTTTTTTTTTTTCCTTTCAGTGAAAATGTATTCATAGCAGAACATCAGAAGACGTTAGACGACTGTCTCACATATCGCAACCTGCAAGAAAATGGTAATTTCGAGTTTATGCCACAGAAAAATAGATTTAGTGCCCCAATGTGCACAAGAAACGTTACATCTCCATTTCGAAAATTATCCACTCGAGAGGCAGTTGTGTCAATGCCTTATTAATTATAAGTTAATTTTCCTCAAATGCTGCATTTTAAGTTTGTGTCACTTTTCTTGCCTTTATGCGATATGAGAAAAAAAAACTATCTATTGAATCTACATATATTACATTGAAAAGGTTTTAGAAATGTAAAGAAAGGATGCTCAACATTCGTAGCCGAAAATCTTGTTAGGTAGGATTTTTGGTTACGAACGTATTTTTGTTGCATGCAGCATAAATGCAACCAATATTGGTAAATATATGAAAAATAAACGTTCAAAAGAGAAAGAGCTTGAAAAGAATTGATGACTCTCTGTTATTCATATAAGGCTATCAAATGGGGCTCCAGAGAAAAAAATTACAGCGGGTACCTCTAATAAATTAAAACAGACATAGACACGATATAACGATAACCTCTATTGCAAAGCACAGCTGTATTCCGATTGAATTTTACAGAGCGTACGTGTCACCCGATACGCTTGAATGTGCACGCCGTACAGTTCAACAAAGATCCAAATTTGTATTACAGCTGACTGATAGAAGTTTAAGTATTGAAATAAAGGTCTTTTTGCTTTCTAAGATCGTTTCGGCGTGTTACAGTGCAGGAAATGCCAAACACACAGATGCACGCTAAAAATGTTCTGTTTTTAACATTTATACTTATAAGTGTCAATCTGTAATAAATCGATGATGCTCTTCAATTTTGCAATTTACATTTCTTCCCTGCTTCATAATGTTTTCGAGATGGAAATGCTATTTCTGCTACTTTCCACCGGAGGCGCTGTAAGCGATCGCATCTCGTAGTGCATGGTCACTTTATTATACTACTATTACGGGTGTAGCTGCAGTCGTTCAGCATTTAAAAGAGTGAAAATGGACTCTTGTGAGCACCCTATAATTTGTTTAGATCTTAATTAAATCATAATGGGACCTATTTCATGCAAAGATTTTTACAACAAAAGAAAGTTTTAAAATCGGAGCACCTCTTACGAAGTTATAAGCTAACAAACAACAACAACAACAAAAGTACAGGGTTTGAATTAAGAACCCCTCCTTTGTTAAGTCAGTTAATAACAACAATGCTGTAAACGATGTGAACGCTTACAGTAACTGTATTTTGAACTACATAGCATAAGTGTCAACAGCTACGCTACAACGTGTGCAATGTATTTCAAGTGTGCATAGTGTAAGAAATTGCGAACAAACAAATGCACGTCTTTAGCGTTCTATTTTTAGCATCCATGTCTACAAACTGTCTTTTTGTACTAAATCGTGATATTCTTCAACATTTAATTTACATATTTTTTTGTTGTTGTTCCTTGAACCGCTTTCGAGATAGAAACAATAACTCCACTATTTTCTACCAGGTGGCGCTGTAAGTGGTTTAATCTTGTATCACATAACCACTTTATTATACCTATATACCACTTTTATGATTATAGCTTCAGCCGTTTAGCAGTTAAAACAGTTGGAACTGACTTTTTTGGCACCCTGTATATTCTTTAGATTGTAAAGATATTTCACTGGGGCCATTTCAGACCAAGGCCTTTTCAACAAAACAAAAAGCATTAAAATCGGAACATCCGTTCAGAAGTTATGAGCTAAAAAAAAAAAAAATACCGTTTGAATTGAGAACCTCCTCCTTTTTGAAGTCGGTTAAAAAGATACATTACCTCTACGTTTTTATTCAAAAACAGAAAAATTCACATTTTTTTTTTCTTTTTGTAATTTTATCAAGATAATCATTCGTTTCTGTAAAAAAAAATCAGGAAATAAGCTGTCTGTACAACTGTGAGACAATTAAACATCCACATCGGCATTTACATGTACCGTATGTCATCGATACGGTAGTGTATCCTTATACTGATACATTATATTTATTTGATTCTAATCCCAATCCCAATCTTTGCAGATGCCATGTGATGTCCTTACAAAGGAGAGAACAAAAACTTTATGGAATAGAAACAGGTGATGGTATGTTGACCTAACTACTGTAATTAGCATGCCATACATCTTCCGCAGCAAGGCTAATTGCCATGTACATTTTAGATATATTCATAATACATGCAGTATAAGCCGTCTGTGTGTGTTTCAAAATTACCTGAAAAATTTGCTTATTGCTTTGAAAAGATGTTTTTATTTAATTTATAAATTATTTTTTAAAAATTGTTTTAAAAGCATGGCATGCAAAATGCATAAACGTTTATTGCATAATGATATATAAATATCATAATAGACTGTAATTGTCCTTAAATGAGTTTAATACCATCTATTTGCATTAAAATAAAATTAAAATAAAGATTAATCGCCATACCTGAGTGAATAAATCTAATTAAACTTGACGTTGTATTAATAAAACGTGACATTCTTAAGGAAATGCTTAATTTTCCTCCTTATCTATTTCTTAATTACTGTGATTCCGTTGAATGTATTTATTATCTATCAGGTTAATATACGAGAAAAATGCAGATAGAGTTACATTCCAGAAAAGTTATCTTTGAGATATTAATTTTGGTTGAAGTGAAAATGATAGACAATAATCTATTTTTCAAGTCTTAAAAATTACCATCGCGTGATACAAAACTGAAAACTCAATAATATTATTAAGAAAAATGAATTTACAACTAAAATCTTTAATTAAAAAACTAAAATAAATTCTAGGTAGTATGTGTATAAAGGATGGTTTAGGACGTTTTAATTAAATTATTTTTAAGAATTTTATGATTTTCACTCTTTAATAGTAAGGATTTGGGTGTAACTGATGATTCATATATGCCGACTAGTTCCAAGAAAAGGTGGAACACATTTCAAAATGATGACTCTGCAGAAACTTTTCAACTGGTAAATTTAGTATGAAACTGCACAAATATATTTACAAATACATACATTATCACATATAAATAAATACACATTCTAAATATTAACATTTCCAATTGGCTTTTGAAGCTGGCTCTTTCCAAACATTCGTTCACCACTTCTCTTCTGTAATTTTTATTCTAATCCGAAAAAACTCTCTGTAGCCTCTTGATGCCACTTAAGAAAACTAAAAGTTCGAAAACGATTCGAATAAAGTTCGAATATGATTATTACACGTCCCCCCCCCCTTCCCCATGGAAGCTCATCCGTCGCTGGAAGGCTAAATCCACAGCTAAATCTGAAAAGAAAAACACTCAAAACAAAATACAACATATAAATGTGTACTCTACTCAATAGGTTCGATGAGAGCTCTTAAATTAAAAATGCAACATCTCCGCAAATATATATATATATATATATATATATATATATAATGGAAACAAATATACATATACATTTGTGAGTGTACAAATTACACTAATATTCAAAAAATACTGATAATATATTTACAAATTACAGTAATATAATTTATCTCACAAAAAGAAAAATTAAATAAATAAATCAATAAAAATAAATAAAACAATCTATCTTTAATCTAGATATCGATCTATCTTTAATCTAGATCTCTATAAAAAAAATCCACAACTGTTCCTGAAAAAGACAAATTGTGATATTCTTGGGGCAGAAACATATGGCGAATAAATAAACTAAGTTTATTTTTCAATATTAAAAAAAAAAAAAAAAAAAAAAAAAAAAAAAACTGACTACGAAGTTACATTAATTAAAAATGTGTTTATCTGAGTTTCTTTAAATTCTCAACTTTCTGTAGAATGAAATGCTGCTTGAATATTTTTTGAAATTTCTGTGTATGAAAATTATTTTTTTGCAATAAATTCATATATTGTAGATGGACACAGTCAGTTTCTTTTATAAAATAATGCCTCTACAATACGCATCAGATCCATAAAATAAAGTTGATGCATATTTAACATACAATTACTTAATCTCTTTCGCAATTTAATTTATTATACGAAATTTTTTATATAATATCTGAATATACATTTCTGGAATAGTCTTCTGTTTAATTTCTCTAGCCAATTAATTGTACAGAAAGTTTTTTCCATTAACGGGGGGCGGGGGGGGGGATTGTCAAATTTTTGAAATTATGTTTTTGCTATAGTTACACATTTTAAAGTCTCTTGAATCCAGAAAACAGGTTTTAATGGTTGGTCTGTGTGTCTGTCTGCCCATAATCAGAATATATCAAAAACAAACTGTAGCAGGAAGTTCAAACTATACACACATAGCACATGTGTTATAGATAGGAATACCACACTAAAATTTTAGTTGACATCAGGGAAAATTTTCGTGTTCAGACACATCCAAGATGATTTAATTTATTACGTCTATGAGCGTCTAAATTTCTAATAAGTACAGTTTATCATCTTTAGACTACACTAAATTACATGAAATGAACGTATATTTTATGTATGCTTAAAAGCATATATAGAAAAGTATATGATAAGAAAATCATTTACAATTCATTTACAGAGGCACACTAAAGTATAGTAATACATTAAGACTCTTCTTCAAAATTACTGAAATTGCAGTTCAAGTTGTGTTATGTGTCTTTCATACTGGGCGTAAATGTAAGTGCAAATATATGGTATGTATATAATTTATACGCAAGCTACAGAAAAGTTACACAAGTTGAGTGAATACATTCTTCTCTGTTGAATGCATTTAATAAAACTGCTTTACTAAATTTTACAAACTTCAGGAAACCTGAGTGGTAATTACTTTATCGTACACTATGGTAAACAAAGTATTAATTTGGAGTCCAAATTTCAACGCTGATTTTTTGTTATAATTACAGTCGGTGACAAAGTGTCCGAACACTAGCAAAAATTCTTATGTAAACAAAAATACACTTCATACGGTTTTGTTAAATAAATCCTTGTCGAATCCTGCTCTTAGTCAATGTAAGAACATGATTCGATAAGGATTTATTTAACAAAACCGTATGAAGTGTACTTTTTTTACATAGGAATTTTTGCTAGTGTTCGGACACGTTTGTTACCGACTGTACGTGTTTTAAGTTCTCCTGAAAAAGAAAATCAAGCTTTTAGCGTTTTATCTGTGCATATGACTGTTATCGGAATAACATAAAAAATAATAATAATAATTGTTAGAAATTCAAATTCTGTCTTTCGAAGATCCTATAGGACTTAAATTTGAAATTTTTGACTAAGATTGGTAAATTTCAAGGAGTGGTAAGGATGAAATTTCTCTGAATAATTAAATAAACATTTTAATTTAATAACAACCTTAAAATATTTATGAATATATTTACTATGTTCACTCGTGACGGCGGAGGGAGGAAGGATGGTAGATATCCTCACACACATGTATATATATTTATATAATAAATCTGTTTCTGGAACTATGTCCAACTGTTTTTAAAATATGTGTACTATATACATTACTTGTTATTTTATCCCTTAATCTATTATTTAATTTGACATTACAATATTAAAAAGCATGCAAGGTAAGAGAAGGTTATGTGAGTGCATTATTATTCATATATGTAAGAATAGGCATTCAGTTTACTTCTTGGATCATTCTTAAATTACACTTTCGGGATTCTAGTTCTAATACAGCTTTCTCATAAACTTCTAAAGGTAATTTAGCTCTTTACGTACACCTCTTAAATTATTTTATTGTTTTTCTGTAAAATAAACCGCTTAAAAAATCAAGTTTAAGCAAGTAGTATCACTGTCTCAATGTGTCCCATAGAGTTTGTCACAACTAACACTATCTATGCCATTTTTAACTTTCATTTTTACTGAAAGTTTGTTTCGTCTTGATAGAAAACTGAAATAGATAGAACTAAAGCCTAAATCATAATAATGCTAGTAAATATTACATACTTTAGTTTCACTATCGAGAGAGATGAGTCGAATGTTCTTCTTAAAGTTTACATTTTATACGGAAAACACAATATTAGGATTAACGGGAAAAAAATGTACTTCATTCTCTTAAATTTTAAGAGGTAAACTGTGATGATGAACATGTGTGTTCATGGGGTAAGATAGTAGCTGAGACCTATTCGTTTAGTCAATGGGCTACATGTTATTATTTGCTCCAAACATAACTAACCACGATAATTTAATATAATTAAAAATAAACGTTTTTGTGCATTTTAATGACTTAATTAGTTTCTTGATATATAATGCATCACAACTTGTGTTAACTGTTGGTTTTTTTAGTAGTTTTATCTAAAACTCGGATGAATGAGAACTAGGAACCTTCATAGGGTTCTGTCCTTTGCATAGATAATCGGCTTAACACACAAATAAAAAATACATAACTTTTCTTGTTCGTTTTTATTTCTTTCTTTGTACAGAAAAAACAAACACATTATTATTATTTATTTATTTTTTAATTTTATTTACAACGTTTTGTAATTTGTTCTTTTTTGGAATTCCTGTAATTGTACTGTCGGTAACAAAAGTGTCCGAACACTAGCAAAAATTCCTATGTAAGAAAAATACACTTCATACGGTTTTGTTAAATAAATCCTTGTCGAATCCTGTACTCAGTCAGTGTAAGAACATGATTCAATAAGGATTTATTTAACAAAACCGTATGAAGTGAACTTTTTTTACATAGGAATTTTTGCTAGTGTTCGGACACGTTTGTTACCGACTGTATCAATGAGTCAAGAAAACATTACAAAAATGTTTCAAACATTATAGATAAAGGATAAATTTATAAAATAAAAGTTAACATAACATTTACTATAATCTTGACATTTTTTTTTTTTTTTTTTTTTTTTTGATAATTTTAACGTATCAGGCCAAAACTTTCATTTCCTATAATGTATATTTATTTTTTTACAATGACTATACATTAAAGTAAATCAAGAATATTGTTGCGTTATGGGAATGAGGACCAGTTGATTACACGAGGGCCCTAGACCGGAATGACAAAAGAAAAAAAAAAGAAAAAGAAAAAGAGTAAAGAGTAAAGCAAAAGAATAAAAAATGACATTATCCTTATCGAAACATCGATTTTTAATGAAGAATATTTATACTCCTGCTCAAATGTTTAGTAAGATTTGCAAACGCTCAGTGTTTTTCAATTTCAAAACTTACCTTCAGATAAAATGTTTTCAACCATAGAGTATTTAAAGAATTGTGTCTTTCTCATGTTTTTCAGTGAAGAGTTGTTTAACACAACATTTAGGGGGTCGGTAACAAATTGAGCAATATAAATTATGTTTTTGATCACCAAATATCGTTAAGTGAACAAAATGAACTCTAACTTTAAGATATATTACTATAGACCCATTTCGATTAGTGGATGAATTTGTGTGACGATAGTATATTAAATACGGAGATATAATCATTTATTTCAAAACTCGAAAAAAAAAATCGACATGTTTTTTATTTATAATATACAGAGTTTTTGACGAAAGTTATTCCTACTTTCAGCTATGTTGGAAAAACACTTTTAAAATAACACAATGCTATCGGAATATAAATACCTTAAATATATCATGAAGTATAAGCATTTTTATGAAACACGCTTTCACTGCGCATGTGCGAAAGATAATATATATATTGCATAGGTTGAAAGCTAGATACATTGGGCAACTTTTGTCAAAAATGATTTGAGTAGAATAAAAATTAATCAAATTATCCGAAAAAGAACGAGCTAGATTTTAGATATTTTTCAAGAATTGAAGTTTCTTAAGGGGTTTTTCATATGCCGCGTAATTAATTTAAAGATCCAGTCATTTCAACCCCGCTCCAAAAATATTTTTTTGTGAAAAACTCCTTAAAAACCTGTAACTCTAACATATTTTGTATATTTACTAAGATTTGTGGGATGATAAGGAGTTTTTCACAAATAAGAACTTTTGCTAAGTAGTTAAAATAATTGGATCTTTAAATTAATTACGCGACATGTGAAAAATCCTCAAGAAGTTTCAACTCTTGGATAATATTTAATATCTAGCACACAAATTCATCCACAAATTGAACTAGGTCTGTACTAACATATCCTAAAGTTACAATTCACTTCTTTTACTTAACAATACAGGATGATCACAAACATTATTGATTTTGCTCAGTTTGTTACCGGCTCAGTTTGCTCAGTTTGTTATATTTCATCGAGAGTTAAGTTTTTAAACTGAAAAAAAAAAAAAAAAAAAAAAAAACTGATTGTTTGCAAATCTTGCTAAACTTTTGAGCAGGAGGGTAATATTTAATTAAAATTGATTTATTTTAAGTTTCATTGTAAATGCTATCATTCTTTTATTTATTTACTTTTATTTTATTTTATTTTATTTTATTTTATTTTACTTATTTATTTATTTATTTTTCGTTTTACCTAAAACCTTGAAAATTTGAAAATTACACTTTCATTTTGCAAACACTACTTTAAACAATTCTCATGAAAAACTATTCAAAACTACTTGTTGTTCGTTCTCATTTGTCCTTTTCTTTAGTTATCGGTTGATGCATTCTCACACTAATCTTTGTAAAAACAGTTGTATTGTTTCGAAAATGATTAATTCTATTAAGGTTATTTTAAACATCACACGCGCTTTAGGAAAAAGTGCATTTTTATATGCATATTTAAAATTCTTTTTTAGAGATGTAATAGTATTTTCGACACAAAGTCTCGGTAAAATGTTTTTTAAAAGAATGTTGTAATGAAATAATATTGCATATTGAATAACGAAGACATACATTTAACATGCATTTAACATACTTTTACCTGACATTTATTTAACATACCTGACTATTATTCTCTCTAACTCCTCGTTAAAAAAAAAATATTAGAGAAATTATACATATTTCAGACTATATATGATAATTTCTAAAAGTGTATTTCCGTACGGATTATGCACTTTCCTACTAAACAAAATTATAGCGTACTATGTGGACTGGGTACAACATATAGATAATATATAAAAATGCCCAAAAGCATTAAATATATTAAATCTTATTAGCTGAAATACTTAAAATAATAATTTTAAAATGTTAAGAGTATGTAAATGAATAATATTAAGCATACAATTACATATTCTTAAAGTTTTATAGAAATAAATTCAAATAAATTACATTCTTGCTAATTTTTAAGCTTTTTTAATACCACTTTAATACAGTAAAAATATTTATTTTATTTAATCAGTGAAAACTGTTGGAGATATTTATAAAATAATTCTTTTAAAATCTTATGATAGTCAAAAAGCGTAAAATGTATCATCTATAGAGTTGTAAAACGATAATTTTTATAACACTTTTTTTTCGAAAAAAATAAATAAATAAAAAAAAAAAAAAAAATTCTAGAAAGTACAAAAAATCAAATGTATGTTATAGGGGAAAAGGGGAGGGGGGAGCCTTGTGTAGACATTTTTTTTAAATATATATTAAAAAACATCTTTTATTGAAAAAATATTCTACAACTAAAAAAAAATATATTCTAGTGTTGATAAGCTAAATTTTATTGATTGAAAAAAAGTAATACAATTCATAAAATTGTACGTAAAATTATGATATAATCAAACCTAACCTAAATAAAGCAGTCCTAATATTTGTATAAATGCTAACTATCTGGAAAAAAGAAAGATTCATTCTGCTTACTAGGAGGGCTGCTTTCTTTCTTTCTCTCTTTTCTTTTCTTTTTTTCTGATGAATATTACATCAATATGTATTAAAGCAAATATGGCTTCTACTCTGTCAACATAATACACAACACTTTTTTTTTTTTTTTAATGAAACTTCTACAGGACAAAGCCATTAATGCCATGTCTTTGTATACATATATATAGTCATGGATTTATATATATATATATATATATATATATAATGCAAGTTAAGTATACCTAATATCTGAAGCTTAAAAATGTACCATAACTAACGATTATGTACATGTATATGTAAATATATATAACAGAAGAAAGTACTGGATTCAGCAACATAAAGCCCCATGCCCTTCTTTGTACATTTACATTTATAGAAATTATTCAGATCAAAAGTAACTATCAAAATATGCATTGAATATAATCGTATTTAAAACACTGTACATTTTTATGTAAAATATAGAAGTAAAATAACCAATTCTCGAAATTAAAAAGTAAATCAGAAACTTATTTTTGCACTATAAAAAAAAAAAAAAAAAAAAAAAAAAAACCTTCTTTTATAAATTACTACTGAACTAACAACTGTGTTATCATGTGACTGCTCAGAAAAATGAATTGTGATCAAACTTCAAAAACTTACAGTGAAACTTTGAATTATAAATGGCAGAATTACTCAAATTAACCACTGTAGGCCCTCGTCAACCTTCGTTTTTAGAGCCATGTGATACAATAAATGTCCTGACTATCTGTAAAAGAAGTCTTTACTTGCTATAAAAAAAATAATCAGTGGGATTACTTCATATAAAATTGATTACTCAGTTGATTCAAAGATAAAGAAAATGAGTCAGTTTCATAGATAAGGTACTAATTTCGAAGAATTTTTAGTTTACATAAAAGTAGTGCTATTTATTCCCCGCAAACTCTTATATTGAATTTAATGCACAGTTAGTTTAATAATGTTAAAGTATTATTTTGAGTTATTAATAGTATTAATTAATAATAATTAAATTATGAATTTAAATTATTTACATTATTACATAACATATATTTCTGTCTATTTGCAGCAATTACATATATTGCTGTTAAATTTATTAAATTGCTGTTATTTATTAAATAGCTGTTAAGTTCATACCAATGTGGTAACGTTTACAGATATACTATAAAAGTTATTTATAACAATATATATTTATATATATATACATACATACAGACATCGTTTCTAAGTAAAATAAGTAAATAAAATAAATAAATAAATAAAATATACCTAAAGAGTAATGGCAAAACTTTTGAGATCTTTAAAACAACTCGAAAACTTTTGTGATTGATGACGAAATTTCGTGCAGTTTTCGTTCCTCTTTTATTTATAAAACGTTTTCTATATTTCTACATTTTCCTATATATTCTATAATTATTATTTCATGAAGAAAAGAACCGAATGTAATGTGCATTGTTTAAATTCCTTTTTTGCATGCCATATTTATTTTATAAAAGAATTATATACACCAAAGACAACTAATATCGCTTGTTCTACAATAATATTCCACAAAATATTACGGAATCCCTCATTTGCAAATACATAGCTTAGAGTTTAATAGCATTCACTGAAGTATATATAATCTACTTTTCTTCTTTTTGACGAAAATTAATGGCGGGAAACGACAGAATATACCAAAACAATTAACTCCGTTAATAATAAGAATAGCCTTACTAATACTGAATACACTGAAATATTTTTCGCAAAATTACTTCGCTAGTATCGCCAAGACGCAAAGTTTTTCGCCAATGTAGATTTTGGCCTTGGCGTCGATATTGTATATGTAAGAATATCACTTCTCCCCTCCCCCCCACACACACTCTCCCCGAATGTATAATTTCTAATACAAATATTTTCAAAGGAGTTCGTTCGTCAGTAGCTTTTAATTCAATACTGAACTATGTATCTGTGATAATTATAAACTAAATTATTTGTGTCTGTTTTAATTTTTTTTTCCGAAAAAAAAAAAAAAAAAAAAAAACAATTCCTATTTGTCTGTAATAATTAATGTTGTCTATAATGCACGATTTTTTTTTTTTTTTTTTTTTCGGCATTTAATGTTTATTTCATTTGAGATGAAAATCATCTGCATTCTTGACGAAATAATAATAATAATAATAATAAAGATAAAGATAAAGATAAATAATAACTGTAATAAATATTTTGCACTGCGTGTATTTATATAGGAAAATTAGAAAAAAAAAAAATTTATAGCCACAATACATTAGTTTTGTGTTCGTAGTATGTAATATACCGTAGAGTTTGGTTGTTTTACCGAATGCCTATCAATCGAAAGTATTTATTTCAAAAAGATGAGGATTTGCTGATTAAATGTACGTTTAAATTAATATTGATGTATTTTCTTTAATGTTTTTACTTAATAACTTTTTTTTTTATAATTATTCATTTTTCTAATCAATAATACTGAAAATACAATTTTAAAGTTTAATTATTAATAATATCTCTTATGTTTTATTAACTTCATAGCGCACATATTTTTATTTATTTATTTTCATTTTAACCTACTTGAGTTGTTACTTTTCACTTAAATAAACATTATGATTTTATTTTTATTTTTAGTCCGCTTTCTGACCCATATTAATTCTCGTCTTCATTGTTAAAATTAGAAGATGATTCGATTTTTTATATTATAAGTGTTCTATAAGGTATATTTAATTTTCTTTTTATTATTCTAATGATTTATATTATGATAATTATAAAACCATAGTCTAGTTTTACAAGTAATAGAATTTTAACAACATAGAAACATTTACAATACTAATTGAAGAAGAACTCGCAAATATATGTCTACCAGAAAAAAATAAGTGAATTAGTGAGTGAAATAATATGATAAAATATCATTTGAGTGTAAGTGGAGTGTTAAATAAATATAGAGGTGTTCAATAATATTATTGGATAAAAAAAAATATATCATGCAAACATACCTACATATACAATGTATAGACAAACGTATTTAGACACTTTTACATTTTAACTTTTTGTCGAATTGACTCGATTCTAGATAACTGTAACTCTTCTTGGCTGTTAATTCTACACTGTAAAAAATAAGTTCTTAAAAATAAGTATATATTGTCTCAAAATAGCCCCGAAACAATATATACTTAAATTTGAAAACCCATGTACTCATTTTTGAGTATTGGCATGCTCAAAAATAGGGTTGACCAATAAGAATCCCTATATTTCCATGTTTGGCATGACAATGTACTCTAAAATGAGTACATGGGTTTTCAAATTTAAGTATATATTGTTTCGGGATTATTTTGAAACAATATATACTTATTTTTAAGAACCTATTTTTTACAGTGGAGTTATTCATTTTGTAACCCTATTTTGAGGAGCTATTTGTCCTCATCTTTTTGAGACTTTTGACTAAAGCATACAGATGGTCATAAAGAGGAGGTATGCGTAAATAATAAATAAATAAATAATATCACGTCCATAATGAGGAGAGATGAATCGGTGTCGAAAGTGCTATGTTCGTACATATCTTGACTATAAGTAATGAAAGATTAATAAATGTATAAATATGAATATTTTTAATTAAAATGTATTGTATTAAAAGCTAAGCTAGTTCATTAATTATTATCTTTTATGACCAAAGTATACTGAAGACAAGTAAAAATGTTTTAATAATATAAGTAAAAGAAATTTATTTGTTGTCGAAAGCCCATAAAGTACGAAATAACATTTTCAAACTACATCTTTTTTAGTTAACATGTACAAATAACGCAAAGAAGGTATGATATTATTACTTATATACAAATAATGTGAAAAATAAAATTTTATACAAATAATCTAAAATATATTTAGGATTTATGTTTCTGTTTTCTATTAAATAAATTAAAATCTCTCAAAAAATTAATAATAATAATTTAAAATTAATAATAATATTTATAAATAAATAAATAAAATATATTTAAAAGTGCTAACAGTTAAAAATCTTTGAGAAATTAAACGAATAAAAATAGAAACTAGAAATCGAAAAATTGAAAATTGAAAACGTTATCGTAGATTTACACAAAAATATCTTTCACATAAACATGAGTTATAGTAATCACTGCAGAATTAAAAAGGGGGTACTATATACAAAAATGCACTTAATATGAAAGTAATAATAATAACTGATAAGTTTAAAATTTGACGCTAATTTCTTAAATTTACGTATTTACTTGCAAGTAAAACTTATGATAAAAATGTAATGTTTATAACAAGTAGGAATTGAATTTGAAAACAAACGATGTTCGAGTTAAAAGTATTTTAATAAATGTTTTCGTAAACTAAGGCTAAATTCTAATTCCCAGTGATATCCTAGACATATATCAGAATTCGAAGTTTATTTATTCTGATATATGAGATCAGATACATAAATAGAATAAACAGCTACACTGAGACACATATTATGCTTCATATAAGTTTGAAAAAATTCTTTTTCCTATTTATTAAAAATATACTGAATTATACCAAAAAGAGATGATACCTGATAGAACTTATAAATACATTTCTTTCAAACAATTTTGATATTTATTAAAGTTATATGAAATGTGATATTAAAGTTATATGTAATGTGATATTTCATAACTACGATAGATATATATTTTAAGAAAACAAACTCATTATTCAGACAACAAATGTAATTAACTGTAAATCATACTTAAAAATTTATTTTTAAAAATAACTTCTAAACTTTTTAGAACTATCCATTGTTATTTTTAAAGAACTTAATCTTACAGAAAAGACTTTTTAGAACATGCTTAAATTTAAAATTTCATCCTTCATTATATCCTTATTTAAAAAATACGTTTTTTATTGGAAATGTCAATATAGTTTTATCGAGACCGAAAATGATCAAGTAAATAAATTTTTCACTCTCGAAATAATAAATAAAAATAAAAATAAATAAATAAATCGGCTCTTTTCTTAAAAGTATATTCTTCAAATTTTTACGAGTGAATGCAAATCTAAAGAGTATAAAATGAGGACAATTTGAAAAAATAAATAATAAAATAAAATAAAAAATACATCTGAATTTTTTTTTTATAAATTGAATTTCTTTTTGACAATCTTGAATGAAATATACATAATGAACTATTTCGTTGGACATTTTTTAGGTCCGTAATTAAATATTTTCGAATTTAATTTTTAAATGGAGTGTACGCTATAATTAAGGAATAGAATTATTTTTCCACGAAATGGGTACATACATTCATTCCTGAAATGATAGTCTTTTCTCTGAGTGGACATCCACAAAATGGCATCTTTAAAACTCACGGAAATAATGTCAAGTATAATGTAATTTCAGTAAAATTAAATCATATACATAAGTTACAACTGCCATAATATATCATAACAACAAT
Source organism: Salticus scenicus (assembly GCA_963930645.1). Taxonomy (NCBI): domain Eukaryota; kingdom Metazoa; phylum Arthropoda; class Arachnida; order Araneae; family Salticidae; genus Salticus; species Salticus scenicus. The sequence goes on along the minus strand of OZ005652.1, from coordinate 323,557,869 downwards.
TTTAATGGAAATGTTGCTATTATTTATCATCGAAAACTGCGATTAAAAAAGAAGAAATTAAACTTTACAGAAACAGTTTTGGAGGAATGATTTATGAGAAGATGTTCGAAAAAAACATGAATCCGAAATTGTAACTGCAAAACTATTAAGTAACACAGTTTTATAAGAAATTCTGCATTGTTATTGCGAAATTATCTAATATGAATCATAAGAGATGAAAGTAGTCATTGTAAGTGTAGCTAATTATGTCAATTAATTTAATTGACACACTACTAGCCAATACCTTAGTAGATTCAATATGGTTCCCGAGGTAGTCTTGATTGCTATTGCGGCAGCCATGTTGAGTAGACAACAGTTAACTTCGTTTTCCCTGCATGCTGATATGCCATATGCCAACACCTCTTATACAGTTCCGCCAATGAAATAGTAGAATAAAAAAATCTTGTGAGTTCGCACCTCTGCATATAATTATATAATAAAAAATAGCTGAAAACATGTGGTGGTCTTACTATTGAACAAAAAGACGAACTTACTAAATAAAGAATACTCAATAAAAAAACTATTCCAGCAAGGTGAAATAAAGCATTAAGTTTAGAAATCGTGTATAAAATCAAGTTAGACTTCTTATTTTTTCTTTCAATATCACACTCACACTTAGTGGCTGATGACTACCGCTATTGAATTTTACGAGAAATTAAATTGTTGTCCACGTAGTGAACGAACTATTTTATGACATTCTTTGTAAAATATCTAAACGATAAAAAATAGATTTTTAACTCAAAAATTTAGTGGGTATGTGTTTTAATACTTATCGTTTTATTAAACAAAATTTTTGATTTTTAAGCTTGAAAATAAAACCATATTTGACTGAATTTTCTTGGGTACAGTCAACGGAAAAAACATTCAAGGACTATTGGCTAGAATTCTAGCAAAATTAACCCTCCGCGTACGGTGTCCGTGATTTCGACTGGCAAAAGAACTTTTTACATTAAATTTCATTTACACCACAATTTCTAAAATACTATTTTTAACAGATAAATTATTGAAAATTTTTATCCCACTAATTTACATTTTCACCACTAATCGTAAAATGCAGTTGTTGACAGTTATAAATCCTGAAAACTAATGAAACATGTTTTTATTCAAAAATAGTGGTATTAAAAAATAAGACTATTTGCAACTGTGTATATAAACACAGTAAATACAAAATAATCTCCAGTACGCGGATCGTTAAATAACATTATAAAATCTATTGTTTGTATGGCAGTTTAAAAAATTACAAAGAATAACTTAACTATAAAGTTTTATTAAAAATTATTTTATATTTTTAAATGCAGGAGAATATTATTTCCACATCTTGAGCTTGCAATGAATTTAAATAAGTACTGGGAGATCCCTCAAAAAATTCCCCATTTCAAAAGAGAATAAAGCAAAAAGTGTGACAAATAGAAACTTGTTAATTAAAAAATATATGATAGTATTAAATACATGTTTATAAACTAAATATTGACACAGTTGGCAATACGGTAACACTGTCAAGATTATGGGGAGGTAATTATTTGACGATTCCTACGAACCCGGAGAATCTCAAAAAGATATCAGCAAATCACAACGAATGAAAACAGAAAAGAATACTAATTACGATGGTCAACAGCCCTAATTTTTAAATCCCCCGTTATTTTAATGGCATTATCATAAATCTAAATACAAAATAAATGAATGTTTTGTGTTGAAATACAAAAACCCGTATGTACGCTAGGGATATTTTCTGTACTGAGGATTTGAGAGTCTCCCATGTTTAAAAAGGAGAAAAATGGAGATGCTCAGGAGAAGAATATTCAATTTTATACAACCAATATATGTATATAATGTGCTAAAATGCTGAAATTGACGACTCCAGATCAAAGAAAGGAGCTCGTAATTCCCAAATTCGTGGTTGGTTTTATGCATTGAGGTAATTCTTTTTGAATATCTGTAGGTAGCTATAATAAGAAACATAATTTATTTTCTTGAAGAATTCATTATTTTTTCATACATATAAAATTGAATTTTCGGACAAATATTATTAAAATAAAATGCTTTTCTTTGAAAATAGCTGTGTCCTGCGTATAAGTATCCTATCTACATCACATTATGTCAAAACACCTTTATGTGTATTCCAACAAATCCTGCACGCCTGGTTTAAAAGCGCATTTAATTCATCAGACATAATGAATTTGTAGCAAAATTGTTAAGCTTTCTTTTGTAATCGCCAGACTTTCTTGAAGCAGCGAAAAAATAAAATTAAAATAGAAATTAAAATAGAAAAATCATAAATTAAAATCTATATGCCTATTAGACCCGATTTTTCTTATCAAAAATTCTGAGCCATGATATTAAGCATCACACCCGATGTCAATCTGCATTGGTTTTTATGTGAATTGAACTTTTCTTTTATTATTGTAAACAACGAATCGAGATTTAATTTAGTCAGTGATATCTACTCTTGACTTTTGTCGAGGCCAAAGAACGAACTTACCAATATGTTGAGGCCTAAGAACGAACATAGAACCTCACTTTCTTATATATTTTGCTTGTACTGTTGGTATGTTATTATGAGTCACTAAAATAAAAAGCCCCCGGTCATCTCTAATATTCATCCATGTTAAAATCATAGTCCAATATTTCGTTCGTTACATCTTTAATTGATATTTGTTTTGGCTTTTTCAAATGTAGCGGAACGACATTCACTATCAGAAAAATGCTCATTTGCACACAGAAATTTTGACATTAGAATGGGTTTCAGTGTTAACACGTTGAGCGCCACTCGATTCGCCGTCAGGCCATGCGCACTAATGTGAAGCACTGGTATTTCGGTGCAGATGCGTTTTTATGTTTACTGTGTTTCAATAAAATCGATTAACATGCTTTAATGATATAATACTGTAATAAATAAAAATTAAGTAAATTTTAAATACATTTTCAGTAATTACCTAAAACAATGTAATATTTTTAGTTTTATATCATATTTTATACTGTCAGCCACAGGTGGTTGACGCCGGAAAGTACAGAGTCAGCCACCGATGTCTGACGTGGTACTCAACGTGTTAATAACCCGTCAGTATAGCCCTATCCTCGATTTTCTCTCAGTCTGCATTCATTTTTAGCCTTTCCTGTAACGAAGAATCATTTTGCTTTATTAATTAAAATCTCTTCCTTAAATCAGTGTTGTACATATAGGTGTAAATGTACTTCATAAATATTTAATACTTGTTTAATATTTAGTTTTAAGTGTATAAATCAGAAATTACATATCTTGTTTCAGTAGTTTTATTTTGCAAACTAGTTTCAAGTACTAAGCAAATTTGTAATGCAAAATTTAAAATAATTTAATAGCCATAAAATAAGAAAACAGCTAAACGAATAGCAGTTTAATAACGTACATTTTAGCTATAGAAAGAAGTGTTTTTATTTAAATAAATAAATACTGTATCATTAAGGAACAATTCTGATATGGATTTAAAATAATCAGCTTTATTAATTTTCAATAAAATAAAATAAAAACTAAAATCCCATAATTAACAATGATAACTTTTCTAAAGTATTACGTATTTTCGAAATGACTTAGATATTGCAATTAAAATATCCCCTTTAAATAATGAATTGGATTCTATTTGCAGTATTTTTAATTATATACTCCTCAGTATCAAGCTGATTTATTGTTTCATTGAATTTAATTAAATGATAACGTAAAACTTTACTTTGTAAATTGCTCATAATATAAATCTTTTTACTAAAATTCTAAATTAAGTTCAAATTGACTTCTAAATTATGTTCCTGAACTATATTTTGTATTTTTTAAAGTATCAAATGATTGTATTCAACGTTTAAATTACAAATGTTATATAAGAATTACTAACACAAAAGAGTTGAATATCATTTAAATTTTGAAATCTACGTAACTCCATATTAATAACTTTTAAACTATTGTAAAACCTTTTATAAATGATTATACTTTTTTTAAAGACATATAAAATATAGTTTCAAAAAATGAATTAAAAATTCCTGAAATACTAAAACGTTTCATCTATTAACAAATATTATTTAAGCAAATTTAATTGCAAAAAGGATAATGATAGTAAATGATATTAAGATAATATTTACTTTCTTTAATATAAACTTCTTTATTTATATGTATTTAGCTTTTATTTTCCAATAAGATTTGATTATGATTATAACTAGATAGGATTCAATTCAATCTATTTTTAAAATAACACTGCTCTGCATGAAAATGGGCCCCAACACATTTTTGCAAATTCTTATATAAAATGACCTCCTGAATCCGAATATGACGTCCATTTTACTCTATCACCCTCCGTTTTTAAAGGACGTCCCCTTATTTTTATCACTTTTCAGTAAGTTTATGGCTGTAAATTTGATTTGTAGCGAGGAAAAGGATTATTTTAGCTGTTAGATATCTTCTGAGGGTCTACAGAGTCGGAAAATTCTCATTTGCAGTAACGGAAAAATTTAGGGGGGGGGGGGGATTTGACACTAAAATTATATGTTACATTTTTACTACATTTTATTAATCAATTATTATACATTATATATATTTTTTGTTTTTAAGTGTTAAAATAATTCTTTTCGAATCTCCAAATCAAATTTATAGCCATAAAATTATTAAACAGCGAAACAAATTAGGGAAGGAGGTGGCGTCCCGAAAAAACGTTGGGTGATTGGTCAAAATGGAGCTCATATTTAGATTCAGGAAGTCATTTTACATAAGAATCAGCAAAAATGGTATCAGGGCTCTTTCTTTCTTTCTTTCTTTTTTTTTTTTTTTTTTTTTTTTTTTGCAGCGCAGTGTAATCTAAAATAAATTTAGGAACAATTTTATTTGACGTATAATTTTGTGTAAGGGAAGCTACCCCCCCCCCTGCCAAATCCCTGTTCAATTATAGTTACATTTATTTTATTTATTTATTTATTTATTTTTTAAGGTAGCTGTTATTAATTTTCCTTCAAACTTGCCAATCTTGGTCACATTTTTCAACTGGCAACCTAATGCGAATTTCAAATCTAACGAAAACACATAATTTATCAGAAAAATACTCATTTACACACAGAAAGTTTGACGTTGGACGTTTCAGCGTTAATAAACTTCACGTGTAACCTTTTCCTCGATTTTTCCTCAGTCTGGAATTTTTTCGAATGGTAATTTGAGCAGCCTACAAGTTTGATAATAGTGGAGGCTTGTTTACAGTTACTATAGAATGATATCACTGGAACCCTATAGGACCTGTATGCTTTTATGACCACCTGTATTACCTCGTATATTCATATTGGAGTAAAATAAAATATGCATTATAAGTAAATTAATAACACTATCATTTATTTCTAGCCTTTCTTGTAACAAAGAGTTATTTTCTTTTAATAATTAAAATATCTTTCTTATATCACTGTTGTACTCCTACGTATAAGAATATTTCATAAATATTTAACACTTGTTTAATATTAAATTTTAAGTCAATAAATCAGAAATTGTATATCTTTTTCAGCAGCTTTATTTTGCAGGCTTGTTGTAAGTACTAAGCAAACTTGTAATGCAAAATTTACAATAACTTAAAATCCATAAAATAAGAAAGCAGCTAAATGAACAGCAGTTCAAAAATGTACATTTTAACAATATAAAAATGTTTTTTTATTTGAATAAATATAAAGGAAAAGGCTAATACATTTTTTTACAGTTTTTGTAAGACAAAATACTGCACAAATTATTTTAATAAAATTAAACATAATCTATATGTCTCATTAATATATTAAAACCAAGTAACTTTCAAAATGAGATAAAGAATGCTAAAATTTTTAAAAGGCTCATTTTAATTAAAAAAGTAAAAACACAAGACAGACGTTTCGCCTAAACACTAGCCCTCTTCAGTGTCACATACATACAAAACACAACATTTACAATAAAGTCATAAAACACCAAAACAAGATTAAGTATCAGCTTTAGCCTCGTTCAAGACAGACTATTGTAATTTATTATAAGCGCCATCTAGGAAAATACGAGACTCGTACAAATTTACATTCAAAGCTAAAATTTTAATGTTGTCAAAATCAGGAACGTTTAAGTGTGTGTGTGTGTGTGGGGGGGGGGCAGCAGGTTTAAAGTTGGAAAGAAAGTTACTAATACGGAGTTGAGGTTTGAAGCTAGTAGAAATATTGACAATATTGACTGTTCTAAGTAATTTAGAGATATTTTCGGATATGCATTTATAATAAGGAATAGTGGTACGGTGAATGGAATTTACAACATTAGGAGATGCTGATTTATATGAAAAATAGAACTCTTCTTTATAAATTCTTTAATAAAACGAGGGGGGTAACCATTTTTTTTTTTTAAATCAGAAAAAATCTTTCATATTTCAAAATTTAATAATTCGGAATTACTGCAATAATTTTTTGCACGATGTAAAAGAGTACAAATAACTGCAAGTTTGTGAGATAAGAGATTAGCAGAATTGAATTTAAGGTACTGACCAGAAAAGGTGGGTTTTTCTATAAACAGAAGTTTAAAAATTTAAAACATTATTGATAGTTTTATCCGTTATGAGGATATCTAGAAAGGGTAGTTCAACATTTCCTTCAATTTCTAGGGTAAACTGGATGGCAAGGTATAAAGAATTAGCAAAATCTATAATATCATTAACATAATGTTGTTTAGTAATTATAAAAATACAGTACACATACCTTTTCCAGAGAAGTTTTTTAATTATGTAACTGGGAATTAATTTTGTTTTCTAAGTGTTGCATTACGATTTCAGCTATTACGTCCGATACAGAAGCTCCCATGGCAGTTCCGTTAATCTGACGGTGGCAAAAATCATTAAAATGAAAACAATTAGACGATAAACAAAAAGTGGTAAGATCAAGTACAGTATTAAAATTTAAATTAGTGTCAACATTGAAATTAGGACAGATATCTCGAATAATATCCCATGTAAATGATATAGTAATTGAAGTAAAAAGAGAAACAACACCCAGTGATATCATAATACAATTAGAGGGGACTTGAATTAATTTTAGAGCATCTAGAAACTGAGAGGCAGAATTTAAACTGTAATTCGAAGAGGTAATGGGGTTTTAATACATTTAACAGAAAACGTGAAAGAGTGTAAAGGAGTAAAGGAGGGACCTAGTAATAAATGTAATGTATTTGAATTTGGATAGCCCTGAATATTGTGTATGAAATGTATGCACATCACACTGTGTACTTAAATTTACTCTTATATTAAAAACGGCCAATAAAAAATGAAATACACTTCCAGCAATTTCTAAGCATAGCTCCTAATATATACCATTACTTTAGGTAGCTCTGAAAACGAATGGTTATTGATTTCCACACCACATTCTACACTTTTATGCATATAAAAAATATGTTCTTTCCATTCTGTTTAGGGCAGCCTATAGATGTTACAATATACTTACTAAAAATTTCCTCGATAGATATAATGTCTATGAATTCTCTTGGATGGCGCTGTACACGAACCATTTGCTTGATTTCAACGAAAAGTTTAGTGTTGCATTCCTATATGATACTGATATGTAATACCGAGTTTCGAATTTTTACTACTCTTTGTTCTTGAGTTAGACAGTCTTGAGTTAGTTAACAGACACACATACACACACTCACAGACTGACATACAAACACACACAGAAACCAGTCGCTAAAAACATAACTTTCAGATTCAGGGGACCTCAGAACGTGTAAATGTAAGAAAAACTAAATTTCGAATATTTTACCCACAAACAGTACTTTTTGTACCTTATACAGGGTGTCCGAAATGAAATGACCCTATTTTAAATTTGTCTACTGCCGAAACAATTATTGAGAAAGATATAAAATGTGTGTAGGAAATATTGAATATATGGAAGTTTGTATGAGTGAATAAAAATATTAGTTCAAATTTCTGCTACCAGGGTGTGATTTAATGAATTACACAGTTCCCGATCCGTTGTTTCCCCAGTACCTAAATGTCAATCCATGCGATTTTTGGCTCTGGGGTAGTTTGAAAGGTCTAGTAAATCGTGATAACCCAAGAACTTTACCTGATTTTAAAGAGAGCATTTCACAACATTCCCTAGCATTTTTCCGAACACACTGCAGTGTGTTATCTCAAGATAACAGATGGTAACTGACAATGATTGCCGTCATGTTGAATATGTTTTGTTCTGATAAAATTTGTAAGCTATCATAAATGTATGCTAAATGCTATTCATTAAAAGATGTCCCCAAATGGTGAAAATTTGAAGCAATTTATTTATTTATTTTATTATTATTATTCGCTCACACAAATTCCTATACTTTCTTTATGGCCAACATAAAATTTCATAACTTTCTTAACAATAATTTCGTCTGCAGACAACTTTAAAAAAGGATCCTTTTATTTCGGACACACTGTACATAGGTGACAGAACGTAAACAAAACTAAAAAATATATACAGTCGGCTGCAAAATTATTCGAGCACTAGCCAATAATTCCTATATTAAAAAGGTATACTTAAGACTGTTTTATTAAATAAATGCTTGTCGAATCATGTTCTTACACTGACTAAGACCATGACTCTATAAAGATTTATTTAAAAAGCAGTATTAAGTGTACTTTTTTTAGACAGGGATTATTGCTAGTGCTCGAATAATTTTGCAGCCGACTGTAAGAGCTATCATTTTCATTGTTCTCAAAATATCAATGAGCTATTTAAATTTTGCTTTTTCCAATATTAGATAGTTCTTAATAATAAATCAATATAAGTAATATATTATTTACTATCAATTGTTAAAATTCTATGCTTTAACTTTGGAGATTATTTAAAAATCGCTAATTTTAAACTTCAAAAAATACATAAAATTTTTAACTGTAAGAGTGGAAAAATTTTAACTGTAAGAGTGGAAAATATTAAAACTTTAATGAGAAGAGTAATTTCTCTATTTGCATTTTTACTTTAATGTAACTGTAGTTTTAAAATTCTTAAAATCACTTTATGAAACTGCTCAACGCTAAAAGCATTTACCATGCAAATAATATTAAAATAAGTGCCATTAAAACTATTGAAAGTATGTATGTAAATAATGGACTGTTTTCTTGACAATTTAAATGTGTAAGTATAATTATAATTTGTCTTCTTTCTCTTTATATTTATTTAAAATATTCTGTGATTAACACATATTAACACAATGTACATTATAAAAATAATTGTAGTTTCCTTAAATAAAACACCTATATATAATACTTGATAAATTCTCAAGTTATAAATTCTTATTTTATGACTTAAAATATTTTTTACTTAATCATAATTATACCCAAAATGCAGTTTTATCATTTTTATGTAATAATTAAAATATTATAAAAATTATTATTATTATTATTATTATTATTTTCCAGTGAATAATTTTGAATGTAAAATCATTTGTATGATTACAATAAAATAAATAGAATAATTTTTACCACACTGGAAATGAAAAGAAAATACACTTCTTAATTCCATTTAATGAATACCGTTAAGGGGACTTGGCACCTTTGACTTGCCCCTACTGAAGGTTCCAAATAAAAGCTTATATTTCCATTCAATATTTATAAATTGAAATATTTTTGGTTTGTTCCGTACAAATATATATTCAGGCAACAATTCTTATGGATTTTGGTACACTTTTTACAGGTTTGAAATCTTTAAATCGGATTTTCACAGTTTGTATTTTTTCATGAATTCGTGATTTTCAAAATTCTTAAACGTCTACAGGTATTTAAGAAAATACTTAATTATTTTTCTGGACGTTTAATAGAAACTACTTAAAAGAGATGGGGAGGAATTTCGTGATATCTTTAAAACAAAAAATATTAAAATTAAAATATGAAAAAAATCATGCTATTCTTTTTTTTTCTATTATTTACGAAACATGCACTTTTTTAATTTTTTTCGAAAACTAATGAATAAATTTCAAAATCCATTGTTAATTCATTTAACCCCTTCCGTGAATGGTAGAATGATGATGACATGACTCCTGACAAACTTAGAGGTGCGTCCTGGTTCGTCGCAAATTAACCCTAGCGCTGTACTAATGCGACGTTAATTCCAACCAACCAACCTAATACATTTAAGTAGGTTATATTAAACGTCCAAAAAAATAATTTATTTATTTGATATCTGTAGAAGTGTAAGCATTTTAAAGATCCTGAATTCACAAAGAAAAAGTGCCAATTGAGAAAAGGCAATTTAGATTTCAAACCATTAATAAATATATAAAAACCATAAGAATTGTTGCCTGAATATATATTTTATTGGACAGACGATTATAGTTCAATTTATAAATATTAAATGGAAACCTTTTTTATGAAATCTTCATTAATCCCAAGTAAAAAATGCCAAGTCTCCTTAAATAAATGTGTGCACAGCTAAATAATGTCTTTTGTTAACAGTGAAATGACTGCAGTAGGGATGGTCCAGATATTAGACTTTTATTTGTATAGCTATATATAATGTATTGTGTAATATATAATGTATTTTATTTGTATAATTATGTACTTATGTATAATTTTGGTAAGAAATTATAAGGAAGGAAATACAAAAAATATTTAGAACTTATGCAAAAATTTTTAAATTAAAAAATATACTTTTTTTTTTTTTTTTTTTTTTTTGCTAAATAAATAAATAAACAAATAAATAAAAAAAGCAAGTCGCTCTGAGAAAAGTTTCGCTTAATGCATATCTTTTTAAAAGTGAATAAATTATAAAATTTTAAAACATCTTTGAATTTTAAAAAAGTAGTTTTTTCTAAAGGTTTGGTATTTTTAAATAAAAAATTTACTAGAACACTTTTTTCAAAATTAGTAATGCTTAATCACACACCGTTTTTTTTTTTTTTTTTTTTAAGATATCAAATAATATTTTATAAGACAGAATTGAAATTTTTTATTATTTTAAAGAAAATTTCTGTGTACCAGAAAACTTTTGTTTTCATATGTAATACACTTTTGCAAAATAAATATACTGAAACATACTCCAAAAAAAAAAAAAAAAAAAAAAGTACGTGTCCAAAATAAAAGGGAGTTTTCTTTTGTTTTAGTATGCAGAAAGAAAATGAAAATAATACAATTTTCTTTTTCATTTTTATCTCTTATGTTTTACTTGGGAATGGAAGTTCAAGTTTCATTAGGAATAACATGGACTGAAATGATATCTTTTTGATTTAGCTGTTATTTATTTATTTTTGTTTAAAAAAATCATGAGGATTTAATTCCTATGCTAATATTAATAATAAAGCTTTCCTAGATATTTTTAAATAAAATACTTAAAATTTTATTTATTACCTATTATGATTGTCCTACAATATTAATCTACAAATCCGATTACTCTGCTAAAACAGGTGTTATGATAGTGATAACGGTATTTCTAACGTTATCTCTGATTATTTTATCTCTGTAAATTCTTTTACTGAGCATGTACTAGTGCTGATTACATCACAAATACTTTTCATGGTGACAGTTGCTTAGGTGATTAAATGAAAATTTATAATATTAAATTTATGAGGTTGTGGTTTTGGCAATTATGAAATTATGAAATGAAAATTTTTGTAGAGGTTTGTGTTCTGCTATTGTTAAATATTGAGTTAAGGGCTTAATTTGGCCTATTACTTTATTCAATCTGCCTTTAAAAACTAGTGCCTTTACAAAAAATAAATAAAAGCTTTAATATATTTATAAAAAGAAAAAAAAAAAAAAAAAAGCTTAAACACATCAATTACTACAAGGATTATACAAAATATATATTTCAAAGCATATTTTATTATTTTTATTATTATTTATTATTATTAGTATTATTATTTTAATGAAAACATTTTTTTTTTCTGAAACTTTAAGTTTTTTAGACATTTTATACGTATTTATCAAAACAAAACATTATTTAATACATATTTAACTTCTTCTTCCTTTTTATTCGAGTTAGAAAGTCTCAAAATTTCAAATCCTCTTCTAGAGAAATGCTAAATTTACTATGATTTAAAAACACATTACTTCTTTCATTAATGCTTGTATCATTGGAAAAAATTAAAATAATTTATATATACTAAACTTATTTCAATTTTACTTTTAATGAATACAAAAATAACAGCGAGATGTTAAATTATTTCTTGTAAGTAAGAATAAGCATGATAAATTTAAGAATCAACGTGTAATTTAACATTATTTATGTTGTTAGTTAAAGATATTTTCGGAGAAAAAAGAAATTATATCGAAAGAGCGAAATCAGTTACGCATTTAGAAAAATATTCAATTATAGAAAGGTTCGTATCACATTTAAAAACGAAAAGTTTCAAAATTGTCAGCTACAGTTTTTTTTTTTTTCAAGTTCTTCTACAGAGAGTCTGTAATGTTTATTTACGCATTTAACTTCTATTAAATGTAAAAACATTTTTAAAAATTGCATTTCATTACCATTTGCATTATTTTTCATAAAGCATTTTAGATTGTGAATATAATTATTAGAAATTTGTTTACAGAGCATTAAATACACTTTCATATTTCTTTTTTCTAACAGATTACATTAAAATAAAAGTACTATTAATGCTGTTTTGTACGGTTGAAGATTTTTATCTCTTTAAAAAAGTAGTAATCAATAATTCGACATTTTTAGGAGCGTTCAAAAACTAAGTTGCTCTGAAACAATGAAGTTTAAAAAACATTTTATTTAGAAGTGCGCTACAATACAATATGACTCGCATGCAACACAATACAATTTTGAGTCGCTGCAAGCATTTGTGAGAACGTTAAACATATCGTTAGATGCTGTGATGATATAACTTCCTCCTTGGTTCGGGAGCCAACTTAGAACTTGACTGAAATAGACAACTTAGAACTGGTGACGGGCAGTAGAATGGGTACCACTAACAGGTATTCCCAACTCCTGTGAAAATGTTCAACTCTCACTCTGCAATTGTAGAAAATATGTCTTCTACCTGCTTCACTGTGTCTGATGTGATCATTGTTGTTGGTCTTCCTTGCCTCTCCGCATTGATTAAGTCTGTGTGACCGTCTACAAAATATTGGCACCATTCCTCAGTGTAATATTGCATGAGCCTATAAACTACCAATATTTCTCGATGAATTTCCATTTATCTATCTATCTATCTATCTATATATATATATATATATATATATATATATATATATATCAATATATATACAGTGGAACCTGTAAAAGTGACCACCTTAATACAGTGACCACCTGACTAAAGTGACCATTTTCCTGACTAAAGTGACCATTTTCCAATTTTAAAGAGACTTTATAAAGTGACCACCTGCGTATAGTGACCATTTTATCCTGTCCCTAGGGTGGTCACTTTAGACAGGTTCCACTGTATATATATATATGTATATATATGAAAAATTAAACAAAGGCTATCATCTCAATTGATGTAAACGCTTGTCATTGAGAAATGGGAAATAAATGCTTTTAATTTCATTTCTGCATGACATTTTAAGAATTTGTTTATTACTAAATATGATATATTGTTACATATGAGGAGTATAACTATTTATAGTTTTCTGAATTTTATTATAATTAAATGGTTAACCACGTGTCTTATATATATATATAATATTTCTTTTTTTAATATACACTCCTTCTCAAGATTTGCGAACGACGAGGTGTTTCAATTAAAAAACTTATCTCTCGATGAAATATTTTGAAACATTTGTTATTTAAAGAACTGGGTCTTCCTCATGTTTTTCAGTGAAGATTTGTTTAAGATACCATTTAGAGGGCCGGTAACAAATTTAGCAAAATCAACAATGTTTGTGATCACCCTGTATCGTTAAGTGAACGAAATTATCTGTAACTTTAGGATATGTTAACACAAACCCAGTTCAATTTGTGTATAAATTTGTGTGACGATAGCATATTAAATAACGGATATATAAGCATTTATTTTAAAACTCAAAAAAAAAAAAAAATATATATATATATATATATATATATTTCGTCATTATATTACCCCAAAAAAATTTTGAAATAAAAAACATAAGAAATGAAATTAATAGCGTAATAAACAATAAATTTCAAACGGTAAGGAATGCTTTTAACTCTTACGTTAATTCCGAGGTTACAGTAAATAAGAAAAAAAAAATCAATTGAGGTAGTGAATCAACGAATGCTTTGCCTGCTTCGCTGGTCACTATATTTAAAGGGGACTAATGTGCAAGTTGTACCTGACGGGAATAAAGTGAAATTTGTACCTCAAGGGACTAATGTAAAAGTTGTACATCACAGGACTATTGTGCAAGTTTCACGGAACGAACAAACTATTTTTTTTCAACGAAAATGCCTACTAACCCTGGACGATAGGTCTAATATATCGTATCATATTATATATCGTATTTATCGTAATATAACTCAATACTTATTTCGCTTCCTTCTTCGACTCGTTTTAATACGCATTTTTTATATGCATGAGCAGCCCCCGAAAAACAAAAACATTAAATCATTAAATTCATTTTTTTTACTTATTTTTATTTCATATTATTTCACGCGCACTTTTTATTTACTAATTCAAAATTATTAAACAAAACTTTTTCGATATCGCTTGTAACGATACTGATTATTATTAATTTTCTTTTCTTTTTCTTTCAATAATAATAATAATAATAAAAAATCTGGAGTGACTCCACTCGACTTTCCGAACATTGAGTAATTAACAGTTTTGTAGATAAAGTAAAGAAAGAGTAGTTGTTAAACAAACAAAAGAGAGAAAACCATAATAGAGTGTTTGAGTATTTTTCTCCATCTATTACACGTTGTTTTATTTAACGCTACTGAACTTTGAGCCCATAGATCATAATGACAAAGAAATTTTCGTTGTGTCCCTGTAAAAACCTATAAATGTTAGATTCACCAAAATGCTTATAGTTAGTGCAACAGTGATTTATAATACTCATATAAATTTTCAGCTGAATTCAATAAGGCGTTTAGATGCTATCGTACTTTTAAAAATTTAGTCCCATAGGCCATAATGATAAAGAATTTTTCCTTGTGTCCCTGTAAAAAAACTGTAAGTGCTAGATTCACCAAAATCAATACAGTTAGTTCAACTGTGATCTATAACATGTGTACAATTTTTTTGCTCGGATTAATAAGGCGTTTACACACTATCACATTTTTAAAAATTTGGCCCCATAGGCATAATGATAAAGAATTCTTCTTTGTGTCCCTGTAAAAAAACTATAAGTGCTAGATTCTCCAAAATCTATACAGATTGAGTATTTGTGATCTATAATATGTGTATAAAATTTTTGCTCAATTGAATAAGGCGTTTAGATGCTATTGCACTTTTAAGATTTTGCTCCCATAGGCCATAATGATAAAGAATTTTTCTTTGTGTCCCTGTAAAAAAACTATAAGTGCTAGATTCACCAAAATCTATAGGGTTCGTACTATGGTGACTTACAATATGCGTACCAACTTTCAGGTTAATCGAACGAAGCGTTTAGACGCTAGCGTGTTCACAGACATACACACATACACACATACACACATACACACATACACACACACATACATACATCATCGTAAAAATAGTGAAAACGGACTCAGGGGACCTCAAAACGTATAGAAACATCAAAATCTCGAATTCGGATTTTTGACATGATTACAATACTTTCCTCACTATAGTGTTCGGAAAGTAAAAAGATTTTGATGAAATTCTGGCAAAAGCAGAATTTAGTTTAGGACGGAGGATATTAGTTTTTTTTTTTTTTTTTTTTTTTTTTTTTTTTTTCAAATTATTCAATTATATTTTCGAAAAATTTTAGATTTCGACAAATGTCCAACTATCGAAATCGACAACGCAAAAATCCCAGATTGAGACTAATAGGCCCTCAGTCCTATAAAAAAAAAAAAAAAAAAAAAAAAAAAAAAATCAGCATTTTTCTTATTTATAGTAGGACTGGGCGATACATCGATACATCGCGAAACATCGATTTAAAACCATGCAATTTGAAACCGATAACGGAATCTTTCTGTTGGCGATATATCGCAAGCACCACGATTATCAGGAACTCAGCTGCGAACGTACTGCGAGCGACCATATCAGTTTCCGTGAGCCCAACGTTTCACTCCGTGAAAGCTGGTAATCGCTGATACGAAGGTGAGTGGATGATACACGTATAACGCATGCGTGATGCTAGACATTGATTTAATCTGAAATCGCTACTTACAGCTACGATCTGAATATTCGTTATCGCCTTTTCTGATCATGATCTTGCTTTATCGGGAATCGATTAACAGCTAAGCAATAACGCATGCGTGATATGAGACTCTGATATGACTGAGACACTGCGTGATCGTCATCCCATATCTTTATTCGCTGCTACGATATGAATATTCATTGTCGCCATTACAATATTGATACAAAACTATTATTGCCTATAAATACAATTAGTATTAGTTGATGTCATTAATTTTATTAAGAAACAACTGAATAATTTCGTCATTTATTTGCGTCCATATTTGTTTAAAAAAAAAGTTTATATATATATATATATATATATTTATTTAAAGATTTTAACTGTTTTGATTTAAATAAATTTTTAAAAGCTATGTCATCAATTTATACTGAATTTGGTTTTAATATTTTAACAATTATTTCATTTCTTTCAAATATTTTATTATATCTGATCAATATAACGAAAATTTGGTGTTATTTATATTTATATTTTTATTTTAATAAACAAACCAAAGCAAATTCTTTACTTAGGATACTGATTGTTTTCCACTGTGAATCTAGTTTCAGAGACAGCAGGAAGGAAGTGCCTTTATTTTAGAAATCTTAATATTCTATAGTATAATCTATAGATATAAAAGAGTAAATTCACAGATTCACTGATCACTGACTCAACATAGCCGTGGCTATTCTATGGGAGATAAAAGTAAAAAATTTTGTGAGCAAGTTTGTTTTAGGACCCTGACGGGACACAAGACGGGATTTTGTGAAATACCTCCCCTCCTCCGTTTCCCCCGGGGCGGGGCAGAAGGCAAATCACCTTTATAAGCATAACTCGGCTCCAAATAGCTTCACGGTGAATAAATTGCAGAGGGAGGTTACCGAAAGAGAAAGGTATAATAATATACACACGCACACAGAAAGAAAAGTCCATACGCATACACAAACGGGCCTTGATTAACTTCATGATAGGCCCCGAGGAACACATATTTTCGTGGGCCCGTCTCCCTCTTGCTCTGTGCACCAATCAGCACATATATAGATATACCTGTTTATAGGACTAATATGGAAGAAATTGCATTATGACACCATTTTTTTTCATTTTTAGTCGTAAAAGGCAAAATGGTATTTTCAGGGCCAGTTTTATGGCCTTCGGCTACTCAGGTCACATGCCCCGAATGCCTCTTGTTAATCGGCTCTTGCACGCAAATTTTTCTTCTATATTTTTCTATACAAATTCACTCAAAATAAATAACTTTATTAAAAAAAAAAAAAAAAAAAAAAAAAAAAAAAAACTTTTATTTAAACTATCACAGATCAATAGTTCAATTATTCGTTTTAAAGATATTGACGAAATTTTTTAAAAGGTGCCCATATCGAAAATTTGCCCTCTCGCAGGGGACTTATTCCCAGGAGAAAAGCGTCGCTCCTGTATGTCCAATTTCTTTTTTTTTCTACTGGATTATTACTATTATAAACAAATCTTTTTAATTTCATAATGATTCGTTAAAAATAATTTTCATTGCGTACGTTTATAAGAAATTTCGGTCTATACCACCAAGTTAAGAACTTAGAAAAATCCGGATTGGAACGCCACCTGATGGACGATTATCACCAAAAAGCAATAAGAACTATTTTATGTCATGGTGCAATTGCATATAAGTTTACATGCAATTCTGCGCAGTGTAATAGTTCCTGAGATACAATTGGAACAAAATTTTGCTCACACACAGATAGGCATTTTCTAAAATTTTCTAAAAATGGTTAATCATGTTCTAGATATCGCAAAACATGTAAATCCATCGAAAACTGGAAGTTGAAATTTCTTATGAATCCAATGCTTTCTTCTGTTGAGTACGGAAGAAAGTAAAAAGATTGAATTCATGACGCAGGATAATATATTACAGCTATAGTACGAAGGTGGATGAAATTAAGCAAAAAAATATAGCAAGATTATAGGAGAATGGATTTTAAGACGCTCTAGAGTTTAAATATAGAAAAAAAAGGACATAATGGGAAAATCTCTTAAACTGAATTTGTGAGTTTTAAAAAATTATTTGTATGTGGGTTAGTATTTTTTAAACATCTTTTTAGGCAGCAATGTTTGCTTTATACTTGAGACTACACGAAAACAACCATTCATCATTTATTTCTGTGGGATGGGGAGTGGACCGTCCCTTTGCCTACGTCCTTGCATATAACATCACATTAATACAAATCATTCCCATTTTTTTTTTTTTTTTTTTTTTTTTTTTTTTATGAAAGTGAGTGACTACAAATAATTATTTTCTTAATTTGTTTATTGTTGGTTCTCTAAAATCTTTCGTGGTTAAAGTTTTAATGGATAAAATGGTACCTCTATCTTGTTTGTTCACACTGCCGACTTGAACGAAAATTAATCTAATAATTCTCAGAAAATTAGAAAATAAATCCTAAATTAAAAGTATTCCCTGATATTAAACTATAATACGATTTTGTTATACAGATACTACTTTTATAGACTTTGGTTGATATAACATATTTTAAAGTTTTGAACTTTTTTGGCGTGAACAATTCAGCTTAAGAATGCTCAAAAAATAAATTTTGATGTAGTTTTATCTGAATAAATGATATTTTTTCCATGTAAAATTCTAATGCGTCAGTTTAATTTTACTTTAAAATTAATAATATCGAGTTTCAAATAGGTTATAAATATACGAAAAATGGAAATTTCCGAAATTTGTAATTTAAATAGCGGATATTCATTATAGAAAAAACTGGGTATGTGTTACAACAATAATCATAACACACAAGCATACGCGCAAACGAAACCTTATAATAACAACTTTATCTAAATTAAATGCGCATGGCTGTTAGCGTTACCCGAGAAACACCACGTGGAGGTCGCCATGCATCGTTTCTCATGGGGAGTTTTGATAAGGCAGGTCCCATAGCCTACTGCCAGCAAGCATCCCGAGGTAATTTATTCTTTTACAATTCGAATGGAACAACAACAACATATTTTCATAAAATTCCTCAATTTCCGGAATTTCTTTTTTTTATGATGTTGTGGAGAAACAGAAACTGGTTGATTTTCAATAACCGTTTCCACTGTCTGAGAATGAACTGATTCCACTTCGATAAACGGAGGTTCGTCAGTAGTATTATCAGGGAGTGCAGTAGAAACTGTTTCTTTTCCATCGAGTGCGTTCACTACCTGAGACTGAACTGAGTCCACTTCGGCTTGGAACGGAGGTTCATCAGTAACAGTATCAGGAAGTGAAATAATATTACCAACTTTTGGCAGCTTTTTTATATCCAACTTTGGATGCTTGCAAACACGAGCTTTATATAAAGCTGGGTTATAAAATTTTTGACAATCATTATTCATTGACAAATAACGTCCAGCAAAGATGGAAGTCACTGGACACGCATACCTTTCCCTAGCATCCTCCATAGGATGATGCTCGAAAAGTTTAAAAATAAACCACATGAGGAACTTTTTTAAAAAGTATCTCACGAAGAGAACACCTAAGAACGAAAGATACATCATTCTCAGATAAGGGTCAGTAATTAGACTGAAGAAAATTGTTAAAAAAAGAAGCTTTTCATTGTTGTAAAAATATATATATAAACATTGTTGTTTATCAAACAATTATTTTTTATTAAATAGTTGTTGCAATTGTTCATTCAATTGTTGAACTAAAATATTGGATACATTGTTTAAAAAACAAATGATGGCAAAAATTCGTATAACATGAAAATTAATTTTGTATTCCATGTCATGTGAAAATTTCGATCAAATTAAAATATGTCATTAATATAACGATAAAGTTAACAGGAAATGATAGCATATCAAATAGAGAAATTATTCTATAAACTGGGTTGCAGCCATAGATATAGTAATAAGACATAGATTGATCATTGGGAGGGAAAAACTGATTCTTTTTTACTCGGAGAAAAGTCCACAATATGGCCGTCTTTCACCGAGTGAATACACACAGATAATTTAGAAAATAAAATTTATGAATAATTTATGTACTAAATATGAATGAAAAACTGCAGATACAATTAAAAATTAATTTTTCTTTCTTTCTTTCCTTTTTTCTTTTATATATTTATTAATTTAGTTAATATTTAAACTCTTTTAAATGCTAAAACTAAACTACGCCGCAGCTAACTATATTTAAAAGAATTTTGAAAGTTCTATATTACTTACTAATGTAAAATCTTTAAAAATATCAAACTTTTAAAAACGTATTCCATTAAAAATCAAACCAATTTTTATTTCATAATTATATCAAGGCAACTGATTATAAAATTTATATTTTTCATAATTTAGTCAAATATATTTTACTTTTACAATAACTTATCCATTTCTTTTGATAAATTTATTTGAAGAATTAAAAGACGCAATATTTCAACATTTTGAAAATTCATCAACATTCTATTCTATTCTATTACAATTGCCAAATTTTAATGGTTTCTATGCCACTATATGGCTGATGCCATAAAAATTTTTCAGCATCAAACATTTTTGCATGATAACAATGGGATGACAGATCTATATAAATTACTATATCTATGGTTACAGCAAGTATTAAAACTCCTGTTATTTTTCATTATATGCTGCTGAAAATCTGTTGCCAGATAGTATGAAATTTCGAAACTTCATCAGTTGCAACTATATCAAGATGAAAAATTTCACCATAACTAAATTTCAGGACGCCCATAATGCACAAAAATGTGTCAAAACATTTAACAGTCTTATGGCAGTGTCTACTAAAGACTCTAAATTTATGTGCTGCGCTGTGTTGTGTTGTACATTTTAAAGCCGACTACAACGCGATTGGCTTAAGTCCTAGTGAAGTACCCTTCGTGGAGATCTTTCTAAGCAGTTTTATCTAAATACCTTGGGAGTGGGGGCGGGGGGGGGGGGGGGGGGGAGAATAAACCCGTGGTCAAAAATAACTTCGCTTCAAATTATCTCAGCAAGATTTATTTTTATGTGTAGGTTGTTTATGCCTTCCCAACATGCACTGTAAAATGATTTTACGAAATTTCTCACTGGCCCCCTTTAAGGGCGGGGGGGAGGCAAAAACACGCTTATAAGTGCAACTCTGCTCCAAATTAACTCAGGATAGTGATTTTTTTATATGTCGATTGGTACTCAAGACGCATACTACAAAGGGATGTTGTAAGATTTCGTCCAATCCTCTCCTTAGGAGTGGGGGTAGGGGTGGGGGGCAAAAAACTTGTTTCCTGTACATATAATTTTGCTTCAAATTATCTCAGTAAGAATAATTTTTACGTGTGGGTTATTTATGAGTTCCGAACACGCATTATAAAGGGATTTTGGGAAATTTTCCCTTTTCACCATTTTGAGGGCAAGAGGGGGGGGGACAAAAACACGTTTTAAAGAGTAACTCTGCTCCAAATTATCTCAGGAAAGCATTATTTTGAAATGTTGATTGGTTATGCGTACTCAACACACACAAGCTACAAAGTGATTATTTTAAATTCTGTGATTTCTGGGGCGACGTTTCCATGCGTAACTCTGTTCCAAATTATCTTAGAATGGCAATTTTTGATGAGTGGACTTCTTATGCGTATTCAACACACACTACAAAGTGATTTTGTAAAATTCCACCCTACCGCCCCTTAGAAGGCGGAGGAGGGGGGGGGGTAAACATGTATTTATGCGTAACTCTGCTGTAAATTACCTTAGGAAAGAGATTTTCGATGTGTGTCAGTTATATGTATCTAAATTATAATATAAAGATATTTTGCGAAATTCCCTCCTCCTTCTTACCTTTAAGTGCGGGGTGGGGGGGGGACTAAAAAACACGTTTTAAAACATCACTCTGCTTCAAATAAACTGAGGATCCCGATTTCCTAATGTATCGGATAGGTATGTTTATGCAACATGCGCAATAAAGGGATTTTGTGAAGTGTGGCGAGTAGGAAAACCGCTACCGAATGTAGCGAAAAATTTAACTTAGATTTTGTCTAAGTTAGTTAAGTTATTTAAATAATTTAAGTTAAGATTTTGTCTAAGATATTTTGTTCTGATTTCAATAATTTTTTTTAATTATTATTAATTATATGGTATTTTAAAAATTCATTTCAATATAATGACCAGCGAAGCGGGCAAAGCCTGCTAGCCTATAATAAAAGAACTTATAACGTTATTTTTATATATGATCATTCACTTATTTACTTATTTTGCGTGTGTTTGAATTTAGGTTTCATGTTTTTATTAATGTCTTCTGTTTACAAAAGACGAAAATGTTGGAGTTCATGAGAATTTTTAATTACCAGTTTTCAATGAATATTTATTTATTTTCAGGTGTCTTAACACAGGATTCGGCCATTTTTAGAAAACATGTGTCGTGTGATAGCACCGGTATACAATTTCCACCATGGAAGATAAGGCTATATCGCAGTTTCTATAGCGTATCAATGCACGAAACTTGATAGGAATGAGAGTCGTGACGAAAACCTATGCTTATTCAATTAGTGTGCATATTTTCTGAGAAATAATGCTGTTATGATGCAATGTAACCCTGTTTACGGGAATGCAATATATTAACTTCTATTATATATAAATGCAGCAAACTTAGAATGCAAAATGGATATTTTGAAAAACTGTGCTATGTGAATTTGGCATTTTATATTGGTGGCCGAGAAAGAAAATCGGTATATCATTAATTGATGGTCCTTACATAGAATTACATCTATTCATTTAAATTGTCTTTTATTCTTGATTTATTTGTTTCATATCGCAGGTAAAATTTATTTTTCTCAATACATTGTTGCAATTGTGACGTCAATTGTTTTCTGTTGAATCATCCTTCTTCAGTTATTTTATTCATCCTCCAAACCACGAAAAAAAAAATCTTTATTTTTGTAGCTATGACATTAGTTTCAGCATTATCTCGGGCAAATTTGGGCGTTTTTTTTATTAAGAAGATTTTGCAAAAATTTATTGCCTTAATTATGTATTTTAGAAACATTTTATAGTGAAATTCTGAGACTGTTGAACGTGTTTAAATGTCATAATGCTACTACATGACAACACAGTAATATATGAATTAAATTTGTGCATAAATGTATTTCCATTATTTGTTTTTCTATATTGATGTTGATTTGGTGTTGCATTAATAGGAAGTTGTACATATAAAAGAAGTTAGTGTATTCTATATATTTTATGATATAATGAGCTTGTCACATTCAATTCGAGCATTTTTTTTTTTATATATATATATCTAGAATTGACATTTAAATTAGCATTATGAAAGGGATTAAAAAATATTGGAGTCCAATATCGTGATATATCGTGATATCGCGATTTTGAATTCACAATATATCGTGATATTGAAATAGTGGCATCGCCCACTCCTAATTTATAGTACAGAGTTTTTAACAAAAAATATTCCCAATTTCAGATAAATTGGAAAAACACTTTTTTAAACAATATACTGTAATCGGAATACAGATAGTTCAAATATCTCAAGAAATATGAACATTTTAAAGAAAACCGTTTTCACTGCGCATGTGCGAAAGATAAAAGAAAAAAAAATATTACATCGGTGTAAAGCTAGATATATCGGGCAACTTTTATGAAAAGTGCATTTGAACAGAATAAAAATTAAGCAAATTATCCGAAAAAGAACGAGCTAGATTTTATTTATTTTTCGAGACTTGAAATTTATTAAGGGTTTTTTCCCATGCCTTGTAATTAATTTAAAGATCCAATTATTTTAAACACTTAGCAAAAGTTCTTTTTTGTGAAAAACCCCTTATCATCTCACAAATATAAATAAACAAAAATATGTTAAAGTTACAAGCTTATAAGGGGTTTTTCACAGAAAAGCGCATTTCGTGCGTGGATGAAATAATTGGATTTAAAATTAATTACGCGGCATGTGAAAAACCCCTTAAGAAATTTCAACTCTTGGAAAATATCTAAAATCTAGCTCGTTCTTTTTCGGATAATTTGCTTAATTTTTACTCTATTCAAATGCACTTTTGACAAAAGCTGCCCAGTACATCTACATTTCAATCCAAGAGTTTTTCTTTTTTTTTTAATCTTTGGCACATGCGCAGTGAAACGTTTTTGTTAAAAATGCTAATATTTCATGAGGTATTTAAGATATTTGTATTCAGATTGCAGCATATACTTTTAAAAATGATTTCCAACTTATCTGAAAGTGGGAATAATTTTCGTTAAAAACTCTGTATATTATAAATAAGAAACACGCTGGTTTTTTTTTTTTTTCTGAATTTTAAAATAAATGCTTATATTTCCGTTATTTAATATGTTATCATCACACAAATTCATCCACAAATTGAACTGAGTCCATATTAACATATTCTAAAGTTACATTTCATTTCGTTCACTTAATGATACAAGGTGATCACAAACATTATTGATTTTGCTCAATTTGTTACCGGCTCCCTAAATGTTGTTTTAAACCAATCTTCACTGAAAAACATGAAGAATACCCAGTTCTTTAAATACCTAATGCTTGAAAACTGTTCATTGAGAGATAAGTTTTTAAATTGAAAAATACTGATCGTTTGCAAATCGTGCTAAACTTTTGGGCAGGAGTGTACTTTCTAATATTGATTTGAACTTATCGACTTTAACATTAAATTCTAATGACACAAACTATCAGAAATATCCTTTCAGTAAAATTCTTGATAGTTTATGTAATAAAATTGCATGCCCTTAGAAACGCATAACATTTCTTTGTGCCCCTATTCGTTTATTTATTTATTTACAGTAGACTCTCGTATAACGCGGGGGATACGTTCCGCGTAATAGAAAATCGCGTTGTAGGAAACATACATTGAGCAGACCATTTCATTCCGCAATGAGACCGAAAGCGTCGGTTGTTGGCATAGTAACGGAGCAATACTTCCTTAAACAGGTTGAAAGTAGAAAAGATGTCGTCATGTGCAACCTTTATTTCACGCGTTATACAAGACGCTTTACCGCGTTGTATGAGTAATAGTCACAGATTTTTCGTCGCGTTATACGAAATCGCGTTTTGTGGGAGCGCGTTGTACAGTATTTTGTGTGTATATTTTACGGACTATAGCACTTCTAGAGCATCTTTTGTCCTCAAAATTGTACCAAGCTGACAATTATACCTCTGAATTCTTAATTATAACCAAAACATAGACTGAAAATAACATGAACACTAAATGTGAAATACATTTTTAAAAATGTGTACTTCTTAACTATAAACAAAATTTAAGCTGCAATATACTACTTTATATAAATCGCTAAATACGCCAAACAGGAATCTTACGGAAAAATACCAAAGAGAGTAATATTTTAATTTAGGATTTTACGTTTTAAAATGATGTAAAAGTGTTTCCTTATTTTTTACGAGTGTATATCTAGCCATTAAATAAATCCTAAAAATCCTATATATAATGAACAACTCTCTCGTTGTAAAATAAAATTTTAAACTACTAACTATATAAAAAATATTAGAAAAATAAAATAAAATAACAATGTCAGTTCTAATTGAAGATTAATTTTCAAGTTTAATTTCTGATAAAGTTTTATATCAATTTTATTAAATACTAGCAGGCTTTGCCCGCTTCGCTGGTCATTATATTGAAATGAAGTCTCAAAATACCATTAATAAAAATAATAATAATAATAATAAAATCATTGAAATCAGTCAAAATCTAAGTTAAAGTTCTCGATACCTTCGATAGCAGTTTTCCTACTCGCCATACTTCACAAAATCCCTTTATAGTGCATGTTGCATATACATACCTAGCCCACATATTAAATAATCGGGATTCTAAGATTATTTGAAGCAAAGTTATGTTTTAAAAATTGTTTTTTAGCCCCTCCCCCCCGGCCCGCTCTTAACTGAATACATGCCCCCCCCCGCTAAGGGGAGGTAGGGTGGAGTTTCACAAAATCAGTGTGTGTTGAATACGCATAAGCAGTCCACGCATCAAAAATTGCCATTCTAAGATAGTTTGGAACAGAGTTAAGCATGAAAACATGTTTTAAATAACCCTTAAACCTCAAGGGCGTGATAGCACGGAATTCCAAATAACCCCTTTGTAGTTTGTATTGAGTACGCATAACCAATCAACCTATCAAAAAATCGCTTTCCTGAGATAATTTGGAGCAGAGTTACTCTTTAAAACGTGTTTTTGCCCCCCCCCCCCCGCTTTTAAAGGTAGGAAAAGGAAAAGTTCACAAAAATCCCCTTATAGTGCGTGTTGGGAAAGCATAACCAGCCCGCACATAAAAAATCATCAAGATAGTTTGGAGCAGAGTTACGCATGAAAACATGATTTTGCACCCCCCCCCCCAAGGGGAATAAGGTGGAATTTTACAAAATCCCTTAGTAGTGTGTGTCTTGAGTACGCATAACCAATCGACATATCAAAAACTCGTTATTATGAGATAATTTGGAACAGAGTTACTCTTAAAAGCATTTTTTGCCTCTCTCCCCGCCTTTGAAGGGGGGAAGGGTGAAAATTTGTAAAATCCCTTTACTGTGCGTGTTGGAAAAGCATAAGCAACCCACATATAGAAATTAATCTTACCGAGATAATTTGAAGCAAAGTTATACTTGAAAACGGATTTATATCCCCCCCCCAAGGGGAAAAGGGGGGACTTTCGCAAAACCCCATTACAGTGGGTGTCAGACACACGTAATTAAGCCACTCACTAAAATTTGTAACCTCATGTTCTATAGATTTCCCCGGATGAATTTAGCGCTAAAAGAGGGGCCCGAATTTGCCCCATCGTAATTCCCCCCCCCCCCCCCCCGAAAAAAAAATCGAATATTACAAAAAACCAAACATGATGTTTTGGAAATATCCTCAAGAAGACTCTTGGCGATTTTCTATATCGCCGTTATTGGAACAGTTTTACTCGAAAACCCGTATTTTTCTAAATTTGCCTCCGAAGATAGTTGTTACCTCCTGCCCCCCCCCCTTCTTAAAAATCCAAAACTCAAATCGCAGGAAATGCTTATTTTTTGCACTCAATTCTAGTCCCTCTCTTTGCAATTTCTTCACCGTGAAGCTATTTGGAGCCGAATTATGCTTATAAGGGAGGTTTTGCCTTCTGCCCACCCCAGGGGGAGCGGGGGATATTTTGCAAAATCCCACCTTAATGGGCGTCAGGGTCCTAAAACCAACGTGCTCACCAAAATTTGCGAGTCTATCTCCCATAGAATTGCCACGGCTGTGTTGAATCTGTGAATCAGTGATTTTACTCATTTATTCCCCACCACGCCCCCAAAGGGGTAAAGGGGGGGGGCTTTCACAAAATCCCGTTTCAATGGGTTTTGGACACACGTAAATAAGCCACACACTAAAATTTGTGACCTCAGCTCCTATAGATTTCCACGGACGAATTTAGTGCTAAAATTGGGGGGGGGGGGGTCGAATTTGCCCCTTCGAATTTGCCCCCCCCAAAAATCGAAAAAAATAAATTTCTGCAAATACCTTCAAGAAGACGCTTGTTTTTTTTTTTTTTTTTTTTTTTTTTTTTTTATATCTTTGAGCTATTGCTGCTAGAATTTTACTCGAAAATCCATATATTGCTAAATTTCCCCCCGAAAATCCTTTTTACCCCCTCTCCCCCCTTAAAAATCCAAAAATCCAAAATCGCAGAAAGTGATTTTTTTTGTACTTAAGTCTAGTCTCCCCATCTGCAATTTTTTCATCGTGAAGTAATTTGGAGCCGAGTTATGCTTATAAAGGTGTTTTTGCCTCCTGTGCCTCCGAAAATCATTTTCACCCCTTTTCCCCCTTAAAAATCCAAAATTCCAAAATCGCAGAAAATGATTTTTTTGTATTCAAGTCTAGTCTCCCCATCTGCAATTTCTTCCTCGTGAAGCAATTTGAAGCCGAGTTATGCTTATAAAGTTGTTTTTGCCTTCTGCACCTCCGAAAATCATTTTCACCCCCTTCCCCCCTTAAAAATCAAAAATTCCAAAATCGCAGAAAATGATTTTTTCGTATTCTATTTTAGTCTCCGCATCTGCAATTTCTTCACTTTGATGTAATTTGGTGCCGAGTTATATTTATAAATGTGTTTTTGCCTTATGCGCCCCCGAAAATCTCATTTTTACCCCCTACCCCCCCTTAAAAATCCAAAATTCCAAAATCGCAGAAAATGATTTTTTTGTATTCAAGTCTAGTCTCCCCATCTGCAATTTCTTCACCGTGAAGCAATTTGGAGTCGAGTTATGCTTATAAAGGTGGTTTTTGTCTTCTCCCCCCCCCGGGGAGGAACGGGGGGGTATTTCGCAAAATCCCGTCTTAGTGAGCGTCAGGGTCCTAAAATCAACCTGCTCACCAAAAATTGTGACTCTATCTCCCATAGGATCGCCACAACCGTGTTGAGTCAGTGAATCAGTGAATCAGTGAGTTTACTCTTTTATATATGTAGATTAATATGTAAATATATATATATATATTTTTTTTCTTGCTAATGTAAAAGATTTTTTTTTTACTCAAATAAACGTCGTGTCATTAATAATGAAATGTCTGCCTTTATTTTCATGCGTCTCGTAAAATGTAAAATTATTGTAGCAAAGAATTCAATTAACTCATTCTGAAAAAACTATGCTTATTATTATATGTATCATGCCTAAATTGGTTTACACATCAAAAGACAAAAAAAGAGGAAAAAAAATCTAAAACCGTTTGATTTCGAAAAACAAATTTGGTTAAAGATGCAAATCTCTAAATGGAATAACAAAGGAAAACAAGAACGATAAATCACGCAGCTTGCATAGATTATTAGAATTTTGTAATTGCACGTAATCTTTGTCTTGTTTAAACTTCCGTGAGCTTTAGTATTTCGTCACGCAACGGACAGACAGGAGGATAAAAAGTCAGACAGATAGATTTATTAAATTTATAAAAAAAATCATAAACTGTTTAAAAACGATTAATAAAATCGCAAATACAATTCCAGCAAATTCCTGTTATAGCCCTTAATATATGTAAATATTTTTAAGTGGCCCTGTAAACTTTTATGATGATTATACTGTATTCTATAGAAGAAAAAAAAAAAAATATTAATAAAAAATACCAATTTCATTATACTTTGTGCAAATTAAAGATATTAAAATGTGGTTTATAGAACTATCTCTCACAGAACGGAACGTTTTGGAAGTCTATAGGGTATCCATGTGCACCAATCAGTGGTAGTAGTTACTCCAGCTTATTTATGGAACGTCCCATAGTAAACTTGAATAACATATATTAGTTTAAAGCAATCCCATGAATATTTTCAGGAGTCGTATCACGGACAGACAGACAAACCGAAGTCATAAACACTTCTCAACTTTTTAATGTACACAGTATCATAAAAAATTAAAATAAATAAAGATATCGACATTTTGCATTTTTTAAAGTTGTTAAAATAGCATAAAATTAATTTTAAGGTTATGTAAAGTAATAAACGTATAAAATGTGACTACATTTGTTATTATTTCTGTGTAAGACATAAAGAATTTTTTTTTTTTTTTAAATAAGTCTTTTTTTATATTCAGTTAAATATAATTTTATTTTATTTTATTTATTTAATTATTTAAATATAATATAAAACTCACCTTCTTATACATCATATTACTGTGTTCTGTAAATTATTTTACTGAAATGTAAAAAAAAGCGTAAAATATACTTTTCAGTGAAAAATTTAAAAATATTCTTGTTGTACATTTATATATTTTTAATATTTTATTTAGCTTGTTTATAAGCTTAATTAGGGTTAAAATCACTCTTTTATGCATTAGAATCTCTCACATTACAAAAGCAATTTTCGCATAATTAAAAAGAGTTTCCACGGCAAAGCTGCCAATAATTACAGGAATAATGTTTAAAGCATATTTCCGCGAATTTCCTTATAGAAATTCCCAGAAAAATAACCGCTAATATATAACTATCTGTATGAATTCCAAACAACAATGAATTGTCTACTTTTCAAAGACTTTTTAACATAAAGTAGATAAAAAGAAAAAGAACTTTATTTTGCAAATGAAAACGAAGTAATTGATTTTTTTTTTTTTTTTTTTTTTTGTAGTTATGACAAAGTGATTGTTTTTTTTTTTTTTTTTACTGAAATGTTAAAAAACATTTTGTTAGAAATTATTTTAATGAGAGTAAAATATTTTAGTTTAAAAACAATAAGTACTTTATAGTTTGACTAAACAATAGCCTATTGTGTTATTATAATATGTATTAATGTTTATAGTTTAAATTTTTCTAAGAGAAATTTGTCTGAAATCATTTCAGGCACATGCACACACAAAAATGCTATTCTAGATACAGTTTTTTTAAAATTATAATAAAGCACATTCATTTTATACATATATATTTATATATATATATATATATATATATATATATATATATATATATATATATATATATAATAATCTTTGTTATACACTCCTTCTCATAATTATAAGGACACCCGTTTTTCTATATTAACTAAACACTGAACACTATTATTTAAACAAATATATATTTTATTAATTTGAATTTCATTAATAGACTATATTTAAAAAGTTCTATCGTTTTTCTATCTTAAAAAACTTTAAATACGGTCAAAAAGATGACTTTTCAGGTGTCCACAATTATAAGGACAGCTCGAGTCTTAGTAATTTTTTTTTTCAGTTATTCTTTAAATTAATATTTTATGGGGTCTCTTTTTAGGGTGAAACAGTCAGACATTCTCTCTGGTATATATATATATATATATATATAATTTTTTTTAATTCAGTTTCAATACCATTTCATACAGCATAAATGATATTCTGAATACGTGTAAACTATTTAAAATTGCTTTCCACTTGCATGCACTTTTCTAATATCATAAGTTAAGGTTTTTTCAACTTTTTGGCCATGGGAAAGGCAATAATCCAGAAGTTTCTTTCTTCAAACTATTTCCTATTGCTCTAAAAGTAGAGCAAAAATGTACGTCTTGTTGAAAAAAATATTATTACCCCCCCCCCCCCCCCCAAAAAAAAAAAAAAAAAAAAAAAAAAAAATCTAACAAAAATCTGATAATTCCAGGTTTAAAATTTGCGGATATTCTCTTGATGTTCATAATAATAGAAAAAATTACTAAATTCATTCTGCCTTCAGTAGAAGCAGCTCCCTAGAGCACCATAGATCCACCTTTAAAATGCCCGATTCATAACTGCTTTTAAAAAATCTGCTCTGTCTTTCGCTATCTTCAGATCGTGCCAGTAACTGTTAAAACCATTTGGTAAATCAAGAATAAAATGTTTTTCATCCGAAAATGCAACATTTTACCATTTAATATTGTCTTTATTCAACTTTAACACAGACGTTCTTTCCCCCATTAAATGCTGATTGATTATTACAGGTTTTTTATTCATTTTAACATATTATTAATTATTTTAAACATGCAGAAATGTGGACCCTAACCTTTCGTTAAAAATTACGAGCAAAGTCAGCAGCAGTCATTATGAGTAGAACAGTAAGAGGAATTATGAGTCTTCGATCTCTGTAAAACAACTCTGATTTTGCATCAGATCCCTCTCCTATCGAACCAGCAGTTCAACGTTTGATGACATTTCCTTCAGCAATTTTAGACTTTCGAATTTCATTAGAAATTCGGCGGATTGAAATTATCCTTTCACTTAAAAAACACATTTATCATACTTCACTACTTGAACGTTCTTTTTTTCGAAGAATTATCAGTAATGTCCGTTCAAGAAAAATTGAAGGCTTATATATGAATTAATCTAGCCCAGTAGTTAACAAATTCGCATGTCAACTGTAATTTATCCGCTAGTAAGTTAAATAAAACGAAAAAATCTTGATTGTCCCTATAATTATGAACATCTAAAAGCGTGGAGAAAAACACATTTTGCATTATTTTTTATTAATTTTGTTTTATATTAAAAAAATATATAACAGTTTTGGTTTTTAGAATACTAGATATAGTAAGTGCACTTAGTATGATCTTGTTTACAATTATTTTTACATTAGTTATTTCAAAAAATAAAGTGTCCTTATAAATATGAGAAGGAGTGTATAAAAATAAAAGAATTAATATTTGTACTATATATACAATATGCATAAATTTTTAATAAATGTCATTAATTTGACGTTCGTTGTTGATAATTCTCCGTATATGTCTTTTTTATCACTCTTAGGTTACATAATCGATTTATTAAACAATACATATGCAATTCATACTATATAGTGATGATGTAAAAATACTTTTTTTTTTTTCAATTACTTGAAATTTTCAAAAACTCGTATAATAAATTCATATCATTTTATTACTTATATTTTTCTTAATTTAATAAATGTTGTTTTTCCATTGAAAAAAAAATGTATATATATATATATATATGAAATTTTTGTTCCTGTTCACTGTGCAATTTGGTATGTGTTTCATACAATTCGAAAATATACACAAATATTGAGTAAAAGGTTATTAATATACATTTTAAAAAGCAAATTCACAAATTTTAAATGGTAGTTAAAATTCTTATGCTAGACTTCTAATTGAGGAGATTATATTTTAAAAAGTCATAGCATTTTTTTTATTAATTCGATCCTCCTTTTTCAAAAAATCACAAATTGAATTTAATTAAAAGTTTATAAACATAATTCCATTTTTAAACGAAAGATATATAAACTTTTTGTTTTAATTAACCTCTTTCTCTTTTACATTTTTCTTTAATATTTCTGTTATTGTGGATTTTGATTATACTTATCATAATAACTTTAACCTACACCAATGCATACAAAGTAATTAAAAAAACAGAAATATATAACTTGAATAATTCGAAAAATATGCATTGTTCGCACAGACCTGCCTTTTCTAACGTCTTTTCTACTACTGAAAACTAATAAAGATAGAACTACGAAACTTTAGAATAGCGACTGATTTGGTGTACAGAAGATTTTTTGAACTTTTAGTCAGTGGCGGCTCGTGAACCGAAAATAGGTGAATAGCTCAAAAATAACATTTAAGTATTTTTAATCATAATTTTTACTAAGCATGGTCTTAACTAAAATTAACTAAAAATACTTATTTAAAAGTAAATTTATATTGTATAAATTAATACAGTGTAAAATAAAATGTGCCTCTTCACCAATTTTCGGTGCACGAGCCGCCACTGCTTTTAGTGACAGTTAGAAAAACGGAAGTGGGATATCGGAAACTGGAAGTGGGACCGTAAATCCATATATTAAAAACGGCTCTAACGATCTTCAAAGTTAGTAAATAAACACACTATTAGATGTCCTTTCATGTGAATTAGTTGATTTGTTCAGAAAATTGACAAGCATCCCATATAAAAAGCTCAATCTTAGGTCTCGCAAGTGCTTTCCATTAAAATCGGCTGTTCGAAATTTTTTTTAAACTCAGCATATTATCCACCTTTCAGATATCCTTTTGCACGTAATTGTTGTTTTCCGGTCAACAGTTGAGTATGCCAAATTTTTGGTGAAAGTCGTTATCTCAAAAACGGCTCTAACGATTTTCTTGAAAATCTTTACATAAACAAATTTTAGATGTTATTTTTAATATATTATGTGAATATATTGTTAATATATTATTATTAAGAAACTTAACAGTCATCCTGATTAGGTAGGCCGGTTTTAGATATTAGTCTTTCAAAAATTGTCTCTATCTTTTTTTTTTTTTTTTTTTTTTTTTTTTTTGACTTTCTATGTAAATTGTGTTTTGTACGTCATTGCATGTGTATGAGTGTTCTCTAACTGGAAAAATTTTAAGTGTCTACATTTTTAGATCAATTATTTGTGTTCTGATCACATTATCTCCAAATACTGCATATAATACGTGCAATAGTGGGTAATGGAAGTCGTGTGGTTGTTTCACACCAGATTTTTTAAGTATGGAGAATTACTTCCAACAATTTTCGCTTAAAACTCTATCAAGAATTAGTTTAATGCATATAAACCTTTTTTCAAACAGTCTTGATCGCAGGCATTCGAATATGCAGTCAAAAGTGGGTATTACATTCGACTAAATGAATATGATGCAAATTTTAATGCGCAGACGAACCTTTAAGAAAAATATAACTATTAGAACTATTGCATTAATAACTAGATGTTATTACTAATAGATCGACACCAGTCGCATATTCCTACGATAATTTACAGCGAAATTAGTCGGGAGTGGCGATTTCTCTCTCTCTCTCTTTTTTTTTTCTCCCGTTGTACAATAAAGGCACTATGGATACAAAAACTTAAAGAGAATAATTCTAATGCATACACATTTGTAATATAAATATAAAAAGAGAAACACTTGTTCTATAATAATAAAATTTGTAAGAAAAACAACTATATGCAGAGCTTACACCTACAAAGGCAAATATATGCCCTCATTCAAGTATTTAAAAAGAAAAAAAAAAGGGAAAAGTGTTTTCTTTGTAATTACTAGAGTATTTCGTATTTATATATTTTTTTTAATATTTTTGTTTTTTCACAATCTTTAAAAACTTTTCAAGAAGTCACATTGTCTAATTTTTTAAAATTAATTATCTTCTTCGGTTAAAATAAAGTGACACTAACACGACTTTCTCATACCCTGAAATTTAATACTAGAAATACATACTTGAGTTTAAGGGGTAAGGTAACGAATACCGTTATATAAACCTATGTTAAAATAATTCAAATTAGGCTTCGGAACAGCTTTATTTGGCAAATAATTATATGAGAGGGGGGGGGGGGCTACCGTACCCCTCCTCCCCCTCAAGCCCGGTTTCATTATTGTACCTACATTTATAGATAATTCAAATCTGTTATTAAGTTCAAAAGTTCATTTAAAAATATTTAGAAAACTTTCACATGCATCATTCACTGAAAAAAAAAATATACCGCCTTCATCTAGAATGAATAAATGGTCATTTTCTAAATTCTTAAACTAGAAATATAGATCTCCGAGGCATGCGCATAAGGCACGCCAATAAACTGAATAGACGAAATGGTCGAGATTTTCTAATCTACACATTTCTAGATGGTGAAATAATATTCTGAATATTCTGAATCTTTTGTATTATGAGAAATTTTAGCTTGATTTTCTAGAATTTGGTGATAAACCAAGATTATATCTGCTGAAACCCGCCTCTTGTATTCACATTTATTTGGGGATGTTTTCAAATAGGTTTGTCCTCGATAGTATAGGCAAACGCTCAAGAATTCTAATAGAGGTCTCTAGAATTCGCTTTCGAAGGGGACTAGAAAAATATTTATTAGAAAGTTATAAGGATGACATGGAACTATTTTTTCTAGAGGCACAATTTAAATTCTAGATGTCAGTTACAGAATTTTTTCTCAGTGTTGGCGTGCCTTATACTCAAAGCTCGGAAATCTATATTTTTAGTTTAGGGATTTAGAAAAGGACCACCTATTCGTTCTAGATGAAAGCAGTATATTTTTAATCTCAGTGCATTCCTTATAACTAATCAATCTTGAACAAACTTTTCTCATAACAAACGTATTCACTTCAAAGTACATCATTTGGATCGCCTGAAAGTATTTGTTTATAATTTACTCTAACAGACACGGAGAAAGACCAAACTACAAGACTTCAAGACTTGACTGCGGTATTCAGGAAGCATCAAAACGTGTATATATACAAGAAACCAATTGATGAATATTTAGCTTAAAAAAATACACTAAGCGACAAAAAAAAAAAAAAAAAGCTTCAATACAGAAAAAATGACTTATATCTTTTTTATTTGTAATAACTTTAAAATCAATGTTTGAAATAAATAAATCTGTCTTGTTTGCATAATACCAAAGGGATGAATTGATACCTATGTACATATTCGATTTAATAATTTGTTTTATTGTACTTTACGAAGTACATTTTAAAAATCTGCATAAAACTTTCTTTTAGAACATAATGCAATAACCATACACATTGTATTCTATTATGATTTATTATATGAAATAAACAAGTTATATTTTAATATATGAAGTAAAACTATTTATTTGTTATATCTAAGCAATTTTTTATTAAAAATATGTATTCTGCATTGGGTTAATTCCACCTTTATATGGAATTGCTGCTTTAATGCGCAATGGCATAGTTTTATACAGTGTTTTAATATAAATCTCAGACATTTCAATGTGTCTAAAATCACAAATAATGTTTTCTAGTTCTGGCAGAGTTGTAGGCTGTAAATTTCGAACCCTCTCCCTTCTCCCCCGCCCTTTTATAGATGAAACATTTTCGAGCGGATCGCAATTAGGACTATTTCCATGTCTGGTAAAGAAGAAATTCTACTATATCCTTTGTGGGATTTAACTTAAAGTGAAAAAAGATATGATTACTTATTGAATGGAAAACAAATATTGACAATCTGAAGTGAATAAACTTACCCTAAACGTCGTGTAGTAAGGCGCAGTATCATCTTAAAATGCTGTTTGCGGAAATGTCCAAGATACATCCAAAATAGTCAGACAAGCACCACTTTTATGAAGATTGTGTTTTATTTCGAGTTAATTAATCCCTTGAGCATAAAAATTTGCCCGACTGTTTGAAAAGTTATGCTTCTCCGTACCATAATGTACGGAGAATGTGTCACTGTTTTAAAAGTGCGATTTTCATTAAGTTGGTCATATTTTCGTTGTCAGATCTGCTTGGTTTCTTTAGCTCGAAATAAGTTAAACTTGATTCATCAAAGAGAACCAGCTCAGCCCAATAATTAACTAATTATTTTTTTTTCAGCCATCTTAGGTCTTGCTTTCCTAATTCTCTGCACTGAGAATGGAATTTTTTCAAATTTTTTGTCATTTAAACCTGCTTTGTTTAATAGTTGCTGTACTGTAGTCAAAGAAATTATGATGCTAAACACTTTTTCGGAATCTCTTTTATGTTCTAAATGTAATACAAACCGATTTTATAGCAATGGCTTTTTAATTTACGGTCATCTCGCGTGGATGAGCATTATGGCTGCCTAAAACCAAATTTCCAGTTTAAACGGCCAAAAATATTTATATCTTGTTAAAAACCCTTTTACCTATATTTCGTTAACATTTAATTATTTTTCCATCTCACGTATTAAAATATTTTTTTATTTTCATTCAAAAATTAATACATTTTGTAGCATCGTGAACTGCCTTATTCTTACCATTTTTGAAATAATTTCTAAAATTACAATTTTACAGACAATTGCATTTTGTTTTTAACACTGGACTCAAAGCTAAAGTGTATGTGCAGGACAACATAACAAAATCTGTTCGAAAATTTGCTTTTTAAACGATAAAATTGGCGGTTGTCGAAAGCAAAAAGGAAAATATCCAAGTGCGGCTTTTTGTTTTGTCGCTTAGTGTACTTATTTACCATGTGACTTTGAGCAACTAATTTCGATTCCTGAGCAGCTTTCCTGGACATGGTAAAATATTTTATGAAATCGTATATTCTAGTAAAGCACTTCCACTAATAAATACAAAAGCATGTTATGACTTAAATACTGGCAGTCTTGTATATGTTCTGAAAGTTATGTACACATCACATGCTGCACATAAATATAATCCTATATCAATAACACAAGACACGGTACACTTCCATCAATTTTCAAATATTGTCGCATTATAATCTAGCTCTTTTGTGTAGGCCCTGTATAAGAACAGTGAATGATTTCTATACCATATTCTGCACGAAACATGTTTTTATGCATGTAAAAAATATATATTCGTTTCATTTGGTTTAGTGCAATATATAGATGTTAAACTCTACTTACCTTCAATTTTCCCCATAGACGTAATGTATTTGAATTCTTTTGAGTGTCCCTGTACACGAACCATTTGCTTGATCTCAACGAAAAGCTCAGTGTAGCATCCCTATATGATACACAATTAGACTGCCAAGTTAGAACTTTCTGTTACATTTTTTTTTTTTTTTTTTGAGATATGCTGATAACTGAAAGGCACACATACAGACACACTGACATACAGACACACACACAGACCAACCAATAAAAACATGATTTTTAGATTCAGGGGACCTCAAAACATCTAAATAAAACAAAAACTCACTTTCGAAAATTTGACCCAAAAACAATATTTTCTCTTCCTTATGGGTAAGAGATCGTAAAAATATATATTCGTTTCATTTGATTTAGTACATTCTATAGATGTTTAAAACAATACTTACCTGCAATTTCTCCCATTCTCTCTAATGTATTTGAATTCTCTTGGGTGTCCTTGTACACGAACCATTTGCTTGATCTCAACGAAACGTTTTGTATAGCATCCGTATATGATACACATTTAGAATACAAAGCTTCGACTTTCTGCTATAATTTGTTTTATTTGTTATTATTGATATATGCTGATAGCAGACAGACACACACACAGACCATCCGCTAAAAACCTGATTTTTGGATTCAGAATACCTCAATTCGTAAATTTTTTATTCCAAAATGGTTTGAATAATCAAAAACACAATAATATAGTATTCATATTTCGTTTTTATTTCTCTTTTTTGGTCAAATTCTATAGACTCTTACTGTATTATAAACATTTAACTTATGCAGTCGTGGCCTTACTTCCAATAAAATTAATACAACGATAGAATAATTTGATACAATATATTATATATAATAACCCTAATTTGATTCTTATTAATATTTACTTCACTTAAGTACCGGATCTTGAATACTTAAAAAAAAAAAAGAAAAGAAAGAAAGAAAGAAAGAAAAAACTACTACAAAAAATTTTAATAATGAAAAACACAACAATATTTTATTTATATTTGTGTTTTCTTTTTCTTCTTCATTCAAATTCTATAAAGTATTTTTATATTATAATAATTAAATTTTAGACGACAGTATCAATATTTCTTGTAGTAAATTTAATACAGTGTTGGAATAAAAAAAAAATACCCCTCATTAATATTTACTTATTTCAAATACGAAAGCTTGAGTCGTTCATAAAAAGATTTATTTCCCTTATTCA
Source organism: Salticus scenicus (assembly GCA_963930645.1). NCBI lineage: Eukaryota > Metazoa > Arthropoda > Arachnida > Araneae > Salticidae > Salticus > Salticus scenicus. The sequence continues at coordinate 323,518,652 of OZ005652.1, read as the reverse complement.
AAATAATTTGAATATGGGAAAACATAATAATATTTTATTTATATTTCTGCTTATTTTTCTTCTTTATTCAGTCTCTACTAAGATTATTTTTTCTACCTAGCCAAATATATTTGTTCAAGATAATTTTCTGGCAGAAGTCTTATTTGATCTCTTGAGTCTGACAGCTGTCTCTGCAACTTTTAATCACAGAAGATGTTGATGGAGTGCAGAATGTCGTTAACTAAGAATGTATTGCTTCTTACTTGATACTTGTTTATATAAAAGTATTACCAGGTGGAAATTTTATAGCAAAAAAAAAGTGAAATAAATTTTGAACAACCGCTTAATTTATAATATAATCCACTTTCAAGTTAATAATTTTCTTTAATTCAAAAAAGTTCCAATTTACAATTTTTAAAATGGTTGTAGTATTGACATAGGTAAATTATAGATTAAAACTTCATCTGAATTTTATTTTTCTGTGTGAAAATTGTTTGAGTTTCCGTTTTTCATTATATATATTTTACGAGCTTTGCAAAACTAATGCAACAAATTAATTACTGTGTTCTTTTAACATATTATTTAGAATTCAATAACATTTGTAAATACTGAAATATAAATTTCTAAAAACATTCACCATACCCAAGAGAAAAATAAAGCTACTGTTCAAAATTCATGAATAAATTCTGAACTTAAATTTCACTTAGATGCATTCTGTGTAATTTTAAAGAATGTAAATTTTATTAAGGTTTCAAATTATCTCATTTTAGATATATCTGCAAAATTTTAGGAAGACAGATTTTATATATTAAAATATAATACAAATATAATTATAACTAAATTAAGTTTTATTTTAAGTTTAAATTTCAAATATAATTTTATAAACAATTAATTTAATAACTATTGTGCTTTTTGTAATACTTAAATATACGTACACACACACACACACACACACACACACATATATATATATATATATATATTATTTAACTCTAATGTTTCGTAATACTTTTTGTAGGCATTATAAAAATAATACTGAAATTCTATAGCCTCAAAAATAAAAATTAAGTATATCATATTCATTTTTAGAAATTTGTATTTCACCAATTACTAAGAGTATATTTTCTGAAACTCTTAATTAAAATTTTACTTCTCCAAATAAATTTAATCTGAATTCTTTTAAAAAATAACAGAAAACAAAATTCGTTAAATAAGATTAGGGAAATTCAAAGAATTCTTAATAAATAATGTTTCCATATGCATCGCAAAATACTTCAAACAAATTTACAAATAATAAGCAATAGTAAAAACAACTATTTAAAAAAATAATTTAAAAGAAGCTATATCTAAAAGAAAAAAAATTAAAATTAAAATTAAAATAAGTAGAAACAGAGAGTTATATAAGTGTGTGATGCTTGGAAGTTATTAAAAAATTTCTAACAGTAAATTTAAACAGAACAAATTTTAGATAATCTTGATGTGTAAAGACAAAACAAGCGTTTTTAATTTAAAACTATTTTTATAATCTTTAATACTTGGTTAAAAAGCAATATAATAATTTAGAAAATTTTTAAAAGAAAATAACTAAAAATATTAGCAGACTGCCGTTAAAAAAAAAAAAAAAAAAAAAAAAAAATGTTTTAGCTAAAGCCGATGTTTGTTATCGTTATTCTATAAATTTTGTTCTGAAAAAAAAAAAAAAATCTTATTTTGCCGATTAATTATTTTTTAATTTATGCCAATAGATGATAATTTTTAATGGATGTAGTAAGAAGCTGTAAAGTGAGTTTTGTATGCCGTATACTGAGAAATTGCAAACGTTTCAAGGTTAACAGAGTGACACAGAAAGTGGGAAAAAATTAAAGTAAAGTTGAATTTCTAATGGTGAAAGCTGCCATATCATAAGTTATTTATTCATCATGGCATTCGTTTTGAGGCGTCTCAGAATTTGCGTAGGAAAATCGTAAGTTGCGAGCAGTGAAGAATTCCAAGTGTTTTGAAGTCTTAATTTCGACTTGTAAAGGTACGAAGGATAGTTAGTCGTTGTAAGTTTGAAAGGAAAACATTGAGTTTTGCTAAATTTATCACTGAATTAAATTTGAGTAATTTTATTGGGAAGTAGGTAGCATAGGAAGGCAAAATGATTCTCCAGGGTATAAATGGCATGTTAAAAGTGTATTTGAGATTTAGTCACTCTGCGGTCACTCTGAGTTTACTCTGAGTTCATCTAGTCCCGAGTGCAGTACTGAGAAGTGCATTCGAGTTTGGTGTCAGTTACGTCGCCGGCAAGTTTAGTGGAAATATAAAACCATTTATTATTTAATATTTAAGTGAACATTGAGGTCACTGATTTTCGTTATAAGAGAGAAAGTAGTTCCATTCCCCTCCACCCATTTAAAAAAAAAAATTAAGTAAATTGTTTTGTTAAGTTTATCTTAACCTCTGTACATTATTAGTTGAATACACAGCAGAAATGGAAAAACCTGATGATATTGACAAGAGCAGTATTTCTTTCGTTACAAATCCCCCCTCCCCCCCCCCCAAAAAAAAAAAAAAAAAAAAAAAAAATGCTGAAAAACAACATGAGAATTGTGCCGTCTAGTTGCAGAATCGGCCATCTTCAAAAAGTAAAAGTTTGAGAAATACCTGATTTTTTGCCCAAAATAGCCAAAATAAAATAGGAACCAAAGTTCTTTAGTTTTATAATCGTTAGGGCAGGATATCTGAAAACTCGAAATAAGGTGGCAGGGGCACATGATGAGAGGGAATTATTCAAATTTTGATTTTGGTTTTGACCACCTTTGCAACTTATTTTGAAGTTGGCCGGTTTTGCAACAAACCAGAATTTAATTTTAGCTGACTTTAATGTGAATATTATATTTTTTAGGGTTACAAATTAACAAAATATTTTATTCAATTAAAATTTATTCATAAATAACTGATTTCCGTTATCTGATTAAAATAATAATAATAATAATAATAAATGATAGAAATTTAAAAATCAGATTTAAAAAAAAATGTAGTTGATATCTATAACAAAAAATAACTCTAGAAAATTATAAAAATGCATCACAGACGGTTCCAAATTTATTAATCACGAGCTAATCTTTAATACAGTTTAAAATCATTAGAATTGTAAACAAATATACAGAAATACATTGCTATAACCTGCTGAATCATCATAGATATGTTATTAAATGAATAACATTTGATTAATTAATAATAAAGTGCTAACTAAGATGTTATTATGCTATCAATTAATATTATGTTATCACAAAGTGATTTTACGTTACCTTTGAACTTTGGCTGTCTTCCTTTTCCATGTGTAAGGGTCACTTTTCCTCTTCCTTGATTGCTTAGAAGATACTTCTATAAACTTCGCCATTGATGAAGAAAACAATAAATTCGAGCAGTCATAGACAAAAAAAAAAAAAAAAAAAAAAAAAAAAAAAACACGATAACACTAACCTAATTAATAAGTGTCTAGCTTTAGTCGGGTGGGGAAAAATCGCGGTCTCACAGATATGGAGATGACCCGTTTTAAAACTCACCAGCTTTAGAATTTAAACGTTTTTGCAGCACATCGTGATTTTCAGAATTTCCTGTTTCCAGATGGTGAAAATATAAACTTAGTCTTCAAAAAACGCATTTCCCAAATTTAAGTAGTAGGCCGGTTTTGCAAATAGACGACACAATTAATCTACCTTGTTTTTGTAGAGGAAATCGTATAGAAAAGCACATACGAATTTTGGTTTAGGCGTTTTAAAGACGTTTATTTCGATATTTCTGATTGAGTATTTAGCACTGAAAGCCAGCCTTAAGGATTTACAAGCGACCCATGCATGAGCCAGAGGAACAAAAATGAACATGTGTTGAAGTGCAAGGATTTGCCACACAGGCAACGCAGACAATCTTTTTTCTAGAAAATCGTGATGGCAATGAAAAAGAAATATGTTTTAACAATTCGAAATGCAAAAATCAATGAGTGAATTCCAACGAAACCGCTTCAATGTTTAAACAAGTTATTCACAACAAGAATGTTCTCCTATACACATCTGATGGTATATGATGTGGGTGCTATATTATGAAATAATGGAGCCCGTTACAAGTTTAACTGCTGGACACTATAAACAGCAGTTACTGCTACTGTACCAAAACATCGGTTGAAAGTGTCCATTTACAGGCCACTGGGCCATTTGGGTACCGTGAAATTCTTTCAAGATAATGCATGGTCTCTAATTGTGAAACCTGTAAAGAACACGTTAGTAACGTTTGGCTTGGAAGTTTTAAATAACCCAGCGTATAGCCCCGACATAGCTCCTTCGGACTATCATTTGTTTTGGTTGATGCACAATGCCTTATCTTCTGTACATTTCCGGAAAGTGGACTAAGTACACAATTTAGTTGAGGACTTCATCGCATCAAAAGAATATGTTTTGTTATGTATGTTATGTATATATAAAGTTTTGTATAACTTATATACCAAATTATCATTCCAAATATTAAAATAAAAGACAGATAATTTTCCATGATAATTCATTTTAATTGTGCTGAAAAAAATTCCGTATCATTCATTAGAAAATTCAACATATCTTTTTTTCCCCCTTATTATGGTAGACTAACGTTTATTTTTTACGTCATAAGTTAAAACTATATTTAATTTTTAATAATGACTTTATTAGTGTGTCATAATGTTTAAAACTCTTTATTTAAAAACTTAAAAATTATTAAACAAAACCTGTTCAGTTATTAAACTCATTTTAAAATACAAAAAAAAAAAAAAAAAAAAAAATCAAAATATTGAATAAGTTGTATGTCCTGATTTACATCCGATTAGTTACCTCCCATTTTAATTACTAAAATTGTCTAAGCAATTTAAAGACGACAAATAAAACCAAATTTCTCTTTATTATGATCATTAAAAATGGGGATGTTGGACTTGTAAGATAACTTTGTTGGATGTGTAAGATAACTTTCACTTAATGGAATGTAAACTGATATTAAACTTGTATGTCCTGATTTACATCCGATTAGTTACCTCCCATTTTAATTACTAAAATTGTCTAAGCAATTTAAAGACGACAAATAAAACCAAATTTCTCTTTATTATGATCTTTAAAAATGGGGATGTTGGACTTGTAAGATAACTTTGTTGGATGTGTAAGATAACTTTCACTTAATGGAATGTAAACTGATATTAAACTTAAAGATTTAATCATTTATTTCTTATCAAGGCTTGTTGTATTAGCTGCTAACTTTAATCTCTAACTCTCAATGAGAATAAATAACTTTACTTTTAACAACAATTAAGCATACAAGAATTTGTATATCGTAGTTGAACTCAGAATTAAAGAAGTAAGATCAAATAATACAGTCAAAAAGTTACATCCAAAAAGCACTCTTGGATTATATCGGAAGTTTCTTTAAAAGAATAAACTGTGAAAAAAACCTTCACTTCAATTATTTTATGACATTTACTCTAGAAATACCGAAACCCAACAGAACAACAAATCATCAAAACTTTCTATGACACTTCATACCTTTCTCTTAGAACAAAATGCCAAGCTAAATTAAACAGAATGTTAACATTTTTCTACACTAATCTATTTCTTCCAAGCACAACCTTTTTAAAACCATCTCCAGCTAGCACTATAAGCAAATGGTAGCTTTATCTCTTCCAACCTAACACTCCATGTGCAACTCAGCGCGATTTCGAGCACTTGAAACTGAAAGAGATTGCGTGATTAATCACATTTATATAGTAAATAAATATTTTATAAAAAGTTGAAAAAAAGTTTCCTAGAATTTGCTATCAAATTTAATTTTTATGTATTTCCAAATTACATAATTCTGATGGAATGAATTTTCCACAAGCAAGAATATTACTTAAATATATTTTAATAGATCCACCTGATTTAAAACATGAGAAATTGAAGAAAATGTCGACCAACTTTCAGAATTTCTAAAAAAAGAATGAATGCATGTGCAAACATTTTTTTTTGTGTGTGTGTCAACTAGCATTACGCTATTGAAAAAAAAAATGTTATTTTGTTTTACTTTAAAATAGAAAATCATTTTTATTGCAGATTATTTATTATTTTTTTTTTCAAGAGTACTTTCTCACTGCACGCAGGATATCTCAATTAGAATTTCCTTTATCCTTATAATTTTTGCATTAAATAAGATACAGCATTCAAACTAATAATCTGAACTAAATATATATAAATATATATTAATAATATGGAGTTTAATTAATAATTAAATTTGAAATACGAAATTTTTATATTTCCATAGTCATAATTTTTTTTTCGATTGAATATAACTTCTTATTTTTAATCGATTTTTTCATAATGTCAAAATTTATGGTAGGGAAATTTTTTAAGTTCAAATCTCAAATACTTTTTGAAATATCACGCGCGCAGTGAGAAGCATCCTTGATTTTTTTTTTTTTTTTTTTTAATTATCTGCAATAAAAATAATTCCCGATTTTAAAGTTAAAAAAAAAAAAAAATAATAATTTTTTCATGAATAGATTAATGTCATACTAGCTAACACACACAGACAAAAAAATGTACAAGCATTCATTCTTTTTTTAAAACTTCTATTAATTGATCGAAAAAATTTTTATTTTCCTATTTTTATAAGTAGGCTGTCCTTTTAATATCATTTTATCAAAATAAATAAATAAATAAATAAATAATATATATATATATATATATATATATATTTCTAAAATTAATACTATCTCTTATTTTATTTTTTAATTTTCTTCCAATCTTACTGTTTAAAAAAAAAGCTATATACTACGATATTTCTTTTTCCATTGTTTTTAAACAGGGCACAGTTTTATTTAAAATTTAATTGAATCTTACTTTCAATCAAACTTTTGGAGATTTGAAACTGAAGTATGAACTTTACTCTCTTTATTAATTTAGACTGTCAGATGAAATTATCTTTGGATTCTATTTCTTCTCAAAGTAAACGTAATAATAATAATATTAAACCATACAGTTTTATAATGTTTTATATTTTTCCTTCAAGAAATGTTACAGTTATCTTTTTAACTATTGTAATTTTCATCACACGTATTATTAAATACATAATCTATAAATAATGAACTTAATAAATTTTATATAGACTGTACTTTTTAATGTATAAATAAAATATTCATTTGTGTATTTTAAAAATTCAATATATAAAAAATTTCAATATATAAAAAAAAGTATTCATTTCAAAAAAAAAAAAAAAAAGAAAAAAAAAAAGAAAAAGAAAAAGAAAGAGAGAAAGTGTGTATAGTTCGCATAGATTTTTAACACTTTCCAACTGTACATACTCGTTACATTGTTTATATTCAATGTACTTAAGCTTACGGGATCACACAATGGACAGACAAATAGATTACTTCAGTACATAATCAAACTTAAATATTACTGTAAAACGTTAAATACGTTTAACAAAATTTAAATGTAATTCCAGTAATTTTGAATTGTAACCCTTAATGTATTTCGATACATTAGTGCCTTTTTGTAAATCTTAATACTAAACATACCATATTCTATAGAAGAATTTTTATTAGCACAGAAATATTAAATTCCTTCCATTATCATTTGTGCTGTATAAAATTATTTAAATAAGATTTATAAAAATGCCTCTCTTAAAAAACAATGCATTGTCATTATTTTGGGTGTCGCTGTACAGAAACCAAATGTATTATATGTATCATTTTAAAAAAGGAACATTTCGTAGATATCTTAAATACGTACATCATTTTGAAGAAATTCTGAAAATATTAATGTGCTCTAAAGCGGACAGACGAATGGATAGACAGAGGGCCAGTCAAACTGGCAAAAAATTCAGACACATACACCAATTCAAAATATAATTAATTTTAAAATGTCTCAGAAAGTTTAATAAATTATTAATAAAAAGAAAATTCAATTCTAGCAATCTAATATACTCTACAGAAAACTTGTTTTTTTTGTTTTTTGTGGATACAGATAATAAATGTCAATCGTATTAAAGTAAGTTAATAAAATATCCATCATAAAGCACAGTGCTTTGCTATACTTTTGTATGCTCCTGTATACACACCAGTTGTGGTATTTACTCAATGTTTATGAGAAACATCACATAGTGAACTTGGGATTTGTCACTTTCTAAGATAGTAAGTGTTCGGACAGACAGACTAACCGAAATCCTAAACACTTTTCAATTTTATTGTAAGATGTTAAAAGCCGTAATGCATATATTTATTGACAAAAATTTCAATAATATTTTAAACGTTCGCAATACCATGATATTTTTATTTTTCGGCGCATTGTTTGTTTAAATTGAAATGATTTATAATCTACCATTATTTTATTATTGAATAAATAAAACGTTTGTCATACTAACAATGTCCTTTCACTGAAAATTATGATAAATAATAAAATAATAATAAATTAAATAATTAATTTATTAAAATATATTTTTATTTGCCACTTTCTTAGTTTTTAATTGACTGTTGTATTTTATTCACTGAATGTTCAATTAACTTAAGTAAAAACATCAATGTAAATAAGAAAAGACTTTAGCTTGAATTATTATCTTTTAATACTGGACAAAATCTTAGACCTTCTAGAAGTAATTTTAATATGAAATCAATGCACCTTTTATTTGGATGATATCTGCAAGTAGTCTGTCTTGAGTAGTATGTCTTGAAAAGATATTGAAGACTTACTTTATACATTTTACTTACATGTTATGTTATCAGAATTGACAAACCAATACTCCATCTAAACTGGTTATATCACACAGAAATATGGGGCACAGTAAATAACAGAACAGATTACATTTGACGCATAGATAACACTGAGATATATTATACACTTTGCTAATATGTGAGCTTTCTTGATTATCGTCTTACCTTTTTTTATTTCGGCATTTTGGTTCAAATAGTCCTGATTTTTTTTTAATACGTTTTAAAGAAATTTTCCATTCAATAAATATTAAAAGGCTTTTGAGTCTAATCGTCGAAACAGTTACTAAAACGTTATCTGCTTACATCAAGTAATTTTTGTCTTGAAATATTCATCTACTCATAATAATTTCTTACAAAGCAATTTATTTCAAGTGTAAATGCACTTGTATTGCTTCACTGTTGTACAGACACACATTATACTTGTACTATACCTTAAACGTTATAACTTAAGAAAGTGCTATTATTATAGTTTTTACAGGATAATAATAATTTATATGATTCATACAATATAGATAAAATATTTTGATTTAATCATCTCAGGATGATATACCCCTTTTCCTTTTGCAATTACTTATGCCCATTCGATGTATTACGAGATTTTTTTTTTTTTTTTAATGATTAATTTATGCATGCACACAATATATGGAATATAACAAATTGCTATTATAAAATTAAATCTGTTATCTTTCTTGTAATTTGTACATTTATAAATTAAATGTTAAAAAATTAAAAAATATATAATTCTTAAATTTTAGTGGCTCCGCATGTTTACGTGAATAGACCGTTTAATATTTTTACACAAATTTAAAAATGGTTTAGGAATTTTATTCGTCTGTTTATCTGACAGTCTGCTTAATGTCATACTTCCGTAAACATTTTTAGAAATAATGTTAAGTGATATGCATTATTAAGGTTCACTTTATTATGCTTCCTAATGGTTTTAGCACAAATACTACTTATGATTTCTTAACAGGTACACCCCAAAGTAATTCATATATATTTCATTCTAAAAGAGGTATTTCGTTAAAGAATATTTTTCATATCTGTATATTGCATAAATTTTAACATGTATTTTTAGAAAATACAGAAGCATTTTTCTAGAAAGTCGTAATATTATCATTAATGATTTGTTTAAATTGTCTCATAAAAATATTTAGGAACATTAAAGTATATCAGATGAAATCGCTCGAAGTGTTTTTAGATGCGTTATGCATAACTGCATAACTGCATTGTTGCATAACTGCTGAGTTGCACACTCCGTGTGCAACTCAGCGCGATTTCGAGCACTTGAAACTGAAAGAGATTGCGTGATTAATCACACTTATATAGTAAATAAATATTTTATAAAAAGTTGAAAAAAAGTTTCCTAGATTTGCTATCAAATTTAATTTTTATGCATTTCCAAATTACATAATTCTGGTGGAATGAATTTCCCATAAGCAAGAATATTACTTAAATATATTTTAAAAGGACCACCTGATTAAAAACATGAGAAATTGAAGAAAATGTCGACCAACTTTCAGAATTTCTAAGAAAAGAATGAATGCATGTGCAAACATTTTTTTTTGTGTGTGTCAACTAGTATATGACATTACGCTATTGAAAAAAATGTTATTTTGGTTTACTTTAAAATAGAAAATCACTTTTATTGCAGATTATTTTTTTTTCAAGAGTACTTTCTCACTGCACGCAGGATATCTCGATTATAATTTCCTTTATCCTTATAATTTTTGCATTAAATAAAATACAGCATTCAAACTAAGAATCTGAACTAAATATATATAAATATATATTAATATTATGGAGTTTAATTAATAATTAAATTTGAAATACGAAATTACCCTTAAAATTTTTATATTTTCATAGTCATAATTTTTTTTTATTGAACAGAAGTTTTTATTTTTAATCGATTTTTTCATAGTGTCAAAATTTATGGTTGGGAAATTTGTTAAGTTCAAATCTCAAATACATTTTGAAATATCATGCGCGCAGTGAGAAGCATCCTTGAATTTTTTTTAAATAATCTGCAATAAAAATAATTTCCGATTTTAAAGTAAACAAAAATAATTTTTTCATGAATAGAGAAATGTCATAATAGCTAACACACACGCACAAAAAAAAAAAAAAAAAATGTACAGGCATTCATTCTTTTTTTTAAACGTCTATCAATTGATCGAAAGTTTTTTATTTTCCTATTTTTATAAGTAGGCTGTCCTTTTAATATCATTTCATCAAAATAAATAAATAAATAAATAAATAAAATAAAATAAAATAAAATAAAATAATATATATATATATATATATATATATATATATATATATATATATATATATATATTTCTAAAATTAATACTATCTCTTATTTTATTTTTTAATTTTCTTCCAATCTTACTGTTTAAATAAAAGCTATATACTACGATATTTCTTTTTCCATTGTTTTTAAGCAGGGCACAGTTTTATTTAAAATTTAATTGAATCTTACTTTCAATCAAACTTTTGGAGATTTGAAATTGAAGTATGAACTTTACTCTCTGTATTACTTTAGACAGTCGGATAAAGTTATCTTTGGATTCTATTTCATCTCAAAATAAATTTAATAATAATAATAATAATAATAAACCATACAGTTTTATAATGCTTTATATTTTTCCTCCAAGAAATGTTACTATACTGTTATCTTTTTAAATATTGTAATTTTCATCACATGTATTATTAAATATATAATCTATAAATAATTTATTTAATAAAATTTTTTTAAACTGTATTATATATTATATGTATATATATATATATATATATATATATATATATATTCATTTCTGCTCCAAAAAAAAAAAAAAAAAAAAAAACGAAAGTACATGCTGATCACATAGATTTTTTACACTTTTCAACTGTACATACTCGTTACATTGTTTATATTCAATGTACTTAGCTAACGGGAACACACACCGGACAGGCAGATAGATTATTTCAATACATAATGAAACTTAAATATTTATGTAAATTGTTAAATACACTTAACAAAATTTAAATGTAATTCCGGTAGTTTTGAATTGTAACCCTTAATGTATTTAAGTATATTAGTACCGTTCTGTAAATCTTAATACTAAACATACCATATTCTATAGAAGAATTTTATTAGAACAGGAATATTAAATTCATTCCATCATTATTTGTGCTGTATAAAATTATTTAAATAGGATTTATATAAATGCCTCTCTTAAAAAACATTGCATTGTTATTATTTTGGGTGTCGCTGTACACAAACCAAATGTATTATTTATATTATTTTAAAAAAGGAACATTTCGTAGATATCTTAAATAAGTACATCGTTTTAAAGAAATTCCGAATATATTTATGTGCACTAAAGCGGACAGACGAATTGACAGAAAGAGGGCCAGTCAGACTGGCAAGAAATGCAGACACATACACTAATTCAAAATGTAATTAATTAAAAAATTTGTCAGAAAGTTTAAAAAATTATTAATAAAAAAGAAAATTCAATTCTAGCAATCTAATATACTCTACAGAAAACTTTTTTTTTTTTTTTTTTTTTTGTGGATACAGATAATAAATGTCAATCGTATTATGATTTATGCAAAAGTAAGTTAATAAAATATCGCTCATAGAATGCAATGCTTTGCTATACTTTTGTATGTTCCTGTATACACACCAATTGTGGTATGTACTCAATTTTCAATATGGAACATCACATAGTGAACTTGGGATAGGTCAGTTTCTAAGATAGCCATGGATAATAGCGGCCGTAAGTGTGTGGACAGACAGACAAACCAAAATCATAAACACTTCAATTTTATTGTAAGATGTTAAAAGCCATAAAGCATATATTTATTGACATAAATTTCAATAATATTTTAAACGTTTGCAAAACCATGATATTTTTATTTTTCGGCTCATTGTTAGTTTAAATTGAAATGATTTATAACCTACCACTACTTTATTACTGAATAAATAAAACGTTTGTCATACTAACAATGTCATTTCACTAAAAATTATGATAAATAATATAATAATAATAAATAAAATAATTTATTTATTAAAATCTATGTTTATTTGCCATTTGTTTAGTTTTTAATTGATTGTTATATTTTATTCACTGAATGTTTAATTCACTTAAGGAAAAATATCAATGTAAATAGGAAAAAACTTTAGCTTGATTTATCATCTTTTAATACTGGACAAAATTTTAGACCTTCTAGAAGTAATTTTAATATGGTGATGGTGATTGGTGATTGGGTTTTACGTCGCACTAATGCTGCGCAGATGGGCAATTGGCGACGGTAATTTTAATATGAAATCAATGCACCTTTTATTTGGATGATAGCTGTAAGTAGTCTGTCTTGAGTAGTATGTCTTGAAAAGATATTGAAGACTTACTTTATTTCACTTACAGGTTATATTATCAGAATTGACAAACCAATACTCCATCTAAACTGGTTATATCATACAAAACTCTGGGGCACAATAAATGACAGAACAGATTACATTCGACGCATAGATAACACTGACATATATTATATACATTGCCAAATATGTGAGATTTCTTGGTTATAGTCTTACCTTTTTTATTTCGGCATTTTGGTTTAAATAATCCTGAAATTTTTTTTATACGTTTCAAAGAAATTTTCCATTCAATAAATATTAAAAGGCTTTTTAGACTAATCGTCGAAAACGTTATTTGCTTACATCAAATAATTTTTTTCTTGAAATATCTATTTACTCATAATAATTTCTTACAAAGCAATTTATTTCAAGTTTAAATGCACTTGTATTGCTTCACTGTTGTACAGGCACACATTATACTTGTACTATACCTTAAACGTTAACCTTAAGAAAGTGCTATTATTATAGTTTTTACAGGATAATAATAATTTATTTGACTTATACAATATAGATAAAATATTTTGGCACATTTTTGATTTAATCGTCTCAGGATGATAATCCTTTAACCTTTTGCAATAACTTATGCAGAGCATCCAACCTAATCCGGCAAATTGTTAGTACCGCCCATTTTTCTACACCCCTTACTTTTTAGAGTATTTGTTTTTTTAATTCATCGTAAATAAATTTGAAGAGAATTACTCTAAAAATTAAGTGGTTAATTTGCCGGATTAGGTTGGCAGCTCTGCTTCTGCCCATTCGAGGTATTACGAGATTTTTTCTTTATTTTATTTTTCTTTATTTATTTTTCTTTTTTTTTTTTTTTTTTGTGATTTATTTTTGCATGCGTGCGTCACAATATATGGAATATAACAAACTGCTATTGTAAAATCCAATCTGTTATCTTTCTTGTAATTTGTGCATTTATGTATTAAATTCAAAAATAAAAAAAACCCAACGATATCTAAACCCAACAGTGCGCAATTAATTGATATCTGCACAAAATTATCTTGCGTATAGTTTCATTTAAAAGCTCTATAGAACGTGTTAAATAATAAAAATACATAAAATGAATAAATTTTAGTGACTTCGCATGTTATAGATTTACATGAATAGTTCCTTTAATTTTTTTACACAAAGTTTAAAAGCGGTTTAGGAATTTCGTTCGTCTGTTTATCTGACAGTTTGCTTAATGGCACACTTCTGTAGACATTTTTAGAAATAATTTAAGTGATATGTATTATTTAGGTTCACTTTATTATGTTTCCTAATGATTTTAGCATAAATAGTACTTATGATTTCTTAACAGGTAAACCTCGAAGTAATTCGTATGTATTCCTTTCTAAGAGAGGTATTTCGTTAAATAATATTTTTAATATCTCTATATTGCATAAAATATAACATTTATTTTTAGGAAATACAAAAGCAATTTATCATTAATGATTTGTTTAAATTATCTCATAAAAATACTGAGAAACATTAAAGTATGTCAGATGAAATCACTCGAAGTGCATTTTTGGATGTGTTATGCATAAGTGCGTTGTAATTGAAACGCTTTAAGGCGAAACATACAGTAAGAAAATGTTTTATAATCTAAAGAAAAAACATAAATTATCATTCCTGCTTATTTTATATGTAGGTGAAAAAAAAATATGCAGAATTTCTTGTAATCATAATAACACACTTCATACTCTATAAATCTATAATTCAAATGTTCTGTTTCAGTCATAGAGTCAAGTCAGGTTGGGAGAGCTTCACTTCTTTATTTCAAAAAATTACACATAAATAAAATTACTATTTGCAGAATGTTAAAGACGGATTCACAATTTATAATTAAATTCTGGAGCTATTCAGGTAATATATTGATTCTCCATAAAGGGAGCCATGATATGTTGTAATAAACAACGTTCAAGAAATAAATTACTTCCTGTTTTAAGACAGGCCGAAAACTAAACTAAAACAAGTAACATTTCAGAGAGAAAAAATCACCTCTCATTTGGCAAAGAGCCAAACCTACCAGTGATGGGGGAAAAGCGTGAATCGAAAGTACAATCTACGCTCAAACATGCTCCGCCCCCATGAACGTAGGTTCATAAAAATATCCTAAAAAGTACAATAACTACATTAGTGTTGCTACAGTTTTTTCATTTTCTGTCTTCAAACTGCAAATAGATAAGAAGAAAAGAGATTAATATACATAATGAAACATTGTAACTGGATTAATAACATAAGTGGATAAAATACAGGAACAAAAAGAAAAAAAAATAAAATAAATAAATAAATAATAAATAAATAAAAAATAAATAAAAATAAGCTAAAGTTCAACAGTTCTAAGTTTTCAGTTCAAAAGTTTTTAAAATGGCAGAGGAGATAGTTTGGCGCTCGGACGCTTCAACTCCCCATAAACAGTTTTCAGTAGAACGACACGTACTTTGCCATCTGCACCAGGAAATAATTTGATTATGCGACCCAGTTTCCACTTCAAAGGGGGCTGATTATCGTCTTTTATTAAAAACCAAATCGTTTTTCTTGAAATTTGGTTTATTTATTAACCATTTTGATCGCCTTTGCAAGTCTGCTAGGTAATCTGAGGACCATCTCTTCCAGAAACTTTGAAAAAATGTTTGCAGAAGTTTCCATCGGGGTTAAGTTAACTGAAGAATAGTCAGGTTCTAGTATTGAAGTCAAGGCACTGCCTATGATATAATGTCCTGGAGTAAGAGCATTTAAATCCCTGGGATCACTCGAGAGTGCAACAACAGGTCTTCAGTTCAAGCACGATTCAATTTGAGTAATTAAAGTAAGGAACTGTTCATAAGTTAATATTTGTTCGCCAATAGTTCTTTTTAAATAACCTTTCATTTGTTTTATTCCAGCCTCCCAAAGGCCTCCAAAATGGGGGGCCGATGGGGGATTGAAATTCCATTTGATTGTTTCTTCGGACAAATATCTGTGGATTTTTTCCTCAGAAGATATCAAGGACATCATTTTTTTCATTTCGTTGTCGGCACCTACAAAGTTCGTTCCTCTGTCTGAAAACAATTCTTCAGGTTTTCCTCGTCGAGAGACAAACCTCTTCAAAGATGCGAGGAATGTTTCAGAGGTGAGATCACTGAGTATTTCCAAATGAATTGCCTTTGTAGAAAGCAGATATATAAACAAATATAACTTTTATAAGATCTAACACCTCGGCCCTTACGAGGTTTGATGAGAAAGGGGCCTGCAAGATCAACCCCGACTTTCGAAAACACTCGCGATGGCACTACACGAGTAGCTGGAAGATCACCCATCAATTGAGAGGCTAAGTTTGATGTGGTTCTAAAACATTTCATACAGTTACGCAGATTTCTTTTCACAGCGTCACTTGCATTAATTATCCAATATTTTTGTCGCAGGACTGAAATTGTTAACTGAGTTCCACTGTGAAGATGTTTTTCATGAAAGTACTTTATAATTAAATCTGTAATGTGATGCGTTTTGGGAAGTATCATTTGGTGCTTTTGACTCTCAGGTAGGTTTGCGTGTCTTAATCTTCCACCAACACAAAGAATTTCATTTTTGTCTAGAAAAGGATTTAAAGAAAGGGGTTTCTTACTAGCATTCAGGTTTCTTCCAGATTTTAAAGTCTTTATTTCCTCTCCAAATTCATGTCTTTGAACCAACTTCACAATAATTTTAGTTGCCTCATCAAGTTCTTGTATAGTTAAAAAGCCAGTATTTCGCACAGATCGACATTTAGTATTTTTTATAAATCTAAGACACCAAGCTGTAACACTCCTTAATTTAGACCAAGATGAAAACTTATATAATAATTCAAATTTATTATTGCAATGAGTTAAAGAGCAAACAGTAGTTTTCCGTTATTCTCGCAAAATCTCTTCTTCAGGGATTTTCGCTTCATTTTGAGGTAGTGGTGTCGGTAAGTGCTCTTTTTTCAACCAAATTGGTCCCTTCAACCATTCTTCATTCTTCAACAATTCAGTTGCTGTGCAACCACGAGATAGCACATCAGCTGGATTCTTAACCCCTGGACAAAATCTCCACTGAGACGGGGCTACGAATCGTTGAATTTCACGCACTCTATTCTCCACAAAGGGCTTCCAGTTACTAGCACTTCCTTTGACCCAATAAAGGGTAATTTGGGAATCACAGAAACATAGTATGTTTTTGACGGGAATTGAAAATAGCCGCCCAAGATAATGAGCTAATCGAGCAGCTGTTAAGGCTCCCATCAATTCAAGTCGAGGCAAAGTAAGTTTTTTGAGAGGAGCTACTCTTGTCTTTGACATAATAAATGAAGTTTCACGAGAACAAGGATCACGAAAATAAGCTACTGTACCATATCCCTTCAAACTGACATCGCAGAAAACACAAATTTGAATAGTTTCAGGAGTTAATTTTTTTTTAATTCGTAAAATATTTTCTAGGCACTTCAAAATTTTCTAAATCCTGTATTTCACTATGCCATTTCTTAAATTTTTGTGTTAAAGCATCGGGTAAAGCAGAATCCCAATCAACACCCTGCTCCCATAATTCTTGCATTAGAAATTTGACTATTATTATAAAAGGGGAAATAAACCCTACAGGGTCATATACCTTTGCTACAGTTTGTAAAACAATTCTTTTAGTGATAATTTCATTATCAAATCCTTCTAACAGAGATTGAAAGTCTATTTTTAACGTGTCATTATTAGTTGACCACATTATTCCTAACACCTTAGAGATATTTCCCTCATTTATTTCTTCTTCAGCGTTTATTCCGTGTTTTTCCCACAACTGTCTTAACTCGTAAGAATTTCCTTTGAACTTCCTTAATGTCATATTGGCATCTTTAAGTATTTTCACAGCACCAGACGATAAAATAAATGTTTCATTTACAGAATTAGCACCATGAAAGAGATCGTCAACATATAAGGAAGTATCAAGCATATTAACAACTTTCTCAAACAAGTTCTTATATCCCTTTATATGATGTTTAATGGTAGCCGAGAGCAAAAAAGGTGATGTTGTAACACCAAAAGTTACACGGGTCATGCGGAAAGCCTTTAATAGAGGATTTTTACTTTTTATATCATCAAACCATAAAAATCTTAAAAAGTTTCTATCACTTTCCGCAACTTGTATTTGCAGAAATGCCTTTTCGATGTCACAAACAAAGGCAATTTTATGAAGGCGGAATTTCAAAATAATATCCAAAATATTAGGATTTAAATTGGGGGCCTGAATATAAACATTCATTTAAAGATTTTGCTTCTTTTTCTTTGGAAGAAGCATCAAACACTATTCTGACCTTTGTGGTGGACTTATCTGTTCTTACTACCGGTCTGTGGGGCATATAATATACATCAGTTTCATGTTTTTGTTTAATTTACACTCCTCTATTATTCCCATTTTCTTTTGTTCCTCAAGAATTTTTTCATATTCGTTTTTAAGCCATTCATTTTTAGACAATTTTGTTCTCAAACCCCAAAGTCTATTTTTGGCTATTTCTATGTTAGATTTCAATTCATTTTCCTTCATTATTTTCCTTCCACAAAAATTGAATTTCATATCTTTCCTTAACAAAATTTAAATTTTCATTGAAAGAATAATTAATTTCTGTATCTCTCTGTGACAGAGAATCATTCTTATTGTCACATATTCCAAGTGATTCTAAATCCCAAAAACGCTGCAAATCAAAACTGTCAAATTTATTGGCAGATACAAAATGCGAATTAATTACCTCTGTACTATTATTATTTAATTTCCCCACTACAGTATATCCGAAAATAGTATTAACAACATATAAATTATCACCAGTTTCTTCAATGATACCTCTCTGTATTTTCCAAAAATAATCCGCACCTAGCAAAATATTAATTTTGGAATCACTTAATGAATTGTCTGCCAATTTCAGGTTTTTATTTTTAATATAACTTTCAATTTCTGGTTCGCCTCTTGGGCTTTTCAAGGGAGTCGCGGTTATTAAGTCTGTAGCTAATACCTCAACATGAATGAGCCGACGAGGATTTATTTTGCTACGCAGTTTAATATCAAAAACTTCGAATTCCTCTTCTTTACCTTTGTTGATGCCAAACGCAAAAACGGTTAATTTTTCTTTTCTTACACGGGTTAATTTTAATTCGTGAGCCAATACTTTAGTAATAAAACTTTTCTCACTTCCGGAATCCAATAACAATCTGACAGATTTTGATCTAGAATTAGATTGTGCTATTACGCAACATGTTTGCAATAACGCTGCCTGATTACTATTTTTCAAATGCGAATTCGATACTATTGTGTTCTCTACTACTTCTGGTTTCAAGTTTTTTGAAAAACAAAATAATTTGTTATGATCTGTTGCTTTACATTTTTCGCAAGGCTGCGATTTCACTCGGCACTGTGATGACAGATGAGATTTTAGAAAGCATTTATAACACCTGCCATCCTTCTTTAATTTTAACCTTTTCTCAACATCAGTTAAATTAGCACATTCAAGAGAAGGATGATCATAATTCTTGCAAAATATACATATATTTTTTACATTTACATTCAATGAATTCGTCTGATTTGAAAATTTTCTGTCATTAATTTCGGATTTATTTTTATTTACAATTACCGAAGAATTTTTATAATTAATCATACTAAGGGATTTTTCACGAGATTCGAGTTCTACTTTAAGAAAATTAATTAAGTCTGTCACATCAGAATCATCCTTTTTATTAACACTTTCCAACAAAGTTGAAAAGTGTTTATGACTTGGGTTTGTCTGTCTGTCTGTCCGTCTGTCTGTCTGTCTGTCCGCACTCTAACTCCCGTAAATATTTATGGAATTTCTTGAAATTGATATATGTTATTCCAGTTCACTATCGGATGTTCCCAATTGAAAATGGAGTTTATACCTCTACTGGTTTGTGTACAGGGACCCCCGAAAATATTTCAAAGCATTGTGTTCTATGAGAGGCATTTCTATAAACCATATTTTCGTACCCTTGCTGTACACAAATCTTAATGAAATTGAAATATGTTATACAAGTTCACTATCGGATGTTCTCTGTTGAAAATGGAGTTTATACCTCTACTAGTTTGTGTACAGTGACCCCTTGAAATATTTCAAAGCATTCTATTCTATGAGAGGCATTTCTATAAAACCTATTTCCATACCCTTACTGTACACAAATCTTTATGAAATTGAAATATGTTATTCAAGTTCACTGTCGGATGTTTCCTGTATAAAATGGAGCAAATACCATCACTGATTTGTGTACAGGGACACCCAAAAGTATTCCAAAGCATTGCGTTTTATGAGAGATCTTTCTATAAACTAAATTTTAATAACTTTTCTTTGCACGAAGATTTATGAAATTGAAATGTGTTATTTATAAGCACAAAAGAAAATGCTTTGCATAGAATATAGCATGATTAGCATTAGATATACAGGGTGACACAAAAATATTCAGTTATATAAAGAGCTATTAATAAATATTTGCTACAAGTGAACTTTCGTTTACATTAAGCGTTTTTAACACTTTTTAATATTTGTAACACTTCCCAACAAAGTTCAAAAGTGTAATGACTTCGGTTTGTCTGTCTGTCTGTCCATCTGTCTGTCTCTCCGCGCTATAATTCCCGTAAATATTTGTGGAATTTCTTGAAACTAATATATGTTGTTCAAGTTCACAGTCGTGTGTTCTCTTTTGAAAATGGAGTTTATACCTTTACTGGTTTGTATACAGGGACACCCGAAAGTAGTTCAAAGCATTGTGTTCTATGAGAGGTATTTCTATAAATCGTATTTTCATACCTTTACTGTACAATGTACACATATGTTAATGAAATTGAAATATGACATTCCAGTTCACTATCGGATGTTTCCTGTATGAAATAGATTAAATACCAACTCTGTTTTTTATACAAGGATATTCAAGAATATTCTAAAGCATTGCGTTCTATGAGAGATATTTCTGTAAATCAAATTTTAATAACTTTACTTTACAAGAAATTTTTGGAAATTGAAATATGTCATTTATATGCACAAAAGAATGCTTTACATAGAATATAGCATGATTAGCTTTAGATTTACAGGGTGACACAAAAATATTCTGTTATATTAAGAGCTATTATTGAAAATTTGCTAAAATTCTACTTTCGTTTACATTAAGCATTTTTAACACTTCCTAACATTTTTTTAAGTGTGAATATGATAGCAATTTGTGTATCTGTCCGTCTGTCCGTCTGTCTGTCTGCCCGATCTCTAACTCCCGTAAATATTTTTGGAATTTTTTGAAACTGATATATGTTATTCAAGTTCACTATCGGATGTTTCCGATTCAAAATGGAGTTTATACCTCTACTGGTTTGTGCACAAGGACACCCGAAAGTATTTCAAAGAATTGTGTTCTATGAGAGGTATTTCTATAAACCATATTTTCATACCTTTACTGTACAATATCTTCATGAAATTGAAATATGTTATTCAAGTTCACTATTGGATGTTTCCTATATAAAATAGATTACGTACCCCCACTAGTTTATGTACAGGGACACTCAAGAATACTCCAAAGCATTGCGTTCTTTGTGAGATATGTCTATAAATCAAATTTTAGTAACTTTACTTTTCCCGAAGTTTTAGGAAATTGAAATATGTTACTTATATGCACAAAAGAATGCTTTGCATAGAATATAGCATAATTACTATTAAATTTACAGGGTGACACAAAAATAATCAGTTATATTAAGAGCTCTTAAAAAAATTGCTAGAATTGTACTTTCGTTTACATTAAGCGTTTTTGACACTTTCTATCATTTTTTTAGTGTGAATATAATTTCAACTTGTGTATATGTCTGACTGTTCTTCTGTCCGTTTGTCTGTCTCTCTGTCTGTTTTTCTGCGCTTTAATTCCCCGTACATTTTTATGGAAAATCTTTAAACCGATATATTTTTTGAAGTTCACTATCGGATGTTCCCTATTGAAAATGAAATGGATACCTCTTCTGGTTTGTGTACAGGGACACCAAAATTATTCGAAAGCATTGTGTTCTATGAAAGAAATTTCTATAAATCATATTTTAATACCTTTAATGTATCGAAACTTTAATGAAATTTTAATATGTTATTCAATTCCCTATCGAATGTTTCCTATGTAAAATAGAGTACATTTCTAACTGGTCTGTGTACAGGGGCACTTGGAAGTACTCCAGAGCATTGTGTGGTATGAGAGTTATTTTTATAAACCAAATTTTAATAAGTTTATTTTCCACAAAGGTTAATGCTATTGAAATATATTATTCGTATGCACAAAAGAGTGTGCCTTCTATGTAATATAGTATGGTGGCATTAGATTTTCAGGGCCACACAAAAATTATCAGTCACATTAAGAGGCATTAATAAAAATTTGCTGGAATTGCACTTTCGTTTACATGAGCATTTTAACACTTTCTTATAATTTTAGTGGGAATATGATTTCAGTTTGTGCATGTGTCTGTCCGATTGTCTACCTTTCTGTCTGTTTGTCTCCGGCTCCTACCATCCGTGAATATTTTGAGAATTTTTTAAAAATGATACACTCAAGTTCTCTATGAAATGTTCCCTATTGAAAATGTCATGAATAGGTCCTATGTACAACTAGTTTGTTTACAGGGACAACAACAACAACAACAACAACAAAAATAGCCAATGTATTACGTTTTAGTAAAGAATTTTTTTAAAAACTTTCTACTACAAAAATCTTAAAAACTTTGACATGTATTATTAATATTCTAAAATATTGTTTTGTATAGAATATGATATGATTAACTTTCAGATTTACAGGGCTACAGTAAAATATTCAGAGAGTTTAAAAGCTGTAATTATAATCTAACGGCTGCATTTTCTTTTGCATTAAGCCTTTTTAACACTTTCCAAAATGCCTAAGAGTAATTTTAAAATCAATTAGTCTATCTGTATGTTTTTCAGTCCTTCTGTCTGTTGTGCGATAACGTAGGCAAAGAATATTAATAGTTATTCGATACAACAATTGCGTACAGTTGGAAAGTGTTACTAATCAATGCGTACTACAAGATTTTTCTTTCTTGTTTTTATCATTTTGCCTATAATATTCAACTTCTAGATCGTTTGGCAATAATTTTAACAAAATTGGATTCAGCAAATGACCATATTGGCCCTTTGTCACCCCTAAATTAGATAAACTGCCAATATTTACCTCACAAACGTGAAACAGTTTTCTAAACGCACTTATATTTGCTGAACTTTTAACAGGCTCTAAATTCAATAATTTGTTCATATGGGCATTTATAATAATGTATTTTTGGCCAAAACGATTTTTCAACATTTCAAGGCAATTATCATAATTTTGCTCCGTAAGTGAAAACCCTTCAATAACATTATACTATTTGTCAGTTAAAAGCGTTTTCAGGTAAGTAAATTTTTCAATTTTTGTAAGACTTTCATTTAAATGAATAGAATTCTCGAAACAATCGAAAAACTCAAACCATTTCTCGATTTGCCCACTGAATCTTGATAAACACATTTTGGGCAATCTCACTGAAGAACAAGTTTTTGTTTGGGTTTCACTGACAGAACAATTTGAATTATTTTCATCTTTTTTGCACCTTTTTAGTCTTAATTTAATTTTACACTTGGCAGAAATTATTTGATCTATATATTTATCGCTAATTGCGATATCTTTTGCGTACTCTTTTATGTCTTCTATTAAATTTTCAATTTGTCCGTTTAAATTTTTTAATGAAATTTCTCTTTCAGTTAACATTTCATTAATCTCGATAATTTCGTCTGATTTTGTATTTTCTATATCATCTGCCAATAAATTGTCTAATTTATTAATTAATTTCGTCACGCTAGAGCGTTCCGTAGAACGCTTAGCTTTTAATTTATCTAAATTCATAACGAGCAAATAATCAAGTAAAAAAGAAAACAATCGAATAAATGATTCAAAATCTAATTTGATTTAATCAATGTTATAAATAATAGCAAAATTTTGCTTACCTGGTTCAGTATCCAGGCAGCTATCCAATAATGCATCCGAAATTCCAGTCATTATTATTTCACAGTTCCGTTTTCAAATTCAATTATCCAAGCTTTCAAATCCATTAATCCAAATAAATTAATATCTAAAGGTAATTGTACGGGATTTCACTTATCCCGGGTTTTATGCACCATGAAAAAAAAAAATATGCAGAATTTCTTGTAATCATAATAACACATTTCATACTCTATAAATCTATAATTCAACTGTTCTGTCTCAGGCATAGAGTCAAGTCAGGTTGGGAGAGCTTCACTTATTTATTTCAAAAAATTACACATAAATAAAATTACTATTTGCAGAATGTTAAAGACAGATTCACAATTTATAATTAAATTCTGGAGCTATTCAGGTAATATATTGATTCTCCATAAAGAGAGCCATGATATGTTGTAATAAACAACGTTCAAGAAAAACAATTACTTCCTGTTTTAAGACAGGCCGAAAACTAAACTAAAACAAGTAACATTTCAGAGAGAAAAAATCACCTCTCATTTGGCAAAGAGCCAAACCTACCAGTGATGGGGGAAATGCGTGAATCGAAAGTACAATCTACGCTCAAACAGTAGGAGTATTAACAATATGATTTATCAGAGTGGTAGTATACTTAAAAGTGTTTTTCAATACCACACTTAGTGACACAAACAACAATTAAAACTAGTTGGCATAGGTGGACTCTGCTCAGTTCCCCATCATATTTATGTTCTCACAAATTTCTAGTACGAGATATATTATAATCATGTTAAAAGAAATGAATTTGACCAAAGCTTGATACAGTGACGGAATGAAATCTCCGCCTAATAGGCTATCCACCGTTCACATCGATATATTTATCTTATTCTAACCTATTAATTTATTTTATCAGGGTCAATTCCGTTGTTTAGTTTTTATGCTATTATTTCCAATCAATAATCCTCAAAATTCAGATTTATATGAAAAATTTATAATTTCGCTATGTTGATAAAATCGTAAATTACGGATAAATTACGAAATTTTCCTATTAGAATATTTGTATTCAATCATGTTCAAACCAATATCATAAATGTAATTTTGAAGTTGTCTAATGTATTTATGATCCTCAAAATGGAAGTTTATACTGAATTTTGCCTTATTCTGACATGTTAAGTAAATCGTAAATTCCAAATAACTTACGAATTTTTTAAATTGAAAAAATATAGTCTATGATATTCATGCCAGTATCCTAAATAATAGTTCGAAAGTCGTTTGACATCTTTAGGATGAAAATATCCCTCAAGATTGACGTTTATGTGAAATTTTGCTCTATTTTGCCATGTTAAGAAAATCGTAAATTTCCAATAACTTACGAATTTTTTATATTGGAAAATTCATAGTTATTAATATTCATGCCAGTGTCCTAAATAATATTTCAAAAGTAGTCTGACATCTTTACGATGAAAATATCTCTAAAAATTGAAGTTTATGTGAAATTTTGCCCTATACTGCCATGTTAAGAAATTTGTAAATTTCCAATAACTTGCGAAATTTTCAAATTAGCATATTTATAGTTACTGATGTTACTTCCGGCATCAAAACTGATATTTAAAAATTGGTCTGAGATTTTTACAGTAAAACGTTTCCATTTAATGCACGTTTAAGTGAATTTTTGACCTATTCTCTCATGTTAAGAAAATCGTAAATTTCTAATAACTTACGAAGTTTTTTAATTCGAATGTTGCAAATGAATAGGGTTCTTGCCAGTATCGAAAGTAATAGTTTAAAATTGGTCTGACCTCTCTGCGATCATTTGTTCGTGAGATATCGTGTAAACAGGCTAACACACTAACGGACTAACACACTAACAGACACCCTACAGACAGACACCATAGAAATTTTTTCATTTTCGGATTCCTCACACCTGAAAACGTATAAAAAATCAAAAAACCGAGGTCGAAATTTTTCACGATTACCTAAGTTCCCCAAATCTATAGTATGATGGGGAACTAATAAATATATATCACAGTTTATTGTTCTTCTACAGCATAAAGCATTTTACAGCATTTAAAGTCTTAATGAGTTAGAGAGAGACTGTTACTATATAATTGTCTATTTCTTGTTAAGGTTTCACAGCTGTTTTAATAGTGTCTTATATCATTTTTCAAATCTGTCTGTCACACATACACACACACAAAAAAAAAAAAAAAAAAAAAAAAAAATGCGGATGCTTACAAAAATATTCAGTTAAAATTAGAATTTAAATAAATTAGAATTTAAAATTAGAATTTAAATAAATTTAATTTAAACAAATCACTGAAAAGTATTTTCAAGTTATTCATGAAACAGTTAACCAAACAGTCAGTTAAATGGTTATGGAACTCACAGAATGCTATTATTTTTCAAGCAAGTAAATTTTAGTTATTTTTGTTTTATATTATTTTCACAGAATAACAGCATAAACGCAATTTGTGATATTTAAAAATATACAAGTTTGCTGTAATTAAATGTACAGTGCTCACAGTGTTCTGTAGTGCGATCTAATTGCGAGAAAGTGGCTGAATTTTCTGGGAAGATAAAACAAAACTGGGAAGAAATGTTTCCACGATAAAAAAAAAAAATAAACAAATAAAATAAATAAATAAAAAATCCAAAAGTGACCGCTAGTGGAATATGGGCGTTGTATATTAGGAAAGATAATTTTTGCAAATAAAGAATCAATACTGAATAAAATGATCTTTTATTTAGCACATTAAAATCTCCTTCGGTGTAGCTGTCGTTTCTGTAGATCATATACTGCATTCTGTGCACAGCATTCACAACAGCAAAAAGTAACTTGTATGCTGGAATCTGACGTACAGTCCATCATATGTTAAGCTTAAATATAAACAGGTCCTGGACAACGCTCTGATAGACATTGGACTTTACGTAACCCTGTGGCCGAAAGTCGCCTGGAATAGGATCGAGGTGGCCACGCAGATGGAAAGCAGCGGCTAATGACTCTTTCTGCTGTAAATTTCTGTCGTAACAAATACTGTACGCACAGAGCATATATGTAGGTGGGCTCTATCATGCAGAAAAAAGATTTTTCGCAAGCATTGTCGTTGATAAAGTGCCGGTATGGCAATGTTGCTTAAAATGTGACAATATTTATTTCTGGTTAAAAAAAAAAAAAAAAAAAAAAAACAGGTTTATATTCATGTCTGGTTCATATTCTCATAGAACAACGGATCTATGATCATTTCTGCTGTGAAACCCTACCAAACAACGTATTGACTTTTGTGAATGTAAGGGAATTTCTTTGTCTGTATTTGGGGATTTAAAGGTTTAAAAGACGGAAGGAAGCAACTCACCACTATTCAGTGATTTTGTGCGATTTTCAACCTCCCTCGTTGTTTATTAAAGAAACAAACACACACGCACGCACAAAAAAAAAAAAAAAAAAAAAAAAGATCTGGCGGGTAAAAACCCGCACCGACAACAGAGCAGAAACATCGCAAATCGTCAGCAAAATTTCCCCGAAACTCTTTTCAAGTTGCTTCCTTAGCTGTCTATCCGAAAGCTTATTGCCCACTGCAACCCTGTGCGCCAATACAGGAACAAGATATATTCTTCCCTAAAGACTTCCCTAAATGATTAATATAAGAAATAGCCATAGATATATCAAAGCTAAATAATTTTTTTTACTAAGCAATAGAGTTAAAAATAGATTTTATTTATTTGCCTTTTACTTTTCTTAGTTCAAGCAATGTTGTATAGTATAATACATGAAATATAAATATTATAAATCATACTGTACTGCATGCATTTTATTATTCTAAATGTTACTGACTTCAGTATAAAATCCCACTTAATTTTAAACTTTTAACAGATATTTATTCTGAATACCGCAAACTGAAATATTATGTTTTTATAAGATAGTTACTATTTCTAGATAATGTAGAAATATTACTTATAATAGAGAATATACTGAGAATAATATATATAACAGAAAATCTGTCTTTTATTTAAATTTCCATTAATAATTTTAAAATTACTTAAAATTAAATTACATTAAATAATCTTATAATATTTTTCGACATATTTTTTCAAAAAAGAAATAATAATAATAATAATAATAATAAAAATGAAGAAGAAAACGAAAAAGAAAAAGCTGGCCTTGAATTTAATATAACAAGCAATCATTTTATTACCCTTCCAAAGATATGTACTACAAACTATTAACGGGTATTATTATGAAACAAAATGGTATTTAAAATAATGACTGCTGAAAACTTTTTGTAAGGCTTCAAGTACAATATTAAAATTGATAAATAATTACGCCTTTATTCTATAATTTACATTTTTTCTATAAAATGAATTTCCACATAAACGTTTCGATAAATATTATTAATATTCTAAATAAAATATTACTGATACATAAAAACTTTCCCTTTAATAAACTAGTATGATGTGACCACCACATGACTTTCTTCTACACAGTTTTGCACAAATTCATCCAATACAAATTATTTATTAAATTATTTGCCATGATAAAAGCAGATGACTTTTAGCTGACAGAATTATCACACTAAATGCCTGAAGAAAGTCAATTCTGCGATGCGTTTTTTTTTTTTTTTTTTTCCCTCCTTTTTATGGGAAAAAAAAAATCGATAACTTTGTTTTAAATTATCATAGATCTATGGTTCAGTCATTCGTTTTGAAGATATTGACGAGATTTTTCGAAATGTACCCATATTGAAAATTTATACCCCACCGGGGTGCTCCATGCATGCAGAAACTTTTTTTCCTAGTTTACTACTACTATAATTAATAATTCATATTAATTTTACAATCACAAGTTAAAAATAACTCTTATTATATACATTTATACAAAATTTTGTCCTATACTGCCGTGTTAAAAATTTAGAAAAAATAGAATCACAGCGCCACCTGATGAGTGATTGATCCCCAAACCTTATTAGCACCAGTTTATGTCAGGGTCCAACTTGATACCAATCTTGGTTAAATTTCGTCCATTGGTTAGGGAGATACAACATTCAAAAATTTGTCATAAACACACACACACGCACACATTTTCTAAAAACATCCAAATCGTGTCCAGGATTTCACAAATCGTGTAAATCCGTCGAAAACTGGTGTTCAAAAAATTTCACGAATCCAATACTTTCTTCTTATATATATATATATATAAGAAAGTAATATTATTAAATTTTAGAATTGCATTTAAATAATGCGTATTTGAGTCTTTTTTGTTTGCTCAAAACCTAGAAGTTACAAGCAAAAATTTGAAATCACATTTTAGTAATTTCTATTGATGTTCAAAAGACAAAGAGTAAAAGTAAGTATAAAAACAGTAATTTATATGTATATTTTTTCTTTGTACCTTCAATTGTTTAAAGATAAGCATTTGAAAACATGCTTTAAAAAGGATTCGTATTCTGTAACAAGTTATATTTTAATTTAAATGTATTCAATGCGTAAGGAATTATTTTTAAAATAAAGTTTTACTTTTTAGCGCGTGTTTCAATACATTGGAAACTTCTATAGCACCGTCATTTAATAACAGTAACATTAATATTTTTTTCTTATATTTTAAATTTCTAATTACAATCATAAGGAGCTTTTTACTATTTATTGTCTTTTTCATAAGCTTTTTCCAGAAATAGTATTTTCTTTCTATCTCATATTTTATTAATTTTTCGTAATATTGCATTTTAAATCATATATTTTTTTTTTTTTCTTAGTACTTTCAAATTTGCTTTTTACAAATTCATTTTCTATTTCATTTTAATCTTCATAAAAAAAAAGGTTTAAATTGAATTTTGAGCTTCTTCACTAATTAAATTTTCCAAAACAAAAAAACTTTAGTTAAGTTCAATTTTGAACTTTGATATTGTTTTAAAAACGTAAAAGAACATTTAAAATTCCCTTTTTTAATGAAAATAATAATAATAATAATAATAACAAAAAATGCATGCTTAGTGAATTTTTTACTAAAGAATTTTTTTTTATTAGTATTTAGGGAAACAGTGGGTAATATGGAATTGTCAGATAAAATGGAATACCGTTTTATCTGACCTGTACGGAGATGCAACCTATCGGAATCACTCCAGACGTTTTAAAGAGTCCTCAAATACATGGCTCCCTGCGATTCAATAGCGGCTGTCCAGATGCGAACTTGAACAATAGAAACACCATACAAGGCATAGTTACTCTCTTCTCCGCTTGGTGCGTTAGTTACACGTCTCATAGTTACGATATGCACTTACTTGCACGCGAAGCTTTTTGACAATTTAACGAATTATTTTTATTACAACTGTCTTGTAATGCACAAAACTGTTTGTTATACATGCAGAATGTTTTAAGATGATTATTTGTAGATAAATAATTATTTATTTCTACATTTATTCCACAAAGTTCAACTATTTAAAAATTTTCTACTAAAAATGTTTTAACAAATTTAAAATGAATTAAAAGAAAAAAAAAATCTTGAATTTCTTAAAAAATAAATAAATAAATAAATAAATAAATAAATAAATAAATAAAAGTCACTAATTATAGACATAAAAATCTCTTTGAAATAAGACAAATAATAATAATAATAAATATAAGAGGGAACTGTATATAAGGAATATTTATTTAATAATTGTGCTTGAAAAAGCAAATCCATATTCGAAATAATTTTAAGTATTTATTACATTAGTATCTGAAATATTTTTTATTTATTTTATTTTATTTTTTAATAATATCTACGTTTTGTACGCTCATTAATATTTTTCTTTATGTTAATTTTTAACTTTAAAAAAAAAATAATTGTCTTAGAATTATATGTAGATATTTTTATTATACATCTGCAGTGAAAATCTCTAATAATTATTATACTAACATTTCATGAAAATTATTTTAATAAATAAAATAAAGTAAATATTTTAAAAGTTTTGATGCTCCCTGTTAATTCTTAACTTTTTCCCTTATTTTTTTGTTCCACTTGAGGCCGAAAGGTTCTGTTCTCTAAGCTGATAGAGGGGAGATGCCGGGTTCAAAGCCATGTTGCGATCGTCGATCCAGCCATTCTGACTTATTCGCGATCTTTTCCAATACTTGCATAAATACGAGATAGAAAAAAAAAATATATTTATATTATCCCTACTAGTTAAAACAGTTTTTTTTTCTTTTTGATTACTGTTTTACACATACACACATACATATAAACATTATACAACTGCAATGAAATATAGTAATTAGATAAAATATTTAAATACTATTGTGTTCACTCAGACACATACACATATCATTATAAAAAAAGAAAAATGAATTTAGGAAGCCACAAAACGTATAAATATACCAAAAACCTACAGAGATTATTATTATTTTTTTTTAATGGGTACAATATTGTTTGGAAATTAAAAATGATATCTGGAGATCTTAAAACGCATAGCTATACCAAATTATCATAATTACATTTTCTTTATAATTAAAAGCATTTTCTAACATATTTTTATATAATTTTTTTAACTTCCCAACATATACTAGAATGATAAACCTTTATTTGGGAATTACAGCTCTAAAATAGTACACAAATGAAAAAGGAAAATTATAGACATTATAATAATTTTTAAAATTGTACGTACATATTTAAAGAAAATATTGTAATCGTGTCAAAAATCCGACTTTGAAATTTTAATGCTTCTATAGGGGAGACTGGGGACACTTGATCCCCACTTTAGTTTATCATTTTTTTCTCTGCAGCAAATTATCAGTTTTCAAAAAATTATGGACATGAACAATGGTAATTTTTTTCTCTTACAGACTTTTTTTTTTTTTTAAGTAAACAGATAATTGTAGTATTTTTTTTTTTTTTTAATTTTTTTTTTTACTTTTTTTAACGGGATCATGTATCCCCACACCGAGGGATACATGATCCTTTTGTGAGAGATACTTGATCCCACTCAGAAATTACTCAGGCTATTCATTAGATAAGCAATTTACCTTTGTATTTTAGTTTACTAAATAATACTTCTGAAAAATAGCAATAATTATGGTTCTTTCTTAGGTATGATAACAATATGAACATCAAAATAAAATTTTTATTTTAAATGATACTTTGCAATTTGAAGAAAAATTCATTCAACTTTTATAAATGTGTTATGATACTTTTGATCAGTTTCTTTCTGATAGTTGACCATCAGTTATTTTCCGATAAAATTGTGCTTTATATATTTTATAATTGAAACTAATTCTTTTTTTTTTTTTTTTTTTGTAAAAAAGAATACGGTTTTATTAAAGAAGCTAAAATTACAACAATTAATAAAAAAATCAACTTTCTGGTGCTCTTAGTGTTAATTTAGGATGTCTATTCATGAATCCTCTATACCAGTCATAACTGGCACATTCATTTTCTTTCCAATTATCTGGTACTTCTTTGTTATTTTTCACTACATACTGAAATGCTAACTGTTTTAAATGTAACTGTTTGAGTCTATGACGTAATCTGCTTGCTTTCTACAAATATTGGTACAACAAGTCTTCTTCGTCGTTTGTAAATATCTGACGTTCTTCATAATTATACTCGAAAAGTATTTCTTCATTTGACGTATATAGGGATACTTGATCCCTGGGATCATTTATCCCTCAAAGGAAGGGATCGAGTATCACTCATATGAGATTTACACAAAACATATGATTTTAATAACAAATAATAAAAGGTTGTTTACTCAAGACAATACTTAATTATTAAAGACAGTCTATACTTTAAAATTACACTTACTTAATTGTTTTAAGTTGAATGTAACAGACAATACAAATATTAAAATATTGACCTTTAAAAAGCTTGCCACATTTCAGACAATCCCTTCTTGACTTGAAACACAATTCCTGAAAAAGACTAAGTGTAGCCAGTTTTTGTGTACAGATATAACTTTAACATTGTTGCCAGGTTTCAAAGCTCTATTAATTGATTTTAGTATATTTTTGGCTGAGGGATCATGTATCCTTAGGGATCAAGTTTCCTATGTTTTGAGGTCCCCTAAATCCATTTTCAGTCACTATAGATTTTTTTTTAGTAGTCTCAGAATTATAAAAAATCTGTATGCATTGGCATTACAATGAAACAATATTACGTATATTAAAATTTTAGTAGGACTATTTAAATTAAATAAAATTTTAATTTTTAAATATTTTAAAAATGTTTCCTACGAACATTTTTTTTTTTACATCCTTCGGTTTTAAAGGATTGCAATTTAAAATTACGTGGTTATGTGGCTTAAGGCTGATAAATACACTTCGGTCCTAGGCCTCCGTGGTTGTCTCTGTAACGGGAACGGGGGGGGGGGGAGGAAGGAGATCCAGCCCGTATTTATGTTAATTTTGGAGAAAACCACGGAAAACTCCCAACGGGTCCTGGGGAAACTGAAACTTGGGTCGAACCCGGCACATCATATCTAACACAATTTAATAATATAATCTAAATATGGTGTATTCATCAATATATATATATATATATTTTTAATGTTTGAATGTTAAAAATTTGTATTAAATTTCAGCATTAAAATATTCAATTACTTTTTAAAAAATCACAAAGTAATATCAAAGTATGTTTAGAATATATTGTTAAAAACTGTAATAATGTAAAATCCAGTGAAACAAATTATAAATTAATAAGCAGGCAGCGTACAAAAAAATAATTTATATATATATAATTTTTTATTTAGATAGTTTTCAAGAAATTTTCATATACTTATGCAAATTTTCATAACCGTAATGCAGTAAATAACAAACATATATATTTAAAACATTTACTATCACCATAAAATCGTGTCAGATGTTTCAAGATTCTCATACTTTGACACGATTTAAAAACCTTTACAGAAAAATACTAAAATGCACTCTATTTTTTCATTAAACATACATATAGTACTTTCGAATTTAATTCGTTTATTATAAAGGAATGGTTCTAAAAAATTATTAATAGGCATTAGTATTTCAAATCGTCATTAAAGGGCCCGAATATCACGATGAATAAATGATCTTTTTATTGTATTTTTTATGAAGAAAACATTTTGACAAACATGTATAATTCTACATGCATTGATATAATTATTATGCCCATTCAAGAAAAAATTCGACATTTTAATGAGATTCTAGTGTGAACTGCAATTGCATTATATAAAATGTTACTCTTGTGACAGTACCTTTAAATTAGCGATGAAGAAACGATTTTTTTATTATATTTTTCGTGGTGAAAACATTTTGACAAATAAACATGTAATTCTACATGCACTGATATTATTTATTATACATATTAAAAAAAAAAAAAAATCGGCATTTTTATGAGTTTACAGCGTTAATTACAAATGCTTCTGTATAATGTTATTCCTTTAAATCAGAGAAAATCGAGGCTTGTATACAGCGCCAATTTCTGGGTAGAGGTAAAAAATGTAAGTTCCCACTGTACGGTCTTTTCGCCTTGTCTGGACAGCCGCTATTAAATCGCAGTCAGCCATGTCAAATATCAACGGCAGTTCAACTTGTGTCAGTGAGAAAAACAGTTTTTGTGCCATAGAACTTCCTTTATTTATCAAGATAGAGACATTTTTAGAGGTTAGTCTTACGAATTACATAATCTATTTAAGAAGCACTAAAATGGAAGAAAACCTAGAGTCATTTCCGGTAGGAATATTGAGTTAATTAGTAGTCCGATTCCCATGAACTTATTTCTACCAACAAGTGGTTGAAGTTCATTTATTCTCTAATATGGTGATTCGTGTAACATGGAGTACCAACAGTTCTATCTTATTTGTAATTTTTGTATAACTTAAAATTTGATAATTTTTTTCAATGTTTATTTTCAATACTAATTTCAAAATAAGACCTTAATACTGTAATTATTCACAATATTCTGTAAAGTTATTACCCTATTTCATTTATCCTTTTATTTAATGGGTATTCAATATTTTCCTTTATAATTATTCCGTACTACCTGCTTTGTCCCCCCCCCCCCCACCAAAAAAAAAAATAAAATAACAAAAATTTTTATTACGTGTAACCCTTAAAAAACATTAACACCACTGAAAAGTTTGCAGTAGTCAAATTCACAATAATCCAAAATACTTGAATTTGTTATGGCGAATTCAAATAGAAATGGTATTATATATTTACGTACTTTCTCCTATATATATGTACAGACATTTAACATTTAACTTATTCCGGAGCTATTAGTACCTGCAACTTTCTCAAACAATTTCTCTTGAAGATC
Source organism: Salticus scenicus (assembly GCA_963930645.1). Classification (NCBI taxonomy): domain Eukaryota; kingdom Metazoa; phylum Arthropoda; class Arachnida; order Araneae; family Salticidae; genus Salticus; species Salticus scenicus. The sequence goes on along the minus strand of OZ005652.1, from coordinate 323,483,301 downwards.
ATTTTATTTTTATTTTTATTTTTTTTTTTTTTTAATCGTAATTACATATTGAAGAAAATTTTACTTCAAGTAAAGTGGAAGTAGTTATTAACAGTGCTCCGGAATAAATTAAAATGTTATCAATGTATTACGCACGCACACACACATAAATGGACAGATAGATTGATATATATATATATATATATATATATATATATATAATGAGAAAAATTTATTAGTAATATGTGTATTAATATTCGATGCAAAAAATTCGGAAATTTTGAATTGAATCGTCAATAACCGTTCTTGAAAAACACATTTTAAAATATCTGAAAAAGAAATTTAATTTCATTTTCGTTTCGGAACAACTTAAAAAATATATATATTCTTTTTTTTAAGATTCATATACATTGGAAGAAATGGAATCAAGGCTAGATTCCTTACAAACGAGTTGTTCATGAAATACTATTTTATTGCCTCTGGAAAATCATGTATCTGAAATTAAGAAACCTTCTGTATAGAGATAATATTAATATGTTTAAAATAATCTGGTGTGTCACTCACACGACTTTCTCTTACCCTGAAATTTAATACAATAAATACAGGTTGCAGATTAATAGGTAAGATAACGAGTACTGTTATGTAAACCTATGTTAAACAATTCATATTAGGCTTCTGAAGAGTTTTATATAATAATTAGTTCTGTGTGAGGGGGGCTACCGGCCCCCCTCAACCCCCCGTTTCATTAATGCACCTACATTTATATAGAATTTAATTCAGTTATTAAAAAATAAGTCTGTTTTTAAAAAAGTATTTTATTAAAATTATTATTAAAAAAAAATATCTTTCATGATAATGCAGACGATTTCCATGTTAGAGAAGTAGTATAACACCAAATATCCAAAAAAAAAAAGTCCAACTTATTCTAAAAAAAAAAAAAAAGTACGATTTTTTTTTTTCGTTAAAAGTAAAAAAAATCGATAACTTTGTTTTAAGTTATCGCAGACCGATGGTTCAACCATTGGTTTTAAAGGTATTGGCGAGCTCTTTTGAAAGATACCCATCATGAAAATTTACTCCCCTCGAGGGAGGACTTCCCCCCCAGGGGGGGAGGCGAAGCTCCTACGTACACAAAAAATTTTTCCCAGTTAACTATCTCTATTACAGAATATATATATTCATTTCATTTGGTTTAGTGCAGTCTATTGACGTTAAACTCTACTTTCCTGCAATTTCCCCCATAGACGTAATGTATTAGAATTCTCTTGATTGACCCTGTACACAAACCATTAGCTTGATCTTAACGAAAATCTTACTGTAGCATCCCTATATGATACACATTTAGAATTCCAAGTTTGAACTTTCTGCCATAATTTGTTTTTGAGATATGCTGATAACAGACAGACACACAGACATGCAGACAGACACACAGACATACAGACAGACACACAGACAGACACACAGACCATTTGCTAAAAACATGATTTTCGTATTCAGGGGACCTCAAAACGTGTAAATATAACAAAATCTCGCGTTCGAAAATTTGACCCAAAAACAATACTTTCTCTACCTTATGGGTAAGAGAAAGTAAAAAAATATGCTGAACGATAGATAATAAAGAAATGAAATAAGATCATGTTAAGAATAATTAATGAATAATTTTCTTGAATATAAGCTAACGTTCTTGAAGTTTTTAAACGCATGAGTAATAACAAAATTTGTCTTTGTGTAAGAGATAAAAGTTAAAAAATATGTATGTTATTACTTAGATGTTAATTGGTTGTAAAAACGTTAACAGTTAACATACCTAAATCCTTAATATAAGTATCACTATCATCTAAATTTAAAATATTAACGGTATTCCATAGCTATTTATTGTGAATAATCTCTAATACATACAATATAACAAAATCCCTTTTCAGCCTTAAATGTAATAATTTAGTCATATAAAATAATGTCACTTTATGGCTTCACCAGTAAAACTTTGTAAGCAAATCTTTTTTAAAACTGATAAATTTTTCTACATCGTTTTCTTTTTACTTCTAGCAAAAAGTAAAATATTTAAGCTTTTTTTTTTTTCGTATAATTAAAACTTATTTTAATTAAACAACTCCGTATATTATTGCGTATAAATCGGCGCATTTACTGTTTTCAATATAATTTTTCACAATAGAAATAATCTGGTGTGTCACTCACACGACTTTCTCTTACCCTGAAATTTAATACTATAAATATAGGTTGGAGATTAAGAGGTAAGATAACCATGTAAACCTATGTTAAACAAATCAAATTAGGCTTCGGAAGAGTTTCATATGATAATTAATTCTGTGTGAGGGGGGGCTACTACCCCCTCAACCCCCCGTTTCATTAATGCACCTAGATTTACATAAAATTTAATTCGGTTATTAAAAAATAATTCTCTTTTTAAAAAATAATTTATTAAAATTATTATTTGAAAAAATGCAGACGATTTCCATATTAAAGAAGTAGTGTAACACTAAATATCCAAAAAAAGTCCATTTTATTCTCAATATTAAAAAAAAAAAAAAAAAAAAATTACGATTTTTTTTCTAAGTTTTTTTTTCGTTAAAAGTGAAAAAAATCGATAACTTTGTTTTAAATTATCGCAGATCGATGGTTCAACCATTCGTTTTAAAAGTATTGACGAACTCTTTTGAAAGATACCCATCATGAAAATTTGCTCCCCTCGAAAATTTACTACCCCTCTGGGGGGGACTTCCCCCCCAGGGGGGAGGCGAGGCTCCTACATATACAATTTTTTTTTCCCAGTTAACTATCTCTATTACAAAAAGTATACACTGAAGTGACAAAAGTCATGGGATACCTCTTAATATCGTGTCAGTCCTCCTTTCGCCCGGCGAAGTGCAGCAACTCGACGTGGCATGGACTCAACAAGTCGTTGGAAGTCTTCTGCAGGAATATTGAGCCATGCTGTCTCTATAGACGTCCATAATTGTGAAAGTGTTGATGGTGCAGGATTTTGGGCACGAACACACCTCTCGATGATGTCCCATAAATGCTCGATGGGATTCATGTCGGGCGATCTAGGTGGCCAGATCATTCGCTGGAATTGTCCAGAATGTTCTTCAAACCAATCGCGAACAGTTGTGGCCCGGTGACATGGTGCATTGTCATCCATAAAAATCCCATCGTTGTTTGGGTACATGAAGTCCATGAATGGCTGCAAGTGATCTCCAAGTAGCTGAACATAACCATTTCCAGTCAATGTTCGGTTCAGTCGCACCAGAGGACCAAGTCCATGCCATGTAAAAACAGCCCACACCATTATGCTGCCACCACCAGCTTGAACAGTGCCTTGTTGACAATTTGGGTCCATGGCCTCGTCGGGTCTGCGCCACACTCGAACCCTACCATCAGCTCTTACCAACTGAAATCGTGACTCATCGGACCAGGCCACGGTTTTCCATTCATCTAGGGACCAACCGATATGCTCACGTGCCCACGAGAGTCGCTGAAAGCGATGTCGTGCTGTCAGTAAAGGCACTCGAGTCGGTCTTCTGCTGGCATAGCCCAAGGAAGACAAATTTCGCCGCACAGTCCTACCGGACACGTCCCTCGTACGTCCCACATTGATTTCCGCGGTTATTTGACGCAGTGTTGTTTGTCTGTTAGCATTTACAACTCTTCGCAGACGTCGCCGGTCTCGGTCGTTAAGTGCAGGCGGTCGACCACTGCGCTGTCCATGGTGGGATGTTATGCCTGAAATTCGATACTCTCGGCACACTCTTGACACAGTGGACCTGGGAATGTTGAATTCCCTAACGATATCCGAAATGGCATGACCCATGCGTCTAGCTCCAACTAACATTCCGCGTTCAAAGTCTGTTAATTCCCGTCGTGCGGTCATAATCACGTCAAAACCTCTTCACATGAATAACTTGAACACAAATGAAAGCCCTGCGAAAGCACTGCGCATTTATACCTGTTCTACGCGATGCTACTGCCATCTGTATATTTGCATATTGCTATCCCATGACTTTTGTCACTTCAGTGTATATTCGTTTCATTTGGTTTAGTGCAGTCTATAGACGTTAAACTCTACTTACCTGCAATTTCCCCCATAGACGTAATGTATTCGAATTCTCTTGATTGTCCCTGTACACGAACCATTTGTTTGATCTTAACGAAAAGCTTACTGTAGCATCCCTATATGATACACATTTAGAATACCAAGTTTGAACTTTCTGCCATAATTTGTTTTTGAGATATAACAGACAGACACACAGACAGACACACAGACATACAGACAGACACACAGACAGACACACAGACATACAGACATACACACAGACCATTTGCTAAAAACATGATTTTCATATTCAGGGGACCTCAAAACGTGTAAATATAACAAAATCTCGCGTTCGAAAATTTGACCCAAAAACATTACTTTCTCTACCTTATGGGTAAGAGAAAGTAAAAATTAATAATCGTCTCCAGTACTTATCTTCGATTGAATAATTCGGAGATTGCCTTATAAAAATATGATACTAGAAAAAATTGACGGTACTGAACTCTGGATTATCTCCTACTGAAATTCTTAAGTAAAAATAGTATATAATGATTTCAAGAATACATAATAAACTGCAAAAATGTTTATTTAAAAACTATTCGGTAATATGTAATTAAAAATATTCCTATACAGCTTTAAAATTAAAGATGTGGCATAAGGAATGGAAAAATATTTGCTCAATTTATTTTCTTCATTTTAGAAAAAAGGAAAAAAAAATCGATTTTTCAGGGATGGAAACGATTTTATACTTTTTGTGCATTTTATTATTTTGTTACTACTATTTTCAAATAAAAAAAAAATGTTTTAGTGCTGTAATAGTATTTAAAAATTTCCATTTAAAAATAGTGGTGTCAAAATAATAAAAATTAATGAAAAAAAAAAAAAAAAAAAAAAAAAAAAAATAGGACTGTTATAATCCCTGGTTATTTCGTTTCAAGTTCCATTATTAAACATTTTATTATTATAAAGTTAGTGTACTAAAAATTATTTTAGAAATATCTGTGTTTGATGTTTTTGGGAAATAAAAGAGAAAGAGAGAGAAATGAAAGATTCTGAATTTCTAACCAATAATAATAATACTATCAAATAAAATAAATTAAAAAATGAAATGTGAATTGCAAGTCATTTTTCCTCAGATATTCACTAAAAAAAATAAAGTACATAAATAAAGGAATGAAATTATTCAAATATGAGTAGCATTGTGTCACATACTTAAAATAGCTTCGAAACAAACATTCTCAAATTTAAAAATCCCATGTACTTATTTCTGAGCATATTTATATGCTCAAAAATTGACATCGGCCGTCGAGAATTTCAATATCCCAATCATAGATTCTCATTCGTGTATTTTTCCGCAAACCAGCATGAAAACACCACGAAATATAACTCTGGAGATTTGAGGGAGTAAATTTTGTGTTTGCATTTTTCCTGTTTAAATTTCTAGAAATTCTATTAAAGAACTTCTTTTACACTCTCAGAAATGTATATTCAAATTACACGAAATTTTCTTTAATTTTCACGAAACCATTTCCAGGGAAATACTCCGAGCGAATATTTCGTCAAATTGAGAAAATTACTTTTGTCACTTGCTTGAACATACGAATTTCGTCAAAAGTAAAGATACATTTTTTCATCCTAATTTCGTGATACAGAATAAAATACAAATTATAGAATTATAAAATTACCTGCAAGTTCGTTGCTTTAGACATTAAATCTTATTTATATTTAATGAAAATATAAATAAAACAGAGCAAACAAATAAAAGTCATTTGGACATTTTTTTGACAGCTTTGAGACCTATAGTTACAATGACTTATGTCTCAATTGATCCATATTTTTACAGAAATTCACAGAAACAAGCGCACACAATATTTTGTAGGCATAGGAAATCACAAACATCCGTGCCCGCACCGGGATTCGAAACAGAGACCTGGGACTCCAGAAAGCCACGCTCTACCGACCGAACCACCAAATAAAAGTCATTGAAACGTAAAGTCGAAACAACACAGGAAAAAAAAAAAAAAAAAAAAAACAATATGGCGGTAATGAAAGCTAGCACATGCTATTGTGAGTAAACAGTTTCGTCAAATATTTGAGAGTTCACGTTTCCTCAAAAGTCACGTGATCGCTTGACAATATGGTTGTCAAAAACAACGAAATTAAGCCCGAGGATGTCTGAACCGTCAAAATTGAGTACATTATTTCTGAGAGTGTAGTTCAGCATATTTATAATAAAGTATGTAGTGCACAGATATTAATTTGAATATATGTGATATTTCATAAATGAGACAAGCATGTTTTCCTTTTTGAAACAAAATTACTCAGTTCTAAATGAGTATGCCCATTTACTCAATTTTGAGCACTTCATTTTTAACAGTGTTGGTACTCCGTTATTCAGCAATGCAATATTTTTTTGCATTCCATGAATAAAGTACATAGCGTAATTTTTAAGGAAACATAGTTTACGTCACACAGTATTCTAAAAAATATTATTTCAAAAAAAAAAAAAAAAAAAAAAAAAAAATCGACATTATTATTGTCGAAACTATAACCGTGTTTTGGTATCATTTATTATATCATATGTGAAACGTACTTATTACGCTTTTCCACTATTGTAGTTATATCATAATCTTATATGTAAAAAGAAAGATTAAGTTTAAAATATTAATTTTTTAATTAATTTTTACAATAGTTTAAAAATGTAATATTCTAATATTAAAAGTATATGTTTGGAGAGCTTCATATGTTTTCCATTTAAATTTAAGAAAATTAAATAGTTTTACTAAAAGTTTTAAAAGCGCAAATAGTGCATGGTATTTATACATAAAAATAGAATACTAATTATTTTCTACTTTTAAGAAATTAACAGAGTACGTGAGAAACCAAAATTGTGTTTTAGGCTACATCTCTCGTTTTATCATACAACCACCAAAGTTACAGTTAATGCATTTCAGATAATTAAATTTCTTGTGCAAGAAGGATACTTTCAAATTTAGAATACAACTCACGATGTTTACTGTCAACTCTGAGATTAATAGTATTAAAGCAAGAGTATGAAATTAAATTCCCCAATGAAAAGTGAGTAATACGAAATATTAGTGAAAAATAATCGAGAAATCATAGTTGCAACCATTCATTCAGTAAAAGAACATAAATAATAATTTAAGAAATCATAAAAATGGCATCATAAATTAAAATGAACAGATATTTTTACCCTTGGTATAAAAATATGAAATGAACAAAAGATAACATAATAGAAAGAAGAGGTGGCAGAGGACAACAGTAATGCCAGACTTGGGGGATTTTCCCCCATTTTAGGAATTTTTGAAGCTTCAGAGGATATATTATGGGAGAGAGATTTAGTGTGGGGGAGGGGGGGCAATTTTTGGGGAAAATAAGGGGGTTTTCTTAAAAATTAGTAACAGATTACTTTTCATAAAATCCCACAAAAAAAAAAAGAAAAAAAAAAAAGAAAGAACAAGTCAAATTTCTCAGATGATTAGACATTGATTTTGGAATATATTTAAGAAATAGAAAAGCAAAAATTTTTCCCTTCTGAATATAAAGTTTATCTTTTTTTTCCCTTTTAGAATCTCTGATTGATGCTTGAAAAATTAAGTTTAAAGTGTAAAATTCAATACTTCCTATTAACTTGCAGGCGTAAAACATCAAGTATGATGCAAGCTCTTTTAGCTGTCTGGATAAGGTACCTCATTTTACATGCATTTTATAGCTAACAAAAACAGCTTTTATATACATATGGGAATAAATGCAAATGATTAGAGGATAGGAAACTAGACTCAGAAGCTTACACAGGTTTAAAATTTTTCAAAGACTAATGTGTTGAAAGCTATTTTTGTATATGGGGATATATATATATATATATAAAGAGTGTCATTTGGGGGAAATGAGCTTAAATGTATTAGATATTTATATTTATTTATTTTTATTTTTTAAATATATATATTAAATTTTTAGTATAAATTGAGTTGGGTTTTTATTGGTTTGGGGAAATTGACTTCCGACCGTCTGACAACACTGGAGGAGAAATGGAATGAAAAGAGAGTACAAAATAGAGAATAACGGAAGAGATATACAATACTTAAACGGAGGTTTAAGAAAACAAAAATAGTTTTTTAAGCATAAAATAGCTAATGCTTCTAAATTAAAGAAAGGAAAAATTGTGTGGCTCAAACTACGATAGATAAGGAAGGCAACATAAAATAGTATATTTTATAGCACATATATATATATATATATTATTTAAAGTGTTGTATTCAACGGGTTTGTCTGACATGATGTTATAAAACAATTACAGATGTTGTTTATCTTAAGCTTCAGTTTTTGTAAATGATTGTAAATACCTTTATAAGAAAATTGTACGTAATGCGTCTAAAGAAGTTTATACTTTAAACACACACACACACACAAAGGAAAAAAAATGTAAAAGAAATTTTTTTCTGTTACATATAACATATAATAATGTTCAATTAACCTTCTAAAATTTGTTTAAAAAAGAAAAATATATTTTTAAAACAAATTTTACATGAATTTAAACTTAAAAGTTACATTAAATTTTAATTGTAAAGTTATTTTGTTTCAACGACGTACGAAAAAGTGTCTAAGTTATATAATATAAAACGCTTATTTAACTGACCAGAATTTAAAGTTTTTTTTTTTTTTTTTTTAAATCGTCTGCATACAACAAATTTAATTTCCTGGAATTGTCAATAAAAGTAATATTAGATTTTCAACCGGAACCGTTTAGAGTTTCTAAATTCAATTTAAAAGTAAAGCTTCACGCAGAATGCTACCTTTTCAATCCAGACAAATAATTTTAAAATATTTTTTTCGTCAAATCGTTAACTGTTATCCCATTAAAGTATTGGAAACGAAGTTAAATAATCAAATGTGATTCCAAATAAATATTTTAATTTAATGTTCATACTAAACTAACTCTATATATTACCTTTATTTTTTAGTTATTTATTTTAAGAATACTAATATGGATTTTTTTTTTTTTTTTAATCGAGCAAGTCTATTTCAAAATAATATATTTTATTATTATTATTATTATTATTATTATTTAAAGATTTAGGTTATTATCAGAAAAAGAGTCGCAGAAATTTTAAAAATTATACCATAATTTATTACAATCAAATATTTTAATTTAATGTTCATACTAAAATAACCTATATAGTAACTTTATTTTTTATTTATTTATTTATTTATTTTAAGAATATTCACATCGATTTTTTTTTTTCAATCGAGCAAGTCAAAACAGTTTCTTTTCTTTTTCTTTTCTTTAAAAAAAAAAAAAAAAAGCTTTAGGTTCCTATCAGAAAAAGAGTCGCAGAAAAAAAAAAAAAAAAACATAATTTCCTTCGTATAATCTGCGGAGTCTATAATTCTGTTTTACGCCAGGAATTGTAACTAGCAGAAAAAGCTAATCTAGAAAGTCTTGATTTCGATGATTTGGGGACGGAAGCTCCTGTGACTGATGTCCCGCATCTTCCTCTGCAGAAAAATGATTATAACGGTGTGGTATTTTTTGAATTTAATTTTACTGCCGAATGGGGAAGAAAAACAAAAAAGACACAAACACATAATAATTTTGGAGCATATCAGAAAAGGAAGAACGAAGTAAAATATAAGGAATTTAGTATAACACTAGCAAAAATTCCTATATAAAAAAAGTACGCTCAATACAGTTTTTCTAAATAAATCCTTGTCGAACACTCTTCTTAGACTGACTATAACAGGATTCGACAAGGATTTAGTTAACAAAACAGTATTAAGTGTACCTTTGTTATATAGGAATTTTTGCTAATGTTCGGACACTTTCGTTACCGACTGTACATAGACATACGTATGGGTATAGATAGATAGATATAACGTATTTCCTCAGTAAAATGTGCAGAAACCAGGATGCAGATCATGATAATATTCATTATAAATTTATATAAGTAGAAATCTGAGGCTCAGACAGTGTTCCCAAATTTAGGAACTCTTTTATTCAACTACCATCAACAATTTTGAGGAATGATATTCGATAAATGTAATGGACGAATAACCTTCGAAGTTATTGACAAACATTATAATTAAAATTTAGTGGTAGATATTGAATAAAATTTGACAACACTGGGCTCAGAAAGTTATCCAGAATTAACGTATTCTACGAGACGATAACTGTAGAAATGGTGACAAAACATATGATGATACTTTTTTTTAGAATATGCTAACAGATATTTCTCAAAAGCAGCTGATATCAAAATGCATACATACCTGCCAACATTCTGTTTAATATTCCTTAAAATCATTAGTAATCGCTCCTTTTTCCACAGCTTTAATTTGAGAGTAATTTTCTGCAAATATAATTACGTTTAAAAAAAGACTGATGTTAAAAAAAAAAAAAAAAAAAAAAAAAGCAGGTACTAATAATTTTACGGAATATTAATTGGAATGTTGGAAGTATGGTGTACAACACGATACAATATGTATATTGCCAAATAGCACAAACTATTTAGATGACGTAAATATAGTACACTGAGAAGTTGCTATTGTATATGTACAGTCGGGGGAAAAAAATCGCAGCACTCGCTGTAATTTCATTATTAATTAACGCAGAAAAATTTAATAGACACCATTCAACAGGAAATTAAATGCACTTTTTGAAAATGCCGTCGTATTTTGAATTAGAGGTTATTTACATATTGAAATGAGCACCAACTTTGATTTTTCCTGTAGCAACACCCAATTTTGACTTCATATTCCAATTTCTGAGAGTCTGGCAGTGCGGAAAAGAATACTGTTTGTATACTTTATCTTTAGTATTTATAGAGTTATAATAAAAAATGCGTTAAGGGGCTATCTATAAATGTAGAAAAAATAAAATTAAGATCCTATAAGAAACAGGCAAAATTTTAATGTTTTACAACGGAAAACTTCCAGGAGAAAAATAATTATAAAAATTAATAAAAGATTGCCCCGTTTTCACTTCCTTAATTTTCCTGAATTCAGTTTCTTAGATTTGCATATACTTTAGTACTTTTAAAAATAATTTTAGGTCTATTTAAATACATTACACTTGCGATTTGTCCAGACTGTACACTTTGAAAAAAGTGCAATATTTTTCAAGTAAAAGCGTCTATTATGGCTGTACTGGTCTATTATGGCTGTATCAATAAAGCTTAAATCTTCTTTTGTAGGTGTAACATAAAATACGAAATGAAATAATATATATATATATATATATACATATATATATATATATATATATATATATATATATATATATATATATACAACAACGCATAAAATAAGTATTTTCGGATAAATTATTGTAAGGGTTCATGAAGTAAATATTAAACAATTTTAATCGCAATTACCAGTTTTGGGTCAGTTGAACTCTTTGGAACTGTACGATTCATTTCCTAATTTCAATGAAAATATAATTTCTTAATTAACCCTTTCGCGACTACTGACGTAGATTCACGTCATTTGAAAATCTGTAACTCTCTTAGTGGGCGTTTCTTTCGTAATTTGTGTGTAACATATTTCTTATGAGTGTACCCGTGTTCATATTTGTGCAATAAAATATGCTATGGATAGAAATACATTGATTAGAAAGAATATAATTATACTGTATATCCATTTGTAATATAATTGTGAATACAGAAAATTTGTTCTGAAATACTTTATTTTGAGAGAATACCGCCCTTAGGCGGATATTACTGTCAAAATTACAAAATCCTGCTGTCGCAAAAAGTGTTAAAATATATTTATAAAAGTAAAAGTATATTTAAAAAAAAATATATAAAGTTAAAACATATTATTAAAATTTTAAAGACTAAAGTATCCTTAAAATAATAATCCTCCCCCTAGAAATTAAATAAATAAAAATAAAGCGATATATGAAGCAAATTATTAAGCCTTTAATTATGACGGTAGTTAAGAAATGATTTTACAAGTCTGTCTTGCATTACAATTCCATTCGTTTTTTTTTTTAATTGACAATTTTTACATTTACCAATTTTTCTGTTTAAAACAGTAAACCCCGCCTATTAATTTTTTTTTTCTTCTAGTGTTCGTTTAAAAGATTCAAAATTTATCACCAGTAATCGATGAAGTAAATACCACCTATACACATTTTTGTCAACATAAAATAAGTTGTATAACACGAATACTCAATGTCACATTTACATTTTTTTTCTGTATTGTTTTGTTTTGAAGAGCGATGAAGGCGGGGCTTGTCTTCTTTAGAAAATAGGAATTCTTGACGCTAACACTAATGTCTAAAAATCATCATTTTTATTTCATTTTTTTCGCGTTTAGCGTTATTGTTATATTATTTGACCCGTAAATAAAAAATAAACATATTTTGTTTAATTTTCCTTGTTATTTCTTAAGATTTGATTCGTTATCTCATGCAAAACTTTAAAAAAGACGGCCCCCTAAACCACTCCAAAAGAAAGATTTATTTATATCTCAAAAACTAATAACTGGAATGAGCTGCAAATTTGCACACCCATATTTTTCAGCATTAGGATTCATTTTATGTAAAAATTAATATAGGTCATAATTAATAATTTTTATGATTATGAATTTATTAATATTTTTCAAAATTAAAAATATTTTTCAGAATCAAAAGTAATGATGGATTATGTTTGGGTTTCTCCACTGTATCTCGTAAAAAAACATTATATCGATCAAGTTATTTTTTGTGAAGATATTAATAATTGTTTGAAATATGAATTTAACAATAACACTTTCAAACTTTGAACGCTTATAACTGTGTGAAAAAATAAGTAAAATGAACAACCAATATACTTTTTTGAGTTCTCGCGATCCCAGAAATTCAAATATAAAATAAAAATGGGGCATTGCCATTGAAAAAAATCAAAGTTGGTGCGCGTTTTAATGTATAGACGACCCCCAATTCAAAATTTCAATTCATTTTCTAAAATTACTCACAATTCCCTGTCTGATGATAACTAAACTAAGCGACAAAAAAAAGCCGCACTTGGATGTTTTCCTTTTCGCCTTCTACAACCGCCAATTTTATCGTTTAAAAAGCAAATTTTCGAACAGATTTTACTATGTTGTCCTCCACATACACTTTAGCTTTGAGTCTAGTGTTAAAAACAAAATGCAATTGTCAGGAAAATTGTAATTTTAGAATTTATTTCAAAAATGGTAAGAATAAGGCAGTTAACGATGCCACAAAAAGTATTAATTTTTAAATGAAAATCAAAAAATATTTTAATACGTAAGATGGCAAAATAATTAAATGCTAACGAAATATTGGTAAAATGATTTTTAGGAAAATATAAATTTTTTTGTCCGTGTAAACTGGGAATTCGGCTTTAGGCGGTCATGTTGCTCATCCAAACAAGATAACCCCAAGTTAAAATGCGAATGTTTAAAAAATCGATTTGTATCATGTTCAGAACTTAAAAAAGATTTTAAAAAAGTGTATAGTAAATTGCTTCCTTCAAAAACAATGCGGGAACAATTAAACAAAGCGGATTAAAGAACGGAAGATCTGCGGAAAAAGCCATTATTAAGGAAAAGAATTAGAAAAAATAATACTTTAGTTGACCAAAATTTAAAAACACTATCAGTTAATTATCAGGCTTAACTGTTTTTTTCTGATGAATCAAGTTTTCTTTATTTCGTGCAGTTGAAAAAAGCTAGAATGAAGACGAAAATGTGACCGACTTAATGAAAATCGCACTCTTAAAACAGTGACACATTCTCCGTACATTATGGTACGGAGAAGCATAACTTTTCAAACACTCGGGGAAATTTTTATGCTCAAGGGATCAATTAACTCGAAATAAAACATAATCTGCATAAAAGTGGTGCCTGACCGACTATTTTGGAGGTATCTTAGACATTTCCGCAAACAGCATTTGAAGATAATACGCCACCTTACTACACGGCGTCTGTGGTAAGTTTATTCACTTCAAATTGTCAAAATTTCTTATACATTCCCATGAGAACCTATAATTCTGTAAGTAATCATACTTTTTTTCACTTTAAGTTAAATACCACAAAGGATATAGTAGAATTTCTTCTTTACCAGACATGGAAATGGTCAAAATCGCGATTCGCTCGAAAATGTTTCGTCTATAAAAAGGCGGGGGAGAGGGGAGAGGATTGGAAATTTGCAGCCTATAACTGCCAGAACTAGAAAAATTTATTTGTGATATTTGGCACATTGAAATTTCTGAGATTTATATTAAAACACTGTATAAAACTGTGCCATTGCGCATTAATGCAGTAATTCCATATAAAGGTGGAATTAACCCAATGCAGAATGCATATTTTTAACAAAAAATTGCTTAGATCTAACAAATAAATAGTTTTATTTCATATATTAAAATATAACTTGTTTATTTCATATAATAAATCATAATAGAATGCAAAGTGTATAGTTATTTCATTATGTTCAAAAAGAAAGTTTTATGCAGATTTTTAAAAATTACTTCGTAAAGTGCAATAAAGCGAATTATTAAATCGAAAATATACATAGGTATTATTTCATACCTTTGGTATTATGCAAACAAGACAGTTTTATTTGTTACAAACATTAATTTTAAAGTTATTACAAATAAAAAAGGTAAAAGTCATTTTTTCTGCAGTGCGGCTTTTTTTTTTTTTTTTTTTTTGTCGCTTAGTGTATAACATTTTTCTACATCTATTAACAACAAAGATACGTCGAGTGCTGCGTTTTTTTTTTTTCCCGACTGTACATGTATTTACTAACATGTGCATTTAAAAAATAAAATTTTATCGACAAATAAATAAATATAAAATAAATTAATAAATTAAATGAAAGACTTTTTCTGTTAATTTGATTCGCACTAAAAGGTGTGAAATAATCTGGTGTGTTACTCACACGACTTTCTTTTACCCTGAAATTCAATACTATAAATACAGGTTGGAGATTAAGAGGTAAGATAACGAGTACTGTTATGTAAACCTATGTTAAACAATTCAAATTAGGCTTCGGAAGAAATTTATGTGATAATTAGTTCGGTGTCAGGGGGGGGAGTGCCGCCCCCCTCAAACTCTCGTTTCATTAATGCACCTGCATTTATATAGAATTTAACTCTGTTATTAAAATTAAAAGTTTACTTAAAATTATACAGACAATTTTCACATGCAACAGTCATTGAAACTTATCAATTTTGATCAAACTTTTCAGCAGCAAACTTATATTAACTTCAAAATACAACATTTGGATCTCCTAAAATTATTCATTTATAAGTTACTCTAAGAGGAACAGAAAGATCAAACGTTAAAAAACTTGAATACGGTAATTAGGAAGCCTGAAAACGTGTTAATATACAAAAAACAAGTGATGAATATTTAGCTTAAAATATACATTATTTACCATATCTCTATGAGGAATTTATTTCAATTCCCGAACAGCTTACCTGGAAATGGTAAAATATTATTAGTAAAGCACATCCACTAACAACAAACAACTACTGCGTTGGGGCCACCACATGACTTTCTTCAATATTTTCCTATACAAATTCACTCAGTAAAAATATTTTATTAAAATTATTATCTAAAAAGATTATCTTCCATGATAATGTAGACGATATTGAATTTATTCTCAAAATTACATTTTTGGAAAAAAAAAAAAATAATATATATATTTCTTTTGTTAAAAATGAAAAAAAATCGATAACTTTATTTTAAATTTTCGCAGATCGATGGTTGAACCATTCGTTTTAAAGGTATTGGTGAGCTCGTTTGAAAGATACCCATCAAGAAAATTTACTCCCCTAGAGGGGGGGCTTTCTTTCCAGGGGGACAGGCGAGGCTCCTACATACACAATTTTTTTTTCACAGTTGACTATCTCTATTACAGAAAATATATATTCGTTTCATTTGGTTTAGTGCAGTCTATAGATGACAAACTCTACTTACCTGCAATACGTATTGTATTTGAATAATCTTGAGTGACCCTGTACACGAACCACTTGCTTCATCTCAACGAAAAGCTTAGTGTAGCATCCCTATATGATACACATTTAGAATACCAAGTTTGGAATCTCTGCTGCTATTTGTTCTTGAGATGTGCTGATAACAGACAGACACACACACAGATCATTCGCTAAAAACATGATTTTCGCATTCAGAGGACCTCAGAACATGTAAATATAATAAAAACTCACTTTCGAAAATTTGACCCTAAAACAATACTTTCTCTACCATGCAGATGGTTAAGAGAAAGTAAAAATTAAAATGAAGTGTTGCCACTTAATTTCATACTTTAGTTAATTTAAAAAAATCTAATGGTCGTGTCGAAAAACTGTTTGCACCCCTGGATTCAGAAAAATCGCCCCCTTTCATTTGGTACCGAATTTATAACGATAGGACTGGTGTCTCTAATTTATTTTATGTATTGCACAAAAGTTGTTGGCACCTAAATTTCATACTTTAGCTATTTTAAAATATCTAATTCTCATGTCGAAAAACTGTTTGCGCCCCTGGATACAGAAGAACCGCCACTTTCATTTGGTACCGAATTTGTAACGATAGGTCTGATATTTCCAATTTATTTTCCCCTTTTTCCGTTTTTAATCCGGATTCGGCAGAAGGTTCATGATACAGAAAGTAAGCTGAAAAAAAAAGTTTTTAATAATAATAATAATAATAGTAAATGGGGAAAAAAGTGATTGAGATTCTAAAATTCTGCCCTTAGTCTCTCAAGAATATGCCAAACTTCGTGTATACGTAATGCAAAACATAACATTGTTTTGATGAGCAAAAACGCAGAATTGCGTTACTGGAAACTGAATTATTTATTTTGAATGAAAATAATTTGTATGAAATAAGTGATAAGTATAAAATAACTTGTAATTAAATTTAATCTGCATTAATGTTATTATTTCTTTTATAACAAACAAAATTACAATGAAGATATAACGATAATTAGAATGAATTTCAACTGGTTTTGTTTTTAACTTAAAACGCAAATGAATGAACTCAGATAAAGTATTATATTAAAAATAATGTATCAGACATTAAAAATTTCCAAACAACCAATTTTGCAACAAAACTACATTTTAATTTTTTGTGAAAAACGTAAAAAATAGAAAAAAAAATATCTTTTATTAAATGCCATTAATATGTATATTCTTGTACTTAGGAACTGAAATGATCGATGATTTTTCAAGAACTTCATTTTATCTAGTTATATACCCTATTGTACTTTTCAGATGTTATTTTCAAATAATATAAATTTATTTTAAAAGGCCATTTAAATAATTTGTGTCATTTAAAAGTCACGTCTAAATAAGTCAGAAATTGTTATTTAAGATACCAATTCATTTTCTTTAAATCATCTTGGAAAGATGCAGCTATGAAACTGGCTCATATGCGTGCATATATCAGAAAGAAGTATTGATTGTACAACAATCTTTTTGTGAATGGAAGGAAAGTTTTGATATTTTGCAGATCGCTAACGTACAAGATGGAAATGCAATTTCTTTGGCATTGCAGATTCATGTGTATTTTTTTTTTTTTTTTTCAGAAATTTATTTATTTATCTATTTATTTATTTTATTTATTTTATATGCAATTTAAACATTTATTAATACTATAATTGTGGAATAAAGTCATAAGATCTAATTCAAATAGAATATATATCTTTATTTTTTCATGTTCTTAGACATACCAGTATCAGGGCTCTAAGAAAGAAAAATTTGGATACCACAATTTTTATATAGCGGATTTAAAAAAAAAGATATTGACGGATATCAGTGATTATCAAATCTAAAACTACTATATAAAAAAAAGGGGTATCCAAATTTTCCTTTGTGAGAAATCTGACCAGTAAGTAACTACAGTTAAAAATGCATAATATTTTTAGACATTATGTTTAAACTGAATTCTCTTCAGATTGAATTCTGTATTAAAAATTCGACACGTTAAATATAGTTTTATTTTGAGGGGGGGGGATGAATTTAAAAGATTTTCACATTAGTTAAATTTTTAGTTTACTTTAGTATATATATATATATATGTTTTTTTTTTTTTTTCTTTTTGTTTTCTAAAATGCCATGCTGAAATTGTTGAGTAAACATTTATTTTATTTTCAATCTTATCTCGTTTGCATATTATTTCAAATCCAGATGAATATATTTATACTAATTATTTGGAATTTTTAAAATATGTTCAACAATTTTTCGTTTTTAACAAATATTTTTGAAGCTCTAATGCTCAAAAAATATTTTATTGAAAGTGAATCTGGTACGTACACACTTTCTCTTACATTGCATTTGAATTTTAAGACATAGTTGACAGTCTTCCAATAGTGGCCGGAGATTTCATACCAGAAATTTTCTACAACAGTTTTCATTTTACTTCACCAAAGAAAAACAATAGGTCATTCTTCTATTTAAAGATTGTGGTGACAATTCTGCTATAAAAATTCAAAACATTGGCAAGTATGGAAAGACAAAGATTAAGAAGTAAGCTGAAGAACTCTATATGTATAAGAGCATACTTTAAAAAGAGTGCAAAGTAGTTTAGGAAACAATTTAATTTGACATATATTTCTGATGAAGGGTGGAGTACCCCCGTTTAAACATAGTACCTACATTCATAAAAGAAAGAAAGAAAAAAGAAAAAGACTGTTATCAAACTTACAAGTTTCTTAAATATTATTCGGAAAACTTTCACGCACACCCTACTTGAAACTTAATAGAATTTATTCAAACTTTTTAAATGACAATCTTATTTGATCTTGAAAACCTCAAATTTGAATTTCCGGAAATTAATCGTTTTTAACCCATTCGCACCGACAGTCACGCATGCGTGCCAGCAAGAAGCACACTCATTTTCTAATGGCAAGCCAACATGCCAACGGGCTTCTCGTTCGACCCCTGGCATCACAAATTTGTACCGCAGAGTCCTGGAACATTCAAAAACTGTAACTTTTGGTACAAAACGTCATTGTATGTCCAGAGAATTTGAACGTGCGTTTGCACCTACCGTCGCGAAAGGGTTATGCTGATAAAAGACATACACACATTTTCACCAATAAAATTTTGATTTTCGTATTCAGAGGACCTCAAACACGTAATTATAGCAAAAAATCTGGAGTGACTCCACTCGACTTTCCGAACACTGAGTAATTAACACTTTTGTAGATAAAGTAAAGAAAGAGGAGTTGTTAAACAAACAAAAGAGATAAAACCATAATAGAGTCTTTCAGTATTTTTCTCCATATATTACACGATGTTTTATTTAACGCTACTGAACTTTGAGCCCATAGATCATAATGATAAAGAATTTTCCTTGTGTTCCTGTAAAAAACCTATAAATTCTATATTCACCAAATGCTTATAGTTAGTGCAACAGTGATTTATAATATTCATATAAATTTTCAGCTCAATTGAATAAGGCGTTTAGATGCTATCGCACTTTTAACTAGTATGTTGCGCCACCACATGACTTTCTTCTATATTTTCCTATACAAATTCACTCAGTAAAAATAATTTAGTAAAATTATTATTTAAAAAAATTATCTTCCATGATAATGCAGATGATTTCCATATTAGGGAAGTCGTATAATACCAAATATTCAAAAAATGTCCATTTTATTCTCAATATTAAGAAAAAAAAAATCGATAACTTCATTTTAAATTATCGCAGATCTATGGTTCAACCATTCGTTTTAAAGGTACTGCCGAGCTCTTTTGAAAGATACCCATCAGGAAAATTTACTCCCCTCGAGGGGGGGACTTTCACCCAGGGAGGGGGGGGGGGGAGAGGCTCCTACACATACAAAATTTTTTCTCAGTTAACTATCTCTATTATAAATAATTCTGGTAAATTTCATAATGATTATAAAAAATAATTCTCTTTATGCACATTTATACAAAATTTTTTACTGTACCACCATTTTAAAAATTTAGAAAAAGCGGGATGGCAACGCAACCTGGGAGACAATTTTTACCAAAAGTTGATAGGCACTAATTTATGTCAAGGTGCAACTACATACCAATTTGTATGAAATTCTGTGAAGTAGTTCTTGAGATACAGTTGCCACAAAAGTTTGTCACACACACGCAGAGACTGACAGACAAACAGACAGACATTTTCTAAAAAATGTCAAATCGTGTTCTACAGCTCTCAAAACGTGTAAATCCATCAAAAACCCGAAATCAAAATTTTTACGAATCCAATACTTTCTTCTATTGAATATAGAAGGAAGTAAAAGGTTGGTCCCACAGGCCGTAATGATAAAGAATTTTTCTTTGTGTCCCTGTAAAAAAACTGTAAATGCTAAATTCACTAAAATCTATACCGTTCGTGCAACTGTGACCTATAACATGTGTACAAATTTTTTGTTCAGATTAAATAAGCGTTTAGACGCTATCGCACTTTTAAAAATTTGGCCCCATAGGCCATAATGATAAAGAATTTTTCTTTGTGCCCCTGTAAAAAAACTGTAAGTGCCAGATTCTCAAAACTCTATACAGATTGAATAACTGTGACCTATAATGCGTGTATAAATTTTTTGCTCAACTGAAGAAGGCGTTTAGATGCTATCGCACTTTTAAGATTTTGGTCCCATAGACCATAATGATAAAGAATTTTTCTTTGTGTCCCTGTAAAAAAACTATAAGTGCTAGATTCACCAAAATCAATAGGGTTCGTACTATGGTGACTTACAATACGCGTACCAACTTTCAGCTTATTCGAACAAAGCGTTTAGACGCTTCCGTGTTCACTCACACACATACACACATACATACACACATACATATACACACACGTACATACATCATCGCAAAAATAGTGAAAACGGACTCAGGGGACCTCGAAACGTATAGAAACATCAAAATCTCAAATTCGGATTTTTGACATGATTACGATTCTTTCCTCGCTACAGTGTTCGGAAAGTAAAAATCAGGGTTTAAAGTTGGATTTCAAAACCTATTTTGTCTGTCATATGGGTATAAGAAAATAATTATCATTCCTAAGCAGTTTTGTTGGTAAACTTTGCTAAACACTCCCTTTAGTTACATTCAATAGAAAATAACGTTTTTACTTCATTTTGGAAAGTCTTGCGTGTTATCTATAAACTATATATGCATCGCATCGTGTACTAAAATTTATCAGAGTATGAAAAACACACAACTCAACTTGAAATGCTTTTCCAGCAATTTTGCAGTAATTTATCGTAATTCTTTTGTGTAATCTAGTAAACGAACGGTGACTTTTCATGTCATATTTGGTATGAAACATTTTCTTACACATACTAAAAGTATGTGTTCATTCCTTTTGCTTAGTCCAGTTTAAATTTGTTAAACTGTACCTATCAGAAATATTGCCCGTGCAATTAATGTTGTAAAAATGCACCACAGGACTGATATTTTAAAGTAATAAGTAAAACTTTTTGAATAAAATGCATAAATGCACGAAGTTGCAGTCAAAATAAAACACAGCCCTTCATCAGGCTAACAAAGTAGGCACGAATGCTGCAAACTGCCTTGCCGTTTTGTTTGCGGCACTATGCCTACTTTCTTCTTCTGACGACGGGTCTTATTTTCTTTCAGCCCAAAACAATAGTTGCGCGTTCTTTTATTTTATGGTGCTTATTCAAAGTATTTTAATTATTACATACTTAACGTATGGGAATTCTTTTGGATAGATATGTACAAGAACTATTCGTATGATTTAAACAAAAATTTTAAGTAGTATCTCCTTATGACACGGATTTAGTATTCATATCTGCTAATATTTCTTTTTTTGATTTACGTTGATAACAGACCTACACTCAAGGGCAGATACAAACACACACAAAAACACAAACATACGCACAGACCAACCGCTGAAACCTTAATTTCAGATTTAGGAGACCTCAAAACTTGTAAATATATGGAAATATCTATTTAGAAATTCTGACCTAAAAGCAATATTTTCTCTACTATACATGTTTACAATGTAAAAAATTGAAATATATATTTTAACATTTATATACTGTTTATATTTCAGTCTTAACACAAAACCAGTAAACTTTCTAAGTAATTTTAAATTTACACTAAACTTGTTAAAACTCATTCTGTCGCAATAAAGAAGTCTATTAGAAAATATTTACATAATTTACAATGTAACTAGTTAGGTTCAATAATCTACAGAATATTCCTTAAGGTTATAAGTAACATTTCAGCCTTAAAATGTCACTAGAATTAATATGTTAGTTGAAACTTTTAAATTATATATTTTTAAACAGTAATTTAAAATTTAGAATTTATTTCCACGAATAAAATATTAGCTAACTGTGTGATTATATTTAGATGCCTATAAATATCAGAACCTAAATAATGCCTAAATAATGATGCTGTTGTAATCTAAACTAAAGTTTCAAAGGCATAATTACTTTTACGTAGCGTCAATTTCAATCACAGTAATTTAATTTAGCTGTACTTTAATAACAAAACTTTCATTAGTGGAATCGAAAATGTAATTTTATACTTATTCTGAAATGTAGATTAATCTACGTCAGTTAAAACTGTCAGTTAAAGATTTATCATCATAATTATTTTAAGTATCTGTAATATATATTTTCGACAATTAAGTTAAAATTATAAAAAAATCTATGAAATCTTCTTTGAGAAACACAAGAGTTGGTATCTGTGTAAATAAATATTTGCGTTATATCAGTGTAACGCTTAATCATATTCAGGATATCCCAGAGAGCGATGTAGGAAGATCATAGCTGCATACATTTTAATTAATATTCCGTAGTATTATTTGTACTCGACATGTCCCATTTTAAAGTATTTTTCTTCTTGTTTAATCGTAATTACATTCGAAGCAAATTACTCTAAAATAAAGTAGCGTGGAAAAAGGGTACAGGTACTAACAATATTACACAATATTAATTATGATGTCGGCAGCTATGACTTCATTTTTTCTACAGTCTGCACAAATGTGGTATTATCTTTACAAAATTCATTAAGAAATATGAATAATATAATAAAAAAGGCAGGAGATGTGAACAAGCGGGGGGTGGTAACACAATAGGGTAACACAAAATGCGACTCTTCAATTTATGAATGTCTCATATAAGAACTAACTTTTTGATTTATTTACAGAGTGATTATAAAAAAAACTATCGCGATATATGAGACCGTAGCTATCATACCGTTTATAGAAGCTGAATAAAAGTTTAGTGCAAGGTATTTTGAAGTATGAGCTCAAGAATCGTATAAAAAACAACAGTTAAACTCTAACAGTTACGGTTACAGTGGCAATTTTTCAAAAATTTCAATTGGCAACACCTACTTCTTTTTATTGGAATGGGATGCATAGCAAAAGACCTTAAATAGCGTTGGAACGGTACCTGTAGCACAAAAGTCGCCAGCGCTAGGCTGACTAAGAAGAAAAGAGAAAACAACTGTGATGTGCTAACCATATCACGACTTTCATTTTTAATGATGTCAGATTTCACACTGAATCTTTGGCTCTGACTAAAGCCTACTGATTCTGCTTTGAAACGAGAAAGAGACCAAGGTATGTCCCACATGCAATTACGCTTAAGGTTATGTTCCCTTACTGTATTTCTGAAACCAACCGATAATCTCCTATATCTAAGATACTCGAGTAGATAATTTGCTGTAATAAATACACCACCGTCACCTTCAGAGAATCGGTCATCTAATCAGTTTATTTTTTAATTTCATATATCTGTATCATTGATAAATGGCTGATGATAATAATAATAATAATAAAAATAAAAATGAAGAAGGATCTTCAAACTCAAACTTAAGTTAAATAAAACGGAAAAAGTTAATATGATTCCAGTTTAAAGGACAGGTCGCGACATGGAAAATTCAGATAGGGACAAAACTGCGCAGAATTCTAGTATACTGTGAATGTAACAACCTATTAAAGCAGCAGCTCGCACTGGTCACACAATCTTGAGAATAAAAGAATTTTCAGTTTCAGTAATTCGTGCAAGTTATTTTGGCAACGAGTCGACGCTCCAATGGCTTAGTTGGAAACATAAGCGGTGGATGTTCGAAGTTTGGCTAGCTAGGGAAAACTTGTTTTAAATTATTTATTTAACTAAACATTTATTTTTACTCTCTTTTATAATTAAACTCAAAATTTCAAAATTTAATAAACAGTAACTATTTAATTTTTGTGGATTAAGAAAACATGTAGGTTTTATAGTTACATTTTTCTAATTGTGATACTTATATTTTCTCTAAATTAGAAAATGAATTTTCTCTTGAATTTAATAATAAAGTAAAAGGGAAGGGAAGCTTTTTTTCTAATTATTTATTTATCTAAACATTTTAATTTATTTAAACTTTATTTTATATTCAAAACAAAGCTAACATCTATCTTTTAATTTTTAGAAAATTACAAAAATCACAAATAGAAAAGTATAACTATATAACCTATATACTTTTAAAATTCACAAAAATTCAATAATTATTATTTGTTAAATTGTCAATTTTCGTGTTTAATTATTCAAAAGATTGAATTTTACAATCATTAATTCTTAAAATACTTAAATCCCAGTTTTAATAGCAAAACATGTAAATAAATATAATATATAAATAATAATAAATAAAAAAAAAATTAATAATAAGTATAGAAATAAAGACAAAATAGGCAAAATAAAATATAAATAAATAAATAAATATTAAAAATAATTAAATAATAGACCGATGTGTAAAATAGTAAGCAATTGTACCTAAATCGTGCTCTGAGCCTTCTGTTTCTGTTTTAATATATACATTTTACGTAACCGTTTTCAACTTGTTAATATTAGAGAACACCTGAAATTTTACTTCATGCACAGAAAGATAAAAGACAAGTGATTGTCGGGGGAATAAGTTTTCTGATTAACATTTAAAATATAGATTTAAAGATGCTGTCGTGTATTTCGAAGATTTGCTTGCAAGAAATAAGTTAATGCATCGGAATCCTATAATATAATTTTTGAAGAAGCTCTATTGATTGGAGAAGTAATTGTAAAATTTGCATAGATAGTAATTATATCTCTATATTATACAGTTAAAACCGTTATTTCTCTACACTTTTTTTTCAATTTTAAAAGCAAAGTTTAGCATTGTTTTAATCATAAAATAAAGTAAAAATAAAATATTTACTTAAAAAAAAAAATAAATAAATATATATATATATATATATATATATATATATATATATATATGTGTGTATATAAAAGTGCCCATTTATCTTTATTTTATTTTATAATTAAAAAACAAAGCTAAATTTAATTTTTTAAGTTATAGAAAACTAGCAAAGCCCCGGTTCGGGAACGAACCTAATTCCGAAAGCGGGAAAAATTTCAAAATCAAACTCGAAATGTACAAAACGCGGCCTAATGCTGCCTGCGTGCCAATAGATCAAAGTTCGCTAACGAAACCATTTTTTATTTCATTAAATCAATGAAGGTAGTGGATCAACGAAGGTTTTTCTCGCTTCGTTGGTCACTATATTTAAAGGAAACTCTTTTCTAGATCGCTTTACAAATAAAAATAAAACTTAAAGAAATCATGAAATTGTTTTAAAGCCCGCTTTATTTCCTGCTGCCTTCGGCAAGATCCACTCATTCACAAGCTCTCGGGTGTCTGCCCCTATTGCCTGTAACAGTAGATTACCAGTAGGCGTCCATTTGGGTGCTTATCAGATGACAGTTTCGAAACAGACAGTATCGAAAAAATTGAAGTGGCCATTTTATATTTGAATCCCAGTTACATATGAACAACACTATACGTGGTGTTCATAATATTTTCTTTCATGTTATTTTCTATATTTATTTGATTTATTCGATCAACCATAAAATGACAATAATTTCAAACCAAATATAATATTACAATGTGCTATGATCGGCTACATCTATCGCATGAGACAATTAATTTTTGTGGTTATAATAGCAGTTGAGTTAGTTAATAGTAGTTGGTATATAGAAAAATAAATAATGAAATACTGAAATATGTATACCTGATCATGGTACAGCCTTAATGTAGCTCCCCTTGGCGACATTTGCAGTTTTATCGTCACTTTAGACAAAAATACATAATTTGTGTTATTATTTTGTTTTGTTTCTTTATTTTCGTTTTCCTTTCCTTTTCTTTCTTTTCTGTTTTTCAACATTTTATAATTTATTTATATTTTTCATGCGCTACTTGGCTTAAAGCGGCTTTTACGAAAGTGGAGTTCTTGGTGAAAAATGTCCGATCTATTTCAGCAAACAAAATTTTAAAAATTATTTATTATCAATAAGTAAAGCTCTTTAATGTAATGCTGAATCAGCTTTCATGCCAAGCGCAATTCATCTATTTAATATACTATTTAAACAAAAAAAAGGGGGGGGAATCAAAATTGAGGTATATTATTTACTTTATTTTATTATTATTTTTTTTTTCTTTACTCCATTTTCATATTTTCATTTTTTCATGTGCAAGAGTAAATGTATTTTTTTTTTTTTTTTTTTTTTTTTTTTTTTGTTGTTTCCCGCGTAAAGCATATTTTGTTTTATGTTGGAAGGAAAAATAAATAAATAAATAAAAGGTTTTTTTTTTTTTTTTTTTTTTTTTTTTTTTGCAACAATAAAAATTTTAAATATCCATTTTTAAAGCTTTTCCAAGATATTATTTTCACATTTTAATTAATTTTAAAAAATCTAATCAAAATTTCGTTACAAATAAGATACCAAGTGAAAGGGGAAATTATTCTGATTCCGTCGGTTTAAGTAACTTATCGATCGGGCAATTAGATTTTTTTAAATTAATTAAAGTGTGAAAAGCTGGTGACAATTTTTTAAATTAACTAAATTATGAAAAGCTGGTGGCAACAACACACAGACAAAGAGAAGAAAATTTCTCTTAGCCAATCAACTTGCGTCCAGCAACGGACAAACAGGAAGAAAACTATCTTAGCCATTTATTTATGTAGAGATTATAAATTTTACAAATAGAAAAAATTAACTATAAAACTTCGTATTTTTTTTATTTAGAAAAATTAAATAATTATTATTCAAAAAATTTAAAAAAAAATTAACTTACTTATAAAAGAATGTAAAAATAAAATGTTTGGTATAATAAATAATTAAAAAAAAGTTTTTTCTAATTAGCATCGAACTCTAGACATCTGCATTGCAGCCGCTTGCGTTACCAACTACGCCACCGGAGCCGAAATAACTTCTCCATAAGCAATTATAAAAAAATAAAGGCTTTTTTTCTCAAGATCAGGAATGGAACACTGATGCAGAACTCATACCAGTATTGGTTTGAGAAATTTCTCTACTTATAATATCGTTGATTTAAGAAGTAGAATTTTATACATATATATATTAATAGTGGTATGAGTTCTTCGCCAGTGTTTCATCCCTGCAAGATTGTGTGGCTAGTGCGCGCTACTGTTTTAATATATTGTTACTTTCATAGTATACTAGAATTCTGTACAATTTCGTCCCGATCTGAATTTCCCATATTGTGGCCTCGCCTTGTTAGATCAAGAATTTCATGGAATGAAAATGAAAACGAAAACAATAGTGTGTGTTATATGTTATTTAATATTTTCAAACGAAAACTTGTGTCCCAATTAATTACAACGGTTCACTGATATGATGTATCCTGGGCCGCTCAAATTTTTCAAAGGAGAGTTGGACGTGTTTATCTGAAAAGAAAGCTGAATGACAAAAAAATTAATGAAGATAACGAATGAAAAAAATTAATGCGTCGAAGATGAATTGGGTTTCTATCGATACGTTTTTATTTAGTGGCTTGTTGTCTTTCGGATCCACTGATATAAACGCTTTGTTTGGTTGAGCTTAGAACTGATTGATATTGATACGCTACAGGCTACCGTGCAAAAATTGTATAACTTATTGCCATTTAATCAAGTATTTTTTCTGAAAGTATCAACATTTCTTTCTGATAAGAATTTGCACAAATTTGTAGCACTTTATTCCTTATAAAAGTAATTTTATCTGTCTGTATATAAGCATTTATTTATTTAAAAATTTACAGTAAGAAGTAAATTAGGATTATTTATAAGGTTATATTATCAGAAAAAAATGTTCAAATCTATACTGTGATGGCAAAACTAGATTTTATTTGGTAAATTTTATGATTGATGAAGAAGGATCATAAATTTTATTTAGATTTCTAACGAGGTTCAATATTTATGTGTGTATAATATAACGATATTCAAGTGACACTTTTGAATAAATAATAATAAGAGACTAAAAAAGAATTTTTTACGATCAATTCTACGAAACTTGGCATAAAAGCATAAAGAAACTTTTCCTTTGTAATATTTACTTGCTTTCCAAAGTCTACAACATCAAAGAAACGTTTTTCTTTGAATTTGAAATCAAACATAAATTCAATAGTTATATATATGTGCATATAACTTTTTTTTTAATACTCATTTCTATATATATATATATATATATTCAAAAATTATTTCTAGCATACTCAGCAAAAATAAAGTCATTTAATTTCAAACTATGTGAATATAACTCAAAATAAGTGAGTCAAAAAACCAAAAATGATAAAAACATTAATAACATACCTACCAACATTCTAATTAATATTCCGTAAAATTATTAGTATCAGATATAATATATATATGTGTGTACATATATATATATATATATATATATATGTACACATATTTTTCCCCCCCCGCTAACCTTTATTTTTTTTTCTCTATTTAATCGTAATTACATTTGGAGAAAATTACTCTAAAATTAAAGTGATGAGAAAAACGGGGCGAGCACTAACTTTTTTACAGAATATTAATTAGAATGTTGGCCTGTATGCCAATAACCTTAAATTTGTGAATGTGAAAAATAAAAACATGTAAGACTTTAAGGCTTACCATATTTTCCGGTCTATATTCCGCAGGTCTGCAAAATCTATGAAATTTTAATTAGCATACTATTACTAAACGTGCTTTTGTCACTTACAAATATAGAAGTATTTGTAAAATAAATTTTTCGTTGTGAAACACATTCATATGACCTGCGGATTATAGGCTGGAAAATACAGTAATTAAAACCTTTATTTTTACATTGTTTTTATAAGATATTTCGAATATTTTTAATTTGTCTAATTGTGCATATATTAATGCTTATGACAGTTTCCGAAATTTAACTATCGAAATATTTATTTATATAATTGACACCTACAAGTAAGAAATGTACTTTGAAAAGCATATCGAGAAATTTAAACACCTATATATATTAATTTCTAAAACGTAAGTAAAAATATATTTTCTCGACTTCCTCTCTTAAATTCGAATTCTTTGACTTTTAACCAAACATATCTTGCGTGCTCTAATGAATGTGAAAATTCGATGAAATTTATTTTTAATTAATTTTCAATAAACGGCCACTCATTTAAGTTTGAGATATTACAGAAATATTTTGAAATGAACTTTGGATTTAAAAAAAAAAGCAAGTTGCGATAATTAAAACTTCTATATAACTTTAGATCTCGCAAAATTTGCATGAAGAAGTCTGGAGTGACTTCACTCGACTTTCTGTACATTCAGTAATTGGCGGTTGTATAAATAAATTAAAGTAAGAGAAGTCGTTAAATAAGGAAAAGGCAAAATTGTAATAAGGTGTTTAGTATTTCTTTCTTCCCACATGGTATGTTGTTTAATTTAACGCTATTGCACTTCAAATAATTTGAGCCCATAGGTCATAATGATAAAGAATTTTTCGTTGCGTCCCTGTAAAAATCTATAAATGCTAGATTCACCAAAATCTATAGAATTTGTGCGACAGTAACCTGTAATATGTATATAAATTTGCAGTTCAGTCGAATAAGGCAAAAGTCGAAAATCCCATTTTAAGTAATTTGAGACTATAGACCATAATACTAAAGATTTTTTCTTTGTAGCCCTGTAAAAAAAAAAACCCATAATTTCTAGATTCACTAAAATCTGTACAATTCTTGTGACAATGACTTTAAGCATGTACATAAATTTATTTTAAATGTTTTGAGCCCATAGATCATAATGATAAAGAATTTTTCATTGTGTCCCTGTAAAAAAAAAAAAAAAAAAAATGAGTACTAGATTTAGCAAAATCAATAGGACTCGTGCTATGGTAATGTACCAACTTTCATCTCATTTGCGCAAAGAGTGCAGACAGTATCGTGTTCAATCACCTACATACACACATTACGCTAAAAATAGTAAAACATACATACATTACCGTAAAAATAGCAAAAGTCAACTCAGGGAACCTCACAATGTATAGAAATACCAAAATATCAAAAACTTTTATCATGATTACAATACTTTCCTTACATATGTATGTTTGGAAAGTAAATAGGTAAGTTATGATAATTAAAAAATATTTTTAAAATCTATTTTACGAAACTTAGTTGTAAAAGATTGCATTTAAAATATAAATAAAAAATTCCAGTATTTGCTTCCTTCTATCATGAGTCACATTCCTTTATATACAAACAAAATTTGGAATCTATTTTATAGTATTAGCAGGAAACTGCGTATCTTCAGATCTCCATTATTCTTTTTGCTTGATAAAAAATAAGCTCTTTCCGATAAAATTCATTGAATTACATTTCTTAATATTAGGAACGATATAAAGCATCAAATAACTATATGTAACATCGAACACTTTGTAAGGCATTTTGTTATTATATTATTTTATGAATACAATATTTTCTGTGACCAAATAGACAAATGGCATAGACAATTGATAAGTATAAAATTTTTCATTGTCCAGTTTATAATTATTTATCTTTGTGTAAATATGAAAATTGAACTTTTTTATTTCTGTGTTATATCTAGCGTAGATAACGGAAGTATTGTATTCGGTGAAATTTTTGATATCGTGTTTTTAGCTGATTGGCATGTTTTAAGGTCTCCTATATAAAAAAAATGGTTTGGGGCAATTACTTAGTGTGTATGTGTGTGTGCATGTATGTGTATGGGGAAACTTCTGACTATCATATCTCTAAAATAAACAAAAATAGGACAACGAAATTTCAGAATGAAGACAGATTTACTGTACAAATGATGTTATCACCTTTTCATGAAAATTAGAAAATTGGAAGTTGGTCATTTAAAACCGGAAGTGAGACTGTAGGTCTGTACCTCATAAACGGCTGAAACCTTTTTTTTTCAACGTTGCAGCATAAACATGATTTTATATGTTTTAGATGTCTTTTCATGTGTATCATTTGGTTTGTTAAAAAAAATGGATGTGCACCCTATACAAATAAGTAAATTTTATGTCTTGTAAGTATATTCCTTTCAAACGGCTCTACCGATTGTTTATCAAATTTTCTATATTAACTCCCTTATAGATATTATTTCGTATGTAATTGTTAGTTTTCGGTGAACAGATGAGTTTGCCAGTTTTTATTGTAAATATCGAGAGTGAAACCAAAAGTCGGTATTTCAAAAACGGCTCTAACGATTTTCTTCAATTTTGCTGCAAAACTTATTACTTGGTTATTATAAAAAAAATTTACCTCCGTCTTGATTAGGTAAGTCATTTAAATGGATAAGGTAGCTCAGTTATACAGATTAGACATCTCTGAAATGGATGTTACAAAAAAAGGTTTATATATATATATATATATATATATATATATATATATATATATATATATATATATATATATATACTAACTCTCTATGCAATTTCTCTTTCATATATTTTTAAGAAGTATGTATCGGTTTTACTCTTACAAAAAAAAATTGTTTTGAATCGAATTTGTTAAATCAATTTCATGCTTTCTGACTATACAATACATCACCCACGCCCCCCTCAAAAAAAAAAAAAAACACACATATATATATATATATATATTTGGCCAGTGTGTTTGGACCTTTTAACACTTTCGCGACCGCATGTTTTTGTCTATTTGACAGTAAGGTCCGTCTGTGGGCTTTTTTCTCAAAAGTTACAATTTTTCGAAACAAAATTTTCCGTATTCGCATTTATATTACAAATGGATATGCATTGTAATCATACTCTCTCTAATCAAAGTGTTTGCATCCATAGTATACTGATTGTACAAATATGAATATTGTGTATATTTTTTAGAAACAAAAATCATATAAATTGCAAAAGAAACGCCCACTTGTGGAGTTTCATGTTTTCAAATGACGGGAATCTACGTCAGCGGTCGCGATAGTGTTAAGAAACACCGTAAAGCCTATAGTAATTGGATGCTGGCAAACCCTGGTAAATCAATCACTATATACGTTGTTGAAAGTGTTGGCAAATCCTATCCGTCGGCCTTTACTCCTGTAAACATTCTTCCAGGCCAATAAATCAAAACACATCCACTGAGGATGAATATATAAGTTCGAATATGACTCAAAGACAAGATCCCTCCATAAAAAAAAAAAAAAAAAAAAAGATTTTCCAGGAAGAAAGTGAATTAACAATGATAGAACTGGATGTCTCTGTTTCGTGTTCGTTTGAAATTTTGAACTTTTCAACATCTAACATCTTTTCGTGTATCATGCTTTAACAGGTACGAACCTATGTAAAACCTTTACCTAAAGCAAAACCTCCCACACCAAAGAAAAGATGTGACCGAAATCCAGAGAGATCTAGAAATCCTAGAGACACTCCAAAAAAAAAAAAAAAAGAAATTGAAGGAAAAAAAAAACATTCTGTGAGAATATCCCAAAGAAGTAAAAAAAAAAAAAAAAAGAAAAAAAGTGGAAAATTTCGTGTTTCAAATTAAGGCAACAACATGATAATTATTATATGATAAAAAATACTTTTCTTGATATTGTTTCTTTTATAAAATACGTGTTTATATGCTTATTTTCTATTCATAACAAAGTGAAATCTAGATTTGACAGAATGGCCCTAGGTACAATGAGGTCTGGCCCCAGGTACAATGAGGGTGTTGTACCTAGGGCCACGAGTGAAGTTTCTTTAAAAACTTTCTATTTCTTGGAATTTATTATTTTAGGGGTTTATATTAATCCCAATTGGAAATAATTAGTCCTAAATATACGTACACATCAGTTTGATGATTTTAAACAGGTCAAGGGCTCTTTTTTGGGGCATTGAAAAAAAAGCGGCCCTAGGTACACGGGTCTCCCCTATATTTAATCTGTGCAGTAGTGGGGTAACGAAAATCATGTGGTTGTTATACACAAGATTTTTTTTAACCTTATGTTATATTACATATATAAAATTTTACTAGGCTTCTCTAAACGATAAAATTAACCTTTTGTTGGCCCTAACAGTCTTAAGCGCTCTAAACAGTATTGCCAAATTTATGTACTCTTTCATGCAACTATCACCAATAATTCTGAAAAGTCATATTTGATATATACAATGAATCTTTGAAGTGATTAGGCAACCATAACAGTTAAAATTTAGTGGTGGATATTGAATAAAAAAGTCCCTAAATTTCACAAAACTGACCGGAGGAGTGAAATTAAATAGAACTGGAAAAATTGATATTCCGGATATTAAAAACATAACAAAAGCTACTTGAAATAATTTTCAGACAATAACTTTACAATATCTAACAAGTTGTAAGATATTTTGATATTAATTTTTTTCATAATGAAAATATTGCAGTATTTTGTCTGTGAACATCATTAGCAAATCTTTTTAATTCATAATCTGTATATATATATAAATTACGTGTCACGATGTTTGTCCGGGGTAAACTCCTAAACTAAGGAACCGATTTTAATGAAATTTTGCACACTGTGTGCAGTTTGGTCCAACTTGAGAGATAGGATAGTTTTTATCTCAATTTATTGTCACAATATTGTTTTATTGCAATTATTTGTTAATTATAGACCTTTATTAAAGTTGCTCCAAAATATCTGTGAGTTCCATTAATTTAATTGTTGCAAAAAAAAAAAAAAAAAAAAAAAAAAAAACGAGTTCATTTTCTTTCGACATAAAAATAAATACATTTAATCAAACGTGAACGTTAAAAAATTATAAAAAGTTAAATTATGCATCTCACGAAAATTGACGTCATAATCAATTTAAAGATTTTATACACATTGATAAAGTGCTAATGTAGTTCTATCATAGATATAGTAATATATATAGATCTCTCATCCCCATGTTATCACACAAAGATTTTTGATGCCGAAAAAAAAAAAAAATCTGGAGTGACTCCACTCGACTTTCCGATCATTGAGTAACTAACAGTTTTGTAGATAAAATAAAGAAAGAGTAATTGCTAAACAAACAAAAGAGAGAAAACCATAATAGAGTGTTTGAGTATTTTTCTCCATATATCACACGAGATTTTATTTAACGCTACTGAACTTTGAGTCCTTAGATCATAATGATAAAGAATTTTTCGTTGTGTCCCTGTCAAAATCTATAAATGCTAGATTCACCAAAATGCTTATAGTTAGTGCAACAGTCATTTATAATATTTATACAAATTTTCAGCTCAATTGAATAAGGCGTTTAGATGCTATGGCACTTTTAAAAATTTGGTCTCATAGGCCATAATGATAAAGAATTTTTCTTTGTGTCCCTGTAAAAAAAACTATAAATGCTAGATTCTCCAAAATCTATACAGATTGAGTATCTGTGACCTATAATATGTGTATAAAGTTTTTGCTCAATTGAATAAGGCGTTTAGATGCTATCGCACTTTTAAGATTTTGGTCCCATAGGCCATAATGATAAAGAATTTTTCTTTGTGTCCCTGTAAACAAACTATAAGTGCTAGATTCACCAAAATCTATAGGGTTCGTACTATGGTGACTTACAATATACGTACTAACTTTCAGCTTGTTCGAACAAAGCGTTTAGACGCTAGCGTGTTCACTCACAGACATACACACATACATACACACATACACACATACACACACACATACATACATCATCTCAAAAATAGTGGAAACGGACTCAGGGGACCTCGAAACGTATATAAACATCAAAATCTCCAATTCGGATTTTTGACATGATTACAATACTTTCCTCACTATAGTGTTCGGAAAGTAAAAATAAATAAATAAAAGCTTTGGAAACAGCCGTTAAGTGGTATTGAAAAAAAAAAAAAAAAAAAGAAAAGAAAGAAAGAAATATGAATTTGAAACTGTATCTGGAGTCTTCCATTCCCCTTTAGCAAATAAATTATTCATAAATTTTATTTGCTAAAATATTAGTATGTATTCCCGTGTGTATTCACTCGGGGAAAGACGGCCATATTTTGGTTAAAATGTCGTATTTTCCCAAATGAAAAGGAATAACTTTTTTCTCCCAATGATCACTCTATTCTATATATGCTATACTATATCTATCAGTTCTATACGCAAGCGAAGTGTGACTCACTGACCGTCTGTGCAACCAAGAAAAAGATTTCCTATGTTAATTGCCCACTGGATTTTTTGTAAGAAATTATTAAAAATCGAGGAAATTTATTTCCCGATTTTAATCCTTATATTTGGGTATAGATATGTATTAGTTATCGCGGGTGTTAGATTGAATTATTTTGCTGTCAAATTGACAAAATTTTAATTTTAAATTTCAAAACTCTGTCGCCCTTGGCTTTTTTTATTATTAATATTATTATTTGGCGATCAAAAGCGTAACACGAAAATATACATGCCAGATGTATGCATTGTACGAAATGTAATATGTATTATTCATTGTACGTATGTATGACATGTAATATGTATTGTACGAAATATTGTTTCATATTATTCATTACTCTCTTAATATAAGTTGTTAAAATAACCATGATTTTTGAAAGGAATTAAATATTTTCGCCAGATAATTTGGCGATATTCTTTTTTTTTTCGCCAAGGATGACAGAAATGAAATCTATTCCGCTGCAAAATATTAGTATCTTACATCAGATATTTTAGTTAGACATTTGAAAACAAATTTGACTTCAAACTATGATAGAATATTTATCATTTTCCTTTTAATTAGTATATTATTAGTATATTAAAATTTAAAACCATGGTATATAAAAAGTTTTTTTTTTTAATCTTTATGATTATTCTTATCTTAATCCTCAATGTTTCCCATCTTTATTAACTTGAATTTACTATTAAAATTTTAACATACTCAAAAACTTCTCATCACTTCGTTAAAATACACTAAACTTTTCCAAAATCTTTTTCTATTTAAAATGATACATGTATTTACTTTAAATGTCCAATATTTCATAAGATTTCCAATTTTAAAGTTTTAAAATATTTATCAAATTTACTTATTTTTCTGGTTTAGCCTTATTGTTTTCCTTTTTATAACTACAGCTGTTGCCCTCTTTAAAATATTTAAAATGATGAGGTCATTTTATAGTAAAATTATCCATTATAGCATATATTATATTTCACTCCTCCATAAAAATTGATTTTAAAATCGTCTGTTTCTTTTATACTTTTATTTTAATAGAATTTTAATAGAATTTAATTTATATATTAGTCATTTTAGCAATTTTATCCAAAGTAGCATTAGAAATAATATATATCACTTCTCCATTAAAATTTATAGGACCCTACAAAAAAATTAATTTGTGCTTAATATCAACACTACGAAAATTTTTATCAATCGCTTCCAAATTTTGACCTAAGTTTCAAATCTCAACCCTGTGCAGGGGTGGCGCCAGCTAGGGGGCCGGGGGGGCACAGCCCCCCCCCCGTCGGGGAGTCTGTGACCCCCCCATCAGGGCATACTCCTAAAATCTCTCGAGGGAACAAATACAAAATTTTCAGTTTTTCTACTTTTAGCAGCATTTTTCTTTCCTTTTACAAATTTGGAGCATTCCAGTTTTTCCATTCTATATTCAATAGAAGAAAGTATTGGATACGTAAAGAATTTCATCTTCCAGTTTTCCATTAATATACACGTTTTGAGAGGTCCAGAACACGTTTTGACCATGATATTTTTAGAAAATGTCTGTCTGTTGCACAATGGTCTCCAAAACCACGAGGAGTACTAACAAATGGAATGGTACAAATATTAACAGTAATATTATTAACAGTATTGCAGTTTTTGATAAATACTCATATAATAAACTCTCTTTATATAGTGCCCCCCTGTCGTTGAGGTGGTGTTCCCCCGTCGGGGAATTTCTGGTGCCACTACTGACCCTGTGGGTTTTTACATCGGCTACAACGTTTTCGTCTTTGTTCGTAAATAATAATTTGACTGTACTAAATAGTTTACAGCCGTATAATTCAACGTATAACTTAGTCACAGCAACGCGTGGCCGGGTCTGCTAGTCATACTATAAAGTATGGGCGACTAGGTATTCGTGAAAAATTTTTGACTGCTGTTTTGTGATGTTTTACCACAACTTGGAGACCAAGGTAATCAAAAATAACAAAATTGATACGGTGTCCATCTGTAGGTTAACCAATTTATTTAATGGTTCGATTGTTATTGTATGTAGATATTAATAAATTAATTTTAAAGATGTCAGATGAGCTTTACTATATGACTTATAGAATTGACAAGCATGCCATATATTTCCAACATTCTAATTTGAAAACGTCTTAAGTGATTCAAAATTTACTATTTTCTTAACTAAGAAAAATAGACAAACTTTCGATTAAAAAGCTTTATGAGGAATAGTTTCATATTAAAGATGTCAGGCCAGTTGCAAGTTTTAAAATTTCACTTCTGATACTGGCATATAAACAGCATTAATTTTGAAAATTATAATTTCAAAACTTCGTAAAGTATTCGGAATCTAAGATTTTCGTAATAAGACAAAATGAAACAATATTTCATATAAAGTGAATTATTTTAATTGTTACATGGGAAAATGCACATGGACTTTCAAGATGGATGTATGGTTAGATTTTACGTCGCACTAGTGCTGCGCAGATGGGCAAGATATGGAGATTCAGTAAAATAAAATACGAAACTGTCTCTTATAAAACAAATTAACAAATTTGAGCAAAGTAATTGTGTCGATGCAAAAAGAAGGTGACCTAGTGAGAGGGGCATTTCAGTATGTTAATCTCACGTAGCATGAATACAGTAAGTCCTGTTGTATACATTTATGAGAATAAATATATGATTAAGAACAGAAAGGAATCTACTTATGCCAACTTGCGCATATAGGCTCTTAGGACATGGATAGGCAAGTGTGCTCTCTAGTTACGAAATTGGACATCTCCAAAAAAGAAAATTTTGAGAAAAATCTAATTTTTTGTCACACTCAAACAAAATGAGACAGGAGCCAAAACTCTATAGTTTCATAAGCGTTTGGGTACTATGTTTGAATACTAGAAATAAGGTGGCTGGGGCACGTGAAAGGGTAATTTAAGTTTTCATTTTTGATTTCGCTGCCTTTGCAAATTAATTTGGAGTTGGACGGTTTTATAAAAAAACAAAACTTATTTTTCGCTAAATTTAATGTGAATATTGGATTTTTAGGGTTGTAAATACACAAAATGTTTCATTCACGTAATTTTTTTTTTAAATAATTGACTTCTGTTATCCGAAAAAAAAATTGATAAAAGTAAAAAAAAAAAAAAAAAAAAAAAAAACAATTTGATAAAAATTTCTGATTAAAGATCTCATAAAAAATAACTGATATCCTTAACAAAAAATAACTCTAGAAAATTATGAAAATGGGGTACAAAGGGTCAAAGGTACAAATTATACAAAGGGTCCCAAATTCATTAATCATATGCTAATCTTTAACAGAGTGAGAAATTATTCGAGTTGTAAAGAAACTTACATAAACACGTCACTTTAACCTTCTGAACTATCATAGGTATGTTATTAAATTAATAATATATAATTAATTAATCATAATAGGCTAACTAATGTGCAATTATGTTGCCATTTAATATTATGTTGTTACAAAGTGATAGTACATAACCTTTAAACTTTGGCTTTGTCCATTTTCTACGCCGTAGGCTCACTTCTCTTCTTCCTTGATTTATTAGAAGATACTTCTTCTACAGACAGCTCCATTGTCGAAGAAAACACGAAACTCAAATATTAGAAACTTCATGTACACCAAAAAAGAGCAGTCACGGGCGAAAGAAAACTTAATAACACTATCCAAATCAACATGTGTGCTACTATATTCGGCTGGTGCAGAATCAAGGTCTCGCGGATATGGAGATGACCGGTATTGAAACTCCACAGTTTTATGATTTGACCGACTTTGCTGCACATCATGATTTTAAAGCGCAAATAACTAAGGGATGGGTCTTCTTTGGCATGGTTTCTTGTTTCTAGATGAGGGTAACGTTTTCTTAGAACTTAAAAAACTGAAAAATGCATTTTTTATATTTAAAGAGTTGGCCGGTTTTTCAACTAGACGACACAAGCATGAAGACATTGGAAATGACCTAATAATAATTTAAAGATTAGAATGACGTAAAAATACTGGGTATCTGTATTTGGCAGATTACCATTCGTTACTTTTCAATAAATAAGAGGAACATTATCCTCTTTAAATGTCTCAATTTGTTGCAGGTTCTAATTATGATACATTTTAATATTTTTTTATTACTCTGTTAAAATTAAATTAAGTAAAATTGTTCACTATACGTTCTAGCTCTGATATATAAACAAAATCTTTCGTCACTATACATATCATTCAAAAATATTTATATGTATAAAAAAAACTTAAAAGTATAATCTAATAAAATAAATAGATCCCCCATTCAGGTTTAATTATAATGAAAATATCAAGCTATTTAAAAATACACCATACAATCCTTTTACCATACAATAAATAGACACATTTTTGAAGAAATGTAAAACTTAAGATTTAAAAAAGCATTTTTCAAAATGATGATGAAAAAGCGTGACGGAATACATTCCGTGGGAATATTTATGAAAAGAGCTTTTGGGAAAATTTATCATGGAAGTACGCACACCAAAGAAAAGAGAAAATCTTCACGTCAGCAAAAGTTTGAATGTTCCTATATTCAATACTCTGTAACATTTTACGAGAGTATCGTTTAAAAAGATGAAATATTTTAAAATATAAAAATAAATCATTTTATATAAAGAAATATGCAGCTCTTTAATGCCTTTTCCTATTTTTTGAATAGAGAATAAAGTGTGTCATGTGCAGAATGGTATAGATTGTTTATTTCATAATTTTATATTGATTTTCCATATAACTTTTATTCTACACTGTCCGTTACTTATAAGGCTTTTTGTTTTTCCTTTATTGTTGCATTTGAAGAGTTTAATCTATTTATTTATTTATTTTCTACATAAATATTATTTGTACATATATAACAATATTTATTGAAACAATCTATTGGTATGCATAGCTGCTAACTTGTACGTTTTTTTTTTTTTTTTTTTTTTACAACATTTTCTCTATTTTCTCCTAATTCAGTCATTAAAACCCTTCAAGAAAAGGCATAAAAAACTGTAAAAGAAATAAAATAAATAAACACAAGTTGGCAGCTATGGATGTATAGTTGCACAATACTTCTATTTATTATATAACTTGTTGTTGATAAATAAATATACATATCTTTTTAAGTCTTTGCGCTCATAAAATCATCTACCATGATTTCATTTTCAATTCATTTTTAGTTTTATTAATTAAAAATGTGCGCTTGATTTTAATATAAGATAAGCATGTATAAATTGCATATTCAATAATAGTTTTCAACGAAAAATATATACAGTTCGAAGTCTTCTCCCTCATTCGCGGATACTTTCAGAGATGAGAGTTTCTCGCCTTCTTTTTTACCGCTATTTTTATGCAAAAACTTTATCATATTTTTACAGCAATGTGTCGTAATTAAATAAGAGAGAAAATATCGCATAAAAATAGTGGTTGTAAAGAAGGGGATTTTTTATCATTCTTGTAAGAGTCCTGAAAAGGGTGTAGCTTAAAAGTAGGTAATTTCTAGCTAATTTACTGTTGTCATTATGCATACGTATTGTTATTAAATAAATGTAATTGCAAAGATTTTTTTTCATTTTTTTTTTCAACAGAAACACATTTAAAAAATCAGCAAAAATCATAATGGCTATACTGTACTCATTAGTTAAACGTTTTATCAAATATTATTAGTTAAGTGGATGTTACCAATGTAACGTCACCATTCTAGAATTAAAGTTTGAAAATCAGAATGAAATATGTGCTGGACCAATAAGTTTTTAATTTCCTACACTGCGTAAAAGAGTAGACGGATACTAGATATTTTTAGAAAAAAAAAATCTCTTATTTTTGATAAAGTAATTTTTATATGTAATATTTTGCAGATCCTTTAACAAGATAAAATATCAATAGCATTACCATAATTTTCAAGAATAAATTATTAATGACAACAAAAATGGTTTCTGCCTTTTTAAACTTTAGAAGCACAGTAATGCAAAATATAAAATATAAGTCATATTAGTAAGTAATACTCTTCATATTAGCTTTTATGACTTCGAAAATTCTACTTGGTAGTAAATCATACAAATACTTGATTCCAGTTTAACAAAAATTATCTCTTGAGCTATTTAAAACTTTTCAAATTTCAGTAAAGGATTAAAACTTTTTTGCACCAGCATATATTCGACCTACAAGCATTGCTCAGATGTTTTCCCACAAAGTAAAGATCAGGACGTTTAGCTGACTTTGGTAAACTTGCACATTATTTACAATGAACTAGTTTTTATTTACAGTGAACTAATCATTGGTTGTTGAAATAGAGGCCCTATCTTGTTGAAACATCTACTTTTTCCCTCCTAATTCAGAGCCATAAGGAAGAAGCTCAGAATTCAGCACTTCAATATCGTTTATATATTTCTGCCTACCAATGAAAAAGACCGCACTTGTTCTTTTTCAATATCCCATAGCTTACCAGATCCCCCCCCCCTTTAATTTAACGAGTTGAATAGAATTCTTCTGCATTCTTCATACAATACCAGTAACATTGCTAACAATCTGAATAGTCTAAAAAAATTAAACTTCTTCTCGTCTGAACATACTTGTGGATCTGCAGATGAGGAGTCTCAACGTCCTATTTGCATCACGCATTATTCAACGGATCATTTTTATTTATTCCTTGTTATATAATATATATATGTACTGATTCAATTGACTTTCTACATACACAGAAACGTTTCTGAGGGGGGCTACTGCCTCCCTCAAACACCTGCTGTATCTTTCTTTCTATAACTATCTGTATATTATATATATGTAAGATCACTGTGCCTAAATGCGACGTGATTTTTGGTAAGTTTATCGCATTTAGGAAATTTATGATATTTTAGTAAATAAATAAATATGAAAAGAAAGAGAAAATGGTTGAACATTATTCTCTTAGTTCTAAACTTGTGTTTTGTGTCATTTCTTTTCAAGAAATTAAAAAATTGTTTGTAATTTATGAAAAAGTATACCAACGTCGCATTTAGGAAATTTTTGTCGCATTTAAGGTACTATATCCTAAATGCGATGTTCAAACTCCCTAATTGCGATAATGCATTTAATGCATGGGAGTTACTTGAATGTTATTATCACTTTCCAAAGAATGTTGAAATTTCTTATTGACTTCGGTTTGGGTCTGTCCGCCTGTCCACCGTCTGTCTGTCCGTCTGTCCACCCGTCTGCCTCTCCGTGTACCAACTCCAGTAAATATTCATGGAACTTCTTGAAACTATTATATATTATTCAAAGTGACTATAGAATGTATCCTATTGAAAATGGAGTGTATAACTCTACTGGTTTTTATACAGGGACACCCGAAAGTATTCCAAAGCATTGTGTTCTATGGAAGGTATTTTCATAAACCCTATTTTATTACCATTACTTTACACATATCTTCACGAAATTGAAATATATTATTCAACATTACTATCGGATGATCCACATTGAAAATGGAGTAAATACCCTTAATAGTTTGTATAGAGAGAAACCCGAAAGTATTCTCTAAAGCATTGCGTTCTATGAGAGGTATTTATAAAAACCACACTTTAAATCTTTACTTTGCACAAATCTTAATGAAATTAAAATATGCTAGTCATATGCAGAAAAGAATATTTTCCGTAGAATAAGTTAAGCGTTAGATTTACAAGGCCACACAAAAATATTCAGTTACACTAAGGGTTATTGGAAATTTACTGGAATTATAGTTTCGTTTATATTAAACGTTTTTATTACTTTCTACATGATTTTAACACTTTCAAACAAGGTTTATAAAGACTTCAGTTAGTCTGTCGACCGTTTGTCTGTTGTCTGTGCATCTGTCTGTCCCCGCTCTAACTCCCGTTATTATTTATGTAATTCTTGAAAGTGATACATATTATTAAAATTCAGTATAGGATGTTCCCTATTGAAAATGAAGTGTGTACCTTTACTAGTTTGTACACGGGGGCACACGAAAGTATTCCAAAGCACTGTGTTCTGTGAGTGGTACTTTTACAAACCATATTTTATTACCGTTACTTTTCACATACCTTAATGAAATTGATATATATTATTTAAGTTCACTATCGGATGTTCTCCATTCAAAATAGAGTAAGTGCCCTCACTGGTTTGCATACAAGGACACACGAAATTATTTCAAAGTATTGAGTTCGAGTGAGGTATTATATGAACTAAATTATGTAAATGAAATAAAATATAACTAAATTATATGAACTAAATTATATAATATGAACTAAATTATATAATATGAACTAAATTTTAATTGCTCTATTTTAAACAAATTTTAATGAAATTGAAATATGTTACTCAAATTCAGTATAGGATGATTTTTATAGAAAAGTAAGTAAATACTACCACTCTTCTGTATACAAGGACAACTGAGAATATTCCTAAGCCAAATTTTAATAACTTTTCTTGGCACAAACCTTAATGATATTGAAATATGTTACTCATATGCATAAAAGAATGCTTTTTGCAGAATGTAATATGATTAGCATTAGATTTACAGGGCCACACAAAAATATTCAGTTACATTAACAACTGTTAATAAAAATTTACTGGAATTACCCTTTCGTTTACATTAAGCGTTTTTAACACTGTCTAACAATTTTTAAGTGTGAATATGATTTCAATTTGCGTATCTGTCTGTTCGTCTGTCCGCGCTCTAATTCCCGTATATATTTA
This sequence comes from Salticus scenicus, assembly GCA_963930645.1. Taxonomy (NCBI): domain Eukaryota; kingdom Metazoa; phylum Arthropoda; class Arachnida; order Araneae; family Salticidae; genus Salticus; species Salticus scenicus. The sequence goes on along the minus strand of OZ005652.1, from coordinate 323,439,201 downwards.
TGTAATTTCTTGAAACTGATATATGATATTCAAGTTCATTATCGGATGTTCCCTATTGAAAATGGAGTTAATATCTCGTTTGGTAAATATAAAAAATGCATAAATGTACATTGATTCTATATTTATGCTCCTAAGTAATATACATTTGCCATAAATCTGTTTGTTAATTCTTAAACAATTCGTTTATTTAAACTTTTGTCAAAAAATTGATGAAACCGCGTTTTATATCACGTTTTTTCATAATTTTATTTACGAAAAAAAAAAATATTTTTTTATACTTAAGCATAAGAATTTAAGTATTATCCTTGTAAAATATTAAATCTCTGTCTGTAACTCTGCCTTTTTAATAAATTTGTATGTAACTCTGTGTTTATTTTCGCTTTTTTATTAACAGTGTGTCTAACTCCGTTTGTAAATACCCTTTTCTTTTGACAATGTGCGTAACGCTGTGTGTACCGATAATTTTTTGCTAACATTGTGTATGTAGCTCTGTGCGTAACTCTGCATTTTTATTAACAGTTTGTGTGTAACTGTGTGTGTAATTTTGCCTTTTTCATAACAGTGCGTGTAGCTATGTGTTTAACTCTTCTTTTCTGAACAATGTATGTGTAACTCTGTGTGATTCCATGAATACTTACGGAGATAGAGCGCGGACAGACAGACAGACAAACCTAAGTCATCAATCCTTTTCAAATTTGTTGGAAAGTTTTAAAACATTTAGAAAGTGATCAAAACGCTTAATGTGAACGAAAATGTAATTCCAGCAAATTTCCAATAATTGTTTTTAATGTAGCTGAATATTTTTGTGTGGCCCTGTAAATCTAATGCTAATAATACTGTATTTTATGAAAGGCATTCTTTTGTGCTTATGAATAATATATTTTAATTCTATTAAGACTTGTGCTAAGTAAAGTTCTTAAAATTTGGTTTTTAGAAATACCTCCCATAGAACGCAATGATTTTAAATACTTTCGGGTGTCCTTGTATACAAACCAGTGATGGTATTTACTTAATTTTCAATGGAAACACATCTGACAGTGGACTTAAATAATATATTTCAATTTGATTAAGATTTGTGTAAAGTAAACGTATAAAATAAAGTTTATAGAAATATCTCTTGTGGAACAAAATGATTTGAAAAAATTTGGGTGTCCCTGTACACAAAACAGAAGAGGTACGCACTGCAATTTCAATAGGGAAGTGAACTTGAATATGATGGTATATCAGTTTCAAGAAATTCCATAAATGTTTACGGGAGTTAGAGCGCAGACAGACAGGCAAACTGAAGTCATTAACAATTTTCAACCTTGTTGGAAAGTGTTGAAACAAGAATGAAAAATCTTGCAGTACGCATTGAATATTAACGCTTTCCAACAGTACGTACTTATTGTATCCTATAACTTTCAATATTCTTTGCCTACATTATCACACCGCAGGCACAGAAGCACAGAAAAATATACAAATTGTCTAACTGAATTTAAAACCACTCTTGTACATCGTTGAAAAATATTAAAAAGGCTTATAATGCAAAAAGGTTATTAATGCAAAAGAAAATTCAGCTATTAGATTATAATTGCTGCCCTAAATGTTTTTGAATATTTTAGTGCAGTCCTGTAAATCTGAAGGTTGATGATATCACATTCTGTACAAAACATTATTTTAGAATATTAAAATACATTTCAATTTATTTATGATTTTTACAACAGAAAGTTATTTAAATGTGATTTATAAAACTGTCTGTCCTGAAACGCAATTCATTGGAAGTTTCGTGTGTGTGTACACGAACCCATTGTGCAGGACATATTAATGACATTTTAAATAGGAAACATTCCATGGTGAACTTGAATAACATATATTAATTTTTAAAAATTCTGAAAATATTTAAGTACTCCCGGGACGGGAGACAGACAGATAAAAAGATAGACAATCGGACAAAAATATAAACAAATTAAATCATATTCACACTTAAAAATAGTTTAAAAGTGTTAAAAATGCTTATTGTAAAAGAAAATTCAATGACAGTAAATTTTTATTAATAGCTCTTAATGTAACTTAATATTTTTATGTGGCCCTGTAAGACTAATACTAATCATACTGTATTCTACAGAAAGCAGTCTTTTGTGCATATGAATAACATATTTCAATTTCATTAAGCCTTGTACAAAGTAAAGTTTTTAACATTTAGTTTATAGAAATACCTCTCATAAAACGCAATACTTTCAAGTCTCCCTGTACACAAACCAGTGCTAATATTTACTCCATTTTACAAAGGAAACATCCGATGGCGAACCTGAATAACATATTTCAATTTCATTAAGATTTGTGTACAGTTAAGATATTAAATATGGCTTACAGAAATACCCTTCATAAAACACGATGCTTTGGAATACTTTCGGCTGTCCCTGTACACAAACCAGTAGATATATTAACTTCATTTTCAATAGGAAACTTCTGACAGGGAACTTGAATAACATATATCAGTTTCAAGAAATTTCATAAACATTTACGGGTGTTAGAGCTCGAACAGACAGATAGACGGACAGAGAGACAGACACACAGACAAACCGAAGTCACTTTTCAACTTTGTTGGGAAATGTTAAAAGGGAAATAATGCTAAACTTACCTTTATATATAAATTGTAAAACTCTCCGCATTTAAGGGATAAAATTTGTCGCATTTAGGAAAATGTTGTAAACAGACCGTTAAACGCGATAAAAAAATTTAAACCCCTCTAATTAAAAATGTGTAGTATTTTTTTTTTTTATTATTTGCTTTGGATAGGTATAAAGGATATTCAAGGACATGACGTAACAGTGGTTATTTCACCTTTAAAGATAAAAGGATAAAATTACAGTTATTATTTGAAAATGTTTCATCGCAATTAGGAAAAGACGGCGGAAAGAAAAATGAACAATGTTTATAGCAAAAGAAAATACTAGGACAAGCCTTTAAAACTTAATCAAAAGTTTCACGAACCACTCTTGAAATGAGTATGTTCCAATATGATTTATAAGTATGCGATTTATGCATTTAGATTTCATGTGGTTTTCATGACATGCGGTTTTCATGAGGGATTGTTCGTAATTTGACATAATTTGGGAGATTACGTGGCATTTTCAGAACTTTTTTGTAAGATCCTGTACGTTAATTAGGAAGCCTAAGAGCACATATTTTCTGCATAACACATAAGTTTAAGCATCTCAGCAATGTATGCTAATTTCATGTTGTTGATTGCAAAGTACTGATGTTAAAATGCGTTTAAACGAAATCCACCCTACATGCCATAATAATAAGAAATTTGGCGTGTCCCAGTACTCAATCCATGAAGAATATAAACAAAATAATAATAATAATAACAGCTGTTTCTATGCAGAGCCTGAACGAGTGTCCAAATTTGCAAGTCAATCTGAAGATTTTTGCAGTCGCTATTGCGGTAAATACAAATTTGTCTATAGAACGTAATGATAAGAAACATTTTGCCGTGTCCCTGTACACGAACTACAAATGGAATACACATACAATACAGCTAATACAAAAAATACAGCTAATTATGTACGGCTATAAGCATGTGTATCAAATTTCAAGTCACAATTCATATGGCGTGATTTTTACAGCCACTATCGTGGTATGTACAGATTCCGACTATGGGCGTAATGATAAGAAAAACTCTGGCGTGTCCCTATACACGAACTACCAATGGAATACATACTGAAAACTTTACAGCTAATTCCGAGGAGCTCATAAATATGTGTACTAAATTGCAAGTCAATGGTGTGATTTTTGTGGCTGCTATCGCGATACGTACAAATTCTTCCCGATGGATTAAGAAAATGTTTTGCGTGTCTCTATACACGAACTACAAATAGAATACACACTCAAAACCATACAGCTAATTCCATGTGGCTCATAAACATGCGTACCAAATTGCAAGTCAATAGCGTGATTTTTGCAGCCACTGTCGCGATGTATACTATTTTTTCCCATAAGCCGTAATGATAAGAAAAACGTTGGCGTATTCCTGTACACGAACTACAAATGGAGTACACACCCAAAAATATACAGCTAATTTCGTAGGTCTCGTGAACAGGTGTACCAAATTACAAGTCAATGGCATGATGTTTGCGACCGCTATAACGAGACAAACTTACAAACAGACAGAACCCAAAATCTTTTTGAGTCTCCACATGGAGGTCTCCTCTGATGTTTCGACAATTACAGAAATATCATGTGAGGTCCATGACACGTGTTCCTTAGCCCATGACAAACGGTAACCTGTATGTGACTTTTTCTACTTTGGATGATGCTTCGACTTTTTGAAAATGATTTATTTGGGTCTTGTTATGTACTTTTTACACACATGAATAAGTCCTGCTTCATTTTGGGCTTTTGCTATACTTCCACTGCTAATTTAAAACTCGTGAGTAAGTTTTCTTTCATCGCGAGGAGTTAACTTTTTAGACCTACCAGTCTGCTTTCTTTCCCCATTTCTGTCTGACTTTCTAATAAAGTTAGAGATTATATTAGAGCTGACATGCTGTATACGAACAATTTGTCTAACATTTTACCATCATTTTTAAAAGTAACAATTTGACCCTGTTAGAAATAATTGAAAGGTATTCCTCTAGGCAATCAGAAGAGAAAATAGCAATGTAATTTTTAACAAAATACGTTTTTCTCTACAAAATCGGTAAAATAATTCCTATATTTACTGATTTAGTCGTGAACAATTTGCCTAACAAAAATTTTTGGCAGGTGACCTTTTTCTGTAATACACTAATTATCTTTAGAGGTAGCCATTTTATTTTGATGTGAATCTAAAGAAAACTTTATTAAATAAAATCTGCATAGGAATCTGATAGCCAGGAAAAAAAAATATATATATATATATATATAAATGAAATAATTTACAAGAATCGAGTCTCCTGGTTTTTTAACACAGTGTATAAAGAGATATGATACGGGAAGTTGACCTACTTATTCGAGAAGCCCGTTAATTTTCCTGAAGAGACCAATTAATACATACCAAAGGACAAAAGACATGTAAAAGAGGGTTTATACAGTAACTTAAAAGGAAATAAAAAACATTCGAATCGGTTTTGAGATACGGATTTACGTTTTCACTTCCTGTTTCGCACGTTTCTTTTTCGATTTCCCAATTTTCACCAAAAGTTAGCAAAAGCCGTATCTCTTCAGTGAAACTGCTTTAATTATGAAATTTCCCCGTTCTACCTTTTTTTTTTTTTTTTTAAGAGATATAATAATCAAAATATTCTACCCCTCCACATAAACATTCACAGATATACACACTGAAAAAATTCCAAAATCACATTTTAAATAATGCAAAAAAAAAAAAAAATCGATATCAAAATATTTGACTGAATACAATACTTTCATTACCTACAGTAGTCGGGTAATGGAACTAAAAAATTCAGATAATCAGATTATACATTTTTAATGTCGTTTCTTTCATGGGCGACGAAATATTGCGCATACGTTATTGTAAACAACAGAAGGTAGGGAGCCTCTATGGGCTCTTCCCACTGTCGTCTGCTCAATCACGTGATAGAGGAAAACGAATAATCAAATTCTGAGAATCGAATTCAATTAAATATTGTTCTTAAGAACAAAAATTCTAATATTTAATATAAAATAAAATAAAAGTAATATTGTGCATTTGTAAACAGTAGAACAATGGTATTTGCAAATTTAATAATTTTTAAAAAACATTTTATATGTTTATTTATTTTTACCTATAAGAATCGATTTTTGTATATTGTAGTGGAACTGTAACATTAACTGATCTAGCAATACATAATAGGTTCTTGTGGAATGTTTACGGATTATAAATTGAAAATTTAAAATGTTTTCATTTAATTTAATTGCATAAAGGTGTTACAACAAGTTAATTAATTTAATTACTGGTCTAAATGGATTTACGTAGTACGATATTGCACTGTCACTGATTTAAGGACCAAAAATCAGAGTATTTAAACCTGTCTTCATGAACATCAATAACAGGTATAAAGTAAATGATGATTGTAAATGTATACAGCAAACAAAAGATGATGAACAATGGTATAAAATTGATTAAAAATGATGATTTATAAAAAATAGCACAGATTAAATACGATTGATCAAAAATAAGAATACAAAATATGTCATTTTAGCAATCGCTCTAGATAAACAAGACTTCGTCTGCTATTTGTTTTTCCTCTATCATGTGACCTCTGACGTCAGGTGGGAAGAGTCCATTGAGAGTTCCAAAATATAAGGAATACAATTTTTTCGTCAAGATAAATTAGAACAAAAATGAATCGGAAAGCATCAGATAATGCAAAGTGTCATAGTGTGTGATGGAAGGCAGAACGAAAATTTGTAAAAAAAAAAAAAAAAAAAAATTTTTTTTTTTTTTTTTTTTTTTTTTTTTTTTTGTCTGAGGATAACGTTTCAATGACAAAAAGTAGAATTTCAACTTGGAATTTTATTTTATTTTATTTATTTATTTATTTATTGTCTGGGGTGCTTTTCTCTATTTTCTGTTTTTATTTTATTTTATTTATTGATCTTTTTTGCATGCCTGTGTATGTAAGCGTGGCAGTGATCTCAATTACTCCGCTTATGATTTTATTTTATTTATTTATTTATTTTTTTTTTTTTTTGGGGGGGGGGGGGGGGAGGAGGAGCTGTACTCTAAAAATGACAAGGCGATTACTTGCTGTCATTCGAAATTTTTGAAAATTTGTTTGTGTAACCGTAACTATAAAATATCTATAGTTTTAATTCATCACAGTTTCGAGCGCATAATTTAAAAATATTTTTTTTTTTTTTGATAAATAACAATATCTGACATTTCATTTCAACTGTTTGAGTAGATAGGCCACTAGAGTGGGATTTAAATAAAAAAATTTATGACCACTCTGGGTATTTTAATACAATTTTTAATTAAAATCCAATGTCTTAAAAATGTCGAAATAAAGGAAGAAATGTAACTTATATAACTTCTTTTCAATAAAAAGTAATTAGATTTATTATTAATATTATTACTATATATTTAAGGTTGTATATTTTGCTGCTGTGAATTACATATAAACTAATCTAGTTTGAAGATTCATTCAAATAATTTGGAGAAGGGTTACATATTTATATTCCTGCAAGAGTCAAATTAATACTGTTTGTAAAAATACAATAGCGTAATCTTAATGTTACATAAATTAGACCTCATTTGCAAAGTATGTCCTATCTAACAGAAAAAATTTCAATTAATCAAACAAATTATAGTTTCTTAACCTGACGTGATTGATGAATAATATGTTATTATAAATTTAATTAATTTTTGTTTATTACATTAAGATAAAAACAATCACATACAAATAACACAACACTACATTAAAATGAATCCATTCCAAAAATAAGAATAAGAATAAGAATAAGAATGATACCAATAATAATAATCTTTAAAAAAAGTTGCATGCCCAACATGTTCAGAGAACATATTTTCAATACAAGTAGTGAAATATAACTAGAGAACAAAATAGAAATAAAATGTTACATAACCGCATGTAACATTTGATTTTTAATATTGTTTCTGAATTTAGTTTAGAAAATTTCGTAATTACTTTTAATCGTGTTTATATACTTCAAAGCAATACTTCATGTTTACTTTACAGTATGCCAGAGTAAATATTACTTATAATTATTAGTAAAATTAAACTATTTGTATTTTTATTTAAGAAATTATGTAAATTTAACTTTTTAGTTTTTTAAGGAAATATTTAAAGTTTTTGTTAAAAATTAAAATTAATTTGATAATCTGGAAATAAACTAACAATAAAGGATGTATTTTTATGTAGGCGATTCGAAAAATTTATGTTTCAATGTATTTGACATGAGATGATTTATTTCATGTGAAAGGAATTTGGCAATGATTAATGATTTTTAAATTATAAAATATGCTTTAAGCACATTTTATTGACTTTATATGAATGATTGCAAAATTTTAGATGTTATTCATTTCGTTTTGTTTTTTTATTGTTGTTGTTTGTTTGTTTGTTTGTTTAATGATCTTTGCAAATAAGTAATTAATAACACAATTAACTAAAATTATATACATATTTATTTTTAACTTTATCTCATCCATATATGATACAGAAAATATTGTTTATAGGTCAAATTTTTTAAATTGAATTTTTGTTGTATTTAATGTTCTTGAAGCCTCCTGTGATGTAGCCAAAAACCAGGCTTTTAATGGATAATCTGTATGTCTGTCTGAGTGTCTTTTTATATGTGTGAAGCTATTATCACTGTAACTCAAGAACAAAACATACAGGTAGTCCAAACTCAGCATTTTACATCTGTGTCATATGGTAATCCCATTTGAAACCTTTTAGTGAAATCGGACACATGATAACAGTATAAATACATCCGAAAGATATCAAATACATTAAGTCGATGGGCAAAATTTTTGATAGGTACGGTTTATCAAGTAGATGCCGGTTTAGAATCCAGTAAAGAAAAAGAAGTGAACATATATTTTTTATACATAAAAGTATGTTACTCATAAAATACGTTATAAAGATAATTCCCTATATGTTAATATTAGCACACAAAAAAAAAAAAAAACAAAAAAAAAAAAAAAAAATTCAAATATATTAGGATTATACTTTAAACTTATTGAAGTTATGTTTTTCTTATATTGCGAAAAAAGTTAAGTACATTATATGGTGCGTATATAATTTGAAAACAATATACATGCCTATTTTAAATTATGTGAAAACACTGATTTCTATTGAATTAAAAGATAGTAAGTGCTTTACTAACTTTAACAATATCTAAAGAATTTGTTTAAGAATGATATTTAATTTCCCATACATATATGGCAGGCAAAATATTAAGTTGGAATCCAATTTTAAACGCAGATTTTTCGCTATAATTACACGTTTTTACGACAAAGTATGAAAATCAAGTTTTAACCGTTGTTCCTTGTACATGTGCCTTTTGTCAGCATAACTTAAAAACAAGTAGTTACAACATTATGAAATTTGGTATTTTGAAAACTCATGTGTGGTTGCCATTTAAAAGTTTGAGGAATATTGGTAAGTTTCACACTAAGAGTAAAAATCAGACGCAAAAATTTATGATCTTCTTGAAAATACATACTTAAAAGTCTAAACACCAAATCTACCATACCATGAGTTCAAAATGACCAAGGATTTTCCCGGATGATGTCCAGACTAAATATCTGGATTATTCGGACTATAGACCTGAATCAGAAGTCTCCGCCATGAAAACACAAGAAAATGTGTATCCAACCGCTGCAGAAAATGGGATGAGTCCTTATAAATTCAATTTCACTGCTCCCCGCCACTGCCAGTGGTTTTTAAATTGTCAGTAGAAATGCGAACAGACCCAAAATTAACCATCCTACTCGTAACTACGAAACATCCCCTACACTTAAAGTCACCAGAATGTCAACCAATCCTACATCCAGTAATAGATTTGCGCTATTTAAATAAACCTACCTTGGCGGATCATTAACCCCCGTAATGCAACCACTTCCTTTAACACGACCACCCAGAATCCTGTAAAACCTATTACCATGTCCAAATTCATCAACATTCTATTCTCTCACTATTGATGAGTTTTATACTTCCTAATACCTGATGCCAAAACTTTTTTCGGCGTCAAAAATCTTTGGTCGATAACATGGGGAACTACAGATCTGTATAAATTACTATATATATGGACCCCAACCCTTAATAGAAACTTTTGACGAGCCGTTCATGCACCTGACTTAAATCCAAATTCTTTATAATACCCGACCCGATTCTTTATAATACCCTTTATATAGCCGGCTTTTTTACACCCGAATCCAATCCGAAGCCCTAAAACTAAATAAAAATTAATACCTCATCTAAAAATTACACAAAACATTTTAAGTTATGAAATTAAGTTAATTTTTACTGCCAAACAATTCGTAATCCATTTTAAAAGGAATTTAAAATGTAACTGCTAATACACTGAGTGAAAAATTGAAAAAGTAATTAATATAAGTTTTAAATTTTTATGAGTATTGTGTAAGTCAAGTGTTCAAAAATATTCTTCAAGTTCAGTGTTGTTTATTGTTAAGAGCTTATATTCCATAAAAATAATAATAATAAAAGTAATAATAATAATGTTTCTCATTTCATTGCTTTTGTCCAAAATGGATGTTTGCTTTACTTTAATAATTTCGGTACGCTTACATTTAATCATGGTCATATACAGTATGTTTATATGAGTTATACAGTTATAATTATATCAAACAAATTTTTGCTTATTATCGTACAAAAAGAAAGAAATTAAGAAGTTCTCAATTCGAGCCGATTCGTAAGAAAAAAAAAATTAAGTCCTCCTATCCGAACCCGGCCCACAAGAAAAGAAAATTAGCCATCCCAAACCGAACGGATTCGGGTAAAATCGGTTAAGGCAGTGTTGCCAGATGGTCGAAAGTCAATTTCCCCAAAACGTTTTCAAACTTCCCCAAATCAAGGGATTTTTCCAAAAGAATCCCAAACTCAATTTATGGTAAAAATGTAATTAAAATAAATTAAAGAATATTTAATAAATTTAAGCTCACATTTTTCCCCAAATGAAGCTACTTTTTCGGATAAATCCCCATTCGAAAAAAAAAAAAAAAAAAAAAATCAACACACTATTTTTTCGAAAATTTTAAATCTGTGCAACTTTCTGAGTATAGTTGCCTCCCCTCTAATCATTTGTACTCTTATCTCATATGCATTTATAAAAAAAAGTTTTGTGGAATATAAAATGCATGAAAAACAAGAAACCCAAGAGCATGCATCAAAATAAATATTTCATGCCTGCAAATTTAATTCAAAGATCAAGCATCCTAGCTTAGACTGGTTCAGCTTGATTATTTAAGAACTTAAGCAGCAATCAATACGTATCAAGCATTCATGAATGCTTACTACACTACAGCGCACATGAACCAAATAATTCCTAAAATCAGGAAATACAAAAGGTAAATAGCAGAATAAGTTTAATTAAAAGGTTGTCAATGTTGCTATCCTATTTCAGAAAAGAATCCAGAATCAATGCATTATCTATATATATAAAAGAGCAGAGTCTGTGTGTGTGTGTGTCTGTCTGTGTGTGTGTCCGCTATAGAATCCTAGGCCGTTTCACCGAGCGGGACCAAATTTGGCACGATTAATGTTTACGACCCGAGAAGGACAACGCCGCAAGCGATTTTACAAAATTCGCCCCCCAAGGGGGGGGGAGGGGGGGGGGGCAAAACTTAATTTCACAAAATCCTTCATATCTCAAACAAAAAAAAAACAAATATCCGTAAAATTTTTGCTTTTAAATATAGCTAATACAAATGTCTAAAAATCGGTTTCTGGAATTTTTGAAATTCGGTCCCCAAGGGGGGCGGGGGGGGGGGCAAAACGTGATTTCACATGCGTAAAACGTAATTTCGCATAATCCTACATATCTCAAACAAAAAAAAATAGATATACGTGAAATTTTTGCTCTAAAATATAGCTAATGCAACTATCTAAAAACCAATTTCTGAAATTTTAAAAATACAGCCCCTAGGTGGGGCAGCAGTGGGGGGGGGGGGGATATGGAGCAAAAACAAATAGAAATACAGTTAGGCCGTTCAAAATTGGTACAGACAGGTTCAAGAGGCCTGCATGTCGAATGGGGATATTTTCGATTGTGTAAAGTTATTAGGAGGGACAAGAAGGGGGGTTGGAGGGGAGGGGGGGCAAAAAAATAAAAATAGTGTCAGATCGTTCAAAATTGGTGCGTAGAGGTTTTCGATACTTAGAAATCGATTGCGGATATTTTGGACTTTGCAAAATTATTAGGAGGGGCGGGTATGGGGGTGGGGCGGTAAGGGGGGCTATGGGGCAAAAACAAATAGAAATACAGTTAGGCCGTTCAAAATTGGTACAAATAGGTTCAAGAGGCCTGCAAGTCGAATGGGGATATATTCGATTGTGTAAAGTTATTAGGAGGGGCAAGAAGGGGGGGGGAGGATGGGGGCAAAAAAATAAAAATAGTGTCAGATCGTTCAAAATTGGTACGTAGAGGTTTTCGATACTTAAAAATCGATTGCGGATATTTTGGACTTTGCAAAATTATTAGGAGGGGCGGGTATGGGGGTGGGGCGGTAAGGGGGGCTATGGGGCAAAAACAAATAGAAATACAGTTAGGCCGTTCAAAATTGGTACAAATAGGTTCAAGAGGCCTGCAAGTCGAATGGGGATATTTTCGATTGTGTAAAGTTATTAGGAGAGACAAGAAGGGGGGTTGGAGGGGAGGGGAGGCAAAAAAATTAAAATAGTGTCAGACCGTTCAAAATTGGTACGTAGAGGTTTTCGATACTTACAAATCGATTGCGGATATTTTGGACTTTGTAAAATTATTAGGAGGGACGGGTATGGGGGTGGGGCGGTAAGGGGGGCTATGGGGCAAAAACAAATAGAAATACAGTTAGGCCGTTCAAAATTGGTACAAATAGGTTCAAAGAGGCCTGCAAGTCGAATGGGGATATTTTCGATTGTGTAAAGTTATTAGGAGGGGCAAGAAGGGGGGGAGGGGGGGGCAAAAAAATAAAAATAATGTCAGATCGTTCAAAATTGGTACGTAGAGGTTTTCGATACTGACAAATCGATTGCGGATATTTTTCAATTTGTAAAATTTTTAGGAGGGGCGGGTAGGGGCGTGGGTGGTAAGGGGGGCTATGGGGCAAAAACAAATAGAAATACAGTTAGGCCGTTCAAAATTGGTACAGATAGGTTCAAGAGGCCTGCAAGTCGAATGGGGATATTTTCGATTGTGTAAAGTTATAGGAGAGACAAGAAGGGGATTGGAGGGGAGGGGGGGGCAAAAAAATTAAAATAGTGTCAGATCGTTCAAAATTGGTACATAGAGGTTTTCGATACTTACAAATCGATTGCGGATATTTTGGAATTTGTAAAATTATTAGGAACGGCGGGGCGGTAAGGGGCGGCTATGGGGCAAAAACAAATAGAAATACAGTTAGGCCGTTCAAAATTGCTACAGTTAGGTTTAAGAGGCCTGCAAGTTGAATGGGGATATTTTCGAAAGTGTAAAGTTATTAGGAGGGGCGAGAAGGGGGGAGGGGAGAGGGGGGCAAAAAAATAAAAATAGAGTTAGATCGTTCAATATTGGTATATAGAGGTTTTCTAAATTTACAAACCAATTGGGGGTATTTTCGAACTTGTGAAATTATTAGAGGGGCAGGAAGGGGGTGGGAGGTAAGGGGGGGGCTATGTCCAAAAACAAATAGAAATACAGTTAGGCCGTTCAAAATTGGTACAGATAGGTTTTAGAGGCCTGGAAGTCGAATGGGGATATTTTCGAAAGTGTAAAGTTATTAGGAGGGGCGAGAAGGGGGGGCAAAAAAATAAAAATACAGTTAGATCGTTCAAAATTGGTGTATATAGGTTTTCGATACTTACAAATCGATTGGGGATGTTTTCGAATTTGTAAAATTATTTGGAGGGCCGGGAAGGGGGTGGGGCGGTAAGGGGGGGCTATGGGCAAAAACAAATAGAAATACAGTTAGGCCGTTCAAAATTGGTACAGATAGGTTTTAGAGGCCTGTAAGCCGAATGGGGATATTTTCGAAAGTGTAAAGTTATTAGAAGGGCCGGGAAGGGGGGGCAGAGGGGCAACAAAAAAAAATAGAGTTAAATCATTCAAAATTGGTACATCGAGGTTTTCGATACCTACAAATCGATTGCGGATATTTTTGTATCTTTAAAATTATTGGGAGGGGCGGGAAGGCGGGAGGGAGCGGAGGGGCAAAAAAAAATAAAAATAGAGATAGATCGTTCAAAACTGGTGCATAGAGGTTTTTGATACTTTTAAATCGATTGCGGATATTTTCGAATTTGTAAAATTATTATGGCGCTCATATATATGCATTCGCGCGTGCGCATCGCGCACGGGTCTACGCTGCCGAAGGCAGTGGGGACCCGGTGCGACATTTTTCCCGATCAAAGTTTTTTTTTCTTTTGTTTTTCACATGATAAAAATTAATGCAATTTTGAGAATAGCCTGCTAGTCATCTGATAAACCTGATTTATTTTATTTATTTTATTTTTAATTTTTTTTTTAATTTTTTTTTTTTGGTGGGGGGGGGATTTTGAGTAAAAGTAATTGCCAATTTTAAAGAAAACCCCCATATTTTTCATTTCTCCAAACTGCTACCCACAAAATCACTTCCCCAAATATTTCCCCCGAAGCTTCAGAAATCCCCAAAATGGGAGAAAATCCCCAAGTCTGGCAACACTGGGTTAAGGTTCTATTCGTAATTTGAAATTCACTGAAAACGAACGCCATCTATCGACGATTTTATGAAATTTTTGTGTTAAACATCACTAAATTTAAAACCACTGTGCTGTATATTGCCCCAAATTTTTTGAAGTGAAAACTTCTTTAGGCGCGTTGAGAACTTTTGGGTAAACAAAAATCTTTGAACTCCCGTCATCGTCAGCTAACGCTTTCCATTTGAAGTGAAAACTTTTAGGTGAACAAAAATCATTGAATTCGCATCATCGTTAGCAAACGCTTTCCATCCTTGTATGATACAAATAATGTATCATACAATTAACTTGTTAATGTGAAGTGTTAATAATTATATACTGTATATTGTTTTAAAATCTGGTGCGGCTCTACACGACTTCTCTCATCTCCGGGCACTGTCTCTATTGCAGTTAGACCTCACAAAACCGTGAGAAAGCACAAAACTGCCATTTTCTCACGTTTTTAAAATCTGGTGCGGCTCTACACGACTTCTCTCATCTCCGAACACTTTCTCTATTGCAGTTAGACTTCACAAAACCGTGAGAAAGGCCAAAGCCGCCATTTTCCTCACGTTTTCACAATCTGGTGCGGCTCTACACGACTTCACTCATCTCCGAACACTTTCTTTATTGCAGTTAGACTTTACAGAACCATGAGAAAGACCAAAGCCGCCATTTTTCTCACGTTTTTAAAATCTGGTGCGGCTCTACACGACTTCTCTCATCTCCGGACACTGTCGCTTAAAGATTGCAGCCGGAAACGTTGCAGTTAGACCTCACAGAACCGTGATAAAGGCCAAAGACTCCATTTTTCTCACGTTTTTACAATCTGGTGCGGCTCTATACGACTTCTCTCATCTCCGGACACTGTCTCTATTGCAGTTTGACCTCACAAAACAGTGAGAAACTCCAAAGCCGCCATTTTTTTCACGTTTTTACAATCTGGTGCGGCTCTACACGACTTCACTCATCTCTGGACACTGTCTCTTAAAGATTGCAGCCGGAAACGTTGCTGTTAGACTTCACAGAACCATGAGAAAGACCAAAGCCGCCATTTTCTCACGTTTTTACAATCTGGTGCGGCTCTACACGACTTCTCTCATCTCCGGACACTGTCTCTTTTGCAGTTTGACCTCACAAAACAGTGAGAAAAGCCAAAGCCGCCATTTTTCTCACGTTTTTACAATCTGGTGCGGCTCTACACGACTTCTCTCATCTCCGGACACTGTCTCTATTCCAGTTAGACCTCACAAAACCGTGAGAAAGTCCAAAGCCGCCATTTTTTCTCACGTTTTTACAATCTGGTGCGGCTCTACACGACTTCTCTCATCTCCGGACACTGTCTCTATTGTAGTTAGCGCATTAAATAAAATTGTAATATAATTTTTGTAGTAGTAGTTTATATTAATGAATAAAAATACACTTCTTTTAAAAGTATTTCCTACACAATAAAATATTTCCTGACGATTCAAGAAATACACACGTAATTATTCACGTTTTCACTTGTGTCGGCACTCCCGAAGTGCAACTGTGTCTTTTTTTTTTATTACAAAAGTCACTAATATGTGTTAGAAAAATGTCCATGCAAACTTTCAGCTTAACATATGCAGAACTCAAGGCCCTACACTTCTCAAACTAAACAACAAGAAGAAAGTAACCTGAAAATTTCAGTATTTTAAAGTTAGAAAACTAAGGCCCATTAATTTGGAGCGACTTGTAAATGGGTATGCTTTGTCTTGAAGGCACGCTAAAGGGCAAAAATTCATTTTGTCTATTGAAGAGTGCTCTGCTGAGACACAGGTAGTCGAAAACTCCAAGAAGCTCTGTCGACATAACATAACCTAATAGCGTTTCGTAACTTCATTTTTCTTTACAAATTTCATTTGTTTTACTAATTTTTGTTTTAGCTCGGCGGGGCGGAACGTTAACGCGTTTCTAAATAAAAATAACGTTATTCTAGTTAAGGCAAAATTCAGGAAGGTTTCCTTCTTCTTCTTATTATTATTATTGGTCAAATTCTGATAATCGTAACAGTATGTAAACCTTTATCTGATAAGTACCAAGCAGCTCGGTTTATTTATTTAAATGTCGTTTTTTTTTTTTTTTTTTTTTTTTGAAATATTATAAAAAGCCATTTCTTTATTTGATATTCTAAAATACTTTTCATTACAGATACGTTATCTCCTTTGAATAATACGTACTCTGAAAAAGATTATTTTTTCGATCAAAACAAATTGAAACATATTTACACTAACCTGACTGTAAATGATCATTTATTTTGCACTTTGAATTATAAAAGTTAAATTAAATAGTGTCCCCCTGCATATTTAGTCGTTATTTTGTATAAGCTGGTATAAATAAGTTACAAGATGAAAATATTTATGGCAAATTTATTCTAAGTTTGTTGCTCAGTTAAGGTTCAGGTTCTTACTTTGAAAAATACAATAAAATAACAGTGATCATAAAACTTTGTTATTGTTCGTAATTTAGGGGAAACCGGGGTACAATGAACCATGAGGTAAAATGGACCATCCCGTAATATTGTTTTTATTTATTTATTTTTATGCTTCGTATTTTGACATATAGGTAAGAGCACTTCAGTGATGAAACTTATCTAGCAACATGATGCCTAACGGATAATTTAGCCATTTTATTCTAGAAATTTAATTAGTGCTAATCAAAAGTGAATACTTCTATCTAAACATTTTTCCTTTTCATCATTCTAGAATTATGATCTGGAAGAGGTTATTCAAAGCTATAAAAAAGCAATAAGGTCATCTATTGTTATATATAATCTAACTAAAATTTTTCTTTAAAAAACATGTTATATATATATATATATATTCAGATTTTTTGTCAGAGATCCACATGGGGTAAAATGGACCACCAGAAACTGAGGTACAATGAACCATGGTCCATGTCTCTCCAATTCTCTATCATAATAAACTGATTTATAAAACCTACATTTTTAAAGTGTTATCTATAAATTATACTTACAAATTTCAGAATTAACCTTAATTAGATCTATTATGTCTTGAAAAATGAATAATCAAGCAATTTTCTTTAAAGTTTCTTTTTATTTTTTTTAATAAATATTCAGTTACTTTCGAATTGTTATATTTTTTACAAGTATCATACAATTAAAACAAACTGAATTCAATAATGCAATTAAAAAGTAATAATAAACCTATGTTATATATATATATATGTGTGTGTGTGTGTGTGTGTGTGTGTGTGTATAAAGTAGATAAATTGTGATATAAATTATCTTAAAAAGTGTACAATTGTCACATAAGAACAGTTTCACTGACCATGTAACGTAAAAAAAAAAAAAAAAAATCAGCTATGGAGCAGGCAGAATAAAGGTTTGTGGATGATAAAATATCTATTTGTTCAGTCTGCAATATATCAGGCATTTCAAAAACAATTCTTACACGCCATGTACAAAGATATAAAAATTTTAAATTATCTGAACTGAAAAACTATAATAAATCAACTATTAGATTTAGCCAAAACTATGCACATAAACAGATAATTTTGAAAGATGAAGAAGAAATGCTGGAAAATTATATAACAAATGCTTGTACAACTAAACACATCTCAATCGCTAAGTAAAATGTCCGCATTTAAAAATAGTATCATCTTTCAAATTGTGTCCCTTCCCAATAGTTCCTTGCGCAAGGTAAAAACTAAATAAATAAAGGTGCATTAACAGTTCTAACTAATGCACCAATGGAAAAGATTATTATAAAATAATCTCTCATATAGAGACATGTTATCCCACGTGTATTTTGTATAAAGCCACAATTTATAAAAGAATCCACTTTAAGACACGTATAAAATTTAATTAAAAACATTAAAAGGTACACATTGCGTCAAGGCCTTTCACCCTGAGCTTCAGGGCATCATCAGGACGTAGCCATTTTTTAACAAACAAGTACAGCAACAATATATATATACAAAAGACAAATTTTCGGTTACAGTTATTAACATAGATGCAACAGTCTAATTAAAATGAAAACACTACGAGGTTGAAGATTCGAGTACTATTTGGTTCACCATGGAGACATAATCTGATTTCAACTCTGCCTTAGTGCTAATGATCGATTACGATGAAGAAAAAAATTTTTCTACATAATTCCGACAGTTTTTTTTTTTTTTTTTTTTTGCAAGTTTGTTTTTAAAAGTGGCAATTCTGAAACAAGTTGTTTCGTCTTGTGTCGCTAATTTTCCCACCAACGCAGCACTGGTGTGACGTGAAACCCAATCAGCCAACTTCTCGTATAAAGAGTTAAATTAATACATGTTCCTCAGCATGTACCTCAACACAGACGATTGAATGACCTCAACTGCTCTACAGGAATGTGTCTCCGTGGTGAACCAAATACTCGAATTTTCAACCTCGTAGTGTTTTCATTTTAATTAGACCGTTGCATCTATGTTAATAACTGTAACCGAAAATTTGTCTTTTGTATATATATATTGTTGCTGTACTTGTTTGTTAAAAAATGGCTACGTCCTGATGATGCCCTGAAGCTCAGGGTGAAAGGCCTTGACGCAATGTGTACCTTTTAATGTTTTTAATTAAATTTTTATACGTGTATTAAAGTGGATTCTTTTATAAATTGTGGAAAAGATTATTGATAAAGAACCAAATAATAAAAATAAATAAACAACAATTTTCCGATTTAATTTGAGCCAGAAGAAATTTTGGAAAAAAAAATGTGTTAGCTCGTGTTAAATTTAAAAATAAAACTGAAGTTTTACATGATGAATTATTGTTTCATGATGTAACATATTTCATGATGTAACATATCAATCATGACGTAACATTTCATGACATTGTTTCATTCAGTTTTACATCATGAATAATACGGATGTTTTCGCATCATTTTACAAAGCAAAATTATGTATTAGAAATTTCGAGTGCTTCAAAGAATACTGTTTATACTGATACAAAATACAGTGATGAGAATACAGTTTCACAGAAAGATACTAATTTTAATATTAATAAAGAAAAAATCGTGTAAAAAAAATTTATCAAAAATTTGACGAAAAATGGAGTTTTACATTTTGTTGGCTCAATCACAGAAATAAATGATAAAGAATCTGTTTTTGCGAGATTCATGCAACGAAAACCTAATCAAGATATTTTTTCTGAGAGTGTTGATGAATTTCTTGTAAATTTTCAAGACATTGTAATGATGAATTTTCCAGACCCTACAACTTCACAAGGAAACAGCATACTTTCAGTGACAAAAAAAAAAAAACTTTTGGTGTGTAATTTTCTTTAATTTTAATGTTTATTAATATTATATTATTTGTATAAATCGAAGATATAAATAAACAAATATAATACAGTCTACATTTTATACTATTAAAAACACACTACATTAACATACCTTTAAAAATTTTACCTGTGGTCCATAATATCCCGTGCAATGGACCATTTTACCCCAGGCTTGGAGTAAAAGGGTCCACTTTGTCAGTTTGTCTATTAAAAGTGTTATATTTTTAAAAAAGTAAGCGTAATTAATACTTTTGATTGAAAGCAATATGAACCCCAATATATAGGTAATATGCAAACATATTTTCAATAGCAAAATTCATTACATTGTGAGTAAGAACTTAAAATTTACAAAAGTTGTCCATTTTATCATGATCACCCCTATATATATATATATATATATATATATATATATGTATATATTATTATTATTATTATTATTATTATTTTTTTTTTTTTTTTTTTTTTTTTTTTTGAAAAATTACGTTTATACCAATTAAAATTAACTTCATTAATAAATTTTGTTAAGAGTATATAAACTTATATATTAAGAATGAAAAATAAATACAGAATAAATAATAATAATGATAATAAAACAGTACATGAAATAAAAGTTTCTATCAAAATATGTGCAATAGAAAAATGATACAATCCCAACTATTGAAGCTAACATTCTTCAAAACTTTACTTTGCTAAATATAGAAAACCAATTTCTGCCTCTAAATAAATTTAAATTTCGAGAACACCTGCTTTTGAATCTTTTTTTGTGTTTATTTCAAAACATCTTTTACAATTTTAAAATCCGTCGGGATTCAAATTTAAATGAAAAAGTAAAAAGTAGGAAAGTATTTTCATTGACAATATTCAAAATTTTATACAAAAGATCTTATATAAATATTAAAATCTAAATATAATTAATTAATATGAAATTAAAATATTGAACATCTTAAATTTACTTTTAATTATAAATTGCTTAATTTCCATTATTTTTTTTATTTAATTTTTATTACATCAGGTATTAATCTGATTGTCTGTCCTTCTTGTATTATTTTTTCATATATGTCACCAATCTAATGTAGCTGGAAAGTAATATATTCTTAAAAAGCAATAATTCTGATATCACCAACAGTATAATAGTAAAGGATGATAATATATATATATATATATATATTTGCTTTTTAAAAGTTGTGTAGTTTGATACTTAGGAAGTACATCATATGTCCAGATACAATAGCAAGGATAGTGATGCCAGATCTGGCGGATTTTTATTCAATAATCACCAATACTTTTTAATTATAACGTTTGTTTAATCACTTGTAAGCTTAATCGTCTATTATATGTATCAAATATCATTTTTTTAAATTGTTGGTGATTATTATTTCTAACACTTTTTCCTTAGAGAAATCTTTACTGTATTTTTTAAATAATATGTTGTAATTCAACAAAATAGAGATTATTGTATAAAATAGTGGTATCAAAAAAATTACAATTTCTCACATCTGAAAGTATCCTGAAGTAAAATGTGTAGACTGTGACCCCTGTAATAAATTGATTATATTTTGCGAATAGTTGCTCTTTGAAGTAAATATAAGCAATTGTTTACACTCACAAGGAAACATTCAAAAGGTGTCATCTTCAAAAAGTATTGAAAAAAATATATGTGATTCTACTCTTCCTAAAACACCAGAAAATGAAAAAAATATCAGCTAAAATTGATTACAGCGACCACAAAAAAATATCAAAATTAAGCATATTTGGCGATTTCACACTGCTAGGCGATTGATTTTGAGTACTTGGCGGAAAAACAAAACACGGTTCTGTTCGTACACGGCAATCTCGGTGCTAGCAAACGTATCGCCTAACAGCGCTAAATCGCCAAATATGCTTAATTTTTATAATTTTTTGTGGTCGCTGTAATTAATTTCAGCCGATATTTTTTTTTTCATTTTCTGGTGTTTTAGGAAGAGTAGAATCACATATATTTTTTTCAGTACTTTTTGAAGATGACACCTTTTGAATGTTTCCTTATCAGTGATATTAAAGACATTCTTACAACTTTGCGTTCCCTTTTATACATTGGTTAATATATATATATATACAGTTCCCGCCGCTTATTAAAATCTCATTCGTCCTGAGCCAAAGTGATTTTATTAAGCAGCTGATTTTTATATCCAGCGAATATTCCTGCACTTAAAAAAAAAAAGTGTGCCACTTCTTTCAATTTGGAAATAAATTTCAAAAGGTAACGAATAATGGAATAAGTAAACAATATTAATTAATTTTTGATAGATAATTAAATAATTGTTTCTTCAATATATGTAAATTAAACGTATTCTAAGAACCTATGCGCTTTCCTGTCAGGAAAAACATCATATTACTTTTCCAAAAGTGCACGCTTTTCTTATATATTTGAAATCTTTCCGTTTAAATTTCTTAATTTATAGTTATTTCAAAATAAGAACTAGAAATTGTCTTTCAATTAAAAAAATATAAAAAAATAAAAAATCGTTTGCAAATGAAATAAAATTTGCAACTTATTACTGCGCTCTGAAGAATACGTTCCTTGCAATTGTTTTGGAAATAAGTTATGGGGCGTGTTTAAATTGTAACTGTAACTATGCTGCAAGAGCAAAATTTTTGACAATAAGCGATAACGGAGAGATTGTTGTGTTTAATTTCTTTCTTTTTAATTTTGAAAATAATAATAATAATAATAATAATAATAACGATGTATGCTCGCTTCGCCAACTTTAAGACTACGGATGAAATTCTGTCCGTGACAGAATTTAATTTAGTACGACAGGACTACTTATTAGCACGGAGTACTATTAGTCGCAATGTATGGATAAAATGTCGTCCGTTTCACGGTGGTTGGACATTTATCGAAAATATAAGAGAAAAAAAAAAAAAAACTATTAGTTTTCTGTACTAAACTAAATTCTGCTTTTGCGAAAATTTCATTAAAACATTTTTTTTAAATAAATAAATAAGAAGAAGAAGAAGAAAAGAAAAGAAAAGAAAATTAGTAATAATAATCAGTATCAAAACGGACTGTATCGAAAAAGTTGAAGAAGCCCTTTTTTAGACAAAAATACATAATTTATTCAATTATATTTTCGATAAATGTCCAACCATCTTAAAAGTGGCGACAATATTTTAACCGTAGATTGGATTGAGACTAATAGTTCTCCATATTAAAAAAAAAAAAAAGAGAGAAAGAGAAAATGAACTTGGCGAGAAAATACTGTTGGTCAGTTTGGTTTACTGTAGTTACTCGTGTCACGCGACTTTTTTGTAAATGATCTTTGCTACACATAAAGGTTGCCCGTTCACTGTTATAATAGGTTTATAGTTCAAATAGGTCTAACTGACTATCGATGCTGCATATGTATTTAATTTCAAAATTTAAGGTTTTCAATGCATGAAATCCTTTTACCACATGAAACAATTGTAAGAGAAAGAATGCAACAGTTCGTTCAACGATATTGTAACGTAATACATATTTTGTCAATAAAAACTGGTGTAAGTAAACTAAAAATGTAGACTATCTTCTTTAATTTATTTTTCGCAATTACTCTGAAACCTCTTTCTCATCGTAAATTGTAAAATTATAAATTTCCCTGTTACATGTAAAGAAATTGAATTCAGAAAGAAATAAAAACGTAATTTTATTTGTATTTTAACACCCTTTCAAAAGAAAAAAAAAATCTGAAAACATTAGTCTAAATAACACTGCTCGGCATGAAAATTGCTTCTGACACCATTTCAACATATTCTTACGTGAAACATCCTCCTGAATCCGAATATGATGCCCATTTTGCCCTATCACCCGCATTTTTATAGGAATGGCCCCCTATTTTTATCATTTTTTGGCTATAAATTTGATTTTTAGGAGGGGGAGGATTATTTTAACCGTTAAATATTTTCTGAGGGGCAACAGAGTTGAAAAATTCTAAAACATGGATTGGACATTTGCGACAAGGGAAAAATTTTGGGGCTTATTTGCCACTGAAATTATGCATTACATATCTTATATTTTTTTAATCTGTAATTAATGTTACTTTTTAAAATTTATATTTTTTTGTCTTTAGGTTTTAAACTAATTATTTTTCATTCTTCAAATCAAACTCGCGGTCATAAAATTATCGAAAAGGAAGAAAAAATTGAGGGAGGGGGCGGTGCATCTAGAAAACGATGGGTGACTGGGCAAAATGAGAATTATATTCGGATTCGATCCAGGAGGTAAATTTACATAAGAATAAGAAAAAGTGGTATCAAATCTCGATTTTTTTTCCCTTTTTTTTTTTTTTTTTTTCTTTGCAGAGCAGTGTAACCAGGACATATTTAGCCGAGACCCTTTGGCTATGTGGTCGGAGTACACAACTACGAACCCGAAGGTAGTGCGTTCGATCCTCACCGAAGGGAAATGAAAATAATATATGAAAGTTTTTACGGATTTCACAAAATAATTTAAGATAGAGTAAGAAATTAAATGGTCAAATTAAATACTGTCAGATATTTTCGAAGTGGAACACTATAAATTGGTAACGACGCAAAATGCCAGATTGAAAGAAATAGTCCTGTCGCACTAAAAAATATCACAGTGTAAATAAATATATATATATATATATGTATATAGTATGCATAAATGATATTTTTGGCTGCTGAAGAGATATTTTTGAGTTTATTAACCGGCGGCTTTAAAAGTAGTTTGTATTGATTTGATTCCGGTCCTGGCAATTTGATCAGATTAAGTGGCTGATTTTATTAATGAGTGCATTTATTAAGCGGCGGTTACTGTATATATATATGCTATGAAAGGAATGGTAATTTAGTTACACAAATTATTCATCACATTTTTTATGAACAAGATACCATTTAAAACAAAGCGTAAAATTCAGATTGAGCCTATAATAACGTAAGATTTATCAAGGACTTCTTTTTTACTTTAGAAAATCCTATTGGGCGAGTCTAAATAATAATTAATATAATTTTGTTGATAACTGTAAAAAAAAAAAAAAAAAAAAAAAAAAAAAAAAAAAAAAACTTTGTAAGCTTAATAAATACAAGATATCTTTAAAGATATTTTAACATTTGATGCACATTAAAAGTTATTTTTAAAAATATATTTCATCTGCTATGATCCTTTTAATACATTTGTAAATAAAAAGTATTTTTCGCACTTTTTCTTTACATATAAATATATATATATATGCTTTGCCTATAAAAGGCAAGACTGATTTAAACAACAAAAAATTTTCTAGAAACAATTATATAAATATTGATTGATAGATAAGTATATCAATGCGACAAAACACAAATTTGCGATAAATGTCTATTAAAGAAAAAAAAAATTACCAATTTGAAGGATAGCATGCATTATGCCTTTCTTTTTTCTCTTTTCAGGGATGAAACACGGGCGCAGAATTCATACCGGAATCCGTTTAAGGAATTTCTCCACCTATATTATCGTTGATTTAAGAAGTAGAAAATTTTCATACATTGGTAGTGGTATGAATTCTGCGCCCGTGTTCCATCCCTGTCTTTTCCTTTTTTTTTATTAGGCTATCAGATCTTATTGAATTTTTCCCCATTAAATTCTCAATTGTTTATCATACCACGTAGGCTAAAACAAAGTAAAATATTGTGATATATGCTAATGTAACATTATTCAAGCTGTACGCTAACGCTCGACACTTTAGCAAACGAGTGTAACTATGAATACCTATATATATATAACCCTATATATATATATAATGTTATAGAAACATGCAGCATTCTACAGTTTTTTTTTTTTTTTTTTTTTTTTTTTTTTTTTTTTGTAAGAAATATTTCAAAAATTCTTTAAAAACATTATTACAATTTTAATATTAGTCGGTGAATTCTCAAAAGGTAAGCCAGATTTTTCTTTTAAATGAAACTAACTTATGTGGAATTTTAGTAAAAATATACATTTTAAATAAAAAAATTAATTTAAATTTAATTTAATTTAAATTTAAATAAAATTTAAATTAAAATTACTTAAATTTACAGGAAAAGCAAGAATTGTTTATATCTAAATGAGTTAGCATTGAAATATAAATTATATTTTTATTTTTATTTTTGTAGTCTCATTATCACTAACGAATTCAAATTGGATAATTCCGATAAATGTAAGATCATATATTAAAAAGTATAATCTAAATATCAATAATCCAAATATAATTTGGGAATCTCAATACCTATATGAAAAAAAAAAAATTAAATTAAATTTTGTATAAAAATACCTGCATTTGAATTTAATTTATAAATATTATTAACTAACTATAAATATATATATATATATATATATATGCATATATATGATGTAACGTACATATATTATACTTTTAACAAGAAAATTTAATAATATCGTTCACAGATTTAAGTAAGAAAAAACTACAAGAATTTAAAAACAAATTTTTTTAAATAAAAATATTTTTTTACGTATTAAATAATTAAACATGAAATTTAATATTTATAAAAATAATTATCATTTTAAAGTTTTGAAACTCCTAATGCTTGCTTGCTATTAAAATATTATTTACTGTATAACTATTGTTTTTGTTAATTTAGAAGATTTATAAAATATGTAACAATATCTGTTACTGAATTGCAAATTTGCTGTTTTTAGGGGAAAAAAATACTGTCAGGAAATACGTTTGAAATAAGTAATAATTTTCAATCTATATTAACAAACTTATACTTTTGTCTGTAAATTTGTCAGAATCAAAATATTTTGCGATATCTTCACATTTTACACACCATAAAAGCCAAAAATGACTTGAGAAAATTTTCACTGTGTGTGTGTGTGCGCGCGCGCGTGTGTGTGTGTGTGTATCATCGTGTCTGTACGTCTGCAACGTTATTTTTGTCCGGGTATCACGTGAGAACGGCTGGACGGAATTCCGAAAGCGCTTGGCAGCAACTTTACTTAATTTAAAACTATATCTATCAACTTCTTTTCGAAATTCCAGTCCCCACCACACCCTCGGGGGTTGGGGCGAAAGTCAAAAACATCTTTGTAAGCATAACTTGGCTACAAATTACTTCACAGTAAAGAAATTGCTTATGGGGAGACTACACATAAGTACGAATGAAACATTATCTGCGATTTAGGAATTTTCGATTTTAAAGGGGAGGGAGGTGGAAAAACGCTTTTTGTGGCGGTAAATTTCGCTAATTCCGGATTTTTGAGCAGAACGCCACCAAACATTGAACAAAGATGTTGAAAAGAGCTATACGACTTCCTTAGAATATTTCCAAAAACACATTTTTGTTTTTTGTGATTTGGATTTTTTTTTTTTTTTTGGGGGGGGGAGGGGGGTATTTACGAGGGGGCAAAATCTGGACATCCCTTTTAGCGCTGAATTTGTCCTGAGATATCTATGGGTGCTGCCGTCACGAATTTAGGTGTTTGGATTGTTTATATGTATCGGACACCTAAAGTAACGGAATTTATCGAAATTACCCTCGTTCCACCCTTGGGACGGAGAGAAGGTAAAAACACCTTTGTAAGCATAATTTGGCTCAAAATTACTTCACAGTGAAGCAATTGCACATGATGAGATTGCACATGAGTACTAATAAAACGTTATCTGCGATTTAGGAAATTTTGATTTTTAAGGGGAGAGAAGGGGAAAATTGATTTTTGGCGGGAAATTTTGCAAATTCCAGATATTTGGGTAAAACACTACTAAAAATGGAACAATGATGTCGAAAACAGCCAAGCGGCTTCTTTAGAATATTTCCAAAATATTATTTTGATTTTTTTGCGATCTGCCATTTCTTTGGGGGGGGGGATAGGGATATGTGTTACAAAGGGCAAATTCGAGACACCCTTTTTAGCGTTAAATTTGTCCTGGGAAATTTATGAGAGTTGCGGTCACAAAGTTTGGTGCTTGAATTTTTTATATGTATCTGACCCCCGAGATTTATTGAAATCCCCTTTTCCCCTGGGGGGGGGGGGGAAGGAAGCAAAAAAAAAAAAAAAACGTTTGTTAGTATAACTCAGCCTTAAATTACTTCACGGTAAAGAAATTGCACATGAAGAGACTAGACTTGAGTATAAATAAAAAATTAGGAGGGAGGAGAAAATTATTTTTCGGGGGGGGGGGGGACTTTTGAGTAGAGCTCCTTAAGTATTTCCAAAATGTATTTTCGTTTTTTTTTGGGGGGTGGGGGGGAGGGGGGTTACGAAGGAGCAAATTCGAGACCCTCCTTATAGCGCTAAATTTGTCTTGGGAAATCTATGGGATCTGCGGTATTTCGCAAAATTTCGAACTTACCCTACGGGGAAGGGGAAGTAAGAAAAGCGAATAAGTTACTGCCGAAGGCCTGACTCCTCGCGAGCGGGAAAACCTCAGCCGAACACAGCGGGAACTTTAATTTAGGTTATTAATAATGATATGGGATTTTGACAACTCATTTAAATAGCGCCCAGCAGAGCGGGCAAAGCGTGCTATTTTATAATAATAATATCGAACTTCGCCCACTTCGTTGGTCACTACGTTTGAATTACTCACAAATAAATACAAAATCCGAAAGAATATAAATCTAAAACAAAAACTCTAATGAATTCGTTCAATTATCGTTACGAATCACTGTTGTCTTCGACAGCGTCTTTCGTATCCGCAATATGTGAGGCTTGAATCGCCAATGCCTGCTACTGCATCTTACCCGAGCTCGGTGCGCGCGCGAAAATAATATAATAAATAAATAAATAATGCGCATATAAACCATGGTTAGTGTCTTTCTTCGGCAGCACCTTTTCCTCTTGCGTTAACTAGTGTACAGTCGGGGAAAAAAAAACGCAACACTCAACGTAACTTCGTTGCTAATCAATGTAGAAAAATGTAATAGGTATCATTCGATGGGGAATTGTGAGTAGTTTCAGAAAATGAACTGGAATTTTGAATTGGGGGTCGTCTACATATTAAAACGCGCACCAACTTTGATTTTTTCAATGGTAATGCCCTATTTTTATTTTATATTTGAATTCCTGGGATCGCGACAGCGCGAAAAAGTATATTGGTTGTATATTTTACTCATTTTTTCACAGAGTCATAAGGGTTCAAAGTTTGAAGGTGCTAATGTTAAATTCATATTTCACACTTTTATTAATATCTTCATAAAAAATAACTTGATCGATATAATTTTTTTTTACTAGATACAGTGAAGAAACCCAAACATAATCCATCATTACTTTTGATTCTGAAAAATATTTTTAATTCTGAAAAATATTAATAAATTCATATTCATAAAAATTATGAATTATGACCTATATTAATTTTTACATAAAATGAATCCTAATGCTGAAAAATATGGGTGTGCAAATTTGCAGCTCATTCCAATTATTAGTTTTCGAGATATAAATAAATCTTTCTTTAAGAGTGGTTTAGGGGGCCGTCTCTTATATAGTTTTGCATGAGATAACGAATCAAATCTTAAAAAATAACAAAGAAAATTAAACAAAATACTTTTATTTTTTATTTACGGGTCAAATTGTATAACTACAACGTCAAACTTAAAGAAATGAAACAAAAATGATGATTTTTAGACATTAGTGTTAGCATCAAGAATTTCTGTTTTCTGAAGAAGACAAGCCCCGCCTTTATCGTTCTTCAAAACAAAACAATACAGTAAAGAAAAGTAAATGTGACATTGAGTATTCGTGTTAAACCCCTTATTTAATGTTGACAAAAATATGCACAAGTGGTATTTACTTCATCGATTAATTGGTGATTAATTTTGAATCTTTTAAACAAACACTAGAAGAAAAAAAATTAACTAAATAGGCGGGGTTTACTGTTTTAAATAGAAAAATAGGTTTAATGTGAAATTGTCAAATATAAAAAACGAATGGAATTGAAATGCAAGACAGACCTGTAAAATCGTTTCTGAACTACCGTCATAGTTAAAAAAGGCTTAATCATTTGCTTCATATAATGTTTTATTTTATTTTATTTATTTACTTATTTATTTATTTTGTAGGGGGACGATTATTATTTCAAGGACACTTTATTCTTTAAAATTTTATTAATATATTTTAACTTTATACATTTTTAAAAACATACTTTAACTTTTATAAATATATTTTAACACTTTTTGCGACTGCAGGATTTTGTCTTTTTGACAGTAAGACCCGCGTACGGGCATTAAACTCTCAAAATAAAATATTTCAGAACAAATTTTCTGTATTCACAATTATATTACAAATAGATATACATTATAGTTATATTCTTTCTAATCAATATATATCTATCCATAGTATATTTTATTGCAAAAATATGAACACTGGGTACACACTTAAGAAATATGTAACACATAAATTACGAAAGAAACGCCCACTGACAGAGTTACAGATTTTCAAATAGCGTGAATCTACGTAAGCGGTCGCGTAAGGGTTAATTAAGAAATTATATTTTCATAGAAATTATAAAACGAATCGTACAGTTCCAAAGATTTCAACTGATCCAAAACTGGTAAGTGCGATTAAAATTGTTTAATATTTACTTCATGAACACTTACAATATTTTAATCGAAAAGATTTAGTTTATGCGTTGTTGTATATATATATATATATATATATATATATATATATATATATTATTTCATTTCGTATATTATGTTACACCTACGAAAGAAAATTTAAGCTTTATTGGTGATCAGTACAGCCATAATAGACACTTTTACTTGAAAAATATTGCGCTTTTTTCACAGAGTACTGTATGGAGTAATCGCAAGTGTAATGTATTTAAATAGACCTAAAATTATCTAAAACAGTACTATTGTATAAATAAGTATAAATAAGTATATATAAATCTAAAAAATTGAATTCAGGATAATTAAGGAAATCAAAACGAGGCAACGTTTTATTAATTGCTATAAATATTTTTTTCTCCTGAAAGATTTCCGGTGTGAAACATTAAAATTTTTTCTATTTCTTATAGGATCTTAATTTTATTTTTCTACGTGTATAGATAACCCCCTAACACATTTTTGATTATAACTCTATAAGTACTAAAGATAAAGTATACAAACAGTATACTTTTCCGCACTGCCAGACTCTCAGAAATTCGAAAATGAAATCAAAATTGGTGCTCACTTCAATATGTTAATGACCCCTAATTCAAAATTTGACGACATATTCAGAAAGTGCTTTGAATTTCCTGTTGAATGATGTGTATTAGATGTTCCTGCGTCAATTAATAACGAAATTACAGCGGGTGTTGCGTTTTTTTTTCCCCGACTGTACATTAGTACAAGAAAATGTAGCGAAAAGAAGACATTACTAATAAACGAGCAGAGTAAACTCAAAGCGATGGGTTCAACAGAATGAAAGAAATAGACACAGGGAATAAAATAAACAAAATTCCAGCTTCAAAGATTCCATTACTATTACAACGTGAGATAAGGAACCGTTTGAAAAAACTTCAAAGTGATAAGGCAATTAAGATGAAAGATAGGCACAGTTTATGTAACATAATGGCTGTTTGAAAGAATTCGCATTCTAAAAACATTTAGGCCCCTGACTTTTTTTCTCTTCTTTCTGCTGGTCAGATCAAGAATTTGAGTAGCTTTAAAACTTCCCAACAACGCAAATAAATAAATAAATAAAAACTGTGTGTAAATAGAGCGAGTAGATTTTAACAGTTTCTAACAAAGTTGAAAAGTGTTTAACTACAGTTTGTCTTTTTGCTCGCTCTTTAACGTCCATAAATATTTTCAGAATTTCTGAAAACTAATATATGATATTCAAGTTTACAATGGCATGTTCTTATTGAAAGTCATGTAAGTACCACGAATATTTTGTGTACAGGGACACACCAAAGAATGCTAATGCATCGCACTCTATAAGAGGCATGCATCTTTATGAATCACGTTTGAATATATTTATCTTGCACGAATCCTAATAAAATAATTATTTATTTTTCAAAGGCACAAAAAATCTTCTTCGTATTACAGTATGATTTGTAATAAGGTTTACAGGACTGCACAAAAATATTCAGCTACATAAAATCTGTAACTGACAAATTTTGAATTGCATTTTGGTTTTGTTAAGAGTTTTAACAAAATATGTATTAGAATGCTTTGAAATGAGTTTTGTATTCCAGTTCATAAAAGTGTCTCCTCTAGTAGAAAATATAAATAGCTCAACTGGTACAGAGATTGACAAAATATTTCCAATGCATTACGGTCTTTGAGGGCGATACTTTTAAAACATAATTTAATGTTTTCATACTACATGCAGCATAACGAAATTGATATACATTTTTAAGGTACACAAAAACATTTTCCCTGTATAATAAGATATGATTAGTGAAACTGATTAGTTTACAGAACCCTACAAAGTTCTTCTGATTCATTATGAGATTTATAGGGTAATTGTACAATGTAATGTTTCCGTATAGTAATGATTTCTTTAGTACAAAATAAACTGTGTCATGCAAAGTTTAGACATTGTACAGGGCTACATAAAAGCAACCTTTGTGCTTTCTCTTTGGAGATAAAAATATACAGATTATTTTATAAAACTCTTTATCAAATACCTAAAACAAAATATACTTTTGTAGACTTGTTATTTTTAGATAAATTATTACAAAGGCGATCCCTACATAATTGCTACAGAAGAATAACCGGTTATATAATTTTCGTTTAAGATGAATAAAAGGGTATGAATATAATTTTCGCGAGATTTCTTTCTTCCTAATTAAAAAAAAAAAGAAAAAATACCATGGAGATAGTTGCATAGACTGTTAAACGATTCAATAGCTACGTATAGTTAAAAAATGTTTCCAATCAATGCGAAGTGCATCATTTTTTCATTCTTGGTTAGTCTACCGAAAACACGAATACAAATATTGCGTTTTCACAACAGAATTGTTTAGTTGGTGCAGTTTTAATTTTTTGAAGTTTTACTTCAATTTTATTTCAGTTTTATTGCACATGTAAATATATTTCTTTTTATGTCAATAAATGAATAATTAAATGATCATGTAAA
Organism: Salticus scenicus; assembly: GCA_963930645.1. Lineage (NCBI taxonomy): Eukaryota > Metazoa > Arthropoda > Arachnida > Araneae > Salticidae > Salticus > Salticus scenicus. The sequence continues at coordinate 323,406,551 of OZ005652.1, read as the reverse complement.
GGATTTTTGTAATTGCCATTAACTATATGATAAACATTTATGTATTCCAAAGCTATTAGGCAGGTTTCCGTTAATATCTTTTTAATTAATTGGAATAATTTAAATTAATTATCATCTTCTTCTCGGAATATTTTTCATCTTTTGTTATAATAAATGATAATTTTATACTAATATTTACGATTTTGAGATATGAATAAAAGTATTAATTCCAATAGTAAATGTATTATTTAAATGTAGATGGCGCCATAAACTAATATTTTAAAAAGCTTCTACGTTCTGTTCTATTTGTCAGATTGAACATTTCAACAGCTTTAATCTTCCGAAGAATACGCAAAACATTTTGCAGCAGATCATTTTGCAAAACGCTACACGTAAACCTGTCTAGTAGTTTTAAGAAGTAGTGTGTCTATAAGAAACATACATACTAACATTTCTTTATATATATATTTAGATTGTTATCACAATTTTTTCACTGGCCATTTAATAAAACATAAAATCAGAATAATATATATATATATATATTTAATTTCGCAGTTATGAATTTAAATTTTCATGCATTGTTTTCCTCTTTAATGCTACAAATCATTTAATTACTTGAATTTTCTGATATATTGAATAAAATATATAATTTAAATTAGATTAAAAAAAAATAGTAAAAAACAACAAACTGTAATCTTTTTTAAAAAATAAGCGGAAAGAAGAAAAGTATATTAATTTTTGTTTCTAAAAGTAATAAGAAGTATATTATTTCTGAGAGTCTGAACAAAAGTTAGATCTTTTGCACAGCCTATTAGACATAACTGTGGAAAATTTTGAACCATTTGTCAAAAGGTCTTCAATCTTCAAATATAGTGGAAATCATATAGCGCGTAGTCATCGAAACCTTTAAATGCAATTGGAATAATTTTCGGTCTTCTTTTACACCGATACTTGTTGTTTACTCTAACATAGCGACATGGTGATAACTGTCGCCATGCCATCGGCAAGTGTCCCTCAAATCCAAAATATTTTTCAAGCCATAATTTATTTAAGACAGTAAATTCTTTAAAGAACTATTATATATCTAAAACAACCATGCAGTAGTCTTTTAATTTATGTATTCCTCATCGGGAGGAAAATTGTTTCCAGAGTCTTCTAAGTTATTTTCTCCTCCACATATTTTGCATCTCTGTTGTACCTTGTCGTTAGGGAGACATTTTATTCCGGCCACCTAATTAAACTTTTTCTTCTTAATTGTATATATTCTCCAGTCGGGGGAGCTTTCTCAAATATTTAGTGCTTTTTTTTTTGCCATCTCGTCGCGTCGAATTCGTATCCTGCATATATTTTTTAAATGTAATAAGCAACGGGGGAGGCTTAAAATCGCTCCAAAACGCTACATAGTGGTGAGAGGCTTCCTTCTGTCTCTATGTATATATTACGGTGTTACTTAAATGGGGAAATTCTTTTTCTTTTCTTTCTTTCTTTCTTTTTTTTAATGCGATACGTAAACCCTCTATTTTTTTTTTATTTGATCCAAAACCCTTTTTAGCAAAATATCAGCTCTCTGAGATAATATTAACGCGTGCCGAATTGACGGAAAAATCCTAATACAGTCGAACTTCGTTAACGTGAATCTCAAGGGGGATATTTTTTTTTTTTTAATTTTATGAATAGTTCATGCTATCAGTAACAAATCTTCATATAACTAAACAAATCATCATTTTGACGGGGATTGTGGAAGCAGTTCATGTTGAAAGTAATTCATGTTAACAGTGTTCACGTTAACTAAGTTCGACTTTATTTATATTAGGATTTTAGAAGAGACACAAAACGACCTGGCATATACTCGATTAATGTCTGAAAGGATGTTGGAAATAATTCACCTTAAATCTTGTTGGACAATCAGCAATTCCGTTGAAGTGCGAGGGGAAGAGTACCTCTTCTGAACAGCATGTTGCCAAACATTCTAGATATGCTCAAAAATGTTCATGTCTGGGGATTTAAAAGTCCAAAGTCAGAATAATGCTCGTAATCTAGCGAATAGCAACTTTAGTTGTGTGGGGTACCGAATTATCCTGCTAGAATTGTCAAAGTCAATCAGAATGCACAGTGAACGTGAATAGGTACAGGTACTCGGACAGAATGCTTACGTATCTGTCACTTATCAGAGTCACATCTAGACGTATCAGTGGTCACATATCACATCAAATACACATGCCCCTTAACATGGCAGAGCCTCCGGCAGCTGGAAAATTCACCTGTTGGCACGTAGGGTACATGGATTCATGAGGTTATTTTTATACTCGTACAGGTCCATCCGACCGATGTAATTGAAAATGAGACTCATCATACCAGGAAACGTGTTTCTAGTCATCAGCAGATCATTGGTGATGTTGGTGGGCCCAAGCGAGGCATAAAGCTTTGCGTAGTCAGCCAACAACGGTACACGAGTGGGCTTTCAGCTGCGGAAGCCAATATCAATGATGGCCAGTTGAATAGTTCGCACTCTGGAACTTATTGATGTCCCAGCATTCAAATCTGCAGCAGTATCAGGAAGGGCTTCTCGCATGTCACATTTAATGATTCTCGTCAGTCGCCATTGGTCCTGTACTTTTACAATCTTTTTCCGGTAGAAGCGGTGTCGGAGATTTGATGTTTTACCGGATACCCGATATTCAATATGAAAGCGTCTTGAGCAAATATCTAAATTACATCGCTACCTCGGAGACGGTATCACATCTCTCTCGCGCAGCAATTATAACACCATGTTCAAATTCCGTTAGATTTGGGTTACCTGCCATTGCAGCAGTAGGAATCGGTCTAACAGCTTTGGCTGATTACCTTTTATCTTATATAGGCACTGCGGATTACATCGCGTTGCTCTGATTGTTTCCATACCTCTGTTGTTTATATTTATATGCATGCCTGTACGCTGTAAAAAAATAACTATTACCAGCTGCAAGAAACTCTCTGTGATTGGAGAAAATAATTATTTTATCCAATCACAGAGAGTTTCTTGCAGCTGGTAATAGTTATATTTTTTTACAGTGTACCATTTGTTTGTGGGGGGGGAGGGGGGGGGGGGTTCTTCAATGTATTTTGAAAAATAAAAATACAGACGGCTCTATTAATCTTGCTATTATAAACTTATAAATGCTTTACAATTTAAATTAACTTGTTAAACAAAATAAGTAATTAAAATTTATACGTATTTGTGTGATAAAATATATTATTAATAATCAAAATAGTTTTTATAAAGACAGTTTTTTACTATTTTTAGTAAACTCTAGATTAAATGCGTTTGAAACCGTCACGGTTACATTGTTACACTTTTCAATCAAAATAAAATGAAGAAATATCCAAAGTTGTATAAACATTAAACAGCATTTTTGGTAATTCTCGTATTTCTTCTAATGAATAATAACAAAAGGTTCCATTACCTTTTGTAAATAAAGAAGAAAGCGAAAAGCATTTTAAAAAGAAATCTCACTCAAAGAAAAGCAAGGAAAAGTGGTTTAAATAATTATGCAAGTAGATGCAACTGGTGCGAAAATAATTTAATGGAAATAAGTTATCGATCTTCGAATTCTTCTTAAAATTCCTTTTCTACCATAATGATTTTCCTGAAAAGGGTGTTTAATCTTGATAAATAATATTTAAGATGGGTGATTAATTTCATGTTTCATTGTTATAAAATAGGAAGGATATATATTGAATGGAGAATAATAAAGTTTTTAACTTTATGCAATTTCTGAATGGCAGGATTAAAACATTTAATGTAATTCTCTAAGAAAATTTGATTTTACATATATTTTGAAGACGAGTATGTGAAAATGAAAAAAAAAATAATGATAATAATAAAAATAACCTATATATATATATTGTTCTAAAAATAGAAGAATAATGTGAAAAGATAATACCTGAAAAAAAATTGTAGTAGAATTTGTCTAGTACAAAAGCTTTAATGGAAATTTATATTCGAAGTTATTAATTTTGCAATATATTTAACATGTAGATATTTTAGAAATAGTTATAATTATTTTATATTTTTTTTCAAAGCAAAACTAATTACATGTGAACTTTCTGGTAAGTTCAAACTATTATAGACCTACCTTTGGCCGAGAAGTTTTGCTCTAAACATTGGTAAATGGAAAGTACCAGGTTTGAACTCAGGCCATGTTCGTCAGCATAGCTGTTCGAAATTTTCTATAGTTTTCTCAAAACTCGCGTGAATAGAAATTATATCACCTTCGAAGACCCTTCATGACATTCACCACACTGTAAGACCCTAGAGCAGACAATCGGTCTCACCTAAGAATCCACAACATCTATCATAACTTGCCTTGATGAAATGAAATTAATCGGATTCTGAACTTGAAAAACTTTTGAAAAAGAAACGGGAAGCTATCCCAATAGGAGGCAATGAGAATATTTTATTTGGTACAGGGTAACTACAGACCAATTTTTTCCTCTGATTCTTCCGCTAGTATATTTAAATGATATTTTTTACTTCATTTTTCCTGTTAACTTACCATTAAAAATCCGAAAGAAAAATATTGATAAAAGAATCAGGGGCAAAATGTGGTCTGTCACCACCCTGTGAGACTACCTGAAAAGTCGTATCCAGCGTCCTGCATCGAGTCGGGTTGAATGTATTATTTTACTTGCGAGTCGGGTTGACTGAAAATTTTTTCTTGCTGGTCTGGTTCGGGTTCGGGTCAAGTTTAGTTTTCTACGAGTCGGGTCGACTTGAGAACATCTTTCAAAAAAAAATTACATTTGTAAGCAAAAATTTGTAGACATAATTATAGCTCTATAACTGTTTTTAAACATGTGTCGGAGCTTCGTATTTGTATCCGTTTCCGCGGATATTCACCTGAAAAAATAAAAGATCCGTATTCATCTCTGGAGTATAAGCATGAATATATATATATCCGTATACTTTTTCTTTTCTTCAACAAATCTTATACGATGTTTTGTAGAAATTGTATGAAAATTAGAAAGTACTACAAATCTTTATTGACTATTATTAATATATATATAACAGAAACACAATATGACCTCGCTTTTATGTTCTGGGAATTTTAATTATATCTCAATTTACATTAAGATACCTTTATTTTCAATTAATTATAATTAATGCTTTTATATTAACGAAATTTTGAATTTTCTTCCATCAACACTTTTATACACGGCAGATACAGAGAAAATACTTGCTATGATTTAATTAAAAAAAAAAGAAAGAAAGAAAATGTAAAATAAATAGATTTAGGAAATGAATTCCTTCAAGGCAGATTATATTCTTTATCGTCTTCTCTAGAACAAATAAACTCTACACCAAAACTGCAACCGAAGGAAGCTATTTTTTTTTTTTTTCAGAATGTACTAAGTATTAACCCATAAATTACTAACACTTAAATTGAAATACATTTTTTTTTTTACTCTTGAAGGTCACAAGTCACACAAATGGTTAAAAATTATTATTGATCCATCTTTCAGATTTTTAAATTTTTAAGTTAATACAGTTAGTAATTACATTTTAAATTATTTTAAAAATAATTATGAAAAAGTAATAAATAACTTTCAGCATATCAATCTTATAAACTTTATTAAATTTTAAATCCAACGTTTCGGCTAAATTCCTTCATTAGCCTTCCTCAGGGAAGAATGATGTTAAAAAACACATAAACATAGAAAATTTAAGTACATGATACCACAATTACAACTTCAAAACATTTAACAGATGATTACACAAATTGTAAAAATATACTATATACATTTTTAAAAATATGCTAAAACACTCAAAGGAACATGAAACATGATCACTACAAGACAAGGATAAAGAGCTACTAAAGCAAAGGTTAAAAATATCAAAATTGCGGAGTTGCCAGAACTAACTTAAAGCGGGGTAACCATAAATTAATTTAAGCCCAAGAAATGAAGCCAAATTGAGGGGGGGTTTACGGATAAGGAATCGTTACAAATTTCTGATTTTCTTTTAATAATTTCGAATGATTCATAAAGAAGTGCTTGGTTTCTATTGTCAGTATTGTAAATTATTTTGGCATTTTCAAAATCAGGGTCAATGGGATTAGTATTATAATTTCGTGAAAAAGCTGTGTTGGATCTATTATATTTTAAATCTGCAATATGCTCCTTCATTCTATCACAAAAAGTTCTATTAGTCATACCTATATAGTAGTTAGTTCTATTATCAACTTTATATGGGATTTCATAAACACCAGATTTTAATTTGGGGGGAGGAGGATCAAGTTTTTTAGAAATTAATGAATTTAATTTTAAAGGAGCTTTAGCAACCAAATTAACTTTTTTATGTTTAAATAATTTAGAAATTCCCTCATGAAGAGAGGGCAAATATTGAATTTTCTTAAACTTACTATTAGAAGATTTATTATCATTAGAAGATGAAGAAGGGGGAGGAGGGGACATAATTTTATAAATTAATTTATTTATAGTCTTGATTTTATAACCATAATTAATAGCCAAATTATAAATAAAATCGATTTCATGGTCTAAGGCCTCAAGGGTAGAACTATGACTAAAAGCACGTTTAATCAGAAATCTAAAATTAGCTATTTTATAGGAACAGGGTAAAGGATAATTGCTATGAAAAGTATATGGAATAATATTGGGCTTTCTATAAACAGAAGTTTCAACATATTGATTAAATCGTTTAATTTTAATATCCAAAAAGGTTAAAATATTATCGTTATTTTCAGTTTCTAAAGTATATTGAAGGTTAGGTTTTACGTTATTGATTATATCTAAAAAATCCTTAGGGGAACTAGATGGATCTTGCCAAATTATAAAAACATCATCTACAAATCTTTTCCACAATTTAATACAATGCATATTTTTTTGAACAAAATTATTCTCAAAATCTCTTAATTCAAACTCAGCTAAAAGTCCAGATATAGCTGAGCCCATAGGTGCTCCGTTAAGTTGTTTATAGATTTTATCGTTAAATTTAAAATAATTATTATATATTACCAATTTCAAGGCTTCTTTAATAGCAGTTTTTTCAGATTGAGAATATTCAGTAGATAAATTGAGTCTATTACTTATTATATGAAAAACACAGTCCAAATCTATTGAGGGAAACAAGTTCACAATATCTAAACTAGCAAGGGAATCATGCAGCTGTATATTCTGTTCAAATAGATCATCTAAAAATTTAGCCGGATCTGAAATTGAATAAGTAGATTCAGGAAGTAAGCTCTTTAGTACAGGAACTAAAGCTTTCTCAATAAAATATGTAGGGCTGGAATATTTCGCCACAATGGGTCTAACTGAAGGTATTTCTTTATGATCTTTATATTTACCAATTAGCTGAGGAGGAAAAGCAAAAAGATTTTCTTTAATGACTTTTTTCATATTATCGGGCCAATTATGCTTCTTAATTAAATTTTTAACTTTGTATTTCAAATTAGTAGTAGGATCTTTTTCAATCCGTACACAATCCATCTTTTCTATAGATTCCTTCATAAGATTAATATATTGAGTAGTTTCTAAAACAACAAATTTCTTGGTTTTATCAGATTCAACAATTATTATATCTGGATTATTTTTTAAGTTTTGAATAATTTTAAGAGTATTTTTATCAACTTTGTTAGATGTTTTTTGCTTATTAGAACGATATAATTTACCATAAATTAGAGATCTCAATTCATCACGTTGATTTTCATCAGTGCATAAAATAGCATCTTCCAGTTCGGATATATAACCTTGATAATTAATATTATATTGCGGAACAAACTTCGGGCCTCGTCCCAACAATTCATCTTCTTCTTGTGAAAATTTGTGTTTAGTTAAATTTAAATATGGATAATGAATCGTATCTTGGGTGTGATCAAATCCTTTTTGCTTGCGCTGCAGTATATTATATTTTCGATCTAAATTTTCTTGTTTTAACTCTTTAGTCCTTTGAATATTATATACCAATCTCCCCATTAAAATATCGAAGAATTCATTAGGGATTTGTTTGCTTAATTCCAAGTAGAGATAATAGGCTTCCGATTTGTTTTAAATCTTTAGTCCTTTGAATATTATATACCAATCTCCCCATTAAAATATCGAAGAATTCATTAGGGATTTGTTTGCTTAATTCCAAGTAGAGATAATAGGCTTCCGATTGTTTTAACTCTTTAGTCCTTTGAATATTATATACCAATCTCCCCATTAAAATATCGAAGAATTCATTAGGGATTTGTTTGCTTAATTCCAAGTAGAGATAATAGGCTTCCGATATTCCGTTGGTAAATTATTTTAAAAATAATTTACCAACCGTGTGACAGTGAAAATTTACGTTATTTTATAATTTAAAAAAGTTTTGCATGATTTTTAGAGGAATTAGTAATCTTCATTTAGTTTTCGGGTTTCGGGTCGGGTTCGGGTAAAATAAGTTGGATTTCGGGTCTGCTGCGGGTACGTAAAATTTCTCTATAGTGAGTTCGGGTCGGGTTTCGGGTTGATGTAAAATTCACCTGTCGGGTTAAACCCGACCCGTTCAGGACTCTAGTCGTATCCAACGAGGTAAACAAAATAAAATTGGCCATTTCTTTGAAGAGTTGTCAACAAAATAATCTATTAATCTGTTTTTTTCGACAATATTAAAAGAACTCTAGCTTCTTCTTCCTTTTTTTTTTAGGATATTTTTAATTTCAACAGGGTGCGCATTTCGACAATATTAGAAGAACTCTAGCTTCTTCTTCTTCTTCTTTTTTTTTTTTTTTTTTTCTTTTTTTAGGATATTTTTAATTTCAACAGGCTGCGCAATGTAAAAAATAAATTGCTTACACGTAGCATCGAATCTGCGATAAAAAAAACAGAATTTCTATTTAAAATTTCTGTGGTTTAACTCTTAAAAACTATAAACAATAGATTTAAATCCGAGCTCTCTATTTTACTTCTAACACTACGTAATTGTATATGTTAACTTTAACCTCTGTGTGACAGGCGGTTATATTGTATTTTCGTGTTCGTGTGTTTCAAGACACAATTTGTTAATTGCATTTTAAATCATGCTACCAGATATAAAATTTATTATTAATGCTCGGCAGTATAATAAAGATAAATATCTATACAGGATAGCAGCGGTTAAAATACGGAATTTTTCATTTTTTTCAAGGTTTCGTTTTTACCAGCGTTCGTTTTCTTCTTTAGGCACGACTACAACCACTGAAGCTTCACCTTATCATATTTTGCCTCCAGAATCATTCCCATTTTCTACATTTCAACTGAGTGGCCGAAATCGAAATAGCAATTATTACGTTTTCACATTGCAAAGGCTTAAGCAAAAAATCAGAAGAGGAACAAGCGGATACTCTGATTTACATAATGGGAGATAAAGCTGAAAATGTTTTTTCTATCACTCTATATATCGGATGCCGATAAAAAGAAACTTAAAATTTTAAGATAATTTCGGTAATCATTTTGTCATGAAAATAAACAATCTTTGAAAGAGCAGAATTTAACATTCGATGCAAAAAGAAGATGAATCAGTTAAGTATTTTACAACCAATTTGTAGTATGCACTTGCTGAAAAATTTTATTAAGGTAATCTCCATGAGGAATTCTTAGAGATCGTATTATTGTCGGTATTACCGGTCAACCTCTAAATGAAATGCTACAACTTTATTCTCAATTTACTCTGCAAACTGTTATCTACAAAGTCTGTGTCATCGTAATCAAGCAACCAACAGCAGTCCGTTTTAATAACTAATGCATCAATTAATGTTCTAATGTACAAAAGGAAATAGTCCAAATACCACAGAATTTAACTAAAATGAATAGTTCCATTTTCATGATTCTATATCAACTTCTAATGTAAAGAATTGTAAATGATGTCAAAAATTACTCCATGATAGAAAATTTTGTCCTGACAACCCATACAGCACAGAATGTTTCAGTTATGTTTCAAAAAGGTTACAATCTTTCAAAAACGTAACACGTTTTAGTATGCTCTTTGATACCTTTCTGAAACATTCGCCCTCTTTGATTTTCTATCTATTAAGTGATTGTAACGTTACTGTTACGTATCTGATTTTTTGTTACGATCGCGGACATTTCTACGTTTTTGAAACTAATCGGAAATCAATCTGAACGTTTTTAAACGTTTAGGAAATGTTTATAATGTTTCAATGTTATATGATTGTTACGTTTCTGGAACATTTTGTGCTGTTAGGGAAGGATTCTTTTTGCCAAAAGTATAAGAAAATGAGTACTGGCAAAAAGTCTATCAAGGTTCTGTGAAAGTATACGAAATTCATTGTGAAGCTGTACTCATAGGCTTAATGGCTGATAATCAGAACAGTGTTGAATGGGTATTTCCAATTAAAATATTACGGAAAACTATTCGATTTAAAACTTACAGTGGTGCTGATCACACTGTGATACCCCGTAATATTGCACGAAGGATTAGTGTAAAATGCCCATAATGAAAATACAAATAAGTTAAATTTTGACGCAGATAGAACACCATTAAAATTAATAGAAAAATATATTGAAAACATAGAATACAATGGCAAAACCTGTATAGAAGCAATCTATGTTATACAAGATCTTTAAACATGTGCTAGGCACACCAGGAATCAGAATCTTTGTACTAGATTCTAATATACACCTATGTTATTTGCAATGTAATTGCAGCTTTGGTCCTGTTCAAGAATTTCTGAAGTTATTTCAAGGTCTGAGACTGTTCAAGGAATATTACCACATTGAATTAATTGATAATGATAAGCCTTATGCTCGTACATCTTCACGCCGAATATCAATAACATTGTTAGTGAAAACAAGGATTAAATTACCAAATTAAAAATTTTATCAATCTTAATATTATGTAAATAGTATTAAGTAAACATAATTACTAGCGTAGATTTTTATATCTTGTCCTACAAAATAACGCTCCAGAAGTTTCACGATCTAATGAAGCGGACTGTGCATAATTTGTTGTATATCCTGCCAACAAACAAATATATCAAATCAATTTATTATATAGAATATGCTTTTTAATACAATTTTCATAGCGCAGGGGATACATGACATAAAAGGCCAGTTGGTATAAGGGGATAATTGGCACTCAGTTTCTATTTCCTGCCACACTGGAGGTAGATCGCTGTCATTTAACAATGAAAAGTGTATGTATACGTGCATCATTCACCGTAAATTCAGTCAGCTTGGATGCATCACCAAGGAAAAACCTCTGATTACATTAGTCGACAAATTTTTTTTTTTTTTTTTTTGGAGGGTAACAAAAATGAATTTTCAACTAATTTTGTAGTGCAGAATTCAAATATAATAGCGAAAAATCTGTAACACGTACAGATTTTTTGTTACGACTATTTAATCTGTACTGGAAGCAATAATCCCTGTCTAAAAAAGTACACTTAATACTGCTTAGTTAAATAAATCCTTGCCGAGTCATGTTCTTAGTTAGTCTAAGAAAATGATTCGATAAGGATTTATTTAACAAAATAGTATTAAATGTACTTTTTTAACATCGGAATTATTGGCTTGTGCTCGGATACTTTTGCTGTCGACAGTATTGTGAAAAAAAAAAAAAAATGAAATTTCCCATTTTCTGATATTTAAACAAAAAAATGGAACAAACATGGTTGTTGGGACTCTGATTTGCCAGGACTCTGGGTTGCCAGCAGGAAGGGTTACAACCTGTGATACTGTGAAAATGATAAAAATTCGTAAAAATCGCCATTTTCTGATACTCTAACAGAAAAATGTGACGTGGTGGGACTTTTTTGCTTGCAGATATTTAAATAAAAATTGGAATTAATAATAAAAATAATAATTTGACCGTTGTTACCTAACCACTGTTGACCAGTGTTATTGTTCAGAATGGAGAGTAAATGTTTTCATCGAATATTTATTTATTTATATTTTTATTTATTTATTTTTATTTATTTATTTTTATTTTTCTTTCTTTCTTTCTTTCTTTTTATTTGTTATAACTATAGATCAAATTGAGGAGATGCTGATAGTGGTTTACGAAATAGTGTTCTATAATTGCATGTATGCATAATAATTTTTTGTTTCTGATGTTTGGGATTCTGTGGTATCCATCTCGTTCTGAGTATTCTTGTGAGGCTGGCATAGTTATAAATGGGGCCAATTTCCATAACTATATGATATTGATGCCATAGCTTTACTTTCATTTGTGATATATTAAAGGCTAAAGAACCTCTCTATAATGAAGAGTTTTCACCCTCAGCCTCTAGCTAATGCAAGGGTTTTCATCTGACAGTTCCTACGAACCCCAAAGAACCTCAAAAAGATGCAAAAAGTCACATAAAACAATAACAACAACAAATCATTCATAAAATAAGGGTCTCCTGAACATCCTGAATACAAAATAAATGACTTTAGTTTGGTGAAATACAACCCCGACAGTGCCTTAGGACAACTGATGAAACCGATGGTTTCGAGATTCACATGCCCACCATCGTCATAAAAGAAAAAAAAATGGAGATGACCAGACGAGAATGGTTAATTTTTGTACGACCAAGTAAACTTATTCAAACATTGAACCCATCTCCTATAATCATTGTTGATTTCAAACATTGAGCTAATTGTACTGGAATCCTAAAGGTAGCTCTAATAATAAGCAAGATTTTTATTTATTTATTTATTTATTTATTTATTTATTTATTTATTTTTTATAAATCTGTTATTTGTTTGTATATTTTGTGAGGTTCAGACGTTAGAACGTCACCAAAGTTGTTTTAATTAAGCTGGATCCAGCAAAGTAGAAAGTGGGGACAGTTAAAATCACTTCGTCGCCAGTGACTCGGTGAAGGTTGAGGTCGGGGTAGTTTTGTGTCGCCAGGGTGCTGCATTAAAAGACTTAGATTTTGAATATTAGTTAAATTAGAAGTGATTTTTAAAAGAACGGATTGAAATGTAGTGAAAGGAGGGTGTAGGAAGAAGTATAAAAATAGAGATGGTTTTAGTAGATGGTGTGGATGTTAGAGGATAGTTTAGTGAATGTGATGAATCTTATTTTGATGAATATCGGGAAGTAGAGTCGTGGAGATTTAGTTGTGTGAAGTTAAGTAGTGATGAGTGTTGGTGTGCGCAACTACTAGCATTCGGAAAGGTCAAGTTGGGTCCGAAGGGAATCTTCTGACCCATAGTGAGGCCATAGTAGCGGAGTACGAGTGCGACCGTCTCTACACCTTTCGACTATCTGCTGGGGTGAGATATTTAAGATAATTAAATTGTTGATTTATATATTTTGATTTAGTAATACACTGACTGAGCTAAGTTATTACCAGGACGCCCTCCCATTAATCTGGTTCAAATAAGCTCTTATTGTTTGTTCAATTCAAGACTCTGGTTTTCTTAGTAATCTAAATAAGTATTTAAGTTAAGATGGAGTTTGCAGGAACGCAAACGCCACAGTGGCGCCCAACTCAGTTCGACATCCCCCCCCGCTCGGGTTTATTTTACTGGCTCAAACAATGTACTTAAATTTTTTGAAGATCTTGAACAGTATTTTGATATATGTAAAATTGACGAAGCTGATAAATTTAATTTATTAAAATACTCCTTAAAAGGAGATGCTAAAATCTCGTATGACACCATTGCCTCTAGAGCTCTAGGCCAAAATCCTACGTGTGAGGATTTGAAGCTCAAATTAAAAATTCATTCTCTTCTATTGTGGATAAAACCAAACTCCGTCAAGAACTTTATACGACAAAGATGTCGTTTTATGACAAACCTACCACATTTTTGTTACGTAAATTCGACATTATAAAGCAGCTGGATTTAGTTTTATCTTTTCCGCTGCAATGGAAATTATAACCCCGCTTTTGACTATTCCTATTCAAGATTACCTTGATCTGAAACCTGTCACCTCTTACGACAGCCTGTTTCAAACCTTAGCTAAATACCAAGAACGACACCCTCCAAGGGCGGAAAACACATTTAATCGCCAACGGGGTAATGGAAATATGCAAAATTTTAGACATGAAAATTTCACCCCCCTCAAAATTTCAACCGATATCAACATGACCGTCAATCGCCGCAACCAAGGCGGAATAACTTTCAAAATGCTCGGAATGATCGTTCTAATCAAAATCAGTCTCAAAACTTTTCTCGAGCTGATAGAAATAACAGAAATTTTCGTAACTCTCGTAATAACCAGAGGCGTCAGTTAAACGAGTAAGTGGCTCTTGTGAGGAGGGTCAACAGCCACTGAATAACACAACCACCTCCATATGTTTAGACACGATTTGTATCAGTCCGGTGGACCTTCCTAATTTAAATGCAGTAATTCATAATATTTTTATACCTACTTATTGGGACACTGGTGCTGAACGTTCCTTTCTAGCACATGAAACTTAAAAAAAGTATTTTGCCTTTAAAGCTTAAAAGCGGACAAATTTAAATGTTACAACGTCTCAAGGCCAGTCCTGCGTGAACAGAGGCGAAGTCCGCCTGAATGTTCAAATTCATAATTTAAGTGTTAATTGGCCTTTTTACGTCATTGACAATCTTCAGCATCCCTGCATTATAGGGTTAGATTTTATGAAAGCAAATAATGTTGAAATAAATTTTGCCAATAAATCTTTACATATTGATGATTCCAAGTCAAATTCTAAACCTGTCGAGCCGACAGAGTTAATTGTTAATTTAGAGGAAAGTGCCCTCACTCATACTGAAAAAATTGATTTTGTTAATTTTCTTAATCAGTTTAAACAGTTATTATCTGATACACCTGGCTTAACCCATGTTGTTTGCCATGAAATCGACACTGGAACTAATAAACCAGTCTTTAGTAAGCCTTATCGTTATGATCAAGCCAAACAAGATATTATAAATTGGCATATTGTCAAAATGTTGAAAAATGATATTATTATGCCTGTAACTTCTCCTTACGCATCTCCTGTTGTTTTATGTCGTAAGAAAAATGGTAAACCTATTACTGATCCTGAGGCATGGAGATTTGCAATAGATTATCGTAGGCTAAATTCTATTACACAATATCCTCAGTATCCCTTGCCTATAATTGATGATTTGTTAGCACATATCACAAAGACAAATTTTATGTCTACTCTCGATCTGACATCGGGTTACTTTCAAATTGCAATGAAACCCGCTGATATATCAAAAACAGCGTTTATAACTAAAAACGGCACGTTTGGTTTCAAACGAATGCCTTTCGGATGTTCAGGGGCTGTGGCGACATTCCAAAAAGCCATGAAAACTATACTTAAACCTGTTTTGAATAAATTTGTACATGTTTATCTCAATGATATAATAATCACGTCCTCATCTTACAATGAGCATTTAAATCATTTAAAAACTGTTTTTACTCTACTGCAAAATGCAGGATTAACTTTAAATTCTTCTAAGTGCCATTTTGCACGACAGGAAATTAAGTACCTAGGCGTCAAAATAACGCCTGCTGGTATTTCTGTAGATGATGAAAAAGTTCAGCCAGTTTTAAACATGCCCCCTCCTACTACTTCCAAACAAGTTTCGAGATTTCTAGGCATGTGTGCCTGGTATGGGAAATTTATACCTAATTTTGCTCACATATTCGAGCCCCTCTTTAAACTCAAAAGGAAAAGAGTTAAATTTCACTGGTCAAATGAAGCACAAGAAGCATTTGTTAAGTTAAAAACTGTACTTAGCGCTCCTCCTGTACTAGCTCATCCTAATTATAATATTAAATTTCAAGTAGCTACTGATGCTTCTCCGTACGGCATTGGTGCCGTTTTAAGCCAAGAAGGCCGCCCAATAGCATATGCGTCCCGTACGCTTAACGCTGCAGAAAGAAATTATCCAGTAACTGAAAGTGAATGTTCAGCAGTGCTTTGGGGACTGCAAAAATTTCGTTTATATTTTACGCAACTTCCAGTAACAGTTGTTACGGATCATGAGGCATTAACTCGGTTAACAACTGGAAAGAACCTCTCCCCTCGCATGATTCGATGAACTCTTAAGTTATCTAACTTTAATATAAACATCGAACACCGACCTGGTTCTGACAATATCGTAGCTGACGTTCTTTCACGTACTACTCAAACTCAAGAAAATAAGATTGAATCTAATTTTACAAATCAATCCCTTGCTTTAAATGAAAAGAATGATCAGTTAAATTCTACTGTTAAAGCCTCATATATTCATCATTCGCATTTAAAGGCTGAACCGGTTCAATCCGAAATATTAGCAGACGTGACTGAAACTCGTGTAAAGGAAATTGAAAGTGAACAAGTAAACCAATGTGCTTCTACAAATCTAGTAACTACCTTAAACAATAAATTCGTATCTGATCAGGAAAAAGTAGCTTTAGCGCTTATGCCAGCATCTGTGTTAAATTCGAGAGATCAATTAATCCAAGAACAAAAAAATGATCCCGAATTTGGATTAATCTATAAATATTTAGAAGATCCTGAGTCAGTTTCATTAATTGAATCAGCCATTGCCTTAAACTGGTCCCAATCTTTTTCTTTAATCGATGGCTTGCTTTTTTATTCAAAATTATTATCATCTTATGGCGAATTACGAGTTGTAATTCCCCACTCTCTTCGTCAAGCCATCCTATTTGAGTTTCATGACTCTCCAATTTCGGGGCACTTTGGCATTAGGAAA
The DNA here is from genome assembly GCA_963930645.1 of Salticus scenicus. NCBI lineage: Eukaryota > Metazoa > Arthropoda > Arachnida > Araneae > Salticidae > Salticus > Salticus scenicus. The sequence continues at coordinate 323,389,937 of OZ005652.1, read as the reverse complement.
ACTTATAAAAAGCTCAAAGGTGCCTGTTACTTTCCTAAAATGAGGAAGCTTGTTAATGAATATGTTTCGAGTTGTCGCTTGTGCCAGCAATATAATTATAAAAATGTAAAGCCGGTCGGTAAATTAATTCCTATTAAAGTTGATTTTCCAAATCAAATTCTAGGACTCGACTTAATCGGTCCTTACTCCCTCTCTAAACCAAATAGATTTCGTTATGTGTTAGTTATGGTGGATTATTTTAGTAAATGGGTTGAATTTGTGCCTTTACGTAAAGCTTCGGCACAAGCAGTGGCCACTGCCTTCTTTAATAATTATATTTCTCGTTACGGCGCCCCACTTCAAATTGTAACGGACCATTGTCCTCAATTTATAAGTAATGTTTTTAAGGCACTTTGCGATACACTCGAAATTAAACATGTCTTCACGGTTCCATATCGGCCGCAAGCTAATCAGGCCGAACGTGTTAATAGAACTTTAATTAATATGATTGCGACGTTCATTGGTCAAAATCATGAAAATTGGGATCAGTTTCTCTATCATTTTGGCTATGCGATTCGTACAGCGGTAAGTGATGCAACAGGAAAAACTCCCGCTGAATTGTTTTTGGGCAAAAGGATTCTGACGCCCTTTCAAAAACTGGTATTAGTACAGCAAAACGCATCTCAATTTATTACGCGAAATATTGAAGAATTGCTACCAGAAGTTCAGAGAAATTTGAGAAAAGCTCAAGAGCAATAAGCTGTATATTATAACCTTAAAAGTAGAATTTTAGAAGTAAAAGTGGGAGATAAAATGCTCCTAGAATCACATTTTCTTAGCTCAAAAAAAGATTCTAAAGTAGCTAAATTTGGGTCAAAATTCATTGGGCCTTTCTCTGTTTTAAACATAGAAAATAATAATTTGACAATTGATTTTAACGGCACCCCAACTACCATAAACGTTGATCAGATACGCATTTTTAAAGAGCGCACTCAATCATATGCTGAAACTCTGGATAGTGATGGCGTGCCGGGTTCAAACCCACCTGACGAACAGTCCGTCTTTACGTCTAACCTCACTTCCCAGCCGAGTGTTCCTGAGTCTTTTACGGCTGATAGACTACCTACTCCTACAACACCCGAACAATCTGTTCAGGGCACTTCCGCTGACCAATCTAGTGTTAGCAGACCTGTCGCACAAAAGCGAGCTCGTAGTGGGTCATCAAACTTTTCTAATGTGAAATTTCCTAGGCAATTTGTCGCAAACGCGACTATTCTTTTTCTAATAGCTCTTTTATACCGCATATTAAAAAGAAAAAAGCTTGGAACAAGTATTTAAAACGCCCACAAGCCCCCTCCTCAAAGTCTTCTGGAACACATCGCCCACAGAAGGTACTAGCAGTTCCAGATTCAGTGCACACCGACTCTTTCCGACCTAAGAGAAAGGCAAGGGTTCGAAAAATACCTCCACCCTCTTCATCAGCTAGCGGACGGCACATGGAGAAATTCCTAGCAGCCCCTGACTCAGTCGGCACAGACGAGTTCTCTTTACACCAGCAATTCAATACCCGGCTTCAAGCCAGACTCCGACAACATGCTCAGCCATATGAGTCACCTGCCGAACAAGCCTTTGTACAAGCCTTCTGGGATAGCCCTAGACTCCGGTCTGAAAGCCTGCAACCCTGTGGCTTAGCTGACGAGTACATCGAGCACATTCACCAAGACCTCTAACCTTCCTGAAGTTACAGCTGCAAATTCACATCAGGTGATACAGTTCTATATTTTTTTTCTATTACAAGTCCATTTCTGTCAGAGCTGTACAAAATGTTCGACATACTTTGAAGCCTTTTTGGGACTTTATATTTTAAGAACTCTTACGAAAGTTATGGACTTTCCCAAACTAAAAATACAAAATTTAATTTAGCCATGAACTTTCAAATCAAAATTCATGTTCTGCTTCAATGTCAACATTTTTGTTCTCTCCTAAATATCTATTTTATGTATGTATTAAGTTCTTTTACCTTGTAGCCATCACCTGCAGAAAGCTGGTAATATAAACTGTTTTTTTTTTACCCTTTGTAAATTTCCCTCCCTTTTTTCTTTTGTATTTTTATAAATGATGTATTTATAAACTGCATATTTGTATTTGTAAATTTTTTGAATATTTGTCTAAAAGTTTATCTGTATGTACTTTTAGAGGGGGAAAAAAATGTTTTTTTAGCTATAAGCATAAAAAGCGTGTTTAACCATATAACATTAAATAGACTAACTGCTAAATTTTTTCCGTTTATGCTTAAGCTCAGGAGGGAAAAATTTTTCTATTTCTAATTTGTGTACTATGTTAATAGAGACGAACATGTCTCCGTTTTTTCTAGAAGAGGATTTTAAATTCTCTCTTTGATGTTATTACTGTACAAAGCTTTTCTTTTACAGAATCTATCTGACGAAATTGTCTGATATTCCAAATTGCCATCTGCACCCTCAAACTCCTCCTATTGTTGATGTGCTGTGTCCAAACCCTTGGATCTTTTTTCGTTATCTGATGCTCACAGCCTGTGGATTCTGACGTCTGCTCTAGTAGGAAGAAAGTTCATCCTATTCTTGGTTTAGTCATCTCCCTTGAAGACGTAAAGCTCCAGATATCCGTCCAGCCAGTACACTCATATTAATAAAGACTGTCATATTTTATTTAAAAAACAAAGACAATTATTCTTGTGTTACGACAAATCTTAAATGTCGCATTTATCACAAGCGACTTACTATGTAAATCCAAGAAAGATCAAGTTTGATTTTATTTTTTTGCCTCCCTGGCATAACAAGGAGACGTGTATTAATCTTACTGTAAGCCTGGTTTTAGCTCAGTCAGAGTCCCGGAGTTCTCGGGGTAAAAGTACGCCTTTTATTTAAAATTTTAAATTAATTTTTTTTTGCGTCGCCGAGTTTTCGCTCAGGAATTTAACAATTTTTTTTTTTTAAGTTTTTCTCACCCGGTTAAAATTTAAGTGACGGCTGCACTCACACTTCAGAGATTTGAGATAGTTAGATATGGAATGAAGCTATTTAAGTTTACTCGTTCAAACCCGTTGGGGATTTTCCCGACTATTTTTTTTTCTTGGAGGGGGACTGTGAGGTTGAGACGTTAGAACGTCACCATAGTTGTTTTAATTAAGCTGGATCCAGCAAAGTAGAAAGTGGGGACAGTTAAAATCACTTCGTCGCCAGTGACTCGGTGAAGGTTGAGGTCGGGGTAGTTTTGTGTCGGCAGGGTGCTGCATTAAAAGACTTAGATTTTGAATATTAGTTAAATTATAAGTGATTTTTAAAAGAACGGATTGAAATGTATTGAAAGTAGGGTGTAGGAAGAAGTATAAAAATAGAGATGGTTTTAGTAGATGGTGTGGATGTTGGAGGATAGTATAGTGAATGTGATGATTCTTATTTTGGTGAATATTGGAAGTAGAGTCGAGGAGATTTAGTTGTGTGAAGTTAAGTAGTGATGAGTGTTGGTGTGCGCAACTACTAGCATTCGGAAAAGTCAAGTTGGGTCCAAAGGGAATCCTCTGACCCATAGTGAGGCCATAGTAGCGGAGTACGAGTGCGACCGTCTCTACACCTTTCGACTATCTGCTGGGGTGAGATATTTAAGATAATTAAATTGTTGATTTATATATTTTGATTTAGTAATACACTGACTGAGCTAAGTTATTACCAGGCCGCCCTCCCATTAATCTGGTTCAAATAAACTCTTATTGTTTGTTCAATTCAAGACTCTGGTTTTCTTAGTAATGTAAATAAGTATTTAAGTTAAGATGGAGTTTGCAGGAACGCAAACGCCACAATTTAAGCAGAAGTATTTGGCTAAATATTGTTAAAATAAGTTGTTTCGAAAAAATAAAAGGTTTTTAAAATTGCTCTGTTCTACCTAAGTATCCCTATCTTTATCACGTTATGCCAGTTCGCCCCAAGTGTATGCTATCTAGCGCTTACGGGTATGCCATTTAGCCCTGCACTCTGGGTATGTTGGCATAGTTCCAAATTGTTAAAAAAATTTGTCTTTTGGGTTTGATTAAACATTTATTTAATTGATGTGTCATACATGATTTTGCAGCCATAAGCTTTCCGATGAGAACATCAGAATTTCTCGAAATATTGCCCAAAAAATTAGAAAAATCAAAAACTAAAATCTATGCCAACTAGCTCCGATCTCCTCTATGTAATGCTGTTCATCCTGTAGGTAAATATATAAAAATTGTATATAATGTAAGAAAAATATAATAAACAACTTTTTCATTCTTTTTCACAATAAATTTTACTGTACTCTATGAATGTAAAAACAGTAATAAACTAGTATGCTCTGGCCACCACTTGACTTCCTTCTGTATTTTCCTGTACAAATTCACTAAGTAAAAATAATTTTTTAATAAAATAACTATTTTTTACAATTATTTTCCATGGTGAATGCACATGATTTCCATTCTAGCGAAGTAGCATAACACAAAATATCCAAAAGGTATTGACGAGCGCTTTTGAAAGATACCCATAATCAAAATTTGACCCCCTCGGGGTGGGAACGATCTTCCTACATTTACAAAAGTTTTTCCCAATTTACTATCACTATTACAAATAATTCTTTTTAATTTTATAATGATTTCTACAAAATAATTTTCTTTATGTTCACGTATGGGGAATTTTGTCTTATACCGCCATGTTAAAAAAATAGGAAATGCTGAATGACTAAGCCACCTATTGGACGATTTTTACCAAAAGGTGATAAACACTAATTTATGTCAAGATGCAACTACTTATAAAATTTTATGAAATTCTGTGCAGTAGTTCCAGAGATACAATTGTTACAAAATTTTGTCTCACGCACACACTCAGACAGATATTTTCTAGAAATGGTCAAATCGTGTTCCAACTCTAGAAACGTGTAAATCCATCAAAAACTCAAGACTGAATTTTTTTACGAATCCAATACTTTCTTTTATTGAACATGGAAGACAGTAAAAACAAATCTGGTAGAAAATTAAGACTGTCACATTAATATAAATTTAAGTATATATACTGTAACAATTGAAAAGACTGTGCAGATTTGACAGCCAAAAGTAATTTTATTTTTTTTCTAAATTTAATGAGTTTTTAAAAGTTCTAGAAATTTCGCGCTTCATAGAATTGATTCAGTGAGATAACTTATTAAATTTTTGTTCTTAATTCCAAGAAAATCCAAGTTATCTGAATCTGATGCATTATTCATTGAAGTCATTTCGGAAAAGAGTTCTTGCTATTTTTAATTTTCTTTCATCAAAAGAAATCCAAATGCTATGCTTGTTTTTTTTTTAAAAAAACAGAATTTATGTTATTTGGACGAAATTTACTTAAAAACCTTTTGATGTTTTAAATGGATTAACTTCACTTTTCCGTAATTGCCAACTTTTACACATTTTGGTTACCGGAAAATTATAAAACATATACAGGTGTACCATAAGTCTATAGACATTTTAAAAATTCATAAAAATTGAGGGAATTGATATTGCTCTGCTCGTGAAGATTTTATTTATATATTAATTAGGACTGAGGGCCTATTAGTCTCAATCTGGGATTTTTTGCGTTGTCGTTTTCGATAGTTGGACATTTGTCGAAATCATTTTTCGATAGTTGGACATTTATCGAAATCTAAATTTTATCTAAAATATAATTGAATAATTTGAAAGCGATGTTATAATTGGGAAGGAAAAATACTGATTGTCCTCCGTCCTAAACTAAATTCTGCTTTTGCCAGAATTTCTTCAAAATCTTTTTTTTTTTTATTATTATTATTATTGAAAGAAAATGAAAAGAAAATTAATAATAATCAGTGTCGTTACAAGCGATATCGAAAAAGTTTTTTTTATAATAATTTTGAATTAGGAAATAAAAAGTGCGCGTGAAATAATATGAAATAAAAATAAGTAAAAAAATTTAATGATTTAATGTTTTTGTTTTTCGGGGGCTGCTCATGCATATAAAAAATGTGTATTAAAACGAGTCGAAGAAGGAAGCTAAATAAGTATTGAGTTATGTAACGATAAATACGATGTATAATATGACCTATCGTCCAGGGTTAGTAGGCATTTTCGTTGAAAGAAATAGTTTGTTCGTTCGGTGCAACTTGCACATTAGTCCCGTGAGGTACAATTTTCACATTAGTCCCTTGAGGTACAACTTTCACTTTAGTCCCGTCAGGTACAACTTGCACATTAGTCCCCTTTAAATATTGTGACCAGTTTTTTTTTTTCTTTTTCTTTTTCAAAAAAATGCTGAGAAATTATTATTATTATTATTATTATTATTTTATTTTATTTTATTTTTATTTATTTATTTATTTATTATTATTATTATTATTATTATTATTATTATTATTATTTTGCAATCTACGTTCAAGACAAAAATGTGTGTTTCGAAATTAATTATTCAATAGTATTTTAAAATTAATTTAAAATTATTTTTTATTTATTTTTTTATTTTTTTTGGGGGGGGGGGAGGGGGAAGGGAGAAAAAAAAATATAGTTAAATTTTTCATCGACGACAGTTAGACGAATATTTAAATTGTTCGCACGGATGTGTAAGGAGAAATAGGTTAATAAAAGTTTTATAAATTGCACAACTTTGCGATTAAAACAGCTTATTTCATATTTTCCCTCCTACTTGCGCGTATATGAAGTTTTAAATGCGATGCTGACTTAGTGGAAAAAGCGTTATTGGTGATGATGGTTTCCCTCAGGTAAGAACCACCTACTAAAGCTGCAGTTAGCAGTTTTATATCTCGTTTGCAACTGTAATTTGTGGTGACGACAGACACATAGAATAGGATTTATATACCTGTAAACATTTAAATGCGAATAAATATAGTTTTTCATGAAAGTGTGTGATTAGGTCACGCACAGCGCCCTCTATCGACAAATCATCTAATTATTATTTTTTGTTATTCAATAAATAAATAAATAAATAAATAAATAAAATAAAATAAAATAAAAAACATTCACGAGAATAATTTTTTTGCAAACCGCGCGTTCGTTTCTGTTAATTCCTTCAGTTTTTATGACTTTTTAAAATGTCTACAGACTTATGGGACACCCTGTACATACATATCTCTGTAACAGTTTTCCCTGTTTAAATAAATTAAAAATCTTTATTTAAATTTTCAGTATCAATAAACATAGTTGCTAACTTCTACACTTTATAGTTACCAGAAATTTTTTTAAAGAATTCTTTGTATATTTTTGTCACAGTTTACTATGATTAGATAAAAATAAACATTTCTGTTACATTGTTCCGGTAGTGAAAAGCATGAATTTCCGCAAATATGCTAAGGAGTGTAAAAATTAGTAACTATGTAGTTTATTAAAACCCGAATAAACTACTACGTGTTTTGGTGTTTCTGACGTAGTAGTTTATTCGGGTTTAAATATTCCAACGAGAAGTCTCCTATTATTATTAACTATGTAGTTTATTTTTTCGTGTTGTTAATTTATCTTTTACATATGACTAAGGCCCTCAAATCTGTACAAATGTATCTAGCACAAAACGTTATAACTTATAAAATATAATATATAGTATGAATATACACGAAATTACTAATATAGAATAGTTATGTTTGTAGTTTTAAATAAATTATCAGAGCTTTTCAAACAAAAGCACTGAATTTAGATTTCCAGATTTGTCAAGTTCCTTAATTTATTCCGGAGACCACTTTGTTTCACACCATTTAACTTCTAGAATTATTGTAGCTAAATTTATTTTAGTTTATTTTAAAACTAGATTGAACTTTATTAGCTTACCTTAATGATCGCACGTTTTAAAAAACTTTCGCGACCACTGATGCAGATTCACGTCGTTTAAAAATCTATGACTCCTCCACTGGGCGTTTCTTTCGCGATTTGTGTGTTACTTATTTCTTAACCCGTTAGTAGTCGCTATAGACAGCGCCACCTATTACAAATTGCGCACTTTTTATTTAACTCACACCAATAATTTTAAGAAGTGATGTGATCGATGTTCTTTCTATTTTATTTGAGTTTTATGTATGTCAAATGCTACTTACTAAACTTTTTGGTGGCTATTGAATAAAAAAATGTCGCAACACTGAATGATGGGCGGCAAATCGACCAACTAGCGACTACTAACGGGTTAAGAATATACCCAGTATTCATATTTGTGCAATGAAATATAGTATGGATACAAAAACTTTGATTAGAAAAAGTATAATTATAGTGCATATCCATTTCTAATATGAATGTGAATACAGAAAATTTTGCTCAAAAAGGTTGTAACTTTGAGAATAACGCCCACGGGCGGACTTTACTGTCAAAAAGACAAAAGCATGCGGTCGCGAAAGTGTTAATATGCAATCTCACTGTATTGTATTGAATTATAGAGTAAGAAAAAGTCGTGTCAGTGGCGCATCAGATTTGTTGTTGTTGTTGTTGTTGTTGTTTTTGGTAATCTGTTGAAAAGAACAAAAAAATTAATCAATTACTTTTCTGAATGAGAAGGAAGGAATTGTTTTACAGTAGAACCTCGATTATCCGAGCCTCGATTAAACGAAACTCTCCGTTAACAGAAGTCGGTTTCTTCTTCACTTTTTTTTTTTTTTTTTTCACTTTCTACTATCATCCAAAATTTTTTCTTATCAAGCATGCATTTTTAAAGTTTTTTTTTTTTCCCCACATTCCTTTTGTATGCAAGCCGTCCTTTCCTTACTACGAGTGCAGATAAATATTTTGGAATTTCCTTTTTTAGAATTCCTTCTCGCAAGCTCAATTCTCGGTATGAGTGTATTCTTCCCCACTTTCAAACGCCCCTGTTCTAAACAAAAACACACGCCATTTCGAAATTTGGAAAGTCATACTGCCGAGTAGAGGTCTGCATGGGCCGAATTTTTCAATTTGCTCTCGGGCCGGGCCGGGCCTGGAGGAAATTTTAAGCCCAAGCCCGGCCCGGCCCGAATCTTTTTCTAAATTCCTCGTTAATGAACGAAAAAGGAAAATGATAAAATACTTTTTCAGCCATTTATTTTACATAATTTTGCAGTCTGGTATGTCACATAAAATTTTATTTTGTTAAAGGTGTCTGTAACTATAATTTAATTGTCTATCAGCTTGACTGTTCGCGATCTGATTTTCCGCAAATATTTTAAACATGTCTCGCAATTAATATATTTTATTTAAAGTAATATTAGATGGTTTCTAATTCAAATTAATATGCATGTTACTACCAGTATGCGTACATGTAACAAACAAAAGAAATTAGATACGTTACTGTATACGTTACTTTGTTTTCTATGGTCTGTAGTGTTTAGGTGGTATGAAAGCTATAAAAATCTTTCCGCTGTAACTTTTCCTCCTTCTTTTTCTTTTCTCCGGGGGCACTGGATAAAAGTAGCATCAATTTTAGCATGTGCAAAAGCATCTTTTCTATTGATTATGGTTGGATTAGCATTAAGGTTTTGTTTACCGGATCACACGAAAGATTCGGATACATTACGGTATATAACAGGAAGTGGTTGAAATTGTATTTTTAGTACTATTAACCATTTTAAATATCTTCCTATATTGTTTGAGGAATGCTAATATTTTCGATTTGACTTTCTGTCTGCCTTTGTGCCTTCTGTAAGTCTGTAATAATGAAATACCGTTTATATATAAATATCTCGTAAACATTCAGTAGTTTTGTTAAAGAACATTCTATTGCTTAGCTATATAAAACCTCTGCAAAACACATACTAAAAATCTTTTTCGTAGAAAGCATGTTTCTGTTTTGTAATTTGGCATATTTTTGAATTGGGCCGAGCTGGGTCGGACCTGATTTTATCGCTTTTGTCTGAGCCGGGCCTGGGCCGAATTTTTCGATTTCATACCGGGCCGGGTAAACAAACCTTTCCAACGGCCGTGCCGGGCCCGGGCCTGAAAATTTCGGCCCGTACCTCTAATGCCGAGTCCCAGAACAATCGAATGTTATTGCACTCTCTGATTGTAAGCAAATGCAAAGAACCTAACCTCTTTTGTCATCTCAAGAACAGAGAAATTTTCATTGCAGCAGAATTTGAAAAGGGGGAGGAGTCACCTTGTGTCACTTATCCTTTGTGGACAATTCTATTCTAGAAGATGATGATGATGGAGATGAGAATGATTCCGAAGTAAATAAGATCAGTAATAATGATGCTTTTGAGTGTTTCTCAAAAGGCCTTGTTTATTTGGAACAACAGGAACAGTGTGATTCCTCTGAACTCATGTTTTTAAGAAAACTTCGGGATAGAGCTGCACGGAAAAGGATGGCCAATTTACACCAGATCAAGTTTCCATTTAAACCATTGTAAGTTTTTGTTTCAGAAATAAATTTATTTTCATTTATAATTTTAATTTATTTAACAGTTAAAACAGTCATAATAACAGTTCAATGACGATACTACATATTAAACTAGATGATTATTGATGAATTCTGGATTATCCGAAAATTTCGATTATCCGAAGTAGGTTCGGTCCCAATTACTTGCGCAGTATTCATACCACTATCAATGTAAGAAAATTTTCTACTTCTTAAATCAACGATATTATAGGTAGTAAAATTTCTTAAACAGATTCCGGTATGAATTCTGCGCCGCGTGTTCCATCCCTGTACTTCATACAATCGAGGTTCTACTGTATTTCTAAAGTTCCTTTAAGCTCATGTAATAATTACACAACCTGTATATAAATCAGTTCCTTATAAACTGCTTAATAATTTTGATATTTTTGTAAACGTTTGTTTAAAGTATAATAATTAGAAACTATCAAAGAAGACAATTATTCAAATCTTAGTTTAATGTTATGTATCACTTCTCATTAACGCACCATAATGATGTTATTTCCAAACATCTAAATAGTTCCACTTATTCAGCTGCTTTAATTGAAATGGAAATTTGTAATTGTAATTAAGTTGCAGAGCATTATTTCACGGATGTCCACTCATAAGAGAATGAAATTCATTCTTAGTGTCAGCAAATGTTCCATAAAATTTAATTTACTGTGTTAACAAAGTACTTATTAAAGTATAATAAATTTTCCAGTAATGTCACTCGAGAAAATTTCCTGTGATATATTATAAATATACATTGTACTTCAAATGAAAATATAAAGTGCAAGTTTGTAAATGTAGAGGTGAAATTTAAATAATGTTATTTTAATGGAATTATTGCATTTTTCTTTGTAGAATTTTTATATCATTAATATAAACAATGAGGTCAACTCGGGGTTTTATATATGTCACATTTTGAAGAATTTTAAAGTATTGATGACTTCAAAATAATGTTAATCTTTATAAATAGATTCTAATTTTCATATTATAAAGCCTTTGATTGTACACGGGACACTTAAAGTAAGTATTTATTTTATTCAAGCTTTCAAACTTACTCTTAATTTATTACGTTTTACTCATTACTTGTAAATTCCGGTTTAGTAGGTAAATTTGAAACGCATTAAGATTAATTAATTTTAGCGAGAAAGAATGTCGCTCGCCAAATCGCTTTGTATCTTCATTTTTTCGAGTCGAATGTATGTTATATTCTGGAGCTTTTCTATTGGGATTCAAAACTACTAAATTTCACTTATATTATAAGTGATATAATGATATTAATTAAGTAAGTAATTTCCTCAGAATGTTTTTAGACTATTCCGTGCATGCGCTTTCTGAATACTTAATTTGTGAGTTATAAATATTTGATTGTGAAGCAAACTTACGTACATTTTAATTAATTCTTAATTACCTTGAGTGTTATTTTATCCACTGATTGTCGAAAAAGTGAAGAAAACTTTTATGCTAATTATCATACGAATAATATATGAGCCAAAGTTGTTAATGATTGTCAAATAATAATAAGGACAAAAGCACAAGGTTCGTTTGCTGAGATTGGCTGTATATGTTAAAGTGCATGATGGAATTTTATCGACAATGAAGCAATTCATGATTTTTCTTTCTTTTATAAACTGCTTATACTAGAGCACTCGGAAATTCATAGTTAAACCATTCAATTTTCTTTTATTCATAAAAATGTTTATTCATATATATATATAACATGTTTTTTTTTTTTTAAGGTTTTATTTAATTTTACTGACAAATAAAATTATTTTATGTATTATAAACTTAATGTGGAATGTATTCTGATACTATCTAAATCGATATCGAGTAACTATATTTTCTCTAATTAAACTAAACGATGCTTCATATCGACAATGAAACAATTCAAGCTTTTCCTTTCTTTTATAAACTGCCTATACTAGTAGAACACTCGGAAATTCATAGTTAAACCATTCAATTTTCTATTATTAATAAAATTGTTTATTCATATATATATATCATCTTTTTTTTAGGTTTTATTTAATTTTACTGACAAATAAAATTATTTTATGTGTTATAAACTTAATGTGGAATGTATTCTGATACTACCTAAATCGATATCGAGTAACTATATTTTCTCTAATTAAACTAAACGATGCTTCATCATTATAATAGTTATTTAAACAGTTCTCGCTTTGTAAACCATCTCCAAATTTAAATCCAACATGTTTAGAAAGTGAATTCTGATTTATGCATCACACTACACTGCTTAACATATCGTATGAATCCCTAACAAGCAATCATTTTATATGTTTATCAACATGTTTCAAATCATATCTCTTAATTATGGGATAAATCTATTCATACTGACGTTTCACATGAGATAGCACTACGCGGTTCTAATTGTAATTTATATTATATGAAAACATTTATCGTTGTCTTTAAAAAGCGTTATTTAAAAGGAAAATATTGATTTTTTGTGTCAGAAATAAAGCATATAAATTAAAAGAAAACCTTTATAGAAAAGGTAAAGGAAGAAAATCTACATTCTGTGGTCATCACAAAACTTTTTTATGCATTTTCATATAAGAATTCATTCAATGCAAATTATTTATTAAAACTAAGTGTATTTACCAAAAATATTTTAAATGATGAGTACAGATAACAAAGTGTAATCTAAATACCGAAAGCAAAGCCGTTTTGTACTATATATATATATATATATGAAAGCTGCCAACATTTTAAACTTTTAAATCAGAATTAACACCAGTATTTTTAAATGGAATATGCTATATATATATATATATATATATATATTCGACGATTAATATTACCGAAAACAGCTATAAAATTTTTCCGGTTTGAAGTCTCCCTTAAAAAACGGGAGACTTGGCACCTATGATATATATATATACAGTAAAGTCTCGTACAACGTGGTAGCAGAGATGACAAAAGAAAATAAAATAGTTTTATTTTTTAACACCACTAAATTTTTAGAGTGCCAATCTATTGGATCATATATTCGATTTGTTTTTATATAGAGCAGTTGCTTTGATATGAAATTAGTGGTGTTAAAAAATAAAATTGTATTATTCATGAGGCAAACTTGCACCCGCGTTGTACGAGACATTACTGCATATACATCTACGACATTATAAAAAGTGCATTTTTTTTTTTTTTTTTTTCAGAACTTTTCATTTAACAAAAGAAGAGAAAAAAAAAATCTTATTTTTTTCTAGAAATTATCAGATTTATAGTTCACAATACATTTTAAGGTATTCACGAGCTCGTTAGAAAGAAACTGATTTTGGAAATTTACACCACTCCGTCGCTGAAAATTCTCCCTCAGGGTGAATGAATAACAAATGATATCCAGGTTGACTATTTGTATTTAAAAAAGTTTTTTTTCTTACAAATATTGGTTAAAAATACCATCTTTTTTGGCATATAATGTGTACTTTCAATACAAAAAAAAAAAAAAAAAAAAAAAAAAAAAAAAAATGAGCTCCAAATTTACGGGTGTGCGTTATATAAATAAAAATGACAGATTTAAAAGTAAGGGAAAGATGAGCATAAAAATACTAGATTTCTATATAATTTCTAAATGCTGTTTATTTAAAATGGATGGCATACCTTATGACCTGAGATATTTTCATTATCGGATGACAGGAAAAGTTCTTCCTATTTGTATTCTGTAATATCTTCAGGCACATCATCGAAATCTGTGCCATCTTCCCCCATCAATGTCACTCTTATCCATAAATAAATAACACAAGTCTGGTAAACTATACTTTCCTATCCCTTTTTTTTTCACCCACTGCATTGGGTGTCTCTAATGTGTTTTAATACGCTCAATTCAGAAATGCTTATATTTTCTTTCTATTACCAAACGGTTTCTCACAAAGTAAGGACAAAAATCGGAAGAGTTCATTGAGAAGTAATAACAAATTCAAAACTATATATGTATAAAATATCTTTAAATAGGCTATTATTTACACATAATCTTTAAAAAGTGTTTCTTTACATCGAAGTTCCCTTTTAGCTTTTGCTCTTGTGCATGGCTAAAAAAGTGCTACGTTCTATGCGGTGAATGTAAATTAAAATTAAAAAATATAGCTTGTAATTACGGGTGCGCGTTATACGCTGGGAAATACAGTAATCCTCATTCGATACATTTATGCGAAATTGTGTTCTATGTTGCCTTATAAATATAGCGATAAAACGGTACTACAACGTCTCCTGTTAAGTGATATTCACCAAAATTTGATAACCACCATATTTTTGTATTTGATTATTGTACACGTACAACTAGTAAGACTAATGTTATTTAAATTTTATCGCATGAAATTACACAATAAAATATTTCATTTTTATTTGTGTCTTTATAGTATATATATATATATATATATATATAGAGAGAGAGAGAGAGAGAGAGATAGAGAGATAGAGAGATATAGTGAGATAGATAGATAGATAGATAGATGGAATTAAATGTTGGACATTTGTTATTTTAAAGATATGTAATGTACAGAATCCACTACCGAATGAAAGGAGCAATATTATTTATGTTCGATTAGTTACAAAAACGCCGTGCAATCCACCATTATAATGAAAAACTAATCAGAAACAAAATAACATGACTGACAGTCAGTAGCAAAATTATTGGAACACACTTCCACACTCTTTATATATGTATTATTTTTAGTTTGATCACTATTTTACGTCATCAACTTACACTTTTATAAACAGTAAAACACTAAGATCATGGCTCGACAAATAACTTACTTAACAAAACAATATTAATTGCCCACCTTTTTACCCTTTGCGGCGCACTTTCTTCATTGCGAGGACTTAGTTATTAAGTTCCAACTGCAAAAACTCATCCCGGAAATTTTTTAGCAAAGTTTTACTTTTTTAACATAGCATTTCTTTTATTTTTAACCCTTTCAGGGTTGGTGATGCCACTACAGCATCACCTAATTTTAATTTTCAACTGCAAAAACTCATCCCGGAATTTTTTTAGCAAAATTTTACTTTTATAACATAGCAGAAAAAATCGCCCATTTCTTTCATTTTTTAACCCTTTCAGGGGCGGTGATGCCACTACAGCATCACCTAATTTTAATTTTCAACTGCAAAAACTCATCCCGGAATTTTTTTTAGCAAAATTTTACTTTTATAACATAGCAGAAAAAATCGCCCATTTCTTTTATTTTTTAACCCTTTCAGGGGCGGTGATGCCACTACAGCATCACCTAATTTTAATTTTCAACTGCAAAAACTCATCCCGGAAATTTTTTAGCAAAATTTTCTTTTACAACATAGTAGAAAACGTCGTCAAATTCTTTTATTTTAATTTTGTTATTGAATTCCGGTGGCAGGGAAATTTAAATGATCCGCATTACACGTCATTTAAAAAAAGACAGAAAATGAATTAGAAATGAAAAAAAAAAAAAAAAAAAGCAAATAATCTAAAAAGAATATTAAATACAACTATTAGAACACTATAATTATATTGTAAGCATAATTTAAACACAAATGAAAAGAAAGAGAAAAAAAACGACTTTACTAATGATAAGAAAAATAACAAGAATTAATTTTCGATTACTTATTTATTATTACAACTTTACGTATCGGATTCGTAGTTCACACAAATGTAACATAATTCATCTTTAGCATACCTTACATGAGCTCATTTATTGTATATTAGGCATTGCACTGAACTTTCATGTGTATTCACCTATGCATAAAGATACGGAAACAGAATGCATTCATGCAAATTCACACGAATAACTCAGGTCTACGTCTAAAATTTTATTTGATAATTTTGGATAATCTTTTTATTTTATAGTGAGTTTATAGAAAGCAAAAAAATAAGATGGATTTTCTTTATCACATACAGATTTTTTGCTTTAACCCTCTGTCAGCCCTAACGCTCTAAAACACTCTAAACAGTTTTGCAAACTTTAGAGAAACTTTATTAAACTATCACCAATGATTTTAAAGAGCTATATTTGATATAAGTAATGGATGAATAACCTTCGAAGTGATTAGGCAACCGTTGCAGTTAAAATTTGGTGGTAGATATTGAATAAAAAAAGTCCCTAAATTTGGCAATACTGACCAGAGAAGTGAAATGAAATAGGACGGATAATACATTAGTCGCACGTTTTTTACCGTAATTTTTACAGGGAAAATTGGGTAGTTTCATTTGATGAGAATACAGATTTTTTTTGTATTTATTATTATACTGCAGAAAAAAGGCAGAGTGTCCTTAACAAATGTATTAAAGAAAAGTGTCTGATCATTAATCCAATCTAAATTTTATTTTCGATGACAAAATTCGTCCCAGAAACTCCCCCTCCCCCACCAAAAATAAATAAATAAATAAATAAAATAAATAAATAAATGAATGAATAAATAAAAAATAAATACTCCTTTGAGATCCTGATGAAAAGAAAAACTAATTCTTCATAAAAGAAAGTTTGAAGCTTCCGGTGACTTATGAAAATTAAATAATTATAATTGCCTCACATCTCAAAGAGTTAATTTGTAGTTGATACTGCAGGATGTCTACTAACACGTCTTTTTTTTGCGTGACTCTTCCATAAATATATAGGCCTAAGACCCTAGTGTAATCAATCGGCCTTAACCCCCACAACCAACTCAACACACAACTGCATTCAGGTTAATAAAGCATTCTTTTAATTTAAACCTACTATAAAAGTTACCATATAATTATTTTGGTAGAAGAATCACGGAAGAAATTGTGCGTTGACAAAAATCTGTATGTGATAGAGAAAAACTGGCTTCATTTTCGGTTTCAACACACCAAAAAACATAAAGATCAGCTAAAACTTTCAAATCAAATTTAGCCAACATTATTCTTGTGGACCGGTGTAATTATTCATTTAACAAAAAAATACAATTTTTTTTTCCATTTTTTTGTATTTTCATTTGCGTTTATTTCCAGGTATGGAACACGGGCGCAGAACTCATATTACTATCAATGAAACAAATTTTTCTACTTCTTAAATCAACGATATTATAGGTAGAGAAATTTCTTAAAGGAATACCGGTATGAGTTCCGCGTTAGCGTTCCATCCCTGTATTTGCCATTTTCTAAATTTTATCTCTTATTAAATTACACGGAGATCGTGTAATATGATCCTGTTTATGTGTTTAAATTTATAATGCCTGCATAATTTTTTGTGTTTTAATATATTTTATTTCTGAAGCAAAAAATTTCATTAAAGAAACCTTTTGTTAAAAATGATTAAATGTACGTACATATATGTGAAAAAATTGCGGACACAAATAACTGGTTGGTATTAGCGTAAAATACATTACTTTATTATCTTATACACGTAGAAAAACAAAGATCAGAGGAAGCGATTTAGAAAATGGCGAAAGCAATGAACTTAGAAAAAAATCACCCTATCTAATGACAAGTCAGAAGTTATGTCAAACAATACAAATCAAACCAAGACATTGTGGTACCGATTATGAGGTCATATATCAAAGTGTCTGGGTAAATATATGAAGCCCAATATTTTTGCACATTAACATCGTAATGGTTTATCTGAAATATCTGTATTTCTAGATAAATATAAAAGCTAAAAATTTCATTAAGGTAAACACATCAATTTGGAAAGTAAAATTTCCTATAATAAAAGTGTGTTTCTTGATTGAAAGAAAAGAAAATAGTTTAATAGAAAGTAAAGAAATACATTTCGTTCGACGAAGAAGAATATGTTTATTTTTATTTTCTTTAAGACGGATACATATATTTATTATAAATTATATATATTTATAATATATAATACGCATCAAGTTATTTAATTTGGAAAGTCAAATTTAAGCTGTAGTTGAACTCGGTTATAATGTATTCGGTTATATGGTCCACTTGGTTATAAATTTAAAAATATTTGTTTCGCTCAGTATCAGTGCTAGTACAACTTACTTATCACGTCAGGTATCTCTGCCTTAACGTCAAAAATATGCGCGCCTTTGATCAGTTTTTTTCCGTTTTGAGAAGAACACACAAAGTAAAACGACAATTTAAATTATTATTTTAAAATTTTTCGATTTCGGGTTTTTGATGGATTTACACGTTTTGAGAGCTGTAGAACACGATTTTACCGTTTTTAGAAAATGTCTGTCTGTCTGTCTGCCTGTGTGTGTGTGTGTGACAAAATTTTGTGGCAACTATATCTCTGGAACTACTGCACAGAATTTCATACAAATTGGTATGTAGTTGTACCTTGACATAAATTAGTGCCTATCAACTTTTGGTAAAAATCGTCTTACAGGTTGCGTTGCCATCCCGCTTTTTTTAAATTTTTAACAGGGTGATGTAGGGCAAAAATTTTCAAGATGGGTATCTTTCGAAAGGTCTCATCAGTACCTTTAAAACGAATGGTTGAACTATAAATCTGTGATAATTTAAAACAAAGTTATCGATTTTTTTTTACTTTTTACGAAAAAAAAAACTTAGAAAAAAAATCTTTTTTTTTTTTTTTTTTCTCTCTCCCCTTAATTTTATCAAACTCCCACGGTTTCCGTGTTCTGACAAACTTAAACTAATTTTTGCTTTTTTCCCCTAATTTTGTCAAAGTCCTACGGTTTCCGTGTGTTGACAAACTTTAACAAATTTTTACATTTTTCCCCCAATTTTGTCAAAGTCCCACGGTTTCCGTGTTTTGACAAACTTAGAATAATTTTCACATTTTACCCAAAATTTTGTCTAAGTCCCACTTTATTATTATTATTATTATTATTATTATTATTATTATTATTATTGTTACTGAGTGAATTTGCATAGGAAAATATAGAAGAAAGTCTCGTGGTGGCCACAACATACTAGTTTTTTACTTTGTGTTACATATTGGATTCAGGAAAAACTTTCAACTTCTGGTTTTTGGGGGATTTATGCGCTTTCAGATGTCCTGAACACGATTTGACTATTTTTAGAAAATGTTTGTCTATAAAATATGTATGTACAAAATATAATAATAGTTACAGAGTATTACAGAATTTGTTCAAAAAGATTGACATCAACTTGATGAGCATTGACTTCAACGCTGCTTGGATTTCCCAATTTTCTCAAAATTTCCTGGTATAAAGAACTTATATATAGAGTCTATTTTAGACACCTAATCCTTGGTTACAGTTTGATTCACTTTCTTTGTTCCATAGCTGGCATTCTCCGAAAAGTTGAGCTTATTGTTCAAAATTGGAAAATATTAGCTTGGACTTGGAAAAATGTTGAATAGAAAGTTAATATTCACAAAAGTTGTATACAAATATGAAGCAGGTATAAAAGGTTTTATAAAGTTTAATTTAATTGGTATCCTATAATTTAAAATTTTACAGGACAATTAAACACGTGTTGACTGAAGAAAAAAAATGCAGAATCTTATATTATTTAACAGAATATTTGTTAAGTGCTTCAATTGTAAAATAAATCTAGTAGCGTTCGTCCTTTTTGAAGAGCAATTTAATAACCAATAATTATTTCGCTATTAATCTATTTGCGGGAACTTTTTACACTTTTGACTTGGTTGAATACTATTTTAAGTCATGCGGTGTTGATTAAGCATATTTTGTCGCTTTTTTAAAAAACTTTTGTACATCAATGTTGCCAAGTTGTAAGAACTTTTGTATGCAGTAGCTACCACTAATATTTTAGGAAGATGTTTGGCATATATAATAGTCTATTAGATAAAGATACATTTAGACAATCATTGAAATTAAAAATTAGTAATGAATATAAGTCATTCTTGCCAACATCCTAATTAATATTCCGTAGTACCTTTAGCCTCTCCTTCTTTTTTCACGCCAGTAGTTTTTTTACTATATTCCTTCTTATTTAATCGCAATTGCATTTGGTGAATATTACTTTAAAAATTTACTGAAGTAAAAAAAAGGGCAGGACTAACGACGATACGGAATATTAATGAGGATAATGGCAAGTATACTGGTAGCACTCGCACGGGGGGGACTGAGTCATCCCAGCGTGGAGAATTTAGATGAATAGGATACCTGATTCTAAAAAATCGCCAATATGGCGTTTTCATATCGTGTTGGATATTGCAACCCTCTACTGCCTACGTTAGAAACCACCAGATTCGATGAACAAATGAGAATGCTAAATATGCTTGGGTTTGGGTTGGATAGGGTTGATTATTGTTGCACTAGAAATACATAGCGAACTATTGGAGAACTCTTTGGGACATACCCCTTAAGATACATACTTTTTGTATATTTACAAATAAATATGTATATATGGTTGAGGTTGAGCGGGTTTTACGCCGTGCTAGTGCTACGCTATGAATAATTGGCGACGGACTGGGACACACCGCTAAGGGCAGTCCGGAGACATACAGTAGGCAGCAAAATTATCGAAGCGTTAGCAATAATTCCTGTTTAAAAGATGTACACCTAATACTGTTTTGTTAAGCAAATATTTGTCGAGTTATGATCTTTATTATGTTTATGCTCTTTATTATGTTTATAAAAAGGTAAATTGATGATAAAAATTAGCGATGAAACTGAAAAAAAAAAAAAAAAAAAAAAAAAAGAATAAAATATGTAGATGTGTGCTTCTATAATTTTGCTGCTGACTGTATACATCAAAATTTTCATCCTGTACGGACTTGATAGATCATACCGGAGAATCATTTTAATTGATTATTCTTTCAGAACTTAACGTAAAATACTTTCCAATCCGACTACAACAAAGCCATAACTCCGATAAAACTTATAACTCTATTCAAAGTCGTAATTCCATTCGGAACTTTCTTCGCAATGCTCCAATTTCATTTAATACCTTGCTTTAATCAACAAAACGAACCAAACTAAGTGAAAACCTTCGTATACAGATTTCATATGGCTGACATGAATTTCAAAATTGACTTTTAATACTGTTTCTACAAATGTGGTGCATGTGCTAAATCTGTTTGACCCACGTACTGCCTCCCCCCCCCCCAAAAAAAAAAAAAAAAAAAAAAAAAAAAAAACTATGACGCAAATTGAGCAGAAGGAACAACACGAGAGTTTGCTATCTCTGGCAAATAAGCACAATATTGGCATGAGGTCCCTCCAACTGAATTACAACTATTCTATGGTTAGCGCACTCTTTCCATCGGGTAAATATCCCTTCCGTGGAGGATCAAAATTGCGATGGCATGTCTCCAGACCATCTCTAGGGGTTCATCCCAGACCGTTGCCAATTGCCCATTTGCGCATCACTTGTGCGACGTAAAACCCAACCAACCAACCATCGGGTGAAATTTAAGAGTCCCTACAAGTTGGCATCTTTGTTGCTTGAATATAATATCATTGGTGCCAACATTTTAATTTATTCCGAGTTTCTTTAGCCTCGCCATTATTTCTCACCAGTTTATTTATTAATAACTTTTTCCAATACAAAAGTACGATAAAATAAGAAAAAATTACTCTTAAAAAAAAAAAAAAACAGTTGCACTTCGGGAGTGCCGACAGAAGTGAAAACGTGAACAATTACGAGTGTATTTCTTGAATCGTCAGGAAATATTTTATTGTGTAGGAAATACTTTTAAAAGAAGTGTTTTTTATTCATTAATATAAACTACTACTACAAAAATTATATTACAATTTTATTTAATGCGCTAACTGCAATAAAGACAGTGTCCGGAGATGAGAGAAGTCGCGTAGAGCCGCACCAGATTGTAAAAACGTGAGAAAAATGGCGACTTTGGCCTTTATCACGGTTTTGTGAGGTCTAACTGGAATAGAGACAGTGGCCGGAGATGAGAGAAGTCGTGTAAAGCCGCACCAGATTGTAAAAACGTGAGAAAAATTGCGGCTTTGGCCTTTATCACGGTTTTGTGAGGTCTAACTGGAACGTTTCCGGCTGCAATCCTTAAGAGACAGTATCCGGAGATGAGAGAAGTCGTGTAGAGCCGCGCCAGATTGTAAAAACGTGAGAAAAATGGTGGCTTTGGCCTTTCTCACTGTTTTGTGAGGTCAAACTGCAATAGAGACAGTGTCCGGAGATGAGAGAAGTCGTGTAGAGCCACACCAGATTGTAAAAACGTGAGAAAAATGGAGTCTTTGGCCTTTATCACAGTTCTGTGAGGTCTAACTTCAACGTTTCCGGCTGCAATCTTTAAGAGACAGTGTCCGGAGATGAGAGAAGTCGTGTAGAGCCGCACCAGATTTTAAAAACGTGAGAAAAATGGCGGCTTTGGTCTTTCTCATGGTTCTGTGAAGTCTAACTGCAATGTTTCCGGCTGCAATCTTTAAGAGACAGTGTCCGGAGATGAGTGAAGTCGTGTAGAGCCGCACCAGATTATAAAAACGTGAAAAAAATGGCGGCTTTGGCCTTTCTCACGGTTTTGTGAGGTCTAACTGCAATAAAGAAAGTGTCCGGAGATGAGAGAAGTCGTGTAGAGCCGCACCAGATTGTAAAAACGTGAGAGAAATTGTGACTTTGGCCTTTCTTACGGTTTTGTGAGGTCTAACTGCAATAGAGACAATGCCCGGAGATCAGAGAAGTCGTGTAGAGCGAGCCGCACCAGGTTTTAAAAACGTGAGAAAATGGCAGTTTTGGGCTTTCTCACGGTTTTGTGAGGTCTAACTGCAATAGAGACAGTGCCCGGAGATGAGTGAAGTCGTGTAGAGCCGCACCAGATTTTAAAACAATATACAGTACATAATTATTAACACTTCACATTAGCAAGTTAATAGTATGATACATTATTTGTATCATACAAGGATGGAAAGCGTTTGCTAACGATGATGCGAATTCAATGATTTTTGTTCACCCAAAAGTTTTCACTTCAAATTTAAAGCGTCAGCTGACGATGACGGGAATTCAAAGATTTTTGTTCACCCAAAAGTGCTCAACGCGCCTAAAGAAGTTTTCACTTCAATAAGTGGTAGGATATAAAGGCGGAGCTAAAAAGACTCCGGAATAAATTAAAATGTTGGCATCTCTTAAATAATCTTATCTAAATGGATTAATTTTGTTCTTTAACTTATACCTCTGGGCTCACCGAAGCTGGGGAGCCATCCCCTCTGTCGAGGATAAAAATGGTGATGGCATGTCTGCGGACCGTCACCAATTACCCATTGCGCTGTATTAGTGCGACGTTAAATCCAGCCTATCTACCTATCTACCTACCTTTATTCTTTAATCACCTGAATTTTTAATATAAGACGTCTTTTCGAATATTCTAAAAATATTCTGTTAATTTATTTTCAAAACATATTCTTAATACATGACCTTAGTTATTTTCATATTACAAAATAATATAACATTAAAATTTAAAGCATTTAACTTTTTTTTTTTTTTTTTTTTGTCTACATCTGAAAATTTTCCTCAAAAAGAAAAAAAAATGGGAATTCATAATTATGCATACATTAAAGGTTTTTTAATTTTTGAAATTTACATAAAAACGTTAAAATATTACTATAAAAACAATAAGTCTTTGAGTTGAGGTTGAGTGAGTTTTACATCACAATAGGTAATAATACAACGCAATAGGTCCTAATTGAAAAAAGTTTGAAATGCACTTCTACAACTGGAACGGAGACATGCTATTACAATTTTTATCCTATAAGGAGGGATGGCTCCTCTGCTTCCGTAATCCTCATGGGTATTAATTTCGGAACATAGAGGATCTTCCGGTCATGGCGGATTTTTCTTGTACCAGAATCCATTAATATACCAGACGGCTTTGGACAGCTGGAATATAGAATACATAATCTTCCAATTACGACCACGGATTCCTACCGACAGGCTACCGTGGTCCGAAAAAAATAAGACTAATAAAAAATAAAATTAGTCTATATTAAACTTACAAACATTTTTACAATAATCTAAAACAAGATTATTAAGTTAAAGTGCCCAATATACCTCCCCCCCCCCCTCCCAAAGCAAAAGACAGATAATTCAGGAAAAAAAAAAAAAAAAGATTAAAGTTACTTAAATCCCTACTTATCAGTACCTGGAATGCCTATTATGTGAAAGAAAGTATCTGAGTACAGAAAAAAAAATAATAAATTAAAAAAAATAATAAATAAAAATTCAAAACAATACAAATTTTATTTTTAAAAAGTGTTCTAATTTCATTTCTTTCTTCTAGTTACTACTTACTTATATTTAATTTAAAAAAATATAATTGCAATAATAAAATAGCTGAAAAATTAATACTTTTTGCTTAAAAAAAAAAAAAAAAAAAAAAGATAGAAAAAAAAAAAAAAAAAAAAAAAAAAAAACCCGTAGAATTAAATAAATAAATAAATAAATAAAAATATGAGTGTTAATTCGTTCAAACAAAAGTCACCAGCGATTTCTTTTTTTATTATTAACGAAAACCACACATTTCATAGTAGCACAGCCTTTCAAGAAAATAATTTTTTTTGTCCCTTTTTTGCTTGTTTTGTATATACTATATATATATATATATATATATATATATATATATATAGTAATATATAAATGCAGAAATATATAAACAAATGAATGAAATTAAATGTAGAAATATATAAACAAATGAATGAAATTAAACCCCAAAAAACATTGAGATCTTCATCAGGGAGGCCCCTCAGTGTAGGGGTGAACGAGAAGTTTCTGAAAGGACAGTAGCTATAAGCTAATAACTATCCTTAGCCCCCAACTTAACACCCTCAGGAAAATTTGGTTTTGTCGTTCAGAGATAAAATTTTTGACTCCATTAAATTTAAAAAAGTTTTGAAAGCTTGTGAAAGTTTATTTCCTTTAAAAGACAGTTTTAGTATTAGGATTGCTAATAGCTATGATAAAAATTTAAAAAATCTAATTTGCAATTATAATCAGTATAGTAAATGTATTAGTTTAATTAAAGAAGATGAATGTTATTGCAATTCAAATAATTTAAAAGATTTTATTGATGCTTATTATGGTCATATTGTCTCAGGAAATTTAAATATAATTGAAGATGATCATTTAAAAAGTATTATGAATTTGGGATCAAGCTTTAGGTTGAATTATAATTATAGCAATAAAAAAATCATTGATTTTATAGAACAAGATTTAGACATTTTTATTTTAAAAATTTCCTATAAATATAGCTGGCCTTTTGAAGATTTTAGACAATGGAAATTTAAATTTTTGTACCTTTTTAAGAAACAATTGCTTTTCCTTAGAAATTACTATAGTAAATTTAACATTGATGAGTTTAAGTATAGTGCTGAACTTAAAAAAAGCATTGAAAATTTAAAAGATAAATTTATTATTGCTACAGTAATAGTAAAGATAAAGCTAATAGTAATTTTGCTATTATTTGGCAATTTTTTTTTTTTTTTTTTTAAATCTTCTGTTAAAGGAATATTCAAGTAATAGTTCTTTCAATAAGTTAACTGACCACCCCTCTATTATCAAAAATCGTATATTGGCCTTTGATAAAAAACTAAATTTAAGCAGAAATTGTTTTAATTTTCCATATCTATTCGTTACTGTAAAATTTCATAAAAATCCAGTTAAATTTCGTTTTGTCACCTGTGGTACTAATAGCTATAATGATAAAGCCGGTAAAATCTTGTTTAAATATTTAAATTCAGTTTTAAAAGTAATAAATTCTGCTAAAGATTGTAACATTATAAACAATAACCAGAAAGTTTTAGAATATTTCAAGAATAATTCAGAAAGCATCACTTCCGTAAATACCTATGATTTTGAAAATTTGTTTGGCAGTATTCCACATAACTTGGTAATAGAAGTTTTTGAAAGCATATATGATGAATTTGGCAGCTACTTAAATTGTGATAAAAATTACTGGACTAATCTTATCAGGTTTTGTATTTTTGAAAACGTTTTGTTTAACGGGAAAGATTACTTTTTACAGCGGAGGGGGATCCCAATGGGAACGAGTTTTTCGAGTGCTTTCGCAAATTTATTTTTATATTTTTTCGAAATTTTTTTATAAATATTACTTTCTTCAGATATATTGATGATTTAATTGTTTTTAACTGTAATTGTTTCGAAAATATCTCTAAAAAAATATATCCTAAAGAATTAATTTTAAACCGCACAGATACTGATAAAATTTCTTTCCTAGATTTAAATATAAAGACTAATGAAGATAAATGGCTCATTGGATTATATGATAAAAGAAAGGATTTTAATTTTAAAGTTAATAGTCTTACTAATTGGTTTTCAATTATCAGTGGAAAAGTTTTAAAAAATATTATGTTCGCACAGCTTAAAAGAATTCATACTATTTGCAATAATGAAGAAGATTTAAAATATGCTCTTGAAGACTTAAAATATACCTTGCAAATTAACTGTTACCCGTCACAATTTTTAACTGTGACTTTCCAAAGTTTTCCTATCTCGGTTTGTTCTACTTCCTCATTCAAGGGCGATATTGAAGTACCGACGAGTAGCCCCGTCGGCCGAAGATAGTTTGTGTTCCAGATGAAGGGTTGTATTTTTATTTCATTTTATACTTTCTTGTTTACCTTCAGTAATTCTCTTTTGTATTGTATATTTTTTTTAAATGAATTGATGTAATTTTGTAACTTTTACAATTTGATAATTTTATAAAATATTTTTAATATTTTTATACATTATATGTATGTTTGATTTCTCTTCAGTTATTGGTGGTTTTCTGTTTGGTGAGAAGTTGGGGGCTAAGGATATTTATTAGCTTATAGCTACTGTCCTTTCAGAAACTTCTCGTTCACCCCTACACTGAAGGGTCTCCCTGATGAAGATCTCAGTGTTTTTTGGAGTTTAATTTCATTCATTTGTTTATATATTTCTGCATTTATATATTACTACATCTAAGTTTTGTATTTCCTTTCGCTGCAATCTTGCGCATTGGTTTGTAATTCTCCTATTGGTTTTTCTAATCTGTAAAACTTATATATTAATAAATTTTCCTGTCAATTGTTTTATATATATATATATATATATAAATTAGAAAAAGTCTATACACAGCATGTCGGTTCCCACTGACCAAATGAGTACATAACATAGCTATGAAATCTGGCATACAATATTCAAGTACAATCCTTAATATAATTTCAGTTATAATCTGTTATTTCAACATGCATAATCAGAACTTACCTTAAAACGTCAGTATCATTGCTATTTTTATTTACTTACATTATTTATAGCACATGATAGGATTACAATTTGAAAGCATTGAAAAATACTCAGGGAAGGCGCAGAAATCGAACTCACTCTCTAACAAGCGAAGAAAATTAGCGAAATGGTGACGCAGATCACCAGGTTACTGAGCTAAGGAGGGCCCCGTCAATAAAATTGTTCCATAATGGTTATACCCCATGTTGGCCCCACATTTTTAATTACGAAATTATAAATAAAATTTAATGAGTTATGAAATTTACATTTAAAATCCCTAGTTAAGTTTATGTAAATATTCTAGTTCATTTGGAATTAAACGTTGCATCACCATACAGTGAATATTATTACGATTCTTTTTCTTTTACAATACCAGAAATATTTCATTAAATATATATTCCATTTTCGACACATTATATCTGAATGACGTATAAAAAATTCTTTGTTAATATATCAAAATTATAGCTGGCAACTTGATCTTTTTTTTTTTTTTTTCTACCTGAAATTTTTAATAATTTTTTAGCAGTTTTCTTCGATTAACCATGATAATGTTTTTTACAAAGAAATATTAGTGTTAGAAAACTGTACAAGATGGTACCCATGCAAAGAACTTATTGAAGAACATTTTAATGAAATAATGAAATGACTATTTATTCCAATTTAATTTAGAAGCTCTGCAAATCTTTACTTCTACCTTTATAGTTGAAATTAACATTATAATAAAGAAGCTAATCAATACGTTATACATGAAAGGTAGTAATTTAACTTTAGTGTACATCAAAAGTTCCTTTTAATTATTGTATATATATACTATACAATATGCAATAATAAATGCATTTATTTAAACTTGAAATGACTTATTGAAAGCTGATAATGACTTTGTGAATATAATTCCACAAAATATTTTATAATGGTTCAATCGTACCGACAAAAGATCCTTAATTATAAAGAATTAATTAACCAGTGAGCGAGTTTGAAAAGTCAATTAGTCTAGTGTATAACATGCCGACTATTTAATATAATTATGCAAACGTATTTTAATTGATGAAAGATTCTAGTTTTAAAATTGATATTAGTAAGTATTTCAGTTGACATAAAAGAATGAGTACATGATTTATCTACACGTCATGATTACGTTTAAAGTAGAATGCGAGATTATTCTTCATGATTTATTTTATAGCATTAATTAACTATTGACATATAATAAAAACCTTTCAAAATTATATCTAGTGACCATCAGATATTACCTGGTGTGACTAGTTGATGCTTTAAATCAGTGGATCGCAAAAAGTGTGCTAAGTCCCACAAGTGCAGAGAAGATTTTTGAACGCATTCTGCGGTATTTAAAAAAAAAAAAAATGTGTGTCCAGAAAAAAAAAAAAAAAATATATATATATATATATATATATATATATATATATATATATATATATATATAATGTATATATGATCATCTAGAAAGTTATGCGTTTTTTCAAAGTCAAGTTTATAAAATTTATCTAGTTATTTTTCTAATGCCGATAGGAACTTACTTTTAATGATGCACATAGCTGCCAACCTAATCCGGAGAATTATTAGTACTCGCTTCTTTTTCTACACCATTTAATTTTTATAGTAATTCTCTTTAAATGTATGTGCGATGAAATAAGAATAAAAGTGCTCTAAAAAAGGGCTGGTGTGAGAAAAAAGGCGGGTACTAGCAGTCTTCCGTATTATTCATTAAAATGTTGGCAGCTTTGGATGTAGATATAAACATTCTGGCTTTTTTTGCTTGCTCTACATAATTCTCGAACATCCTGTGAAAAATTTTCACTTCAGTTCAGTGCTAAGAACGGGGAAGTAAAGCGTTCATTTTCCCTATATTATTCTCTTTTATGTCAAAAAAGGTAAAAATGTCAGTCCGATTGCTCGTAATATTTGTGCAGTATATGCTATATCAGATGAGACAGGTCGGAGATGGTTTGAGAAATTTAAAAGTCAAAATCTCACCCCTGAAGTTGGTGTCTGCTTTAGACAAGCATCATCTAAAAAGGGGGAAAATCATAAAATAAGCTATTACTAAAATTCCATACTACACAGAGAGTTGCCAACATTTTAATTTATTTCGGAGCAATTTTAGCCCGCCTTTATTCCCTACCACTTTTTTTTTCTTTTTAAGATTAATTTTTTCTTATTTTATTGTAGTTATATATAGCAGAAAAATATTCTATAAATAAAGTGCTGCGAAATAAAGTCGGCGCTAAAAATACTCCGGAATAAATCAAAATGTGAAAAATTATGTACCCAGTCTTGCAGTAATCACGTAGACTAAATATTGCATAAAGTAAATTGCAAAAGTACAGTCGGAGAAAAAAAAAATCGCAGCACTCGCTGTAATTTCATTATTAATTGACGCAGAAAAATTTAATAGACACCATTCAACAGGAAATTAAATGCACTTTTTGAAACTGCTTTCGAATTTTGAATTAGAGGTTATCTACATATTGAAATGAGCGCTAACTTTGATTTTTTCAATAGCAACACCCAATATTGACTTCATATTCGAATTTCTGAAAGTCTGGCAGTGCGGAAAAGAATACTGTTTGTATACTTTATCTTTAGTATTTATAGAGTTATAATCAAAAATGTGTTAGGGGCTTATGTGTAAATGTAGAAAAATAAAATTAAGGTCCTATAAGAAACAGATAAAATTTTAATGTTAAACACAAGAAATCTTTAAGGAAAAAAAGAATTATTAAATTAATAAAAAGATTGAATTTTCCTGTTTCTTAATTATCCTGAATTCAGTTTCTTTGATTTGTATATACTTCAGTACATTTTTAAATAATTTTAGGTTTATTTAAATACATTACACTTGCGATTTGTCCAGACTGTACTCTTTGAAAAAAGTGCAATATTTTTCAAGTAAAAGTGTCTGTTATGGCTGTAGTGATCACCAATAAAGCTTGAATTTTCTTTCGTAGGTTTAACATAAAATATGAGATGAAATAATCTCTCTCTTTATATATATACAACGCATAAACTAAATCTTTTCGGATAAATTATTGTAAGGGTTTATGAAGTAAATATTAAACAATTTTAATCACAATTACCAGTTTTGGGTCAGTTGAACTCTTTGGAACTGTACGATTCGCTTTATAATTTCTATGAAAATATAATTTCTTAATTAACCCTTTCGCGACTGCTGACGTAGATTCACGTCATTTGAAAATCTGTAACTCTCTTAGTGGGCGTTTCTTTCGTAATTTGTGTGTTACATATTTCTTATGTGTGTACCCAGTGTTCATATTTTTGCAATAAAATATACTATGGATAGAAATATATTGATTATAAAGAATGTAATTATAATGTATATCCATTTGTAATATAACTGTGAATACAGACAATTTAATCTGAAATACTTTATTTTGAGAGAATAACGCCATTAGACGGATCTTACTGTCAAAATTACAAAATTCTGCTGTTGCAAAAAAGGTTAAAATATATTTATAAAAGTAAAAGTATATTTAAAAAATATATAAAGTTAAAATATATTATTAAAATTTTAAAGACTAAAATATCCTTAAAATAATAATCCTCCCCCCTACAAAATAAATAAATAAATAAAAATAATGCAATGTATGAAGCAAATGATTAAGCCTTTAACTTAAGAAACGATTTTTACAAGCCTGTCTTGCATTCCAATCCCATTCGTTTTTTTTTTTTTTTTTTTTTTTTTTTAATTGGCAATTTTTACAATTACCAATTTTTCTATTTAAAACAGTAAACCCCGCCTATTTAGTTTTTTTTTTCCTTCTAGTGTTCGCTTAAAAGATACAAAATTTATAACCTGTAATCGATGAAGTAAATACCACTTGTGCATATTTTTGTCGACAAAAAATAAGGGGTTTAACACGAATATTCAATGTCACAATTACTTTTCTGTATTGTTTTGTTTTGAAGAACGATGAAGGCTTCCTTACAAAACAGGAATTTTTGATGCTAACACTAATGTCTAAAAATCATCATTTTTATTTTATGCCTTTGCGTTTGACGTTGTTGTTATATAATTTGACCCGAAAATAAAAAATAAACGTATTTTGTTTAATTTTCCTTGTTATTTTAAGATTTGATTCGTTATCTCATGCAAAATTTTATAAGAGACGGCCCCTTAAACCACTCTAAAAGAAAGATTTATTTATATCTCGAAAACTAATAACTGGAATGAGCTGCAAATTTGCACACCCATATTTTTCAGCATTAGGATTCATTTTATGTAAAAATTAATATAGGTCATAATTCATAATTTTTACGAATATGAATTTATTAATATTTTTCAAAATTAAAAATATTTTTCAGAATCAAAAGTGATGATGGATTGTGTTTGGGTTTCTTTACTGTATCTCGTAAAAAAAGAATTATATCGATCAAGTTATTTTTTGTGAAGATATTAATAAATGTTTGAAATATGAATTTAACATTAGCACCTTCAAACATTGAACGCTTATAACTCTATGAAAAAATAAGTAAAATATACAACTAATATACTTTTTCGCGTTGTCGCGATCCCAGAAATTCAAATATAAAATAAAAATGGGGCATTAGTTAAATGGGGCAAAGTTGGTACGCGTTTTAATATGTAGACGAGCCCCAATTCAAAATTTCAGTTCATTTTCTGAAACTACTCACAATTCCCCGTCGAATGATACCTATTACATTTTTCTACATCTATTAGCAACGAAGTTACGTCGAATGCTGCGTTTTTTTTTTCCTTGACAGTACCAAAGCTTCCTAGATCTACTAGTAGATCTAGGAAGCTTTGACTGAACATTGAATTTGATGAATGTTGGGTATGTATTCCGATATGTTGCGCTGGTTCCCCATACTTTAACGCAATAGAATATGCTTGCACGGGTTTTGGCAACAAATTCTTTGCTAAATCATATGAAAAGAATCTTTTTTCAAATGACTAATCACTGGCAATGAAGGGATTTCTATACAATAATATTACAAGGGAAAAAATCATGGGGTGAAATGGTTAGTTCTGTACCAAATGAATTTCATCAAGTAATACTGAGATGGGAATAGCATCCTAAAAAAATAATGGTCTGCATATGGTGCGACTACAAAGAAAGTGTGAACCTTTGCTAACAAATAAAAATATAAAATCATAAATATACTGCATTAAAAGTGTAATTTTTAAAGCAAAAATAGAAAAAAAAAAATAAGTTTGATCTCGTCAATGGTCAAAGCGTTGTCTTCCAACATGCAAAAGCTTGGATCTCCATAGCAATGAATGCCAAGTAATGACATATTGAGTATTAGTGGGATGTTTTGTGACATCCACTATATTCGCCAGACCTGGTTCTTTCAAATTTTCATCGTTTCAAGTTACTTCAAAATTCTTCGAAAATCCAGAATTTTATTTAAAGACTATTAAACAGAACTTTTATAACTTCTTAACAATCGAGCTTTCTGACTTTTAAGAAAAAGAAATTTTTCTGTTACCAGAACTGTGGCAAAATGGCAAAGAAACAAAATTATACATATGTTATTTGATAAAAATTTTATTGTGTTTTTGTACTGTTTTATTGTTATTTAACCTTTAAAAAAAAAACAAAAATAAATAAAATAAAAAACTGCATAACTTTTCAGATGACCCAATAGTTACTTTATTATACCATTTTATTGTAAATATACCGCTTTTATTTTGTAAATGTATAATCATTATATTTATTAAAAGCAATTTTTCTTCCAAAAGCATACATTTAATCAAGCTGCATATTATATATTTAAAAAATTTTATAAGTGGATATTATATCAAAGTGTCTACTAACCCACATTTATTTATTTATTTATTTATTTATTTATTTAATCGTATGTGTATGTGTGACTCTCTCATCACTAAACTCATATAATAGTATTTTCCTTAATTAATCTTGAAAACACACTATAGAAGTTTACTATAAAAATATAGTGGTGAAGAATTACGGAAGAAATTGTATCGGTAGACAGTCTGTATATGCATAATATATTTGCTTTCAAATAAACACACACAAATAAAATACACTCATTTCTGAAAATTAAGCTGTATATTTAACAATAATTCTGTTCTGGGGGGGGGGGGGACAAATGTTAAGCATTTTTGTTTGCTTCTATAGCTAAAGAAGCAAAAATCGAACTGAAAAAGCAAAATCGCAGCTTATCCCCGGTAATTTAATGAAAATTATTTTCAGTGTCATAATTGTGCGGATTAGGATTTTCTATTCATATCACAATTTCATAATTAAGTATAAAGGGAGAAGAATTTTTGAGTGTATTGAAAAGGAAATAAGAGACTGCCTTCTAAATATTTAATTTAATTATTATGGCATGGTATTTTCAGTTATGCAAACATTTCTAATTTATTTCGGAGCATTGTTAAAACCTACTTTCTTTTTCGCAGCATTTTTTTTTTTTTTTTTTTTTTTTTAATTCTTTTTAGGGTATTTTTTTCCTATTTAGTCGTAACTACGCATTTTAGAAAATAAATCTACGAAAATTGGTGTAAAAAAGAAAGGTGGGTACTATACTAATGCTCCGGAATTATTTAGAAATACTTTCATATATGTATTATTCAGAAATTTGCATATAGCGTGGCACGCATTTGCCACTGAATGTTTCCTGACTCCAGAAAGTTTGAAAACTTCTGCTTTAAATCATTATTTTATTAAAGAAAATATACATTAATTATTCTGCAATGAGCTAAAAATATATATTTTAGCACTTTAACATATTCCCCGCGTCACAAAATGTGGAGTGTTGTATTTTTAAATCTTTCTGGGGAATTGTATCCTTCAAACAGATAGACGGAATTCATTGCGGTTATTATTATTATTATTATTATTATTATTATTATTATTATTGTAACAGTAATTTAATCGAGATTGTTCAGAGCCATGTATGTTGAAAATATGTCCAGATACTAATTATTTGATAATAAAAAGCAAATTTTATAAAAATCTAAAAATCTCAACGTATGAAGCATAATTGCCAACATTTTAATTTATTGCTACCTTCATAGTATACTACAATCCTGTGCAATTTCATCCGGATCTAAATTTTCCATGTTCTGACCTCTCCTTGTCAGACACAGTCTTCAAACTTCACGCAGAGTTGTCAATATTTTAATTTATTCTGGAGTATTTTTAGTCCCGCCTTTATTTCTTACCACACTTTTAAAAGAGTAATCTTTTCTTAGTTCATCGTAGATATATATTGGAAAATATTATTCTAAAAATAAAGTGATGCGAAATAAAAGCGGGACTGAAAATGCTCCAGCATAAATAAAAATATTGGCAACTCTGCGTGAAGTTTGAAGACTGTCTTACAAGGAGAGGTCACAACATGGAAAATTTAGATCCGGATGAAATTGCGCAGAATTGTAGTATACTGTGAAGGTAGCAACATATTAAAGCCGTAGCGTGCATTACCACACAATCTTGAGAAAAATGCCTTTAAAATTTCAGTAATTGCTTAAGTACAAATTATTTCGGTTAAGTTTTAACGCTCCAGTGGCGTAGTTGGTAGAATAAGCAGCTGCGGTTTGATAGTTATATTTTTTTACTTGAAATATTTGTAATTTTCTATAAGTGAAAAAATAAATGTTAGCTTCGTTTAATTATAAACTATGGTAAAAATAGAGGGAAACTTTTTTTAAATTATTTATTTATCAAAATATTTTATTTTATTTTTACTTTATTTTATAGTAATTAAAACAATATTTTTTTGTTGTTATTGTTAACTATGTATTTTTTGAATTCTCAAAAGTTCAATAATTATCGTTTATTAACTTTTGAAATTTTGAGTTTAATGATTCAGAGGATTAAAGTTTGCAATCATCAATGGAAAAAATAGACAAAAAATAAATATTAAAATAATTAAAAATAGATCAAAGTGTAAAATAGTAAGCAAGTGTACTTAAATCTTGCTTTCAGCCTTAGATTTCCGTGTTAATATTTTTTTTTTTTACGTAACCGCTTTTAGCTTATTAATATCAGAAGGCAACTAAAATTCGTTCACAGAGAGGTACAAAAACAAGCAATTGCCAAAGAAGAAAGTTCGTTGATTTAAAATCTACATTTAACCCTACAAGGCACCCAGTTCCATATGTGGAACACCGAACTTAATCGTTCCTATAGCTATAAAACTATTAATAGCGACATCTCTTGACATCTTGATAGAAGCTACTGACATTTAGCAATGTAGTAATACGAATCTTTACCTAAAGATGTCGTTCGTGTTTTTGTTATAGTGCACTCAGTGTGAAATTTGAATGAAAGTGATACGTTAGTCGTTTGTCTGAATTCAAAAATAAAAAAGGAATAGTTATTCAACAGATTTGACTCGAAATAAAAAAAATACTGTGTGTTATAACGAAGTGTATATTTTGCAGAGGTCTTTTTTTTTTTTTTTTTTTTTTTAAATATTACAACAGTAAACGTATTAGTAAATCATATTTTTATGTATGTTCCACATACGGTACGTTGAGCTAAAAAGTTGATTTTTCCGTAAAATATGGTTTTATTTTTATTTTTATAAGTTTTCCCTATCTTCTGATCACTAATTACAACCTATATATTTTTGTCGCGCACTAAAAAAAAATTGAGCCTTGTAGGGTTAAAGATGATGTCGTATATTTCGAAGACTTCTTTGCCCATAATAATTTAACACCATGGAAGCCCTGTACTATAACTTTTCAAGAAGCTTTATTGATAGGAAATGTAATTATGTAATTTGTATGAATGGAAATTATATCTCTAATACAGTTAAAATTATTATTGCTCTATAATATTTTTAATTTTATATAAATTTAAGAACAAATTTTAGCACTGTTTTAAATATAAAAAAAAGTAAAAGTAAATTAAAATGTTTAGATAAATAAATATACCTTTTTAAAAGTTCGTTTTATTGTTACTTTATTTTACAATTTAAAAAAAAGCTAAAATTTATTTTTTAAGTTATAGAAAATTAAAACTATTACAAACTAGTTAGTTTAGGGCTACTAAGACGCCCGTTGAAAAATGATTGTTTCATTTTATTCATTTCTCACTTCAAATAATTCATTTGCTGGCAAGCCCGTGCGACATTTTCGCACTTTATTTATTTATTCGTTACCGTTAAAATTTAAAATTATTATTGTTATTTTATAGACGTCATTTTTTGGATCATCACGACATCACATAGACGCAAATTTAATATTTTTTATTTTTTCACGTGAAAGCATATTTCATTTTATGTTTAAAAAAAAAAAAAAAAAAAAAAAAAAAAAAAAAATGGCAACAATTAAAAATTTAAATGTCTATTTTAAAGCTATGTCTATTCATATTTTAATTAATTAAAAAAAATCTAATCAAAAATTCGTTACAAATAAAGTACCAAATGAAAGGGGCGATTTTTCTGAATCTGTCGGATTAAACAGCTTATCGGTCGGACAATTATTTTTTTTTAAATTTAACTAAAGTATGAAAATTAGGTGTCAACTTGCGTTCACACACAGGCAGAGTTCAGGAAATCTCTTAGCCTTTTTAAGCGTGACAGAGTCAGTCAGTGATGAGCGTAACTATTATTGGTAATGGTAAAAAGCGTATCAAAATACATTATAGACACGCAACCATAGATATAGTAATATATATAGATCTATCATCCCCGTGTTATCGAGCAAAAATTTTTGATGCCGAAAAAATGTTTTGGAATCAGCCATTAGAATGTATTGGAAAAAAAAAAAAAAAAAAAAAAAAATTAAACCATATCTGGAGTTTTTCATTCACTTTTAGTAAATAAATTATTCATAAATTTTATTTACTAAATTATCCGTGTGTATTCCTGTGTGTAATTTACTCTGGGATAAAACAGCCATTAGAGTGACTTTTCCCGAAGAATCACTTTTTCCCTCGTGCTGACCAATCTATGTCTTATTACTATATCTATACACCCAACACAGGGAAAAAATAAAAATAAAAATTGAAAAGTGCGACTTTGCAAGGCTGTGTTATTACATTTATCATCTCCTTTATACTTTCTTCTGTATTTATAACAAGAAAATATTGGAATTGAGAAAATTTTCATCTCTTGGTTTTCAGTTTACATTTTTTGAGATGTCTTGAACACGATTTGACCATCATATGTAAATGAACCAAACTTACTATACGAGATGCATAAAATCAAATCTATGCTGATTTAATTTTTTCGTAATATTGGTTTACATGTTTATTTGGTATTACACATGATCTTCGATCTTTCAGATGGATATATCTCAGCATCTATTGGTTATAATTGAACAAAATTGCATATCTAGAAACTTTATTGGGAGAAACTATATGGATTAAATTTTAGTACATTTATCTGGTAAATTTCTTTGTTATACATAGAATAATATAGAAGAATGTTATGTAGTAGCTAAGGCATAACAGTTTAACTTTCTTTTCGTCTGTTAGTAAATGACATAAAAAATTCAATTAAGGTAAGACTATAATACCGCTTATTTTAAAAATAAAAACGATTAACATTTTATATAAAGAAAAATAATAGTTTAAAAATTAATATGAAGTATATGTTCATGACATAAATAAAGATTTTATAGAAACTTCTTTGTCAAATATTTAATATAACATTTTAAATATTTGACGATTATAACGACAGTCTTTAAAATTAATTACTAGCTATATACTTATTAATCAAACTTCACACAAATAAATAAATTTTCGACAGTGGAATTTAGGCCTTAAAACCTATCTACCTCGATAATTTCACATAGTTTAACAAAACTAGATTTACTTTCATCGGAAATAAAAATTAAACGATTAATTACATTTTTTGTTCATAAATAAGATAATATTATACGAGGTGACGTATGATAACATATATAGTTTAAAAAAGTGCAAAGCTAAAACTCGATAGATAAAAGCTGAGTAGTATATAAAACATATCTAGACCCACACACACATGCATATAGACATATCTCTCAACGGGCTCTTCTTCTTCTCTTTTTATTTTTTATTAGAAGCTTTTTATATGAAATTGACTTTGTCATCGTGTTACGCTAATAAACAAGGCGCCACCATTTTAAAGTAAATATAAGCTGTGCCGTTTGTCACTCCATGTCTTAGGTGATTAGAGCGCCACGTTAATAACGCGGTGGTCCAGAGTTCGATCCCCAAAGGTCCGGCTTGTCGATTTTTGCAGATAATTAGTAGAAAAGGTGTCAATTGATAAAAGAAAATTTTTTGTTCACTACACAGTATCCTAAAAATTTTTGAAGAGTATTTAATTTTTTTTTTTTTTTTTTTTTTTTTTTTTTTTTTAGATATTAGAAAACACAAAATATCTTAGATATCAAAAAACCACAAATTAAAAGTTTTAAGTAAAAAAATAATAATAATAATAATAATAAATAAATATTTTTAGAAGCTTTATATATATATATACAGAGAGAGAGAGAGAGATATTATATGACATTGGATTTGTCATCGCGTTCCACTTAAGAAAAAAAAAATGGTTAGAGTATCATGTTGACAACGCAAGAGTCATGTGTTCGATCTTCGCCGGGCTGAGGTGTTAATTTTTGCAAATAGTTAATAGAGAAGTTGTCAATTGATAAAAGAAAAAATTTCGTTATGTACACAGTATCCTAATAATTTTTGAAGAGTTTTTTAAACAGTTTTTTATGCAGTTACTATAAAGCACAAAATAAAAATTTGAGTGAAAATAAATAAATAAATACATTTTTTAGAAGCTTTTTATATGAAATTGTATTTCGTTATCACGTCTTCATGTCACGCTAATAAATAAGGCGCCTTCCTTTTAAAGTAAATACAAGCTGTTACGTTTGTCGCTCGTTGGCTGCGTTGATTAGAGTGTCTCGTTAATAACGCGATATTCGAGAGTTCGATCTCCGAAGGTCCGGCGTAATAATTTTTGCTGAGAGTTAGTAGAAAAGGTCTCAATTTATAAAAGAAAATTTTTCGTTGACTAAGAATTTTTAAACAGCTTTTTATCTGGTTACTAAAAAGCACAAAATAAAAATTTAAGTAAAAATAAATAAATAAATAAATTGTTTCAGGCATTTTTATTGGAAGCTTTTCATTGAAATTGGATTTTGCCATCACGTTTTCGTGTCACGCTAAAAAACAAGGCGATTCCACTTTAAAGAAAATGTAAGCATATTTTTGTGTCGCTCGTTGCCGCAGTTCATTAGAGCGTCATAGTGATAGAGCAATGGTGGCGGGTTCGGTCCAGGAACGCCGAGGTGTTGCTTTTCCGCCGGTAATTAATAGAAGAGATGTAATTTGTTAAAAGGAAAGCTTTCATGGTCTGCACAATATCCTAAGAAATTTTGAATAGTTTTTTTAAGAAACTTTTTTTAGTTGCTAAAAAGAACAAAAAAGAAATTTAAGTAAAAGAGAAAAAAAAAAAAAAAAAAAAAAAAAAAAGTAGAAATTGCTGGAAGCTTTTTATTGTGGAGCTCTAAACAGCATAAAATAAAATTTTATTCTTGCTCAGACATACTATAAAAACATAAACGTTTCAACAATAAGAAAATTTAAAATGTGTATATATATATTTATATAGATAGATAGATAGATATAGATATTTCAGATTTTTAAGCGCTTAAAATTTTTAAATATTAAAAATATTTTAAAAAGCATTCAAGAACAATATTTCTTTCGCATTTGTTAAATTTTTCTAGCATGTTCTATGGCTTTTCTTAACTGTTGTTTGACTTCTGCTTAGAGCATCATGCTGATAACGCGATGGTCGTGGGTTCGATTCTCGTAGGCTGATGTGCTATTTTTTCGGAGATAGTTAAAAGAAAAGATATCAGTGAATGAAAAAGAAAAATTTAGTTGTCTAAACAGTATCCTAAGAAATTTTGATTAGTTTTTAAGAAGGTATTTTTATAACTAAAAAGTTCAAAAGAAATATCTATATATATTTAAAAAAGAGTTACTGTCATTGGCGTCAAATTTTTTTGTCTGCGACAGCATCTTCTAGCGGAGGGCAGGGTCCTTCGCATCATGAGAGTTATAAATGTGTTCCGAATACTCCAAGGAAGACATTTCAGCTGCTTAAAAATTTCTATCATTTTAATTAAAGAAGTTATTAGCTAAAACGACCAGTTTATGAAGGTACTCTATTTGCCATTTTGAGGAAAGCTTCTCCCAGTGACGTTGTTCTTCTGTCATGAAGTCATTTTACACAGAAAAATTAAAAATGATCCATGGTTGTACGTAGGTAGGTAGGTAGGTTCGATTTAACGTCGCACCAGTACTGCACGATGGATAATTGGCGACGGTCTGGGACGCACCCCTAGAGATGTTCCGGTCACATGCCATCACAATTTTTATCCTTCCCAGAAGGGATCCCTCTCCCTCTCCCCCTTCCGCTTTGGTGATCCCCCGAGGTATAGTGTGGGTGAGAACATGGAGGACTTTGCGGTCACGACAGATTTTATGTGCACCAGTCACGATTAGTGTATACGACGGTCTTTGGCCGACTCAAGTATCGAATCAGCAGTCTTCCAATTACGTGCTCGGCGTTTTACACACCGCGGCCCGAAACCATGGATGTAAAAATGAAAGAAAATAAGCATCAACTTTTTTCTCTACTTTTAGAAAATTAATTTTCTTACACGGGAAAATTAAAATGCGATCCATGGTTGTAGGTAGGTAGATAATCAGGTAGGTTGTGTTTGACGTCACACCATTACTGTGCTATGGGTAATTGGCGACGGTATGGGACGCACCCCTACGGATGTGCGGAGACATGCTACCACAATTTTGGTCCTACCAGAAGGGGATGGTCCCCCGCTTCAGTGGCCCCCAGAGGTATAATTTTGATGGGAACTTGGAGGATATTGCGGCCACGACATATTTTACGTGCACCAGCCACCATTAGTGAACACGACGGTCTTTGGCCGGCTCGAGAACGGAACCCGCAATCTTCCAATTACGAAGGGGTACCGCGGTCCGGATCTAAGGTTGTAAAAAATAAATAAAAAGGGTCATATACTAAAACTGTAATGCAAAATGGTCTAGATATTATGAATTTCTTTCTATTAAAAATATGTATAAATATTATATATTTCAATTTGACATTGAATATGAGGATTTCCATAATAGTTTTCTGCTTTTGTCTTGTAATATGCACTATTAATATTCCTTATCAGTGAAAGAAAACAGCGAGTAGGCAGGAAGAGATCTGCATGTGTTAATATGTAAAGTGAGTCGGGGGGAGGCGAAGCCTCCCTCGGGGGTTGGTGAGCGAAGCGAGCAGGGGCCCCTAGTTTAAGTAAAAAAACATTTTTTTTTTTTTTTTTTTTTTTTTTAATTAGAAGCTTTTTATTGTGAAGCCCTAAAATGCATTAAATAAAAATTTATTGTGGCAAAGACATGCTATAAAGAAATAAAAGTGTTAACACTAAGGAAATTTTAGAGGAAAATATAGATAACTCACTTTTGCAAGAGATGAATATTTTTAAATATTCAAAATATTTTTAAAAACTTCCGAGACCTTTAAAATTTATGGCCTTACGAAATATTATACAAAAAACTAACAACTAAGAATATAATTTTCGAATATTTTTTTTTAAATATTTTGAATATTTAAAAATTTTCATCTCCTGCAAAAGTGAATAATCTCTATTTTTCTTTAAAATTTCATTAGCGTTAAAACTTTCATTTCTTTATAGAATGTCTTTGCCACAATAAATTTTCATTTTATACATTTTAGGGCTTCACAATAAAAAGCTTCTAATTTTAAAAAATGTTTTCTTTTTTTTTTTTTACTTAAATATTTATTTTAATCTTTTGGAAAACTAAACAAAAATGAAAAATCATGTGGTACGCATTTCTTTTTGATTTTTACAATAGAAAGTTCGTTGAATGTAATTTATAAAAATGTCTCTCCTAAAATACAATGCACTGACATTTTTATGGGTGTCTCTGTACACAAACCAGTTACACAGGACCTATTACTGCCATTTAAAATAGAGAACATTCCATAGTAAATTTGAATAACATATAATTTTTTTAAAAGTATTCCAAAATATTTACGGACGGTGGAGGCGGGCAGACGGACAGTCGGACAGATATATACACAAACTGAAATCATATGCATACTTAAAAAAATGTAAAAAAATATTAAATCGCTTAATGTAAATGAAAATGCAATTCCAGCAAATTTCCAATAAAAGCCCTCAACATAACTGAATATTTTTGTGTGGACCTATAAATCTTATGCTAATTATACTACATTCTGTAGAAAGTATTCTTTTGTGAATATAAATAACCTATTTCAAATTTATTAAGATTTGTTTAAAGTAAAGGTATTAAAATTTGCTTATAGAAATACCTCTTATAGAATGAATGCTTTGGAATACTTTAGGGTGTCCCTGTACATAAACCAGTGGTGGTATTTACTCCATTTTCTACAGCATCATCCGATAGTGAACTTTAATAACATATTTCAATTTCAATGAAATTTGTTTAAAATAACGGAACTAAAATATAGTTCATAAAAATACCTCTCATAGAACGCAATGCTTTGGAATACTTTTGGATGTCCCTGTACACAAGCCAGCAGAGGTATTCACTCCATTTTCAATAGGGAACATCCGATAGTCAACTTGAATATCATATATTTGTTTCAAGAAATTTCATAAATATTTACGCGAGTTAAAGCGCGGATAGACAGACAGAGAGACGGACAGACAGACAAACTGGAATCATTAAAACTTTTCAACTTTCTTGGAAAATGTTAAAAACATTTAGAAAGTGATAAAAACGATTATTATAAACGCAAATGGAATTCCAGTAAATTTCCAATAATATCCATTAACGTAATTGAATATTTTTATGCGGCCTTGTAAATCTAATGCTAATCATAGTGTATTCTACAGAAATCATTTTTTCTGCATATGAATAATATGATTTAATTTTATTTAGATTTGCGTAAAGTAAAATTCTTAAAATTTGGTTTATAGAAATACCTCTCGTAGAACGCAATGCTTTGAAATAATTTCGGGTGTCCCTGTATACAAACCGACGAGGGCATTTATTTCATTTTCAATGGGGGAACATCGGATAGTGGACATTAATAATATATTTCAATTTCATTAAGATTTGTGTAAAGTAACCGCATTAAAAAAAGGTTTATAAAAATACCTCTCCTAGAGCACAATGCTTTTGAATACTTTCGAGTATCCCTGTACACAAACCAGTAAATGTATTCACTTCATTTTCAATAGGGAATATGCGATAGTGAGCTTGAATATCATCTATCATTTTCAAGAAATTCTTTGAATATTTACGGGAGTTAGAGTGCATACAGATAGAGAGACGGACAGACAGACAAACAGAAGTCATTAACACTTTTCAACCTTGTTAGAAAGTGTTAAAAATGAACATTTTATTCTGACAGATTGACTATTCCAACAGGCTGTAAAAATTATTATTATTATTATTATTAT
Organism: Salticus scenicus; assembly: GCA_963930645.1. Taxonomy (NCBI): domain Eukaryota; kingdom Metazoa; phylum Arthropoda; class Arachnida; order Araneae; family Salticidae; genus Salticus; species Salticus scenicus. The sequence continues at coordinate 323,346,007 of OZ005652.1, read as the reverse complement.
TATTATTTTCTTTTTTACTTTTCTAATTTAAATCGCCACAAAGTCGAACGTAATACAACTGGGCATGTAAGCAAAGCCTGTTTATGCCCAACAACCATGTTGTGACGTTACGATTTCAGCGCCGTATTAGTGGAACTCTCTTCCTTTGGCAAATATACCAACCTGTTGATATCCAGTAAAAAACGTGACATCCAAACTTCTGCTTGTTGGCTCCTTCTACCCGACTGCAGTGTTGTTAGATTGCACGACTTCATTATTCAATAACCACCAAAAATCTTTAAAAGTGGTGTTTGATATACATAAAAGGCATATCGAATCGAAGAAACGTCGATTATGTATATGAAATATAACTTCTTAAAATTATTAATGGCAGTTGAATAAAAAAACCGCGCAATCTGACAACTCTGCCCGACTGTTGCATTAAACTATCCTTGCCAACCTTTTATTTTATTCCGGAGTCTTTTTAGCCCCGCCTTTATTTCATTCCATTTTTTAGGAGTATTTATTAAAACTTTTACCGTAGTTATATATTGGAAAGAATTATTCCACAAATAATATACATGTATATAATATATATGCATATATATATATAATATACAGCCAATTTCACAAAATATCTCTTTAATTTTTGCATGCAAATATATGCTTCCTTTTAACCATGACGTCATTTTTCCACAGATTGTTTGGAAAACACAAAACATTTCAAATCGAAAATTAGGTTTCGGGCACGATTAGAACTCTTGTAAAGATACACCTGTGCACAAAAATTGTGGAGCTAAACCACACCTTTCAGAGATAAAAAATATACAAACAAGCAGATTTTATTGCTAGTGTAGATTTATTTCAATTTATGCTAATCTATTTTGTGTTTGTGCCTAAACATAACAGTTAAGGCTTGTACAATTTTAATTTCATAAGTATATAGATAGATAGATAGATAAATAATAATAAAAAAAAAATAAGGATAAAAATAGTAGTTTTAAATTACAAATTAGTATTAATTATTTTTAATTAAATAGCTTTTTTTTTTTTTTTTTTTTTTTTTTTTACTTGAACTACATTCTGAACTAAAAAAATAAAAAATAATAATAATGAAGCAGTAATATTTTAATAATGAAATTCAAGATAATGATATTTTATTTGAAAATAATAATAATAATAATAAAAACTCGTATTATTATACTGTACTGAGAAATTTTTTAGAACTTGTATTGATTTGGAATTGAGCTTTGTTAACTTCAGAAAGAAAATACTAGATTTGAAGTATATGATAGTAAAATAAAATGCTTTTTGTTTTAGGCATGCAGTTGAAACTATATCGACAGAAATTCTAATTTTACTATTATTACAAATTTTGTTAGATTCTAGATAGTTAAAAAAAAATAAAAAAAAAAGAAAGAAAGAAAGAAAATGCAGTTCCGAATATATTTCCATCTTCATTTAACTTTCAAACTCAAATTCATATTATTTGCACAAAGTTTTATTGAAATAAAGATTGTTAGGGGAAGGAATTAATAGGTTTTACGCACGAGGCATAGTTAAACAAATTAATCCCTTTCGGTATCAAAATTACTTTTAAAGGTACTAGCAGAAAGATTATGTAGGTATTTTGTTAAAATGAATGGAGTTCCTATCTTTTGTTACAATAATCAAGGGATTATGTCTAATTAGCCTTAACTTATAGGATACAGTGCGCAAAATGTCAGCTTAGGGATTTTCTTAATGGTTTCCAAGCAAAAGAACTGACAATTGCGGCTCAGAGATAAGACGTTTTTAAATACTGCTTATGATTTCTGAACTGAGCTATTATTTTATTTCATTTTTAAATTTCATTTTTCTTCTTATTGATATTATTGATAGTCTGAGCACATTTATTAAGGATGTAAATTAAACATAGGAATACTGATGTTTATAAATCCTTTTATTTATTTATTTATTTTTTATTTTTTTATCTTATTTATATTTAAGGAGTTAAAAAAATGGAGAAATCATCAATGTTATTCTAAACAATGTGTAAATGATTATAAAAAGTTTAATATAGAAAGTGACCTTGTAGAAATTATTCAAATGTGTGTTGTTAGAAAATTATTCGTTTGATAACTGAAAATTACACTATTAATATTTTTAATATAAAGTTTGACATCAATACTTTTGCATAAAACTGTAGGATTCAAGAATTATGTTAATCAAATGTTGATTAACAAATAAACACATAAGTTAAAATTTCAATTATGTGATTTGATAATAACGAGCTTTAATAAAATGTTTAAATTAAAAAAAAATAATAATAATCTTATACACTACCTCTCCGTAAATGGCTAGACACTTTTGATTTCAGACGTTTTTTTCAAACATCTCAAAAAGTAGTAGACGAATAATTTTAAAATTTCACAAGTGTGAAGAACATGTTATATACCAGATACAATTCTATAAAAGGTTTGCCCCGAAAGTAAAAGTGAGACCAGTAAAAAATTAAAGAAAAATGAAAATATATTTTATCATCCTCCAAAACGTAATGCTTGTAAGGCGATATGGCTATAGCATGTGATTATGAATCTCTTTCTTAATATCTGTATAAATTTGTGTGAGTCTACCACATATATTTATGGATATATATTAATTTCTTTCAAAAAAAAAAAAAAATACTTTTTTAGTTTTAACAAGCATGGGAATAAACCCAGTGCAAAGCTATTTTCAAGAAAGTTGACATATAACATTAGACATATACTGCAATCAGAATGCAGAAATATTAAATACCTAATGAAATATGAGCCTTTTTACAAAATATTTTTTATTTATATATTTTTACAAAATATTCTTAAAATATTTTTTATATTTTTTTACAAAATATTATTTACTCAAGATTTAGCAAAATTTCATATGTATAATTTAATAGCTTAATGTATTAAGCTACTTATGTGAAAACCCCAAGCAAGTATCATGCAAATTCAAAAAATTGTACACGATAGAATTAACTGCTTTTACCCTCCCCCCTCCCCTTCACCCTCTCTCTTTAAAAAAAAGAAAAGAGCTAAATTATATGGGATTGTATTCACATTTTTATTCAGATTCAGTCAATAGTAATACAATGTTCGTTGGTTGTAAACAAATATTCAAAAATACTCCTTATCATTTTCCTCATTCTTGAGAACATAAATTCTAGCCTGTTAATGCCCCTGTATACGTGATAGCGTCATAAACATTTATACAGATTGTGGCGACTTCTTTTTCGCACCTGGTTCTTTTCTTCCTGTAAAGCATCTTGAGACACATTAAGACACTGATCACGCTTTGTTTACTTTTAAAGATTTTATTTTTACTTACGGCACAAACATAAAATACATAACGAACACATAAATTAACATCAAATAAAATATTTTAAAAACAACATATAGAATGGAACGTTAGTCCATCTTGATTCACATATGCACATACTGTTGACACACTTTCGTACCAAACTTTTCAGTTCTTGTTTTGGAGTACTCTCGAAATCAGAGGTGCGGCGTTCACACCTTCCCTCCAGTTTCACTTGAGGGAGAATGGCTTTCACAGTGAAACTACTAACAAAAATTTGTGGATAATTTATACAACTGTTCATGAAAGTCTAATTGTCCTTTTAAATTCTTAATTATTGTTTCATCTTTAAATAAATGTTCATGAAAGTCTAATTGTCCTTTTAAATTCTTAATTATTGTCTCATCTTTGACCTAATATGCGATGTTCCATCAAGAGCAATAACATTTATATTGCACTTAAAATTTAAATATTTTCTATGGTATAAAACAAGTAACATTTAAACACATAATAGAAATAATATATATATATATAATATATATGAATAAACATTTATCCTGACATGGGTTTTCTTATGCACTTTAAATAATCTTAATGAATTAATATACTTGAATATAAGAAACAAAATAAACACACACATATATATATATGTAATAACAAATACAATATTAAACTAACTTATGACTTTATTCATGAATGCGTGATAAAGCATCTGCAATAGTATTTCTGCTTCCTGGCTTATGAGCAATAGTCACTTGATAGCGAGATAGAGTCAATGCCCATCTTTGTAATCTGGCGTTCTTAGGAACTGTTTCTGTCAAATATTTTAAAGGGTTATGGTCCGTGTGTAAGATAGTAGTGGTTCCATAAGTCCACATTTCGAATTTACCTAATGCCCATATTACAGCATAAGCTTCCCTTTCAATAGTGCTCCACTTTGATTGAGCAGGGGTCAGTTTTTGGTTTGTGAAAGTTATAGGTTTCAGTTTATTCTGCTCATCTCTCTGCATTAGACAGGCTCCAATTCCGGTCACTGAAGCATCAGTATCGATTTCAAAAGGTTTCGACATATCAGGTGTATACAGAGATGTTATAGAGCACAAACAATTCTTTAACGAATTAAATACGCTTTCGGCTTCTTCTGACCATGGAAGGTCGTTTGGCACAGTTTTTCGAGTTAAGTCCGTTAAAGGTTTTGCTATATTGGCATACCGAAGCACATAGTCTCTGTAATAGTTAAATAATCCTAGGAGTGACTTCAATGTTTTCTTAGTTTTAGGGGCTTTCAAATCTTTAATAACTGATATCTTGTCCGGATCTGGGCCGTGCTCTCCTGAGCCTACGACATGTCCTAAATATTTTACTTTCGACATCGCAAAGCATTTCTTTAAATTTGCCGAAAAATTCAATTTTTTCAGAGTTTCTAAAATGGATTTAATATGATTAAGATGATCTTCCCAGTTTGAAGAAAATATGATAATATCATCAAGAAAACTTTCGGCGTAGTCACTATGAGGTCGTAATACTTGATTCATTATTCTTTGGAATGTTGCTGGTGCTCCAGATAACCCAAATGGCATCACCTTCCACTGATACTGACCCTTTGGAGATACAAAACTGGTTAATTCTCGGCTTTGCTCTGCTAAGGGTATTTCCCAATATCCCTTAAGGAAGTCTAAAGTTGTCAAGTAACGAGCTCCACCAGCTTTAAATCTAAGATTTTCTGAATTCTGCATAGGAAAAGGTGGAATTTTACTAACTGAGTTCAGCTCTCTGTAGTCCACGAAAAGTCGGACAGTTCCATCTTTCTTGGCTACACATACCAATGGATATGCTATTTCTGCTGAAGAGGGTTCTATCAGGTCTTTTTCCGATAATTCTGCTATCTGTTTTTCTATATTAGATCTTAACGTTTCTGGAACTTTATAAAGATGAGGTTGTTTCCTCTCTACTCCAGACTTTAACTGGATAACATGTGGAGGAACTTTGGCTTTGTTTAATTCCCCATTAAATATTGTTAGATATTCTTTAATCAAATTCAACAGCTGTTTATGTTGCTTTGCTGATATCGAATTTGATTTTATACCAGCTTTTAGTTCTTCATCCGTTACTTGCCGTGATTCTACGGGTGCATGTTGTATATCTCCAAACTCTTCATCTGTTTCGTAAATAATTCCTACAGCTCTGACAGGTTGAATATATTTACGCAATTTATTTTGATGAAGATGTCGAACACTTCCATCAGGTAGTTTGACATAAAAATAATGTGGAGACTTCTTTTCTACTATTTCTCCTGGTCCTTTCCATTTTGAACAAAGACGATTTGTTGAATCAGGGATTAACACTACAACTTCATCCCTAACAGAAAATTCGGTATCTTTTGACCGTAAATTATGATAATGTACATATTTCTGCTGCTGTTCTTGAGCTATGCTATTCGCATACTGTGCCGCGTCTTCTAAACGTTTCCGGAGTTTCAACAGGTAATTAGCTACAGATTCTCCAATCCCTTGAGGAAGTACGACTTCATCTTCCCAACTTGATTTGAGGATGGCTAGAGGTCCTACAGGTGGTCGCCCATGAACTAGTAGGAATGGAGCAACACCCGTTGTAGCGTTAGGCACTTCTCTGTATGCCCATAACAAGAATGGCAACTGTTTATCCCAGCCTCGACCTTGTGAATTAATTGCATGATGTAGCATGGATTTCATAGTTCCTATCCATCTTTCAACCAAACCATTCGATTGTGGATAACCTGGGGTGGAAAATTTAGGAACACATCCTAATCGTTTTAAAAACTCTTTTGTCAGCTGTGCGGCAAAATTTCTTCCGTTATCCATTGCAATTACTCGAGGAATTCCAGTTCGTACAAATATTTCTATAAACGCATCACAGGCTGCCTTTGCTGTTAAAGACTTTAGAGGTATTGCTTCCGGCCAACGACTATGCTGGTCCATAACGCACAGTACATACTGATGGCCACGTGATGACTTTGGCTCTGTTGGGCCTAAAATATCGGCATTAACCACTTGAAATGGGAGTTCTGGCCTTCCAACAGCTTCGATAGGTGTTCTATCGTTTACTTTTCCTTTCCTGCGCATTTGACAATCATGACACGAAGCACATAATTGTTTAACTTCTTTTGGCATTCCTTCCCACCAGAAAGACATTGCAATTCTGTCTCTGGTCTTCTTAGCTGCCAGATGTCCACCAGTAGGAGTTTCATGAGCTAATTTCAAAATGTCCTTTCTTCTGCTTGCCGGTACGACCAATTGAATATATTTCTGTCCGCCTACTTTACCCATATGATATAATAAACCTCTTTCAATCCAGTAACCATTTTTATGTTGCCTAGCTTCTTCGAAGCACTTTTTCAATGTAGGACAGGCTAACTGCTCATCCCTAAACACTTGTGCTTGTGGAACAGGGATATTTTCATTTCTTTCATCCTTACTATCGGTTTCGGTCAATGTCTGTTTAACTACTGAGTTATTAAAGACTTTGGTTTCTGGATGATGCGACTCGCTGTTGTTTAGCTTTGCCTTTCGAATCGTCTCGTGACTTTCTCCCTCCATACAGAACATACACTTTTCATTATCTTCTGTGAGTGGAGTACTAATTGCCTCATCCCCAAGATAATTGTCGTTTGATTTTTTCTCAGGTACACTGAACAAGGATTGTTCACCGACTTCATTTATTGTGATTACTTCAACCTCTTCTTCTGAAGAATAGTTTCCGGGAGACCTTCCCTCCACTTTGAACAAGGACGGTTCATTGTTTTCTTCCACTGGGGTGATATTAACCTCAACCCCTGAATTTCCAGGATTTCTTCCTCTCACATGGAACAAGGATTGTTCATCGACTTCTTTCTTCGGGATATTCACTTTATCCCCTAAAGAAATGTTTTCGGGAGACCTTCCCTCCACACTGAACAAGGATTGTTCATTAGCTTCTTTTACTGAAGTGATTCCTGTATTATCTCCCAAATAAGAACGCTTTTGTTCCTTCAACCATTCATATACCCTAGGAGTGATTAAAGCTTCCTCATGCAGCCCTTCTACTACTGCAGCATGCACTTGAACATATGGAATGATTTCTTCATCTGTATGAAGACTTAGCGGAACTGACACAAGTTGTGCTTCCACTGGATTACCTATAGCAGGTCTCAAAAGAATTTTCCCACTTCACTGTAAGTGTTCCTCAGGTACAACTGATTTTCGTAGTACGGTGATTTCTGCACCACTGTCCACGATGCCTTGAAATTTTTGGCTTCCGATTCCTAAATTCACTTTCAGAAGCTCGCCATCTTTCTCGTTGACTGAAAATTCCCACTCGAAACAAGCGCTATTTAGATTAACACTGACCTTATTAAGGCCCTTACTTTCTTGACTCTTTTTGTTTGTTTTCACGTTAGATGTACTTGCTGAATTCAATTTGGGGCAGGATTTTTTCATATGGCCTTCCTTTCCACACCAATAGCAGGAGAATTTCGGACGAATGTCTCTTTGTTCTTGCTGTGGCTTAGTAAAAACCCTTTTCTCATCTCTATTGTTATTTCCGAAATTCGCCCCTTTGGATGGAAGATTCCAATTTTCTTTATGAGAAATTTCTTTCGTTTTTTTATTGAAAGTCATTTTGACATTTTCATAATCATCTAATTTACTGGAAATAATATCAGATGACTTAAACAATGACCATTCATCGATGAAATTTTCTTTAATTTCTGGAGGTACTTTCCTTTTAATTTGATCTGTAATAATCAAATCATATAATTCTTCAAATGTGTTAACTTCTAATCCCCGAATCCATTCAGTAAAATAGTTTTTCAACTCGTAAGCAAAATCTCTCCATGTGATATCAGCTTTTTTAGTATGCTTAATGAAAAGTTGTCGAAATCTTTCAGGAGTAAGTTTATATCTCTTTAACAATAACTCTTTTACTTTTCCGTAATCATTCGTGATTTCTTCGTCTTCCCGAGCTATAACTTCCGCGATTTCGTATGGCAGTAGCCCAATGAGATGAGAAACCCAATCATCTCTTTTAATTTCGGCACGTTTTGCCTGCCGCCCAAAAAGAACTAAATACAGGCTAATTTCGCATTTTTTAGGATCAAATTTTTGTAAGATGTTATGTAATTTTACGCGCGTTTTCTCAGAAGTTTCATTTGTAATTCCTTTCTTCTCAAATTCTATTCTTGCATTTTCCAAACGCATTTTTTCCAATTCTATTTCTTCTCTTCTTATGCGTTCCTCCATCTCTTCTTTCCTCTTACGTTCCTCTATTTCTTCCCTTCTTATGCGTTCCTCCATCTCTTCTTTCCTCTTCCGTTCTTCAAGTACGTTCGCTAATGTTTCTTTAACAAATTCTTCATCGTAATTCTTTGAAGCCAAAATAGCATCTCTTAACTCATATAACTTTAAATGTTGAGCTCCCTCCACTCCAAGCTCAGTAGCAACTTCTTGCAAATCTCTTTTATTCCCTTTACCCAAAAATGCCATCTTCGGATGGATGAAATCAAATCAAGTTCAGATTTTCCGTGAATAAAATAAATTTTCTTATATTTATAATCACAAACCCTATTGTTTTCCCTCTATGAACGCCAGATTTGACATCTTAGTTTTTATCTTAAACAACATTTTCCCCCAAATTAAATGAAATAATCATTAAGTCGGAATGCATACATAAAAGGAGAAAAAGAAAAAAAATTATGTATCGAAATAACAAATTTAAAAAAAAATGTTTACACAATCAACTCTTTCATTAAATAAATCAGAATATACTTTATTACATAACCAGCTTTCAATAAATTAGAAATAATGTTGCTATAGCAACCTTTAATCAAACTTACTTTTAAACAGAAAAAAAAAACAATTTCCGATTCATTCCTCAAAGTAAAAAAAATAAACAAAACCGGACGTTCACAAGAATAATTCACTAGTTTTTTACTGAGATATTTCATTAATATTCCCATAATAATAAAGATAAATAAATATAAATCATTATCAACGTCTAACAAATAAACAATCATTCAATAAAACAGAACAAATAAATCAAAACAGAACTTTTTTTTTTTTTTTCACAATCTGCTTTAATGAAACATTTATTTATTCTAAATCACGTGATGAATAAAAAGAACACACAGAAATTAATAACAATGATCTTGAATAGCTTAAAAATATATTCTTTTCACCATTCTTTTTACTATTTTCCGGCTTTTTAAATACAAATAAACAAATATATTTCTATTTTTCATTTTTCAAATACTAGAATTATTATTATTTCAACATTACGAAATATTCAATTTTCATTTACCTATTCTTTACCTTCTTGGAATACAAAATCGGGACAAAATATCTAAATGCTTAATCCTAATTATTTAACATAAACTTGTACAAAATATGACTCTTGATGGAACATTAAAAAAAAAAACATACCCCTTTTTTTTCATCACTATCATGTATTTCATATATCCTGTCGACTGCGCCAATTGTGGCGACTTCTTTTTCGCACCTGGTTCTTTTCTTCCTGTAAAGCATCTTGAGACACATTAAGACACTGATCACGCTTTGTTTACTTTTAAAGATTTTACTTTTACTTACGGCACAAACATAAAATACATAACGAACACATAAATTAACATCAAATAAAGTATTTTAAAAACAACATATAGAATGGAACGTTAGTCCATCTTGATTGACATACGCACACACTGTTGCCACACTTTCGTACCAAACTTTTCAGTTCTTGTTTTGGAGTATTCTCGAAATCAGAGGTGCGGTGTTCACACAGATAATACGAAGGATCCTCATAATCACATGCTACAGCCAGACCGAATTTCAAGCATTGCTTTTTACAGGGTGATCCCAAACATGTTAATTTTTAGTTAAGTTTTTACTGGTTCCACATTTCTTTTCGCAGCAAAACTTTCGTTGAAATATATGAGGTATAACATGTTCTTTACTTTACTCTCCTCAGATATTAAGAGGATTTGTCTAATACTTTTTGAGATTTTTGAAAAAGTGTCTGAAATCGAAAGTGCCCTGTCATTTATGGAAAGGCAGTGTATGTATTACATAAGCATATAAATCCTAAAAGGAAAAATCAAATTTTTTCACTGTGAATGAATTCTGGTTGCTTTGCTGGAATATTAGAAACATACAATAAATTTAAATAAGTGAAATTGGCGACAAATATTTCACCAGTATTATCCATTAAGAAATATTATTATCTTTCTAAATAAATAGTTATTCCATTTTTCATTATTTGTTAATTCATAGCGATAGCAATTTTACGTTAAAGTTTTAATAAATGTAAAACTTACGGTTTGTTTTATTTCCGTTAAATTACTTTTTACATTGTTATACTGACATCGTTACATTTTTTTTTTTTTTTTTTTTTTTTTTATGCATAAACATTTGCCCTCTTCCTCTCGTTTTCCTGTTATAATGAAATTTCCCTAATGATCGGTGCAACCAAGCCTGAATCGATATATTATGGAAATAATAAAAGAAATCCAAAATAAGCACAAATCAAAAGAGGATAGGAAAACGTGTTGTTTGATGCATTTCCCCAATCTAAAAATTTATAAAATTCATAATTCTGAAAGTTTTATCGGGACTCCCCCCACTTCTTTCTTGTTACGACATTTTTACTCAAACTTAAATATAGATTTATCGAGAACAGGCTGACGATGGCAAACAGTTTGCACGTCGAAAATCATGTTAGATTATGCCCTTTCGAATAAACATCATTTAATTGATTTCTATTATTACACTTTTGAGATGGTTTTCTGGTTAGTAATGATAAATGATTGGGGTATTTCTAAACATACATTTCACTCACTTATTTTTCATTCTCTTCAACATATCAAAAAATACTCTTTTTTTACTCATTGACTAAGGCATTTTTGTTCTTTTTTCTGTATGCACTTGCACAATACAAACGTAAAAAGATCACACAGACTATCACAAGACTATCACAAGCATTGAAAATTTTGATACCGTACTTTTCTGGTCAAGGTGATATATATTGATGAAATTGGTATACCCGTCTAAGCGTTCCTAATTATTCATGGAATGTAACAGTTATGAGTCACTTATGCATCTTGTAAACTAACTTATAAAACAAGAATAAAATATACTTCTAATGGATGAGAAATTATTACATGATCTGTTTCGGTATCTCAGTTCAGTATCATCAAATCTTATGCAATGAGATATTCGTGAAAATTTCTTTTTTTGCAACAAATTTCTTGAAATTTTGACGCGAATGATTTTTACCATGTTTTTATTAACTTCTATTCTTGTTTGAGTATTTGTCCTTTACAAATCTTGCTATCTATTTTTAACTAACTTCCCTTCAAGCTAGACATTTGAAACTTTCACAGTAGTTCAGAACCCGGTGACAACATAATACTTCGAAGTCAGATTTTCAAATTTTCGAACAGTTTTCTTTTAATTAATTAAGATATGAAAATAATAAGCTCCTAATAGAAATAAAAATAGTCATTAAAATATTAGCTATAATTTAATTGCCGCATAAAAAAAAAAAAAAAAAAAAAAAAAAAAGATTTCAATTTCTTTCGACATAAAAATAAATACATTTAATTAAAGGTGAACCTAAAAAAAAAGAAAAACGTTAAATTATGCATCACGCGAAAATTGACTTCATTATCACTTTGAAGATTTTCTACACATTGATAAAGTGCTAATGTAGTTCATGATGCAAATATATGTTGTTCCGAAAGGATTAATATTTTACTTTTAAAACCAACTTTTTTTTTTTTTTTTTTTTTAATTTCCCGTAACTCTTTAACCAATCACATTAGAACGTCCATCTTTGGAATATCGATAACAAGGATTACCTCGCCAAAAGTCGCCGAATTTTGCGCCAAATCCATTACCTGCCTATAGGAGTTTTTTAATGCGTTTTAAAGGGGAGACTAAGCTATTTTAACGCGAAAAAGAGCTGCAAATGCAGAAAATTGTCATTTTATCAACTTACTAATCCTAAAAATGAATTTATACAAAAATAAATAGAATTATTTACAATTTCGTAACAATACGCATTGATAAAGTGCTGATGTAGTTAGTTCTATATCTATGATTCAACAGAAAATTTAAAAACATGGTTTATAAAAAGTTTTTTATCTTATAATTATTATTAGATAAACTGCCTATTGCTTCATGTGACTTGTAGATACTAGTATGAACAAGTAGACCCTTTACTACCTTTATTCTTTTTACTTTCGCTTACCCATAAGGTAGAGAAAGTATTGTTTTAGGGTCAAATTTTCGAAAGTGAGTTTTTGTTATTTTTAGTTGTTCTGAGGCCTCCTCAATACGAAAATCATGTTTTTAGCGAATGGTCTGTGTGTGTGTCTGTTTGTCTGTCTGTGTGTTTGTGTGAATGTTATCAGCATATCTCAAGAACAAATAGTAGCAGAAATTACAAACTCGGTATTCTAAATGTGTATCATATAGGGATACTACACTAAGCTTTTCGTCGAGATGAAGCCGATGGTTCGTGTACAGAGACACTTAAAAGTATTCAATTACGTATGTGGGGAAAATTTCAGAAAAGTAGAGTTTAACATCTATAGACTGCACTAAACCAAATAAAACGAATATATATTTTTTATATGCATAAAAACATGTCTCATGTAGAATAGGGTAGGTAAACCATTGACTGTTCGTTTACAGGGCTACACAAAGGAACTAGATAAAAGTACGGCAATCGTTGCAAATTAATGGAAGTATATTTCAGGCTGGGCCATGTGTGATTACTATAGGATTATATTTAGATTCACCATGTGGTCTGTATGGATGTGGATGTGCTTTACTAATAATATTTTACCATTTTCAGGAAAGCTGATCTGGAACTGAAATAAATTCCTCATAGAGATATGGTAAATAATGTATGTCTTAAACTAAATATTTATCGCTTGATTTTTGTATATTTACACGTTTTGAGGCTTCCTTATTACCGTAGTTAAGTTTTTAACGTTTGATCTTTGTCTTTGTCTCTTATAGTGACTTAAAAACGATTAATTTTAGGAGATCCAAATGTTGTATTTTGAAGTTAATATACGTTTGTTGCTGGAAAAGCTTGATAAGTTTCAAGGAATGTTGCATGTGAAAATTATCTGTATAATTTTAAGTAAACTTTTAATTTTAGTAACAGAATTAAATTCTACGGGGGGTTGAGGGGGCGGCAGCCCCGCTCACGCAGAACTAATTATCATATAAAACTCTTCCGAAGACTAATTTGAATTGTTTAACATAGTTTTACATAACAGTACTCGTTCTCTTACCTCTTAATCTCCAACCTGTATTTATAGTATTAAATTTCAGGGCAAGAGAAGGTCGTGTGAGTGATATACCACATTATTTTGACTATTTTACTTCATTTTGCATAAAATTTAGTTTTCTAAATTTTAAAATGCGAAAAGTGTAGTATATACATTTCTCATTCAATAACTTACAGGGCCAATTGCTTTCGACGTCATTTTAACGTTGGATTTCTTTATGAGTAAAATGTAGTACCGTACTTAATGTCTATTTTTCGATGTATATATATATATATTAAAAAAAATTTTAAAAAAATGCTGAAAAATATCTTTAACTTGTATTGAATTGAAATAAAACAATTCCATTTTCATAGAAGAGAATATTGAATGTTGTATTTTCAAAATTTGGCATATTTTATAACATAAATTACACATATTTTCATCTTTGGTGATAAGAGAAAGTGGTGTAAACATTTAATTGTTTGTAAGTATTTTAGTATTAATTTACGAATAATCAACTTAAATGTAATTGTTTAGTATTTAAAATTATTTAAAATTACGATGTAAATTTTCTTATGAATTTTCTATTTTTATCTTATTTCTTTCAAAATGTTGTTGGGGTCACCTGTGACCCCCATCAGAAATCAGTGGGACAAATTGAAATTAAACTAAAATACTTTAATAAACCGGTGTTCCAGATTAATATTATAAAGAGTATGACTAAGTTAACAATGTTAACTATTTTCAGGATTTTTGGTAAAGTACTGTAGGTATAGCAATGCGTTAAACATGCATTGGGGTCAAAATTGACCCCATAGTCGTAGAAAAGTTGAAGAACTAGAGTACGATAAATGTTTAAACATTAAAACTTTTCCAAGCTCCATAAAATAAATACAAGCACTATCGGTTTCAAAACACCACGAGACGAAAGGTCATGTTCTTCCCAAACCGGTAGTGCTTGTAGTTATTTTATGGTATTTGAAGAAGTTTTAAAGCTTAAATATTCTTTAACTGTCTCTGAAAATTCCGCATAATATCACTATATAAATAATTTATTATAATTTTTGCATGAACTTTAGTATTATTTACAACAATATTTCAAATGTGGTTGTATACATTTATTAAATTTGCATAATAAGAAAAGGAATAACATAAAAGTGATTAGGGGAAGAGGGAGAAAGGAAATACTGTTGCTGATTAATTTAAATAAAATATGTTTTGTAAACAAACATTATAATTTAAAAATTCCTGCTGATTGAAAAAAAAATATATAGATCTTTTAGTGAAATAGAAGCAGTCTTATTTTAATAATTTAAAAGACTTTTTATTATCAAGGTAATGGATACATTATTAAAATTAACTACTTTTGACTTTCAAACCTTTTATCAGAAATACATTTCAATAAACACGGAATTCTCAAAAAACTCTTTTTAATATCATTGGAAAAATATTTCATTTATTTGAGCAAAAGAAAATGTCACAAGAAGAAAGAAAAGATGCGATTTATAAATAAACAAACATTTTGATCGTGTTGGGAAATTCCCTTTTGTATTCCTTATAATCTTCAGGATTTATCAGTTAAGGTGTTTTTGACATTTACCTGAACAGTTAAAAATTGACTGCTTTATATGTTATTAATAAATCTCATATTTTTTTTATGATTTTTTTTATATTGTCTCTTATCCATATGTCGTACAGAAAGAGTTGATTTTTGGTTAAAATTTCAGAACTTAATTTTTGTATGATAGTTAGTTCTGTGTGAGGGGTTAATTAATCCGTTTCATTAATGCACCTACATTTATGTTGAATTTAATTCGGTTATTAAAAAATAATTCTCTTTTTAAAAAATAATTTATTAAAATTATTATTTAAAACAATTATCTTTTATGATAACGCAGACGATTTCCATATTAGAGAAGTAGTATAACACCAAATATCCCAAAAAAGTCCATTTTATTCTCAATATTTAAAAAAAAAAAAAAAAAAAAAAAAAAGTACGATTTTTTTTTTCTGTTTCTTTTCGTTAAAAGCAAAAGAAATCGATAACTTTGTTTTAAATTATCGCAGATCGATCGTTCAACCATTCGTTTTAAAGGAATTGGCGAGCTCTTTTGAAAGATACCCATCATGAAAATTTACTCCCCTTGAGGGGGGACTTCCCCCAGGGGAGGGGGGGAGGCGAGGCTCCTACATACACAAAAAAAAATTCGCGGTTAACTATCTCTATTACAAAAATATATATATTCGTTTCATTTTGTTTAGTGCAGTCTATAGATGTTAAATTCTACTTTCCTGCAATTCCCCCCATAGACGTAATGTATTAGAAATCTCTTGATTGTCCCTGCACACGAACCATTTGCTTGATCTTAATGAAAAGCTTACTGTAGCATCCCTATATGATACACATTTAGAATACCAAGTTTGAACTTTCTGCCATAATTTGTTTTTGAGATATGCTGATAATACACAGAAACACAGACACACAGACATACAGACACACAGACACGCATACAGGCACACAGACATACACACGACCATTTGCTAAAAACATGATTTTCGTATTCAAGTGACCTCAAAATGTGTAAATATAACAAAATCTCGCGTTCGAAAATTTGACCCAAAAACAATACTTTCTCTACCTTATGGGTAAGAGAAAGTAATAATCTCGTGTGTCACTCACACGACTTTCTCTTACCCTGAAATTTAATACTATATAATTCCAAGATAAAAAGAACTTTTTGTATACCATGTTTTTAGATTTTCTGTTGAATCATATAAATGCTACCGAAAGCAGCGGGAACCCGTAGAATTGGATAAAAGTATTAAAAAAATTCATTGCTATCATGTTTTGAGCTATTATAAAAGTTTCAAATGGCTATCTAGCCGGTATGTTAGTTAAAAATTGATTGCAAGCTTTGTACAGGTAACGCTGCCGAAGGCAGCAAGATCCCGAAACAATTGTTTAAAAATATTTTTAAAATGCATTTTCGCCGTATTCTGAACTATTCTGAAAGTTTCAAATGTCTACTTAGTCGGGAAGTTAGTTAAATAAATTTTCTGTTGAATCATATAAATGCTGCCGAATACAGTAGGGAACTGGTACCGTTGACTAAAATTATTTTAAAAAAATGTATTGTCACCGTGTTCTGAGCTAACCTAAAAGTTTCAAATGTCTAGCTACTCGGGAAGTTAGTGAAAAATCGATTGCAAACTTTGTACTGGTAACGCTGTCGAAGGCAGCAGGAACCCGAAGCAAAAATGCATTAAAAAATGCATTTTCACCGTGTACTGAACTATTCTGAAAGTTTCAAATGTCTAGCTAGTCGGGAAGTTACTTAAATAAATTTTCTGTCGAATCATGTAAACGCTGCCGAAGGCAGTAGGGACATGAAACAGTTGACTAAAAGTATTTAAAAAAATGTATTATCACCGTGTTTTGAGCTATCCTGAAAGTTTCCAATGTCTAGCTAGTCGGAAAGTTAGTGAAAAATGGATTGCAAGCTTTGTACTGGTAACGTGCCGAAAGCAGCAGAAACCCGAAACAGTTGGCTAAAAGTATTTAAAAAATGCATTTTCGCCGTATTCTGAACTATTCTGAATGTTTCAAATGTCTGGCTAGTCGGGAAGTTAGTTAAATAAATTTTCTGTTGAATCATATAAACGTTGCCGAAGGCAGTAGGGATCTGAAACAGTTGACTAAAAGTATTAAAAAAAGTATTGTCACGGTGTTGTGAGCTATCCTGAAATTTTCAAATGTCTACCTAATCGGGAAGTTAGTGAATAATCGATTGCAAGCATTGTACTGGTAACGCTGGCGAAGGCAGCAGGAACCCGAAGCAGTTGGTTAAAAATATTTAAAAAATGCATTTTCACCGTATAATGAACTATTCAGAAAGTTTTAAATGTCTAGCTAGTCGGGAAGTTAGTTAAATAAATTTTCTGTTAAATCATATAAACGAGGCCGAAGGCAGTAGGGTCATGAAACAGTTGACAAAAAGTATTAAAAAAATGGATTATCACCGTTTTTTTAGCTATCCTGAAAGTTTCAAATGTCTAGCTAGTCGGAAAGTTTGTGAAAAACCTATTGCAAGCCTTGTACTGATAATGCTGCCGAAGGCAGCGAGAACACGAAACATTTGGCTAAAGGAATTTAAAAAATGCAATTTTTCCGTGTTATGAACTATTCTGAAAGTTTCAAATATCTAGCTAGTCCGGAAGTTAGTTAAATAAATTGCCTGTCGAATCATATAAACGCTGCCGAAGGCAGCGGGACCTGAAACCGCTGACTAAAAGTATTAAAAAATGTATTGTCACCGTGTTCAGAGCTGTCCTGAAAGTTTCAAATATCTAGCTAGTCGGGAAACTAGTTAAAAATCAATTGCAAGATTTATACTGGACAAACAAACAAACAAACAAACAAACAAATTAGAATCTAAGTTAATAAAAACATGGTAAAATACAGGTTGCAGATTAAAAGTTAAGATAACAAGTACTGTTATGTAAACCTGTGTTAAACAATCCATACTAGGCTTCTGAAGAGTTTTATATGATAATTAGTTCTGTGTGAAGGGAGCTACCGCCCCCCTCAACCCCCCGTTTCATTAATGCATCTACATTTATAAGAATTTAATTCAGTTATTAAAAAATAATTCTGTTTTTCAAAAATATTTTATTAAAATTATTATTTAAAAAAATTATCTTTTATGATAATTCAGACGATTTCCATATTAGAGAAGTAGTATAACACCAAATATCAAGAAAATAAAAAAGTCCATTTTATTCTCAATATTTAAAAAAAAAAAAAAAAGATTTTTTTTTCTAAGTTTTTTTTATACTTTAAAGTAAAAAAAATCGATAACTTTGTTTTAAATTATCGCAGATCGATGGTTCAATCATTCGTTTTAAAGGTATTGGCGAGCTCTTTTGAAAGATACCCATCATGAAAATTTACTCCCCTCAAGGGGGGGGGGGGAGGCGAGGCTCCTACATACACAAAAAAATTTTCCCAGTTTACTCTCTCTATTACAAAAGATATATATTCGTTTCATTTGGTTTAGTGCAGTCTATAGAAGTTAAATTCTACTTACCTGCAGTTTCCCCCATAGACGTAATGTATTAGAATTCTCTTGATTGTCCCTGTACACGTACCATTTGTTTGATCTTAACGAAAAGCTTACTGTAGCATCAGTATATGATACACATTTAGAATACCAAGTTTGAACTTTCTGCCGTAATTTGTTTTTGAGATATGCTGATAACAGACAGACACACAGACACACACACAGACACACAGACATACACACAGACCATTTGCTAAAAACATGATTTTCGTATTCAGGTTACCTCAAAACGTGTAAATATAACAAAATCTCGCGTTCGAAAATTTGACCCAGAAACAATACTTTCTCTCCCTTATGGGTAAGAGAAAGTAAAAAATGTATGAAGAACAGCAAGATTTGATTAAAAAAGATATTCAAAATCCAAAATTGAAAGCATACATTAAAAATATACTTCCTCAGGGATAGTGATTGAGTAATGCATATATGCAGATAATAGGAATGGTCCGATTAACACACTCTGATACTACAGTTATTTGGAGGTTCCCTCCCCCTCTCCCTATTTCGTTCCACAAAAGGCGTTTAAAAATAAAATAAATAAATAAATAAATGCCATATTAAAATCAAGGTACAAATATTATTAAGAAAGTAATAAACAGAGATGGAAGAAATAATTTTCTAACATTATCATGAAATAAAATTTAATTAATGAAAAGACAAAATAACTCGATTGAGCTTGCGTTTGTTAAGCAATTTGTTCTTCTTCTCCGGGATCAATTTAATTTTAGTCTGATAAAAAGGATTGCTGGTCTTTTGAATTGAAAATTTTTATCGTTATCATAGATTTTTATCGAAATAAATTCTTATTCTCTTAAAGTGATGCGTTTACTTTTGTTAGTACGATGAAATTACGCAATGGGTAATTTGGGACAATCTGGGATTTACCCCTAAGGAGTGATCCACATGTTGAACAGAAGAATGC
Source organism: Salticus scenicus (assembly GCA_963930645.1). Classification (NCBI taxonomy): domain Eukaryota; kingdom Metazoa; phylum Arthropoda; class Arachnida; order Araneae; family Salticidae; genus Salticus; species Salticus scenicus. The sequence goes on along the minus strand of OZ005652.1, from coordinate 323,326,386 downwards.
TGGTACTGAAAAGTATTTAAAAACTATGATACAAGATAAAATAAACTTAATTTCTTTTTTACATAAGAAATTTTACATAAAATAATACTTTATATATTTATTTATTTATTTTTAATACAAATATTGCTGTTTTGATTTCGTACATTTATTTTACTATAGATTCCAGCCTTGCGGGCCTGTGCGTTAACTGGGCTTAATAATAGGAGAATTTCTGTATATCTGTAAGTCTAAATAAATAAAAAATCTGGAGTGACTCCACTCGACTTTCCGAACATTGAGTAATTAACAGTTTTGTAGATAAAGTAAAGAAAGAGGAGTTGTTAAACAAACAAAAGAGAGAAAACCATAATAGAGTGTTTGAGTATTTTTACTCCATATATTACACGATATTTTATTTAACGATACTGAACTTTGAGCCCATGATCATAATGATAAAGAATTTTTCGTTGTGTCCCTGTAAAAACCTATAAATGCTAGATTCACCAAAATGCTTTAGTGCAACAGTGATTTATAATATTCTTATAAATTTTCATCTGCATTGAATAAGGCGTTTAGATGCTATCGCACTTTAAAAATTTGGTCCCATAGGTCATAATGATAAAGAATTTTTCTTTGTGTCCCTGTGAAAAAACTGTAAGTACTAAATTCACCAAAATCTATACAGTTCGTGTAACTGGAGTCTATAGCATGTGTACAAATTTTTTGCTGAGATTAATAAAGCGTTTAGACGCTATCGCACTTTCAAAAATTTGGCCCCATAGGCCATAATGATAAGGAATGTTTCCTGGTGTCACGGTAAAAAAACTATAAGTGCTAGATTCACCAAAATCTATAGGGTTTGTACTATGGTGACTTACAATATACGTACCAACTTTCAACTTATTCGAACAAAGCATTTAGACGCTAGCGTGTTAACTCACAGACATACGCACATACATACACACATACATACATCATCGTAAAAATAGTGGAAACGGTCTCAGGGGACCTCGAAACGTATAGAAATATCAAAATCTCAAATTCGGATTTTTGACATGATTACAATACTTTCTTCACTATAGTGTTCGGAAAGTAATAAATAAAATTACAGATATCATTGCCCACTTCACCTAAAACAAATGTAACCAATGAAACGTGAAAGCAAGATAAATTTAATACAGACATTGAATGGAAAGTAAAAATAAAGTATGAAAATACTTACGCTATTTTACAAGAAAATAAGTAAAATGAAATCATTTATAATTAGAACAATTTATTCAAGAGAATTGTTAACATAAAAAGTTTAAATATATTTTAGTTATTAAAGGCAGAAGTTGAAGTTGTATTATAATTCTTTAAAAAAAAACTATTTTAATTATAAAAATTAAAAACAAAAACAAAATAATTTATATGTTTATCACTAATCAGTGTAATAATAATCCAAACATTAAATATTTAATTTATATTTAAATATTTTTAATATATACTACATATATGCATGAAACTTTATTTCAGATAGAATTTAATACCTGTCAAAATTCCTAATTAATATTCCGTAAAATTGGAAGTACTTTCCTCTTTTTTTTACACCACTTAATATTTAGAAAAATTTTCTCCAAATGCAGTTGCGATAACATAAGAAGAAAAATACTCTAAAAAAAGATTGGTGTTAAAAAAAAAAAAAAAAAAAAAAAAAAAAAGTAGGACTAATATTCTACCGAATATTAATTACTATGTTAGTACTACGTATGGAATGTGGTGTGAAAAAAATTTATCCCTCCTTTACGAGGCCAAACAAATTACTCCTGACATTTTTGCGAAATACTGGAAAATGGTTCGAAATGTATTTCAAATTGTGACACGATTATTTTGTTATGGGATAAGTTTTAATACACTGTGTAGTATGTATATAATTTACAGATATTACACAGGGCTATTCAAAATCATTCTAATAAGTTTCAAAGAGTGGTATGGGAGGCAGTTTTCTGAATAATTTTAAATATTTGTTTTGAACTTAATGAGCCATAACTGCTAACTGTAGTAATATATCTGTGTTAATATAGTGAAAGAGAAAAACGTGTGAGTGAAGCACCATATTATTTTATAAATTGTATATATATATATTTCTTAACAACTGAGCTAACTCAAAACAATTTCTCGAAAGCTAGAATGAAAATAAACACCATTTTTTACGTAAACAGGGAAAAGATTTCAGACTTATTTTTCTACTACAATTTTTGTTCTATTAGTCTGATTTTTTTGAATCACAACAAATACAGTCAATCTACGATAAAGATTTTTGTGTGGAAATACTAGATGAAAAATAGTCGAAAACCACATTCCTCTCTCAATTTAATTTATGTATCAAGGTTTTTAAATTATTTAAAAAAAAAAATTACGATTTACTTTCGTTAAAAATAGAAATATTCTTTTTCAAGAGCCTTACCTTTTTATAAGGATTAAAATGGGGGGAGGGGAGGGGGGAGATATACTTTCGATGGATTTTAATGATTTTTAACTATTTTCAACAATGAATTCAAGATTCGATTCTAGATCCATTGACTTAATATAAGGATTACTATTATATTCAGAATTTGCGCATATGAAATTTAGATTCATATATATATATATATATATATTTCTTTCGTCTGTTGTAATTCGACTGACAAAAATCTACAGTATATGATGGTAGACGTTACTATCGTAATTAAATGCATATATATATATATATATATATATATATATATATATGTTTTTTTTTGTATAATTATATTCTAGTATAACAATATTGTATACAGAAATATTAAAGCAAAAATTCTTCATCTGTTTACAGGGTTGCCAACATTTTAAATTATTCCGGAGCATTTTTAGCCCCATCTTTATTTCGTACCACTTTTATTTTAAGAGAATTTTTTTCTTATTTTATCATAATTATATATTGGAGAAAAGTTTTCTATAAATAAAGTGGTGCGAATTAAAGGTGGGGCTAAAAATACTTTGGAATAAACTAAAATGTTGGCAACCCTGTGCTAAAAATATAAATTTTTAAAAACAAATCTTATTATTTCATTCATTTAAAGCTTTTAAAAACATTTTGAGGCTATATATATATACATATATACGTTTAAAATTAGATTAGAAAATTACAATTTAAAGCGTAGCAAAATAAAGAGTAACGGACGATTATTTGCCACTGAAATCGATATATATCTATATCTATCTATCTATCTATCTATATATATATATATATATATATATATATATACGTGTGTGTGTGTGAGTGTGTGTGTGTGTGAGTGTGTGTGTGTGTGTACATAATTATCATTTCTATCTTATGATTATATGATAGTTCAGTTTTGTTTAACAAATAAAAGTTTTTTTCTTATTATTAAAGGAAAAAGTATAAAGCCCACGCACTTTTATGATAAAAGTAACTGATTGAGTCGAACTCACAGAGAGCTTTAATCACATCAAACAAAATAGATAACAAAGAGATTTGATTACAAGATATCTCAAGAGACTAATAGAGAATTTTCAACCGATTTAAAACATGTTCCCCAAAGCCTCATGTATTTTGATAAGTGCCGAAATAATATTATTGGCTAACAATGATTATAGTAAAAACTACATACAAGTTTTAGTGATTCACAATTGATCTCTAGAATAATATGACTGTGGGGTATTCTTATTTAATAAATCTTGAGGAGAAATACATGAGAACATACTAAATTAAATTAATAATAAATGCTTTTTACCCATTTGTCTCAGATAATGGACGTTGGGTTTGAATTAATTCGACAGTCACTATAAAGATAATTTAATCTCTGTGTATAAAACAGTACTTCCACTCGTTCATTCACTCAACGAGTCATCAAACGCAAAATATACTGGGACCACTGATTCGAAAGATCATAAAACAAATCGAGTAAAGGCGCACTATATATATATATATATATATATATATATACTTTTTTTTTTTTAATTACTTCCTTAACCCTTAAGAGAAGAGGGGGCAGAACACATTTTCACGACCGGTTACATAACTCTGTGGTAAATGAGATCATATCTTCAAAAATTTACAGCGAGTCCTCTGACAGCTGAAGTTGTTACCCGGTCTCGAAATTTGAATTTTATAAGGCAAAAACAGAAAGAAATCGAATTTCAGGTGTAACATTATTCACTTACTCCAATTTAAATAGGATATTCGAGACGTTTTATTTTATCAGATGAATTTAACTTCCATTCTTGTAGTAACATGATTAAATATATTTTATGTATATTCAAGATTTAAATATAAAAGTAACGCTACCTTTATATATATATATATATATATATATACAGAGAGAGAGAGAAATACACACTGGTTAGCAAAATGATATGAACACCTAGTAATTTTGTGATATCAAGACAAAAATTCATAAATAATTATCAGAAAACGCTATTATGTGGACAAGTGCGATAATCTCACCTAATATATAAAGATAAAATTAATATAAAATTTTAAATTTATTGAAAATACAAATTATTTTTTAAAATGGTGTTTCAAAATGATATGAACATTGATCGAAATTACTACTAAACAAGCATATAAGCTGATCAGGAATACTGAACCCGACTCCAAAAAGAAGAAAACGAAACATAAAAATTAGTTTACCATATATATGTGCTTCGCAGGCTTAGAAACTTTCAAACGAGTTCGCAAACTGCACTGAGAAAAAATTCTGTAACTGACATCTAGAATCTAAATTGTGGCTCTAGAAAAAATAGTTCCATGTCATCCATATAATTTCTAGTCCCCTTAGAAAGCGAGTTCTAGAAGCCCCTATTAGAATTCTAGAGCGTTTGCCTATATTCTCGAGGGCAAAGTTATTTAAAAATCTCTGCAAATAAATGAGACTGCAAGAGGCGGCTTTCTGCAACTATAATCTTGATTTATTACCAAATTTTAGAAAATCAAGCGAGAATTTCTCTCAATATAAATGATTCAGAATATTTAGTGTATTCAGAATATTGTTTCACCATCTAGAAATGTGTACACTAGAAATTCTCGATAATTTCGACTATTCAGTTTATTGGCGTGCCTTATGCGCATAGCTCGGAAATTTATATTTATAGTTAAGGAATTTAGAAAATGGCCAATTTATTCATTCTAGAGAAAGACGGTATATTTTTTTCTCAGTGTGTGTTCTAGGAGTATGGGTCGTAAAAGCACTTTAGTCAGTTTTAAGAAAGGCAAAATTGTTGCTTTTTCATGATCAAGGACTTTCAGCAAGCGCTATTGAAAAGATCCTCAGGTGTAATATTGAATTTTCGTCGATTACAAAAGGATTACGAAGAAAAGAAATCGACGGGACGTCCGCCAGAGCTATCGAAAATGGAAAGAAGAGCCATTATAAAAAGAATACGCGATGAGAAAACAATTTTAGACAAACTTACGAGAGCTCTAGCGATGGCGGTGACAGAAAGTACTTTGTGCAGAACAGTCAATAGCTCTATAGTGCTGAAGTAAAAGAAAAGAAAATCCCAACCACGTATGACTAAAAAGCACCTGAAGATTCATGTGGATTGGACGAAAGATCACATGTTCTGGAAGTTAGAATACGAAAGAGTAATATTTTCCAACAGAAAATAATTCAACTTCGGTGTTCTTGACTTTTTTTTTTTTTAATTAATGGCATGATCTGTGCAAAGAACCTAAAACATTTTCAAAACGGCAGAAAAGTGGCGGGTCAATCATGGTTTGGGTTGCGTTTGGATTTCATGGTAAAGGCGACATTGTGTTTCACTCTCGCAAAATGAATGCAATAACCTACCAAAATCTATGTGAAGAACATTTATTGCTTGTTGCCAAGGAAATTGACTGATCTTTCTGGATGTTCCAACGGACAATTCATCCGTTCACACGGCAAAAAGCACTTAGGAATGATTCCGAAATAATGGTGCGCATGGAATTTCCTAGCCATTTGTTTCTCCAGATTGAAACCCGATGGAAAACGTTTGGAGCCTACTGGTTAATGCAATTTATGCAAAAGGAAAACAATATGCCACAATTTCAGAACTAAAATCTTCTATCATCTCCCGCTGGAAAAAAAAAAAACGATCAAAATGTATTGAAAGGCTTGGTTCGCTCCATGCCTGATAGCATTTTTATATTAATTATAAAATCTGTTGCATAAACTGGCAACTAATCCATATTTTTGGTTCGTGTTTATATCATTGTGCAACACCTCAAAAACAAAAAAATTGCAGTTTTTATACATAAAAAACGTCTATTTTAATTAGATTTTGTTAGAGAATAAAATTTTTTGTTCTATTTCTAACATTGATAAGTGGATAATAAGTTTATTTTGTAGAATTGTTTTCTTTTATATGCTTGAAAAACTTGGTATTCATATTGTTTTGAAACCCAGTGTACATAAATACCGATATGTTAAAAATATCTCAATCTCCTGACATAAAATGATAAGCGATGATGTCGTTAGATTTCTTAAAAATTAAGGAGACTTCTCACCTTTGATGGCATCATTGAAGTAGATTTCCTATAAAAACTTATATTTCCATTTAACATTTAAAATTATATTAGATTAGATTTATTTAATGAAATGATATTCAGGCACATATTCTTATGGTTTTTAATATATTTTTAGACGTTTGAATTTTTTTTTTTTTTTTTTTTTTTTTTTTTGTGTCCCTGTAAAAAAAAAAAAAAAAAAAAAAAAAAAAAAAAACTGTAAGTGAAAGAATTACCAAAATCAATAGGGTTTGTGCTACGATAACCTATAAAATAGGTACTATGTTTCAGCTCATTTGAACAAAGAGTGTAGACCCTACCATGTACACTCACATACGCACACACATACATACACTCATACATACATACACAATCGTAAAAATAGAAAAGTGAACTCATGAGACCTTAAAATGCGTAGAAACACTGAAATCTCAAAGTCGGATTTTTGACATGATTACAATACTTTCCTTAAATATGTATGTTTCGAAAGTTAAAATTAAAATATTAAAATAAAACTAAGGATTAAAAAGCATTTTTTCAATAATTTTTTGTGAGTTTGGGTGGGTGTGGGGTAAATAAGGAAATGCGCACATATTCGAAACAGTAAAATAATTATAAGATAAAAAAAAAAAAAATTATAAACCATGTTTTTAAATTTTCTGTTGAATCATATAAACGCTACTGAAGGCAGCCGGAACCCCAGCAATTGGATAAAAGTATTAAAAAAATTCCTTGCTATCGTCTTTTGAGCTATTATAAAAGTTTCAAATGGCTATCTAGCCGGAAGGTTAGTTAAAAGTTGATTGCAAGCTTTGTACTGGAAACGCTGCCGAAGACAGCAGGGTCCCGAAGCAATTGGATAAAAATATTTTTAAAAAGCAATAAAAAGCAATTGGATAAAAACATTTTTAGAAAAATGTGATGTCACCGTGTTGTGAGCTGTCCTGAAAATATCAAATATCTAGCTAGTCTGGAAGTTAGTTAAAAATCGATTTTAGATTTGTCCCTGACAAACACACAAACAAACCCACAAACAAACAAGAATCGAAGTTAATAAAAACATGCTAATAATAGTTGTGGAATAAGAGCAGATATTAAAATTTTAAATGGAGTTTTGATTTTTAAAAAGCGTGCTACTGTTTTTATTTTTTTTTTACTTTCCGAACATACATATGTAAGCAATATATTGTAATCACGTCGAAAATCCGAATTTGAGATTTTCATGTTTCTATACGTTTTGAGGTCCTCTGAGTCCGTTTTCACAACTCTTACGATGATGTATGTATGTGTGCCTGTATATATATGTGTGTGTGTGTGTGTGTTTGTGTATATGAGTGAACCGCTAGCGTCTAAACGCTTCGCTCGAATGAGCTGAAAGTTGGTAAGTTATGTATTTTAAGTTGCGCCATTTATTATTACTATAGGATTATATTTAGGTGCCCCTTGTGGTCTGTACATAATCTTCAAAAGATATACAGGGCAGCAAATATTTAAGCGATTACATTCTTTATTAGTGTTAGTGGAAGTGTTTTGCTAAAATATTTTACCATGTTCAGGAAAGCTGCTCAGGAATTGAAACAAATTCCTCATAGACATGGGAAATAAAGCATGTTTCCAAGCCCAAATATTCATTGCTTGTTTTTGTATATTTACTCTTTTAGGCTTTTTGGTTACTGAAGTCAAATTTCTTAACATCTGATCTTTGTCTGTGTCACAGAATAACTTAAAAACGAGTAATTTTAGGAGATCCAAAAGTTGTATTTTCAAGTTAATATAAGTTTGTTGCTGGAAAAGTTTAATCAAGACTGATAAGTTTCAAGGAATGTTGCGTGAAAGTTGTCTGAAAGTTGACTGAATAATTTTAAGTGAACTTTTAATTTTAATAACAAATTTAAATTCTATATAAATGTAGGTGCAGTAATGAAACGAGGGGTTGAGGGTGGTGGTAGCCTCCCTCACACAGAACTAATTATCATATAAAACTATGTCGAGCCTAATTTGAATTGTTTTAACATAGGTTTACATAACAGTACTCTTTATCTTACCTTTTAATCTCTAACCTGTCGTGTGAGTGACACACCAGATTATTTATTGTTTTACAGAGCATTCAAAATCTATATATATATTAAGCAATATATTGGGCAATGTAAATATCTTGTGTTTTGGGTATTTTTAATGTTCTGGTTTTGTATAATGCACGTTGCATACGCAAATTTAAACGATGTTCCGAGCTACACAAATATATATATATATTTTTAATCTACAGAAATAAGTCTATAAAGATATTTTTATAAGACTATTTCCGCCATAGTTAAATAAATATACATATGCATATGTATTAATGTAGACTTCCTATTTTTGGATAACAAATATGACTATACAAAAACTATCTTTTGTTTGGGTTTCCTTTAAAAATAAAACTATAAAATATTTTTTGAAAACTTTTTCCTCCATAATAATAATAATAATAATAATAATAAAATATTTTTAATACAGCATTTGGGAGATAAAATGCATTCTTTTTTGTTTATTTTTTATTAAAAATTTATAAAGTTAAATCACTTTTATAAATAATTTTTCATGATAAAAGAAAATTCATTTTTATCATGTTAATAACATATCTTGTCAAACTAATGTTATGGAATAATAAATTTTATATTGGTGTATAATTTTATATTTCATTATTAAGAGCATAAAGTTCAGAAAACTATTAAATATTTTTCTTATCAGTTATTGATTGGTGTACAGCTTCGGTTCAAACTACAAAGTTTTAGTTTTAAAGATAAGGAATTATAAATGCATCTCAGCAAGGAGAAAAAATTTAAAAATTCTATTATTTTCAGCAACTCACAGAAATTAATAACTACATTTTATTTTGCAGTAAAATCGGTCCAGATAAAATTATTAAAAAAAATCTTTTTTTTTTTTTTTTTTTTTTTTAGGACTGAGGGCCTATTAGTCTCAGACAGCGATTTTTGCGTTGTCGTTTTCGATAGTTGGACATTTGTCGAAATCATTTTCGATAGTTGGACATTTATCGAAATCTAAAATTTATCGAAAATATAATTGAATCATTTGAAAGCGATGTTATAATTGGGAAGAAAAAAAAACTAATAGCCCTCCGTCCTAAACTAAATTCTGCTTTTGCCAGAATTTTATCAAAATCTTTTTTTTTTTTTTAAGAAAAATAAAACAAAATTTATACAGTATTGTTACAAACGATATCGAAAAAGTTTTTTTTAATAATTTTGAATTAGGAAATAAATAGTGCACGTGCAATAATTTGAAATAAAAATAAATAAAAATATGAATTTAATGATTTGATTTTTATATAAAACACGATCGCGTGCTATCTTAAGAAGTAGATGTAAAATTTAAAGTTTAATTTTCTTGGCAACAATTATAAATTAAAATAAATAATTTAATGAAAATTTGTTCTTTAGATATACGTCCGTGTAAGATGTCAAAAAATATACGACAAAGTATTATATCTCTTTATTTAAAATAATTAGACGTGGAACATATTCTGTTAAAAATTAAAAAACAAAATTAATTTTTATTTAAAGTTCTCACGTGTAATAAAACAAAAAAATATTAAGAAAAACGAAGCATGTAACTTGTAGCTAAGAAAGCGAATTCGTAACTAAACAATCTTAAACAATTTGTGCATAATTGATTTTTTTTTTTTTTTCGCGTTTTAAAAATTATTTTATGTTTCCCTACACTTCAAATTGTAAAAGGGCAATTTTTTTGGTTTCATGTACATAAACTCATGTTTGTAAAAAATGCAACACCATGAAGGAATGCGAATATCACAATGATATTTATTGGGCTCACACATTATTGTAAGAAGAACAATTGATTAAAATTTCAGGAAATTTGGAGTAATGTGTACTGAGAAAACAGTACATAAAGCAGCGCCCTCTGTGAGCAATAACTCCCTTTATCTGTCTAGGCATTGAATCGAACAGCGATTGGATGACATGTACGGGTAAAGCACTTCATGAAGCTTCAACACGATGCCACAGTTTATCGATCGTAGTTACAGGTGAGTGGTGGGGGGTCAGTCGCTTTTCAATGATTAAACAGTCATTTTCATCGGTGCGAGATCTGGAGAACGCGCTGGCCAGAGCAACAGTCGAACACATTCTGTATTAAGGAAGGTCCGGACTATACTGACATCTTGCGGTCGTGCATTATCCTGCTTAAATGTGGCGCTGCGGGGTCCTTGAATATAGAGAGGAGGTACGGGCGTTAACTCACCAGAAATTTAATAACCGCATTTCAGAGTGCCGGGAATGCGAACAAGAAGTAATCGAGACGTGTATCCAATGGGACTCCATACCATCACTGCATGTGGTGGACAGTGTGACGATGTCGAATCCCAGCTGTCATTGTGCATTATTGACAATGCCGTTAAGTACGGATAAGGCAATCTTGATGCTGTAAACAGGATTGTGATTTGTCTGAAAGGCGACTTCACGCCAACCCTGCGTCCAGGTTTGTCATTAATCACACATTAAAGGCGCTCGTATCAGTGATGCAGTTTTGACGGTAATCAAAATTTTGGTAGCTGCATACTGGGTCACCACCTGGAGTGATGATATGTGGTACCATTGGATACACGTCTCGATCACCTCTTGTTTTTTTTTTTTTTTTTTTTTTTAGCAAATGAGAAATATAAAAAAAGATGTTTTCTTTTTCTTTGCTTGTGTGTGAGTGTTCGTTTTACTTTAATAATAATATAGATGCCAACATTTTAAAATTTCTTCCGAAGTATTTTTAGCCCGCCTTTATTTCCACACCACTTATTTTTTAAGAGTAAATTTTTCTTGTTTTATGGGAGTTATATATTGGAGAAAAAAATTCTATAAATAAAGTGGCACGAAACATAGGAGTGGTTAAAAATACTCCGGAATAAATTAACACTTTCGCGATCGTATGCTTTTGTCTTTTTGACAGTAAGGCCCCGCTTGTGCTCTTTATTCTCTTAAGTTACAACGTTTCAGGACAAAATTTTCTCTATTCAGCTTTATATTACAAATGGATAGACATTATAATTATATTCTTTATAATCAAAGAAAAAAAAAAAGTGAATTTTTCCTTAAAACCATTAATTATTATGTAAAATAGATAGCCCTTCTAAAAAAAATTACATTTCATAGAAATTGTGATAACCGGAAAAAAAAAATAAAAAATCTGGAGCGACCCCACTCGAAATTCCGAACATTGAGTAATAAACGGTTTTGTAGATAATGTAAAGAGTTGTTAAATAAACAAAAAATAGAAATTTAAAATAGGATGTTTGAGTATTTTTCTCCATATAGTACATGATGTTTAATTTAACGCTATTGAACTTTGAGCCCATAGATCATCATGAATTTTCGTTATGTCTCTGTAAATCACCAAAATACTTATAGTTAATGCAACAGTAACTGATAATATTTATATAAATTTTCAGCTCACTCGGATAATTCATTTAGACGCTATCGCACTTTAAAGTTTGAATCCATATGCCACAATGATAAAGAAATTTCCATTTTGTTTCTGAAAAAAGAATCATTAAGTGCTAGATTCGCGAAAGTTCATAATGTTTGCGTGACGGTGACATATAACATGTATATAAATTTTCAGTTCATTTTAATATGGCGTTTAGTCGCTGTCGCACTTTAAATAATTTGAGCCTATAGACCATAATGATAAACAATTTTTATTTGTGACCCTGTAAAACTCTGTAAATGCTACAGTCACCAAAATCTATACAATTTGTACGATAGAGATTTAAACCATGTATATAAATTTTCAACTCAAACGGGCCAGGCATTTAGATGCTATCGCGTTTTAAATATTTTCACCCCATAGGCCAATGATACAAATTTATTTGTTGTGTCCTTGTAAAATAATTATAAGTGCTAGATTCACCAAAACCTATACAGATCGTGAAACTGTGATTTATAATATGTGTATAATTTTTTTGTTCAACTGAATAAGGCGTTTAGACGCTATCTCACTTTTTAAATTTGATCCCATAGGCAATAATGACGAAAAAATATTCTTTGTGACCCTGTAAAAAAATTATAAGTGCTAGATTCACAAAAATCTATACAGTTCGTGACACTGCGATGTATAACATGTGTATTATTTTTTTGCTCAGTTTAATAAGGCGTTCAGACGCTACCGTACTTTTAAGATTTTGGTCCCATAGGCCATAATGATAAAGAATTTTTCTTGGTGTCCCTGTAAAAAAACTATAAGTGTTAGATTCACCAAAATCAATAGGGTTCGTGCTACGGTGACTTACAACATACGTACCAACTTTCAGCTGATTCCAACGAAGCGTTCAGACGCTAGCGTGTTCACTTACACACATACATACTCACACACACACACACACACACACACACACACACACACACACACATACATACATCATCGTAAAAATTGTGAAAACGGACTCAGAGGACCTTAAAACGTACAGAAACAGCAAAATCTGAAATTCGAATTTTTGACATGATTGCAATTCTTTCCTTACATATGTATGTTTGGAAAGTAAAAAAAAAAAAAAAAAGACATTTCTTCGTCAGTTTTGTATTGAGCTTATTTACAGTCTGCATCATTGAGCATAGCACTTACTTAATATTTATTTTATAATTACTTTCGGAAAAAGAATAAAGCAAAAAAAAAAAAAAAAGTATTTGTTTCTAAGAAATAACAAGGATAGAACACGGGCGCAGAACTCTTACCGGTATTTGTGTAAGAAATTTCTGTATATAGTATAATATTAAATAATAATTTAAGAAATAGAAAATTTTGTTTCATTGATAGTGGTGATAGTTTTGCACCCGTGTTCCATCCATGAAATAAGTACTGGTTGTTATTCATTTATTTATTTTTTAATGTGAAAAGTATGTTTTAATATTTCTATACATAAAATCGAAGAAATATATGTATAACCAACGAAAAAGGAGAGAAATTCAAATAAGCCCAATAATCACCAAGACACGTGGGAAAATTTTCGAAAATTTCTATTCCTAACCTACAGTGCAAAAAATATTGATTCTCTCCAGAGGTAATAAAAACAGCATCTAAAGAGATCGCAAACGAAAATTAAATTTTCTTCAGAAGATATATATTTTTTAACTTAATCGATGGTTTCAGAAATTTCCATTTCCATCAAATTACTTTCAAACTAGTTGCTAATGCCTACGTAAATATTCATACTTAACCTAAAAGTGAAATACAAATATAGAGTTTGGATTTGATCTGGGAATTTAGATTAAATATGTTTTATTTTATTTTTTGCATATTTTGAAACTTAAACACATTTTACTATTTTTATTTGGAATAAGTAAATTAAACGTCATTTTTTTTTAAACAGCATAATCAGTCGAACGAACGAAAACACAATTATTTTTTATTGTTATTTTTATTTTAATAATTATTCTAGTTACTTTCTATTACCTGCATATACGGTCGAGAAAATATTGTTTTTGAGCAAAATTTTCGAAATTGAGTTTTTGTTACATTTACATATTTCAAGATCCCCTGAATAAAAAAAAAAAAACATGTTTTTGGTGGATGGTCTGTGTGTCTGTCTGTTATCAGCATATCTCAAAAGCAAATAGTAGCAGAAAGTTCAGATTCGTTAGTCTAAATGTCTATCATATAGGAATGCTACACTAAACTTTTCATTGAAATCAAGCAATTGGTTAGTGTGCGGGGCCATACAAGAAAATTAAAATACATTACGTCTACGGGGAAATTTTTGGTAAGTACAGTGTAACATCTATAGGCTGACTTAAACAAAACGGAATGAAGAATTTTCTTTATATATGCATAAAAGCATGTTTTGTGTGGATTGTGGTATAAAAGTCATTCGTCATTCGTTTACAGGGCCACCCAAAGCCGACATCCCAATTATGAACCGGAAGATTTTTAGTACACGCCTCTTTTTCCACAACACTTTATTTTAAGAATAATTATCTTCAAATGTAGTTGCGACAAAATAAGTATAAAATATCTCTGAAGAAAGACTGGTGTGAAAAAAAAGAGCGGGTATTAAAAGTCTTCCGTTCACGGCAGGTATGCCAAAGTGTTTCGATATATTGGGGCTATACATTGAAATTGCTAGAATTGTAATTCCTTTTATGCTAAATGTTTTTCAAATAAGACTAAATTTAAGTACACAATATTTTCTATAGTGCATATTATTTATAGACAATATACAGGGCAACCCGAAATTGAGTTAAACGTCCTTTTCACATTGAATCTAATTGATGAAAGTGCTTTGCTATATTTTATTATGTCGACGAACACTGCTCAGGAATTTTTTATACCAATACTGTAAACAAATAATTTTTTGAAGGTCTATTTCCAACTCTATTTTTTGTAAAATGTCACGTCTTGAGGTTCCCTGATTACGAAAGTTCAATTTTTAATGGTTGATCTGCCTGTACTCTAAGCGACAAAAAAAAAAAAAAAAAAAAAAAAAAGCCGCACTGCAGAAAAAATGACTTATAACTTTTTTATTTGTAATAACTTTAAAATTAATGTTTGAAACAAATAAAACTGTTTTGTTTGCATAACACCAAAGGGATGAAATTATACCTATGTACATTTTCGATTTAATAATTCGCTTTATTGCACTCTACAAAGTAATTTTTAAAAATCTGCATAAAACTTTCTTTTTATACATAATACAATAACCATACACTTTGTATTCTATTATGATTTACTATATGAAATAAACAAGTTATATTTTAATATATGAAATAAAACTATTTATTTGTTTGATCTAAGCTATTTTTTATTAAAAATATGTATTTTGCATTGGGTTAATTCCACCTTTATATGGAATTACTGTTTTAATGCGCAATGGCATAGTTTTATACAGTGTTTTAATGTAAATCTCAGAAATTTCAATGTGCCAGATATCACAAATAATTTTTTGTAGTTCTGGCAGATTTATAGGCTGCAAATTTCGAAACCTCTCCTCTCTCTCTCTCCCGCCTTTTTATAGACAAAACATTTTCGAGCGGATCGCGATTTGGGCTATTTCTATGCCTGGTAAAGAAGAAATTCTACTATATCCTTTGTGAGATTTAACTTAAAGTTTAAAAAGGTATGTTTACTTATAGAATTATAGGTTCTGATGGGAATAGGTAGGAAATTTTAACAACTTGAAGTGCATAAACTTACCACAGATACCGTGCAGTAAGGTGCATTATCATCTTGAAATGCTGTGTGAGCAAATGTCCAAGATACCTCCAAAGAAGTCGGTCAGGCACCACTTTTATGAAGATTGTGTTTTATTTCGAGTTAATTGATCCCTTGAGCATAAAAATTTGACCGACTGTTCGAAAAGTTATGCACCTCCGTACCATAATGTACGGAGAATGTGTCACTGTTTTAAAAGTTCGATTTTCATTAAGTCGTTCATACTTTCGTTCTCAGATCTGCTTGTTTTCTTTAGCTCGAAATAAGTTCACTCATCAAATAGAATCAATTCGGCCCAATAATTAACTAATCAGTTTTTAATTTTTTTAGCCATCTGAGGTCTTGCTTTCCTATTTCTCTTCACTAAGAATGGATTTTTTTTCAAATTTTCTGTCCTTTACACCTGCTTTGTTTAATAGTTGCTGTACTGTAGTTAAAGAAATTATGCTGCTAAACGCTTTTTCTGAATCTCTTTTTTGTAATACAAACCGATTTTCTAAGCAATGGCTTTTTAACTTACGGTAATCTCGCTTGAATGAGCAACATGACCGCCTAAAACCAAATTTCCAGTTTAAACAGTCAAAAAATTTTATATCTTGCTAAAAACCCTTTAACCTATATTTCGTTAACATTTATTTATTTTGCCATCTCATGTATTAAAATATTTTAGGTTGATTTCTTTAGAAATCAACCTATTGCAATCACTTCGTTTATCTATATCTATCTATCTATCTATCTATCTATCTATCTATAACGAAAATTTTGTCATCACGATAACTCCCGAAATAATACTCGAAATCGAACCAAATTTGGACAGTGAACTAATCTTATAAATATCTTGGATGAGTTCGTTAACCAAGTTGCTCCGACTTTTTGTTTTCAAGTGGCAGCCACTTGAAAATTTCAAACCGACATTGTAAAAAGCATATTTAAAGCAAGATTTGCTTGAATTTTGTTGTAAATACAGGTCACATGAGGGTCTCAATGATGTTTATTAATGAAGTTTATCCGCCATTTTCAATAAAGTGTCAGATATTTTAAGTTAAACGGGACCACTTGAAATCAGGCTACCACTTGAAAATTTAAAATCCCTATAACATCCGAAATAATACTCCAAATCGAACCAAATTTGAACAGTGTCTTAACTTATCCTATAAATATCTTAGATGAGTTTGTTAACCAAGTTGCTCCGCCATTTTGTTTTCAAGTGGAGACCACTTGAAAATTTCAAATTCAAATTGTAAAAAGCGTATTCCGAATTTTTTTTAATTTTGATGTATACGTAGATTACACAAGTGTCTCAAATAAATTTATTAATGAACTTTATCCGCCATTTTTAATAAAGTGGCGAATATCTTAAGTTAAGCGGGACCACTTGAAATTAGGCCACCACCTGAAAATTTAAAACCATTATAACTTCCGAAATAATACTCCAAATGGAACCAAATTTGAACAGTGTCTTAACTTATGTTATAAATATCTTAGATGAGTTTGTTAACCAAGTTGCTCCGCCATTTTGTTTTCAAGTGGAGACCACTTGAAAATTTCTAATTTAAATTGTAAAAAGCGTATTCCGAAATTGTTTGAATTTTGATGTAAATACAGACCACATAAGGATCTCAATGAAGTTTATTAATGAAGTTTATCCGCCATTTTCAATAAAGTGGCAGATATCTTAAGTTAAGCGGGACCACTTGAAATCAGGCTCATACTTGAAAATTTAAAATCACGATAACTTTTGAAATAATACTTCAAATGGAACCAAATATTCACAGTGATATTATCATATAATTATCTTGAATGTTTTCACTAGGCAACTTGTCCCGACATCTTGTGTCTAAGTTCCAACCACTTGAAATCACACTGCCACTTGAAAATATGCCATCACGATAACTTTTAAAATACTAAACTGATTCAAATAAAAGCTGGTTAGTGAACTTTTAGTTCAACTATCTAGGATAAGTTCTCTTGATGACTTGATCCGCAATTTTATTTTCAAGTGGCGGCCACTTGAAAATTTGTCATTATGGTAACTTTAGTAAGACAGAATCAATTCGCTTCAAGTTTGGATAGTGAATTTATCATTCAAATATCTCAGATAAGTTCGCTAGGCATCTCACTCCACTTTTTTTTAGAAGTGGTGCCACCTGAAAATTTCTTATGATTATAATTTTTGAAATTCTGATTTAATTTAAACTAGAACTGGACAATGAACTTATCGTACAAATGTACTGGATGATTTCGATGGGCAAGTTGTTTTGCTATTTTGTTTTACAAGTCGCAGCCACTTAGACTGCCACTTGAAAATTTGCCATAATAATAACTTTTGAAACACGGCACTGATTTAAACCACAGTTGGACAGTAACCTATGCTTCAAATATCTTCGATGTGTTTGCTGGAACTTTAGAAATACTTAATCAATTCAAATCAAAATGGATTTATCATTCAAACAACAAAAATTTAGAAAATTCACGTAACTCATGAACCAATCACGTTATTGCGTCCATCTTTGGTATATCGATAATAAGTATTTTCTCGCCAAAAGTCGCCAAAAAAGTCGCCATAGGGGAAAAGTCACCAAATTTGGCGCCAAATCAATTACATGCGTTACTGGATCTTTTTAATCCGTTTTTAAGGTAAAATTAGACTATTTTAATGCTAAAACAAACTAGAAATGCAGGAAACTAACATTTTATCAACTTACTAAGCCTCTTTGAAAGAATTTCTACAAAAAAAAAAAAAAAAAAAAAAACTATTTTCAAATTTGCAACGATATCTTAGATGAGCAACTTTCTCTGCCCTTTTTATCGAAGTGGCAGCCACTTAATTTTTCAACACAATGACTTTTGAGATTTTGAATTAATTCGAACTATGTGTGTACAGTAGACTTATCTCACAAACGCATTTCATATATTTGTCAACTTAACCCACCATTTTTATTCCTAGCGCCGGCCACTTGAAAATTTTAAATTCACATAAAAGTGTATTTATGAACTGATTTGCTTAAAACTCCATATGTGCATAGCCTACATCAATATTTCTACCAAGTGCATTAATAATTTGTAGCCGCCATTTTGAAACAAAATGACGGCTACTTGATAAGGAAAAAGAAATCAACCTACCCTTCCGAAAAAGCCGGAAGGTCTTGTTTTAATTTTCATTCAAAAATTTATACTTTCTATGGCATCGTTAACTGACTTATTCTTACCATTTTTGAAATAATTTCTAAAACTGCAATTTTCCAGACAATTGCATTTTGTTTTTAACACTGGACTCAAAGCTAAAGTGTATGTGGAGGACAACATTATAAAATCTGTTCGAAAACTTGCTTTTTAAACGACAAAATTGGCGGTTGTAGAAGGCGAAAAGGAAAATATCTAAGTGCGGAGGTTTTTTTTTTTTTTTTTTTTTTTTTTTTGTCGCTTAGTGTACATCTATTATCAGCATAATTTAAAAACAATAAAGTGCAGGAAATTCAAATTTGGTATTTTGAAGTATGAGGTATGTATTACGTTGCCACTTAAAAATTTGATCGAGATTGGGAAATTTAAAAACAAATTAATTACAACCTTGATTTACTTTTATTAATAATTGTGGGCACTATAATTAAACGAGGAGTTGAGGAAGTTTGCTAGCCCCCTTCAAACAGAATTATCTATCACATAAAACTGTTTCAAAACCTATTTTAGTTTATTTTTATAGTATAACAAAATTTGCTATTTTAACTTATTGATCGTATGGTATAATATGCAATCTATCTTTAGATTATTCAATTGCAATGTAAGAGAAAGTTGCATGAGTGATACATTAGAATGTTTTTACTTCCATTACCCTACTACCGTAGGTAATGGAAGTATGGTATTTGGTCCAAAAATTCGATATCGAGATTTCACCTGATTTACACGTTTTAAGGTCCCCTGAGTCGAAAAATGTAGTTTTTGGCAATTGGTCAGTGTGTGTGTACATATGTGCGGAATCTCCTGGCTATCATATCTCCGAAACTAATAAAGATAGAACTACAAAACTTCAGAATTGAGACCGGTCTGGTATACAGATGAATTATCCATATTTTGGTGAAAATTGAAAAACAGGAAGTGGGACATCGGAAACCGGATGTGGGACCGTAAGTCCGTATCGCAAAAACGGCTCTAACGATTTTCTTCAAAGTTGCTATATAAACACTCTATTAGATGTCCTTTCGAATGATATACTTGTTTAGTTCAGGAAAATTGATATGCGTCCTGTATAAATAGTTCAATTTCGGGTCTCGCAAGCGCGTTCCTTTAAAAACGGCTGTGCGGCTGTGCGGATTTTATTCAAATTTGCCATATTGACTCACTTTTAAATATCCTTTTGTACGTAATTATTGTTTTATGGTCAATAATTGATTTTTTATAAAATCTGGTGTCTCAAAAACGGCTCTAAAGATTTTCTTGAAAGTTGTTATATAAATACATTTCTTTCACATATATTACGTGGTTATTATAGGAAAATTAACAGTCATCCTGCTTAGGTAGGTGATCTTTAGATCTCGAAAATTTGGGTTTCAAAAAATAACTCTAGCATTTTTTTCTCTTATTTTTTACCTTGCTATATGTAAGCTTTGTTTTATATGTATTATATGTGTATAAAATTTCTCTTACTGTGAAAATTTTATGTTTCTACTTCTTTAGGTCACTTTTATGTTTTCTGATCACATTATCTCCCCAAAATGCATATAATACGTGTAATAGTGGGTAATGGAAGTCGTGTGGTTTTTTCACACCAGATTTTTAGATATGAACAATATGTTTCAGAATTATTTTCCCTTTTACTCTTGTAAACAGGATGCTTCAAAACTCAATGTACTAAATTTACGGGCATAAAAAATAATAACTTGATATTGTAGGAGTAAAAAATTCATCGTAGGATTAGTGCTAAAAATAATTGTTAAAAAAAAAAATCTTTATAAAAAAACACCATATATGGAAAAAAAAAGATATCAACTGATAAAAATTGTTTTGTGTTCAAGTGAAACACTAACTTATTCATGTTATAATTTTGACTAAAAACAACGTTGCGAGTTTCTTTTTATTTATTTATTTATTTATTTATTTATTTATTTTTTTAACATGGAAAATATGGTACAAAGTTTTATATTTATTACACGATTGCATGAACAAACACTATCCCCTGGGTCAGCTAGATAAAAATACAGAAACAGAAATGGCAGTTTAATAAAGTGTGAACAAATTTTATTTAGCGGTGCTTTACACTATACTTAGATTGTATGCGTAGATGTTGGCTTTCAGAATAACTAGATATTATCATTAACAGTTATACATGCTTCATAACGGAAACGATTGTGGGACTCGCAATAATGTCCTTGGCTCAAAATACACCATGCAGATGATCACTTACGAAAGGAGAAATCCTTACCTTTATCATTTGCACCATTGAGCTAAAATTTAAGGTTGGGGTTCAGGAGATTTATGGTCTCACTAGAGCTACATAGTTATCAACTGGCTACACGCAGTCTAAGATTCACCCATTGTGTGTTCGAGAGACAATCCATCAAAATTTTCGATCTTCTGCGGAGATGATACTGAAATATAAGTTGTGAAAACTTCCCAAGTATTTAACTAAATAGCATAGAAACACCATGGTCGTCTCAAAACGAATCGGGAATGGCAAAACTTTGCACTTTAACTTATTCATCTTCAATTCCCAACTTCGAAGCAGCCGACAGATTTCTCTGTTTTCCTTCCTCTTAGTAACATAACTCAGTGTGCTGGAATTAAATTGTATGTCATACTGTTCCTTTAACAATGTCGACTAATTCTAACACTATCTTTTCAACAAAATTGGAATCTTCAAATCAATGTGGTAAATAGCTTTGCATTTCAATGCAAAGCTGTCGAACAACGTCCTCTAGGGAATAACTGATTTCTCAAACATATATGCTTTTTTTTTTAAATATAAAAATGGAAAGCTTCTAGAAAATGAGTTTAAGTAAATATTTAAATCTACAAATGTTTTGAGCTGAATTAAATTAAATATATGATTAAGTTCCTCGCATAGCTTAGCAATAGGGGAGACCGGAGCTAGTAGTGACGTTTTCTTTTTGATATTAGCTGTAAGATTTGAACAGAAGTGAAACATTTAGTATATCATACCATAGAGTAAACATTGCGTAATATATTTATAAAACTACTATTAATATTATTAACGTTTTTCATAACATAAAATGAATTCTGAGTAACCTCTAAATTTGTCACAACTTGCACAATAGCGGGGCTAGTAGTGACATGCTTGGGGCACATTGTGACATACAAATTACACGTACAAACACATTGTAACATATACAAATTATGTATGAAAGGTAATTAAATGCAATATTTTAAATTAACAATGAAAAATTTATTCATTTATATCGTTATTAACACAATAAAAATACTTTCATTAAAAAAAAAAAAAAAAAAAAAAAGCACTGTAAACCAAATGAAAAAAAGAAAAAAATAGTTAAATTATTAACATTTGTAAACTCTTAGGCTGTTATTCACTAATAACTTCAACTCCCGAATGAACACAAAAATCTGAAAAGCGTATAAAGGCGAGGTACAAATTTTCAGCAAATTTTGAGGCGTTATTTCTGCCATCTAGCAGTATAATTATTTTAGGATTTTTCAGGTGAAAATAACCAATAAGAGATTATATGAAATCTTCGACGGTATAATTATTTTAAGATTTTTCAGGTGAAAATACCCAATAAGAGATTATATGAAACCTTCGACGCTAGATGGCAGAAACAGCGTGCCAAATTTTGCTGGAAAGCTGCACCCTGCCTTTAGACGCTTTTCAAGTTTTTGCGTTGAACCGGGTGTTGAAGTTAATGGTGAATACGGCCATTAGTCTTTTATAAAACTACATTTAGAGACACTTAACAATAGAAATAAAGAAAAAAAAATGTGTTAATCAGGAAAGAAATAAAGAGCACGCCAGCACAAAATCTTTGGTGATATTGATCGTTGATTCGGTAACTTACTTCAATGTATAGGTTTATATTCTATAGGCCTACCCATATTTTTAACCACTCATTATCATCGATTGTTTTAGCGTCTGATATGCAGTTAAAATAAATATAATAAGGTTCATTTTTGGAACATTTGACATGAGCCCATCTTTTACCATGTCATGCACCCAGTTTTCTCCAGGTATAAAAATTTTGTACTACTCCAGACAATCTAGACATAAGCAATTTTAATTATCTTCAGAGCTATCCGATTCTTGCTACTTCATTTTTTCTTTTCAATAAAGTAATTTTTTTTTAATGTACTGTTTGTCGTTTTCCTATAGTGTGAACATTATATGTGGTTTTTTATATCCCATTTCAATATTTTCTTCCGTATTAGTACTCTTATTTTTATTCATATGGCTAAGAAGTGACATTGTGTTTGCACTAAACAGTTCTTGGGCTTTCCATAAACTGCACCTTCCGGAATTTACTTCGGTTGCAGAGCTCTTATAATCTTTTAAAGTTGCTTTAGCGTTTTCAGTATGCCTTTTGTAATTTCACAACATTTTTTTCTGAAATATAAAAACCTACATTAAAAATCGTACCGGGGCAATTAGTGAAACTGTCACAACGTGCCTCTTGGAATTCGTCACAACTAACTCCGCGTTACGCCGTTTTGAACTTTATTTATTAGTTTCCGAAAGGTTGTCATGATTATCAAATAAAGTACATAGAATAAAATCTCAAAATATAAATATTCAATTAATATTAGGGAAGTTTACATACCTCACTAACCCTCATGACAATAACGATTCCAACATAGGTCATAAAATTTACTTTTTCAATAGAAAACACGATAAATAATTTTATCTCGAAGACAACGCAACGCTATACTTTCAAACATACACAGCACACTACAATAATCAACCTGTTCACTCACATGACTCAATAGGTTCCGCAGCCTATCGGCACATTCAGAAAGCTCTATGGCACTACTTGCTTCCTGACACAACTAACCCCAGTCTCCACTAGCCATTGTTGGAAGAGTAATCATACTTTTATAAAAGATACATACACTTTCAAATTTTTTCTCTTTCTGACGCAGGTTACGAAGACCAACCACTAAAAACCTGATTTTTAGGTTTAGAAATATTCAAAAAATTTATAATTAAAGCAAGAAACCAATTTTCAAAATTAAACCATAAAACAATATTTTCTTTATCAAAACTAGGAGAGTTTGCGCACAATTCAATAGAACAATGTGAAAAATCCAAATGTATTTTTTTTGCTAAAGTATTGGTGCATAATTCTGAATTTATCCTTCTTCTATGCATTTCCATTACTATTTTGCTGTTTTGCAGTAATTTAAAACAACAGCTGTAACAAAACCAAGAGAGCTATTTTGGGCAATTTCTCCTTATAGGGTAAGAATGATTGCGCACATAGGTAGGAGAAATTGCGTTCCATTATAAGTACAATTATATTGTTAATAATAATAATTGCACTTAAATGGCATTGTTGTAAGGTATTTGTAAAAAAATAATTTTTTATTTCGAGTAGATATTTCAATTCAAGAATTAAAAAATCAGAAAAATAAAAGAAATTTAAAAAGAATTACAAAATTTTATTTAAGGAAAAAGTATTAAAGAAACAAAATACAGACCAAAGGCAGATAAAGATTGCAAAATAAATTAGATAACACGTTTAACTTAAAATTAGTACATTTCTTTCTCAACTTGAATGGTTTCTTGTTTACTGACCAAGTCTGTTGTCGTCCCCAGTCGTTGTATATGTAAATGGTGAAGTTATCGTGCAGGCTCATTTCAAGTGAAATCACCTAAGTTGGTTGCCCTTATGTCACAGATTTTAATGAAAATTTTTTATTATAAAGTACATAGTAAAAAAGGCTTAAAATAATTTCAGAATTTTTTAGTCAAAACTAAAAATAAGGGGTCATTTCGAAATTTGACTAAATTTAACAAAATGGCGTCAATGAGCATGACGGTTTATGAGATTCAAACCGCCATAACACTTTTATTTATGGACTGATTTTGTTCATTTTGGTGTCATTAGAAAGATAAAAGTGTAAACTATGAAATAAAATTGTGCAAATGCTGAAAATATGCATACAAGCATTTACAAAATTGTAATGAAAGCATTTTTTTGAAGGAATTTTTTTGCAAACTTCAAGAGGTTTTTGCAGTAAAACCCCACATCACACCACACTATTTTTGTTTTCACATAATATAAAATGACATACTTTTCAATATAAAAAAAAATCAAGAGGGTGTTTTTCGTATTTTGTGATTAAAAAATTAAAAAATTAAAAAATATAAATATTTTATTAAGTTCCGTTTAATGCCTAACTGATGCACAAGAAATGATCTTTTAACCACACAATATGCATTCTTAACATTTTAACAATTACTAATATTGTCGAGTGGTTCATACTCGAGCAATTTTTTACAAGGTAAAGCAATTAACAATATCCGTCTTTTGGGTTCGAAGCTAAATTATACCCAACATGTGATTTCCAATTCTCTATTCCCCTATAAATTTCCCAATAGGATAAAAATATTTAATTAGAATACGAACATTTCCCTATAAGGAAAGCGCAGGTAACGTTATGCCTGAAAAAACTTGTTTAAACTCGGGACACTGCTCACCCTTTTCAGGGCAAAACCTTGGTATTTCCACCAATACAGATTGTTCTTTTGCCACTCATGAGTGGCAAAGATTGATTGACGGAGTTTTTTTTTTTTTTTTTAAATATGCCCTTTCCTTATACAATATGAATATAAACATTATAATGTTGCATTTTTCCCTACAGTGGTCACATGTCAAGGGTCTTATGGCGTAACAAGGATAAAGTCCATCGCCTTTTCATAAACATAATTAAATTGTAACGCAGCAGAGCCACTTGTTGGCTGAAATGCACACGAATTAAAACAGCACAGTATTACATAATGTCCATATCATATATCATGTTTGGTGCATTTATATGCTATAGAAGTTGAGGTATAGCCTTAACTTAAATGGGGTGAATCACAGCATAGTAGCACCATCTATTGGGTGATATATTCGAACAGCTAATTAGCACCAAATTAAATTAAGGTCTAACGAATTATCAGTCGTACTTAAATCCCGCCTATCAGTTCATGATATGCTACAAAATTTCCTTAACACATCATACACAAGAAGGCAAATAGTCATTCTCTAACAATGAGAGAATCACGTTTAGGGCATCTGAGAAGGTGTAAATTTATCAAAAACCGGAAGTCGAAAATATGTTTTGCATTCTGAAAATCTCGCTAATCATACCTTTTGAATGATATCACATTCAACCCTCTACTCATATAATTAACACGTTTAGCGCCACACAAATTCTTAAAATCCATTAAAATCCCATAATGCATGATTCCCCCCTGTAATAAATAAAAATTAATCAAATTTTTAATAAATTTTCAATCATTAAATGTAATATTTTTAGTTTTATGTCCTATTTTATATCCGCCACCGATGGTTGGCGAGACATATCCTATTTGACACTGTCAGCAACCGATGGCTGACAGGGTGCTCAAAGTTTAAATTTTTTATTGGTTCTGCTTTTACTTTTTGGGGTAAAACTTTCACTGAAGTGTTTGAAATATAACATATTCTGCACACTCTTAAAATTTCAAGGTGATTCCTTCAGTACTTAGAGATATATAACAAAATATCTAGAATCTAGAATGGCTGACATGGTGCTCAACGTATTAACATGTTTAAAAGTGTACAACAATTTTCATGCTTGCCTATTAAAGTACAGATTATTATTTTAAAATACTTTCTGAATGGATAATATTATATCTGAGTTGAAAGTAATAAGTGACCAGTGCTTGTGCTTGAGATAGGCACATTCATTAAAATAGTTTCATATGAAACCCAACAAATATCAGAATGATTAGGCCATGAATAAGCTGAAGAAGTTCTACTTGGGTTCATAAATTTCATCTTTGCATCTCGATGTTCTTCAATAATCTTCAGTATTGTTCCAAGCCACCAATTATTGTTATAGATAGCTACAACAATTTTTTCTCCTTTTACATTGATAAATTCTTTGATTTGAAGTCCAAGAAAAACTTGAAAAAATATATTAGATGATGAAACATGCTTTACAGCAGTCTTCTTTCATCTAGTGGTTGCAAAAAATGATTTACTCTTGTCCCAGGAATTTTTGAACAATTTTCATATCGTTTATCTAACATCTTTGTGAACTTTGTTACTTCCTCAGTTGTAATATAAAATGTGTATACTACTGGAACATAAATTTTGCCAAATGTAAACATTTCTTTTTAACTTAATATGTGATTGTAACATGGACATTGTAAGTTTGCTCTTGTGGCTAAACATTGTATAGTACCACCAATTCCAGCGCATGCATATTTACAATGACGTGCAGAACTATTAGTTTATATGCTTTCGGCTCAGATATAATATTATCCATTCATAAATTATTTAAAAATAATAATAATCATTAAAATATAAGAATGCATGTTGTATGGTTCATTTGTTGTACATCAGTTAGCCATTAAACAGAACTTAATGCAATATTTATGTATTTTACTTCTTTAATTTTGTAATAACAAAATACAAAAAACACCCTCTTGATTTTTTTTATATTAAAAAGTATGTCATTTTATATTATGTGAAAAAAAATTAGTGTGGTGAGATGTGGGGTTTTACTACAAAAAATTCTTGAAGTTTGCAAAACAATTCCTTCAGAAAATGCTTTCGTTATAATTTTGTAAATGCTTGTATGCATATTTTCAGCATTTGCACAATTGTTTTTCATAGTTTATACTTTTATCTTTCTAATGACACCAAAATTAAAAATTAACAAAATCCGTCCATAAATAAAAGTGTTATGGCAGTTTGAATCTCGTAAACCGTCATGCTCATTGACGCCATTTTGTTAAGTTTAGTCAAATTTCGAAATGACCCCTTATTTTTAGTTTTGACTAAAAAATTCTGAAAAAAATATTTTAAGCCTTTTTCACTATGTACTTTATAATAAAAAATTTTCATTAAAATCTGTGACATGAGGGCAACCGACTTAGGTGAATTCACTTGAAATGAGCCTGCAACCACCTGCCACAAATTAACCTGTTTGAGACGGGTTATGTGCAGTGTATTTTCAAGCCAAAAAGACGGGTACGACTTGCGTGCAGTATAATATGGCTAGTCCTGCTCACTTTTAAGACCAGAATCCACCCACCATTTATTATTTATTTAAAGTTTTATTTCCCTCAAAATCTTTAGCACAAAAATTTTCACAAAATACACAAAACCTAAATTTCAGTTGGTTTAAAATCTTCTCGTTTCAACTTTGAAATCTTTTGCGATTATTTAATTCCAATTATTTTATTGAAATTTAGACGATTACAGCCCTTAGAAGATAATTTGAGTGTTTGAGTAGGTCGATAATTGGAACAGTCTCCAAAAAGATGCGAAGTCTCGAATGTTTTGAACTTGTCCTATCACTCGCGGAAGTTATTTCCTGGTTGAAGATTTTTCTTATCGAAATATTTCCAAACATTCAACAAACATATCCACATTTTCTTGTCACTACCATTAAGCTGCGAAATCTTTATTAGTACAGATTTTTATAAAATCGATGCGCAATCTCTCCTAAATAGCTAAAGTGCAATCTCTTCCATTTTTGAAGGAGAGATTGCGCAGCCTTTTATTCTATAATTATTCGTTTTTAAAGAAAATCGTGATGCTCGTAGTGTTAGTCTAGGTTAGTATCTTATGAAAAAATTTTTAATTAAGAAATATTTTGTAATACTGCTGTTATATAAAAATTCCTAGGAAAGATTATGAAAATTCAAGCATTTATTTTTAAAAATGAGACAAAATAATACCGTTTTAAAGTAGACTCTTGAAGCAATCAATATACACAATTAAGTCGTCACTTTACTATTGATGTTATAAAACTACTTGAAGTCGCAACTCGCCTACTCTACTCTTTCCTGCCGATCCCCTATGTGCGAAATCTCTCCTACTGCGCGATTTCTCCTAGCCTTTACCTTATAAGTAATTCTTTATACATAAATAAGAGAAATTAAATGTGTGTTAATTGTAAACTTAATATATAAAGTTCAATTTGCATTATTTCGAAATTACTTTTTACAAAGAACAAAAAAATATACAATTTCGTTTTAAATTTACTTACTGATCAAACAAAGAATGTTTCAATAAAAATCTTTATTTATATTTACAGAAATATTTTAATAAAAAAAAAAAAAAAAAAATATTGTATTTTTTTCATTTTTAATTATTTATTGTTATGTATTAACTAATGGAATCCTGTTACCGTAATTAAAAAGAAAGTTTTAAAAGAACTTAATAAAGAAATGAGAAGTAAACTAAATAAAATTTAATTTTTAAACTAAGTTTTGAAAGTGTTAGTTACAATATTTTAAACTTATTATAAAAAGAAATCTTATTTTATATTAAAAAATATCTTGAAAATTTGAAAAAATATTTCTAGTAATTATCGTTTAAAATAATATACTCTAAATATATAAATAATCTTTGATTAATTAGGGTTATTTGAAATAGAATATAGAAGGGTTGATTTGAGTTGTAGGAATTAAGGCCGATTGACTGCGCTAGGGTTATAGGCCTGAGAAGGAGTTGCCCTCTCTGGGGGGACTTTATAAGTGGCCTAGCCCATATTTACGCAAGTTTCGGAGAAAACCACGGAAAACTCCAAATGACTAGTTCGATGTGCACGACCTGGGATAATATAGAAGGAAATATTAATTAAGAAAAAAAATCATGGGCTGCGTGTGCTACAATATTTTAAAATTGCTGTAGGAAAAAAACACTGTATCTTTTATTTTTGTATTTATTTTTTAATACCATTATCTGAAATTATGACTATTGAAAACTCCCGCTTTGTGGCAAGCGCGGCTCAAAAGTATGCGCAATCGATTTCTAAACTCTAGACACCTAAAAACACATTTTTTTCAAGGCCCTAGATCGAATAAATAGATTTTAGCAAGAATTTTGTTTTAAAATAAATTTATCTGATTAATTAAAATTTGTCTAAAATTGATATTTCTTAACACACTGTGAAGATTTTTAAACTTTACACTGAAAATTACTAATCATGTGCGATTATCAATTAGTATTAAATCGCTCTCCATTTACAGAAATATATGGATATATATAAATAATCCTTTTGATAGTACAAGCAAAGAATGAGAACGAAGAATTGTTAGTCAAACAATTCACCAAAGAGACATACACTACACACGCCAAACAAAGCAACACGATTTCCCAAATTGATTCAATTATCAAGTTCAACAATAGCACTGACGCCAGTCCAGTGTACAACAATACCTGTTGAAAACTGAAATAGGACCGAGTAATTAGACTCTGTTGAAAAGAAGATTGACTCTAGGACAATATTTCAAGGTGAAAAAAAGAGAACCCTGTAATGAACAATAATGACCCATTAAGCGCAGTAGAAGCCAAGCAACAGACACGCGATCACCAAAGCCACAAAGACCAATAAAAATTAACAATTTCTTTATGTAGAAGATGCTCAGAAAGGTGAAAAAAAATCATCAGGGTATGAAATACACATAATTAAAGAAACCAAATTTAATGTTTAACAGCCCGCAAAACGAACGATACAACAAACTAGCTCAACCAAATCCCGACAGAAAAACTCAAACTAAATCGAAATCCAGGTAAGAAAGGAAGGAAGGAGACAAGCGGCAAGACTTGTGACTTGCCTGTGGGGTTAAACTAGTTTTACGCGGGCAACACTATATATATATATATTATCTATCTATCTATATATATATATATATATAACTGCTTTTTAAGTCTCCAGTTTAGAAAGAACACACTCATACAGAAAATTAAATAAATTAATAAATAAATAAAGTAAAAATAAAATAAATGAATAATTTTTCCTTTTAAAAGATTTTTTTTCTTCACTCGTTACACAAACAGACGTTTCTGACTGTCGATGACAATCTAAAAGAAAAATGAGCTTACATAAGTATTTAATTTTTGAAAATTCTTATTGTTAAGGGGTTTTGAGATATTTGAACCAGAAAAAGATGAACAGTAATTGGTTTAAAATTGGAGAAACTCAAAAATTTTTGAGGGATTTCAGCGACATGGCGTCATTTCCTTTTCTAAAACCTCTTTCTTTTAGAAATACTCACAACTAGAAATTACAGGGTTTTAAGTCGGGTGAACGAGGAGGCCAGGCATTCGAAAAACCTCAGGATATTACGCGATTCTCGCCAAAGTTAACACAAAGCAGCTCTTTGACTTGGTGCCAAATGTAGGGAGTTGCTCTACCTTGCATGAGAACAGTGGCCTGCAAACATTGCCGTTCGTGTAAAGCAAGAATGACTTGCTGTCTAAGGAGTTCACTATACCATGCACTCATAACAGAGCAACTTTTAGAACACTGAGAAGTGAGAGTTTCAAAGAAAAATGGTCTGAGGATAAAATTCGCCGCAAATCCACACCATGTAGTCACGTTTTTAGAATGCAGTGGTTGTTGGTGAAAGGACTCCTGGAGGTGAAGCACCTCATGCGGGCAATTTTAATTACTCGCAGCTCCATCTAAATAAAGTGCGCCTTATCTCACGATAGAATTTTTCTAAGCCACGCGTCAACATCTATTCTCGCCAAATATCGGCAAGTGAATTCTGAGCGTGTTTGATGGTCTTGAAGTTGCAGCATTTGCACCATGTGGATTTTATACGGATACCATTTTAAAATGGATCGCAGAAGTTTTCGTACTGTTGACCGAGGAATCGACAACTCACGTGCCACCGATTGAGCACTTGCTTAAGAATAGCGGGAAATGGAGGCTCTTTCAACCACAACAGTAGCGACTTCTTCGACAGTTTCATTTGTAACCGGTTTCGGCCCTCATCCTAGCAGCGCACCCAAGTCTCCCGTCTCTTGAAGTTTCCTACCATCTTCTTCAAACAGTTCTCCGACATGGACCCTTTCGAAATCCTCTTAAACGACAATATTTACGCCGTGCACCTATCGCTGCCACTCTGATAAACCCGTTTTATCAGTAACGATCGTTCTTTCTTCTGTAAGCACATGATTAACGATTAGAAAGGCACGTATAATGATTTTCTGACTCTGCCTGCAACTCTCTTTATAGTTTTGACTAATTTACACGTTACAATTTCCCATGGTGGTCAAAATTTGAACTATTCTTTTTATTGCAATTCTTAAGTCATTTAAAATTATCTAATTCCTAAACAGTTAAATAAATTAAAAGTATTTAATAATCTCATAAGTCAAATAATCTTTTTCACTTACCCACTAGCCCTAAGATATCTATTCTTTCCTCATGTGTATGTAAATGTCGTAATACAACCAACTTCGCCCTATGTCACGTGGGAACCTTGTTTTGGCGAACTGATTTACTTGTAAATAATTCTCCCTCCTTCCTGTTCAATTCTAGTTCAATCTCCTTCCTGTTCATTGTACTTTTGAGTTTTCAAGATTTATTTTATTCCCCCCCCCCCCCCCCTGTCGCGTGAGTACTCTGTACTGGCGAATCTTACCTTTGTGTTTTTTTTTTTTTTTTTTATATTAAGTTTGTTAATAATTAATACACATTTGTAATACTTCGCCCTATGTCGCGCGGGAATATTGTTCTGGCGAACCTTGTAATTTTTTTTTTTTTTTTTTTTTTTTTTTTTAGTTTTTAAATAAACGTTCCGGAGTAGGGGCCTAGCATAGCTAGAAGCGCTCGACACCACTCTAAAGCGGTGAGCGGCACCTCCTCCTTGTTAAATCCTGTTAAATCATTTCCCCAAGGTCCATATAAAGTATTTACCAAATTTTATTAAATATGTTAAGCAGAACGGGTTTTAGAAGGGTCTGAACAGGTTCACATTGATTATAACCACCCTGTATGAAAATTCACTTTCTGTATTTCAATAAATGGTTTTAAACAATTTTTTCAAACCAATGATAAAAATTTATTACTCTTATTTCAATAAATTGTTTTAGCAACGACATCAGTTTCGAATGTTATTTTTGGGGAACTTGGGCATTTATTATTAAGAAGATTACAGAGTTTTATTTAACGCTTTTAAGAAACTTAAAATGAGCATCAATGACAAATTATATCCTTTTTTCATTTGTAATGAATTTCTTTAATTTTAATTAAGTTAGTTTTATTGATAAAGAAATTTAAGTAGCTTAAAAGATGATGAAATTTAGTTCAATTGCAAGGAAGAATATTAAGATTGCTTTGTTGAACTAAATTTCAAAATTTTTAATGTATTACCGGCTATCATTAAAGTTGAAATTAATTGTAATGAACAATATAGTCTAAACATATTTGTGCATTACACTATAAATTCTTCTTTGATAAGGTTATGTATAGTATATATAATAGTAATATAATATTATCAGTGCAAACATTTGAAATTTAAAGATGATTTAATTTCAGTATTCAAACAATTATTCTGATCAATATATATATATATATATATTATTTAAATGTTAAATGTTTGCATTAGATTCCAGCATATTTTCATAACTCTAAGACAGTAAATTACAAAAAACATGCATAATAACTTTTTTTCCGTTAAAGAAAAATTTGTTCTGTAAAATTTATTTAAAGTGTATTTTTTATGTAATCCGTAAATATATAATTTTTTTCAACCGATTTATTCGAATCTTACTTGAAAATATATTTGATAAACTAAAATTACAATCTCAGTAATTCACCATTAAAAGTTTCGCGCTTACCTATATCTTTTTAAATGCTGTTATTTATTATTATTATTATTATTATTATTATTTATTTAGGAATTTCCTCTGTGCTGAGGTTTCCTTTGAACCAAAAATGGCCTTTGGTTTTTGTCTCCATCTTTCTCTGTCCTGAGCATCATCTATTCTATTCTCTTTCATGTCCCTCATGAGCTTGTCTTTCCTAGGGTGCCATCTTTCCTCCTTTTCCACGGCCTTCCTCTCCTGTTTTCCCCTTCAGGGTTCCAGTTCAGTACAAGCTGTGGTATTCCATTCACATTCATCCGTTGTACTTGTCAATACCATTGTAGCCTCTTCTTGTCTATTTTTGTTCTGATTTTCGTTTTAACACCCATCCTTGCTCATATTTCAATATTGGTCTTTTTTTCAAGTCTTGAAGTTCTGGTCGATCATCGCCAGAAGTCTATTCCTGTAGATAGCAGTTTTTTTTCGTTTGCAAACTTGATTGTCATGTTTCTGCTCTATACAGCACAACACTTTCTAAATTTTATTTCCATGTGATTTATTACTATAGAAAAAAAAAAAAAATCTCTTCTTTTTTTGATAGATTTTTTACTGCTAAAAATGTAGAAATGGTTTTAAAGCATATATTTTTCTAGTTTAGTTCATTAAAAAAAAAAAAAAAGAAAAAAAAAAGCGTATCATAAGATTTTTTTTTAAGTATATACTCCTTTCACATGCAAAAGATGCATTTATATTTCTGCAAAAATATTCAAAACAGATGCTAATTTCTAATTTTACTTTCTTGAAAAGATTATGATATCTTTACTTAAGTGTTCTAGAAAAAAATTAGTACTAAGAAGTTTTTAATTATAAATATATGATTTTTTTTAGTGAGGAGAAAAGTTGCGTAAAACTTTTTTATCAACAGAAGACGCTGAATGCATACAAATCCAAGAAATATGCAAATCTGTGCCATGTAAAATAAAACTGTGCGATTATGTGCTCATTTCTGATATTGTCTGCTTCATGCATTTGCATAAAATCTTTTTTACTTTCTTGTTATCAAGGGCGGAAAATCTCTATTGTTAATGTTACTTTACTTTAAGCCATAAATCCTTGGTTGAAGATTTATGAAGAGTTTGGACATAGAAGAAAGTTAAAAAAAAAAAAAAAAAAAAAAAAATGGTTCAAACAATCATTTTTTGTAATGACATTATGCAAGAAAAAAATAAAGTTCTCGAATTTTGTAATGCGCTTATAATGATATTTTGTGAGGGGAAAAAATGTGGTTTTTAGAAAAAAATCTTTTACTTGTTGCGTACAAAGGTTTGTTTTCACTAAAAACAAACAAACAAGTAAATAAATAAATAAAGATCCCGTCAAAATTTCTTCTCAAACCGCGTTAAAATACCGGCTATTTCAAATTTACTTAAATAGAGAACTATCTCTTAATCTAATGACGTTACAACTATACTTCTAATAAAAAGTTTTTAAATGTTAAACCTTTACTTTTTACAAAGTACATTTGATAAAGGACCGTATGTCTAAATAGGTAGAAAAACTTAGTCATATACACAAAAATAAATTTTTATATTGACTATAAATACAAAATAAATAAAGAAATATATATATAAGAATAAATAAATAAATAAAAAATAAAATAAAATAAAATAAAATGAAATGAAATGAAGTTTTAGGATCAAATTGTTACTTATAAAAGTTTCCATATTTTTAAACACAATATTTACTGGAATATTAAGAGTAGAAAAATGAGCATTTTTCGACAAATTATTACGCTTTTGCAGCTTTAAAAATTCAATTAGTACCGTATAAATTGAATAAAATTTGCAGACGAATTTCGTTTTATGTGCTTTTTTTAGTTTCCATTTTTGTCACTTCTACACTTTATTAATTTTATTTTATTTTATTCTATCGTCAACCACTTTATTTTATGACTTATTTCACTTTCGTTACTGTTTATTTGCTCCTGTAATTTTAAAATTTATTTAATAAATTAGAAATAATCTAAAGTATATTTATGTGAAAGGAATCCAGTGTCTAATGTTAATAAATGGCTACAATCTCAAGTTTTATTAATTTTAAGAGAATAAGCGTACAAGCGTTTTATTCTAACTATAAAAAAATAATGCTAAAAAATACATATAAAAAATTATTTTGGCACCAAATATTTGTCCATAAAAATGTGAAAAATTGAAAAAAAAAATAAATAAATAAATAAATAAATGAAGAAATAAAGAAATGAATAAATAAAATTAATGTGTACGCTCAATTTCTTATACATTTTTTAAAAAATCTAAACAAAGTACAAAATAAAGTTAATAACAATTAAACTTAACTGTAAATTTAAATTACAATATAAATTTAATAACATAGTTATAAAAAACACCACAGAACTAGCGTTTCAAAGTAATAGATGCAAAACTTTGAATAAACGCCATAAAACGCAAGAACTCGCAATAACTGTTTCTGGTCTAAAGAAGAAACGTCCCTTCAAAGGCACACAAGGTAGGCGCGAGTGCTGCAAACAATCTTACGTTCTTGCATTTTATAGTGTTTATTCAAAGTTTTGTACTTATTATTTTAAAACCCATGTACTGTGATTCTTTTTTATAATTTTTGTTGCTTATTTGGGCTTCTTGCTCCAACTAAGTAGTTTTATGAGTGTTTGTTTTCTTCTCATGGTTTTATTTATCAACCCCCCCCCCCTCTTCTTATTTTCGTGCCTTTCATTTCAAAAAAATTTAGGTGCGTTGCCGCTTTGCTTGCAGCACTCATGCCTACTGTGTTCGCCTGACGAAGGGTCGTGTCTTCTTTCAACCCGAAACGAATGTTGCGAGTTATTACATTTTATGGTGTTTATTCAAAACTTTGCTCTTATTAATAACTGGCAAGTTTTCCCACGTCCCTGGTCACTATATTTAAATGAATAATAATAATAATAAATTAATCATTATTTTCACTTCATAAATGAAAACTCAAAAAAAAAAAAAAAAATCCATTGAAATTGTTCAAAAAATTTGCTTCAGATCCCTTTTACCTTCGGCAACATCTTTTCACCCATAATATCTGGGGTATGTGTCTCTGTCTCCTGAGACAACCAGTGCTTTCCCCGTCAGATTTTAATTTGATTATTTATCGGACAACTGTTTCGAAATGAACAACAAATATAAATTTAAAAAATATAATGATAATCTATCTGTATTTTCAGTTTAATCTATCTGTATTTTTCTGTTTAATCTATATTATTTTCCAGCACTTGCTGGCAAAAGCAGCTGTAACTGAAAGGGATTAAAAAAATAAACTTATCATTTAAATACATTTATATTAACGCGTTGCATGGGGCTGCTTGCGCAATTCTTAGACAAAGTTTCGTTATTTTTTTAATTACAATAACTTACGTAACGATAAGTATATTATAATCAATAAAAAATTAAAAAATGGTACCCAGATAAAATAATTGTATCTGATGTTTTTATTCTAAGATATAGTATCTATCAAACTACACCATCATAAATGCGATGGACTCATAGATAGATTAAATATATATATATATATATATATATATATATATATATATATATATATAGCAAACAATTGACAGGAAAATTTGAAGGAAAAATTGACAGGAAAATAAATATATAAGTTTTACAGATTAGAAAAACCAATAGGAGAATTACAAACCAATGCGCAAGATTGCAGCGAAAGGAAATGCAAAACTTAGATGTAGTAATATATAAACAAATGAATGAAATTAAATGTAAAAATATATAAACAAATGAATGAAATTATATCCCAGAAAAACATCTTCATCAGGGAGGCCCCTCAGTGTAGGGGTGAACGAGAAGTTTCTGAAAGGACAGTAGCTATAAGCTAATAACTATCCTTAGCCCCCAACTTCTCACCAAACAGAAAACCACCAATAACTGAAGAGAAATCAAACATACGTATAATGTATAAAACTACTAAAAATATTTTATAAAATTATCAAATTGTAAAAGTTACAAAATTACATCAATTCATTTAAAAAAATACAATACAAAAGAAAATTACTGAAGGTAAACAAGAAAGTATAAAATGAAATAAAAATACAACCCTTCATATGGAACACAAACTATCTTCGGCCGACGGGGCTACTTGTCGGTTCTTCAATATCGCCCTTGAATGAGGAAGTAGAACAAACCGAGATAGGAAAACTCTGAAAAGTCACAGTTAAAAATTGTGACGGGTAACAGTTAATTTGCAAGGTACTTTTTAAGTCTTCAAGGGCCCCTACACTGAGGGGCCTCCCTGATGAAGATCTCAGTGTTTTTTGGGGATATAATTTCATTCATTTGTTTATATATTACTATATATATATATATTACTATATATATATATATATATATCTGTACTGCAGTGGTGAGCATCTCAATGCATGCTTGATTCACGAGAATTACGAGTAAAACTATGTATGAATTTATTTCTATGACAGAATTTATTTTAGTACGACATGACTACTTATATTTGTATTTTGATATTTAAATATAAGTAATTAGTAATTTTCAAAATGTCATGATGCCAGTTTTATCAGAATATTTTGATGATACAAGTTTAATTTTCCCTTTTTTTTTTTTTTTTTTTTTGAAAGTATTTATCACGTGTAGAGAAATCTTTCTTTTTATGTTCGAAAAAATAAATGCAATAAAAAATTGTAAGCATTTTATTTTATTGGCAGCAGGCAGAAATTACAACGCAAAGAAAAATGTCGAGAAATTTAATAGAGTTAAATACGTTAATACGTTTTAATCAATATAATTCTTCCAAATTAAAAATTTGAAAATCTGGCTTCGAGGTGCACATGGTGACATTGATAACTATCTGTGTGCCAAATGTCATATCTGTGCGGTGAATTTTTCTGCAGACAGCTGACAGAGAGACAACATTTCGATTTTATTTAGATATATCATAATTTTCCAACAGTTTCTCATAAAATCCTAAATCTCGTAATATGTGGTGGTTGAATATTTTAACATAGAGCACCTTAATTAAACGTCGGCAGGTTCGAAGGCGGATTTAAACAAAGCTGCTGGTAGTGGCTGGAATATCCTTATGCCGTAGTTCACAAAAGTCCAATTTTAACTCTTATGTATATAATATTTCTCTAACGTGTGCCAGTTACAATAATTTTTTGTAGAAACGATACGATAGTGGTGAAATTAATAAAATACGCGAAGATAAAAAATCAATAGTTAAAAATGAACAAAAGGACGCAGACTCAGCTCTATAAACTAATAAAAAAATGATGACATTTGTTTAATGACATTATTTTATGGAAAAATGTGTTTTTAAAAGTTGCTTCTTCAGAATCTTTGCAAAAGTCACTTTTAACGTAGCATTTTTTTTTTTTTTTTTTTAAGATATATACAGAATATCAACCATTATCATAAATTGACTAAAAAACGCAATCATAAAAAGCATAATAATTTTTTTTCTTGCAACAAAAATTATGCCAAAATAAATAAAATGTCATCGCACTCTTGGCGACAAAAATTTAAAAGGTGTCATTTTTTTTTTTTTTTTACCTGTGGAAGTATGAAAACTGGGTCGTCAATCATGATTTTTTTTTTTTTTTTTTGAAACATTCCTTTAAATGGTTCTGGTTTCACTATTGCACAATATTTATTTGGTTATAATAATAACTTGGCTTTCAGTAAAGTAAAATTTTAATTAGTTGGTGAAATTGGTACAATATTTATGAGTTTAAAATTTTAAAGGTAAATAAGAAAAGAAATAAAGAGCGAAAATTTCGCACGGGTTTGCTAGTAATAATAATAAAACTACAAAAAGAAAATAAATAAATAAATAGATAAATAAATAAATAAAAAAGATAAAAAATAAATAAGTAAAAATAAAATACAAAAATCAAACTTAAATCACGTCAAATATAAATTGTAAAGTAATCGTATTTTGTTTTCATTCCAAATGTAATCTATGGAAATCAATAAGTAAGTATTAGAACATAAAAATTTGGCGAAAAATAAATAATGTTATAAAAGTAAATAATGTAACATAAAGTAATATACTTTTTTTGCTCAAAATGCAAACCATCAATTTTGATATAGTTTTGTAACGTTGCTATAGAATTTTGGACATTGTTTCGTCTTGCAATTGAAGTTGATCAAGTTGTTAGAAATATTAGAAAAACCCAAAGAATTAAAACTGGATATTCGTACTAAGCATTTACGCCCTAAAAGGATCTTTTGAAAAACAATAATAGATTAGTTCAAAGGAATATTTTTTATAACAAAAATTTAAAAAGATATTAATAATGATTAAAATAATATATTTGTGTAATATCATTAAGAAACATATTTTAGTAAATGAATAAATATCTGTAGCTGCCAA
Organism: Salticus scenicus; assembly: GCA_963930645.1. NCBI lineage: Eukaryota > Metazoa > Arthropoda > Arachnida > Araneae > Salticidae > Salticus > Salticus scenicus. The sequence continues at coordinate 323,286,510 of OZ005652.1, read as the reverse complement.
GTCTTCCGTTTTTTAACGAAGACATCACTCCGGATGTTTTCTATAACAGTCTTTACACTTTATAATTTTTCAAAATGCAGTTCAATGATTGTCTTTATCACACGTCAGTAATGGAATGCATGAAATGTTGTATAAAATTAAATAAAAAGGCGTAAAATATGTATAATTTGTTAAAAACAAACATCGAGTCTGCATATCAGTCAGATTGATCGTGTCTCCTTCCTTATGTAATCCTACAGAATTTTCGTTTCAGGATGTTTTATTGAAAAATGGAGTTTTTCGAATTAGTTTTTTAAATTTCACTCTCTGAGCATGTCGCCTTTTATCTAAATTATCAACTTAAAAATAAATAAGCAAATAAAATGATCTATACTATATTGAAAATTTTGAGCTATGATTTTATTTAATAAATAAAATATTTAAATTTATATAGTATAAAACCCGAATAAACTACTACGTCAGAAACGCCAAAGAAAAATATTTGAGATGCATACAGCTGTTTCGGTAGCCTTAAGCGTACTGTCATCAGTGCAAAAATAATTCTGAATCTGGAGAAGTGCTCGTATATATAGGAGAGGGACGGAATTTAGTTCAAGGCCGACGAGAGTGACCTGGGATCGAACCCGGCACTTCATGTTTACTAGCTTTGAGTACAGAACTGCTTGTACATTGTATTTAAATTAAAAATAATAAAAAAACAGAAATATGCCGATGAAACAAAAAAAAAAAAAAAAAAATCTTCGAATATAAATATACGTGTATTTCGTATTAAGGATTTTATATATTCTTAACCTAATTATTAAATTATTTTATTAACCATACAATGCAAAATGTTTAGGAATTTATAATTATCTTTAAATTATCTAATTCTATAAAAATGTCATTTAAGAAAATAAGTATTTATAAGCTAAAATACGAAGAAGATATTAAAATAAAAATCAGAGATTATTCAGCTTAAAGAGATATTACTTATGTGTATAACTATATGCAAAATTTATATTTTGGAAATAGAAAAAAAAAAGAAAAGAATATTTACATTTACCTAATACTGAATAAATATTAGTGTAAATAACGACAGAAACAGAAGTTATATTCATCAGATAGTAATAAGGATTTAGATATATAGGATTTGTGAAAAGTTTGTCGAGGTATTTAAAATACTTCAATTTTTAAACAAAGAATTGAAAGAAAAGTAAATACCTAAAAAATATAAAAATATATATAATATATATATACATTATTTTTCTTATAAAAATGTGAAATATTAAAGAAACATTCATTATACTTCCAAATTAAATAGAGCAAAAACTGAAGAAAAATGACCTGGTATTATGACTTGACAACTTTGATATTTTTCAGGAGTTATGTGTTTTCTTCTTCAAAGTCTACATTTCACCACTAGCCATGTATCATCTAAAGCTCTTTTGAGACAAGTTTGAGAAAAATCAGAGTTTTCCTAGTTCTTATTGAACTAAATTTTATAAGATATTTGTATAGTTATTTCACCTAAAACTTTTTCGCTTTAGGAGGAAAAAAAACTTTAATAAAATAAAATTATTTCTCATTATAAATTCAAGCATTTCGAATATGTCACACTGTATTGAAAAATATATAGTTTGTAGTCAAAACTGTTTTCTTAAAAGCAGAAATTTATAATACTTTTACTAATACTTTTAGTTTAACAAAAATATATAGTAGAGCACATTTACAGTATCAAACAAACATTTGTAAAATTAGTAAGAAATCATCTGAAGACGTATTTAATTGTAATAAGCAAAAAACTTCGTATAAACACCGTAAACTACAAAAATCCTCTCAAAATTTATTTCATAACGAAATAAGCCAATAACCATAGATGCCAACATTTTAATTCATTCCGATATATATTTAGTCCCGCCTTTATTCCGTACTACTTTATTTATAGAAAAACTTTCTCCAATATATAACTTCGATAAAATAAGAAAAAGTTACTTTTAAAAAATAAGTGGTAGGAAATAAAGACGGGGCTAACAATACTCCGGAATAAATTAAAATGTTGGCATCTATGCAATGACCCTTCTTCAGGAGAATAAAACTGTCATGTGTGTAACAAACAAAGTGGCAACATCCAAGGGCAAGTCACTTGGCGAGCGAAAACAAATAAGATTGAAAATCAACGTAAATACCGGTGGGAAAAGAATTTTAAAAACTAAACTAAAAAAAAAAGAAATACTGAAATAATATTTATAAAATAATAATAATAAGCAGTTCTGTTCAGCAGATCGGATTATATATCCCATGCTGAATCTATGCTTATTTCTGGTCTCCATTCTAAAAAATAAATAAATAAATAAATAAATAAATAAATAATACTAATAATAAAAGAAATCCTTCTAATGATCATCTAGATCAAGTTAAATACTTTGGGAAAAATCTGTTACTCTTAATCGAACGCACTAAACATATCTTTAATTACTTCCATCACTAACTGTGCTTGTTTCTGTGCTCTTTCTAATATCGAAAAGTGCATTTTCTTGCTTCCGCCCAATCGTTTGTAATATTGATACGACTTCTTATAATCTCAGTCTTGTTTATTTACACTATAAAATATCTTATGACTTTGTGCACAAACTTAATCAAATTTCTACCTCTAATTATATTCTAATTTAATTAGATGTTAAATCTCTTTTTACCAGTCTTCCTATTTAAGGTGATCTGGTTTGTTTATGAAAAATAAAAAATGCACGAATTCTATTATTCTGCTATTGAATTTTAGAAGTTTTTTTTAATTTACTGATGATATTTGGCACGCTATTATGTATCAGGAAAAATGCTTTCGTTTTTAATGATTTTTATTATTCCCAAAATGAAGGCACAGCCATGGGCAATCCTTCTCTCTCTCTCTCTGTCCTTTGCTTTATAACATCTATATGCACTTTATTTTTATTTATTTTTTATCTTAGGTGTTAAAATGTAAATAGAAATTCAGTCACACTGGTTTAAGTATACTCATATGACGCTGTATTCAATTAAATTCGAGTTTGAAAAGTACAAGTTTTTGAATTTTCTTGGCGCTTTGTTATCTAAACATAAGGATCGGCTCAAACCCATTGTCTTCGGAAAAATATTCTGCGTCTTTCTTTCTCCCCATGCTCATTCTGATCACTCTCCTAAAGAGAAGGTGGCTGTTTTCTATTTTTATGTCTTTCGTGCATTACACATTTGCCCTGATTAGTCTAATCCTTCAAAAGAAATTAATTATTTAAAATATCTTGCTCTTTCTCATGGGTATAATATCTGTATTATCGATAAAGCTCTGTATAAATTAAGAAATTTAAACCTTCTGATTCCAAAAGGAAAGATCCCTGTCTTAATCCTGTAATTTTAACTTTCCATTCTTCCATTTCTTTTAAATTTTCTAAAATTTTCTCACATTTCGGATTTAATGTCATTTTCAAACTCATGAACAAAATTTAATTACCTTCTCTTAAAGATCCTCTTCCTACTGAAAACCGATCTGGTGTTTATTTCATCCTTTGTCTATCACATAATATATGTTATCTCAGCTAAAAATGTTTAAAAACATTGAATAAATGAGTTTCAACGGAATGTTTATATAAGAAAGATATTTCCAAATCATCTATTCCTTTCCACTGATGTTTTATGGTCATTCTTTTGATTTTTCTAAGGCTAATAATTTCTTTTCCCATCTTTTATTTCAATTTTCGCGTAGCTTTTTACGTGTTTAAAAACTCGAACTATCTTGTTAATAATGCTTTTTCATATCTGTTGCTTGAAAATTACTCACATAACTTTCTCGTGTACGTTGTTTCTACATTTTTTGTTATTTTTGTCTTTTTCATTAGTCACATCTATTTATTTGATATTTAGTTCCCCATCATACTATAGGTGAACTTAAGTAATCGTGAAAATTTTCGACCTCGATTTTTTGACATTTTTACACGTTTTCTGGTGTGAGAAATCCAAAAATATCAAAATGTGTATGGTGTCCGTCTGTAACGTGTCTGTTAGATTCTTAGTGTGTTAGCCGTAGAGTGTCAGTTTGTAAGTCTGTGTACACGATATCTCACGAATAAATGATCGCAGAGAGGTCGGACGAGTTTTAAAATATCATTTATTACAATTTCAAGAACCCTATTCATTTCCAATATTCTAGTTAAAAAACTTCAGACGTTATTAGAAATTTACGATTTTCTTAACATGGGAGAATAGAGAAAAATTGTACTTAAACTTGCATGAAAAGAAATATTTTTATAGTAAAGATGTAAGAACAACAGCTCTTAAATATTAGTTTTGATGTCGGGATGAACATCATTAACTATAATCATGTTACTTTTAAAATTTCTCAAATTATACGCCAAAATTTCGCATACACATCCATTTTGAGAGATATTTTCATCGTAAAGATATCAGAACAATTTAAAATTTATTTAGGATACTGACATGAACATCCCTGATTACAAACTTTTTAATTAAAAATTTCGTATGTTATTTGGAATTTATGATTTACTTAACATGGCAGAATAGGGCATAAATGAGTATATAAACGTACATTTTGAGGATCATAAATATATCAGACAAATTCAAAATAACATTTATGATAATAATTACAGAACTTTGGATAAACACCATAAAATGCAAGAAACTCGCAACAATTGTTTCGGATCGAAAGAATACACAACCTTTCGTCATGCCAACAAAGTAGGTACGAGTGCTGCAGTCAAAGCGGCAACGCACAAAATTCCTTTAACGAAAGTTACGAAAGAGCAATAATTTATAAAGACGATTGAGAATACAAATGCTGGTGTGAGTAAAATTATCAAATAAAAGAGGAAAATAAATAAATAAATAACATTAAAACATGTAACAAAATCTAAAAATCTAAAAAAATAAGAAAATTAAATGAATAACGAACTCATGTGAGTAATTTCCAAGCATCAGACAAGAACGGAGCAGAAGAAATATCATTAGCAAGATTTTTCGAATTTTTAAATATATAAAAAGCGTCATGGATATCTAAATGGGAAGAGCAGACAGGATATGGAATTATGTTAGTTTTAGAGAAATCAAAACGACGACCATGAGTGCAGCAGTGGGAAGCAATAGAAGACTTGGAAATTTCTTCATTACGACGGCGCTCACTTATTCTATTTTTAAACGCCTCATAGTTTGACCAATGTAACCTGAATTGCACGATGAACATGAGATAAAATAAATGCCAGAATGGTATTCGGTAGGAATGGGATCTTTAAGAGAAGATAATTTAATTTTTTTAACGGGTTTTCTAAATGACTTTAAAACCAAATGGTGAAATAATTCTAGAAATTTTAAAGGAAAGAGACGAATGAAAAGGCAAAACAACTGGGATGAGACAGTGATCATTCGAATTGGAACCAGGACATTTAGGATTATTGAATTTATAAAGAGCTTTATCGTAATAGAGGGATTATAGCCTCGCGAAAGAGAAAGATATTTTAAATAATTAATTTCTTTCGAAAGACTAGACGAATCAGAACAAATGTGGAAGGCACGAAAACCATAAGTAGAGAAGGCAGACATTTTCTTTCAAGGGGCGTGGTTAGAGAGAGCATGTGGCGGAAGAGATACAGAAAAGGGTTTTCTAAACACAGTGGTTGAGAACTGATCTTTGTCTTTAGATACAAAAACGTCAAGGAGTGGCAAAGAACAATCCCTTTCAATCTCGAAAGTGAATTGAATGCATGGGTCAATTGAATTGACCAAAGATAGTAAACTGAAAAAATCGACATCAGGAGGAACAAAGACAAAAGTGTCATCCACATAGCTGACCAATGAGGACATTTATATACACTGAAGAGCTCTTCTTCAAAATCGTGCATATAAATGTCATACAACAAAGGAGAGAGAGAGAACTGCCCGACAAAGACCAACCGCTAAAAACATGTTTTTTTGGAGTCAGGGACCTACAAACGTGTAAATTTAATAAAAACTCAATTCGAAAATTTGACCCAAAACAACGCTTTCTCTACCATATATATGGATAAGAGAAAGTAAAAAAAAAAAAAAAAAAAAAAAAAGTGTTAATAATTTAAAGGTACTTAAAAGTCATTTTAGTGATTAATAAAATGGTTTTTAAATCAAATCATATTATTAGGCTATTGCAGAGATTAGAAATAATACTGACATAGACCAAATAGCTGAGAATTAATAAAAATATAAATATAAAAATTAAAAATGGAATCTACACAAGAAACTATGTTAACAGTAATTAATATTATATAACGAAATCGTTCTTAGATTAGGTTTAATGTATGTTTAATCTTATGCTAAATCCATAAATGATTAGTTAATTTGCTAGAGCGTCGTATTAAAATATTATGATTGGTTTAAAAATATTTTACATACATTTTCATACTACTATTACTTTTTTACTTCTATTTTTTCAAATGATAAATGGTGATCTCCATACCACAAACTAATTAGAATATACATGATTAAATCATGAATCTACTCTAAATGTATTAAGATAATTTTAATGTTAATATTTTTAAGAATATTATATTTTTATAATATTTTACGAATTTAGATTTCTATGTTGTATGTTGCCTCAAAGTTCAATATTCATTTTTCTATTAAGCATAACTCACTCGGTTTCAAAGATACAAGTATGCAGTTTCTTTTAATAATAATACTGTTGCATTAAAAAAAAAAAAAAAAAAAAAAAAATCCTCATTCACCAATTTTGTTTTGAGTGAATTACATAAAAATTTAAAAATATACAATTTTGAAAACTAACGGGAAGAATATCTTATCGATATGACCATATTTCGTTTGTTATTTTAAACACGTTTCGAAATTTATATTAACCATCCCATGTCTAATAGGTGAAGAATCGTTAGGTAGGTTTATCGATTTTCCTACAGGTTGGTCATTAATTAAAATTATTATTACTTGTCTTGATTTTTTTTTTTTTTACTTTAACTTTTGCCGAGTTACGAGTAAGCTACTTTAAGTAACTTTGCGTACAACTGCATTTGTAGGATTTACTTTTAATGACATGCCTTTTCAACATTTAACAACTTGTTTAATAGGCAAATTACTAATATGCCAATGTATTGCGTGACGTAATTTGAAGCAATATATATATATATATATATATATACGTATATTTATGTTGGGTGAGAAAAGACTCTACTGGTTCTGTTCTTCGTCTAATATGCTATTAATACGAGACGTTAGATCCTCTCAATCTCCTTTTAAAGGTTTCTTATAATAAATGAGCATTTTAAGTTTTAAGATTTATAAAAGAATAAAATATGTCATTTTATCAGAAGTTTTTTAATAAAAACTAATAAAAGTATATTCTACGTTTTAATTCTGGAATTCCATTGCACAACTCATGGGTTTATTAATACACAAAGCAATGCTCGTCCTTATTTTGACTAAATAAAAAGGAAACCGCATTTCACTATTTTAAGATACCTTGTATATAAAAAAATTAATAGATAAAAAAAAAAAAAAAAAAAAAAAAAAAAATCTGGAGTGACTCCACTCGACTTTCTGAACATTAAGTCATTAACAGTTTTGTAGATAAAGTAAAAAAAGAGGAGTTGTTAAACAAACAAAAGAGAGAAAACCATAATAGAGTGCTTGAGTATTTTTCTCCATATATTACACGATGTTTTGTTTAAAGCTACTGAACTTTAAGCCCATAGATCATAATGATAAAGAATAGTTTGTTGTTTCCCTGTAAAAATCTATATATGCTAGATTCATCAAAATGCTTATAGTTAGTACAACAGTGATTTATAATAATCATATAAATTTTCAGCTCAGTTGAATAAGGCGTTTAGATGCTATAGCACTTTTAAAAATTTGGTCCCATAGGCCAAAATGATAAAGAATTTTTCTTTGTGTCCCTGTAAAAAAACTGGAAGTGCCGGATTCCCTAAAATCTATACAGTTGGTGCAACTGTGACCTATAACAGGTACACAATTTTTTTTGCTCATATTAATCAGGCGTTTAGACGCTATCACATTTTTAAAAATTTGGCCCCATAGGCCATAATGGTAAAGAATTTTTCTTTGTGTCCCTGTTAAAAAACTATAAGTGCTCGATTCTCCAAAATCTATAGAGCTTGAGTATCTGTGACCTATAATATGCGTATAATTTTTTTGCTCAATTGAATAAGGCGTTTAGATGCTATTGCATTTTTAAGATTTTGGTCCCTTAGGCCATAATGATAAAGAATTATTCTTTGTGTCCCTGTAAAAAAAACCATAAGTGAAAAAAACCATTCACCAAAATCTATAGGGTTCGTACTATGGTGACTTACAATATGCGTACCAACTTTCAGCTTATTCGAACCAAGCGTTTAGATGCTAGCGTGTTCACTCACAGACATACACACAGACATACACACTTACATACACACATACACACACACATACACACACATATACATACATCATCTTAAAAATAGTGAAAACGGACTCAGGGGACCTTGAAACGTATAGAAACAACAAAATCTCAAATTCGGATTTTTGACATGATTACAATACTTTCCTCACTATAGTGTTCGGAAAGTATATATGTATATATCTATATATATATATAATAGATTTTTGAAATATGCTAAAAGTGGTGTTTTTTTTTTTTTTTATCTATTTAAATTTCGCCTTTTTTTAAACAACATACGTACACCAATATGATTATAATTACAGGAAAACATGATATTTTTTGTGTTAAAATAACTTTAAATACTTTTTTTTTTTTTTGGCATTAATTTAATATTTCAACATTAAACTGCTGATATAAATAAATGGATAGCATATAGGTAGAAAGAAAAAAAAATGTTTCACTTTGAAATTTAGTCAAAATTAATTTTTAAATTGAATTAAAAAATAAATGTATTAGCCCATAAAAAAAAAAAAAAAAAAAAAAAAAAAAAAAATGCGCGTTATAACCGGAGTTATATTTTTCATAACATATTTCATCTCAACGTTCAAAAGTTTCACCTTTAGAAAATTTTACGTAAAACACAAAAGACCTCCTACTAAAAAAATAAAAAATAAAATAAAATAATAATAATAATAATAATAATAACTTATTTTATACTGTTACATGTTTATTCTGAGCATTCTCTCTTTCTGTCTCGTTTTTGTTAAGGGAAAAAAAATTGTAATCCTTGGTTAAGTAATGATGTACTTAAGTATTTACTGAGTAATTACAAACATAAAACCGTTTGTCAGTTATGCATATTTCAGTAATAACTTGCTTTTACAATATTATACCTTTCTGTAAAAGAAATGATAAAAAGAGTGATTTTTTTTTATTATTATTAAAATGACACAAGCATTTGTATGATGTTCAAAGTTTTTTGTTTTAAAATATCACAGATCTGTGGTTCAATCATTCGTTTAAAAGACAAAAAAAAAAAAAAATAAATAAATAAATAAATAAATAAAAAATTCAAATTATATAACAAAATGCAACCAACATCGTTGCTTTCTTTATTTTATTCTATTTATTAAAACAATTTTTATAGATGCCACACGCACTACATAAACTTTAAATTTAACATCTACTTTTTAAGATAGCACGCGACGATCATGTTTTACATAAAAATTAAATCATTAAATTGTTTTTTTTTTTTTTTTACTTTTTTTTTACTTAATTTTGCACACGCACTTTTTATTTACTAATTCAAAATTATTAAAAAAAAAAAAAAAAAAAAAAAAAAAAAAAAAAAAAAACTTTTTTGATAGTGTTTGTTTCGATACTGATTATTATTAATTTTTTTTTTCTTTTTCTTAAATATATATATATATATACATGTATACATTGATGAAATTCTGGCAAAAGCAGAATTTAGTTTAGGACGGAGGACTATTATTATTATTTTTTTTTCAAATTATAACATCGCTTTCAAATTATTCAATTATATTTTCGATAAATTTTGGATTTCTACAAATGTCCAACTATCGAAATATGACACCGCAAAAATCCCAGATTGAGACTAATAGTCCTCAGTTCTAATAATAATAATAATGATAATAATAATTGTTAAGAATAAAATTCGATAAAACTGATATTATTAAATAATAATAATAATAATAATAAATTATAAAATAAATGATCGTACAAGAAAACATTACTGAGCTTTAATCTACTAAGTGATTTTCAAAATATCAAAAGTTCATTCTTTTTCATTAATTACTAATATTTTACTCTGCACAGATAGAAAAAATAAATAAGTAAATAAATAAATAAAAATATAAAATAAAATAAAATAAATAATAAAATAATAATAATTTGTAATAGCAGGAGACTTGGCGTTGGAATATTAAAACAGGAATAAACTACTACGTCAGAAACGCCAAAGAAATATTATTGAGGTGCATACAGCTGTTTCGGTAGCCTAAAGCGTCGGCTATTTCTAAACATTGCTGGGAGGAAAATCATAATTTTAAATTTAATTCAGCTAAAATAATTTGCGGACCTAAATCCATTCATGAACTCGATTTCTTTGAAGCTTTTCATATTTATAAAACTTTTAAATACCTTGTAAATTGTGATTTCGCTGTTCCCTATTTGTCTGATTGTTGGAAATTTTACATTCAGTCCGCATTTCCTTAGTTTTTCTACTGTTTACACAGCTACACATTCCTTAATTCCTATTGGCCACACTCCCCACCTCTTCCGTAATCCTATTGGTTGAACTAAATCCGGTCCCTCTCCTATATATAAGAGCACTTCTCCAGATTCAGAATTCTTTTTGCACTGAAGACGGTACGCTTTAGGCTACCGAAACAGCTGTATGCACCTCAATAATATTTCTTTGGCGTTTCTGACGTAGTAGTTTATTCCTGTTTTAATAATAATAATTTGGTTGTGATTAGATTTGATAGTAAAGCAAATTAGATTGGCGCTTAACTCTAATTTGCTTTACTATGCATTTCTATAAAAATATGTTATTCCGGTTAAAGATGTAAGTTAAATCAATTTTAATCAACTTAATTATTTAATCAACTTTAATTTCATTTCAAGCAATTTCGTATAACAGACCAGTAATTCCGAACCCTCTTATTTTGTGGAACTATAACCGAATGGTGGGTGCTTTTTGTATCATAGACGCATGTATGTTTTGTATTTGAAGCTTGCTTTTGCGAATACACAGGCACTCGTATATAAATGGTTTTCCAATAGGGATGATACAATTTTAAATGGTTAGAATGGCAACACTGCGTATTATTTTTTGACATTTCTTGTGTCATTTGTGTTTAGTATGCTATGCCATTAATGCAAAGATACACGCTTGAACAACGTTTTGAAATTATTAAATTATTTTATCAAAATCAGTGTTCATATGTGAATACTGAGAGAAATTTGAGAAGAACTCATGGACGACGTTATTCAGTTAATCGACTTGGTCAATTGTGATTTTTTTCTTTGGGGATATGTTAAGTCACAAGTTTATGCTGATAATCCAATAACAATTGAGCAATTAAAAACCAACATTGAACGTGTTATTCGTGAAATAACACCAAATTTATGTGAAAGAGTGATAGAAAATTGAGTTGATAAAATGCAGTATGTACAAAGAAGTCGTGGTGCTCACATGAACGATATTATTTTCATATTTAATGTCATAATGTATGCTTTCAAAGAAAAAAAAAATGTCTCACTGAATACTTTTTTTTTTTTTTTTTTTAATTGTATCTTTCTTAAACGAAAACTCTTTATAATATATACATTGATTTAATTCTGCTTATTACAGTTTAAAGAAGTCAAAATGCACTAACAAGGAATTTATCCCATAGGTGTAATATACTTGAATTCTTTTGCCTTGAACAGAAACCATTTCTCTGATTTCAAAAGAAGAAGAAGAAGAAGAAAGGCGCTTAATATCCGTATGCGGTAAAATTTATTTAGATTTCCTAATAATATTTAATTTTTAGTTATGTAAAGAACAGACACGGAGATACATAGGCACATGTAACCTCTAAAAACTTTATTTTCGTATTCAAGGACTTCTAATCGCGGGGGAAAAAAACGAAACAAAAACAATAGTTATTATGTCATATATATGATAGGTAAAAAAAAAAAAAAAAAAGTAAAAAAGATTTTATATTTGAATGAACTGTGAAAAAAATCTGTAATTTCACTGAAATGTTAATCCAGTATAAAATTACAATAATTCTCAGTAAAAAAATAAATAATCGAGATTTTCAATTATTATTTTGTATTTTCATTTATTTTAGTTATTTAATTTATTAATAAAAATTAAAAATGACTGTTTCCACTTCATAAAAATTATTCTATGTCACAAATATATTCTTACAAATAATTAATCCAATTAAATAATCCAATTAATCAAATTAGCCGTTAAAATGCATATATAAAATGATTTTTTAACATATCCGTACATTTTTCTCTGTAATTTTATGAGTCTTAAGGAAAATTATTACCAGTAATTTTCTGTTGAAATTTTTATTGATTTGCATGTAAATATATATATATATATATGTATATATATATATATATATATATATATATAATACTATTGGTTATAACTATTATGTCTTATTTTTAACATAAAAAAAAAAAAAAAAAAATAAATAAATTTGGAAACACATATCAATATCTTTCAAATCAGTTTATTTCCTCTTAAAATTTTTGAAAAAAGTATTATATATATATTTTTTTTAAATAAAAATTTCATCAAATTTTTATTTATTTTTATTTATATATTTTTAAAAAATAAAAATTTCATCAAATTTTTATTTATTTTTATTTATATATTTTTTAAATAAAAATAGGAAAGTAAAATTTTGCTGTGAATATTTTTCAGACATACTCTAAAAATAACACACGGTCACTTTCTTGCAAAATGATATGGATATAAATATTCAAATTTAAAATATACTGTATGAAAAAAACCATCTCCGCATACCTTATGAAATTTTATGATAGTTTTGTGCGTGGACTTTTTTATTGCACTGCAAAATGCATTTCATAAATTTTTGAGATTGTGAGTCATTATAGGAAAATTTAGTTTCTCCTTCAGTTATTTTACATTTTTTCCAGTTTTAACTTGCCTACATAGCATAATATTACATGAATTTTTCGAAGTAAAATAAAACAATAAGCTTTTTTATTTATTGCGTGTTTGTTGAGCACTTATTTCTAAAATTTATTTCGATGTCTCCAGAAAATTTTCTGAAAATATAACTGCATGCATTTTTATAAATTTAGAAAATGAATATTTAAACTGAGCATGAGATTTTGTTTACAATTGAAAATGGAGAATAATGAGACTAAAATGATGTCCAGGGCGTATTACGAAAGAATATACAGATAATTACTGTGGCGATTTTCACTAAATTTATATTTATGTAAGTTTTGTTTAGAATATCATAAAAACCTGATATAAAGAAAATTATTTAAAAAAATATTTCCTATATTTATAAATAAAAAAAATTAAATTTATTTTTAATGTTAAAAGCTTCTTCGTTTAAACTTGAATTTGAATGTACCTTTTAAAAAATAGATGATGTATAATGTTACTTTTACGGTAGTTATATAATTCAGTAACTGTTATTATTAAAATAGTTTCTAGAACGTAGCTAATATTTATTAACTTATTTAATTAATTTTTAGTAATCCTAAATAATTTCTATATTTCTGTCACATAAATAATAATTCTTCATTTCAGTGATCAAACACCAGGAAGCGAAGGAAGATATGAATTAATCAATAATTGTTGATTAATTCCAATCTCTCTTCCTGATGTTTGATCATTGTAAAATTAAAAAAAAAAAAAAAAAAAAAAAAATATTCTTACCAATACGAAACAAGCACAAATATAATACATCAATTTATATATTCTTGCATTATTTATATTCTTGTATTTTATTTTGATGTATTATATTTTGTGCCTGTTTTCTGAATTTAATAGCTTTTATGCTTTGTATTAATTAAATTTGTTTGCTGTATGGTCTTGCTTCCATCTGTGAGAAGTTGGGGTCTAGAAAAGTCTTTTTTGGTTAATTTATCAGCGTTTCCTCAGAAACTTCTCATATTCCTTTCCCTACATGTGGGAGTCCCCTGATGAACGCCCCCATGTGTTTTGGGATTAATTTTTCATCTGGCTTTACTTATTTTACTTATTTATTATAGTTTTATATTTCCTTTTGCTGCATTTGCGCATTGGCTTATAAAAACTCTGTTCTAGTTCTATATATTTAATAATTCAAGTTTTACTTTATCTTATATTTAAATTTTATCTTATATATATATATATATATATATATATATATATATATATATACTTCTGTACCATATAACTGCTCTGTTGTGTATAAAACCAATTCCCTGATGATGCCTTGTTTTATCTAGGTGAAAAGCTTTGGAAGCTTTTATATTTTTAATAAATGTATTTTTAACGTGTTTTTAATTTTATTATATATATATATATATATATATATATATATATAATGCTTGTGTAATATTGTAAAGATATACTTTCTTTATGTTAAAATATATCGTTTTCATATCTTCTGTTAAGCTTTCTTGTGTAAATATTGTATTATGAGAAGAACAGAAAATATCTGTGTTTATAATATATTAACATTTCTATTTTATAAAATTATGGGTTTTGTTATTAAACAGAATGCACTTAAATATTTTATGTGTAAAAGTAAAAAGAATAAAGGAAAAGATTCTCTAAAATCTACAACATTTTATTTCCTGCTACTTCAATCAAATTAAGCTGAATAAAATGACCATTAAATTGTTAGTGGTTATATAACAAGGTATAATATATTTTATTTGTGTAATTATTTAAAATTATTAAAAATTTTCCGCACATCATTTTTAAATGATTGTTAATAATACCACATACTGGTTTTAAGCTTAATTGGTTCGTCCGGTTGTAAAACCAAACAACTTGAAATCGAAAATTGCGTTTTTTCCCCCAGATTTTTAAGCTCTAAGTAAATATTTCCACCATCTGTAATCAAGAAAACGGTCAAGTTCTTGTGTTATATCAGTACCGTTCTTACAGAGTAGAGTCCCTATAATTATAGGAGCCTTTATATGCATTAATACGTAAAGAAGGAAAATCAAAAATAGAACTCGACTACTAAACTGTATTCTTTTTTAGTTAAATAAATTTTGTTGCGTTAAAAATCAGTGTATATTCATTTCGTGTAATGTTTTATAAATTAAAAATGTTATGTCGCGAGGGGAACCCGATTTTGGCATAATGAGAACGGAAAACTTACTATTGAAAGCTTTGGAACTGCCAACCGAGGTTCGTATGAAAAATAATTTATTTTCGTGTAAGGTGAAGCCGCAAGCAGTGGGGATCTGGCTTAGCAGTGTACGCCCGTGATAGACAGGCACCCTAGATGCTACTAACAGCAGAACAGATCTTACCGTTCATTACCGTCCTTGCAGAGAACGTTCTTGTAAGAACAGTATTGGTTCGTTTTGTTCTGGTGGAATCTAAAATCCACACTTTAAAAAAATAACTATTACCAGCTGCTAGATACTCTCTGTGGTTGGAAAAAATAATTATTTTCTCCAATCACAGAGAGTTTCTTGCAGCTGGTAATAGTTATTTTTTTACAGTGCAGCACGTTAGGAGTAGCGAACTCGTTACCAAAAGCAGTGGAGACTTGAACCAAGGTCTTTTTATCCAAAGAGCTTACTTCTTGAAGCTTTTCAATAAATATATAAATTAAACAATCCAAATCTCTTTAAAATGATTCAATTAAGCCTATTGACGAACGAAGCGGTTAAAACTATCTAAGGTAAAGACAGCAGTGCTCGTCACCCTTAAAATCTGCACCAGTGTTCGTCACCCTTACAAAAGACGTGCTAAAATAATCGTTAATTAACATCTATGGATTTAAATCGGTTTGAGCATGATTATCCGGTTCTAGGGGATTTAGCGCCGGTTTTTCAAATTCATAGATGTTATTAAACGCTTCTTTTAACATGTTTTTTGTGAGGGTGACGAACACTGGTGCAAATTTTAAAGGTGCCGAGCACTGGTGTAGTTACCTTAGTAAATAAATATATTTACAAAAAGGTCTTATTTACTATCTAAATCAGGTTATTGTGTAATAAACAAAATACTTTAAGAGAAGTAATAAAACATTTTTGTTAGGATCAATGATATGATTCATTTATTGAATTACGACAAGAAACGGTAAGGCACATTTCATTAATTTAAAAGATGTATTTTATTTTACATTAGCAACATCGTAAGCACATGATCCTTTTACTGAATTAGTGAAGTACATTAGGATGCTCTTTAGGTTTAGTTAAGGTGTATTTAGATTTTATATATAAAAAAATATATATATGCAAAATATGTTTTTTATCAGATACATTTAGAATGCATCTAAGTGTTTTCCCCATATTTATTTCTATGTTTTTCATCGTTATATTTACTTCATTTTTTTACACATTTTTTGTTCTATATAAATTCATTTATTTAAAATAATGAAATAACTTCGCGGCATTTAGAAATGAAAATTTGTTATAAGGAATAAATTTCTTTACAAAATTTGTTCTCTATAATTTTATAACTCCCACTTCATTCAAATAAAAAATTAAATTGATAGAAAATATGTTTGATTGAAAACCTAATGTTTGCCAATTTTTTTATTTTAGTGCCTAATTAATTTACACAAAATTAATTAAAAAACATTAACTTCATAGTTCTATAAATATTAACGTGTATTAGACGTCTACTCAATTAGATAGTGATTGATGTGAGGGCTCAGATAGCTCAAGAGATTTGAGACTCAATTGACCAATACTAATGAGGGAGATGTCATTACCCAACATTAATTTCAAATCACAAAAGCCCTCAAATATGATACGATGTATTCATCGAAATTTCAGATTAATATGATACTCCATTCCTAATTTAAAGTTATGGGCATGTCATTTTTACTTTCTTCTATATTTGTAAAAAAAAAAAAAAAAAAAAAAAAAAAAAGTATTTTATTCGTTAAAATTTCAGGTGTCTTGACTACGATATGACAAATTTATGAAATGTTTCTTTCCATGTGCGACTATATACGTACGAAAAAAAAAATCTAGTTGTTCTAAGTCATGCACAAAAGTTTACATTTAAATGCACCTTGACATAAATTGTTGCTCATAAAATTTTGGTGCATATCGCTGTTATGATAATTTTTCCTTATTTATGTGAAGACTATATTTAAGCTTATATAATATATAAGTTCATAAAACGTAATATGTAGTAGGGTCATTTTGGAATTATAAGTTGGTTCAAAGCATTGTTATGCAGTATTTATTTAATTATTTTTTAATTTATGGGGAGGCATATTTCAGCATTTATTGCGTTTAAGTGCACTGAATTTGAGATCAGGGTTTAACCTGGCAAAAAAATTACTTTACCATTTTAGCGAAAATAGGCAAGCACTATTTTAGCTTTTTCGAAAGTTAATTCTTTGGATACCATTGATTTCTTTTACTTAGCTTTGTTATCTTTAGTTTGTTTTCTATTCGTTTTGTTCATTGATGATTTTAACCAAGCATCCATATTTGTGACTTTAAAAATATGAATAAGGTAAACTATGTTTTGATTTTATCAATAGAAAAAGAGGTATTCATATCATATGTGTAAAATGAAAAAGCAATTTAAAAATCAAGTAAAGTGTAGGTGTAGATAATCGTGAAATACTAGTGCTAAAAATGCTTCTATGAAGCAAATTCCGAATTCTAACATACTTTTAAATATTTTTGCATTTAAATTCAATCATTGAAAATTAAAAATAAATCCAAATTACTATATAAATAAGGATTCCCAAAAATTTCAGTCCTTTCGTAGTTTTTGACTGCAAATATTACAAAAAAAAAAAAAAAAAAAAAAAAAATCTGAATTATTATATAGAGATATTTTATACAGTTATCCAGTTTTAGCTTTTTAGCAAAATTCTGACCGACTTGTTTTAGCAAAATTGGATACCTTTTAGCAAAATGCTAAAAAACCTAATGGCAGTTTAAACCCTGTTTGTGATACATACACTATTATAAGGTACTACGCCGGTTTAATTTGAGCGTATGTCGTTTAACAGGGGGTATGGCTATGCTGAAATATTCTCTGATTACGTGAGAGCTATATCTTAGCTTCTATGATATATAAATGTATCAAGCTTGATAGGTGATATGTATATTAATAGAAAAACTATGCTGAATCAATTTTGACGTATATTTTCCAACAAGTAAAATTGATCTTCTCACGTTCTTTGATTTTTCATATGGCTATATCTTAGGATCTATTAGTTATATTTGCAGTAAATTTCCCATGTAAAATTTTTATTGTTAGAAACCATGTTGATAAATATCTTGTTCTTATATATGGCACCTTTATAGAAAATAATATCCTAAAAGAAAGTTTTGTGATGACACAGCATTCTAGCTATTTATGATTTATTTTTTTCTTTTTCAAAATAGGATCGCTAATTTTAATTTACTCTTTTAAGTATCAGTTTTAGTTAAATTTCTCATAAATGAGAAATAAATGAAATTTTTAATTTAGATAAAAATGCATATAACAGTATTTCAAATATGTTTGAATTTCGTAGAAAAACATACTTAAAAATTGTTATTGAACAGACATGAATGAAAACGTTTTAAGCTAATACCTTAAAATGCAAAGCACGTGTTTTTGAAATATTTTAGTGTGCTAGTTTGCGGAGTTTCGATTTATAGTTAAAAATCGTATGCAAAACATCAAGAATATTTTGCGAAATTTAAAATTATTCACTAAATTTACACCAGAAAAGATAGATATAAAAAAAAAAAATGTTTCCTTTGAAAAAAATTTATTACGGAATCCTATTAGAACTAGATAAGGAATTAGCTATATTTTTCATTAAAAAAGTGTCTATTGGCAATGACAACAACATTTATCTATCTCTCTACCTATATGTATATATCAAACTCAAAATTCTATGTGTTTCAAATTTATTGCAAAACGCATGCCTTTTACAGAAAAAATGGAATTCTAAACTATTGTAGCATCATAAATTGTAACTTATCTTAATGAGGGCTCTAAAGGAATATTTATATCTAGTTTTTGATAAAATAACTATAACACAGGCGTGTGAAATTTTTTTTCCGCAAGGTGAAGTGTTTTTCTGATGTATATTTTGGTGCTGATTAAGGAAAAAATATTCAAAAATCTTCATCACGTACAGTTTTTACAAAACAAATTGACAAATTTAATGAATTTAATTGTACCGACATAAGAATATTTATAGAAATAGTTTGAATATATGTAATATCAAGGTAGAGACGTTGAACTTGCTATATAGCTACCGATATATGTAAGTAATAGGTAAATAGTTAAATATTTTTTTTTTCCTGTCAAGTTTTGTTGAAACATTTGAAATATAGATCTATGACTAATTTAATGACTTTTATGGCTTCAAAAGTCTGTTAACTCTCCCGATATCTTTTGCTATATATGTGGTTAAATTGGGGTAAGAAAACAACAACGAATAATCACAAACTTTGTTCGAAAAGTATATCTTGTTTACTTTGGTGTAAATATTCAACACCAAAATGAGTCATGGGTACCGCAACGATTATGTTCAAGCTGCGTAGAAGGGCAACGCATGTGATCGAAACGTAAGTTGAAATATTTTCGCTTTCGTGTGCCTCGTTATGCAGAGAACCTGGAAATCACAGTGTTGATTGTTGCTTTTGTTCATTCAACATACATGGATATAATTTTAAAAACAGAAAAGAGATATTTTATCCGAACATAGATTCTACTGTACGCCGTGTTCCTCATGGTCCCAGCATTCCCATTCCTGTGCCTCCAGAACGTCTTGATGACATGCTTCTCTTTCAGGGGACGAATTAAAAGACAATTCTGAGGATGAGTTTCAAGTGGAAAGCTGTAATGATCCCCAACAATTTTCACAATCAGAATTAAACGATTTCATCAGGTATCTCACCCTCACAATTGATACTGCGCAGCTATTAGGATTTAGACTTAAAAAAAGAACTTGCTATACCCCGGAACTTCTTTTTATTGTTTCAGAAATCTAGAAAAAGTCTTTGTGCCTTGCTTTTCGCAAGACGACGAATTTCTGTACTGCTCCGATATTCCCTGCGTGATGAAAAAGTTCAAAATTCAGTATCTGTCAAAAGGTTGAAGACTTTTCATTGATTCTTCCAAAAGAAGCCTAAAAGCTGCTTTTTTTCACAATGGCAATAAATACTATACTAGTCGAACATTCAGTGCAATTAAAAGAGAGATATGAGAATTTAGCCTTAATTTACACGAAGAATAAGTAGATGGAATAGAAATAGGTCATCTCTGATGATCTGAATTTTTTTTTTTGTAATTCTTGATTAACAAGGTGGCTACACAAAATACCGTTGTTTATTTAGCAAATGGGACAGTGGAGAAAAAGACAAACACTGGACTCAGTAGATATGGCCAAGCAGAAAGCTTAAAGTAGGAGAAAAAAAAAAAGCGTACTGTTCGAGTCTTTGGTAGATGCAAAAAATGTTCTTCTGCCGCAACTTCACATCAAACTAAGCATCATGAAACAATTTGTTAAAGTTTTTACCGCAGCATGGCGATACTTTCAAGTCTCTGACTAGTAAATTTCCCCGACTGTCAATAGCAAAGTTGAAAGAAGGCTTTTTGTCGGTCCTAACATTTGGAAACTGAAGACAGATGACATATTCGAAAACAAAATGGAAAATAATTAAGGAGCAAACATTCAAACCATGATTTCTCCTCCGGATACATTTTTTTTAGACAACACAAAAATCAATAAATAAAAAAATAACTAAACATAAAACCTACTTATCATTTGTTTAGATGTATTACTAGATAGTAATAAAATATGTAGACATATCTAGAAAGATATCAGACATAATAGTTTTATGAAAAAATGAAAGAAAAATCATTAACTCGATTTTTTTTTTTTTTTTTTTGGAGAAAACATGGTTTGAATGTCTGCTCCACAATTAAAGAGCAGCTTGGGCATTTCCGGCGTTGTAAAGAAGTTTCTTGCTAACAACAAAGATCCTGATTTCGAGAACATCGTAGGAACTATGCGAAAGAACTTCAAAGACATGAGCTACTCAATGTGCTTAAAGCTTCACTTTGTTAACTCACATCTCAATTATTTCTCTGAAAACCTAGGCGATGTGAGTGAAAAACAAGAAGAGCGACTTCGCCAAGATATTAAAGAAATAGAAAGGAGAGGTTTCAGGGCCGAGGGAATATCAACGTATTAGCAAACTATTGTTGGATAAGCCGTACACAAGAGAAAAAACACTAAACAAAGTTTCAGTGTGAAAAAAAAAAAAAAAAAAAAAAAAAAAAAAAAAAAGACATTTAAAAGAAAAGTGTAAATAACTGTATATTTTAGTATATTTTATACATAAAGAGTTTCAATTCTTTCATAGTTTCTTTGTGAATTCTTCAGATTTCATCCTTACTTTGTGAAAATTCCTTACGTCATAGGGACAAAATATAAGCATTTCTGAATTCAACGTGTCCGAAAACATAAGAAAACCCAAAGCGGCTCATAAATAAATAAATAAATAAAGTACGATTTCGCAGGCCTGTGCAGTAATTTTAATTTCGTTTTGAAGTATATCAATCCATAACTAAGCTTCGCCACATTGTGCTGTTATTACATTAAAATTTTATTGATATCTTCGGTGGATATATTATATCCATTTATTATGGAATATGATATTAATGTATTTTATGTATTTTTCTGTATCGCTGAAAATTATAGATAAGTAGGACTCCTATTTTACGAACGTATACGAATGAGTATTTCGATCAATATGAGTGTATAATGATATGTTGAAATTAAAATTCAAACAACATTGTGTAATACTGTTTGATGAGTTTTTTAATTATACGTATTTTCTATACATAAACCATAATATACTTAAATTATGTAAATACTTTTGCACATTAAACCTTAGAAAAAAAGAAATTAAAAAAACAACTAAAAAAATATTGACAAGAAACATTTTTTCTATGAATGATTATTTATCAAAATATTAAACTGTTTTAAAGTCATAATTATCAAATTTTAATTATAATCATAATAAATAATTAAATATTTATCACTTAATGGGAAATTTAAAAAATAAAATAATGAGTAAATAGTATACTTGAAGTTTAAACTTGCATTTAAGATACATAATCTTGAATAATTCTTAGACTATTAATTCATTCTATTATAAGGGTTATTCATGTTGAAAATCAGGTGATGGCAGAAAGCGTGATGTATTAGGATTAATCCCATTGAACAAGGGAATTCAGATAAGAGCTTACATTTAGATAGTTATGAAAGTACCATACATGCCTATATCTTACAATGTTGGAAACAGCTGTTAATTACAAGATATTAGCTAACTAAATCATTGATGTATTTCATGAATTTTACTATTTGGTAAAGTTCAGTAATCTCGCGAATAATGAATATTGTAGTAAAATTGATGAAATGAATAAACTACCATGAGCTTCAAATATGATAATTTAAAATAAAATAATAAAATAAGTATAAAGCCTCGTAAATATTATTTCATAAAAGAATATATATATATATATATATATTTAGAAATTTTATATTTTGTAATCAAAATATATATTTACTCTCATCATCGACTCATTCATTAGATATTTAACTCTTTAATGGTATAAATTGATGTGAGCACAACGTTGCCAGCTTTTGCGACTTTTTTATTCAAAATCTATCACTAAATTTTAAATGTAACGGTTGCATCTACTATATATATCAAATATCACTTCTCAAAATATTGGTGGCTGTTTAATAAAAAAGTAGCAAACTTTGACAACACTATGCTAGCAACAATTACAATTTACATGCATGCATGATTAAGTGAAATCATTGTATGAAATGAAGCTGCATGTTGTAGCATGGCCGAATGGTTTAAATGCTGAATTGCTGACTAATAGGTCATCGGTTCAAATCCAATTGTAGCGATTGTGAAATCATTATTGTAAATTGTATACGCATATAAAATTCAATATATAATATTATTATACGCATATAATATTCAATTATATGCGTATATTGTAAATATACGCATATAATATATTTCCTGTGTACTTAAAATTAGCACAGGAAACAAACAAAAATTAAACCTAATTAAAATCTACATTTTCTAAATGTTGAGAATTTACACTAAGCACACGTGTTAACATTGTAATTAAAATATATTAAAAAATACTTTAAACACGTATTAAAATTTATTAAAATCGTTTACAAAGCTAAGGTATAACTTGGGATATAAGGATAATCATATTTTATTCAAGTTATTCTTATACTGTAACCGTATTAAAATTCCAGTCATATATAAGATGTTGTCTCACCTGTTTTTGTGTAAATTATCTCATGATGCCATAACGTTGTGGCGAAGAGCTTTGTAAACGATTTTAATAAATTTTAATACGTGTTTAAAGTGTTTCTTTTAATATGATTTAATTACAAAAATTAAACAGTAACACAACTTAAAATCCACTTTGAGCGATTTTTAAACATATAACATAATATAAGTATTTTATGTAGAAATACATTTATTAATTTCACGCAATCAGCAGATTGGGAAGAAAATCATAAGTATTGAAAATTTATTTTTCCAACTGAGTGAAAATAATAACCGGACCGGGAATCGAACCCCGGATCTTTGACTTACAAGGTCAACGCTCTACCATTTGAGCTATCCAGGCCGACAACCGGTGGGCATTACTCACTCAGACAACCTTTAGGCAGAACAACTGGTCTATCATGTAGATAGCTCAACAGAATAAACCGCAGGTAATTGAAAACAACATTAAACAATGGGAGGAAGAAATGCATTTATTAATATCAGATAATCAGCAGATTGGGAAGAAAATCATAAGTATTGAAAATTTATTTTTCCAACTGAGTGAAAATAATGCCCGGACCGGGAATCGAACCCCGGATCTTTGATTTACAAGGTGATTTACCCCCCCCCCCCCAAACACACACACACACGTGATTTTCTTCCCAATCTGCTGATTGTGTGATATTAATAAATGTATTTCTTCCTACCATTGTTTAATGTTATTTTACATTACCTGCGGCTATGTACATGATAGACCAGTTGTTCTGCCTAAAGGTTTTCTGAGTGAATAATGCCCACCGATTGTCGGACTGGATAGCTCAATTGGTAGAACGTTGAACTTAAAAGTCAAAGATCCGGGGTTCGTCCCTTATTTTCACTCAGTTGTAAAAATATATTTTATGTGGACCTGTAAGCATTGGATGAATAGTTCTATACCAATGTGAAACCTGCTTTTGTACGTATATAAAACATATGTCATTTTTATCTTGCTCAGAGCAATCTAAAAATGTTAATCTGAACCTGACTGCAATTTCGCTACAGACGACTTTCGCTACTGAATAATTTTGTATCCCATGTACGCAAACCATTTGAACGAAAGTTTCTCAGGTAGCATTCCCTTATCCCTTTCCGACACAGGCCACACGATCGTGCGGTTAGACATCCACTTACATTTTTGCATCTGGAACAGTCGTATGTAATAAAATCAGGAAATGAACGATCGAGCTAATTAGCAGAAAGTGCAAAGTACAATTTTTAATCAACAAATGTCGGTTATAGTCCATATTTTTCTTTCAGTTTGCAAAAACAGAAGAATGTAATGCTTTAAGTTAAAAATGTTTCGGATCGGAAAGGGATATAATACAGATTTAAAATACCGAGTTTCGTCTTTGAGCTAACATTTGTTCTTTAGAAACGCTGATAAAACTCCTTCACAGAGAGACTAACATAGACGCACACACAAACAGCACGCTTAAAAACTAGGATTTTGGGATCAATAAGACATTACAACGTGTAAATATTAAAACACACGTACTCCAACATAATGGTTTTTCTATGAAGCATAGATAAGAAATCGTAGAAAACAAATTGAAATTTATTTATTTGTTTTTTAAGTTTAAAAACTAATGTCTGTCATTATGAACATATTTTGAAAACTTATGAAACTTCTGAATCAAAAATAAGAAGAAAATGATAATTCTGGGTTGGGATATGGATTTTAAGTAATATTTTCAGTATGTGACATCTGTTCGCTTCAATCAGAAAATATCCCGGACTAGTGAATACAAAAAGAAAATTCCTATGAATTTGGCAAAAGCGAGAAAAATTGGTTAAAATGTCATAGTTCTAGAAGGAAAAGAAATAACTGCATCATAAAATAAAACAGATTCTTTAAGTAAATGGACAAAATGGCGCTAACTGTACAATATATATATATATATATATATATATATATATATATATATATATGTTTATAGATAGATAGATATTTCAAGTATTTTCAGTAATTTAAATATAGGTAATTTTAAAGGCACACATATATAACGAATTAAAACCAATTCGTTTGAAACTCGATATGTACATAGTGCAGATTAATCTCTCAATTAAAGATTTGAATCACCTCGATCCGCTATCCTCTCTCAAAGTTTCGGTCATTTGAGGGTTCAAATTTAAATAATCAATGACTCGATTTCATGAAACTCCATAAAACTCGGTAGTATGCATATGGCCTAAAAAGTATGCATATGGCCTATAACAAAACTTCAAGCAGGTTTATTAATCATCTTGATTCGTCTTCTGGTTTCAAAAATAGAGCCCACTTAAAAAGATAAAATATAAGCTAATACTTCTTAGCCCTTCGCTTCACACTTTTAAAAAATGAAGAATAATAATTAGCACACTGTAAATACAAGTGTCTGAAATTCAGACACAATTGTGTCTGAAATGGGTGTTCAATTTTAAGATGCTAAAAAGTGTTTTAAAAGACATACCGTTTCACACATGAAGTGTCTGAAATTCCGCCATCTTTGATCCTGTCTACAGTGAATATTTTTCATAAATAAATAAATGAAAAGATGAGTGTTATACTGTTTACCTGTGAAAAAGGTTTTAGAATAACCTAAAGCATAAAAAAAAGCATTAATAATTTTTAGAAAACCAATTACCGTTGCCCTCGCCGGGAGTCGAATCGACAATCAATGGATTCACAGTCGAGCGTCTTCCCAATCAAGCCATTGGTATTCACACTGGATGTCGTTTGTATAAGGAAATATATTTTAGTATTCGTAAAACAAATCGAAGTTTTACGTCTTTGCAATAAAACTGTCCATAAGAGCTAAAGATTAATACATGTTATTATCTTAAACTTCATGTGTAGAGGTTTAGAGTTTTTTTGTAAAATGCGTAATAAATGTGAAAAATAGTAGACTATGGATTTTAAACGATTTTTTTAAAAGTGCTATTTGCAAGAAAACAAACTATGTACATGAAACCAAAAAATAATTGTTCTTTTACAGTTTGAAGTGTAGGGAACATAAAATAATTAAAATGCGAAAAAAAAAAAAAAAAAAATCAATTATGCACAAATTGTTTAAGAATGTTTAGTTACGAATTCGCTTCTTAGCTGCAAGATACACGATTCGTTTATCTTAATATATTTTTTGTTCTATTACATGTGCGAACTTTAAATAAAAATTAACTTGGTTTTTTAACTTTTAACCGAATAAGTTTCGCGTCTAAGTATTTTAAATAAGTAAACTACTTATATTACATAAAGCAATATCAAATTTATTTGTTAAAAAAGTATTAAAGCAGGATATGCATGCCGCTTAAAGTAGATTTCATATGGAAAATTTGTTAAGTTATACAAATGTCTGAATTTCTAAGTGTCTGAAATTTGTAATGTCTGAATTTTTAAGTGCCTAAATTGTAAAATGTCTGAAATTTTATGTGTCTAAAATGTTATATGTCTTAATTTCAGACATATCAACCTTATTCAGAAACTTATCTCAGCTCATTTATAAAAAAGACACTTACGTGTCTTAATTTAGGACAGCACATGTGTCTGAAATTTTGCATGCGTAAGTGTTTCAGACATTTAGGTGTCTGAATTGACATTTCAGACACATTTCTGTCTGAATTTAAGACGCTTCTATTTACAGTGCAGTTATTAATGAAAATTATTAGCATTGATTAATAGAAATTAGCCCAGACTGGTGGTCAATTCTTTTGTCTTTCTAAGACAAGCACTTTTGCAGACATGCAGAGCAGTTTTCAATGTTAAATTATAGAAGACAGCAGAGAAAATCCAATTCAAACTTAGATTTGCAGATATGTAAAAAGGGAAAATTAAGGGTTAACTGAACCGGAAAGACATGTTTTCATGCAAATTTAATACAAGAAAGATATTACACATATACACACACACACACAAAAAAAAAAAAAAAAGCTCTTATGGACTGATATTCATGAAACTCGGTATGTACATAGTAGCCAGAGTAAAGCCTCAACTAGATTTATTAATCAACTCAACTCGTTGTCTGGTTTAAAAAATAGAGGCTGTTTGAAAATTAAAAAGAAATTAACCAATCCTTCTGATTGAACCGGAAAGACTTGTTTTGTATAAAAATTTAACAAATAACAATTGCAAGAAAACTATCGCACTAATTTTGTTTTCATTTATACAATATTCAAATTGAAAAAAAAAATCGTATTACTTTTCTTTTACTTATTTAATAATATTTATTGAATTAACGTTAATTAATTCTTTTAATAAAAAAAAATATTATATTGTATAATTTACGTACTGGTCGTATAAGAATTTTAAAGCTACTTTAAAATAATTTTCTTTTTTATAAAAAGTCCCCTAACAAGATTGTTTATTAATAAACACAGGAAAAGTGTTCATCATTTCGAAAGTCTATACGTTGAAGACTTTTTTCCGTGTTTATTTATCCAGCGACAAGTCTCCTTTAAATAATCTTCATTAATATTGATGTACGGCTTTTGAAAAATCCGTATAATTGTCTTTTCAAAAGAAAGATATTTGATTTTAACCTTTCTTTTAAACCCTTCATTTTACATGTTATATGAAATTCTAATTTTAATGCCTAACTAAATTACATAAAAGAAAAAAAATTATTTTTTTAAGAAACTAAAAAATGCAATATCCTACCTCTAATGATTAATTCCCATTAGTCATGAAGTGTTTACAAATAACATTTAAACTTTATTAAACTTTTATTAAAACATGATAGAATGAAAAGAAAGCATAATCATCTGTACTCTTTAAATTAGCGATGTTATGTAAAAGTGTTCAATAAATTACAAAATTACATATAGAACTTTAAAAGGGATTTTTATGATAAAATTATAAAATTTGTAAAAACAAAAAATTTCTCTTTATTTTTTTCTTATATATATATATATATATATATATATATATATATATGTATATAATATCTATATACATGTATTCCAAAAGTAATTTAAGAGTTAATATACACAGAAAAAAATATTGAGGAAAAAATGGTATTTTTTTCATTTGAGAAAAGGGAATTTTTTTAAGGTTGCATATAAACTCGGTTCATGGCGTGGCGTCAAGTGTCGCCTTCCGATAGAATCCACAAGAAGTCTGCCCCAGAGCTTTCGGTCCAGTGTCCACTCCTCCTCCAGACTCTTATTTTTCATCGCTTTTTTAATATCATCCATCCAGCTCTTGCTTGGTCTTCCTCGCTTCCATTTTTGATTTGTTTTATAGTTAAAAGTTATTATAGGGAACCTTTCCTCGCTCATTCTTTTAATATGACCATACCAGATTAATTGCTTTTCTTTGAAGATTATATAAAACGGTTTTCTTTATTTCCATAATTTCTTTAATTATTTCATTTAGTATCCTTTCTGTCCTTGATATCCTGCATGATCCTCTTAGGGCATCCATTTCCACTGTCGCTAGTTTCTTTTTCTCTGTCTCCATAATTCTCCATCCCTCTGCTCCGTATAGTAATATGCTCTTAACAATAAAATAATATACTTCCTCTTCCTAGAAATCTCCTCACTCCACCAAATAGAATTTAGCAGCTTTATAGCCTTTCTTCTTCGACAAATTATATGTTTGATTTATTGTGAGTCTTTGCCTTCTCTATTAATATCTACTCCAAGATACCTATAATGTTCCCAGCTTTCTATTTTCATGTTATAAGATAGTTTTAAGTCAGTCTCATTTTCTCCTGTGCATAGGTATTTCGTCTTACTACCGTTCATGTATAATTCCCATTTTTCATATTCTTCTTTAATTTTTATCGTCATTTTTTATAATTTATTTTTATTCTTTGCAATTATGACCTGGTCATCTGTGAATGTCAGAGTAAAAGTTGATGTTTCATTCACATTAAGTCCCATTTCTCTGCAGCTTTCTTTCCAAATGTTCAATGCCCTTATTAGCTGTGCACCTTATTAGCTGTGTGGGATGGCGCACCGTCTTGCTGGAAGCAATAATAATCGTCTCCATACATGTTTTGAAGATTTGGTAATAAAGCTTTCTCTAAAACGTACTTCTGATACATTTCTGCATATCATTATGGGGTTTGTGGGATTGTTGTAGAACGAAAAGTTTCTCATGGGAGAAGATGAATTCTTCACCTGCGTGCCAAGAGAGCAAAATGTTAACTCTTTCATACCTGTTTGCTTTTGAGGCCTTTGAAATTCCACGTATTCTTGTTTTTTTTGTAAGCTTTATATCTTAGATAATTTTTTAGAAGATTGTGGACAGATGATTTTAAAATCTTGCAACCTCGTGATAACTTTCTAAGAGAGGTCTGTCCATTTCTCCGGATGTTCTCTCTTACTGCTTTGAAGAGTTTTTCAGTCCGTGCAGTGCGAGGTCTGCCGGATCTATACCCGACCTGCACAGATGAAGTTTCATTATACCTTCGTATCGTCCTATAAACAAAATCACGTTTGACACCTAAGTTTTACAGGTCTCTGAAGATTTTGCTCGTTTTCTGTCCTTCTAAATATTTTTTTCACGATTACCTTTCTATATTCTTTCATGGTTTCTGAAACAAAGTGAAAAATATTACAATTTATTCTATTACATATATTCTTTAAATACACATTGTAAAACAATGTAAAAAAACTTTTGATAGCCTAGAATTAATAGTTTTTAATAAGACCACGTTCAAAATACTGTATGAGATCTTTTTGGACACCCTGTATATATATATATAACAGCTGCGGCAGTGAAACGGGCGATTTTGAAACGCTGGAAATAGTAAGTTGCGTTAGGAATCAGATAACGAGAGTGGTGCCAGCTGGACAACAAACCTTTGCCATTGACCCTGATATCGGTGTTCAGTTGAGTTGGCGTCGTGGACCGGTGAACAACGCGCTTTTGCTGTGAAGGCGTTTTACAAAAACAGCGACAGCTACACGTGGACCGCGCAGCGTGTATTTCGTGCTCATTATAATCTTCCACGTCATGCCCCAGTTCCGTCGGCGCATGCTATCAAATTCTGGGCACAGAACTTTGAGGAAACGGGTAATATGACGAGAAAGATGGGTGGAAGTGCGAAATGCGTGTGCACACGTACTTGATGTCATTTTCAAGTGATGGACATTTTGTGTCGTGACTTGTCTGTGTAAGATGTGCAAGTTATTCAAAAACATTCCTTACAAATTGCAAGCATTGTAAATTCATGTTTTAATTATTTTATTTCTGTGAATAAATTTGTAATGCTGGTGGAGGTTTCAAAATCGCCCGTTTCACTGCCGCACCTGTTATATATATACTGACTTTTTATAAAATCCTAATGGTGTAAAAGAATGTTAAAAGAATTATTTAATTTTAAAATGTATTAGGTTGTTTATGTGCACTTTAAAGTGATATTTTTAATTTCTTTTGTTCTTTATGATTGCCAAAATCGAGATGCGCCTCCGACCTCCCCACTGTTGAAAAAATTATTTGTGCGGTGTAAAAATGTGCCCTCGATTGATAATCTATATATTCTTGATAAAGAAGCCACGGCAACAGTTTAACGACTGAAAAAAAATTAGCAAAAATAGTTAAAAACCTAATTAACCTATTCAAGAAATAAATATTTAATTTCACGTGTACTTAATGTGATATTTTAACTTTAACTAAACACAGACACCCAGCTAGTATTTGAAACTTAAGTTATTAATAAGTGATACTGCACCGTTTATTCTCAGTTACTTGTTATGAAAGGATTCTCTAGCTAACATACAAGGAATTTAAAATTATACAATCCAAAACAGAAAGTCAGGGAGAGGGAGTGAAATACGATTATGGTTTGAATACAATAAAGAAATCAAATATAGAATTACATAAAAAGTTTACTAAAGGAATGTTAATGGAATTCAGTCTCCAATTTGAAGAAAGGAACAACCAACAAAAATCGAATGTTGGGCTTTTATTGTTATTTTTATTTAATTCGTTTTGCGTTGAAACAGATGTCAGGTAAATGAAGAGAACATAAACCACTTGTTTAACATAAAAACAGGCATCAGAAATCTGCCTACAAAAGCCATACAGTGTTCTTTAAATTCCAACGAACCCATGTTACAATTCTAAGCTGTTAATAAATAATATTAAAAATTCAAATTGTTCAAAAAATCATCCAATATTTTCTAGAAGAACATAAGCGATTCTCCAAATAGATAGTAGAAAGGCCGACCTTCACCATTGAGTACGGAGCTGAAGAATAGTAACTTGAAGAATAGTCCTGTTCATTACTATTATTATTACTATTTTTTGAAGTATTACTTTATAGCCTTATGCACACACATACATATGTGTGTGCGTAATTACAAGTCTTTTACGAGCTTTTTAGTTATTTTATAACATATTTTTATAATCTTACTGCTGTAAGTTTGAAGAATGAAAAATATTAATCACACATGTATGACATAGTGGCAAACATCCTAATTAACATTCCGTTATAATGTTTGTACCCGTCTCTTTTTCTACACCACTTTATTTTTAAAGTAATTCTCTCCAAATATACTTGCGATTAAATAAGGAGAAAAATACATTAC
The DNA here is from genome assembly GCA_963930645.1 of Salticus scenicus. Lineage (NCBI taxonomy): Eukaryota > Metazoa > Arthropoda > Arachnida > Araneae > Salticidae > Salticus > Salticus scenicus. Next base: position 323,254,547 of record OZ005652.1, on the reverse strand, counting down.
AAAAAGACTAGTGTCGAAAATAAGGCGGGTACTAACAATACTACGGAATATATATTAGGATTTTGGCAGCTATGATATATGATGATAAAACGCATGTATCAATTTATACTGATCAGAACGACATTGTAATATAGTCCCAATAAGTCAATAATACTTCTGTGCAAGTTTTACCTTTTGCAAATAAATGCGCTGGAAATTAAAATGATTTTCTCTTTTTCCAGAAAAATCCTGATTTTGGACATGTTCTCTTCTTTTAACTGGTAATACGTGGAGTACAACATGCAACATCAATACTTAAAAGTACATGCAGTGAAATAACGGCTGCCTGTGTTTATTATATATATATATATATATATATATATACATATCTATAAATGAAATGGATAAAAAAGTTATATAATTAAAAATCTATTTAAAAAAATTATAAATAGCTGATAATTTGTAATTATTCCTTTAAGTTTTCTTTCATGGCAGAAGACTTCACAGCGCCAGAGTCGAAATATTTTACAACTCTAAGAGAAAAATTAGCTTAATCAAGTGCTCTTTGCAAGTATCTGCGCTTGAGTCTTGCATATTAATTAATTATTGATATCTTGAGCCTAAGCTAAAAGGACAATTAAGAGATTATTAGCCAATTAGAATCAAGATCTGGCGATCAAAAAGCAAAAACCCAAAAATCTGGAGAGCTTTATGCCATGTAACGCTTGCTAAATAAAACCACGATCCTGTGGGGTCTGCCCGCGGCCGACGACGTGTAATGCTTTCCTGGACTAGAGCGAATCTCCGGTCAGGTTGCCTATATTTCCGGCTAAGACTGTATCTTTCCACTTAATAAAGGATTATTAGTTAATCCAAAGGACTCCTCACCTCAGCATTTCCAAACACCTACACACAGTTATACCATCCCATTCTTATCACTCTTATATTGTTAATTTAATGTTAAAACAAATATTTAAGATGTACATTCTTTAAAAAGAAAAAGAATTCTGAAAATTTGGAAAAGAAAAACTGAACAGGTGTCTTTAAAAATATATCTAATATTTTTAACATATTTTAAATATTACATGTTAGTTTTATTTCTTTTTCAAAGCCCCCCCCCCCTTTTTTTTTTCAAAAAATAAAAAGTATGAATTGAAAACAAAATGAAATAATAGTAAATTTAGCAACACATCTAAATAAAAATTTGCGCAGATTTTATTGTAATTGTCGAAACTAAATAAAAAATGCAGTAATAATTCAAAATAATAGGTCTACAAATTTATTGTAAGTTTAAATATTAAGCGAAAAAAAGACAGCACAGTTTCATATGCATTTAAACTATGCTGCATCATAAAATTTGTTTTATTACTCAGCGTATTTAATTGTATGCAAATTACAGACATTTCATATTTCATATTTAAATATTTAAAAACAATAACATATTTTTAAAAAAAATGTTTATATTAATTTTAAAAAACTCCTTTGTAACACAACAGTATAAATGTCACAGAAGCATATTATACAAAAAAAAAAAAAAAAAAAAAAAAAAAAGTTTATTCTTCTTTTTGAGTATTTTTTTAAGCATCAGATTTAAAATGCATTCGTTTAATTTAATTTTCGTTTCTTTGAAGAATTCTCCCTTTAATCATAATGGAACACAAATAAATGACCTGTGGGAAGAAGATAGTATTTTCTGCTTTTGTAAATAACAGTTGTTTATCTGCAATAAAAATCTAAGACTTTTCTCATAATTACATATATAATGTAAGCTTCAAAAACTAGTTCATTAATTAAAGCTTTGAATTTTCTTTTGATATTAGTTACTCAATTAGTTGAGATAGTTTAGTAAAGTGTTTGATAATTAGAAAGTTGCATCTACAAAAGATTTTTAATTATGGATAATTGAACAATTCCTTAACGAAAATTAATTAAACAATTACTGTTTTTTGTATGCCAGATTTTCAAAGATCCTACAATCAATTGAATTTTAATAACTATTTAAAAAATATTTTTTTCTTGATATTTAAAACGTTTTGCAACAATTTAAAGAGAATTTTAAATATGATTATTATTATGGTAAGTTATTATGTATTTCAAAAATGTTTACCATGCATGTGAGGAATTTTACAGAAATCAATTTTCATGCATAATTTTGTTGCTTTGTATATTGGTTTAATTACAGACATATTTATGTAAAAAATAAGTTGATCTTTGTTGATTTAAAAATACGAAACATATTAGTTTGATTTATTTAATTAAGAAATCTTGTAAAATATGTATTTATTTGTTCTTAATATAACGTGTTTTTTTTTTAAAGTTTAACTCTTTAAGAAGACTAAAATTGCTTTTTTTTAATTTATTTTTAATTTATTTATTTTTTTAAATCTCCGCAGTTTTTCGTACCAGTTTCAAATTTCCACTCAGATTATTAGTTACATGTATAGAAATCGCTAATTGAAACATTTTAAATTATTGGTCTATTGATTTATCATGATCTTATCCGATTTTCATTTCGTAGATAAATAGTACGTTGTGACCAACATAAAACTTCCTTTTACATTTTTGTAACACCTTATTTACAAAATTATTATTCAATAAAATTATTTTTCACGGTGAGTGATTTTAATTCCAGAAAAGTATAAAATTAAATGACGAAAGAAAGCTATTTTTGTGCCCTAAAAGCAATATTTTAAACTTTTGTTCTCTAAAAAAAATCGATTATTTTGTTTAAAATTATCCCAGATATGTTTCAACCATACACTTATTATTACAGAGGATGGAGTCATAGATATAGTAATAAGACATAGATTGATCATCGAGGGTGAAAAAGTGATTCCTTTTTATTCGAAAAAGACGATCATTTTACTCTCTTATGGATGTCTTTCCCCAATTGAATATACACGGGAATACACACGGGAATACACACGGATAATTTAGCAAATAAAATTTATGAATAATTTATGTACTAAAAGTGAAGGAAAAACTCCAGATACAGTTCGCCAAATACCCATTTTTCTTTCCTGTCTTTACTATTCTATAGTATGCTCATGTCTGCACAAAACTGGCTTTCTTTAGGCATTTATTATTGTACTACTTTGAGATAAAAATCGACTGCGTTCATCATGGAAAATAATTTTAATAAATAATAATTTAATAAATAATTTGTATTGTGTAAATTTGTATAGGATTATATATAAAAGAAAGTCCTGAGGTGACCACAACATACTAATCATAGATTTAAACTAAGGGGCTTTACCTCCGCCGCTACTAACTACATTTAAAAGAATTTTGAAATTTCACAACACTTACTAATATAAAATCTTAAGAAATATTTAAAATAAAAAGTATTTCATTAAATATGAAGAGAATAATTATTTCATAATTATAACAAAGCGAATGATTATAAAAAATACATTTTTCATAAATTAGTTAAATATAATTTACTTATGGAAACTTATCCCATTTCCTTTCGTATATTTATTAGAACACTTAAATCTGCGCAATATTTTGGCATTTTCAAAACTCATTAACATTCTATTCTATTATTATTTCCGATTTTTATACTCCCCAATGACTGACGCCAAAACATTTTTCGGCGTCAAATTTTTTTCACGATAACATGGGGATGGTAGATCTATATAAATTACTATATCTTTGGACGGAGCTTTGTATTATTACGAGAATATAAGAAACTATGAAAAAAATGAGTCAGCTGAGTGTAGGCCAACATTTGTAAGTCAACATTTTTGACAATTAACGCGCTATTGTCAATTATTTGTTTTGAATGTTTAATTGTTATTATCATCATCATCGTTACTATTACTTTTATTTTATTATTAAAATATATAGCAGGAAAAACTTGTGTATTTTCAGCCTTTCAGCTCTTTTTTTCCGTTTAGTACAATCATCCAGAGATAAGAATAATTCAAATAAATTATTATAAAACACTATTACATTTTTTTTATTATTCAGATAATTTATGGAATTGTTATTTATTAATTTAAAGAACTAAGTATAACAATTATAAGCATTTTACATAAATAATTACTTAAAAAGTACAAAAAAAAAAAAAAAAAAAAAAAAAAAAAAAAAAAAAAAACTTACTTTGTAAATGTACAATTCTTTGACAAAACTTTGTTACAGCATTTCACAGAGCGTCTAACAACCACTGCTTGCGATAAAATATGTTTTATATTCAAAACAATCTAATTTTGAAAGGGAAATATAAATTTTAAAAAGAACTTTGAAATATAAGGATAGATATCATCTGCGTAAGAGAACGCATAGTGAGAAAATTTCAATGTAGCCCAGTTTGGCTTAATGTACTGCCTAGTGTCACGTGGCTTTTTTATGAGTAATCTTTGCCACACAAAAACATTGCCATTGTTCCGTCACTGTAGTAATAGTTGACCTACGATGCTAAATATCGTAAAACTTGCACCACAGTTCATAAATTTTAGCGATCCTTTTCACTTTTATAGTTACATACTTTTTTTCAATTTCTAAATTAAACCGCTTAACACTACTTAACACTAAAAAATTATCTGAATCGGTTTATAACGTTTCATAATGAGGTAGTCTAATAATGAATAGCTATAGGCATTTCAGTTGCATATCACATTTAGAAACGAAAAAAAAAAAAAAAAAAAAAAAAAAAAGACTTTTAGTTTTCTGGTGTCCGTTTGGCGTTAAAAATGCATTTACTTCTAAAATAAAAGTTTAATTGAAACAAAGCGTAGTTCATGGGTTAGTTTAATTTCTAATATTTAAAATATCACGCGTCTGTGTCAATAGTCCTGATTTATTTTGCTATATAAGTGGCGAGTTTACGTCAAAATCGAAAAAAAAAAGCCACTTTCTGACTTAATTAAACAATGTTATCTTGCTTATTTTAACCGTGACGTAAAAAATCAAGATAAACCCTGGGTTCCTAAAGTGTGCTGTTTAATATGTTATAAGAATCTCAATGGTTGTACACTGGAAGAGTTAAATAAAGTCCATTTGTACACCAATGATATGGACTGAACCAACGAATCATGAAGTGGATTGTTATTTCTATCTAACGCAATTAAAGGGGTTTTCCGAAAAATCTAAACAAAATATAAAGTATGCCGATGTGTCATCAGTAATAAAACCTCAGCCATATTCCGATGATTTACCAGTTCCGGAGGTCCCAGTTCGATGTTTAATGACAACAGAAAGTAACTTTAGTTCAGTAAACAGTGAAAATGATCCGGAATTTATACATGAAGATGCACCGAAACCACCTTTTGTGAATCAAACCAGAATCAAAGACCTGATAAGAGATTTGAATTTGTCTATTGATAAATCAGAACTAATGACTTAAAGATTAAAACAATGGAATCTGTGCGAGTGAGATGTGAAGGTAACTTTTTATCGAAAGAGACATAGTTCACTTGTTCCATACTTTTCCAAAGAAGATGGTCTAATTTTCTGCATTGATGGAATGGATTAATGTCGCAACTTTGTCATGATCATGTTGCCATAGAACGGCGCTTATTTACTGATTCATTGAAAACGAGCTTAAAAGCTGTCTTACAGCACAATGGAAATAAGTTACCATCTTTACCGCTTGAATATACAGCTAATCTAAAAGAAACGTATGACGTTATGAAACTTGTATTAGAAAAAATAAAATACGAAGAACATAAATGGCTGATTCGTGTAGATCTTAAAGTGATTTATTTGTTAACTGGCTTGCAGTCCGGCTATGCAAAATATTACTGTTTTCTTTGAGAGTGGGATAGCCGAGCGAGATCACAACATTTTATAAAAGAAAATTGGCCACTACGTCAATCTCATGTACCGAGACAAAAGAACATAAAATTTGAATCTTTGGTCGAGTCAAATAAAATTGTTTTGCCGCATTTACACACCAAATTGGGGCTCATAAAAGCTTTTGTGAAATGCTTAAGTAAAGATGGTTCCGCATTTCAATTCCTCAAGCAAAAGTTTCCCAAGCTTAGTGAAGCAAAACTTAAAGAGTGTGGGTCCGGATATTATAAAGTTGATTGGAGATTTGTCTTTTAGCCATAACCCATAACCCTTTTAAACCTTAACCATATTGAAAAACAAGCATGGAACGCTTTCATTGACGTAACAAAAAATTTCCTTGGTAACAATAAATCAGTTGACTAACGCGAAAACATAAATGCGATGTTGGAATGATACAATAAAATTGGATGCAATATATTATTAAAATTGCATTTTCTCCATTCACATTTGAGTTTTCCCCCGAAAATATGGGTTCAGAAAGCGATGAATATGGGAAACGTATTCATCAAGGTGTCGCTGCATTCGGAAAGCGTTACCAAGGAAAGTGGGAGCCTACTATACTCGCAGATTACTGATGGAGCCTTGTCAGAGATATACCTGGATCCCATTACAAGATGGAAGCGAGTTGCACAAAAAAAAAAAAAAAAATTGCCTTTTCAATCAAAACTTCAAAAAAAGTCGAAACGAATGCTTAAATTTGTTAAAAAAATTCTAATTTTTGAGCTTTCTTTATGTTTGGAAACTGAGATGTGCTAGAAAATGTTTATTTATGTAATTTTATTGTGTAAATAGTAAGAAATAATAATCACATAGTGAGACCTCAGATAAAATCAAAAGTGTGAAATTTGTTAATTTATTTTACGCGAGTTAAATGTAAGAACTTTTAATCACATTGAATATATGTTAAAAAATAAATTAATTTAAATTAAAATATACTAGATTTGAAAATTACGATATTCTTAATATTCAATGTTGAAAATGACTTAATCTAAAAAATATTCGAAGTTGCTTTAGGTGCGTCTGTTTTCTAATTCATACAAATCTTAGTAGATCACAAATCGGATCGTACTCTCCGCAGCAAAAGTATCCGAGCACTCGCAATAATCCTCGTCTTAAACAAATACACTTAGTACTGCTTTGTTAAATAAATCCTTGTCGAATCATGTGCTTAGACAGACTAAGAACATGACTCAACAAGGATTTATTTAACAAAGCAGTATTAAGTGTACTTTTTTAAGACAGGGATTGTTCACTAGTGCTCAGATACTTTTGCTGCGGAGTGTACGATCCGACTTGTGATCTACGATAGCTGCGATTGTTACAATAGTATGCCTCCCTTAAGTACGCAATTTTGAGATTTGAATGAAAAGCTACAGATTGATCAATCTTATAACAAGAACGAAAGCCATGCGGTTTGTATAGTTTAATAACACTTTCCAACTGACCAATCTTGTCATCATTCATCCTTTAATGTACTTTGCCTACGTGATAATACGAAGGGCATAATTATAGACACAAGGACATAATTATAGACAGATAGAACATTTGAATTTAAAACCACTCTTAAATTTTGTCTGAAAATGTTAAAACTACTTAACACAAATGGAAATACAATTCCATTAGTATCCAATTTTAACCCTTAATGTATCTGAAATATTTTAGTGTAATCTTAGAAATTTTAACGCTGTGTTCTAAAGTTTTTTTTTTTTTTTTTTTTTTTTTTTAAACCATATGAATAATAGATGTCATTTTCTTTTTAAAGATTTGAGGAGCATAAAGTTTTAAGAATAGTATTTTAAAAAATACATATGTGTGCGTATGAACAAACCAGTTGAGCTATTAGAAAAATTTTAACTCGGAAACATTACATAATGAATTTGAATAACATATAATAGTTTGAAGGAATTCTGAAAATATTTATATTTTCCGAATTTTCATATTCTGAACCAAAGTTTATAGAATCATAAAACGAGGCATTAAAATCTCAACTTAGTTCACATATTAATATATATATATATCTGTACGAATAAGTATAAAGGATTTAAGTCTAAAAATGTCGATTTTGAGTTAATTACATAGTCAGACTCAGAAAAAAATTCTCTATCGATTGGTATAAAGGGTTTAAATCCATGTCATTTAGTCTTTGAGAAAATCCATTGGTAAAAAAAGATTCAAGTCAGAAATTTAGCATTAATCTTTGGTATAAAATATTTAATTCAATTTTTTTCCTTTATTAAATGAAGATTGACAATCACTGGATGGTATAAAGCGTATAAACCAACATAATCCCTTTTTCCTAATTGATTCTGCTGATTAGTTTTTAGTTAGCTTAACTTTATTTTTCGTCTCCTGAAAAATCAAGAATATGGACTTAAATCCTTTATACTTATCCGTACAGATATATATATATATATTGATTGAAAAATGAATATTTTTGAATATTTAATCCTCCGAGACTCTTTGGATAAGGTAAAGCTAGAAGCGATCACGCGGTAGGAGAGATTGCGCACATAGGGGATCGGAGGGAAAGACTAGAGCGGACGAATTGAAATTTTAAGTGTTTGTACAACACCAATAGTGAAGTGCCGACCTGAATTTGCATATTGATTGCTTCAAGAGTCTAAGACAAAACGTGGTTATTTTGTCTCGTTCTCAAAAATAAATGCTTGAATTTTCATAACCCGTCCTAGGAATTTCAACACAATAGTAGTAGTACAAAATATTTTTTAATTAAACAGTTTCTCATAATCTACTGACTTAGACTGACGCTACAAGCACCACGATTACCTCTAAAGATGACTAATTGTTTAATAAAATACTGCGCAATCTCTCCTACCAAAATGGAGAGTTTGCGCTTTTGGTGTTTAGGAGAGATTGCGCTTTCAAAATTCTATACTATCAGAGATTTTGCAGCTTATTGTTGATAACAAGACAATGATGATGAGTTTGATCAATACCTGGGACTGTACAAAAATCTAACTTCCACAAGTCATTGTACTAGTTCAACCTTATTCGAGACGGTGCACCATCTTTATGGAGACTATCCACAGAATCCGAAATTGAACATTATTGAGGAGTGGAACAATCGACAAAAGCTACACCTCTAATGGGATTTATCTCCAGAATTCTGTCAGTCTATGAGAAAATTATGGCAAAGGATTTAAGTGTTATTGTAAATCTATTTTGTTTTGCAATACTTTCAAGTAGAATGCTCAAGTTTTGTGCAGCTGTCGACTGCTTAAATAGAAGAGATAAAATTAAATGCAAGCAAAAAATATCAGCCTGCTCAATCTTCTTTTTAAAGAATGTAATCGTCTAAATTTCAATGAAATATAATAAATGTAAAAGATTTTAAAGCGTAAAGGATTTTAAAACGCAAAGTATTTTTTGGCGGAAGATTTTGAGGAAAAAAAAAAACTTTAATAAATAGTAAATGGTGAGCGTATTCTGCGCTTAAAAATGGGCGGGATTAGCCACATATCAATGCACACACGGCTATTTTTATTTATTTATTTATTTTTTATTTTTATTTATTTATTTTTATTGGGGGGGGGGGGGCTCAGAAATGCCTGCACAGGTTCACTTTTGGACGGTGGTTGCACAATAACTTTACATGTACAATAATATGCGCAATGATTTTGGATAACGAGAGATTCGTCAGCAAACAAGAAACCATCCTAGCTGAAAAGGTAATGTACTAATTTTAAATTAAACGTGTTAACTAGTAACTTAATATTAGTTTCTGGTTTTGTTCTTTATCTAATTTTGTTCTTTTTTCTGTTTCTTTAATATCCTTTTCTTTAAATAAATTTTTGTAGTCCTTCTTATTTTTTATTTTTTATTTTTATTTATTTATTTATTTTAATTATTGAATTGAAATATCCACTCCCAACGCAAATATATATATATATATATATGTATATATATATATATATTACAAATAACTTACAACAATGCCATTTAAGTGAATTATTATAATTGATAATGTAATGTAGTTATAATTAAGCGCAATCTATCCGAATTTCTCCTACCTATAAGGAGAGATTGCAGAAAATAGCTCTTTTGGTTTTATTACTACTGTTGTTTTTAAATTTCAACAGAGCAACAATATAGCAATGGAAATGCATAGAAGAAGGACTGATTCAAATTTATGCACCAAAAGTTTAGCTATATATATATATATATATATATTTGAATTTTCTATATCATTTTGTTGAATTGTGCGCAAACTCTCCCAGCTTTACCTTATCTGTGTATTCAAACCGATAGATGGCTCTTTTATATAAAATGGCATAGAAGAAAATTTTGTGATGGCCACAGCATGTACAAACATATATATATATATATATATATTTCGCTCAAATACAAATATATCAAGGAAGGCTTTTTCAGATATAATACTTCAAATTAATATTTACTTTTATTATCCACTTAATTTTCCATATGTGAACATAAGAAAATAAAATGAAAGCTAGAACGTTGCCACCATCAGAAACTTTCTTCTACAAATTCTTTTCCAATTCCTTTAGAATAATAATAATCATAGTAATAATATTTATTAAATACTTATTTATAAAAATTACTTTTTATAGTAAGTGCAGGAGATTTTTATTTCAGAAAAATGTAAGAATAAATATTGAAACAAAATCAATATTCTGTCGTGTAGATGGCATTTTAGTAAATGTAACTTTACAGAATTTTTTTGTTAAAAATAAAAACTATCCATAACTTTTTTTCGAATTATCATAACTATGTGATTGAGCTATTCGTTTTAAAGGTATTAACGGAATCTTCTGAAAAAGACACAAATGGAAAATTTTTACCGTCCGCAGCAAAAAAGATATGTTTTGTTTTACATAACCAAATTTATTTTATTGACTGATTTTTAGACTATTTTGTCATTTTAAGAATAATTTTGTAAAGTTAACGTGACCTAATTGCTTCAAATTACTAAAATATTATGGTTGAAAAAAAAGTTATTGGATAGTCCGGTAAACTGCAACATAGGTGTTTCCGGAAAAATCAGTGAGCGAACGATGTACTAAATAAACAAAACTGTTTGTTTAAATCTACAAAATCATTGCATTAAACAAAAGTTGGCAGAATGAATAAATTCGTTTGGTTAAAACAATTAATTTGGTTGTGGTTAACAACATTGTTGTAGACGCTAACAAAATATTTGGTTGATTTAATAACAATTTTTGTTATTCGAAAAAGATATTTTGTTCTGTAGAGAGGAAAACGATGCTCTTACATATATGAAATTTGTCCTATGCTGCCAGATAATATATATATATATATATATATATATATATATGCAGCACTACGTGTTGTACGACATGCATCAAAGGCTATTCAGCACTAACTTAAGTCCATGTCTAGTAAAATGCAACTAACATTCAATACTGTTCAATAGTTCTTGAGACACAGCGTCCACAAATTATTGGACACATACTGATAGAAATGATCAAATTATGTTTAGCAATCTCAAAACTTACTATATGATATAAACCTATGGTCAAAAGTTTCACGAATAATGTACTTTCTTCCTGTATATACGAAAGAAAGTACAAAAAATAAATCTTAGATATTAAAAGTGAAATGCAATTTTTTTAATATAAAAATAATTTGTGTTACTAAATTTATAGTTCATAATAAATTATTGATAAAATTGCTTTCGAAGCGCTAATTATGTTTACCATGTAAGCTCTTAAAAGGTTTGCGGACCTCTTTTCTTTTCTTTTTTTTTTTTTCCCGCTGTGGTTGCCATTACTAAATCTTTAAACATATTTATTCATAAAGAAGAATTTTGGTTAAGCTCAAACATTGATTAAAAGCAGCAACACATGTTAAATTCGATCTTAATTAGAAGTTGAAATAAGTTGCTATATTTAGAGAGGAAATAAAAAGTGTTGGATGTTCAGTTTTCATCAATAAGTTTCCTGTGATTAGATGAAAGATAATTTTATCTCTGTGAAAATTTTTTTGTTCAATTCTATTTTCAGGGCCTTTGGAAGTTTTGGAAAAGCATTTAACAAATTCTGTAACGTGTTTTAAAGTTTAAAAGATCTGTAAATCTACATGAATTGCGTTATTTTTAGTTAATCTTTACTATTATAAAGAGTAATAGTTTGCATGTAAGGGGTTACCTCTGGATCTACTAAATGGATTAAAAAAATCACTAAAAATGTATCACTAATCAAAAACTACACTTTTCTTAAGTGCTAGAGACTACAGTGTCTCTAGAAAAAAAATATCCAAATTCAAAATTTAATAAAAACTGTAATGAGCTATGAAATAATTAAAAATTAAACATGAAGCTGTTACAAAAAAAAAAAAAAAAACAGAAAAAGAAAGCCCGAAGTTTTTAAAAATAAAACATTTATTTTTTAAATATTTCATTTTATTTATTTATTTATTTATGTATTTTCTGTCATGAAAAGAAATATACTTACAAGCAAGTTTTACCAAAAATTGAACTTGCACGGTAAAGTTGACGTTATTATAGATTCAAATGTATTAAGCTTTAAAATTAATTTTGATAATAACTAAATTGCCGATTTGATAATAAAAATTGTAAAAGTAAATTAATTGCTACCAAATAGTAAACCTCCTTCAATTTTGTAAGAAACGCAGTATCTATTAGTTTACAAACACGTGATAAGAGAAAGTGTGTGTCAAAAAGTAATTAAAAGTTACACTGTGCTTGAATGTAGAGTATATAATGCATAAAATCTGTTTTGAAAATAAATTACTGTTAGTTTAGTTTAATATCAGTGCTCATTTTGTGTACATATTTTTTTTTTCAAATTAAGAGTTTTGAGTCCCGACCAAAAATAGCACAAAGAGTAGGTTGAAGACGAATGTTCGTCTTTTGGACAAAATTTCCAAAAACCAATTTTCAGATTTGCGTTTCTTTTCTCCTTTTCCTTTTTTTCAAGGGGAAGGGGAATCAATTAAAGCTATTGTTTCGAATTTGGAGTGTTGGTTAGTTATGTTCATCCAATACCCACCGTGAAAGAGAATTTCTAAATCTTCCCCATTTAGAGGCGATGAAGGTGGGCAAAAACACATTTACAAGCGTTAATCTGCAAAAATTATCTCAGCGAGGTAATTTTTGGTGTGTGGGTCGATTATGTATACCCAACTCATTCTATAAAGATATTATGCGAAATTATGCCCTTATCTCTTTTGGGACTGAGAGACAAAACAATATTGTTTAAGCATAACGCTGATGCAAATTATGTCTATAATGTTTATTTTTTTGGGATTTGTTATTATTATTATTATTATTATTTTGTGGGTATTTTATTACCCCACACCATACACCTTGTGAAATTTTCCACTTTTTACTTGAAAAAAAGAACTGCCACCTATTCGAAAAAGTAAACAACTTTTAAAGTGTATTAAAAAGAATAATTCAGAAATTTTAAATTTTATATAATGCGTTCTCAAATATCCACTTTGAAGTATTTGGATGTTATCCCTTTTCAAGAATTTCTTTAACTTATAAAGTCTGTTATTTTCCATATTCACGGAGATAAATTTATTTTTTATCAAATAAGAGGAAATTTATTGATTAAAATCAAATAACCAGCATCTTTTCCTTTTATTTCTCGAAAGATATATCATAAAATTAAATAACCTGCATCTTTCCTTTTTTCTTCTTTATTTCTAAAGATACATCATAAAGCAAATAATTACGTTAAAAACAAAGCATTACTTTTTCTCTTCCGTCAATGGACCCGTTTATATTTTCTTCCACTGTTATATTTTGCTATAAATGTACAACGGAAATTGAGTTATTGAAAAACTTGAATAACACATTGCCAGCTGTTAGTACATTTTTTATGCACAAAGTATTACTTTGAATTTTCAATAATAATAATAATATTAATAAAATAAATAAATAAATGAACAATTTGCTATCAGCATCCTATTTAAAATTTTTCATTTACTTGTAAATGATAAAAATCTCGCCATTTTTTATTCCTTTTCTCCTACATATATTTATATTTTTGAATTCTTTAAAAAGAAATCAAAATAAAGCGTGAACTAAGACACTAAATTAACTAATTAATTGATGATCACAAATAAAGTGACATTTATACATGAAATATTCTTACAGTGAAAAGAAAAGTCAGTAATTGAGTTTGTATTCAAAAAGAAAGAAAAATTAGTAAAACATCTAAAAGAAAAAACAAAAATGGAAGAAGTCTAAAAGATAAATTTTGTCACTGAAAAACAGATATTTAAAGTAAGTGGTTGTTTTTCAATTGTTGCATTTCAATTCCTCATTATATATGATTAAATTTTTATGTATAATTAAAATTTCTACAAAAGGGCCTCAGCGTCGCAAGAAATACCGACGCGACATTTGCAGATTAGTTCAAGGTACATGTCTCTCTTGGTCTGAGATATACATTACTTTAATTAATACTTTAGTTATCAATTAAAAACATCACATAATAAGAGTTATTCCATTTGTCAACTTGCAAATAAGTTTTCTTAATCACTGTTACTTATATACTTTATCCCAATGCATTAAAACTTCTAAATAGCGACACCTTTGGGAAAATAAATTTTTGTACTTTCTTTAGGTCTGTCTGCTGTAGGGAAAAGCAGAAAATCCACCTGATTTAATACAAGATTGAATAAGTGCCCTTTGAATAGAAATATTGGCTGTTTGGGAGTATTAAAAAAAGAATTTTATTGTAATACAGTAATTCAAATATGAATTTATTTATTTATGAGTATGCAGCGATATTTAAAGAAAACAAAATATTTTATTTATTTATTGAAATATAATACGACACGACTGAATAAAAACTAATTTTGATGCGAAATAATTTAAAACCGTAGCAAATTAATTTGAGTAAACCTGACTCGTCAGTGAAATATTTTAGTAAGACAGATATAAATACAGGAGTCGCATAGCTTCCTAAATTTATACATGTGTTTTATTACATTGTTTTTTGTCACTACTCTTTCAGAACAATAATTTTTCAAATAGTATTATAGCATTAAAGCCTTAAAATAATTCTTTGTGAAAATATTGGTAAGAATATAATAAAACACACGCAAAATTTCAGCTATGTAAACATGGGAGGAAAAAAAAAATGTGTCATCAAAAAGCAAACTCAATCCGCGAATCGAGTTAGATAAACTGGCTTAATCGACCGTTGCAGGATTGGGCATAGTTACCAACATTTTAATTCATTAAGCAGCATTATTAGCCACGGAACCACTTTATTTACAGAATAGTTTTCTCCATATGTAAGAACAATAAAATAATATATATATTCTTAAAATAAAAGTTGTGTGGGATAAAGGAGGAACTAAAAATACTCGTGAATAAATTAAAATGTTGAAAATTCTGATTGTGTCTGGAACACAATAACGATGAATATCTGGATAATAGAAGAAATTATTCTTTATGCTTCTATTTAATTTATACAGCGAGGCAAGCTTAAAAGAAACCTTTGTAAAAAAAAAAAAAAAAAAAAAAGTGTAGTATCATAAAAGCACGTTGTACTTGTATTGTATTGATCACTCGGTATTTTCGCAATTAAATATATTCTCTTAGTCATTGGTGAAAAGTTGAATGACTCCTTTTTTTAAAATAACTCTTTCGAATTAGCACTTCTTTTACAAATTTTAATTATTTGTATACGCAGTAACCATATAAAATATCATTTTTTTAAGACCATCCTCACTTGTAAAATGTGCTGTATTAAAAGTAACTGCTTGTTGTCAGAAAACAGTTTATAATTGGAAGTATAATATGCTAATATAAATAATTTTATATATAGCTTTCTTATAAAACAATTTGAATCACTCGGTATATAGATATATTTATGACAGAATAAAAAGTTGAATTCATGTAGAATATATATTTTGTACCGAAAAACAATTTTACATGTCTGATTTTTTAATGCTTGTTTTTAGTTTAAAATAATGTGTTATATTTTTTCAACTGCATAAGTAAGGAATTGAAAAAGTTATATAACAATTTTAAGAATCACAAAAGTTATGATTTGTTTAAAATGATTGCATCTGATGCTGTACTTAAATAATAATAATAATAACAATAAATAGAAAATAAAATAGAAAATTTACTTATTTTTTCCGTTGTGTCTACTCAGCTATAAAAAGCATTCATCCTGTATTCACATAAAAAGGAAATCATCCGGTTTAAAATAAATTGCAAAAATGGTGGTTTATTTCTGTATTAAAAAAACTTTAATATCTGAGATGAGTCATATATTTTTGTTTACTTATCGAAATAAACATTCGTAAAATTTTATTTTGCAGAAACTTTTTGCTGAATAATTTTTTCTTGAATATACATATTGGAAAAATGTATAAAACAATGTATACAAAAGTAAAATAATATAAAACATATTAGTTTAATTCTGTTCGACGATACTGAGGTAAAGAAGATGTATAGAATCTGAATGAATATATAGAGAATGCCAAAATCTCATGGTGTGCAATACAGTTTGTTTCTATTTTATACTCCTAAGTGTTTTTAATCTGTTTCTAATTACAATTGTCTAATTATCAACATCTTACATTGTGTCAAAGTAAAATTGCAGTAAAGAAAAATATTTTAAAACTAGGTTAGATATCCGGTGTGTTATTGACACTAATTTATATTTTTATTACTTTAACAGTTTTAAAAATATGTTTGATAGATATTGTATTTCAGTGTCAGAATTTCTGTCCACCACTCTCTATTTAATTACACTGCTCGGCATGAAAATTGCCTCTGACACCATTTCAGTATAATTCTTATGTAAAATGGCCTCCTGAATCCGAATAGGACGCCCATTCTGCCCTACCAACCACCGTTTATTAGGAATGGCCCCCTATTTTTATCATTTTTCGGTGATTTTATGGCTATAAATTTGGTTTTTAGGGGGGGGGGGGGGTATTTTAACCGTTAAATATTTTCTGCAGGGCTACAGAGTTGGGAAATTCTAAAACGAGACAAGGTATTTTTTTTTTTTTTTTTTTTTTTTTTGGGGGGGGGGGGGGATTTGCCACTGAAATTATGCATTGCATATATATTAAATCTGTTATTAATGTTACTTTTTAAACGTTATATATATATATTTTTTTGTGTTTTTAGGTGTTAATTTAATTATGTTTCATTCTTCAAATCAAATTCAGGGTCATAAAATTATGGAACAGGGAATGGAAATTGAGGGAGGGGGTGGCGTATCTAGAAAACGGTGGGTGGCTGGGCAATATGGGAGTCATATTCGGATTCAGGAGGTCATTTTACATAAGAATCAGCAAGAATGGTATCAGATCTCGATTTTTTTTTTTCAGAGCAGTGTTATTTACTATTCAGAAAGCTTTTAGAAATTTTATCTAGTTAAGTCAAAGTTTTTGTGTAGCATCCTATATGGTAAAAGAAAAAATAAATTAACCTTCTTCCTTTTATTTATTTATTTATTTATTTATTATGCTGTTAATGCACATAAAAGTCGTTAAAAGCTTAATTTTCGTATTTAGGACACCTCAAAACGTGTACTATTAGTAAAATTTCGATGTCGAAAACTGTACTCTAAACAGCATTTTGTATCTATGAATGAGATAAAACAATCAATATTCTTAAACAATAATTTTGGACAAGTTATTTGCAAAAGAATCACCTCGACTATATTAAAATGAAAATTATGAATTCGTATGACTTTGAATGGGCTTGTATATTGTCTGTAAATTACATAAGCACCACATAGAGTACACAAATTTATCATAATAAGAGAAAAAGATTACATCGCTTGAAAGCAACATTCCTACTAGAAAGATTAAGATTTCTGAGTTTGGACTACTTGGTAATATTTTTCTTGAGTTTTGCTGATAAAAAACTCACTTACAGACACACAGACAAACAGCTAAAAAATTTGTTTATAGGATATCAAAACGTATACACATATATATAAATACTCAATTTCAATAATCTTATTAAAAAAAAAAATATGTAATGAACAAAGATAAGTAAAAAAATCCTGTCATGAAGAATAAGTAGAAAATGACAACATTGTCTCAGAATTATCAACTATAGAAGTTGTTTTTATTTCAGATATAATCACAATTTTTAATATTTTATATATCTTGTTTTAAACAGATGTATTAATAACAATTAATAAATAAATAAGAAAATAACATTGAAAGCCGATTGAAAATAGTTGTTGAAAGATAAACATAAGCTTTAGAAAATAAAAGTTATTTTAAGGAATACTGATATATACTAAAAATTAGGGAATTTAAATTGGCTGAAAACAGATCTTCAACTTACACTTAAAATGTTCATGTTTCAATACCTTGCTCCTTTCTCTTTTCAATACCTAGATTCTTATATGTGTGTCTGCAATTATTTTTTCTTTAAAAAAAGTATTTTCTATATTAATATCTTCATTTTAATAAATTGTAGTGAATTAATATACTGATTTGTTATAAATTAATTTCTTTTTATTTTGTGTTTATGAGTTTATATTAATTACAAAAATTAATAGATAAGAAATTAGTTGTTAATACGCACTGTTATATATATATATATATATATATATATATATATAAATTTACAATATTTTCAATATGTTAATTTGACCGCTTTTAAAAGTTCTTGTAATTTGTAAAATAGGATAGTTTTTGTGTGTATTTGATTTTATTTTTCAATAAATTTGGTATTAAGTGGTATATTTCTTCTACTGTGAAATTACATCTATTTGTATTATAAGAAATTGGGCATATAAATCTTTTCTGTTTCAGCTTTAAGTATACAAACTTAGAGAAATGTCCTGTACTTTTGCGCTCAATGGGTCGATATACTATACCTGCCAACATTCTAATTAATATTCCGTAAAATTGTTAGTACATGTCCCCCTTTTTCTCACCGCTATTTTTTAGAGTAATTTTTTCTGTAGGTAATTTCTAATTAAATAATAAGAAAAATATTTTAAAAAGAGACTGGTGTGAAAAAAAGAAAAGGCGGATACTAATAATTTTAGGTAATACTTATTAGAATGTTGGCAGGTATGGATATACGCAGTCAATGTGGTATTGATTATTATTATGCGTTCAATTTTTTACTTTCTTCTATATATAGAAAGAAAGTGTTGGATTCTTGAAATTTTCGAACTCTAGTTTTCGATGTGTATACACGTTTTATGTGTCCTGAACACGATTTGACTGTTTATAGAAAAAGTCTGTCAATTTGTCTGTGTGTGTATATCTCAAATTTTGTGGGTGCTGTATCTTATGAACCAATGAACGAAATTTAACGAATCTTGGTATTTAGTTGAACCGTGACATAAATTGCTTCTGATTAGATTTGGCGATCCATCGCTCAACAGGTGGTGCTGTGATCCCATTTTTTTTTTCCAAATTTTTAACATGGCAGTATAGGACAAAATTTTGTGTAAATGTACATAATGAGCGTTATTTTTAACGTGTTGTTGTAAAATCAATATGAATTATTGATAATTGTAGTAGTAGACTAGAGAAAAAAGTTTGTGTATGTGGGAACGTCGCTTCCCCCTTTGAGGTTTAAATATTCAATGTGGGTATCTTTTGAAAGATCTCGTCGAAATTTTTAAAACGAATGGTTTAGCCATAGATCTGTGATAATTTAAAACAGAGTTATCTTATTTTTTTTTTTTAACTGAAAAATCTTTTAAAAAAAATTCTTATTTCTACTGATATTGGCAAAAAATTGACTTTCTTTCATCTCTTAGTGTTATGATTCTGTCAGATAAAAATCATCTGAATTTATCATGGAAATTAATTTAACAATTTATTAAATAGTTTGTATTACAGGAATTTTGCGTAAAATTATACAGAGTCTTGTGGTGACAACATCAGACGGGTTATTTTATGGATTTTGTTCATTTTATTTTTCCTGTTGAAATTTACGTAACTTTTAAAGTAACGTATAATAGGATAGATGTATATATATTTGCTTATTAATTTACATGTAAAATAAGAATAATCGTTTTTGAAGTTCTAAAGTTGTTTTTGATATGTGCATCTGAATACGCTTTTATTTAGCACATTTTTTTAGCATTAATAATTGGTGATTTACAACAGATTAATAGATAATCAAAAAGCGAGAAATTATTCTTCTAATATATAATCATCATCTAAGAAATTCTAAAAGTAATCCAAAAAAGAAGCAATATTTCATTTCATAAAAAAATTCGAATGTTGAAAGTCCATTTAAATCACCAGTACTGTTAAAATAGGATGTTTATCGAATACAAATTTATTCTTCATTATAATTTAAGGTGTGCAAATACCCCTGAAGAGATTTCAAACGAAAAGTAAAGTTTTTGAAACTACGAGGGTGTTTCAAAAAGTAAGGTAACAAACTCATTCAGAGTAACCGTTTATTCAGTAAATAAATATACATATATATATATATAGTGTAGGAAGGCACAGGTACATATTATTTCTGAACATAATCACCATACTTATCAGGGCATTTGTTCTATCGGTACACCAAACCATCGAATTAGGCATCGAAGAAATCAGCGTCAAGGTTGTGCAAACACGTCAAGATAGTTTGCTGAACTTCAGCATCAGTTCTGAAATATTGACCTCCCAAGTATTTCTTTAAAGGTCCATACAGATGGAAATCACTTGGTGTGAATTTGGACTGTAAGGAAGGTGTTGCAATATCTCCCGCCGAAAACGCTGTAACCCAACGAGCACATGTCTTCCGATAGTCCAATTGTTCATGCCCAATATTGTGTGCACTGCCAAATGAGATATGGAGTTCTTGTGCAATTTTACTCAATACAAAATTGCACAATGGAGTAATGCGGCGATCACTTTCAATTAAAACTTCGGCACGGCAAGCATTATCATCTGCGATTGACGTGCTTGGTCGCCCTGCTGTCTCTTAATTCCTGACATCTGTTCTGTCTTTGTCAAACTCCGTGCAACAAAACCACACCTGTTTTCGTGACATAACACTTGTACCGTACACTTCTAACAATTACCGATTAATTTCCGCTGGTGAATTTTTCTTTAAACGCAAAAATCTTATTACACTTCTTATTTCAATCGCGAACCATGTTTCTGTTAACGCAGCGATCTTCTAACTGAGATATAGTCATGATACTGGACAAACAGCTTCATCTACTACACCGACACCATTTGATTCCTGTGATCGTCTTCGTTACCTTCAGATGAATTTTTATTCAAACTGATAATTTGAACACCTGTCAGAGCTCTGGTTACCTTATTTGTTGAAAATCCTATGTATATGGATTTTACAAAATATACTAAAATATTTAATGTATATTTTAGAAGACGTATCATAAGAAAATCATACTATATACCCATTTAAAAAAATGTAATAATATTTTATAACATTTGAACTGAGAATTATATGTAATAACATTTTAAGATATAATGCTAATATAAATAAGAAAATTTTAAAAATAATTACAGAAATATTAATGAAATAAATGTAAAAGTGATGAAGTAGGTTCAAAATAAATAAAAAATAATCCGTTTTTAACTTTTTTTATTTTTTTTTAACTATTAAAAAGAAATGATTAAATTAAAGAATCCAATTTTTTCTTTCTTTCTTTTAAAGAACACCAAAACAATATTTAAATGTAATTTCATTAAGAATTTCTTAATTTCATAAGGAAAAATTATTTCATATTTCATGTTAACTTATAGAGAACCTCAATATAAAATGTCTGTAAATATTTGGATATAGTTTATTACATTGTTACAAATTATATGATATTAACATTCATAATAACACAATTTGCTTATAACTCAAAATTTCATATTCAATATTAAACAGAGATAGTTTCTCTGAAACACATTTTTCGGATAACAGGAGAAATATAAATTTCTTGCAGAAGAAATGTACTTATAAAACTTTTTTAAAGAGAAAAATCTTAATCCTCTGTGAAGAGAAAAGAATACCATCTATTAAGCTCTGAATTCATCACTGTTTCTATGAAACCTATGCTGTAGTGGCATCACCGCCCCTCAAAGGATTAATACAATGAATATAGAAAACTGAAGCAATGCTAACAATATAATATTTTTAAAACTAATGCAAATATATTAACAGATCAAAATAATGCCTGTAATAAATTAGGTTTTTAATAAATTTGTGCAGAGATGGAAATTTAAACATGGATTTTCTTCAATATTGTAACATTAGTGGTATGAGTATGTTTAAAAATGCCACAAAGAAGCCAGTGGTGTTACATTTGCGTATAAAAAAGTTGTTAATAATATTTTTCTTTTTAGAAATAAAACAATAATAGGAGATAATATTGTACGAGAGCGAAGCGAAGTGTATTGTTAAAACATTGTATAAAAGGTGGTCATACTTAAACTTGGCCTATTTAGTGCTTTCTGTAACTGTAACTAAAATGTGAATTGAGTCGAAAATTTGTACTATATAGCCAATTCAAAGGATGCATTCTAAGACTATGTAAAAATAAATAAATAAATAAAATAAAATGAATTCAGCTAAGGGGAAGTGTCATACATCAAAATACAAACAAGCTATAAATTTCAATACAAACATTTATTATTATTATTATTATTATTATTAATATAAACATTTATTATTATTATTATTATTAATAATAATACAAACATTTATTATTATATATATATATATATATATATATATATATATATGCGTTTATTATAACAGACATTTTTATTATTTTTAGAGACATATAAGTGGTATAAAGCCTATTGTTCAATGTGAGCCCCATCATTAAGTTGTAAAAATGCAGCCAATAAACAGTGTGTGTTCAACAGATCATATCCAGTGATATGCCACACATGCAACGCTATGCGGTCCTTCAAGTCTGTCAAAGTTACAATATTTTCATGATAAACCAAACACTTTAAATGGCCCCATAATAACAATAATAATAATAATAATAATAATAATAATAAAAACACGGATGAAGATTGGGAGAACGGGCCAGCCAAGGAGTGAACAATGAACAGCTAATCACTCCGTTATCTATAAAGTTTTGCAGCAAAAACCATTTAAGTTGTAAGAATAACAGTTCAAAATTTCGTAAGGTTTGAAAAAGTTAAAATACACCACAGTTACTTATTGCACGCAATTTCAAGCATTTTGACAATAATGCGCCCACTAAGGGAAACTTTTAAAAGTTAATTTAAAATTTTTTATTTGCATGAACTTTGACTGCATCCTTTGAATTGCCTATATACAAATTTTTGATTTAATCCGCATTTTAGTTACAGCTAAAGATTACTCTGAACAGGCCAAGTTTAATTATGATCACCGTGTATATTCCAATTTTTGCATCGAAAGTTTGTGAGGTTTGCGTTGACGCAGACCCCATGTTAAACTTACCTAACTAAGTAGAAATAATACGAGACCCAATTAAAATGCAAATAATGTTTTATTAGAGCTTAAGAACTGGGAGGATAGCTGGGACAAACTCAATATCAAAGTTTAAGTAACTTAAGAAAAATAGCTTTAATAAATAACTTAGATAAATGCAGAATAGATCTCACCAAATGAAGATACTGTGATAGGATGAAAGCTGCTCTCAATGAACCACGACACTTCTCAAACTAGACAAAGGTAGAAGTATTCCTTATTCCACCAATGTCTCCACTCTAATCTAACTCTTTAATTAACACCACAATGTTCGCCGAATACTGAATGATTGCCTGAGAACAATTATCTTCTACTCCCCACATTCTACACCACCGATACATTCATATTTATACTTAATCTCCATCAACTCCAATCTCTTCACTTAACAAAACTTTAAAGCCTCTTCGTATTCACCCACACACCGCAACTTACTTTCTTCATTGCAGCGCTATGATGACGCAAAACTATTCCAACCTAAAATTTCGCCGACTATTGGCGCCAAAGCATTTTTAGCTTTCCCCCGCTTATTATGTCGCTGGATCCAGCATAATTTAAAAAAAAACCTGTGGTGACTTACCGTAGTCTCAACCTTACAAGTTTTGTATGAAAACTTCTGTAGGGTAAATTCTGGTGTGCATGCTGCTTTTAATCGAAATTTAAAGTAATGTGAAATTATTAATCATGCATCTGATATATTAAGGGAAAATTATAATTGTGTATGCATATATTTTAACGTAATATTTGTACAAAAGGTGGTTTATAAATTATTGTTAAAGCAATTAATTTACAAATTACTAAATCTAACCTAAGTCTATTTCAGAAGTCTCATCATACCAAATAATAATGCATAAATATATGTAAAAAAAAAAAAAAAAAAAAAAAAAAAAAAAAAGTTGTTTATTTTGAACGAAGTCTATCTACTTCTTAGACGCTTTTTTTTTCTTTTGCCGAAAATTCTATTTGTACCAATTGTATAGCTGCATATATTTTGGATAACGTCAAATCTTATATAAAGTTAACAAAGTTAAAAAATAATCTATATAATATTTCTCTAACGTGGACCAGTTTCAATTATATTTGTCGAAACGATATGATAGCGAGAATAAAAAAATAATATTTATACATGGACAATATTTAAGCACGCGGACTTCGCTCAATGGACTAACAAGAAAAAGGACGACCTTTGCCTGATGAGATTTTTTACAAAAAAAAAAAAAAAAATTAATAGTTGTTTCTTCAGAATCTTTGCAAGCGTCATTTTAAACGTAGCAATATTTTAAAGATATATACAGAATATGAACTTTTGTGTCATGAATTGACTAAAAAACACAATCAGGAAAAGTGTAAAAAAAGAAAAAAAAAAAGAATTA
This sequence comes from Salticus scenicus, assembly GCA_963930645.1. NCBI lineage: Eukaryota > Metazoa > Arthropoda > Arachnida > Araneae > Salticidae > Salticus > Salticus scenicus. The sequence goes on along the minus strand of OZ005652.1, from coordinate 323,229,983 downwards.
TTATTATTATTATTTAATAAAAAACTGTGCAAACATAAATAAATAAAAAGGCATCACCAACATGGTGAGATAAATTTAAAAGTCGTCATGAGTGTCCTGTACTAAAACTGTACTGCTCCGGAAGAGTGAAAACTGGGTTGTCAACGATGAATTTTATTTTTAAATATTTCTTTGAATGATTTTGGTTCCACTGTTGCATAATGTTAATTTAGTTCTAATAATAATTTGTCTACGTGTAAAGTAAAATCTTAATTTGGTGGTGAAATTGGTATAATATTTGTGAGTTTCAAAGAAAAGATATAAAAGTGCGAAAATTTCGCACAGGTTTGCTAGTAGTAGTAGTAATAATAATAATAATAATAATAATAATAATAATAATAAAAACAATAATAAAACAATAATAAATTTACGGATATTATAAATAAAAAAATCTTTTTTTTTTTTTTTTTTTTTTTTTTTTTAAATGATATAAATATCGCAAAATAAAAAGTAAATAACATAAACAATACAGCGTTCTAGGAAAATCTATTTTTTATAAATCACAAAACTTTTTAAACTGAAAGTATGCCCTATTTTAGATTATCTATTTTAATAACCACAACAAAACTAAAACTTTAAAAATTTTTCTGAAAATTTTCGATTATTTTCAATTATATCGCAAAACAATTTTTGTACACTTTTGAAAATTAATTTCTTCGACGTATTTTTCTAATAATTAGTTATTGTTTTTAAAGATAATTAAATATCGATTATAAAAGACAATAAAGCTATTTCTAAGTCATACAGACGCTTCATTAATGGAAAAAGAAGTATCTTTGAAAATAAAACAAAATAAAAAATAATTTTCAATATAAAGTTTACTTTTTCTTATTGAGAGAAGAAAATAAAAATAAAATCTAAAATTATATTTTATATATACATCATTAATTCATGCTATAAAAGATTAGAAACTTATTTTTAATTGCTTTTTATCTTCTAATAAGATTTATTTACATAATTAGAATGTATTCCATGTTGAGATGCAAAATTTTATTTTATGTTGCATCAAGAATCCCCATATATATATATATATATGCGCAATTGTTTCGGTGAATATTTAAATTAATTTAAATAACACTACTTGAAAAAAGCTATCGCAATAACAACTCTATAAATTATTCAGTTATAAATTATTCAGTTACTCTATAAATTATTCAATTATCATATATATATATATATATCAGTTACTCTATAAATTATTCAATTATCATATATATATATATATATATATGATAATTGAATAATTTATAGAGTAACTGAATAATTTATAACTGAATAATTTATAGAGTTGTTATTGCGATAGCTTTTTTCAAGTAGTGTTATTTAAATTAATTTAAATATTCACCGAAACAATTTATTAATTGCGGGATGACAAACAGTAACGTATAAATGCTGAATTGGTGTTCTCCAGTGTGTCTAAATTATCAAACTATAGTGGAAGATAAATTATTAGATTTTTTTTTAATTATTATTTAAAGACAAGAAAGATGCAGCATACGGATTCGCGAGGCACGCGAGAGACAAAAGGCAGACACAGGTGTTGTTGAAAAGGCATGACTCATTTTGTTCTGGTGTACGGATGCAATATATTAGTTAGCAAGTTAGCGACAATTTTAAGTTTTGTTTCTTATATTGTGCAAGTCGTAGTTGTCTTATTGATGTACGACTTCCCTGATGCGACATTAATTCCACTTAACACCAAATGTATTTTTCTTTTTTCCTACGAAGTAGTTGCTTCATAGAGAGTTCGTTCAATGGGTTTGTATTGATTAACATCTCATAAAAGGAATGCGGCCTTTTCGGATTGGCTCAAAGATTTTTGCGCATGCTCAAATGCTCATGTTTTGGTCTTAAAGAAACAGCTTTGTGTTTTAATTTAGTTAAAATTCATCCAATTGATGTGCATCAATTTAAAATGTAGCAAGAAGCTCTTTCACAGCAATTCTAAGTCTATGAAATCTACATTTAATTTTAACTCAAGTCTCGTCTTTATTGAAAGAAAAAATCTAAGTTTGTAAGTATCATGGATTCAGATACGGTTACCGTTGCTAGCGATGTTTCACAAACTAACGATAATAATTATTGTGTAAGAGCACATAGATTGACAATATTTGGTTAAATATATTTACCAAGTACAAATATTTTTGATAGAATGGAGTAGAAGGCTGATTTTTACCAACTATGTGAAAAATACCAGAGCCGGGAATCGAACTCCGGGCCTTCCGCTTAACGCGCGGATGCTCTAACCACTGAGCTACCCTGGCTGATAACCAGCTCGGTACTTCTAACATAATAACGTATGCCAACGTATATTATGTGAGAACTGCCGAGCTGGTTATCAGCCAGGGTAGCTCAGTGTTTAGAGCATCCGCGCGTTAAGCGGAAGGCCCGGGGTTCGATTCCCGGCTCTGGTATTTTTCCCATAGTTGGTAAAAATCAGCCTTCTGCTCCATTCTATCAAAAATTAATTTCCAGGTTGATGAATTAAATTTCTGAATTTAAGTACAAATAATCCCAATATATTAATTTAGAGACGAAAATTTTATTAATCAGTTTTCCACGTCTTGTACTATTTCGTTTTATATCTATTTATTTATAATTATTATTATACTTCTTATTTACACTGTAAAATTAAAAAATTTTCAAAATACAAAAAAATTATATTTTTATATACACGGAAGAAATATTTCACATACACGGAATATTCAAGAGATGTTTCAGCACAAAAACTTAATGTAAACATTTAAAATAATTCAATTGTATATGAAGCTTTTATTATGCTAAGAACTATTTTATAATTAATGTTAATATATGTATTTTAAACTTTAATGTCAATGAAGTTTTCGTAAATATAGTAACTTGCTTCTCATGGACACCCAAATTAATATGTAATAATTTGCATGTAACTTTGAGATGTGTTTTTAAAATATGTGTTCTATATGAATAATAATAATAAAAAAAAAGTATCGTTGCTACTACAAATTAATAAAATACCTGCTAGATATAATAAACCTAAAAAATCTAAAAACGTCATTTTCTCTGTTTATATCTCTGTGATTTTAAAGTTTCAAAATACAATCCATTTTGCAAAAAGTTAAAAAAAGTATTCTTTTTTAATGATTTAAGAAAAATACATGCACTTTATAGCTCTTAAAATGCATTAAAAATCATTGCAATACTCTTCATAAATCACTGTACACTGTACTGTTTAATGTTTCTAAAGCAAATTTATATGAAGTACGGAATTTCTTCGCTACATAATATATTTGATATATAAACGGAAAGAATGCATGAGTGAATGCATGAGTTGAATTTATTTTTTATTTTGCCGACAGCATTTGAAAAATAAGAAATTCTTTTATGCCGACGTATGTCAAAAAAAGAACGAATAAATATCTTAGAAAAGTAGCTTTTTTTCATACATAAAGTTTTGTAAAAACTATTTCATATGAGATTTTTCGGTCATTTTTTAATATTTAAAATAGTATCGATACGTTACTGATTCCTTTTTACATAGAAATGTCGTTACATTAAAAAATATAGCTTATTGTAATTTAATATAATGTAAATATTTAATCACACAGTACTACTTAATTGCCGGAACGTCAGTGGAGGTCCTCTGTTGAGACTCAAAACGGTTTTGGGCTCTGTCTGTGTGTCTGTTTATCTGTCTGTCTGTCTGTATGTCTGTCGCGCGATAGTGGCCGCAAAAATAGCGCTATTGACTCGAAATTTGATACACATGTTCATGAGCCCCACGAAATCAGCTGCATAGTTTTTGGTATGTATTCCATTTGTAGTTCGCATACAGGGACACGCCAAATTTTTTCTTATCATTACGGCCTATGGGAGGAATTTGTATGTATCACGGTAGCGGCCGCAAAAATAGCGCTATTGACTTGAAATTTGATACACATGTTCATGAGCACCACGAAATAAGCTGTATAGTTTTTGGCATGTATTCCATTTGTAGTTCATATACAAGGACACGCCACATTTTTTCTTATAATTTCGGCCTAAGGGAGGAATTTGTATGTATCGCGGTAGCGGCCGCAAAAATAGGGCTATTGACTTGCAATTTGGTACACATATTCATGAGCCTAACGGAATTAGCTGTATTGTTTTAAGTGTGTATTCCATTTGTAGTTCGTGTACAGGGACACGCCAAAGTTTTCCTATCATTACGGCCTATGGGAAGAATCTGTATGTACAGCGATAGCCCCAGCAAAAATCAAGCTATTGAATTCCAATTTTTGCCGAAACGTCAGTGGAGGCCCTCTGTTGAAACTCAAAAGGATTTTGTAATCCATCTGTCCGTCAGTTTGTGTGTTGTGCGATAGCGGCCGCAAATATCACGCTTTTGACTTGAAATTCGGTACACATGTTCATGATCCCCATGAAATTAGCTGTATAGTTTTGGGTGTACATTCCATTTGTTGTTCGTGTACAGGAACACGCCAAAGTTTTTTTTTTATCATTACGGCCAACGGGAAGAATTTGTATGAACCGCAATAGCGGCCGCAAAAGTCCTTCGATTGACTTGCAAATTGGCGCACATGTTCCAGCTTTGCATATACAGTAGCTGTATAATTTTTGCCGAAACGTCAGTGGAGGCCCTCTGTTGATACTCAAAACGGTTTTGGGCTCTGTCTGTTTGACTGTCTGTCTATCTGTCTGTCTGTCACGCGATAGCGGCCGAAAAATAGCGCTATTGACTTGAAATTTGGTACACATATTCATTAGCCTCACGAAATCCGCTGTATAGTTTTTGTTATGTAGTCCAATTGTAGTTCGTATACAGAAACACGCCAAACTTTTTCTTGTCATTACGGCCTACGGGAGGAATTTGTATGTATCGCGATAGCGGCCGCAAAAATAGCGCTATTGACTTGAAATTTGGTACACATATTCATGAGCCCCACGAAATCAGCTATACAGTTTTTGGTATGTATTCCATTTGTTGTTCGTTTACAGGGACACGCCAAAGTTTTTCTTATCATTACGGCCTAAGGGAGGAATTTGTATGTATCGCGATAGCGGCCACAAAAATCACGCTATTCATTTGCAATTTGGTACACATATTCAAGAGCCCAACGGAATTAGCTGTATAGTTTTAGGTGTGTATTCCATTTGTAGTTCGTGTACAGGGACACGCCAAAGATTTTCTATCATTACGGCCCACAGTGTTCGGAATTTCAAAAAAGCTGGCCAAAAGTCGAAATTAAAGAAAACAAGTGAAATTGTGATGTATATATATATTTTCGAGGTCGTTTCGATCCAATATGGCGCGCCATATTGGATTCGCCATCTTGTTTTTGAGTTTGCCTTTGAAGTTTTCAAAAAACCAATGTCAGATTCGGATTCAGCGACCTCGAAAACATATATATACATCACAATTTCACTTGTTTTCTTTAATTTCGACTTTTGGCCAGCTTTTTTGAAATTCCGACCACTGTGTGGCGGATCAAAAATCAAAAATTTGATAGATGAAGGATAATTTTCACATTTAAGGGTTTTTGAGGGCACTAAATTCAAAATTGATATTAGTTTTTATAAAAAAAAGTGATCTTGCACTCAAAAACAAGATGGCAGATCCAATATGGCAGACCAAAGTCCAAAAAATTAAAAAATTAAATTAAAAAGTAAAAATTAAATTAAAAAGTTAAAACGCTTTTACACATACAGGGGCAGGCGGGGGCACCCAATTCTTTAACGGCTGAATAAAATGGACATCCCTTAACACTCTCCACTTTGAATCAATGCGGGATCTTGCGAGAAAAAAAAGTTTCCATACTTTGAAACTTTTGGTTATGTTATAATTGAAGTTAACTTCAAAAAGCCGCTCAAGAGATCACTATCTACTAACCTCCACAATTGTCGGCCATATTTTGTTGAATGTTGTTGTTGCGAAATTTTCCGAGAAACACTATTTGTTTAACTGTTAAAATGCATTAACAATTAAAAAGAAAAATTGTCACGTTTTCCGCCAGCCTACACTTAGAAATATGTAGATAGAATAAATTTTCCACCTCACAGTTTCATTCAGTGGCTCCCTCTGAAGGTATTTCCGCGGTACTTACGTCTAAAAACGCGCCTAAATTTTACGACTTTTGGCCAGCTCTTTTGAAATTCCGAACACTGTGCGGCCTATGGAAAGAATCTGTATGTACCGCTATAGCCACCGCAAAAATCAAGCTATTGACTTCCAATTTTTTCCGAAACATCAGTAGAGGCCCTCTGTGTAGACTCAAAAGGATTTTGTGTTCCGTCTGTCCGTCTGTGTGTCTGTGTGTCGTGCGATAGCCGCCGCAAATATCACGCTATTGACTTGAAATTTTGTACACATGTTCATGATCCCCACGAAATTAGCTGTATAGTTTTGGGTGTGCATTCCGTTTGTAGTTCGTGTACAGGGCCTAAAGGAAGGCCTAAGGGAAGAATCATTACGGCCTAAAGGAAGAATTTGTACGCGCCGCATTAGCGGCCGCAAAAATTCTTCGATTGACTTGCAAGATGGCGCAAACGTTCCAGCTTTGTATATAAGTAGCTGTATATTTTTTATTGCTATATTGTTTATAAACTGTGTATAGGGACACGCCAAAATTCTTAACATTACGGTGTATGGGGTAAATTTCTTTTAAACGCATTTTAATATCATTACTTTGCAATGAAAGAAATGAAAGTAGCGTACGTGAGTAAGATGTTTCAACTCATGTTGTTTGAAGAAAATGTGTGCTCTTAAGCTTTCTAATTAATGTACAGGACCTTACAAAAGTGTTGTGACGATGTCACGTAGTCATCTAAACGATGTTAAATTTGGAACACTTATTAATTTTAAACGCAAAATGAGATGAATTGTTTTTACTGGAGCATGCATTGTTTATGGTTTGTTTACAGAGACACAAGAAAGAATTTCATAACATTAAAGCCTATGGACAAACTTTTGTTTAAGCGCGCACTTTAATGCGCTTATGCTGAATTGAACTTAATAAAATTAACATACATTATAAAGATGCTTAAAACTATGTTTACTCTTTAAAAAGGTTATGTATAGACTAAATAATTTATGGGACCACAGAAAATAATTCCAAGTATATACTGTAATCATCCAAATGATGTCAAATTAGTTTGAAAAATTAATGAGTTATAATTAATTAGGTTTATTCTTATTATTGGTGTTTATAATGACTGTGGCTACTTTTCCGGGATACATAAAATAATTTCGTACTATTACAGTCTATAGTCGATATTTCTTAAAAGTTAATTTTAACATGTTTACACACCATCAAATATAATGAAATTGTATTATAATTTTAAAAGCATGTTTTCCTGTTGATAATTGTGGGCATAGAATTGGAAATTAGTTTAAAGGTTATGCAAAATGTTTCCGATATGCTACGTAATTTTTTTTTGTATGAAATTTGGTAGTTATGAAATTTGGTATTTATGAATTTCAGGGAAATAATACACGACCGTCGTTCATTAAGAATACATATTCTTGCGTACTTTGGTGTCCGTAAATTGTCCGAGAATGAAAGGCGAAACTTGCGAAAATTCAGTGATGTATTCACAGAAATTTCCAGAAAAATACAGGTCTATAAACCAAGTATCAGCTTCAATTCAACCAGTAAACACAGCTTAAACAACAGCCGTTAACAGCAAAACAACAGCACAAACTGTTTAGCAATAACACATAAAGAAAGTCTCATCCAAAGAGGCTCAAAGCAAAGCAAGCATTTGACGAAACTGACACAGATCTGAGACTGACCGCCTAGGCGAAAAAATGCTCCTTTTATACTTTTCTATCGAACACAGACTGTTCTGGAAAATTCTCGTATCTCATAATGATATTAAAGCTTCCATATTTGGTATATCCCTAATAAGAATTTTCTCACCAAGGAGGGAAATAGTCGCCAAATTTGGCGCAAAATCCATTTCTTCCCTAATTGGAGCTTTTTAAAGTGTTTTTAAGAGAACATTAGTCTATTTTAACGCTAAAACAACTAGAAATGCACAAATTTAGCATTTTATTAACTTTACTAATCCTCTTTGAAAGAATTTATACAAAAATAAATGCAGTTATTTACAATTCCGTAACACTTTATAAAATATACAAATAGAGACACAGCGGGGTGTTGAGGGGGGTGACAGCGCCCCTCATGAATGTATCTGATTATGGTAATAAGTCGATCGAATCAATATATACGATTATATAATAAGTAATAAATAAAAATGGTCTATTGAATAATGTCTGATGTAAAAAGGACGTTGAAGCTCCTGATCTGCAGATCCACAAGTTTAAATAACCGGGATCTGCTTCTAAAATTATCATATATGTGAAAGTACTTTTGTACTAAAAACCTTTGAATGTATCTGGACTCTGGAGTTCAAGTTTTAGTTTCGGTCACATTTTTTTCCTGAGTTGTGAACAATTTAGTCGATGAAGGCGGCTAGTCGACCATACATACTATATATTCTCACATTTTCTATGTGTTTATATTCATTTAATGGATAGAATATGTTCTTTAAACAATCGTCATTTGTTTCTTCAAACAGTAATTTAACTATCGCATGGGTTTGCTTTATTTACATTTCTTTTAAGTTATTTACAGAAAAATAGGAATATACTTTTATTTTTCTTACGCTTTTATTTATTTATTTATTTTATGTGAAAAAAATGAACTTTCTTTATTAGAAGATGTAAAATATTTAACGTAATGCAATGTCATTTTCAGAAAACGTTAGATACATTACATAGTACAGAGGACATACTGTGATCAAAATATAAATGTAATCAATATATAAATATAGTGAATATCTGATGCGCTTTGACTGCGTGTTGCCGCTTTGACTGCAGCACTCGTGCTTACTTTATTCGCCTGATGAAGGGTCGTGTGTTTTTTCGACCCGAAACAATTGTTGCGAGTTTATTGCATTTTATGGTGTTTATTCAAAGTTTGTAAGTAATAATCTGATGATACATGAATATTTTTATTGAGTAATTTTTAACTGCGCATTCGCAAAAAATAACAGTTTTTTTTTTTTTTTTTTTTTGCATAATTTATTAGACAAATATATATTCAGTTACTTATATGAATATTATAAACAAATATAATAAGAGGAAAAATAAACTCTTATAGATAGGATACACTGAATTTCAGTTGCTATTAAAAAAGTGATAGATTGCTTCAACCATATATATTTTCAATTATTGTGTACACTAATTAATGACAATATAGCTGAAAGTAAATTTGAGTAACGCCTTTGTATTTCTATGAAAATGTGTTCTAGTTCCTTAAAAATTAATGTAGCTAATTATAAGAATCATCAGTATTGTATATTAATAATATAACGCATTTCATGCCTTATTTTTTACAGGCGTTCTCAAACATTATTATGTATAATTTCTTACTGGTTCCTTTCTGCCTTCAGGATAAAATATTTACTGAAATATATGTTGTATAATCTGCTCTATGAACTCCTTAAATTTTAGCATAATTCATAGAGTACATTTCTGGATACTGGACAAAACGCCTTAAAGTCATATGTGTCCAAACAATAACGATAGGGCAGTATATTTTTCAGAATTTCCAGCGATACAGAATTTTTAAAGATTTAAGTTACATTATTATTTCAACAGTGTTAATCATATGCAACAGAGCCCCGTCAGAAAGACAGAAGCACATTGTACTATTGCGTATTGGAAATAAAATTAGAAAAACGTAGAGTATTTTGAAACTGGTCATTCGTTGCTGAGATAGGTAAAACGCATTATATATCTAGCTTTCAGATAGAGATGAGAGGTGACTATTACGCTAAGGGCGTCCGTATTTATTTCGAGAACTGCAGAGTTTGCAAGCAAACTGTATGCTGCTGTAGTCAAAATGTGCTGTGACGGGAGTAACAGCACAATTGAAAACGAATGCCGCAGAAAATTCAGTACATCACATGTCAATGATGTGAGAAACGAACGTCGTAGTACAAGTACTGAAAATATGCTACAACTGAGCTATCAATGAGATAAATAAACCCCCGAACTTCTCAATGACCTAGAATATAAGGAATGCTAAGTTCTTAAAATTTCCTGTTGCATAAGATCGAAAGGAATTGCTCTTCACATAATAAGTTGCTTATGCTACATTTGAACGGTAAACGAGATAAATAAACCTTGGAACTTTCATCTGAGCTAGAATGGAAAAAAGTGATAAATTCCTATTGAATAAGATAGATAGGAATCGTTCTTCTCAGAATAGTTTGCTTTCGAATCAAAAATGGTAAAACATTGTGTTTTAACCTATTTTTGTGCTATGCGCAAATTCTTGTTACTTTAACTTCTATAAGTCAAAGGTAACGGACCACTCATATATCCTTCTATAACTATTGAAACTCCCATACTTTTTGTCTAAGACTACTGTACAACGAACATTAATACCTATGGAACTCTGAAGCAGATGCTTGTTTATTACATACACACTGCGGAAATTCAATCAGCAACAACGCCTTCAAGTTACCCTACAATACCACATATGGACTACTACCGAATGACAAAGGGTTAGCTTCTGCAATGAGTAATGTTTTTTGCTGTATCGGACAGGTGAACGATCACTTGTGTAACGGCAAACATAAAAAAGCAAACAATCTGAAGCTATCCTTGAATAATACAGCTGTGGAATAAAAGAGAAACTTTGATAGAATGTTTATTTATTTATTTATTCTTTCACCACTGACAAAAAAAAATATTTTGAGATATTTCATACTCAATGCTAATTATAATACGCATCAGTGTTTTGGTGCTATAAAAAATACGTATCAGTTAAAATAAATTCTAAACTGTTCTATAATGGAAAAATGAAAGTGTACACGTTAAAAATACGAAATAATATATGATGCAATGTGTTTTGAAGGTATTAATTTTCCATATTATTAAATCTTTCATGATAAAATTACGTGGAAAAAATTAACTGCATTCCAAAATTAGAATTCCTGATCTCATATAAATAAAGATCACATATGCATTTTTTTAAAATTATAATATTATTGTCCTTCTAGATTCACAGCACTTATTATTAAAGAGAAGACATCTCTTCTTTATGATTACAAAAGAAAATTTATTACTTCGAAAAGCAATGCTGAATCTAAAACTTTAATGGTGTTTTCAAAAACTATATATACTACTACTTAATTTCACAATATTTACTGCTTTGTTGTACAACAAAATTTAAACACAATATTTTTTAAAATTTAGATAATTTTCTGCCATAAAATTTGTTATAAGCTAAATACAGTATCTATGTCGTTACCAAAAAAATTTATGGCACGTACAATAAACACGATGAACATTTATTTCTTTTTAGAATAATTTTCTTAATAAATGACTCACAATATTATTCGAAACATTCGAGTTTTCCCCTCTAAATGTAATTTATGCTATAAATTAGAAACTATAAAAAATATATTAATATAATAAATGTTTTGAAAATGTACTTCGTCGCGCAAAACCTAACTAGTACCCTCCATGGCCTTCGAGCATGGCCAAAAAAGTTTAAAATTTTAATATTCAATGCCACTATTCAAGTGGCTATTGGTGAGAAAATTTCCTACCCTTCATGCATTTCTCACGAAAAAGAACTAATTGCTTATTATGTTTTGTTGAGCATGTAGTTTTCGAATAATTCAAATAAACAACTATACAGTCGGCAGCAAAATTATTGAAGAACATATCCACATTTTTCATATTTGTTTTCAGTTTGATAGCTAATTTTTATCGTCAACTTACTTTTTTTATAAGCAGTATAAAGACGAAGATCATGACTCGACAAGTATTTACTTAACAAAACAGTATTAGGTGCACATATTTTTAATACGAATTATTACTAGCACTTCAATAATTTTATTTCCAGTTGTAACTATACGATATTCAAATCCAATGGTTATGTAAATAGGTATACATACAGGGTGATTTTCTACCATACCAACAAACTTGCAGGGGGTGTAGAGGTACAGAGTTGACTCGGAATAACATAGGAATGCAATGTCGCAAATGCTGTAGTTTCGATCTATGGTGCAGAGAAGCAGAGAAAAAGGACAGAAACTGTAACACATTAATGGGACCGAAAACATTTTATTGAAAGGTTGTACTACAACAGGTTTTCGAAATTACGACCAGAAGTCGGCAGGCAGGTCAGACAGGCAAATGATGGCTTCCAGCTGAATCGCTGTTCACGCGACTTTCTGTTCAGCGCCATCTACCGCAAGGCTGCAGGGAGGAATCTTCCAGAGCGTAAGGAATTCCATGCAGCGCCACTGTCAGGCCAGCATGACGACTTTCAGTCGTAATTTCGAACCCTTGTTGAAGTAAAAACATTCAAGAAAATGTGTTTCGTCCTATTAATGTGTTGCTGTTTCTGTTCATTTTCTCTGATGCTTTGCACCATAGCTCGCAACTACGGCCTTTGCAACCCTACATTGCCATGTGATACCGAGTCGTCTCTATACCCCCTAAACCCCCAGCAAGTTTATCGGTGTGGTAGCGAGTCACCCTGTATAAGAATAACCAAATATGTTGGTTGAAAAAATGAACGTAGCAAATCCACGAATTATAATAAAGATCACGGGATAATACTTTATAACAAAACGGAAATTAATTTAAAAAAATTAATCGACTTTAATAATGTTCATAATAACTATACACTGTACGAACAACGATGTGCAGCATAAAAAGATGGTTACATCGTGAAAAGGACAAAATAAGTTTTGTACAATCATCCAGGAATATGTAAATATGCATATCAATTTTCCTATATAAACGAAAATTTAAGTAACATAGTATAAGGAAATAGACCTAATACATAAATTGAACCGACTAACACTCCGTAATCCAGTATACAAGCAAACACGAAACTATATAAGAAGAAATTATCCATACATTGATTATTTCGAGTTGAGTTCCAATGCAAATGACGCTCAAAGAAATATGAAAATATCAAATATAAGAAAAAATCAATTGATTATAATTTATAATTTCAATATTAATGAAAATATATTATACAAAAACTTAAAATATTAAAATAGTACGATAATAAAAAAAATCTTAATTTTATTATCAAAATTAGAGTTATTAATATGACATATTATTGCAGGTTAAATTAAGATTTCTTCAAAAAGAATAATAAGTGTGCTGCTATCTGAAATTACTTTTAGTTATTAAATAATTTCAACCAAATCCAATATGCACACTGCATACTACAGGGTGATCATAAAATAACTTTCATTTATTGAAGACATCTGAATTTAAAACGTTGAAAACTGCAGTGGAAACTTCTGTTATTGCATCGTCTGCTACTGTCTTTCCTGAAGAAGGGTCATTGTTCACATCGAAGTCAGATTTTCGAATTTTTGATTAGTTTTCTTTTAATTAATAAAATATGAAAAATAAAACTTCCTATTTCTATAATGACGCAGAATGGAGAATCTTAGGAGATATTTGATGGGTTTATTTTACTTTCATTGATTTGAGTGTATTTTACATTAAACTACAGCTACGTTATGAGGAATTACAAGAGATTTGATTGGTTTATTTGATTTTCATTAGATTGAGTGTATTTTACGTTGAACTAGATCTACGTTTTGAGGAATTACGAGAGGTTTGATTGGTTTATTTGATTTTTATTGATTTGAGGAAGAGGTGTCCAGTGATATTTTTTTGGTTTTAACATACTTGACAGTGACTGCTGCGAAAACGAGTTAAGTGCGTTTTCAGATTCATGCACAGCGGGGTAGGGGTGTCCAGTGATCTTTTCTTGGTTTTAACATGCATGATAGTGATTAGCGTGGAACCGAGTTTCGTGAGTTTCCAGATTCATGCACAACAAAGTAGGGGTGTCCAGTGATGTTTTTGGTTTTAACATGCATGCTAATGATTGCCGCGGAACCGAGTTTCATGTGTTCTGAGATTCATGGCCAGCGATGTAGGGTTGTCCAGTGATTTTTTTTTCATGTGTGTGAAGCGTACATACATGCGTTATAGTGATTGCTGCGAAAAGGACTTACGTGCGTTCTCTGATTAGACCATTCATCGAATAGTGACTTTTACTGTACGAGTAACAGCTTCAACTGTTTCCAGTGTATTCGAAGAATTAACATTTCTATTTGACTGTTTTCTTGAATATTCGTTTTAATAATAATTTTGTTGCACAGATTCGAGAAGTTCAAAAAATGTTTGATATTGTCAAGGAGATCCCATATTAAAACTGTGAAGAAAATAGTCGCCAATCGAAATATATTTATTTAAACGTTTCAACTAATCAATTACAAAGAAATCCTTTAAATGCAGTGCCCAGAGAAGCGGGCGAAGCCTGCTAGTTGTACATAAATCGTCGCTAGAGCATTTGCGATGCCAAATATGATTCATTGATATCTTGCTTCATGAAAAAAAATATATGTTGTTTCTTCATGAAATTGTCCGTATGAAACACAAAAAAACACATCAATACGTGACATCAGTACTCAGAGAACCTCAAAATTTGTAAATATACTAAAAACCAAACGATAAATATTAAGTTAAAAAAATACGGGGTATGAGGAATTAATTTTAATTTCTGAGCAGTTTCCTTGAACATAGTAAAATATTATAATAAAGTCCTTCCACTAATTACATTCAACAAAAAAGAAAGTTTTTACTTTATTATTGGCAGTCCTGTACTTTTTCTAAAAATTATGTACACATCACATTGTGCAGTTAAATATAATCCTATATTAATCACATATAGCACAGCCCTGAAATGCACTTCCATGAATTTCCAAGTATTATTCCACTATATTCTAGCTCTTTTGTGTAGCCCTGTAAACGAACGGTGAATGATTTTTCATATTATATTCTACATGAAATATGCTTTTATACCTATAAAAAACATTTCATTTTGGTGCAGTCCATAGACGTTAAATTCAACTTACTCGCAATTTCCGCCATAGACGTATCTATCCGCCATAGATCTATTTAAATTCCTTTGGGTATTCCTGTACACGAACCATTTCCTTGATCTCAACTAAAAGGTTATTTTAGCATCTCTATATAATACAGATTTAGAATATTGAATTTTGACTTCCTGCTTCTATTTGTTCTTGATGTATGCTAAAAACAGGCACGCAGATAGACACACAGACTAACCACTATAAACAAGTTTTCAGATTTTGGGAACTTCAAAACGTGTGAATATAATAAAAACTCAATTTCGAAGATTTGACCCGAAAGCAATATTTTCTCTGCCTTATATAAATGGGTAATATATATATATATATATATATATATATATATAAAGAGAGAGAGAGACAGAGAATGCAATTTTTCGAAAAATAAGAAAAAGAGAAATGCTCTGCATAGCAGTATATTATACTATATCAGAATGAAATGTCATTTATTATTTTAAAATGTATCACATATGTGAAATTAAAAAACTTGGGCTTATTCTAAAAGAATTCAAGTTCAAATTTGGACTAATGCCATATATGCATTGCTCATTTGATCGTATCTTTACTAGTAGGTTGAATGAAGACTTTCTCTGTTCTTTTTACTTAGGTGGTTTGTAAATATAAATATTTTTAAAAATATATATAATACCAAAATTGCTTGAAAATATTGAGAAATTACATCAATATATAAATTTATTTCTATGCAATGCAGTATAGTAAACGGAAGAATGCGAAAGTGAATGCATGTAGAAATTGCTCTTTAAGAAATTATAGCAATTGCTTTTTTTTTTTTTTTATTTATTTATTTATTTTTTTTTTTTTTTATTTATTTTTTTTTTTTAAAAACAATTTCTATATTTCAGAATAGCTTAACTGTAACTTATATCTTATTATATTCTTAGAAAAGAGCCCTTCGATTTATTTTTAATTTTCAATTTACAATCAGATAGTTAAATAAAGTTTATCCAATATATATCAAAAGTTCCTTCTATAGTTTACAGGAAATTAAAATAAATTTTAGCTTAATTAGATTTTAGTAAATGATTGCAAATGAAACTGAAGTTATAATGGTAATAATAATAATTAAAAAAAAAAGAACAACGAAAACCGTATAGCACTAAACGTGCTTTGTTTTAAAAATAATGAGTGAAAATTACAAATTTAAAATTATTTCAGACTAACAGCATAGCTTCCAACTTATACTTATAATTTTTGCTACAGGAAATTGTTAATATTAATTTTTTAGACATTTTCTAGAAGTTTTCAACAATTAAATACGGTGAAAATTTTATTCGGAGAAACTGATGTGAAAAAACATAGAAATTGGTAGCAACCATTTGCCAAATTAGCACCTTTTAGCTATCGGAAAGTTTCAATATTTTTTTTTATTTTTACTTAATCAGTAATAAACATTGCAGTTCGCTAATTTAATTCAATAAATAATTCTATTAAAATTTCCGGTAGACAAAAGGTTCTTAGTTGGCAACTATATATGTGACATTTAAATTTTTTAAATATTCAATAGACTCTTTGAATATATTTTAAGTAATCTAATGCCTTAAAAATGGTAGTTATAAATAATTTATAGGAACTTTCCTTTGTCTCATTTCTAACTACTCCTAATAAACCCTATAAAAATTTACTTTTCACACCAAACTTATACATACTAAATATATTTACTTTGAATTTAATTCTAAATTTTCAGAGCATCTATTGCTTTAATCTGAGAAGACTTCTTTTGTTGACATATTCTAGAATTTAAAGATCGATAAACTCGTTAATTCATGAGAAGAATTTTGATACTATGTGATGGATTAAATTTTATTTTAATCACATCAATTCAAAGTAAACTGAACTTCTCAATTTCTGTTAAATTTATTTTTATTTATTTATTTTATTGCTATTATACTTTCTCCTCTCTTCGTTTCTGGAAATAATAAACAAAAGTTTAATTTCAATCTTTTTTTGATGTATAATATATACTTTATTTCTATTCAATTAAACTTTCCAAAAAATTCTACTGACTGAAACTAATAGTTTTAGATCACCTTTCCTTGAATTTTTGCGTTTACATAAAGTTCAGTAAAAGTTTCTCTGTAAATAACTATCAATCAAATTTTGTATTCAAAATTTATTTTTTTCAAATGATTAAAACATATATTTATTTGTCTGTTTATTTTATATTTGAAAATGTGTACCACAGAATAAAAATAATAAATATTTGCCTAGAATAGTAATATTTTCTTAATATATTTCTTAAAATTATCAGCATACTTATAAACCTTATATTATTTTATTAGTGTTATTTGTTTTGCTTCATATGGTGAATAATGCAACACCAACAAATAGGCATAAAAGTAACCATTTTAGTTATTTTATTTAAATTCCTGTATGAAAATCATGGACAATTCGTAACCTTGCATCTCTGTATTTTTTTTAATGAAAAAGCACCTGAATTTTATTACTTTTTAATATATTTTCCCCGAGATAAATGTTATATTTGTGCTTTTAGATGATTTCATTAATTTCACAGTAGAGAGTTATATACGGAGTTCAGTGACTTATATAAATATGTCCTTTATAAAAGTGATCTAAATTAAATAATTATATCTGTTAGTGTAGGTATATGTAGTTAACTTGCCTTGAAGTAGTTTACTTATTTTATTAATATTAAACTATTATATTACTTACTTGCAGTAGTTACTTATTTTGCTTTTATAAACAAAATCCTTCACCCTCTTCCAGTAACGAAAATATAATATATTAAGTTTTCACTGTTTATAAAAAAAATGTGTATATGCTGAATATTTTCAGGTACAGTTTTTGAGCAGGATTTTAGAATATTTATTGCAAAAACTTTAGACATATTTATTGAAGCCGTACAGCTTTATTTTAAACTTTCGCATAAAAAGACATGGAATACTCCAAATGGGCATTTAACAACTGGCAAATCTACTCAGTTTACAATGTGTTCTTCCCTACAATTTGTGAAAATTGAGTATTTCAGTTCGTAACAATGAAAAATCCAAGCTACATGCAATAGAATAAGAGCTTAAAGTACGAGAGTTTTTCT
This sequence comes from Salticus scenicus, assembly GCA_963930645.1. Classification (NCBI taxonomy): domain Eukaryota; kingdom Metazoa; phylum Arthropoda; class Arachnida; order Araneae; family Salticidae; genus Salticus; species Salticus scenicus. The sequence continues at coordinate 323,211,904 of OZ005652.1, read as the reverse complement.
TGGTATTTTACTCAGATTTTAGCGTTTTTTTTTTCTTTGGAAAAGGGGTGGTCTGTGTGTAAGAAATTGAGATACGAAAAATGCATCAAGGTATAGTTGCGACAGACGTGGCATTTCGATTTTCGGATGAGGTTTGTGTCTTCCCTTCTCAAGTCATTTTGGTGATGATCGAGAGCAAGAGTAATTGGGGACAATTACTTTCATACCTGCCAACTTACTAATTGATATTTCGAAAGACTGCAAGGAACCCGCTCCTTTTGCAACAAAACTTTATTTTTAAAGAAATTTTCTTAAAATGTAATTATGAGTAAATAAGATGAAAACAATTAAAAAGAAACTCTGGTGTGAAAAACAGGGCGTGTACTGGTAATCTTGCGGAATATTAGTCAGTAAGCTGGCAGGTATGCATTTAGCAAAAAATTACTTGGAAAAACTCACACGCACAAAAATAAATAAGTGAATAATAAAAAATTTTAAAATGTCATCAGTAAATACAACAAGGGAATAAAATAAGTTAAACGCATCAAAGAGCGGATGATTTATTTGAGCTTTTGGTTTGTGTTACTGTTAGAGCTCGAGGTCTCTATCATTTTCAGGATACTTCTAGAGATGAGAAATTTCCGTTACCTATGTTTTCCCTATTTTTATGCAGAGAACTTTGCCGTGTTTTTATATCTATGTATCGTGATTAAATAGGAGAGAAATTATCTTAAAAATAGTGGTAGAATAAATGGCGGTTTCTTTTTTCCTTTTTTTTTTTTTTTTTTTTTTCATTCTTGAAAAGAATACTGAGACTTCAAGCTCTGATTACTGTAAATCAACAAAGCTAATTTAAACTAAATCACATTCTAGATTGCAGGGTTGCCACGGAAATGCATTTTTTCCTTTACTCTTTCACCAGGAAATTTATACAGTAATTCTTATCTTAATTTATCGAGGAAACATATTATCGATGATTAATTTTAAAAAGAAATTCTAGTAAAAGCGTCAGGGAAAAAATACAGCCCGTGGCAACCCTGTTATCAAAAATAGCAAATAATATTCATGGCATCGACTTTTTAAAATACTGCAAAAGATAGTTGGAGGGCTTTCCTTTTTTATTCTTTTTTTTTTAAAATCCTAAAAAGGTTACTGTAATCTTAAATAAATTACATTTTATATTTCTTACATCAATTTTTCATTAAAAAGCGCATAAAAAAAAAAAAAAAGAGAAAGATGTTTTTTCATTGTTTTCGGGAAAATTTAATTTGATATTTTATCACTCAAGATATCGACTTTAAAAGATGAAAGAAATAAATTAAAAGCAAATAGCTAAAACCGAGTTTTTGAAAATTTCTGATAATATATTAAACTGTGTATTTTAAATATAAATTAATTCAATATAGGGAATATCTTTATTAAATAAATAATTTCACTTTTTTTTTTTTTAACATAAAGAACATTTGATTTTCTGATTGCACTTACATATAAGCTTCTAAATGTTATTAATAGAAATGTATGGTTTATTTCACTAAAATCTATAAACTATCAATAGGTTTATTTTAAATTTTTAAATATTTAAAACTGTAAAACTTGTGTCGTTTCAGTTTATTAAAAAATATTACTATTATACGTATATATATATATATATATGCATGTATATGAGTCAAAACATCTTTTTTATTTTCTCTTACCCGTATGGTAAAAAAAAAGTATTATTTTTTAATCAAATTTTAGAAAATGAATTTTTATTATATTTACATGTTTTCATGTTCCCTGTATCCGAAAAACATGTTTTTAGCTGTTGGTCTGTATTTGTGTCTGTGTGTGCGTGACTATTATTAGCATATATCACGAACAAATAGCAGCAGGAAATTGGTATTCGAAATCTATAGGGTTCATAAAAGGATACCACACTAAAAGTTTTGTTGAGATCAAGCAAATGGTTCTGATACAGGGACACCAAAGAGAATTCAGATACATTACGTCGCAGGGCAAAGTTGCAGGTAAGTAGAGTTTAACATATATAGGCTGCACAAAACCAAATGAAATTAATATTATTTTTATATGCATAAGAGTATGTATGCATTTTTATATGCATAATAATTCACCTTCCGTTTACAGTGTTTTACAAAAGAACTAGATAATAGTGTGACAGTAGTTGAAAATTTATGGAAATGTATTTCAGGTCGTGCAGTGTATTATTACTGTAGGATAATATTTAGGTGTACCATGTGGTCAATACATAATCTCTAAAATATATACAGGGCTCTAAGTATTTAAGAGATAACATTCATTTTTATCGTTAGTAGAAGTGCTTTACTATAATATTTTACGAGGTTCAGGAAAGCTGCTTAGGAGTTGAAATGAATTCCTCATAGACATATGGTAAACAATGTATGTTTTTCAGCTAAATATTCATCGCTTGTTTTTTTGTATATTTACACACTTTGAGGCTTCTTGATTACGGAAGTCAAGATTTTTAACATTTGCTCCTTATCTACATATCTTATTCGTGTAATTTAAAAACAAACAAATCAATGCAATTCAAATGTTATATTTGGAGGCCAACATACGGCTGCTGCTTGAAAAACATGTTTAACATTGAGAAATTTAAAGGTGAAATTTATCTGAATAGTTTGGATTGAACTTTTAAATTTAATAACATCTTCGAATTCCCTATAAATATAGGTACACTATTCAAACTGGGGTTTAGGGGTAGGTAAGCCACCTCACACAGATTTATTTGTCAAAAAAAGCGGTTTCGAAGCTTAGCTTAAATTGTTCTTAACGTAGGTTTATGTAAAAGTACTAGTTTTCTTAACTCCATAATCTCCAATCTGTCTTTATAGTATTGAATTTCAAGGAAAGAGGAAGCCGTGTAAGCGCCACGCTAGATTATTTGATATTTATGTAGTGTGTTATAAACTTTTTTTTTTAACCCATTAAATAAAATTTAAAAAAAGCATTCAAATAGAAATTTTGTAACTTATAGAGAAAATTTGATTTTAATATTTCAATTTAATAAAATGATATGCATTTAAGGCATCCCAATTCAATATATGTCAAACACATAAATCCATTACCTTTATAAATTAATCTAAAAAGGAAAGAATTTCTTCTAAGAAATTGTTTAGAATTAAAATTGAATGGTTGCTAATATGAAAATGTTAAGTACATCATTAAAAAGAATTAATAACTTTGATAGATAATGTTACATTAAAAAAGAAAAAAAAAAAACTATTAGAAATAATAATAATTATAACATAAATTTTCATTGTCCGTTTAGTGTATAAATTAACAAACCCATTTAAAGTGTAACAGAAATTTTATCAATAGTAATTTGCTTAAGCATAATTGCATCATTGATTACCGTAAATGGGATATTTCTTCATAATTATCGTACTTTAGGGACACAATTGTAATGAATGGATTTGAGGGGCTTATTTTATAATTTCATCAAAATTTTATGAATTTGATAGAACTTGATGATAAAAGGAGCTAATGACAGCCAAACCTTTCCTTAAGTACGATATAAAATTTATAGTTAATATTCGTTTTGGGGAAGAGTCAATTTATATTTCTACTTTTTTTCTGATCCAGAAATACTGTAAAAATATATTTTCTTTTTACTTTTGAAATATTGAGTATATGATTATTAAAAATTTAAATTCGTTAACCCAACACCCCTAATTAAAACAATAATCTCACAAAGTTTACATTTTCTTTGATTCATAATTTAAATCAATTGAGCTTTACATTAATTATAATAATAATAATAATAATAATAAAAAGATGAATTGTTATAAAAATATTTCTAAATTTAATATATTTCATAAGTAAAATTGAAGAAATAATTTAAATAAGAAAATACAAAACTTAAATGATAATAATAATCATAATAACATTATTTTAAATCTGGAGATAATTATGAATTTATTGTTATGAATATGCATGTTCTAGTATTTTTGATCTGAATAAAGGCTTTTTATGATAAGAAAAAAATCAGTAGAGTCATTAGGTATTGTTATTTTCTTCATTTTTATCACAAAATGTGTCAGGCGATAGCATATGATTTAAAAATAAAAGTTCAGTAAATGATTTTTCACATTTGTTTTAATTGCAAATAATAAATATCCACATTTTCACTTTTCTCAGTTGTTTCAGTAAAAATATTTTATCCGTTGAATTTTAATTACTTTTAAAATAATTTTGAGTCTTTTTTAAAGCATATCATGTCGTGTCGTTATAAGTTATGCTTAGCACAGTGTAAAGCAACAAGTTTTCAAAGGCCTTGAAGAAAGATTCTCACTTAAAGACAAGTTAGTAAAATTTTGTCTTTCAGAGGTACTAGTAAAATACAGCGGCAATTGCTTTATTAGTTAAATGTTCACAACGAACAATAAAAAAACTTTTTAAAGAATCCGTCAGTCTATGGAAAGAAATGACGCACTGGTCGACAGAAATAAATCGAAGCTATATCTTACGAACAACATTTAATTAAGTACTGATTCTTCTTCTAGCTAAAAGCTAAATATGAATTCTCGAACTGTTAGATGAATTCTTTAAAAAGTTCCAGATATGAAATTGAAGAAAATGAAAGGTTAGCAAAAACATGAGCTGTTTGTTTATTGATAACATATACATAAGATTTGTATGCTCGACTCGTAGTCCGCTTGTGAATATTCATCAGATAATTACAGATAGCACATGAAAGAATTACAATACAAAGAAATTAAAAAAAAAAAAAAAAAAAGAAAAAAAAAAAAAACAAGGGCCAGCGCGGGAATCGAACCCGTTCTCCTACGCTCCAAGGCGATTAGCACTGTGGTGACATAACCACTCGACCCCTGAAAGCCGAAAACATGAGCTGCATCACATGAAAGTGAGATTTCGCTTTGCACAGTAGCCCATGTCTTGAAAAAAAGTTTAATTTGGATGGCACAAATAGTTTAAGTTATTACTGGCAAGATATACATGAAGAACTGCATACCTTTAAACTAAATATTGTTGGAGGATCTGTGATGATGCGAGTTGGATTTTCTCAAAATGGTAAAACTACTCTGACTTTCTTTTATGGAAAACAAGAAGCAAAAGATTACCGATTAATGCTGGAATGTTCACTCGAAATATTAGTGGAGGATCATTGATCGTGTGGGCTGGTATTTTTGAAAATGGTCAAACTGATCTGGTTTCCTTTAATGGAAAACAGAAAACAGAACACTAGCAATTAATACGGAAAGATAATAATAATCTGTGACTTATGCATTTTTAATTGCTGTAGTATACTAGGTTTTTAAGCAAGATAACGCAGAAATACATTCTGAAAAATGTACAAAAGAGTAACTTGATCACTGGCATGTGAATGTTATGAAAAGGCTAGTCCGCAGCTACAATCTAAATCACATTAAGAATTCATGGTGTGCAATGATTTAATAAGTCCGTAATACTGCACGTCAATACTAAAACAGAAATGAATAAAAAATGGCTGTGCCTACAGAATGGTGCAGTTAAAAAAACTTGTTACATTCGTGCCGAGCTATGTTTTTGAAATAAATAAAAAAAAAAGACGGCCTAACAAATTTTTTATTGTGTGCATTTATTTATATCAGGGAATGTGGGCATTTATATCGAAGAAAGTTCCGTTTTTCTTATTTTTTTTTTCTTTAGAAAACGAAATCATGCGTTCACAGTGGAAAAAACTTCTCATTTAAGTACATTTATACTAGCACTTTATATATTAATATATTAAAATAAGACTTTCATCAGTGTTATGTTCATCCGTTACCAGTATTCAAATACTGTTCATTTCTTTATCTCAGTAATTCACTGTTTTCAGTAAAAATTTCAAATATTTTTGATAAAACGAAGAAAATATTGATCCCTAATAATTCTATTCTTTTCCAGGTATACAAGAGCATAGAATACAAATGTGCATGGAATAAAAATTTATGAATTTCTATGTTTTTGAATCAGGTAAAAAATACAAATACGTAAAAATTCGTAACTTTGGTTATTTAATTCTGTCTAGATATCACACAGTGTTATATTTTTAAGTTATATATTTTCTTATTTAAAATATTTTTCGTTTTATTTATCAACCATGTTAAATTTAGAAGTTTTTATGTATACATATATATATATATATATATATATATACACATATACCTCTTTATTTTGCTAATGTAACAATAAGCTTAATCTTATTATGATAAAAAAAAAAAAAAGAAAATTTTCTGAATTTAGAATTTTGACTAGGATTGTAAATTATCTCTAAAAAATATGTGTTCCATTTTTATGTACATGTATTATTCGTTATTGAAAAAAAAATTAATTTATTCCTTTAAAAAAAGAAAAAAAAATAACTAAATATATAACGGAAATAACCTTACTTACACTTCCTTAGTTTTTAATTTTACTTAAGCTCGTTTATACATTTAGTTTAAAAAATGTAAATTTATCAAAATTACTCTTTCACCTCAAGAAAACTAATTCAGAGAACACTTACAATTTAAAAGCTTGATGAAGGAGAAATAATTGCCATAGTTGTTTCTAATTTAAATTATCTGCAAATGTTATTGCCGAAGCGTCAGTTCTGCATGTGAAAACCCAAACAAAAACATTTTGGTTTCTGTCTGTTTATCTTGCTATAGCGGTCGCTCAAACCATTATTGAGTTGTAACTTGGTACACATGTTCATGGGTCACAAGAAATCAGCTGTAAAGTTTTGGGTATGTATTCTATTTGTAGTTTGTGTAAAGGGATACATCAAAGTTTTTCTCATCATCACGGTCTATGGACAGAATTTGTACAGATTGCAATAACGGCTGCAAAAATTTCCCAAGTGATTTGTAAATTAGTACACACGTTTTGTCTCTGTATAGAAATAGATATAGAACTTTTTTTTATATCTATATTATTTATGGATCCTGTACACCAAAGTTTTACTTATCATTTACGGCCTATGAGGTAAATCTCGTTTAAACGAATTTGAACGTCGTTACAACAAAACAAAATTAGCGTGCATTATTGAGATGCTAGAAGTAATGTTTTCTATAGAAAATATGTGTATTCAGGCTTCATAATTAATGCTCTGGACCTAACAAAAGTGTTCCGAGAATGTCACGTAATCATCCAAATTTTGTCAAATTTTGAAAATTTATTCATGAAAAACATAGAATATGTTCAATAGTTTTTACTGGTGTATACAATGTTCGTGGTTCGTTTTCAGAGACGAAGGAAAGAATATCTTGACATTAGGGCCTACTGACACATTTTTATTTATTTTAACTCGTTTGTGCTGTATTCAACATTATGGAATTAATACACATTATAAAGATGCTGAAAAGCATATTTTCTCTAGAAAAAAGGTATGTATATAAAAATATATTTACAGGACCACACAAAAGAATCCAGATGACATTCTGTAATCAACCAAATGATGTCAAATTAGGTTGAAATATTAATGAGTTATAATTAATTAGGTGTATTTTGTGTATATAATAACTGTGACTCCTTTTCAGGGACACACAAAGGAATTTCGTACCATTACAGTCAATTGACAATATCATTGACGGTATTTCTTAAAAGTGTAATTTAACATAGTTACACTGCATTAAATATAATTAAATGTTATTAGAACGTTTAAAAGCATGGTTTTGTGTGGAAAATTGCAAAGAGTATGGTGCAAGTATTTATGAGTTACAAGGAATTAACAGAAGGCTATCAGTTACTAGGAAAATATATAAATATACACATATATACAGATCGATATCGACAGAGAGATGCAGTGGGGGATTGAGGAGAAGCAAATTTCAGAAACGTATCTGTTTATGTAACGAGTCAATCATACATATGCATATAAGTGAGGAAAGTTGAACGTTGAGGCTGCTGATTTGCAGATTTACAAGTGTCAAACAGAATGTGTATCAAGGTTTTATTTACAAAATTTATAGTAAGAAAGGTAAATTGATATACTTATTTTATCATAATGCAAACAAAAATGGGGATGAGGCAAAATGCATTCGATAAATAATTTTTACGTTAACTTATAATATCAGATATTTAGTTATAAATTTTGTTATATCTTCCAAAAACCTGAAAAATACTTTTGTAATGTGGAAGGTTATAAACTAATATTAATTTAATCATTTTAAAATTTAGATCATTTTCCCAATTCTATTCTGTTTATTTCATACATAAAAGTAAAACTGTTTTTTCCTACAATTCTTTGGTAGCACTTGTTTGAATTTTCTTTTTTATTGTAAATTTTTCACTATAATTGGGCGAATGAACAGAAAAAGTTCCCAAAGACTTACGCTGTATTTTCTGTCGACTACATGTTCATGCCTCAGTAATTTAGCTGGGATCAACTCTCCTTCCATTAATTAATACCTCTCAGGAAATACTAATAATCCTAGTTAAGGTTAAAGTCATTTTAAATGACACTCGAAGACTTAAAATATACTCTAAATAGCCCAGTTTATTAGTTCCTTTATCAGTTTATATTTCAGCGATGTCTTTTATTTCAAAATCCCAGAAATTAAGAATCTACATATTAATAAGCAAACATGAAATTTGTGGTACACTTTTAACATATTAATTATGGGAGTAGAGGATTGAAAGTTATATCATTCGAAGGACATGATTAGCCAAATTTACAGAGTACAAAATTTACTTTTTTACGATGTCAAGAAGGTATTTAAAAATACTATTATTTTTTATGCACTTTTTCATTTTATATACATATTCTTTTGTATTAAAAAATTCCTAAAGAAGAAAGTTGTTAAATATAGCAATTTCTTAAAACTCAAATAAAACCTTAGACACAACAATTTGTACAGATGTAGCATTACTACGCTCTCGACAGCACATTTTTTATTCTAAAAGACAACAACCATTAGAGTGGTAGAAATTTGAGTGAATGAGTGGTAGATTCGGTAGATTGAAAGGTGGCAGAGACTACACGCAAGCAAAGAGTTGACGTCACTGACCGTCCGTGGGGTCAAGCAAAAGATTTCCTATATCAACCGTCCATTGGATTTTTTGTAAAAAAAATATTAAAAAGTAAGTAAAATTCTCTCCCAATTTTAATCCCTATATTTGGGTATAGTTATATATAAGTTAAATCTACATGTGTTAGAATGAGTTATTTTTGCTATAAAATTGAAAAAAAATTAATTTTAAATTTGAAAACTCTAGAAATAAAATGGAAAACTTCCATTTTCAAATACAACCATTAACATTTCATTTCAAAGGGTGATATTTACACAATAAATATTCAACTAATATGCTAATTAAAAGGAAAATGATAAATATTCTATCATAAGTTGAAGTGAAATTTGTTTTCATATGTCTAAATAAAGTACCTGATTCAAGGTAAGCCATCAGGATAGTATCAGATACTACTATGTTGCAGTGGAACAGATATGATATCTGTCGTCCTTGGCGGAAAAAAAATCGTAAAATTATCTGGCGAACATATTTAATTCCATTCAAAAATCATGGCTTTTTTTAACAACGTATATTAAGAGAGCAATCAATAATATGAAACAATATTTCGTACAGTATATATTACGAAAATACAGATCTGGCACATGCATTTTCGAATTACGGTTCTGATCGTCAAATACAAAAAAATCCAAGGCCGACAAATTTTGAAACTTAAATTTAAAATTTTGTCAATTTGGCAGGAAACATAACTCAATCTAACACATGTAGACAATAGCTTATATATAACTGTACTCAAGTATGAGGATTAAAATCGGAAAATAATTTTTCTTAATTTTTAATAGTTTTTCATAAAAAATCCAATGGATGATTGACATAGCAAATCTTCTGTTTGGCCCCACCGACAATCAGTGACGTTACACTTCTCTTGCGTATTGAACATATATGCAAATTAAAAATGAATTTGATTTATAAAAGTTCTAAGTTTTTTTTTTTTTTTTTTTTTTTTTTGTGATTTACGCCAACTTTAATATGAAGACATATTTTTAAATTTAAACATAATGCATTTCAATTAACTGAAATTGACTGCATATTATTTTAAAAATGAATTTATAACTTACCTTCGGCATACATAAGGAGAAAGTATTAGAGTCGGAAAAACTTCCGATTTCAGGTTTGCGATGACACATATTTTGAGATTTCCTTGCCTTTCAGTTAACTGAAATTGACTAATACAATACGAATATAGTACGAAACAACATTTAGTGTAATATACAGTGTGTCCCTGAATTCATGGGCAAATCTTTAAGGGTAGATGAAATACATATAAAGAAGCATTTTTTGTATAGAAATCGGGGGGTCGAAAATGAAATGTGTAGACTGAAAAACAAGAAATGCTGAGGAAAAGAAAGATAGCTCTTTACCAACATAATAATATAGAAGGTGCTCAAATGTGTACAATATTCGTATTAATACAACCAGTACTTTAAATACATCGCTTAGAAACAGCATTATTACTATGCATATCTTTATGTAATCATTTGCACAAAAAAAAATAAAATAAATAAAATAAATAAATAAAATAAAAATCGGTTTTAAAAGGTTAAGAATGTTAAGATAACATTTTTGACCATGGGCTCCAATGCAATTCTGAATCTTTATGATGGGCTTTTTCTCCCATTAAAGTTTGTCCCATGAATTTAGGGACACCCTGTATAATACGAAAATATACATCTGACATGTATATTTTCGATTTACGTTTTCGATCTCCAAATACAAAAAACGACAAATTTTGAAATTTAAATTAAAAATTTTGTCAATTTGACAGCAAAAATATCTCAATCTAACAGATGTAGACAATAGCTTATATATAACTATACTCAAGTATGAGGATTCAAATCGGCAAATAATTTTTTCTTAATTTTTAAGATTTTTTTTTTACAAAAAATACAATGGACGATTAACATAGGAAATATTTTGCTGGACCCCACCGACGATCAGTGACGTTACACTTCGCTTGCGTATAGAATATATATGCAAATTAAAAAAGAATTTGATTTATGAAAGTTCTAAGGTTTTTTTTTTTTTTTTTCCTAATTTATTTAAGATCTAATTTCTTTCTTTCTTTTTTCTTTTTTTTTTTTTTTGAGGGAGGGGGGGGGGAGATTTACGCTAACTCTAATTTGAAGACATATTTTTAAACTTAAACATAATGCATTTCAGTTAACTGAAATTGACTGCATATTAAAATTAAAAAAAAAAAAAAAAAAAAAAAAAAAAGGATTTCTAGCTACATCTTCCGCATATATAAGAAGAAAGCATAAAATTCGAGAAAACTTTTGATTTCAGGCTTTCGATAAACCATATTTTGAGATTTCCTTGCATTTCAATTAGCTGAAATTACTTCTTTTTTAAAAAAATGGATTTATTACTCCATCTTCTGCATATCTAAGAGGAAAGTATAAGATTGAGAAAAATTTTAGATATCCGGTTTTCGATGAAGCTACACACTTTTTAGATTTCGTGAATTCAATTCGACCGGCTTTATTTCAACTTCTTCTGTATAGCATAAACAGTGCATGAAATATGTATTATGTAAAACTATGCTGTTTTAATTTGGGTGCATATCGGCCGACAAGTGTCGCTGCTGTGCTGTAATTTAATACCGTTTATGAACAGGCAGTTGTTTTGTTTTGATCTGTAAAATGTGGTCGAGTTTCGACCACTGGGAGATACTAGTATTATTTTATTGTTGCAAGTGTAGATTTCCATTATATTTTTGACTTCTGACATTATAATTGAAACATTAGTTTTTCTTCCTGATTATTTTTTCGTATTTTTTTCAAAAATTGTAATTTTAAAATTTGATGTTGAAATGTGAAATAATAAACACATGTTACTTTTCATAAGATACAATCACATTTTTTAAAATATATTTTATGCCTATTATTATATTGTTTTATGATATTGCTATTTTTCAAATGATATCACTCTACGGTTAAAACAAAATTTACCGTTGGTGTAGAAAAGAAGTTTCAGCCCAAATATAAATTCGATTTAAATATAAAATCTCTTAAAGGAGCATTTTATATTTGCATAAAAAAATTTAAATATTGAAGGGTGTTGGCTAGTATAAGAAAAAAAAAATAAATGTTTTTGGCATTATATTAGATTTCATTATGAAAAAATTACTAAATCAGAAAAAAAGATATTTAAAAGAGACTGCTTTCAATGCTGTATAAAATATATTTATTTTATTTCAAAACCAATATTTAAAATTATACACATACACCAAATTTCAAAACAAAATTCATAAAATATCTCTTTTTATTAAAGATATTTTAAGACGTCAAACGCTAAATGTACTGATAATTATAAATACAGGGTTGACCAAACGTGTCTGACACATTTTTAAACTTCGTAAGGCAAACAGTTTAATTTAAGCAAATAATAATAATAAAATAATTTTAAAAACTTTCCATAGAAGTCACTACTTCTCTATATGTTTGATTTACATGTCCATTTCTTGTTGTTTTTACTTTAGTTTTCATACTGTCCCACACTCTTATACACATTCTTATAAAAAAAGAAATAAAAAATACACGCATAACGAACTGAAGTGTGAGCGACGCATGAAATACTGTTTATTTTATAATCAATAGCAACAAATACGTGGTTTGATTTTGATTACTATTTCGATATGTCTGAAACCGCAACATCCACATATTGAAATATTGCAGTGAATTGTACGGCACACACACACACACGCACAAAAAAAAAAGAGCTTTAATTGATTGCATTGCGTTCTTGGCGAATTTCCTTGCTTATTTAACCTGCAATGTCCTTTTCACGATGCAGAACTTCATTCCGGAATTTCTCGACAAAATTTTACATTTATAATAACGTATAAAATGTCATTTATTTATTTTTATTTAACTTTGTTTGTATACTTGCGAACATCTTAATAATTATTCCGTAAAGTTGTTAGTACCGCCTCTTTTTTTTTTAGACCATTCAATATTTAGAGTAAGATTTTCTAAATGTAATTGTGATTAAATAAGAAGAGAAATATCCTAAAAAACGACTGATCTGAAAAAAGAAGGCGTAACTAAAAATTTTACGGAATATTAATAAGAATGTTGTCATATACATACTTCCAAACCATCCCATTAATAACCATACAAGTGTTAATTCCCCTTGAAAAAACGCCCCTTTTTTTACACCACTTTATTTTTAGAGTAATTCTCTCCAAATTTCGTTATGATTAAATAAGAATAAAATTACTCTAAAAAATGACTGGTGTGGAAAAAAAAGTGGGAATTAAAAATTGTGTGGTTCATTATGAGATGGTTGGCAAGTATGCATATATATGTTCGTAAATTCTGGTGGATTTCCGTATTCATAGCTGTGAACATCCTAATTAATATTCTGTAGTATAACTAAACTAGTACCCGCTTTTTTTCACACCATTCTTCTATTTATTTATTATTTCTTTTAAAATATTTTTATTCTTTTTTAACTGTAATTTGGAGAGTATTACTCGAAAAATTAGATGGTGTACAAAATAGTGCGGGTACTAAAAGTGCAGCTGGATATTAATTAGGATGTTGGTAGCTCTGCGTATTAAGTGAGTGTGATTATCTTGCCATAAAAGCGTTAAGGTACGAAGCTATCTATAAGAAAAACTTTGAATTCATTTTTTTTCCCTTTAAACAAATCTTTTCATTGTAAAAAGCATTTTAGAATAAACCGCGATTTTGTACATGAATTGTGTGATTTTATATTAAAGTTTAAATTGTACAGGAAAATTTTGTACATATAGTATTATAATGACATTATGAAAAAATTTTAATTTCATTTGTGAACAAACCTTCCTTGTATTTAAATATATATTCCAAGACTAAATTACAGATTTAATTAAATGTTACTTTATATAATAAATCTAAATTAAAAAATAATATCACTGAAGGGTATTTATTATGTTCTTTTCTTTCTTTTTTTTTTTTTTTTTTTTTTTTTTTTTTCAGTTTTATCATCGTTAAAAAAAAAAAAAAAAAAAAAAAAAAGGAAGACTTTTGATTTACATACTATTTATTAGTATAATATTTTTTTTTTTTTTTAAATCTCATATTTTGACTTTATTTGCTTGGATATTTTATTTAATAAACAGAAATGATGCATAAAAATACTTAGTGTATTTAATTATGGTACACTCACTCTACATTAATAAATAAAATTGTAGAAAAGAAAATGTCGTAAAGTGTTTAGCTTTTTTTTTTTTTTTTTTTTTTTTCATATATAATTTTATTTTCTAAACAAGTATTTATTTTTAATCCAAAATTAATTTACTGTTGCCCTAAGAAAGAAATGCATTTTCATCAGCCTTTTTTTTTATTATTCAATTGTATTCTATTAATACTTTTACAAGTGCAATCTTTATTAATGCTCTCTTCAAGTAACCACATAAGGATTTTTGTACTAATTTTTTACCTTTGTTTTCTTTTTCTCATCCATTTACCCAATTTCAAATCTTAAAAATCATAAAATATAATAATAATAATAATAATAATAAATCATGAGTAAAAACTGGAAATGGGAAGAATGTATAAATTGAATTATATGTGATATGTTTTCTGTTAAAAAATAAATAAATAAATAAATCATGCGGAAGTATAAGTTAGTGGAACGAAAATTAACAAAAACATAATAATAGCTTAATAATAGCAATTAAGCTATTGATTTATGTTTTAAAAGAAGTTCTAATGAATATTTTTTTTTTCTGGCATTTTTTTTCTTTTTTTTTTCTTTTTGTTTTAATTAGAGAATATTTAACGCATAATTTATAACTCATTAATCTTACAGAATCCAAGATAAAGGTTTAAATATTTATCTATTGATGTTAAATGTAAAGATAATATTGAAACCAACCGTAAATTTTCTATAATTAAAAGAAAGTTTGATTAAGTTCAAGTTATACAAATAAAAGACTACTTTATACATATTGCAGAATTGCCAAATTTTATAATTTATTCTGAATCATTTTTAAGGCCGCCCCATTTTCGTACCAGAAAGCTTGTAGAATATTTCCCTCCAATATGAGACAAAGACTAAATAAAAAGAAAATTAATCTTTAAAATTACTGGTATGAATAAAAAGGCGGGGCTTAAAAATTCTCCGGAATAAATTGTAAAAAATGGCAACTCTGACATATTGGTGTTTTCACACCAAATAAATTGCTTTTTTCGTAATATTCAAAACTCTGTGTGTCAAGAAATCAATGCTGCTTTCATTAATTAAACAAAATGATTTCCTCTTTTTAACGAATTTATAATTGTACTTAACGTGGTAATAATTTAATTCGATTTTATGTGTCGACATTACTCCTGCCATGCATTTAGAATAAATATTGTTAGAAACAGCGTTTTTTGGGGAAAAAAAAAAATACTAGCTGTTGCTGGTGTATATTTAAAAACTTTTTCTTTTTTTCCCCCTTACCTTTCCTTTTCTTCTTTTTTTCCTTTTGTCTTTGAAAATGACAATTGTTTTGGTGCAGTGTTGTTTGCAACACTAGTACTTACTTTGTTCATCTGACGAAGGGTATGGCGACTCGAAATAATTGTTGCCAGTTTTTTGCTTTTACTACAATCCTGCGCAATTTCGTCCCGATCTGAATTTTCCATGTCGTGACCTCTCCTTGTTAATCTTATTAAACCTGTCATCAGAACTACAGATTTATTTAGAAGATCATATTTTTTTATCCAAGGATAAAAAAAAAAAAATCAATTTTTTAAGTTTCTTTCATTGTCTTTTCTAAAACTTCTGGTTTCAACCATGTAGTGTGGCAGGAAATTGACACAGGAGATAAGGATGAAATGGTTGTTAGATCTTACCATTATGATTTATTCAGGACTGCTGCATACACAAAATGCATAAAAAAAAAAAGATGATTATGCAAGTTTTTTTCTTTTTTCTTTTTTTTTTAATGCGTCGTTAATGGTTTTATGCCGCAAGAAGAACGGTGAATTGTCTGAATATGGCGTTTTTTGATAGACAAGGAAAAGCTTAGAAAAATTCACGGAAAAACGTTAAAATTTTTACGAGGAAAATCAAGTTAAAGAAATCACTCTGTGACATTTAGGAATATTTATTTATGATTTCGGAATTAAAGTTTCAAATGATCAATAATATATATATATATATATATATATATATATATATATATATATATATATATATATATATATTACATATTAATTAAAGTGAATTTGTATTAAAAATGCGCCAAAGGCAGCACTAAAAATTATACAAAAATATATAATTTTGAAAATATGTAGAGACTTGAAGACAAGTGGGCGTGGTCAACAAGAAGACTTATTGTCGACCACGTCCACTTGTCTTCAAGTCTCTACATATTGAAAAAAAAAAAAAAAAGACAATTAAATCAGAGTTCCCACGGCCCATTTTTTTTTCAAGGACTCTTACACCAGTATTATCTAAAAATAAATTTCTTCTTAAGTGTACACTGTATATTTAAGAATAAATTTATCTTAAACTTATTCTGGTGCAAGAGTCCTTGAAAAAATGCGTGGTTGTGGGAACCCTGTAAATCAAATATCATTTACCCGACAAGTTTACTGGAGCATGGAAAAAAACTTTCGCATTTTCATACAGCTGAGATAAAGATGGGTTAGGAGAAAAAATGACAAAGAATATAGATTATCCACTTAATCATTATCCACAGCATCCATTCTATATAATAGATGAATTATTAGTTAATATTAAATCTATGAAACGTAAATCTACACTGAATCTTACTTATGGCAATTTTCTGATCGCAATGGAGTAAAAATATATAGTTAAAGCTAGTTTTACTACAAAGAGGAGACATACAATTTCGAAAGAACTTCATCTGTATGTTCTGGGGTAGACTGAAATTTTTTAAAAGGTTATGGAAAAAATTCTCCTACTGGTTAACAAGAAGTTTGTCCATGTTGTCATCACAACCGCAGCTTAATTTAATAAAGATTTTATTCCTTTAATGCTATTACGGAAAGCAGGATTAACTTTGAATGCAGAAATAAAAATAAAATATTTAAAAGTACGAATAATGCCTGCAGGTTAAAGAAAGTTAACTGAGTTTTGAACATACTCGACTAGGACATTTTCGAAACATGTTTCCGGTTTTTCGGTCACGTGTGCACAATATAGCATATTTCTCCAACATTTTTTTTTTTTAGATATTTGGGAGTTATTGTTCAATTTAAAAAGGATAAAAGGTAAAATGTATTTTGTTGGAAGAAACACAAGACTATTTAGATAAACAGAAAACTGTTCTTAGCTCTTATTTAGGTCACCCCTTCTCTTATTTTAGGTCACCCAAAATTACAACATATCTTTTGAACTTGCTTCAAATGCTTCTTTTTGTAGTGTAGGTGCTGTTTTAAGTCAAAACAGTCCACCATTCGCTTCGCATGCAATCAATTTGTCACAAAAATACACCCAGAGAATGAATAAAATTTGTAGTTGGTCTCTGGGTATTTAAAAATGATTGGGTGTCATTTCAATGCACTCCTAGTCATAGTAAGCAATTTAAGTTTTTTCACATGTTTTTACTTCTTCATTTTTTTTTTTTTTAACAAAATGGACTAAATCTGTCAAAAAAATATAAAACACACATTATATTTTGTAACAATTCCTGTGGCTCTGGAAAAATAGTACAAATATTGCTGTCAGTGATACATATATATATATATACTTTATCCTTATCTGAGTAGCACTTTTGTCTGGAATTGTATGAGATATATCCAATATTATTTAAGCATTTAGAATATTTCAGTCACAAACACATTAAGTATTAATTACTTACTTTTATATTTAAAAAAAAATGAAAAATTGAATATTAAATTAAATTTATCAGATTTTAATTAAAATCACCATATATTAAAAAAGCTACAAACCTATTATTTTAATTACTTATTTATATAATATATATATATATATATATTAAAGATTACATATCAAATTAAATTTAACATATTTTAATTAAAATCACCATATACTAAAAAAGCATATGATTTTTAAAAGCTGATAACACTTACATTACAGTATTAATGCTGAAAATTCACAAAAATTCACGTGAACAAAATTTTCCGCATTCTTGAATGAAACTGAAGGAAATATTCTTTTAAAACCTAAGAGATTCTAAAATAAACACATATCATGATATGTTTACACTGTAAAGAAATCTTCTTTGCAACCAAACTAGTTATTTTTTATTTTTAATTTTTTCTTCGTCTTCTTCCTTTTTTATTTATTTTTTTTAAATATATCATTGGGAACAATATTTTGCTGTCGGAATATACATATTCAAAGAAAGTATTGTAAACGTCAAAGAACTTTCGGTTTATTTATACGTTTTGAGATCTCCTGAGTTCATTTTAGCTATCTTTTCAATGATATATGTGTGTATGTATGTGAGTAAACACGATAACGTCTAAAAGCTTTGATCGATTGAAATGAAAGGTGCTAAGTACATTATAGGTCACCATATCACGAACACTATTAATTTTGATGAATTTAGTATTTATAATTTATTTTATTTATTTATGTATTTTTACAGAGACACAAAGAGGAATTCTTTATCATTATGGTCTACGGGCTCATATATTTAAAGTTGGATAATATCTAAGTGCCTTAATCGATTTAGGTGAAAATTTATATACATGTAGAAGGTCACCATCGCAAGAAATGTACAAATTTTAGTAAATCTACCCCTTATAGTTTTTTACAGGAAAACAAAGAAAAAATCTTTATCATTATGGCCTATGGTCTCAAATGTTTTAAAGATCTAAAAGTCTTATTCGAACGAGGTGAAAATTTAAATACATGTTACAGGTCATTCTCGCATAAACTGTATAGATTTTTGTGAATCTAAAACTTATAATTATTGAACAGGGACTGAAGGAAACATTCTTTACCGTAATGCCTATCGGGTCAAATTATTTAAAGTGCGAGAGAGTCTAAGCGCCTTCTTTGACTAAGTTGAAAATTTACGCATATGTTACAGTTTACAGTGGCACCAACAGTATAGATTTTCGTGAATCTAGCTCTTATAGATATTTACAGGGGCACAAAAAAATTCTTTTTTATGGCCTATGGGCTGAAATTACTTAAAGTGCAAATGTGTTATATTGAACAACATACTGTATTAGGGAAATATACACAAACAACATAATTTTTACTTCCATTATCCGACTATCATAAGTAATTAAAGTATTGTACTCGCTCCGAAAATTGGATATCGAGTTTTCACCAAATTTATACGTTTTAAGGTCTCCTGCGTCCAAAAAAGTAGTTTTGACAATTGGTCAGTGTGTGTGTTTGTATGTATGTATGTAGGGAATCTTCTAGCTATCATATATCCCAAACTAATAGATAGAACGAAGAAACTTCAAAATTGACACAGGTCTGGTGTACAGATGAACTTTCCACATCTTGGTGAAAATTAGAAAACCGGAAGCGGAACTGTAAGTCCATATCTCAAAAACGGTTTTCTTCAAAGTTGCTATATAAACACTCAATTAGATGTCTTTTCGAATAATATAGTTGGTTAGTTCAAGAAAATGTATAGGTGTCCTGTATAAATATCTCAATTTCAGGTCTCGCATGTGCGTTTCTTTAAAAACAGCTGTACGGATTTTTTTCATATTCACCATATTAAATCCCTTTTAAATATCCTTTTGTATGTAATTATTGTTTTCTGGTCAATAATTGAGTATACAAAGTTTTGGTAACAGTTGGTATCTCAAAAAGGGTTCTAACGATTTCTTGAAAACTGTTACATAAATCCATTTTTGATATCCTTTCTCATGTATTACGTGGTTGTTATAGGAAATTTAACAGTCATCCTGATTAGGTAGGTCAGCTTTAGATCTTGGAAGCTGATGTTTCCAAAAATAACTCTTTTTTTTTTTTTTTTTTTTCTTAATTTTAACTCGCTATGTAAAATTTGTTTTTTATTGTTTTACATCTTTATTAAGTTACTCTTACCGGAAATATTTTAGGTTTCTACTTCATTAGGTCAATTTTATATCTTTTGGTCATGTAATCTTTTCTGATCACATCTCCAAAAAATGCATATAATAATGTAATATTGGGTACTGGAAGTCGTGTGGTTCTTTCGGGCCAGATTTTTTCTTTTGTTAATTTTACGACTTCTTTTACTTTGATTTATTTAAACAACCGTTAATTACTTAATTTTCAGAAATTCGAGTGGAGTCACTCCACATTTTTTTCAAGGGCTTACGTTTGTTTTCTTAATTATGAACACACTAGCAGGCTTTGCCCGCTTCGCTGGATATTAAACTTAAATGAGTTGTCAAAATCCCATATCTTTATTAATAACCTAATTTCCCGCTGTGATCGGTAGAGGTTTTCTCGCTCGCAAAGTGAGGAGTCTAGGTCTCCACTGTCTTCGGCACAACTTACCCATTTCTTACTTCCCCTTCCTCTGCGGGTGAGTTCTAAGTTTTGCAAAATCACACTTACATAATGCGTACACTTAATCAATATCCAGTCTGGGTCCCCACTGCCTTCGGCACAACTTACCCACTTCTTACTTCCCCTTTCTTAGCGGGTGAGTTCGAAGTTTTGCAAAATCCCACTAATGTACATAATGCGTACACCTAATCAATATCCGCACACCAAAATTCGCCATTCAAAGCGAATTCAAACGGAAAAACATGTTTTTACACATGTTTATTGGGAACGACTTCAGTATAACCCCACAACGATATTTGACGATTTTTTTGTTGGCGATTGTGGCTAAATCATAAATCATATATGATAAATGATAAAATCATAAATCCAAAATAAACAACATATTAGGTTGCCATATTATATCGCAAACAGTCCAGAACGACATCGTTATCCTTCAAAACTTCGCCAAATTCAGCTGTGGGGTTATGGAGGAGTTATACCGTTTATTGTCCCCCGACTCCGAGAAGGGGGGGGGGATTTCGAATTTCGTGAAATCCAGTTACAATAAGCGCCGGATGCAAACAAACAATTTACGCACCAAATTTCGTGACCACAGAAGTCTTTAATAGAAAATATTATAAATAAATAAATACAAAACGCACAGCTTTAGTATGGGAAACCTTTGGTGACTTTAAATATTTTAAGCCATTTTTGCGATGAACTGAATTTACTATCTCAATTGTGCAATTAAAGATCTTGGCGAGAAACGTCCGAGCAACTTCGGTTCCGAATTTCAAATTTTGCCAAAGGGATCCAATACTAAAGCTGTTCCATACACAAAATAAATAAATAAATAAATAAAATAAAATAAAAACTCTTTTCTGCTATTTACAAAATAAAAATAAAAAATCTTAATAAAATCCAAATTATAATCATTTACAATTAAGGGGAGAACATAAAAAAAACCTCATAAGGTACATAATAACAACAACAAATTTTGTTTTACTGCAGGAAAGAAAAGTACTGCTTAATTAAATAAAAATATTAAACTAATTCCAAATATCTCTATGAAAATATTTATCCACGTGCAAATTCCTCATTAAAAAAAAAAAAAAAAAATCACCGACTTTTGTAGGTATTTTTCTCTCTAATTTTTATTATTATTCACGTGAAATTAAAAATATTTCATTTTATTTCTGGAAAATAAAAAAATATATAAATGCCTATATAAGAAATGAAAAAGGGTAAAATAAATTAGAAATATCAGACCTATATTTATAAATTTGATACCAAATGAAAGGGGCGATTTTTCTGAATCCAGGGGTGCAAACAGTTTTTCGATGCGACAATTAGATTTTTTAAAAATAACTAAAGTATGAAATTTAAGTGGAAACGGAAAAACGTAAAAACGGAAAAATAAATTATAAGTATTAGACCTATCGTTACAAATTCAGTACCAAATGAAAGAGGTGATTTTTCTGAATCCTGGGGTGTAAACAGTTTTTCGATTCGACAATTAGATGTTTTAAAATTAACTAAAGTATGAAACTCAGATGGCAAAACTTAATTTAATCTTTTCATAATTTGTAGTGCGAATCACGCGAATAAAAAAAAATCTTTATCTTAAAAATTTATTTTTGCATTTTATTTTTCCATTCAAAGCGTTTTAGTGAAAAAAATATTTGTGGCGCATGCGCAGGCGTTTTTTACCCAGAATTTAAACACTAATCAGAATTTTGAAAATTTCTATAGATATAATTTTAAGTTGGGTGAAGACCTAAGTTTCTGCTAAGCGCCGTTGAATTCCGTCCAGCCGTTCTCGAGTGATGCCCGGACAAACGTGTAGTCTTTTATCACCCAGGGAGGAACGGGGGGGGGGGGGAGGGGATTTCTGAAAAATTGATAGATATAATTTTAAGTTGGGTGAAGACCTAAATCCCTGCCAAGCGCCGTTGAATTCCGTCCTGCCGTTCTCGAGTGATGCCCGGACAAAAAAAGCGACATACGGACACGATGACACACACACACACAGGCAAAATTTTCTGAAGTCATTTTCGGCTTTCATGGGGTGTGAAACGTGAAGATATCGCAAAATTTTTCGATTCCGACAAATTTACAGACAAAAGTCTGATTTTATTAATATAGATTATTTTGATTTTCAAAACAGTTTAAAATAAAGTATAAAATACAAATACTTATTTGTAAAAAAAAAAAAAAATAGGTATAAGTTAAAATACGAGTCACTATAGTAAATTTATAAAATATTATTTCAATATCTTTTATGAGAAAATCAATGCCCGTAAATAAAAGCTGTGTTTTATGGCAGAAACATTATTTCAGTCCATCTTTTGAAACAAGCGGTTTTAAGGTTTGAGGATCATTGCAGAAAACCACGCAAAAGGACCATCAGAGAATGTTAGAATTGAAAATAAATAACTATTCTGTAAGCAAAAAGATGTTTTTTCTTTTTAATTATCTGAAATATATGAAGTAACATTGTGAAATATAGTAAATATTAATGCAGCTGTTATTAATTTACAAAAATATATTATCGCATATATATATTAGTAAGATGAAATGACAAAGGTGCATGTCATAAAAGATGTGTAATAATTAAACAGTATTGATTGTAAATTAAATGCAATATATCAATTCATTTCAATGAAATTATTTCCAATAGAGTAATAACCGAAGTCGCGAAAATGAATACCAACATCCCTATAAAACCTAGCATAAATTTATTGCAACGTATTCTAAATGACAAAGACAGAATAGACTTATTAGAAACTTAAAAAAAAAAAAAAAAAAAAAAAACGGTAAAATAACGTATTAAGATGAAGAAAAACAAGAAGGAAGTTATATAAAAATGACAGAACGTAGATTTAATAAAGTAACCAAAGTACATTCAAATGATATAAAATGCAATAAAGTAAGCCTAAAGCAACCCCAACCCCGACTGAAACCAATACAGATTAAAAATAAATAAATAAATAAAAACATTATTTTTGAAAATGTTAAAAAACGGACAGATAACAATAACTATATCTACGCAATAAAACATGAAATAGTGGAAATACTAGCCGATGAGTATGAATGCAATGACGTAGAACCAAATAGAAGTCCAGAAGCGAGGTGGCGCAGCTTTTTAACATCCGAAAAGAAGAGAAACAACATCAGACAACAGATAGACAGATCTGTAGAAGAATTGGTAACTAGCTGAAATTCTAAGCGAAAACTTCAAAAGTTGTACTTCTAAATTTATAAGTAAAAAATTCGTTTACTCAATCTTAAAGAGTTGTGAATAGTTTTAGTTTAAATATGGCGTCATATATGGTTTGGAAAAGAATATTATGTCTACGGTAATAACAAAAGTGCAAATCTTTACGCATTTTTAATGCTACTTTAATGAAGTATAATAAAAAATTACATTTTATTTAATGTACGAAAACAAATATTCAAATTTATAAAAGATTTTTATTAAAAATTATTGGTAATCTAAAAGACTAAAGACAGTCAACTATGTAATAATATCAAAGCTGTTGAATTTGCAAACTAAATAGTTTTAAAATATTCTATCTATGAATAATGAATACATACCTCATTCTCTTTTTCTCGAACATTTTCACGCTTTTTTAGTCTTTTTACTTCCTTATACAAAGTATGATGAAGCATAGTAATCCCGATTTGCGAAATGGATATTGTATATAGCTCAAAAACAAATAATCGTAGAATATTGTAAATTTATATGCGTGAATGTCAGATGTCTAAGTTTACACCTTCAACTTTAGTATTGATACGAGTTCCCATTTTAGAGATATCGACGATTTTACATGATTTTTCGTGACGTCTGTAAGTATGTGTGTGTGTGCGTGTGTGTGTGTATGTGTGTGTGTGTATTTGTGTGTGTGTGTGTATCTCGCATAACTCTAAAACGGTTGGACGTAGAAAGTTGCGAATTGGTATATAGGTTTGTTATAACATCTAGTTGTGCACTTCCCTTTTTCGAATTTCTGTGAGAGATAATCACTCTTCTTTTTTTACAGTTTTGTTAGTCATTTAGAGATTTTTTGAAGAATTTAGTTCAGCGCTGAATCCAGTGATTTTTTCCGGAAGATTCCAGAACACTGTTCTCATTGAAGTTAGCACTTCCAAGCTCTGGCGACCCTAAACTACGAATTTCGCCAAATTCGGTCACCAAATTGCTAAATCCGACAGCAAATCGCCAAATCGATGCCAAGACCAAAATCTGCGTTGGCTAAAAATTCGGTGGTTTGGTGAGATTAACAATTAAATTTTGCGGCAAATATTGTTTCAGGATAGCCAGAATTGGAAACCCTTTCTTAATTTTAATTGAGTTAATTATTTTGGTAAAATGTATCATATTTCGCCACTAATTTATGCCAAGGAGAACAAAAGTGGGCCATTGATACTCGAATGGTTTTCATTGAACTCTAAGCTGTGCATTTGACCATGAGAGGTTCTGTAATAAGCCGTGAAGATTCTTGAAAATCTATCATTTTTTTCTCGATGATATATATATTGCTATTTTCGTGGTTTTTGTGGTTGGAGTATCGGTTTTTATTTATTTATAATATAAGAGATTTTGTTTGTTTTCAGGAATGTTCGTAGACCTGCCTGTTTAGTTACGAATCAGTTACTTCACACAAAAAAGTCAATGTTTTCATAACAATATGTGTATTCCAGTGAGAGTATAAGGAAGTCATGTGTTGTCCACATCAGATTTTTTAATTAAAGCAATTATATTAAAACAACAATCTTTTATTCTTGCAAAAGTATTTTTAAAAATACAGTCGGTAACAAAAATCTCCGAACACTAGCGAAAATTCCTATATAAAAAAAGTAGTGTTAATACTGTTTTGTTAAATAAATCCTTGTCGAATCCTGTTCTTAGTCAGTCTAAAAACAGGGTTCGACAAGGATTTATTTAACAAAACTGTGTTAAGTGTACTTTTTTTATGTAGGAATTTTTGCTAGTGTTCGGAGACTTTTGTTACCGAC
This sequence comes from Salticus scenicus, assembly GCA_963930645.1. NCBI lineage: Eukaryota > Metazoa > Arthropoda > Arachnida > Araneae > Salticidae > Salticus > Salticus scenicus. The sequence goes on along the minus strand of OZ005652.1, from coordinate 323,186,479 downwards.
TGTACTTAACAGCAAAAGTTTAACTTTATATTTATATATTAAAAATTGAATAAAAATTTACCTCGAAATAGTTTCATTTATCATTTCATTATTGTGAAAAAACATTATTATGCATATTTAAAAAAAAAAAAAAAAAAAAAAAAAAACTACGGATTAAAACATGGAAAATGCATACTCAAAAACATTATGGCGATTTAGATATTCTAGCACCGACAAGGAGTCGATAATAAATATAGAAACTCAAAACTTTCATGTAAACAATGTATTCAGTAATTTCTCTAACCTTAATATCACAGTTATTTTCATGACGTTTCATATCCCTTTGAACTTCTTTATCTATTTGCTTCTCAAACCTAATTAAAGTTCTTCTAAAGACTTCACTAACGAAGAACTCTGCGTATATCAAAGCAATATGTCAACATTTTGAAAAAAAACAGTATTATACCCACTTTTGTTGCCAGACAAACAGAATACAAATTAAGGATAAATGAATAAAGAAAACAAACTAAATCCCAATCTGTTTTTGGGCCGCGGTGGACAAGTCGGTAGAGCGCCGGCCTCGTAATTGGAAGATTGCGGGTTCGGTACTCGAGCCGGCCAAAGACCGTCGTGTACACTAATGGTGGCTGGTACACGTAAAATCTGTCGTGGTCGCAATGTCCTCCATGTTCTTATCAAAAATTATACCTTTGATGTCACCGAAGCGGGAGTGCCAACCCTTCAGTGGAGGATCAATATTGTGATGGCATGTCTCCGGACCACCTCTAGGGGTGTGTCCCAGACCGTCGCACATTGCCCATCTGCGCAGCACTAGTGCGACGTAAAATCCAACCATCCATCCATCCCAAGCTGTTTTATTGCTTTTTTTCAAAATGCACAATCAAATTTTACAAATTCCTTCAATATTAATTTTAAATACAAATTATTACATATATAAAATGAAAACCTATATAAAAATAAAGGAATTTTTATCTGCCTTCTAGGCCTTACATAAAAATAATTTTTCTGGAACACACACTAACCAAACTTTTCAAACGATGCTTATTTTAAACTTCTTCTTTTAATAAAAATAGACTAAAAGTGTACAAAAATGTTTATTTATTAATATGTAGATAATTAGTTTAAAAATGACAGTTCCTATTGAAGTGCTGTGAATGAATAATACATTGAAATCATATTTTGTTCTACATTTTTGACGAAATGAAGATTTCTGTAGCAAATAAGCTACCTAAAATCAGAGAGGTATTGTACAGATTGGAATCTAAGCCAAAAGTACGTTTATATTCAGCAATATGGCTTTGGAAGAAGTGCAGAGGAACTGGGGGTGAGGCAAATCTAATAGGTTGTTGAAGAATTAAATTCCTGCCATAAAAGGATAATACCTAAATTTAGATTTTAGATTAGCGAATATAAATGAGGAAATAAAAGAAATAAATGATATTATGGACATGTATAATAAAAAGTTAATACGTAAACTAAATTTATTTAAAATATATAGGATTACAAATACACCAGCAATGATGGTTACGTTTTAACTATTAATTTCAATTCAAATATATTTTATCAGATAATACCTTTAGAAATACGTTATTTATCATCAACATAAATATCCATACATGTTCATATTTTGTTTTTATTTTTCATAAACTACCAAACGAAGCCAAACTAAATGAAAAATAATTTTAATTACATACACGCATAGAAGAGAAAGGGTTATTTAAGCAAATGTTTCATAACTTTAAAGTTTAAGATAGTAATATTACCAATAAAACAGAAATCAGTTTTGAGTTATTATACCAATTAATAGCTTACATAGATAATTATAATTTCAGAAGGTAAATATATAAATTTAATCTACATGCAACAAGAAAATTATAACATTTATTCTTGGGATTTTGAAGTAAATACATCGCTGAATGCATTTTTTTTTTTTTTTTTTTTTTTTTGCCTTAAAAATTTACAATAGTCATCCATTGTGGGAATAAAATTAATACAGCATAATGCATTGAAGCTGACTATCGATGAAAAAAACTTACAAGGAGAGGTCACGACATGCAAAATCCAGATGATCGGGACTAAATTGCGCAGGATTGCAGTATACTATGAAGGTAACAACACGTTAAAGCAGTAAGACCCACTAACCACAAAATTTGGAGAAAAAAGCGTTTAAAATTTCAGTAATCTTTAAATACAAGTTATTCCGCTAGCGAGTTAGGCCCCCCAGTGACTTGAGCGTACAGCAAGAGGCTTCGGACCAGACGACCTGGGTTCGAGGCTACCTACAGGACTTTTTTCTTTCTTTCTTCTTCTTTAATTTTTTTTAAGTTATCTAAACTTTTTATTTATTTTTACTTTATTTTATAACTCAATTCAAAATTTGAAAATTTAATTAAAGATTATTTGATTTTCTTGAATATAAAATAAATATTTTTTTTTCTGTTTTTAATATTTATAACTTAAAAATACAATAAATTTCTATAACTTAAAAAATAAATTTTAGATTTTCAAAACCCTAAATAACAAATATAAAAAAACAGATAAAAAATTTAAATAATTAATAAAGAAGCAAGCTGTAAAACAAAGTGTAAAATATTTAGCAGGTGTACTTAAATCTTGGTTTGAGCTTCCTGATTTGGTTTTAATATCTATAAATCACGTAAACGCTTTCAGATTATTAATAATAGAGAGCAGGCGGCATTTTATTTCGTGCACAGAAGGATAATAAAAAAAAAGTCGTTGTCGAAGAAGAAAGTATGTTGATTAACGTTTAAAATCTACATTTAAAGATAACATTTCCTTTCCTTTAATAATTTAATAGCATCGTAATCCTATACTATAATTTTTGAAGAAGCTGTATTGATTGGAGAAGTAATTATTTAATTTGGATAGTAATTAAATATGCAATTAAAATAATTGTTTCTCTGTATTTTTTTTTTTTTTTTTTTTTTTTTTTGTAATTTAAAAAACAATATTTAGTATTGTTTTAAATATACCTAAAATAAAATAAAATATTTTGATAAATAATTTTTTTTTTTTTTTTTTTTTTTTAGTTTTACCTTATTTTATAGTTAAATATATATATATATATATATATATATATTTTTAATTTATATAAATTTATTGAATTTTTAAGTTATAAATATTAACAATAGAAATATTTATTTATTTTTTATTCAAGAAATTTAAATAATCTTTAATTAAAAATTTTTAATTTGGAATTGAATTATAAAATAAAGGAGAAATAAATAAAGAGTTTAGATTACATAAAAAATTAAAGAACAAGAAAAAAAAAGTCCCGTAAGTAGCCTTGATACCTGGTCGTCTGGGTGGAAGCTTCGGGGTTTACGCTCACACCACTAGGGTGCTGACACGCTTGCAAAATAACTTCATACTTGCCAACCATCTCATTATGAACCGTACAATTTTTAGTACCCACCTTCTTTTTTCACACCAATATTTTTTTAGAGTAATGTTAGTCTTATTTAATCGTAACAACATTTGGAGAGATTTACTCTAAAAATATAGCGGTGTGAGAAAAGGGGCGTTTTTTCAGGGGGCGTTAACAATTGTACGGTTATTAATGAGATGGTTGGCAAGTATGTAACTTGTATTTAAAGATTACTGAAAATTTAAACGCTTTTTTCTCGAAACTTTGTGGCTAGTAGGTCCTACTCCTTTAATATGTTGTTACATTCATAGTATACTAATGTCATTAAAATTATTAAATTTTATCTTATTATTTCTTTTTCTTCGACTTGATGTTGTATAATTTTTATTAGTTAAAAATATCTTATTTTCCAATTCAGTTATTATAAGTTATTTTTTATTCTTTTTCTCTTTTTTATTGTTGGGATTATTATTATATTCACTTACAACTGCATCACACATTATAAGAAACATTTATTAAGTTATTTGTGTATTTTAATTTATCTTCGTTTAAATGAAAATAATTAAATTCATTTTAAATAGATATTAGTCATTTTCTTTTAAAATTAAAATTTTACTAATCTTTAAGCATGTCTCCGTAAAATCATGATTGAATGAAATTTCATGCGTGAATAATTGTGCATATCTGGATAAATTCCATGTTTGGATGAATAAAATTATTAAAAACTTTTAATTCAAAATTAAGATTATTTTCTTAGTGGCATTTGTTTCAATTTCATGCTTATAAAGTGTGTCGTTTAAAGAATGCAGATTTCGAAATGCTCTCTATTTCTTAACTAGTTTGCAACATAACATTACACGCGACGAGCATTCTCATATTTTATACATAATATAATCACAGTTGAAATTTCATATGTGAATAAGTAGGTTTTCCTAAAGGGAAATTTGGATTACACAGTTTTTATACAGTATGCTTTTAATTTGCTATAAACGGATATCATTGATTAATCATTTTTTAAAATAACGTGTACAATTCTCTTTTATGACAAACCTAAATAATAGGCTTGCTAAGATCCAGACATTTTCTCTTGACACTTCTACATTTGTATATCTTTCATATTTGTATAGCTCTACATTTGTATATCAATTTGTGTAATAAATGCTTATAGAAACATACTGTAGAATATTACAATATATATGTATATATATCAGTACAAAAAACCCTTAACGGGTTAAAAGTTTGTGACGCCGCTACTTTATGGCTATAAGAATTTGAAATATGAGTCTTAAAAATAATGATATCAAATTTTAAGTAACGCTTTGCAATTAGTTAAAATATACATAGATTTTCTTATTTTATCATTTACTTTCTACTTTTATTTATATTTATAATGCAAACGTAATATTTTTAGCTTCAAGATCAGACAGATATATAAAATACAGACACTTATGCTTTTTCATTCGCATTTCAAATTCAAAATAACAGTTTTAAAGGGAATGATATAAAAATTCCAGTGGCGCCTCGGTGTTATTTTAAAAGATTTGTTTTTAGATTCCATTAAAATTACTTTTGTTTTGTCTAATAAAGTATATTTACACATTGAAACAGTGCTTTTAATTTTCAAATATGCTGTCAAATAATTATACATTCACTGAGTTTGCATTATAAATTAAAATTATTTATTTCAATAAATTGATTTATCTTTTGCGTCACGCTATCAAAAACTGTAAGTAAAATCTGTGTAAATATTTTCTTTACGTCACACTACCTCTTTGCGCAAATTTTCACTCAGCTGGATACTATGATACTATGTTTTGGATAGCGTGACGCAAAAGATAAATCAATTTATTGAAATAAATAATTTTAATTTATAATGCAAACTCTGTGAAAGTATAATTATTTGACAGTATATTTGAAAATTAAAAGCACTGTTTCAATGTGTAAATATACTTTATTAGACAAAACAAAAGTAATTTTAATGGAATCTAAAAACAAATCTTTTAAAATAACACCGAGGCGCTACTGGAATTTTTATATCATTCCCTTTAAAACTGTTATTTTGAATTTGAAATGCGAATGAAAAAGCATCAGTGTCTGTATTTTATATATCTGTCTGATCTTGAAACTAAAAATATTACGTTTGCATTATAAATATAAATAAAAATAGAAAGTAAATGATCAAATAAGAAAATCTATGTATATTTTAACTAATTGCAAAGCGTTACTTAAAATTTGATATCATTATTTTTAAGACTCATATTTCAAATTCTTATAGCCATAAAGTAGCGGCGTCAGAAACTTTTAACCCGTTAAAGGTTTTTTTGTACTGATATCATTACTTTTTAGGGGTTATTCATCAAAAAATTGAAACAAGTCCTTCTGGTTCATAGGAAGGGTAAACTGATTTATCTTTTATTATGAAGTAGATTTATCTTTTATTATGAACTTTTTTTTTTTTCAAAAATTGTACAATTGTACAATTTTTCAATTCTACAATTTATTAATGGACTTGGTGGATTTCTTAATGAAGGCTTGTATATATGGAGTTTTAAGCAAATCGGTTCATAGATCCTTTCTAATGTAAATTTGAAATTTTCAGTGGACTGGCACAGGGAAACAAGAGGATAGATTAAGTTGGCAAATGAACATAACAAATACATTTCTGAGATAAATCCACACTACAGATTTAGTTTGAATTAATTCAGTATTTCAAACGTTTTCATGCTGACAAATTTTCAAGTAGCCTGCCACTTGGAAACAAAATGGAGAAGCTTCGCACTAGAAAAATTATTGAGTGGGATTGTCAAATTCTTTAAAATAATAAGTGGGAAATTTCAAGTTTAAGTTAGAATTACGTAATTTACATTTTGCAAGTTTCTTTTTAGAGAATTACGAATGCAAATTAAACAATTTTTAAAAAATCAAGTTAATGTTAAAAATGGAAATTTATTTATTTTCTTTTCCCTTTTGAGGCTAAGCTCCAATATTCACAATTTAAATTTTCGTCAAAAGTGCAGGTAACAATTATTTCACAAAAATATTTGGTGGAAAAAAATAGACAAAATATAAATTAAGCTCTACATTTCTATAATTTTAAAAGTAAGATAAAATCATTTGGAGAAAAAAATTATGGAAAATACAAATTAGCTAAGTTAATACAAGTTAAATAAAATACAAGTTAAGCTAAAGTTAATACAAGTTAAGTAAAATACACGTTAAGCTAAAGTTAATACAACTTAAGTAAAATACACGTTAAGCTTAAGTTTTATGGAAAATACAAGTTATATATATATTTCTTTTTAAAAATTAAAAATCTCTTTTTAAAATGGAGTTACAGTTTATTCATATATTTACTTTTCAGACTTTAAAATGATACATATTTTAAATATTAACATAATCAAACTAATTTTTTTCTTATTATTTAAAGCAACAATGGCTAGGGGAAGAAATAGGGGATAAATACGCTGTATATATATATATATATATATATATATATATATATATATATATATATATAAAAAACATAGAATTAAAATTTATAAAAAATGTGTCAAATAGCAATTATTGAAAAACACGTCAAAATAAATAAATGATACCTTTACTTTGAATCCCATAATAATTTATTTAAAAATATAATTCTCTCTTTCTTTCTTTTTTTTTTTTATTAATTAATTTCTGCATGAAAAATTTCATTTCATAAATATATTTATAACTACAATAAGCAAAAAAACCCTCCTTTAATTTTAAATAATTATTTCTACATGTTTCTAAGCAATTAAAATTGTCTTTTTTTTTTTTTTTTTTTTTTTTTTTTTAAGAAAAATAAATTAAATATAAGAATGCATATGGTTTTAATTAGTGCTGCACCGAGTAACACTTTGGCCGAGTAGCCGAGTACCGAGTAGTTGTAAGAAAGAATAATTGACATGAAGAATTTAGCACATCTTGAAATTTAAAAAAGGCTTTTTGAACACGAAATTTAGTTAAATGGCAAACAGCATGATTTCATGAAACGTTTCAGAATTTTTTTAGTTTATATACACACAATTAGGTTCATTGTTATATTTGATACTTCCATCTTAGTGGATTATTAAAACCATAATAACTGATAACTTCATTCTTTATTATATAAGTCTTTCTCAGATGCGAATCAATCTCAGATAATTCTTAGAGAATATAAAAGTTCCTATACTCTCAGGCTTAATTTAAGATGCATGAAGTTCACATATGAAATGAGAACATTAAAATAAATATTTTATCATTTCAAACATGATAGATTTCATTAATCTTCAAATTCTAGAAGAGTAAAAATGATAGGTGGTTTTGGGCCATAATTTGAAAAACAACATTTTTGATTATTAAAATATATTTTTAATAACAATTTAGTGTATTTAACTTTTTCATAATTATTATTTTTTAAATTAAAAACCAATCTTTTCTTATAGTTTTAAAAGTGTCTTACTTTTATTTGAACAAATATGTAACTAAAGTTTTATTTACTATATTAGTATTATATAAGGGTTCTTTTTTCTAAAATATTATATTTATGTCTGTTTTATAGATACAATAAGTTTTTATAAAAAAAATTTGTACATTACACGCATACATGTTGGTTATACTCAAATTCTTGTAACTAAAATGGATAAGTTCATATCATGAATCGTCTCTATACAGAGTTTGGTGGCAATCTGCTTGCTCGTTTTAACTGCAGAAAGCTGTTTGCAGCAAAAGTTTAATGACCATGTTTATATTTTCATATTTTTTAGTTTAGTTATTAATAAACAACTCTTATGAATACATTTCTTTCAATAATACATAAAAATAATGAAATTCTTACAACTACTCGGTATTGGCCGAATACTTAGTCCATATTTGGCTGAGTACCGAGTACTCGGCAAACTGGCCGAGTAGGCCAAGTACCGAGTATATAACGAGTACTCGGTACAGCTCTAGTTTTAATATAAGCTACGAGATGGCGCCACTAGATGGCCAAATTATTACCTTCATGATAAAACCATATATATTCCAATATTTAAGCTATTTTTCTTAAAAAAAAAAAAAAAAAAAAAAAAAAAAAAACTTTTAATTGCTTAGAAACATGTAGAAATAATTATTTAAAATTAAAGGAGGGCTTTTGTTTATTGTAGTTTTAAAAATATTTATGAAGTGGAATTTTTCATGCAGAAATTAATTAATTTAAAAAAAAGAAAGAAAGGGAGAATTATATTTTTTAAATAATTTATTATGGGTTTCAAAGTAAAGATGTTATTTATTTATTTTAACGTGTTTTTCAATAATTGCTATTTGACACATTTTTCATGAATTTTAATTATATTTTCATGTTATATATATATATATATATATATATATATATATATATATATATATATATATACATATATATACAGTGTATTTATCCGCTCTTTCATTCCGTAGCCATTACAGCTTTAAACAATAATAAAAAAAATTAGTTTGATTATGCTAATATTTCAAATATGTATCATTTTAAAGTCTGAAAAGTAAATATATGAATAAACTCTAACTGTATTTTAAAAAGAGGTTTTTAATTTTTAAAAAGAAATATATATATATATATATATATATTTGCAAAAGTGTATGTTTTAATTTAAATTAAAAACAAAAGATGGCGCCAAAACTCCATTTGCTGTTTTTTTCTATTCCCTGTGCGGAAGGATACATGAATAGGAATCGCAAATCTTTAAGCTATTTTAAAATCGATGTTCATGTATGATTAAAAATTTTTTGCTTTAAAAAATTGTAAATTCTTCATTATTATGATAAAATGGAATATCTAAAATTACAAAATACTTCCTTATTTAAAATGTTATCTAAATACTTTTTTGACTAAATATGAAATTTTGAAATCAAAAATATCTTTTTCATAGCAGAAGAGAAAATATATTTAAGTGAATTTGACTTAGTATATATACAATAAATATATAAAAAATGTAATAAATTATTTTTGCGTTAAAAAAAGGAAAGTTTAAATAATTCATTGACTGCATTCACGTTGGTCAGCCAACCAACGTGCCTTGAAAGTAAGAACCGAATTGCGACAATTTCGCCGAATAAAAGCATGCATTTTGGCGGAGTAATATAGTCCTATTTTTAAAGCAACTTTTACAAAAAACAAGAGTTTTCCTGAAAAAAAACAAAAACGTTACTAGATTCAGAAAGATCCCATTAACAACATATATTAATTAAATTAAAATCGTTCGTGCGGTTTTAGAGATATTTTTTCATGAATTTAGTCCATTACATCCTTACACCTCACATTTTCCCTTTTTGGCTTTAAATTGAGATTCAAATCTCAAAACATACTGCATGTAGAAATGTAAAATTTTCAGGATAGATTAAGACCGAAGATAAAAGACTATTTTGAAAAGATCAGAACAAAATATGGCATATTTGCTGAGATATTAAGTGTCGGCTTTTACAATTCTCTTTGATGTCAAACTAGCCGTATATATGAGTTCGCAGCGTTCAGTTTGTCCTTCCGCTTGCGTCACTCGAAAAACTGCCGTTTTTCATGATATGTGTGTGTGTGTAGTGGTGGAAGATTCGGGGGATAATATAGGTCGTAGGAATCCCTGCATATATTAAATATATATATATATATATATATATATATATATATATATATATGTGTGTAAATTACTTAATTTTATCGATATATTTATACGTTATTATGCACTAAAATATTGCCTTTTTTACGAGACTTCATATTTAACAACTAACTTATTCTTAATTACTACTTACTGCAAGTAGAAATTTAATTATTATCGGGCAGTCTCGGACAAATAGACCACCCTATTTAAATCAATTAATATTCATTTCTTCTAGTTAATATAAGTACTCTTAGATGACATAATGTTACTAGTCGTATAAAGGTAATAAGGAAAAGCAAATATAGTTTTATTATGCAAATTTTCTTTAAGCAATTTTTACATCTTGAAGTATTAAAAAAAAAACAGAAAAATTAAATAAAAGTATTTAACAGTTGTTAGCTAATAGTGACATATTGTAATAGTACTTGGTGTAAAGTATAATTTTTGTTTTCTGTAAATTTATCATATTTTGTAAAAGAAAAACATATTTTATAGGAAAATGACACATTTTTCACTCATTTCAATAAAGTTCACAAATTTTTATGGCTTGGACTTGTTTGTTTGTCTTAACTCTAACTCCCAAAAAAATAAAGTTTCTTAGACACATATATATGTTTTTCAAATACACTATGGGTTGTATTATATTGAAAATGATGTGTATTCCATCACTAGTTTCTGTACAGAGACACACGAAGGAATTCCAAAGCATTGTGATCTGTAAACTATTTCTGTAAACTACTATATTCCTGTAAACTATATTTTAATAACATCACATTACACAAATTTTAGTGAAATTGACCTTTATTATTTATATACATACGAGAATACTATTTTTTTTTTTTTTTTAAATATGTAAAATAAGTTACTATTTACACCAAGATTTACAATGCCACTTAAAAATAGCTCTGTCCGTAAGTCAGTCTCTAGCATTCATAAATATTTTTAGAATTTCTTAAAAATGATGAATGTTATTCAAGTTCACTATGGCACGCTTCATATTTACAATGTAATAAATAGAACAACTGCACTGTAAAAAAAAAAAAAAAATGTAAAACCATGGTATTTGACCGTATAATTTTAGGAGAAATGACCGTTTTGCTACCTAAACGGTCATAATCCGTAAATTAATGTTTTGGAAGCATAATTTAGGACATAACCGTATAATTTTACGGGAAATGACCGTTTTGCTAGCTAAACGGTCGTAACCCATAAATTGATGTTTCAAAAGTATAATTTTTTGAATTTTTACGAGTAAAAGCCGTTAATCTACGGAAATTGCTCTTATCTTTCACCAAATCATTTTCTTATGAGAAAATCTCTTCAAATGCTATCATTTCAGTGGCATCAAGAGAGAATTCCATTTTCTTTCATTTTCAAACTGAAACTATGGTCCTTATCCATACTAATCGAATGTGTTTAATTATGCACGCATGACGCATATAAACAACCATTGGTTTTGATAAGCTATTGTTTTCTTAATTTAATTCAAAAAATTTCCATCTGAATGAAACTGAGTAATTGATACTGATGAAATTGATTTTCTTTGTCTATTAACACGAAAACATTAAAAAAGAAAGCTAAAATGGTTTCTTGATTTGAAGCCAGATTTCTAAAACACAAACTACAACCTAATAAATGTTTTATCCACTAATTGCATTTTTTTAAATTTAGTTTTTTTCTTTCTTTCTTTCTTTCTTTCTTTTTTTTTTTTTTTTTTTTTTTTTTTTTTTTAAGTATACAGCATTTTAATTGCTCTTAACCCTTTAGTTAAGCCTTAGAAAACGGAAAATTTTAATGTTGTTTCCTCAATGCATTTTTTACAATATGCTAAAATAAAGTTTATTTCAGTATGAAATGACTACTTAATTAACCATTTGAAGGTAAGTCTTATTATTATTATGTATGATCTTCACTGTTAAAAAACAAAGCTGTTTTATCTGAATATGACCATCAGATATGTACACTACATCATATATAGCAGGTTCTGCTTTCGAAATACTTCAGTCGTTTCTTCATTCAATGGATTTGAATTTTGGGAAAAAGGATGATTGACTGCTATAGGTCCTAGGCCAGAGGGGGAGTGCCGTCCGTAGGGATCTTTCTAAAGGGTCCTAGGCCGTATGTACTCAAGTTTCGGAGAAAACCACGGAAAACTCCGAACGGCTAGGCGGCCGAGCGCGACCTGGGATCGAATCCGGCACCTTATGTCTACCATCTTTGAGCGCAGAACCACTCGGCCACTGGTAGCTTCCTTTCAATGGAATACAGCTTAAAAAAAAAAAAAAAAACTCTTTTGCTATTCTAAAATGTGCAAATACGCCTAACACTTCATAAACAAGTTTGAAATCGGCCTTATAATGAAAACCTGTTTGGATGAATAAGAATTAGGCTCTAGTTATTTTTTCTTTGCACTCACCACTGAAACCATAAAGGTCGAAAAACATGAAAAAAATCGTATTAATTGGAGAAACAAATTCTCTGTGTTTATGTAAAAGATTTATTATTATTATTCAAAGTTTATTCTGCGTCTGGGTTAATTTTCAGAGATCTCACACAGTTTTGAAAAGTTTCATTTTGTTTTTGAAAAAGGGTGAGAAATTCTCACCCATTATTTACCTCTAATGAGAACCTTGAAATAAGACTACCTCTTTAGTGCTAGTGTTTACGAATAAAAAAGGCCCACCTGCGGCCGAACAGTTCTGCGCTCAAAGCAGGTGAGGTGCCAGGTTCGATCCCAGGTCGTGCTCGACCGCCTAGCCGTTAGGAGTTTTCCATGGTTTCCTTCGAAACTTGTGTAAATACGGGCTAGGACCCCTCAAAAAGACCCCTCGGAGGGCTTTCCTCCTCAGGCCTAGGACCTACAGCACTAAACTGGCCTTATTCCCAAATCCAATCCAGTCCGTTTACAAATAAAAATGATTTCGAAAAATAGTTAGATTTTCTTTCACAAAGTTCAGTATCATAGTCTTTATAGGAAAAAAAAAAAAAAAAAAAAAAAAGCTTTTGTTTTTTGAATATGAGAATTGACTGACTTCTTAATTTTGTCAAAAGTAGCAAATTTAGATTTTAAAATAGTCTTAAAATAAAATAATTTTTATGCATAGTTTGAACGTTAACAATTTAATCACTGTAAAAAATTTCTGTAAAAATAAAGCACTTTTTTTAAGATAAACACAGCACAGGTTGCTGTAATTTTGTATAGCTAGTTCTGTAAAAATAATTGAAGATTTGTTACTTCACATTGTGCTGTAAATCGGTTTAAAAAATTTTCCAGAAGTCTTTGGTGCGTATGACAAGATTAATCAACTAGTCAGTTCTGATGTTGACTTTATCCGTTTTTGTAAAGAAAAGTCTCTGTGATCTCAACAGCGCGGTTGACAGAGCGCCGGCCTCTCCCACAGATGCTTGTAAGTTCGAATCCGGGGTTACCCAAGACGGTTTGCTTCGCATGAAAATTAATAAATTAGCTTTTGCGTGTAAAAAAAATAAATAAGTTTTTTAGTGTTGTGGATTTCTCCCTGCACGCATGTGTAATAATTGCAAGAAACTTTTTTAAAGCATTTGAGAAACTCAAACTTTAACTTTTAATTTTAAGGTCAATGCTACTGTTTTTGCTGGTTGGTTGTATGTTTCATCACAACGTAAAGTTACTGGCGATACATCATTCATCGTCTAAATGTATTTTTACGGGCTTTGACTGGAATCTGTGCTGCCGGGCTTTGCCCATAATTTTACTGCAGCATTTTTGACAGTGTGGTTTATGTATAGAAACACCCAAAACTATACTTTAATGCTAATGCACTGTATTCTAAAAGAAAGTTTTCAAATTCATATTTAAATAACCCTGTATTTCAGAAATCATATTGAAATTGACAATTATTGTTCATTTGAAAAAAAAAAATGTTTTTCATAGAATATGGCATATTTAGGATTAAGATTTATAGCGCGGCACTAAAATATTCCCATTCATTAAGGTATAAGGTAAAACTAGGAAAGTTTGTGCACAATTCAACAAAACGATATAAAAAATCCAAATATTCAGTTTTTGCTAAATTATTGGTGCATAATTTTGAACTGATCCTTTTTCTGTGCATTTCCATTACTATCTTGTTATTCTGATATAATTTAAAATAACAGCTGTAATAAAAAAAAGAGAGTTATTTTGTCCAATCTCTCGTTATAGGGTAGGAGTAATTGCGCTTAATAAAAACTGCAATTATGTTGTTAATAATAATTAATTACACTTAAATAATATTGTTGTACGGTATTTGTAAACAAATATTATTGTACTGGGAGTGGATATCTCAATTCAACAATTAAAAAATCAGATAAAAGAAATTTCAAAAGAATTTCAAAAATTTATTTAAAAAAAAAAAAAAAAAAAAAAAGATATTAAAGAAACAGAAAGGAGAACAAGACCAGATAACATTAAGTTACTAGATAACGCCTCAACTGAAAATCATAGCTGTCAAAATTTAAATTTATTACGGAGTATTTTTTGCCCCGCCTTTATTTCGTACTACTTTATTTATAGAAAACTTTCCTCTAAAATAGAACTTCAACAGAATAAGAAAAACTAAAAAAAAAAAAAAAAAAAAAAAATAGTATGAAATAAAGGTGAGGCGGAAAATACTCATGAATAAATTAAAATATTGGAAGCTATGCTTAAAATTATTACATTTCTTTTTCAGCTTAAACGGTTTCTTGTTTGCTAACCGAATCTCTCGTTGTCTACATTCGTTGCACTTACTGTTGTAAATGTTGAAGCTATTGGGCAACCGCCTGCCATAAGTTAACCTGTTCGAGACACCGTGTACGCAATGCATTTCCGAGCCAAAAACACGAGTAGCACACCGCGTGGGCAACAATGTATGGCTTGTTCCACTCACTTTTAAGCCCAGAATCCGCCCGCTTTTTGTTATTTATTAATTTTTTTCCTCAAAATCTTCGCACAAAAATGTTCAAAACATAAAACACAAATTTCACTTGGTATGAAATCTTCTCGTTTCAACTTTAAAATTCTTTATGCATATTTAATTTATTTTATTGAAATTTAGACGTTTACATACTTGCCAACTATCTCATTAATAACCGTACAATTGTTAACATCCCCTGAAAAAACTCCCCTTTTCTCACATTAAATAAGACTAAAATTACTCTAAAAAGTTATTGGTGTGAAAAAAAAGGCGGGTACTAAAAATTGTACGGTTCATAATGAGATGGTTGGCAAGTATGCGATTACAGTTCTTAAAAAGTATTTTCAGTAGGCTGATATTTTTTGTTTGGATTCAGTTTTATCGCTTTTATTTAAGCTTGCGACAGCTGCACAAAACTTGAGCATCACATTCGAAAATATTGTAAAACCAGATAGATATACAGTAATATTTGAATACTTTGCGATAAATTTTCCATAGAGTAACATTAGAATCCAAAATCTAAACCTCATTAGAGGTGTGGCTTTTGTCGATCTTACCACTTGAAAATAATATTCAATTTAATATTTTGGGGACAGTTTCTAAAATGATGCGCCGTCTCGAATGGATTGATAGGGCCTTGTATTTTTTCAAAGTTATTTTTTGGTACAGTTCCAGACATTGAACAAACTCATCATAATTGTCTTGTTATTACCAATAAACTGCAAATTCTCTATAAGTATAGAGTTTTTAATGCGCGATTTCTCCTAAATAGCAAAAGAGCAAACTCTCCTATTTTGGTAGGAGAGATTGTACAATATTTAATTAAATAATTATTCTCCTTTAGAGAAAATTGTGGTGTTTGTACCGTTCGTCTAGGTCAGTAGGTTATGAGAAATTGTTTAATTTATAAAACTATTTTGTATTACTACTACTCGATATAAATTCCTAGGAAAGGTTAAAAATTTTCAAGCATTTATTTTTTAAAACGAGACAAAATAACCACGTCTTATATTACATTCTTGAAGCAACCAAGATGCACATTGAAGTCGGCAATTGACTATTAATGCTGTACAACCACCTGAAGTTGCAAATCGCCCTCGCTACTCTTTCCCGCCTATCCCCTATTTTCGCATTCTCTTCTACCACGCAATCTCTCCTAGCTTTAAATTACATTGCATCTACGTCTGTGTTAAGCTTTTAAACAGTTTCCAACAATATTAAAGCGTGAGTATGAATTCAATTAGTTTAACTGTTTGTTTTTCGGTTCTTTTGTGTATTCGTTTTGTAATTACGTTTACAAAGTACTTTTATGTTTAAATGATGCAATGAGCACGTATAGTTGGAAAGTGTTATAATTCTATGCGTACTGCTTGATTCTTTATTCTTGCAAAAAATTTAATAAGAATATGCATGGCAAATATATATGTTTATATTAACAAAAATGACTTCACGTACTAACGATATTTCAACCAAATTATAATGGGAAGATAAATGTATACATTGTCCAAATGTATACACGATAACCGATTGAAAGCACTGATATGTATTTTTTTAATATGTGCGAAATTTATAAAAATATTTTTAAAAAATTGGTACCTTTCACATTATTCCATTGTAAATTTTATAGTTATTTCAATTAAGTTTTATCAGTAACAAATATTTTTAATGTCTTAGGTTATAAGTAAAATATTCATCTTATTATACACATATTTCTTTTTAACACGTTCCAACAAAATTGAAATATGTTTATGTTTCCGATTTATCTTCCCGTCTGTACGCACTGTCACACTCGTAAGTATTCATGTAAAATCTCTGAAAAAGATGTTTATATATATGTTATTTAAGTGCACAATGGGATGCTTCCTATAGAAATCGGGGTAAATAGCAGCAATAGTTTATTTACAGGGACATCCAAAATAACTCCAAAGAATCGAATTCTATGAGAGATATTTCTGTTTAAAACCATACTTTAATATTACTTATTTTAGACAAATTATAATGAAATTGACATTTATTATTTATATGCACTAAAAATAGTTTGTATAGAACATAGTATGATTAGCATTAAGATTTAAAGGGCAACACAAAATATCCAGATACATTAAGGACTAAAATTAAAAATTGCCAGCTCGTCGTCATGTATACTGTAATAAAGTAAAGAAAGAGTAGAAGAATAAATCTATATAGTGAGAGAGTAAATATTAATTCTATATGATGTAAATAAAATTTTATATGGAATAAAATTTGATATACAGTAGACTCCCGATTATCGGCGGTCGGATTATCCGCTTTGCGGATTATCCGCGGTCCTCAAGGGCCTGAATTTAAAAGGGAATTTAAAAATACAGAACAAACTTATTACAAAAACAGATCGAAGAGAATAATGACCTTCAAGGCTTTTGGAGATATTACACGATTCTTGACAGCATTTATGGCATACACACTACTTGGGAGGCAGTTAAGCAGTCTACATTAGTAAGGTCTCGGAGAAAAAAAAAATTTACCAAATGTGGAAATACTTTGGTAGAGTTTATAGAGGAGGAAGAAATTTCTGCTCATGATTTGGCAAATTTAGCTAAATCTGTTTCTGGAGGAGAAAAAGTCAATGAAGGAAACATTGAAGAGTGGTTTAATTGTGACGCCAATGATCCAGGTATTCAACACCTTACAGATGAACAAATTGTGGGCCAAGCATTAGACCCAGTTTCAGAAGATAGTGAAGAAGAAGAGGAGGAAGGAGATAAAACTCAGCATAGGATAAGCTACAACGCAGCCCTAGCACATGCAGATGGACTTATAAAATATCTCGAGGAACAGGACGATGTATTACTTTGTGACAAAATGCTGATAAAGAAACTGTAATCGCGAATTAAGAAAAAGTGTTTTAGTACAAAAAAACAAAAATGCTTGACCGATTTTTTTGTTAAAAAATAGAGCAAAATGTAAGTAGAAATTTTTATTAGTATGTTAAATTATATATGTAGACCATGCTTAACTGTTAATTAAACAGTATTGCTCAAAAGGCTTTATGTGTTGATTTATATCCCCTTTTTGACCCTCTTGCGGATTATCCGCTGATTCGATTATCCGCGGTTGTCTATTCCCCGTTCACTTCGGATAATCGGGAGTTTACTGTATATTTGATGTCGCAATTCTAAAATTATGTAATTATTATCGTTATTACTTGTTGTTATGAACAACTAAAAATGATTATGTGTCTGAAAATACTTGAAAATGAATTGTTTGTTTTACAAATAAACACACTGAATAGCATCCATTGATGAAAATAATATAATTTTTATTAAGAAAAATGTAACAATTTTATATAGTACATCTCTCATAGATATCTGCCTGGATAACCGCATTCACTCGGTCTCATTGTAAAAGTCACATTGTGAGGTTGAGACTACAGAACGTCTCCACAGTTGTTTGAAATTAAGCTGGATCCAGCAAAGTATAAAGTTGGGACGGTTAAAGCGCTTCGTCACCAGTAACTCGGCGAAAGTCTTGGTCTGATTAGTTTTGTGTCGGCATGGTGCTGCAACGAAACAATTAGGTTCTGAGAGTTTGATGAATTGAAAGTGATTTTGAAAGCTTGATTGAAATGAAGAGAAAAGAAGTTGGTAGGAAGTAGTATAAGATGGAGATGGTTTCAGAAGATGAAAGAGGGAGATTGTGGTGTATATTAGAGGAGATTGTGGTGTAGATTGTGAAGATTCTTATTTTGGCGACTATTGAGGTGTGTGGAGTAGTGGAGATTTAGTTGTGTGAAGATTAAGTACTGATGAGTGTTGGTGCGCGTTTCTACTAGCATTCGTAAAGGTAAAGTTGGATCAGACAAGAATCCGCTGATCCACAGTGAAGTCACAGTAGCGGAGTGAAAGAGTGCATCCGTCTTTACACCTTCACCTGTTTGCTGGGGTGAGATATTTAGAATTATCTAATTTAAATTCTGATACATATATTTTGATAAAGTAATTAAATACGCTGACTGAGCTATCTTGATTGCCAGACCGCCCTCCCATTAATCTGTTCAAATAAAAGTCTTCTTTATAGTATATTCAAGTCTCGTGCTCTCTTTACTTATCCATCAGTTATCTAAGTAATTAATTAAGATGGAGCTTGCATCAACGCAAACCTCACAACTTGTAGTACTGTGAACTAGGAGTATACTGTAATACTACGATTCTACTGTACGGGTATAACTGTAATCACTACTGTATAATTATAACTCGTAATTACAGTTATATGTTTTGAAATATATTTCTTATATTTTTGCCCCGGGTGAAGGCATTTTTCTGGAGATAAGAAACCTTCAAATCGAATTACCACCTCCAACCCTTATTCGTAATTTTTTATCAAAATCATTCAAGCAATTTTCTTGAAAAAACAAGTTTATGCCATGCCATATAGTCTTCCAGGTAAATCACGGATTACCAGCCAATGCTAATTTTTCTGAAGAAGATAAGCCGGATTCTTTTTTTACAAAATCGTAACAATGCCTTCCACAAAAAAAAAAAAAAAAAAAAAAAAATCAATCAATTGTTCCGTATGGAGTGCGAGTTACCAGTGAACGTTAATTATCCTGCAGTTGAGGGTATTTTAGTAGAAATGTCATTTAAAAAGCACACCGATTCTAAATTTTTATAAAAGTCCTTAAAATTTTGAAATAAAACAGAGTTTCTGCATTTATTTTCAGGGCAAAGCAGGAATTACCAGTGAGCATTAATTTTTATAAAAAAAAAAAGGGACGATTCAGATTGAACTGTAAAGTTAAAAGCCCCCTAAATCTAAACTTTTACCAAAATCATTTCTAAGAAAACCAAATTATTGAAGAGTGAACGTAATTTTCGAAAAGATAAGAATAAATTAGATTGGTTTCTCAGCTCAAAATACGTTTAACGTTAAATTTTTATTTAAATTATCAGATTCATTTCCGATAAAACCAAATTTCTGCCATATTTTGCAACGTGCGAATTGAGTATTTAAAGTGAATGCAAATTTTTCTGAAGATAAGTCAGATAATTTTTACATTTGAAAAATCCTTTACCCTAAGTTTTTATTAAAACTGTTACATCCGTTTCCGTGTAAACTCAATTTCCGAGAAAATCTGCAACTGGCGAAGTAAAGATTATAAGTGAACGCTAGTTTTCGTTAAGATGAAGACAATTCAGATGGATTTGTCTTCATATTAAAATATGAAGTCTTAGGTTTTTATCAAAATCGTTATATTCATTTCCGAGAAAACCTATTTTCAGTCATATTTTGCAACCGGTGGATAAAGGTTTTAACAGTCAACGCTAATGTGTTTGAAGATGAGGGTAAGTCCAATCGATTAAAAAAAGAAAAAGAAAAAAAAAAAACACTTAACACCTAATTTTTAGGAAGTTCGTTATATTCATTTCTGAGTAATCCTAATTTTTTCCATATCTTGCACAGGCGGATAAAGGGTAAACAGCGATAGCGATTTTCCTACAATAAAGGATAAGTTCAATTGATTATGCAATCCCTCAAACAATCTTAACCCCAAAGCTTCATAAAGGTCGTTATGTCTACTTCTGAGTAAACCCAATTTCTGCCATAATTTGCAACCGACAGACAAAGGGCTAACAGAGAACTATTATTTTTCGAACTTGAAAACAAGTTTGATCAAAATCATTACAGGTTTTTCTGAGAAACCCTAGGCACACACACACACACATATATACACAGATATATAACAGGTTAGAAGATTAACTTGTTTAATATAAGCGATGGATAATGAAATATTTTTTTTTACTGTTTATTAAAAGCATATGGGCATATAGAGATGTCTATTTAAATATTATTACTAATTATTAAAAAAATATTTTTGCACTGTACGATTTTTTTAGGTAGATTCCTTATAGGAGATCTACCTATTGCAATGGTTCTCATTACACGACCTTCATTTCTTCATATCTTCACCGATCATGACCCCTAGAACCCAAAACCACCCTCCGTTCAAAAGCTTATATATATATATATATAGGTATCGTATATATATGTATAACGCTTTCTCCCATGTTAAGTTGTGAACACGATAACTGGAGTAATTTTTATTTAAATTTAACCAGCTGGGGATATGTTGTCAGGACAGTAAAAATGTTGGTCGAGTTCGTAGATGGCGTATCCAGCTCAAAGGGGGTGGAAATGGTGGGGGGTAGAAATTTTCATTTGCCCATAATTTCTTTAATATTGAAAATGGGAAAATACTTCAAATCAGGCGAATTACCGCCTTACCCTAAAGAACAATTTTTGACCTTAAACTTTTTCGATAAGTTCAATTGCTTAAAAGTTACAAGTTAAAAAGTGATTTTTCGTCAATTGTAAAGAAGCCGACTTTTTCTTTCGCTCTAATTGCTTAAATCTATAATCTGATGCTTACGTCACGTGCAAACGATAATAAAAAAGAGAGCTGAAAATATAAAAAACATGGTAATAGCTTGAATTTATCATTTAAAAATATAAAATTAAAATAATACTTTAGCCTTGGTAAAAATATTGTTTGTTGTGAATAGTTTAGAACACCGGTTTACGCAAGAATTTAAATTTACGATTGAAATTGAGAGTAATACGTTACAACTTCATTTGACTTTTTATCTTGTGGAAACAAGATATTGGTCTGAGAAGAGATATGAGGTTTTTGCGTGGGAAGAAAATTAAATGACGCCAAAGCTGCCGTTATTCATCGCCAAGCTCGCCAAATTTTGTCATCAAATAACTAATTTCGTCACCAAGTCAAAAATTTCGTCAACTATCAAATTTTGCCGCCAAATCACAAATTTCATCGCTAAGTCGCACGTTTTGCCACCAAATTGTATATCTTTATGGCTTCTATTAGTTGAATAATTATGAGCTTCGATTTAAAAAAATTGAAACATTTGCTGACAAATAAATCTAGCCTAAAATTTTAAGTAGAATGAATAGTAGTAGTTGATAATTAAATTTCTTAAAAATAGAATAGCGACGTAAATAATGCAATGTGTCGGAACAAAGCCATTGGCTTAGTATGTGTTAATGCATATGTAATATTTCTTTACTTTTGTAACATTAACGTAAATGAATCTACCTTTGCCTTTAAGCTTGCCGTAAAGGGATTTTTTTTTAAACTGCAATTAGTATTTACGACTACATTTATATTTGAAAATATTAATTTTTCCTTTAGCTTTATGTTTTCCGAGCATTCATTTCATTGCTAAATTTTAAATATGGACAATTAGTTTTTATGCTTAAGTAATTTAACAAGAACAATCTGAATATGTATTTTAACAAAACCAATTCTTCTACTTTTAGCTATGTCAACTAAACGAGAATTTTTATTTGAATTGAAAACTTTTTAAATTTATAATATTAGTTTATGAATTATTTAATGCATTTTACAATTCATTCAATTAAATAATATAATAGATGTTACATTGTTTCTACTTTAACTGATTTATTCTATTTGTTCAAGAATGCACTTTCCCGTTTTCTTAAAAAAAAAAAAAAAAGTTTTTATTGAGAAACTTTGTTCTGTTTATTCTGTTTTCAAATAAGTGTTTAGCTTTGAAGTTACTTTCTTAAACGTTCTTAAATTTAAGTATTTGCCTAGAGTTTGGCCAAACATTGTTACTTCAATAAGCAACATTTTAAATAAAGTAAGACATCATTTAATAAATGATATATATATATAATTTTAATGATATTATTTAATTTTAAAGTAAATATTATCACTAATTGGCTTTCAAGTATAAGGAGAAAAGTTTTAAAAAATATTATGTTTGCACAATTTAAAAGAATTCGTCTATTTGCAATAATGATAATGATTTGAAATGTGCTCTTGAAGATCTAAAAAATACCTTGCAAATTAACTGTTCGTTAATTAACTGTTCGTTTGTTAAATTAAGTGGGTTCGTTTATCAAGTAGGGGTTTTATTTTACTTTATTTTATTTCTTTTTTTTACTTTCTTGCTTACCTTCCGTAATTTCTTATATTTTTGTGTATTTTTTAAATGGATTTGATGTAATTTTATAACTTTTGGAATTTTGTAATTTTATAACTTTTTTAGTATTTTATACATTATATATATGATTGATTTCTCTTCAGTTAATGGTGGTTTTCTGTTTGATGAGAAGTTGGGGGCTAAGTATAGTTATTAGCTAATTGCTACTGTCCTTTCAGAAACTTCTCTTACACCACTACACTGAGGGGCATCCGTGATGAAGACTTCAATGTTTTTTGGGGTTTCATTTCATTCATTTGTTTATATATTCCTACATTTAAGTTTTGCATTTCCTTTTGCTGCAATTTGCAAGTCTACGCATTGGCTTGTAAATCTCCTATTGATTTTTCTAATCTTTAAACTCATATATATATATATATATATATATATATAAATTCATTTCAATAGTTTTCTATATATATATATATATAATTTAATTAAAGTTAAAATTAAAAAATTGATAGTAGTGTGTATGAACATAAAAATAACAGCCCTAAAGTAAATTAATAAATAGTATTAAACAATTAATGAACATCAAAATGCATGAAAAAGATACAGTAAGTTTATTATATTCTTCATCAACATATAGGAGAAATGCTTTAAATTTTTTTTAAACCTAACTGTTTTCAGAAGAACTTGCATACACCAAAGCAATTTTTAAGAACTGCATTATTTATACATATATAATCGTTTGTCTTGAGTGAGCGAGTGAGTGAGCGAGTGAGTGATGTATCCCCGCTCAGCTTATACCCTTGCCCCTAGAGACATGCAGCCTGTTAAATATATTCCCTTCGTGACGTAGTTACTCAGTAAAAGCGATTTTACAAAATTCGTCTTCTAAGTGTGTGTGTGTGGGGGGGGGGGGAGAACATAATTCCTCATAAACCTTCATATTTCGAATAATAATAATAATAATAATAATAATCAGATATAATTAAAATTTTTGCTTCAAAATACAATACACACAAATACCTAGAAATGAATTTCAGAAATTTTAATAATTAGGCCTCGGGGGGGAGGGGGGGAATAGGGGGCGAAAACTCATTTAACATAACCTTTAAAGGCAGAAAGAGAAAAAAAAAGGATTTTCGTAAGATGTGTTTCCATTAAAACATAACAAATATTAATTTCTAAAGACCAGTTTCAGGAAGTTTTTGAATTCACCACCGAAGAGGAGGATGGAGGAGGCTAAATATAATTTCACATAATCTTTTATCTATATCTATCTATATCTATGATTGCATCCAACTCAACACAGTCGTGGGAAATCTATGGGAGAATAGATCACGAATTTTGGTGTGAAGATTGGATTGGCAGCCTTGACTTCTATTAAAATGCAATTTTGCGAAATTCTCCTCTGATAAGGCAGGTGAAAAAAAAATCATTTTTGCGAGCATAACTCGGAATCAAATTACTTCACAGTGGAAAAAGCTTTCATGTGGCACCTAGAATTGAGTACAAAATAACTCAAGAACTCAGAACTTTTTGGTGATTTCGTAATTTTCGATTTTATAAGGGGAAGAGGAATATAGAAAAATCATAAATTTCGGGCAGAACTCTATCAAAAAATGCCACAAAGCCGTTGAAAAAAAAAACGGGTGTTTTCAAAAAACATTTTTTTTTTTTTCGTTTCTTTTTTCGATTAAAAATTTTTTTAGAAGGGGAAGGTGGAGAGTTACTGGAGAAGAAATTCGAAACCCCCCCTTTTTGCGTTACATTTGCGTTAATATTGCGTTACATTTTGTTTTACATTTGTTTCGCGAATCTATAGAAGCTGCGGTCACGATTTCAGTATGTGAGATGATTATGTGAATACAAAGATCATTGTCACGGGATTAGGAAAAATTTCACCTTTCCCTGCTTTAAAAAAGGAGAAAAAATTTGCTCCACATTATTTAAAGCTCCACATTATTAGAGTTTTGGATTGGTCATGTACATCTAACACAAACACTATAAAGGGATTTCACGAAATTCTTACTTCCCCAATTGGGAATGTGGATAGAGGAACAAAAAAAAAAGTTTTGAAGCTTAATTTTGCTCCAATTTATCTCAGGAATGCAATTTTGTCGGTGTGTGAGTTCGTTATGAATAATTAAAAAAAAAAAAAAAGAAAGAAAGAAAAAGAAAATAAAAGAAAGCACTACAGAGCTGGCGCCTAAAAGTAAAAGTATAAAAACTTGAATAAACACTATAAAATGAAAGAATTCTCAACAACTGTTTCGGGTTGAAAGAAAACATGACCCTTCGTCAGGCTAACAATATAGGCACGAATGCTACAATGCAAATAAAGATGCAAAGGTGCTCGGATAATTCCTAAGTTTATTGAAATTAAGTTAAATTTCCTGCTTCCTTTCGCGTTAAAAATACTTTGAAAAGGAGTAAGTTTACCATTCTTAGTGCGGTAACTCACAATATTCGACAGTCTCTTTTATCAATTGAGTTTGAATTAAATTCATTACACCAGTTTCTTAGTAATTCCGTACATTCTTTATTTCTTTTTTTTTTAAGGAATTTAAAAAAAGGAATTTCCTGTACGTTGCCTGTATATATATGTAAAAGGTATGTTGTCGCTTTGTTTGCATTGCAGAACTCGTCCCTACTTAGGTTCGCCTGACAAAGGGTCGTTTTTTTTTAATTATTAATGTGTATCCTACAAAAACAAATAAATTATATGCTGCAAAATTTATTACGTTGTACTTCGCGTTTCGGAAGGGGGGGAAGTTAAAAATTACATTTCCAAGCGAAACTTTGCTCCAGATTATCCCAGGAAGGGGATAGTTTGGTGTGTGGGTTGGTTATATATATATCCAACATTCAATATATAATGATTTTGTAACATTTGCTTTTTTACACCTTAGGGAGGGGACAAATCATGTTTCCAAGCGCAACTCTGCACCAAAGTATATCAGGAAGACAATTGTTTGATGTGTGGGGTGGTTATGTTAACCCAAAATACTATAAAGGGAATTTGCGGAATCCCTCTTCTCCCCTATGGAGGCGGAGAATGGTGGTGAAACTAATTTCCAAACATTTCCATGTGTTTCCAACTGCGATCCTTCTTCCCCAGGAATACGATTTCTGTGTGTTGGTTTGTTTTTAGGTCTGAGAATTGATTGTACTTATTTGTGGGCCAGTAAAATTAAACTGGGTAGGCAGAGGGCAGAGGAGGATACGCATAGCGTGCGTTGGTAGAGCGTTACGACAAGTAGTGAGTACAGTGCACCTGTGAAAAACGCTGCCAAAGACATTTGGGACCAATCGAGGTTCGTGTATGAATACCTTAATTTCTTTGCGCGCATTCAGATAAGACACTGCCGCAGGCAGTGGGGTATCGCCACGTGCCGATATGAAAGACGCTACTGACAACAACGAGATTCCGTATAAATAGTCTCAGACATTTCAATCAAAAATTTTGAAAATTTTATATTAATAAGTCATAGATTTGAGAATTCATTTAAATATAGTGATTAGTAAAAAGATGAAATATTGCTGGTTATGTATAAATTAACAATTGTTTAAGTTTCTATAAATGATGATGTTTACTTTTAAAAGTCTTATTTAAGATTTATAATGATATATGAAGGATTATTAAAAGATTCAAATTTTAACAAATTAAAAATGTTTTTTTAATGTTTGAACATATTTAAAAATAATGTTTAAAAAAGCTTTTAACAAATTAAAATAAGTACAAAATGAAATGCTAGCAAAAATATACTTCCACTTGAATCTCTTGGGGAAAAATAAATATTAGATTCATTACTTGCTTCAGAAGAGGTGACTTTAGTAGATTACTTACAAATATATCTATATTAATAAAATCAGACTTTTGTCTGTAAATTTGTCAGAATTGAAACATTTTGTGATATGTTCACGTTCCACACACCATGAAAGCCGAAAATGACTTCAGAAAATTTTGCCTGTGTGTGTGTGTGTGTCATCGCGTCTGTATGTCGCTTTTTTTGCCCGGGCATCACTTGAAAACGGCTGGACGGAATTCAACGGCGCTTGGCAGGAATTTAAGTCTTCACCCAACTTAAAATTATATCTATTAACTTTTCAGATTTCCCCCCTCCCTCGTCCCCCCCCCCTGCGGGGGGGGGGCAAAAGACAAAAAAAACGTTTGTCCGGGTATTACTTGAGAACAGCTGGACAGAATTCAACAGCCCAACAATTCAACATTTTTTATATGCAAACGTCACCTAATGAAACGGGAATTATCGAAATACCCCTTTCCCCCCAGCGGGACAGGAAGCAAAAAAACGTTTGTAAGCATAACTCGACCCCAAATTACATGGTGAAAAAATTGCACATGATGAGATTTGACTTGAGTATAAATAAAACATTATATACGATTTTAGAATTCTTGATTCTTAAAGGAGGGGGGGGGGAATCGTTTTTCGAGGGGGAATTTTAAGAAATTCCGGATTTTTTAGTAGAGCTCTACTAAAGATATTACAAAGGTTAATGAAAATACCCACGTGTCTTCTTTAGAATATTTTCAAAAACACATTTTTTTTTTTTCTTTTTGTGATTTTCGATTTTTTTTGAGGGGGCGGAGTTCAAAATTCAAGACCCCCACCCCCACCCCTTTTGGCACTAACTTTGTCTTGGGAAAGCTGTGGGATCTGCGGTCATGAAATTTGGTGCACAACTTGTTTATATGTATCTGACACTTATTGTAAAGAGATTTTACGAAATTCACCCACTTACCACCTTGGGGTCGGATGGGGGGGGGGCAATAAACAAGCGTAAAAACACGTTATTCTGTTTGATTACACGTTTGATTACACGTTATTCTGTTTGTTACATTATCATAGAATGATGCGTTTTAGTGTGTGTATGTTGATTAGGTGTACGCATTATGTACTTTGGTGAGATTTTGCGAAACTTCTAACTTAGCCGCTGGGTAAAGGGAAGTAAGAAGCGGTAAGTTGCTGCCGAAGGCAGTGTGGACCCGGAAACTTCACGTTGCGAACGGGGAAAACCTCTACGGAATACAGAGGAAACTTAGATTATTAATAATGTAATGGAATTTTGACAACTCATGTAAGTATAGTGCTCAGCGAAGCGGGCAAAGCCTGGTAGTATATATATATGTATATATATATATATATATATATATTGTATACTAAGTTGACATACTCGATTTTTCTCACTTGCGGATGAGGAAAATAATGCAATTCTTAAAAAGTTTTCTGACTTAAGAATTTTTTGTGCATTTGGATTTTAAAAATTGGAAAGACAAACTAAATTATTAACAAATATCTTTACAGTAAGAATAACATGATTAAACAATTGATAATGGGATATATATTAAAATGATATTTAAATTATTTGTCTACCGGTGTTTACAAATTTATGATAATAATTTTTATGTACTAACTATCGTTAAAATAAATATTGACGCCGAATAAGTATCATACTTTGAGACAGTTTAATGATAAAAAGTAAATTAATGTTTTAAATAAATATATCTTTGTTTCACTTTAACAGTTTGCAGTTTTGTCTGGAATTTTTAGTACTTAAAATATCATTTATTTATTTGCTCAATAAATTAGTATCTGGGTTTTAAAAAGTATAGATTATGCAAAAATAGAAATTTTCAGATACTCTTCCAAAAAGTAATTAATTTCGCAATAATAATTGTTTAGAAAGTGTGCATACTTAAACAAATTAAATAACTTCTAAATGAAGTGAAGTACAAACTGCACTTTTGAAGCATACATTGAAAGAATAAAATAACAATCAAATAAGCTTAAGATAGATTTAGCAATTTTATACTAGATTATAATTCATAGTAGCATGAAATTCTTAAAAGACATATATATTCTAATCATAAATTTCATTTAAAATTTAGTTGAATAAGAATAAGAATCTTGAAAAACCTTTTTTTTTAAAGTTTGGATTGTATAGTTTACAACGCATTTAATTGAAATTATTTTTATGGAAATTTGAAAACGTTTAAATAAATAATTGAAACAAAAAGTTACATACTAGAATGAGATTTTTACAAAATGTTTCTTTTTGTTTAGAAAAGTATTTAACGAAAATTGTCTTACATTTTTTGCATTAAATAGCTATTTATAAAGGAAAAATATAAGACAATAAAGCTAAAAATGTTACTACTCATTATTTAATAAAGAAGCATCAATAAACTGGCGTTGTAAAAATATTACTTACAAACTTTGAATAAACACCATAAAATGCAATAAACTCGCAACAATTGTTTCGGGTCGAAAAAACACACGACCCTTCATCAGGCGAATAAAGTAAGCACGAGTGCTGCAGTCAAAGCGGCAACGCACAAAATCGTTTAGGATCTTCGGATGGATTGGGTGGGAGGCACCTGTGACAGTGTCACGCATCCTCCATTACCTAGAAGTGGAAGCTAACGGAGTGAGAGTCCCGAACAACAATTCACTGCAATGGAGATAGGGGGGGGGGGAAACATAAAAAGCACAAAAAGTAATAACAACAAATTTTTAGAGCTTATGGAAATAGGAAACACAATATAAAAATGAGTAGGAAGGTTAAGTACAGCATTACATGACTAGGAGAAAGTTTAGGTATAGTAAGAATATTTTTAATTTTTAGAGAGCAACTTATTTAATTTTTTTTGGTATTTTAAAACACAATTTTTAATTTTTTTTTTTTTTTTTTTTTTTTTTTTTAACACAAGGACAAAAATAACATATACAGGACAACACAAGGACGAGGACAGGATATAATCTCCGAAGAGAAGTCAATGCCCGAGGGCGATAGAAAGATGAAAAGATAAAGAAGTTAACATAATAAAAAGATTAAAGGTGGGAGTTTAGACTGAGGCCCGCTCTGGGTCTGAGTCTATTCAGAGGAGCATTATGGTCATATGTTGCTAGTGTGTTTAAAGCAGCGTTATTTATTGATTCAAGAGCCAAATGGAATTGTATATTTAAGTATTGATTGAAGTCATTAAGTTTAGGAGTTTCAATTTCTTTGTAGATGTGAAAATTTCTAACGTACCAAGGCATATCAAGAATTTGCCGAATAGTTGAATTTTGAGCCCTAATGAGTAACTTGATATGCGATTTGGCAGCATATGACCATACCATACAAGCATAAGTGAGAATGGGTCGTAAGTAGGAAGTGTACAAGAGCAATTTATTTTTAAAGTTTAATTTGCTATTCCGAGCTAAGAGGGGAAGTAATTTACTTTTAGCTGCACGGAATTTATTACGCGTGGTGATAATGTGTTGTTGAAAAGTGAGAGATTGGTCTAGAATAACACCAAGGTATTTACAGTGATTTGACCATGGTAAGGGGGTGGCGCCGAGGCTAATTTGGAATTTATCACGTTTATCAGATGTCATAGCATTTCTTCCACGTGAAAAAAGAATAGCTTCAGTTTTGGTAGTATTAAATGCTATTCTCCATTTATAGAACCAGTGAACCAGAATTTTAAGGTGACGGGAAATAGCCGAAATAGCATAACGCCTGTTGACGCTCGAAGCGAAAATACAGGTATCGTCTGCAAAAATAGCCAATGAGGTATGAGGGTATCTAGGTATATCATTAATATAAAGATTAAATAATTTAGGACTAATTTTGGATCCTTGAGGAACGCCGAAATGGGCAAAAAAGTTCCGTGAAAGAGTGTCTTTCACTTTCACGTGGAAGTTTCTGTCAAGTAGGTAACTATGAATTAACTTAATAAGGGCGGGTGGAAAGTTATAATTAATAAGTTTGAAAATTAAGCCAGAGGTCCAAACTTTGTCAAATGCCTTTTCAATATCAAGAAAAACTGCCGCAGTATATTGCTTCCGAATTTTGCCGGTGGTTATGTGCTCAACTAATCTGTAGACCTGGTGTGGGGCTGAAAGGCCATTACAGAACCCAAATTGTTCTGGGATCATAATATTATTTTCTGCAATATGAGTGTCAATCTGTTGAGCAATAAAGGCTTCGAATAATTTACTAAGAACATTTAGAAGGGAAATTGGGCGGTAACTCGAAGCCCTATCAGGGGGCTTGGCAGGTTTTAGTATCGGAGCAATGACTGCAGTTTTCCAATAAAATGGGAAATAATTAAATTTAAAAATATTATTGAACAGATGGGTGATTTTTGGAATATAAGTGAATGGTAGATTCTTGAGGGCGTCATTAGTGATTCCGCTGATGCCTGGGGCTTTTTTATTTTTAAGTTTTTTGATTTCACGGATGACATCAGCGTGGGTTACCAAAAAATCAGATGGAGGAATGCGGTTATTCAAGAATCTGCTAACAATAGAATTGACTTCTCTCTCAGTTTCATCACTATCAATAGGATTACCTTGGAATTGAGTCTCGAGGTTTATAGCAATAGCATTAGCTTTCTCCTCGTTAGTGTACGCATAGTTCTGGGAATTTGGAATAAGGATAGGAGGCATTGGTTCAAAGGAGCTCTTAAATCTCCTGGCCGCTTTCCAGATGGAGTTATCCTCTGGAGACAGGGATTCGAGGAATTCTTTCCAACTGTCATTGCGTTTTTTATAAAGATAATCTTTAAGATCCTGCTGAGCTCGATTTAGAATAATTTTATCATGAATTCTATGCGTACGTTGCCAAGTTTTCCTGGCTCTATTTTTATTAGTAGTTAGAATGCGGACGTGCGGGTCTAATTTAAAAAATTCGTTAGCAGGTTTGGAAGTAGTAGCATAGTCAATAGCACTCTTAATATCATTAGTGATGTTGTTAACCAGGAGATCTATGTCATTAGTGCTATTGATGGTAGGAAGGGAGGGTGGAATATCGTTAATAAAACTATTGAATTAAAATGAAAAGAAAAACATATGAAGTAGAAAATAAATATAGCTACTGGTGTGAATAGAATTGTACAAGAAAACAAGAAAATAAATAAATGAGTGAGATTAAACATAAAACAATCTAAGGATAACAAAAATTAAACGAAAATCTAAGTTACGTGAGTAATTTCCAAGCGTCAGAGAAGAAAGGAGTGGAAGAAATATCATTAACAAAATTTTTCGAATTTTTAAATACGTAAAATGCTTCATGAATATCCAAATGGGAGAAACAGACAGGAGATGAGATTATGTTAGTTTTGGAAAAATCAAAACGATGACCTTGAGACCAGCAGTGGGAAGCAACAGAAGATTTGGTAATCTCTTCATTACGAACATTCCGACGGTGCTCATTTATTCTGTATTTCAAACGCCTCCTAGTTTGACCAATATAATCTAAGTTGCAGGACGAACACGGAAAAAAGTATCAAGATATGCTGGGTGATAATTTGTTTCCCAATGCCACTCTAGTTGTATCAGGATATTGGATATTTCAGCCAGGATAATGCCAGTATACATGCTACTTCTTCAACTAAAGCCTAAAGCTTGATTTGAAGCAAATGAGTGCCGTCTGCTTGATTGGCCATCTTACATTCCGCATTTAAACCCAATAGAAAATATTTGGAGCATACTTGCGCAATCTGTTTATAAGGACATATGACACCATCGAGGGGAAATGCAAACTCATTAATGCGATCAGATATACAAGGGAAAATATCAAAAAAGAAACTTCATCTCGACCTGAATCAACAATGACTGATCGACTGATAAATGCCATTGAAAAAAAAAGTCAACTTGTAGGATGTTTATTTTATATTTTCCTTCACAACTCCTCAACTTTATAATTATTTCCAAGATGAAATGCCATCAGATTTCTAAGTTGTCATTTAATGCTTTGATTACATATTATATACGTCCATAACCTATGTTTATGTTTTTAATTTCATTTCTAAGAAAAGGTGATATTAATTTTTTCTAGTTTTACTATGTTTTATACTGTTTTTTTTAACATACTTTGCGACCTTATACTTTTTTCCAGGTCCTTATATACTCTATAACAAAAAAATCGACGCACCCAGAAGGAGTTATCCAAATGAGACGAAAATTGGTAGATGTGATATACATGCGAAGAAAAACAAATAATTATATTTTCAGAAAATTCGGATGGTTTAATCAAAAGAAATGGCCTCACAAAAGTCAACAAATCAATAACGCATTGGTCCACTTCTGACCCTTATGTAAGTAGTTATTCGGCTTGGCATTAATTAATAGACTTGGCAGACATGCTCCTGCGAGATATCACGCCAAGTTCTGTCTAATTAATGCGTTAGATTGGCAAAATTCCGAGCTAGTAGTAGGACCCTTTTCCTGGTGCTCCAAACGTCCTCAGTAGGAAAGAGATCCGGCGACTTTACTGTCCAAAATAATGTTAGGCAAACAGAAAAACAAACAGCAAAAACTATCTCTGTGCGCGGGCGAGCATTATCATGCTGAAATATACGGTCAGGACTGCATGATATGAAGGGAAATACAATGGGACGTAAAATGTCGTCTACGTACCTCTGTGCTGTAAAGATGCCACGGATGACAACCAAAAGGGTCCCGCTATGAAATAAAATGACATTCCAGACAATCACTTCTGGTTGTCGGGCTGTATATCTGGCAACAGTCGGGTTGAAATCCCACTTTTTTTTGGTGCGTCCCCAGACGCGTCTTCGCTGGTCATCGGGGCTCAAATGCGATTAGGACTCATCACTGAAGACAATTCTACTCCATTCAGTGACATTCCAGTTCGTACGATCCCGATATCACTGTAAACACGCTTGTCGGTATACAAAGTTTAATAGCAGTTCGCATAAGGGCTCCGTGAGCTCAACCCCATTTCTTTGAGACGCCTATTAATGGTCCTTGAAGTCACTGAAGTACCATTTGCACGTAGAATCGATGATAATGATGAATTTTCGGCATTTAAGTACCGCTCTGACGATTGATTGATTCTCACATTCTGTCCGCTCTCTAGGCTGACCACTTCCTCCCTGACGCTGTGTTCACCCATTCTGCCAATATCATCTAATATGGGCATCGCTCCTATCCAATTGTCAAAAATTCGCAGATTAAACGAACTGGTTTCTTTGAGCCCAACTACACACCTCTCTCAAATGATGTCATCTGCGGATATTGTTCGAGGCATAATTACTGTCTATCTGAGTAGACGGAATGAAATTCTCGAAGAATTTATGACCTGGAATCAAAATTTCTCATTTTTAATATAATGCCAATTGCGCAGTTAAGAGGCGCTGCAGCGTCACATGCTCATTCGATGGCAGCCAACTTTTAAAATTTTGCATTTTCCATTGAAACCTGTATACATATCAATTTGTGTCCAGTTTACATAACTCATTCTTGGTGCGTCGCTTTTTTTGTTATAGAGTCAGTGCGTATATATATATATATATATATAAATATATATATTGTCACACACAGACTAAGAAAATACTGATTACTTTGCATCAATAATCGGTAACAAATTTCTGGCTGTAAAAGACAGTGCACTATATATACTACACATTTATGTTTTTAATTTGCGTTCATACCAAATGGTAGTAAAGTTTCTGCACCATATTTTATAACTAGCAAATTGACAAAAATTTTTGGTGCAAAATACACAGATTTTCGTTTCTCTCAGTGTAAAAAAAAATATTTCAAAATGGTAAAAAATAAAAAATAAAAAAAATTCTAATCTTTTATTTCGTTTTATAGAAGACTTTATCACGCAAGACGAAAATTAAATTATCTATACTATTTTCTACAAGAATAATTATAATGATAATAATAAATAAGTAGAACTTGTCAAACCTTTCGACACTATGACGAATTTTTGAATTAGCATTAAAAAATATGTGGACTCAGGTTGTATTAACAGCTTTGGAGGAGTTTTAAGTTCCATAAACAGTAAGAATAATTATTTAGAGTAACATGAATTAAAATACGATTACTTTTAGCAGAAAATGCAGAAAATATATTAGTTAGTAAAAAAAAAAAAAAGTTCTATGCCCTTTAAAACTTTTCTTTATCATCTATATAAAAAAACATGTCCTGCCACACAACGGAATAAGGCAGACTATAAGAACAGAATGTATTAAGGTAAAGTAAGAAATAAAAAGAAATCACATTGGGAAATGAAACGGCAATAGATAGGAAAAAGCAAAAATTACACAACAGCCAAAAGTAAATTAAGCTGAAGATACGTAAAAATAAAATGCAAGTTTGCATTTGAGAAATCAGAAAACATTGAGCAATTAAATGTATGAAAAATAATGAAAACTAAAAATAAAATTTAATTACACAAAATAATTAATTTAAAAATCGGGCTCAAAAATTAATCGCCCAACATTTTTGTCACTTTACTTTTTTCAGTTTAGATTTGTAAAATTATCAAAAGTTTTAGAAAATATTTAAAAAACTACATAAAATAAAACAAATAAGATAGAATTCAATACGTAGTTTTATATTATTACTTTTAAATACACTAATATTAAATTTGCTTCCTTCTTTATTTCTTGAATGTGTACTTCACAAGCTTGCCACTGACTACGTCAGCGAATATATCACAATTTCTTTCAATATCACCTATCTAAAAAAATCTGATGTGAACATAACATGACTTCCCTAAACACCAATTAATACAAGCACATATTCATAGAAATGCATTGGCACTTTTGTGTGTGGTATTTGGCTTGTAAATAAACAGTCAGGTTTCAGTCCATGAACATTCTTGCAAACAAACCAAGATAACTATTACTCAAACACATAAAAGGCACGATAATAGGATTATATAAATCACAAAGAAAGAATAAGTTTTGTTCAAAAGCATTATCCCACAGCTTATTATAGAAAAACGATACATTATAGTAAAAAAAAAAAAAAAAAAACTTTCGTGAAAAATGAGAAAGGGCCTTATGATTCTGACAACCCTGAATTACTATTTTCCGCCAAATTTAGTTGCTAATTTCTCCAAGTCATGAAGTTTGTCGCCAACGCAGATCTTTGCTTGGACGTCAAATTTGGCGTCTTGGCTACCAAATTTCGCGAAAAAAATGTAGTTTAGCTTTAGCAAAGTTTGAAAGTTTTAACTTCAATATGAACGAAGTTCTCAAATTTCCCGAAACGATTCATTGGTTCTTAGAGCAGTACAATTTCTTCGAAAGTTCTATAAACCACTAATGAGACTACAAAAAGAGAAGGATCTTTATTCATGGTTGGTGACTGAAACCTGTCCATTTCTATTTCTTAAAATATTGCTTTCAACACGAAATTACAACAAAATTGGAAACAGATGGCAGATTTTCCATATTCACGAATATCGGCGTTGACACCAAACTTTGTTACTTGGAGTCAAATTAGGCAATTTGACACCCAAATTTGATGAAAACTGGTAGTGTAGAATTTTCAGTTTGAAATCTCTAACTTCAGTAGAAGACGATTTCTGGAATTATTTGTGATGATTTTTATTTCATTGATTTCTACAATAGAATTATTTCAAGAATTCTATAAAACTCTGGTAAAATCCTCGATTAACTCACATTCTATTAAAAATTCAAACTGAGCGGTTGATCATTGTTCTTTAATTAACGAAATTCATGATTTGTGTTGTGTTTAACGCTGTTTATTTGCCTTTTGAAGTACGAATGATTGATTTGTAGGATTGTTTTGAGAATATTCGACAATATTACTTTGGATATTTATCAGGTAGCTGGTGATATTGATATTAATCAATAAATACAATTTAACTATTTGTTGTATTTCAGAAAACATTAAAAAATCTAATAGCATGATTTTTCTAGTTCTTGCTGCTATTATAGTAAAATTATGAGTAAAAATAAATTATTAATAATATCATCATTAATTATATTAGAAAAAGTTTATCTTTCTGTTATGTTACCAGTTGAGTATGATAGGAACAATTAATTAAATGATTAAAAAAGAAAAATCTGTTTCAAAAGAATTTTAATATTTTTATATAAACAATTTTTTTTTTTTTTTTTTTTTGTCAAATACCTGCAGTTTAAGTAAAAATCATATTTTATTTGTTTAAAAAAAAATCCAACGATACCATGGTTGAGGAAGAAAGTTTGTCTCAAATAAATAAAAAAATAAATAGTATCGTAACTGTTGTTAAGGGCTGCTGACGACTGAAATGGAACAACGCGCATTTTAAATAACATTTAAAAAAATAAATAAATAGAAAATTACACGAAAGAAAAAAGGGAAATTAAAAAAAATAATAATAAAAATAAAAATAATTGAAATTCGATATTTGAAAAAATCTCGATAATGTGCACCTCTGCATGATCCAAGCTACCCATCTGCCAAGTTGTATGGCGCTGCAATCAGTCGCTTGAGCTCCAGAGCACAAACAAACACACACACAGAAAAACTGGCACCCCTCTTTTTTCATAAACATAAATTAATTTTTATTATTCATGGTAGTGATAGGTTTCTTTATAATAAGTAATATAATTTGAAAAAAGTTTTTTCTTGAATTAAAATGATGAAAATTTCATTAACTTGTCGAATGAAAAATAATTATTAAAATTAAAAGAGCAACATTTATGAATTTATTTTTCGTAATATTTGATTTACGAAATGTTTGATTTTCAAGGCTGACAAGAATGGTTTATTCATCTACTGCCATTTACTAAATTTCAAACATTTACTCCTCTTAAGTTTTGGAGCATTGGTTACCAATCTGGACGATTTTCAACCAATTGTTTCCCATTTGAATAATAATAAATTATTAAACAATATGCTCATTTAGAAAATTTTAGGTTATTTTAATTATGTACTATAATATGAAAATTGTTACAATCTATCGTTCTTAAACAGCACTTTTATTAGTTATATCTATTATAGCTAAGGTAAAATCTAAATTATTACAATAAAAATAAAATTTACTATTGCTATGAAAAATGTTTATTTTCAACTTTCAATTCTGTTTTACAAATATAAAGAACGGAAAATAATATACGTCATGAACATAAAATTGAAACTATTTCTTTGTACTTAAATTTCTTTTGAAGGTCATGAATTAATATTTTATAATTGAGACATCATAATTATTAAGATACATATTAAAAAATTAATATATATATAACGATGAGAGTTATTTTAAGAAATATTTATAAGAAAAGGAATCATTTAAAATATTTTTATTACAGAATAAAGGTACTTTGAAATTCTAAATTTCACATCAGGTACAAAACTTTACTCAGTACGCGTATGATAATTCTTATAAACGACACCTCTATTGACTTATCCATTTCTCAGCGGTTAAACACACTTAAATGATCTACAAAAAATAAAATAATAATAAATAGATAAATAATTAAATAAAATAAAATAAATAAACAATTTCTTATTTCTTCAATTGTTTTATTAATAATTCAAAATACCATATAAATAGTTTTTGAAATCGTATATGAAAAAATTAATTTTTTCATACACATTCAGCTAATTAGCAAAATATAAAAAAAATAAGAAACATAACGAACAAGTTTTTAGACTGTAAAATGTAACTTTATATATATATAATTATCAGGTTCTTTTTATGAAAAAAATGTGATATTTCATAGTACTGTATAAGTATATAAATTTATATAATTGTCATCTTTAAAATTATTTTTAGGTTTTAAATATATTTTTGTTTGATATGTTTGATACTGTTAATATAAATAATCGCCACCAATATTATTATTTTATATCTCCAAATTAATTTCCTTGTATTAGTTCGCTAGCAACATTATGCATAGACTTAACCTGTTTTACGAGCACTTATAACTATGTAACTAATTAGCAATTGATAGCTTCACATAATAGGAGACGTTTCTATTTAAGTGGTAATCAGTTAGTGTCGTCCTGTTCCCTATTTAATTTAATGGTTCCATAATTTAATGCGTATTGCACATTTCTCTAATTCACCCGATGCCCTATTGCAAGTGTCTTTTCGAAGTGAACTCATTTTTATAAAAATATACGAATACATACATTTTAATATTTGTAAAAAAAAAAAAAAAAAAAAAAAAAAAAAAAAAAGAAAGAATATTGTTCTTTAACCCTTTATCTACTGCATTATGATGCAGACAAAGATTGTGTTATTATTTAAAGATATATATGTGCATTATTTAAAGATATATATGTTAAAAATTATGCATATCACCTCATCATAATAATTAATAAGAATTTTATGAGGTCGTACTTTAGTGTACCACTGGTACATAGAAAACGAAAAAAATTATTTCGACATTAAAAAAAGTGTAGAGAAATATTTACTCTTTATGTTCCTCATATTTTTTCTCAGATTCGTGGGATATTCTAGAAATAATATAGGAATTAATTATAGCACGCATGAAGATCGTGAAAAATATCAAGCAAAAACAACACAGTGCACTCCATAAAATCCTTTATGGAACAAAAACGGCTATATGTATCGTCTAATGCTTTGCAGTGAGATTAAAGGGAGGTAGGTATATCTGTTCCCTTCTTATAAATATCTTTGACATTTCTTCTATAAATTCGATTTTGTACTCTTTTTAAAGTAATGGTACTTTAAAGTACCGTCAGTAAATAAAGGGTTAATGATATATCATTGGTGACCAGTTTAAATTACTTAGGATATATATATATTTCTATATAAGGAAAGTGGAAGATAGATATTACTTATTAAGTTAAAACAAAGTATATTTAGTTAAAAGGGAATCTTAGAAATAGACAAGAAACTGTGTTGATTTTAATTATTACTAATATTACAGTTATGCATGTTAGTTTTAATGAATGCAACAAAAATATATAGAATTTTAAGAATTTATAAATTAATAATGATGCATTGCAATTTAGTCTTACATTTTAAAAGATAATAAAACTTTTTTTTTTTTTTATGAAGGAGTCAATATTTAAAATAAATTATCTCTGTACTGTTTAATATTAATATATTAATCAAAATAATTTTTATCTTTAGTATCTTTATTCTCTATTTATGAAAAAAAAAACCTCAGTAATTCTTTAAACGCATACATAAACTATACAGACTACAATAAAAAATCATAATTCACGATCTTCCAGTTATGGAGAAAAATTACTGAACAACGCTGTGTATTTCAGGGTAAAGAAAGTTAATTACGGCAATTTTTGTTGTGATTTTTTTCTTTTTAACAGTGTAAAAATGTGTGCTTTACAGAAATCTAATAAGATGTATAATTTTAATTAATTCGTTAAAAATGTTAAAAGAAAAAAAAAAAAAAATCTTTTTTTTTTCTTTTAAATCTGTTAAAGTGTTAAATTTGGAATATTCATCTACTTGCTTATCTTTAATTGAGCAACTAAACATAATAAACGCAAAACTATTACAATAAATTTTATTGATGAATTAGGGAAAATAATAATATTTGAGACAGTTTTATATGCACACACACATACACACACACACATGTATACATATGATTATACATGAGAACACACTGATTAATTTTAATAGTCTAAAATACCTTAATAATGTGCAACTTAAAATATGTGAATAAATTTTAAAAATCAAAGTCACATAATTGTTTTTATTTGTATATTACATATAATAAATAATAAATAAATTATATTTGATTGTATATTGTAAAATAACTTTGATTTATGTGCCATGGTCTATAAGCTATAATTTTTATTTATTATAGCAAATTATCTTTTAGAATTTTATTGATAGATTGTGAGAAGCTTTTTCTGAATATTTTAATTATAAATGGAACACATTACTAAGAAAATATAATAATTTGTGCTACATGAGTCATTTATACTTCAAATAAATTGATTTTCTTTCTTATTTTATGCATAATAACTTCATTAAAAAAATACCATCTTTATACTTAAAAGTCTTAAAACTCAATCAAATTATATAATCGTTATAATCAGAATGTGCTGTTTATAGGGGTAAAAATGATCACTGTAAACTATGTCTGGGATGGATGGGGTATATGGATCAATGTCCACTAATTCATGATTAAATTCATACTAATTTAATCTTGGTACACTATTCATGCAATCATTTCCCTTCAGATCTGATATTGACACTGAATAGAAATTAATCTTTCGTGCAAAGAAACATGAAATATGGCATAGCAAAACAAGTTTCTTTTTCCTAGTCGTACATTTAAATAGTATTTTATATTACATTTATAAGAAGAAATATTGGATTCGTAAAAACTGTTGAAAATAGTTTGTTGCCTGATGGCTTTTTTACCACTTTTGCAAGATGTCTGTAAGTTCTCTATATATTTTAGCTCTGTCGTTTCGCTTTTTCACACACAAGCACAAACACACACATACACACACACGCATATATATAGATAGATAGATATAGACATAGATATATTTAATATGACAGCATAGAAAAAGAAATCGTATAAATAAGCGCAATAAGGATTTATTTAACTACTTTGTGTGAAATTTAAACAATTTATTTATAATTGTATTAGTCAACTAGCATACATTTTTTGTATACACAGTAGCTTCATTTACTGCTTCTTTCCCTGCTAAGGGAGTATACCCATGGTCCATGTAAATTTTCAGTATTAGTCTTTTTCAAAATAAGTTGTAGAAAATTTGTAAACGAGTGGTTGAACATCTATAACAGTTGAGAGCTGTAACAATTAAATAATTTGTCGACTTTTTAAACTTTTTAACAGAAAAAATTGCTTTGTTTTATGTAAATTTGTATAGCAAATTGTAGAAAAGAAATTATGACCCATAATTTGTTATTTATTTATTTTAATATATTTATTCAATTATTTATTGCATTTCATCAATGCATATATTTCCGTGTAAATTATAAACAACATTGATATTTATTTATCGAAGCGATTGATTTTATCTATGTATTACATTGAAATGTTGTTAAAATGTTATCTAAAAATGTTTTTTCAACATCTATGGATAATGTACACAAGTAATATTAGCAATACCGCAAGTTCATAATTATTCTAATATCGCTAAAAACCTATATGTATATAAAGACTTTCTAACTCGTATTCAAGTACTGGATATTTAGGAATTTAGTTTCAACAATTTTTCTCTGAATTCATTATAGAAGTGACGCATTTTTTCCTTTATATCATAAAGGGTAATAAATTTTAAAACCAAGAATAAGAATTATATACTTTTAAAACTACAATAAACTACAAAATCAAAACATTTCTTCTATTTTAAAATATATAGGGTTTTTTTTTCTAATTAAAAATGAAAGATACATTACAAAATAGAAATAACGAATTTAGCCGATATAAATAAATATTTCTAAATCTGTTCAGAATATATCATATTTATTATAATGATATTTCATGCAATTTATATATATATTGCACACTGACGAGAAAATGGACACAGCTAAAAAATGCAGTATTTCAGAAAAATAAACTTAAAGATAATGATAAATCACTGATTAGATAAACTGATAAAAATGTCTCTCAAATGGACGAATAGATATGTTAAAATTTTCGTGCACGTTAGGACGTTTCATACACATTTTCAATTAGGTTAATTCAAAATTGCCATTTTTTGACTTGTGCAGTTTATCAGAACAGGTTCATTATATATACATGTGTGTGTGAGTGTGTGTGTGTGTGGGTGCGTGTGTGCGTGTGTGTGTGTGTGTGTGTGTGTGTGTGTGTGTGTGTGTGTGTGTGTGTGTGTGTGTGTGTGTGTGTGTGTGTGTGTGTGTGTGTGTGTGTGTGTGTGTGGAGCGTGCGTGGGTGAAAAAAGAAATGTTTTGTACACTAATTTACCAAAATTATTATTCAGTTTTTAACTATTAAAATGAGACATTTTAATTTGAGGATTGATATATTTTATCCATTATAAAAAATGTTTATTAAAACTCCAAGAATTGATACAGTAAATAAATTGAATTTTTCTCGAATGAATACAATAAATGCATTTATGTGAGTTTTAAAGTAAAAAGTAAAATTTTGACATTGTTTTAAACCACCAGGCTTAAGAAAATAATGGTTTAATTTTGACTTTAACTTTTTAATTCTAAAAATGCACTGAAAACCTATTTGGCTTCAAGTTTTTTCTTAAATTTGAAATAAAACTTTCCAAAAAATAAAATTATCTTTGAACTACTTCTTTTAAAGCAAAATGAAGGTTACAATATTAATTTATGTCATTGAAAAAGAAGAAATTATATTTTATAGAATAATTAAGAGTTGTTTCATGTACAGGGTGGTCCAGAAAACATGATAGAAAGTACTTTAAGTTCCTGATTTTAAATGTACTGATATAAGTATAATTCTTCCATATTGTAATTGCACATATATTGACATTTAAGGTGAATGCTTGATTACCAGAAATAATGAATAACCAATACCCATACAACACAAAATGTTTCAGTTATGTTTAAAAAAGCTTACAATCTTTCAAAAACGTAACACGTTTTAGTATGCTCTCTGACACCTTTCTGATACATTCGCCCTTTTCGATTTTCTATCTGTTAAGTGATTGTAACGTTTCTGTTACGCATCTGATATTTTGTTACGATCGCGGACATTTCTACGTCTTTGAAACTAATCGGAAAGCAATCTGAATGTTTTTAAACGTTTCGGAAATGTTTATAATGTTTCAATGTTATATGATTTTTACGTTTCTGGAACATTTTGTGTTGTTGGGGTATGGAATCACTGACCTTGGAAGAACGATTATTTATCGTAAGAATATTTTTTTGAGGTGCCATTGAGGTACGGAAAATCCTCATCGCAGTGTCGTCTCACGACTGTATCCACAAAGGGTCACGGTGTGGTGTGCCATATCGTCGAAGCGGATGAGTGGTCCGAAATTAATTGACGGTATGGTCATGGGAGTGACGTATCGACAGTTTCTAGAGCGTCACTTTGGCCCTCAAACGGGCTGTTACAACATGACGAGCCAGTTCTGGTTCATACAAGATGTGGCTCGTCCCCATAGAACTGCTGATGTCTTCCTGTGGCTTAAAACGACGTTTAGTGAGCGTTTGATTACATTGGATGCAGAAAAATTCACATGGCACGGGATAGAGGGGTCCTCATACATTCCGGACCTAAATCCGTGCGACTTCTTCTTATGGGTTTACACCAAGGACAGAATCTATAGGAATCCCCTGATTCACTTGAGGGCCTGAAACAGACCATCAGAATTGAGATTGATGCACTTGATTCCGACACACTCCAGCGCTTTATGACAGAGTTTCAGAACTGGCTTTATAACACTATAGTCAGGGACGGTAGACATTTCGAGCGCCTTGTATATTAAATGTCATTCATATCTTTATTCAATAACATAGGTTTCATGTTCTTGCATATTTTATTTTTTCCACAACGATCGCTTACTTTCTATCATGTTTTTCGGACCACCCTGTATATGAAAAATATATTTTTTAATGGTTTATGGAATTTTATTGAATTATATTATTTTAATTTAATTTTAATTTATTCTATTTTATAAATAGATAACACAAGTCTACATCTAAAATTTTATTTCGATAATTTTGGTTGAACTTTATGTTTTTTGTTGTGCTGAAACCAAAGCCACTTTTTCTTTATCATATTATAGATTTTTCTCAATACTGGGTGCTATAGATTTCAATACTATAGATTTTTCTCAACACATTTTTTTTCATGGTTCTTACACCAATACAATTATATGACAAAAATTATAGTATATTTCCATGATTAAATAAAATTAATCGTGGAAACACACTAGAAACTGGAGAAAATCAAAAAATTTTGTCGATAGACATCCTGTATTGACAAAAGTCTATACCTGATAGAGAAAAATTGGCTTCATCCCACTAAAAAACATATATATCAGCTAAAATTATCAAATAAAATTTTGCCAAGACATTTTTGTAGACCTGTGTGCATTTATACGTTTATGTTATTAATTTGGATACAAACATTTTAAGAAAAGTTTTTATATCATTAAAATATCTTCATACATAAAAAAAAATACATACCGCATTCATCTAGAATGAATAAGTAATCATTTTCTAAATCCCTTAACTAGAAATATATATTTACGAGCTATGCGCATACGGCACGCCAATAAACTGAATAGACGAAATGATTGAGAATTTCCAGTCCACACATTTCTAGATGGTGAAACAATATTCTGAATCTTTTGTA
The DNA here is from genome assembly GCA_963930645.1 of Salticus scenicus. Taxonomy (NCBI): domain Eukaryota; kingdom Metazoa; phylum Arthropoda; class Arachnida; order Araneae; family Salticidae; genus Salticus; species Salticus scenicus. The sequence goes on along the minus strand of OZ005652.1, from coordinate 323,141,534 downwards.
TTGCGAGAAATTCTCGCTTGATTTTCTAGAATTGGGTAATAAACCAAGATTATAGTTGCTGAAACCCAACTCTTGTATTCTCATTTATTTGCAGAAATTTTTAAATAACTTTGCCCTCGAGAATATAAGCAAACGCTCTAGAATTCGAATAGGGGTTTCTAGAACTCGCTTTCAAAGGGGACTAGTATTTATAAGGATGACTTGGAACTATTTTTTCTAGAGTCACAATTTAGATTCTAGATATTAGTTACAGAATATTTTCTCAGTTTTGGAATTGTTTTTATATTAATAAAAAAATCTAAAACATTAAATGTAATTACTTTCTTAAAATTAAGAAAGTTTGCAAACATGTGCATTGAAATTTATCAAAATCAAATACGTTACAATTTCTCGAAAAATATTAAAATAAAAAATAAATAAATTCAAAATTTTAATTTTTTTGAAAAATTATATAACTATTTCATACTTTGGATTTTTTAAGTTTCCTTTCGATATTACATTAATATAATTTATTAATATAATATAAACATATTTGCGCATTCATTTGTAGGTTGACAGATTAGTTATTTTTCATAAATATTTTTATGTTTGAACGTTAAAATTTAATTAAAATATTTTATTTTATTTTATTTATTTATTTATTTTGCATAGCTTTCAAAAATTATAGATAATATAAATATTAAAATAATAAAATTAATAAATATTAAAATAATATAAATTATAAATAATATATTTAGTATTGAAACACTTCAATGCACATATATGTAAATTTTCATAAATCTAAGGCTGTAATTTCAAAGACAAGTAATTTGAACAATTTTGAACTGCCGTCATTACCTTAAAAAGTCGAATTAGTTGTGTAAATATATAAAAGTTTGTAATATAGATAGCATAAAACAGTTAGCGTACATTAAAATATTTTGAAAATATTTTGTTCTATATATCCGAAGATGACATTATAGATAATCTTGATTGATGAGGAAACAAAAGGATGCAGCATTTTAGGTACATCAAAGTATTAGTCAAGTGAATGCATTTCTGTCTGTGCCAAATTAATGTATTTTTAGAAGCTAAAATATAAACATGTTAACATTAAAACAAAAATACAGAAAGTTAATTGTTATTTGATATTTTCTGAAATACTAATCATTATTTCGTTATTTGTTTTCTATTCATACTTTCAGACGAGTGTAAATTATTAGAATATATGTGAATTGTATTTTTTATTTTTTATTTTTTTATTTTTATTTTTATTCATTTTATGGATATTTTAATACATGTAAAATTTCATGAATAGTAATTTCAATTCTTGCTATAATCTATCTGATATTCTTTATTTTTGACACTTTCTAACAAAGCTTAACAGTGTTTATGACTTTTGTTCGCCTGTCAGTTTGCGTTTGCATGACTATGAGTATTTTTAGAGTTCCATAAAACTAATAATAGTTTTAAAGATTGTTAGAAATATATTGTTTCAGACAATAATTGAGTTAAAAACTATTGTCGCAGACGATAATTTATTTTCTGATTGATTGTCTACATATTGTAGCATTATGAATTTGTACTTTTATGTTTCTACAATGGCAACAGCTATATTATATACGGTAAGTTTTAATTTAGAACAAAGCTTGAACTCCTGAATAAAAAAAAAAAAACGTGAATCCTGAATACTTGATATTTATTTTAGACTCATGAAGTTTATTATTCGTACATAATTCTTTTATTTCAAAAGATTTTTAAATTCACGCTTCTTATTAAGTTTCTCACAGATAAGAAATCCTATTTGTGCACGAAGATTCACAACTGAATCCGGAAGATTGTGGGGTTGTGGTAGCCCGGTCGGTAGATTCCCGCAATCGCAATGTGGGTTCGGTACTCGAGCCGGCCAAAGACCAATGTGTACATTAATGTTGGCTGGTGCACATAAAATTCCTCGTGGCCGCAATGTCCTCTATGTTCCCATCTAAATCATACGTCTGGAGATCACTGTAGCGGGGGAGCCATCCCCTCCGTGGAGGATCAAAATTGTGGTGACATGTCTCCGGACTACCTTTAGGGGTGCCGCCCAGACCGTCGCCAATTACCCATTGCGCAGTACTAATGCAACGTTATACCCAACCAACCAACTAACCACACTGCAAATAAAGGTGTTTTAATGTAAAACATAAAAACAATTGAAAATCCACTTAAAGTACTTAAATATCTTAATATATACATTAGACATTATAGATATCTTAATTTAAGACAGAAATGTGTCTGAAATACCAATTCAGACAGAAAAATTCTCTAAAACGCAAAACTAGGAGAAATATGAGATAGCAAATGCGTCTAAATTTTCAGACTTATTGGAAATACAGCTACTTGCATTACTTAGCAAATTTTTCGATTGGAATCTACTTTAAGCAACATACTTATCCTATTTAAACTTCTTTCGACATTCAATAATTATAATATCCTTTTACATAATGAGTTGTTAAGCGTAAGCTATTTAAAGAATATTAGTTTATGAAATTAAACTTTGAAGGAATAATATTCTAGATATGTGTATATTTGCATGGAATTATGTTTAATATCACTCATAAAGCAGCTTATTATAACGCGAAAATTATTTGGTTAAAAAAAAAAAAAAAAAAAAAAAAAAACTTTGTATTTAAAGCTTTTTTCGTAGTTAAAGAAAACGTTTTAAGATGAAAGTAGCAAGTAAATTATAGTAAAAAAGTGAACCTTGAATAATTTGTGCATACTTTTTAAAAATTTATTTATTATTATTAATTTCGATTTAAAAACTGTTTTCACCCACATATTTACTTGCACTGAAACGTAAGACAACAAATTTTCTGGTATTCGTGTTCATAATTTAATTTCTTTTAAATATCAGTTTAAAGAAAAATATCGTTATTCAAAAATATTGAGGGCTGGATAAGGATAGTTTTTTTCACATATTTGATATGTATTTTTTAAAAATTCTAAACCTCTAGGTATGAAATTTAATATAATAATGTATTTTAATTGTTAGATATTATATTATCAATAGTTTTATAGCAAAAAATACAGATTATAACATAAAAATACCTGCGTTTTGCTAATTAGCGTTATTGGCTTAGCGTTTTGCTAATTAGTTTCTTTCTCCGATGCGTGAATTCGTATTCCACGGCTAATATAAGTTCGATTCCCTAGCCGAGTAAAAAACATTTTTCTTTTACAAATTATAATTATCATTATTATTATTATTTATTTATTCATTTTTTTGCTCTAGAAAACTCTAAAATCTATTTTTAACAGAAAAACAGAATTACAGGCCACCTTTATTTATTTATTAAAAAAGCCTTAAAAATAGTGGTGATTTTAAGTCTAACATGGCGGTGTTTTTAAGCCTAAAAAACATGGCGGTGTTTTAAGTAATTTGCAATATCTTAATTTCAGCTGAAAAAAAGGTGTCTTAAAAAGTAAGACTTTTTTTCGTTAAAAAAATAACCACCCGTTTAAGACATATTTTCAACTGAATTTAAGAAGTTTACGTTTACAGTGCATTGCGATCTAAGGGTCGCATTTCTTTTAAGCACATTTAAACACATTTCTATAGAGCTAAATATGCGAAATTATGATAATTATTACTTTCCGAACATGCATACGTAAGGATAGTATTATAATCATGTCAGAAATCGGACTTTGAGATTTTGGTGTTTCTATATATTTTGAGGTCCTCTGAGTTCATTTTTACTATTTTTAGGAGAATGTATGTATATATGTATGTGTGTATGCATGTATGTGAACACAATAGCGCCTAAACGCTTTGTTCAAATTAGTTGAAAGTTGGTACGAATGTTATAGATCATTACACCACAAACTTTATTGATTTTGGTAAATCTAGGACTTATAGGTTTTTTTTTTTTTTCACAGGGACACAAAAAAATTCTTTATCATTATGTTCTATGGGCCCAAATACTTAAAAATGTAATAGCGTCTAAGCGCTTTATTCCTCTGAGCTGAAAATTTATAAACATGTTATAAATCACCGTTGCTCGAAATGCATAGATTTTGGTGAATCTATCTCTGTAGTTTTTTTTTTTTTTTTTTTTTACAGGGACGCAAAGAAAAATTATTTATCATTATGGTATATGGGCCTAAATGGTTTAAATTATGATAGCATTTAATCTCCTTATTCGATTAAGGTGAAAAACTGTACACATATTATAGATCACAGTCGCACAAACTGTATAGATTTTGGTGAAACTAGCACATGTAGTTTTTTACAGGAGCACATAGAAATATTCTTTATCATTATGCCTTATAAGCCAAAAATTTTTAAAGTGCGATAGCGTCTAAGCGCCGCAATCAATTGAACTAAAAATTTATGCACATATTATAGGTTATCGTCACACGAATTTTATAGATGACGGTGAATTTAGCTCTTATAATTTTTCACAGGGATAAGATAAAAAATTCTGTATTATTATTGTGAATGGGATTAAACTAGTTGAAGAGCAATAGCGTAAAATTAAACAATGGAGAAAAATACTCAAACCTCCTATTATGATTTTCCCTTTTGTGTATTTTACGACTTATGTTACTTTATTTATACAACCGTTAATTACTTAATGTTCGGAAAGTCGAATGGAGGCACTCCATACTTTCTTATATGCAATAAAAAGTGTTTCCTATGCTGATTAACATCAATGATTAATTTAAAAGACTATAAAAAATATTCTAATTTATTAAGAAAAATGGAAGAGGGTGCATTTATAATTGTATTATGCTTTTTTTAAAATATTTTTTAATGATTTAAATAAAAGTATTTATGACTTCGTATTTAAAATATATAGAACAAATAAGTTCAAAAAATGCTTTAGTGAATTAAAAAAATAATAATAAGTATTTTTTTTTACAAATGTCGAAGAGAGAAAAGAAACAAAATTATACATAGTTTTAAAGTTTGTTAGAAAAAAAAAAATATCCACGAAACATTTCTTTAAGGAATGAAACAAAAATTGCATTAAAATTTTGAATTAAGTTTCTTAGTTATTGCATGCATTAAAAAAAAAAAATAAGAAGAAAGATAAGAATAAGAATAAGAAAACTGAAATATTAAAATTTCACGATATTCTAGTAGTTTTTCCATCTCTGCAATATCATTAAAATTGTAAATATCGAATATATGTGATATCGAATTTGAATATTTTAGATTTATCACTGAGAGATATGTTAGAAATGTGTTTCTAACAAGAAAAAATATTTAAAGGAAAATGACAACTTTATTTGATTGGAAATAATAAAATTTCATAAACAATAATGTAATTATATATTCATTTTATCCACTAATTAAAAATAAAAGAAATATTTTCATGCGCAGGATTCTTTTTCATGCGGTGAAAATATGTGAAAAAAAAAAAGATTCTTACAATGTTTATAAAACAACTGAAATAAATACGCGATTTATACAATATTATAAATAAAACTAATTAATATATCAAAACTGCTTCGTAGTGTTTTAAATACTTACCTTAACGCAGTTAAAATTTTTTTAAATACCAAGGTAGATTAAAAAAATACACTATTAAAAAAAAAAAAAAGAGAGAGAGAGAGAGAGAGAGATAAATTTAATTTTTTAATGCATGATATTTCTGATAGATTAAAAAACTACGCGTGTTTATAAGATGAAGACATAAAACACATTTATTAGCTGATATTAAGTATTATATGCATTTATTTCCTCTTTGTTATGTCTCTATAATTTATAATTTTAGAAGAAGTTAATTTAAGTATAGTTTAACTTTTTTTCTACGCTGCTTAATCTTTAGTATTGAAAAAAATATATATCATTATAATATCTTCACCAGTATATTTTATAACAAAATTATCAGTAAAACAATTATCACTACAGAAACAGTGTAATATCATTGATGAAGAACATATGTTTATAGTTATGTAAAATTTTACTCATACGTAAGATAAATTTTCTCAATGCACAATATAATACGTAAATGTTTAGATTATATGTTCATTTTTAAAACTCTAAAAATACATTTTTCTTTCTTTCATTTTTTTTTTTTTTGTATTTGTTTGAAAAAGATCATTTTTAACAACAAGCAACACATTTTAGTATATTTTATTATTTAAATGTAAATTAAACTTTAAAAAAAAGAAAGGGCTATTTTTTTATCTCTAAAATAAAACAGTTCATCAAATATAATTGTAAGATTTAAAGAACATAAAAGATATAATAAAATATTATTTATTTTATTTACTGAATTTTATTCATTTTACGTAATTCAAAACTTTCTATAAATATTCTGCAAGAAATAAAAGATAAATGTAATTTAATACTAAGAAAGTTTCCACTGCAATATTTTATTTATCAAAGAATATTCATATGAATATTTTTACACCTGATATTAAATTCAAAAGTAATACTGACATTACCATTCTTGTGCATACAATGTATAATAAGATACATGATGAAATGAAAAAAATTGTTAAATATACATACATTTCAGTTTCAACAAATGAAATTCATTTTTAAAATAAAGCTTGTTTTATGTAATTAAAATAAATTAAATAATATATATAATATATATTTAAATAAAATAGTAATATTTCTTTCAAACAACAAAGTTACAAAATAGATGTTTCTGTTATACCGTTAGTTGAAAGAGACTTCACCCTTAGTGCTGGAGGAGCTACACTGCGTAGAGTTTCTGTGTGCGTCACTTGAAGTGTGCTGGTAAAACTTTGGTTTTTGGTGCGTCGAAAACCGCAGAACATGTGAAGAAACATCTTTTTGAATTTTTGGCCAAAAATGCAATAAATCACAAAATTTATGGATGAGTTAAATGTCACCAGTAGATTTGAAACACGGACAAGTGATGGGATGACTAAATCGAAACATTCGAGGATATTTATCAATAATGCGAGAATATTACACACAAAGAATATGGCAACGACACATATAAGCATCATAGCAAGACCTATTTCTTTTTCTTCTCTTCTGGTAAGTCTTTGTCTGTCTTTGTTTGCATGTTGTACCGCCTTCCATATAAATATATTAAGTATAGCCAGTGTAAGAAATGGAATAAAATACATCACAAATAGATATAACCATATGTAATAGACTTCGTAATATAACTTATTTTTTCTGAATTCGCTTGCTTGAGCAATATACACACTTGAATTAGTTTCGGGGTCTAGAACTTGTCTAACATTTATTTCCCAAAACCTCGGTATGTTGTAGCATAAAGCAAATATTACGATTAGCAAATTAAATACACGTGCTCTCCTGTATGTGCACAAGAATCTAGCCTTCAGAGGATGGCAAACTGCAACATATCTTTCAACCGTAACACCAACTGTTGTCCAAACAGATCCGGTTTGTGCAATGAGACCAATAGGGTATGCAACCATTACTACGAACGGAAACATTTCAAAAGTATACCGGTAAAGAATTGTCATTCTGTAGCCCAGCTTATGAAGTCCTAACATAGTCACAGATGATATTAACACTATTGTGTCGAAAAATGCAAGGCCTTGTAGGCCGCAATTCACCGAAGATCGCATTTCTGGCCTTGACAAAATAATTAATGAAATAACATTACCAATAATTCCTAAGACACCAAGAGATGTTAATATTACGCCTTCCGTAATAAATTCAAATGTTGTGATCTCTGGAAAAGTTATAGTCATGTTATCATAAACGTATGTATCGTTTTCCTCCATTTTATTAGTTTATGTAATTGTTTGTTATCATTATTACTTTCTCATCACTTTAACAGTTACATATCGTTACACAAGAAATTACACATTTTAAGTGAAAAACAATTCTTAAGACCACCTTTATCATACAATAAAGAAAAATAAATACTCTATATTAATTTAATTGCATGGTTTTATTTATTTATTTATTTATTTTCAGTTGATCTTTATGTCAAAACAAAAAAACATAAATAATTTTTTTATGTAAAAATAAAATTGTTAGATTAATAAGTTTAAATAATAATAAGTTTCTAAAGTATAGTATAAATGTAATAATTCAAAATAATAATTAATTAAAATAATAATAAAATTGTTAAAATAATAATAATCGCTCTAAAATGCATTGATAATTTTTTTAATTAAATTAGACTTAAATAAATTTAAGTTAAAAAAAAATCTGTTTCGATTGTGGGAAAAATATATATATATATTTCTTTTTTCAGAGTTTTTAGAAAAAATATAAAAAAATTTGGTAAAATAAATCAACTGAATTTCGTATTAATGTATATTATACATTTTTTTAATATTTAAGTGCGAATAAATACATATAATTTTTCTGTGTTATGAACACATTTTTATTCAATAAAAAACTGTAGAAATTAGTAATTAGTTCTTTTAAACATTTTACCTATTTTTTCTTTCCACTTATAACATGTTATAAATCGTATTATATGTAATAATTATTATTATTAACTTTCAATAATAATCATGTTATAATCAACTTTCAATCATAAGCATGTTATATTTAATTTTTACAAAAAAATTTAAATACACTCACAGTTTTCATATGTACAATAAAATTGTTGTTTGTACTACGTAGGAGCTCTTTTATTTCAATTTGCTGAAAGTAACAGCTTTCGTTAAATAATCATTCTTACAAAGTCGAAGTTACATTTAGTGCACAGAAACTGTAGAAAACTGAGCTTTCATAATTGCTAATATGCGTAAAACTTTTCTCCAACAAAATGTTCCGAAATGCTAAATTACTACAATATTTACTGAATTTTTTTTTTTTTTACTTTGGAACAAACATATCTTATGCTACAACAACAAATATCCAGTCGTTTCAAAATTATTAAAAATGGGTTAATAATTTTCAAATAATTATCTAAAAACCGGAGTCCTCTTTAAATAGAATTTTGATAATAAATTTCAAAATAAATTATTGGTAATATTTCTTTTGTTAAATATTATATATAAATGTATATATATATCTTTATTTTTGAAACATCTTCTTTCTAAAGTCTTTTTATAAATAAAAACTAATTTAAATTAGTAATTATCTGTAATAATTTTAAAAAATATACATATTGTATATTGAGTTAAATTTTTATGTGGAAACATTGATTAATTCAGCACTATGTAATTTCTTTTACACCATAAGATTCTTCTTAGATTTCTTCTTAAATGTTTAAAGTAATTAATATGTTTCATACCTTTTTATATCTTAATTTTTTGCATCTTCTCTAAGTATTCCAAACTAAATTTTAAAAGTTCATTTTTATTTTTTTATAGCATAAGCAATTATTTCTTTGATAATATTAGCCATACATTATTTGTAAAAATATTTCTACGTTATTGTCGGACGGTTGAAGCTAATGAAACTAAACGTATTAAGCGCAGATGTGAGAATGGATAGAGTAACCCGCTTGACAAACAGATCAAGTGAAAACTGACTGAGAAATCATCCGCTCGCGGCATTCCAGGAAGCGCAGAAAATCGAAGAAGGAAGGTGGCGCTGTAAACATAAAACTTTTATTATCTGGAATGTGACTTTTCATTTGATGACAAAATAAAAACCACGCGTTGAATTTTAGGGGAAAATAAAATCGATGAAAGACCCTAAAATGGAATATGTCTATGAAAAGTTTCGGCGAAAATGATTAACTAATGAATATCAAATTAAATATTTTATTACTTACTTTTCAAACTTTACTGAAGAAGTATTAATCAATAACTCTATTTTCAAAACTTCAAAGATATTAAAAATTTCTGAATGGATACTTTATGCTGTATAAGTTCATATATAATTATTTATTTATTTATTTATTGAAAAATGTAAATATGTTTTCATTTTATAATAATGATTAAAGCTGAAGATGTTACAATATTTACCTTTAGACATTTAATATTTTTGAGCCATAATTATTCAATTCAAAATGTAAAAGGTAATTTTGTGTTTAATTATTTACTTTCTTTGACATTCAGTAGAAAATGGTATTGGTTTTGTAAAAAAATATCGACTTCCTTTTATCGATGGATTTACACGTTTGGAGAGATCTAAAATAATATTTGGCAATTTTTAGAAAGTGTCTTTTCGTCCGTCTGTCTGTGTGTGACAGAAATTTATGGCGACTGTATTTCAGGAACTATGTTGCACATAATTACATATAAATTTAAATATACATGCATCTTGATGTAATTTAGTCCCTGTCAACTTTCGGTGTAAATGGGGTGCGCTGCTATACACTGATTCTAAGATTCTAAGACGGAAGGTGGCCGCTCACCACTATGCAGCGGTTTTCAGCGATTTTAACCTTTAGAGAGCTATACACTGATTTCCACAACTTAAAGCTACATCTCAAGAACTACTGCACAGTATTGCATATAAATTTATAAGTAGATGCACCTTGACATAAGTTAGTGCCTTTAAACTTTTTGGTTCCAATCACTCATCAGGTGGCGCTGCTATGTAGCAATATCTGATTAAGGGAAGGCTATATCTAATGTTCTATTGCATATAATCAAACAAAACTTTATATGTGAGAAGGCCATTACGTGACATTATGCTGATTAAATTTGGATACATATCAGACAGTAGGTGACGCTGCTATACTGCAATTTTCTACGAGAACGGAAAGGTTATATTTCTTCTGCCATAGTATATAACTGTGCGAAACTTGATATGTGAAATAGCCATCGTGAAAACTGTCTTTCTTTCTATATTTAGTGTTAGTTTTCTCTAAGATGAAAATTGTCCGCAATCATTATGGTAGTAGATCATTTTAATAAATTATTTCTGCTGAGTGAATTTGTATAAGAATGTGTTGGCCAAAATATGCTAGTTTTAGGACAGATAATTTTGCTTAATTTTTCAAGCTAAATGAAATTTTGAAATACTTTAAATAATCAAAACTTTTTTTTCCCCTTAAAAAAAAAAAAAAAAAACAGTTACTCTTATTAAACTGAAGTATAGATCTTTAAGTAAGATTGTATTACGTAAAAACCTAAACCATGCTTAGATATGATACTCAAAATGTATTAAATTTACATTAGTTTGCTATTTTATTCTATATAAAAAAGTCATCGGCTAAACCAATGGTTAGTTTATGTAAATGTATTTTATTAAACAAACCATTCATGAAGCTGACCAGCGCAAGAATTTTTTAATTGTAGCATATTCAGTACACAGGATAACATTATCTCAATTGTATGTAATTCAGGATGTTTCATTTGAAAAAGGCCTTTCAAAGTAATTTTTAAAAATTTTAATGAATTACAGGAATTAAGTTATAACAAACGAAATTGTAACTGCAAATTCTGTGACAATTATTGTTATTGCAAATTATTGAAATGTGTTCGCATAATGTGAAGGCCCACTAGCGACTGAGCGGCTCTGCGCTCAAAGATGGTAGACGTGAGGTGCCGGGTTCGACCCTAGGTCGTGCTCTCCGGCCTAGCCGTTCGGAGTTTTCCGTGGTTTTCTCTGAGACGTGCGTAAATACAGGCTAGGACTTCTCAGAAAGACCCCCATTAAGGGAACTCCCCCCCCAGGCCTAGGACCCTAGTGCAATCAATCGGCTTTAATCCCAATACCAAACGATACCATAATGTGAATTTTTTTTAACTAATAAAAAATTAATAAGTGTAAAATGAAATAATTCAATTGTATTTTTCTTGTTATACTTATTTAATTGAGCGATTTTCAAATCAACTGCTAGTTTGACATTTATCTTAATTTCATATTAATAAAATTATTATTTTAGTACTGTAAAAGCATGAAGCGATGCAATGTTTTATACTTATTTGAAAGAATTATTATTGTTTTCACAATTGTAAAATTAATAGTCTTTTTCTCATATTTTAGATAGCAAATTATGGAAATTTACTTGTTATGAATTAAAAATATCTACATAAACTGGATTTTTTTTTCTTTTTTTATATATATTACAAAATATTTGTTTATGTTACATATGATATAAAATATAAAGCAACATGTGTCCATCAAATAAAAATGGAATCGATTTGAATAAAATACTAATCTGACATTTTGAAACTTACGTACATTTTGTTCCTTCACATGCACCTCCTGAGTGTCACTTCAAATAAATTATTATTTACTTGCAAAATGTTTGTATGCTGCATTAGGTAATTGTAATAAGAAAGCAATGTTGTTCCTTCTTATAATACACAAGTCTAGAACTGGATAATTTTATTTTTTAATTGTTGTACATTGGTATGTGCACTTCAATATAGTAAGTATAATTATTACCTGCCACGAGTGTTACCTATTTATTTTAGATTAATTTTTACAATATTAAATTAATGAAATTAAACAATAGTGTATCTTTTGTTCACTAATTAAGAGGCTTTCGTGAATTTTCAAGAAAAGACTTAAAAATCTATTCTAGTGAAGAGATTTCTTTAAGAATCCTCATGAATATTACTTAGAAAAAGTAACACTGAAGACAACAGAGTAACACTCATTATTTACTTTATCCAATTAGTAATTAATCTGCAGTTATAGATAACACGTTTGCTTTGACTCATGACTGTATTAATATCTGATTTAGGGCATGCATTTTGTTATCTTTATACATAAAACGAACACTGACACAAAATTTTAATGTAAGCATAATTGAGTTTTAAGCATGTTACAAAATGTCTTCTAAATGTATAGACAATCATTGTCTGCAAAACAAAGATAAAATAATATCTATATCATTTGTATAGAAAGAAAAAGCGTTGAAAAGGAAAAGTAAAAAAGGACAGAAAATTTAATGAAGAAAATAAAATGTGTAAAAAAGGAAATATTAATTTCATTTATACTGATCCCAGGATTACTCTCTGAAAGATATCAAATAGTTTAAAAAAACATGCCTTGAAGATATGCATTTAAAGATTGAAAAAATAATTATAAGTCAAATAAGGCAGTAATCCTGTTTTATTTTTTCAGAAAACTGACTGAAAATTATAAAAATAAGTACAAACTTGTCATTCTGTATTCAAGTAACCGTTCATACATGCATTCTGTATGTGACAGGAAAGATAATTATTTTTGCTTCGATCATTGATTTTTTTTTTTTTTTTTTTTTTTTAGATCATAGTCTAACAGCTTCATAGGAACATCTTATCTTTATTTTCAAGCTGTTAAAAGAAAGGTTCTCTAAACGAAACTTCTTCCCCACTTTTCTATGGACAATTTTCTTAGTACTGTCAAAAGAAAAAAAAAGTTCTTGTTTACATTTTGTTTCATCTTTGATATATATTTGGTTCTTTGTCATATTTCGGAGAATTTTATTGATAGAAAGCTGCAGATATTGTTGGAGAAACACTCGAGAAACGCGAATGATTGTATAACATGATAGAGTTAACATAACAGATGAAACAATTTATATTCCTTTTTGAAGAAAAATTTCAAAATGAGTCATTATTATATGTCTGAAAATTAAAACCATGAGATTTCTAATTTCATACCTGAAAAAATTGAAAACTATTAGTAGAATGCAAAAAAATCACTAAATAATAATTAATAATATAGAAAAATCTTGCATCAACCAATTTTCTGCTTCTGTATTCGAAATGACTGAACAGAAAGAAATTTATTTAGTGTGGTTTTAATGCACAGAGTAAGATTTCTTGCACAAAATTGAATTAACAGATCAATTAAAGAATTAATATACATCAATTCAAGTAGTAAAATAAATGAAGACTCATAAATTTTGTAGAAACAGATAAGTCTGAAAATGTAATCCTACAAAACAACAATAAAAAGAAAAATTCTTTCCACAATCGAAAACAAAACTAGTACATTTGTACTTGACAAATTTGTAAGCTGAAGAGAAAATTAAATTCGGACACAATGCATTTTATCAGTCGCCTTTTTCATGGAGACTGAAATAAAAGTGATATTTCTAAATATTTGTGATTGGTTGGTTGGTGACTTTTATTGGTGCAAGGTCCTAATAAAAACATACTGCACCAAACAATTTTAAATATTTCTGCACAAAACGCTTTGTTGAAATTGAATAAAAATTATATTGTTTGTGTAGATTTTGAACAAATTATTTCCATTATTCCCCAGCCCATACCAAAAATGATAGCTAATATTTTACATAAGATTTATGATTAAATAATACTTTTTTTTTAAACTCTGAAAGGGAATTAATAATCATGCTCTAAATATTTACGGTTGTTTGGTTCTTGACTTTTATTTGCACAAGGTCGAAATCAGGCTAAACCGCGCCAAATAAATCCAAATATTTTTGAATAAAACGCTTTATTTAAACTGAATGAAAATTATAATGCTTATGTAGATTTTGAACTAATTATTTCTGTAATTCCACAGACCATACTAAAAATGAAAGATATTTTCCATAAGTATTATAATTAAATAATACTTTTTTTTTTTTAAACTCTGAAGGGAAATTAGTGATGATGGTTTATTATTATTATTTTCTTTTAATATAACAAAATATTTAATGTAATGAATGTTGATTTATCTCAATTATTATAAATTAGCTTTTCATAACATTATTACAACACGATTGCTAATGTGTCTTATGAGTGTTATTACCTATCACGGCTACTCCTCTTGAGTGTTACTTTAACCTAAATATCGGCATTGCAAGAATGCATTTGCTAGTGTATAAAAATAACTTATACATAAAAGTTTCTAATTATTCATTATATATGTCACAAAAACCATTATGTTTTATTTACATAGCTTTTTATTTAAAGTTACAGTCGGCTGCAAAATTATTCGAGAACTAGCAATAATCCTTGCCAAAAAAAAAAAAGTACACTTAATACAGCTTTGTTAAATAAATCCTTATCGAGTCATGTTCTTAATCAGTCTAAGAACATGATTCGACAAGGATTTACTTAGCAAAACAGTCTTAAGTGTACTTTTTAAATATAGGCATTATTGGCTAGTGCTCGAATAATTTTGCAGCCGACTGTATAACCTTTATTTAAGTAACAAAGTAACACTCATGAACTAATAGGTTGCTTTTTCAAAACTTACAATTGTTAAATCAAATAAATATTGATATAAATTTTGATTAAAACTAAGTATTTAAGATATCAAAACTAGGTTTGTTAAACTAAGTATTGATACAAAAAAATTTACAGAATGTTTTTTAAAGAAAACACTTATGAGAAAAGTAATCACTTGCCAAGACACTGTTTGAAATTTCTAAAATAGAAATAAATAAACCCGGAAATGATTACCTGCTTTGAAAACTGTAACGTATGTGGAATAGGTAAGTTTTTATGTTTAATCTAAATTAATTTTTCAAATCATCTAAAACTAAAAAAGGCACTACATTTCAAAATCACCCAACTGCTAAATGTACTCTGAAAAGAAAAAAAAAAAAAAAATAGAAATATCAAATTAATTTTCTTGGCTGATTTTGTATCTCTCTCTCTCTCTCTCTCTTTTTTTTTTTTTTTTTGTCATGTTAATAATAATATTGTACAGAAAACCAAAACAACTTGTTTCGATTATTCATAAACATACGGTTAAAACAGGAGTCACTCTCACTGGATAGTTCAATAAGGTACGTCACGGATCTCTCTGTAAACTGCAATTTAGCGAAGGATGTGCTGTTTTCGATTCTGGTAACAAAAGTTTTCTTGGGGACATATAGAAAAAACATTGACGAATTTTTTTTCCCCACTAAAAACATTTTTTTTCTTGTGTGAGTGTGTGTGCACTCCATATAATGGTATTTAATGTGATATAACTAGTTGGATTGTCATTAACCCTTTAGAGACGAGACCAAGCTCGATTTTCTAACCTTTAAAGACGGGAGAATTCTGCATTGTGAAAATTAACTTGGACTCGTCCAGTTTTCGTTATCTCTGTCAGCACGAAGTTTCTAAAAGAAGGTGGGGTAGCACCTGTCAAAATGTTCTCCTACATTTTTACCAGACAATGGAGTCGGATTACAAAAACATGGGGAACGGGGGGATTTTCTATGTAACTGTAAAGCGTAGCAAATGCCAACTTCGAAAGATATCAGATAATAACATATTTTAAAAGAAAGTACTTACTGAATTAAGTCTTGTTGGTTGAAACTTTTCGAAATAATAATTTTTAATCAACTATCCTTTTTATAAAGTAAACACACAAATTTTAAATATTTAATTTAACATTTGCTTTTATCAAGCAATAATCTATTATTATTATTATTATTATTATTATTCATATATTCCATTTCTTGTCTATAAAACAATGAGAAGCAAGAGAAACATTGCCCAACATCGGCAATTACGGCATGCCGATCTATTCGTTAAAGTGTACTCGGTCCGGAATCGTAACAGTATCGGCAAACCGTTGACTGTTTTGTGATCGGAAATACGCTTATGGGCCAAAACACTTTATTTAATGTTTTAAACACATAGACTATGTTACGCCGGTAAGATAAAATTTATCCGATACTGATCCAAATATGGACCAATGCCATTTGGCGACGTTGCGGCGGAGAGGACAAAAATTTTATGGAACCGATACTGAAGGTGGTATATGGGCCATAATCACGTATCGGCATACCGTACGCCTTCTGAAAGAGGCCCGACTCTTTTGTGTTTGTTGGGTATATTAACAATAACCTTTTTATAATTGTATAGTATAACTGTTATATATTTATTTGTTTATTTGACATCAAAAGACAAAATAATAATAAATAAATAAATAGAAAATAATAAAAATAAAAAATATAACAATTGCGTAACAATCTCTTAAGATTATCCTAATTTGTGATTTGTGGAAATCCTAATTTTCCATATTGAAAATATTTGAAAGGCACAGAAAAAAAAATATAAAAAAATAAAATAAAAGTTAAACGTGTTTTTTATATATATATATATAAATCTTTATGCACATTTCTTTATAACGATTATATATATATATATATATATATATATATATATATATATTTCTAATGATTTATTCTTTTTGTTATTTCGGTTTAAATTTTGTCAGCATTTCAGAATTAAGTATTTGGTTCTCCCCTCATTTCGTGCTCTAAGTTTTCAAATGAATCCTCTATGCCATGTTATTTAAATAAATTGTTAAGAAACTTTGATTATTACGACGTATTATTACGGTACACTTATTTACATAAATTATTAAAATTAGTTTAATTATAATTATTTTTAGGATATGACACCTGTTTCTTTCAGACAAGTTAGATAATAAAAACAATTTTACTTTTTGTTTTCCTTTCGCAGCAACAGAAAAATAATAGTAATACTTGTGATGGAAATTTTAAGAAATTAAAATAGTAATCGCTGCTGTGGAGCAAAACTTTATAACTTATTTATTTATTTATTTTTAACGCTTTATGTATATGTAACTAATAATATAAGAATTATTTTTAATTATATAGAAAAGTTACATTAAATGAAATTTAATGAAAATTACTCAATTTTAATTATTAATTAAATACTAATTTCGTAAACATAATGAATAAATTTACGTATCAACTATCAGGATTTTTTGAATTTTTTGTCAAGCTTTATAAAAAACTACAAATCATTTTTATGATTATAGGATGCCTTTGGCACAAAACTAAATTTTGTAAAAAAAAAAAAAAAAAAAAAAAAAACAGTTTTACTAGAGCGAGAGAATTATTTCTTTCAAACTGCAAAAAAGGCCATCGCTGTTTTGCAGTTGACCATTTTGGATAAAATATGAAATCCGCAATGCACGGGGAGGGGGATCGTATCCAAAATTTAATTTTATTTAGAACAAAATTTTAAACATTAAATTTAGGGTAGTTTATTGAAACAAGGACTACCTTACGCAATGGGAAATGTTATTTGATTTACAAATTTTATGTTTTTTACGCTATAAACATTGTATAAGTAATAAAAAATTATATGATGGTATATTTTAATGGTATCTAGTAGTCCCTAAAATTCTTCCGAAACCTATTTTAGATTATTTCCAAACTAGCTTGAACTTTATTATCTTACCTTATTAATTTTGTGTTTTAAACTGCTATCTGTCTTTATGGTATTGAAATGCATTACAAATGAAAGTCGTGTGAACTGCAGATTATTATTATTATTATTATTATTACTATTAAATATTTTTATAGACTTCTATTTTATTTAAATTTTAATTAGAATAGTCAATGATAAATTCAGACAATATATAAATTATAATTCTAATTATGTGGCACTTTTAAAAAATTCCAATAATCAAAAATCCATAAAAAGGATCCTTTCACATAATTCAAATTTATAAAATTAATACCTATAAATTTCATGAACATTTTTATAACAGTCAAATTCATAAAAGCTGCTCTTTCATAAAATTTCGTTTCATAAAAATGATTTTTATAATTTTTACTTCTATTACTCAACTACTCTAAGTAATGGAAATATTGTATTGTATTTTAGGTTGTGATTACGAATTCATAGTTTTAAAAAATAAAATAAAATAAATCTTTGGATTCGGAAATTTCTAAATAATCTTTAGATAAAAAATTAGATTTTGGTTAATTGAAATGTGATTTTTTTTTTTTTTTTTTTTTTTTGTTAATTGAAATGTGATTTTTTTAAAGAAAATTTTAGAGAACATTTAAACAATAATACATGGAATTTAAAAGCAATGAAAGTAATTTACAAATTTAAATATAAAATGATTTTTCAGTTTTTTGTAAGTGCAAGAATTTTTCAGAATATCAAAAATAAGAGTGCTTTTTACCAGTTATCGAGAAATATTTTTTAAATGCTTTATTTAAAAAATAGATAAATAAATACTATTTAAGACATAAAATCGGTAGAAAATAATAAATTAAAAAAAAATTACATAGATTCAATTTTTATAAAACAGTCTTTTATTCAAACTTTTTCTTATAGCTCTAATATAAAATGAAAAGCTTTAATCAACTTTCCTTAAATTCTACATTTCACTGCAGAAATATTTTCGTGGTATTTCGAAAGCAGTGTACAGATGAATATACCTTCCAAAAAGTGAAGAAATATGTTATTCCCCCTTCTAGGAATTTCTTAAATTGTTTCATCAAATATCTCTAGAATAACTCTTGAAATAATTAGAAGAATAACAATTAAAAAATTATGAGGAATAGAGGCTAGACAGTTTCTTTCCCATATACTCAAGTAAAATGATAAAGAAAAATGTGTCCTTATCCATTTGCTTTTCTTATGCTATTAGGTAAATATACAGTTCTATAGAACCATTTCGAGAAGACCTGAATATTAAAAATTTTAGTTGATCGCCAGCGACTGGTAGATACTTTGAGCACACTCTGAAATTCACAACTTTTTCAATTTTGATTATTTCAATTAGTGAATTTTCTCGACCGATTTTTGCGATGTTTTAAATTAAAGAATTTTCATAAAAGATTCTGTAAAAAAACTTTATATATATGAAAAAATCAATTATTATTATTATTATTGTTATTATTATTATTTATGTTCGATACTTTTTATGAATAGTCCATTTTAAGTTTACAAATAATTGTAAAAATGTAATTCAAGTTATTTAATTTTTTAAGTCTATAATTTTTCCATTTGATTTAGTCGCCGTATGACAAGTGTCAAATGAATATTCCTGCACTTATTTCCAGAAATTTAACAATTTTGTAAATAAATAAATAAATATATATATATATATACATATTAAAATGCATAAGTTAGTAAAAGAAAAATAAAATAATAAATAAATAAAATAAAATAAAATTTTGAAAAACAATTTAACGTCTTAATTATAATTTTAAGTACCTCAATTGTAGAATTTAATAATAATATTTCTTCTGAAAAGTGCAAGTATTTTGCATATATATATGTACATATATATATATATATATATATATATATATATATAAAAAAAAAAAAAAAAAAAAAAAAAAAACTTTATTTTATTTTTTCTTAAAATATGATATTCTTATTAAAAAAAAAATAAAAAATAAAAAAAAATGAAATGAAACACTGGTTTCCAACGGAGTGTTACATTAATCCTATATACAATATAATATACTGTATATAATATAATATCCCACTTCTTAAAAAATATTACATCTGCGCGTATATATATATGTTCCGAACAATTTCGAATTCGAATACACATTCTATTGCCGTAATATGATGACAATAATATGTAAATCAGAGCAAGTAACCCAATGTACCTTACTTCAAACACCTTTCAATAATACAACTATTTATTCACACTCTTTTTTCAAGCAATTAATGAGTGGTAAAAAAGAAACATTCCGATTCCCCACCCCCCTCTCTCTCTCAAAAAAAAAAAAAAAAAAAAAAAAAAAAGAAGTAGTATACAGAAAAAATAACCATATCATTTGAATTAGCCCATATTATACTTTGAATTAAATATATGAAATATTTTTACTTACTTATTAAAAGAATTGGTTGATAAATTAAAACAAACAATAGTATTATTAAAAACTATTTTATAATATTCAGAAAAAAAAAAAAAAAAACAGATAATTAATATCTTGAAAATAAAATTTCATTCTTCCCTATTGTCTTGAACTTGTAGGCAAAACTGTATTAATTCTAGCTGATTAACTGTAAAAATTAAAATGGTTACAATGCTATTCAATTTTCTAATAACAAACTTCCCAAGACTAACAGATTACGTATCTAATTTAGTAAGATTAAAAAAATAAAAAAATAAATAAAAATAAAAAAAGAAGCATGTGAATTTTTAAGTGTATATCATGTTATTGGATATAATGAAATAATTCAACAAGCCCTACATTTTAGTAATAGTTTAGTGACAATAATAATTGTCACTATTACATGCAATAGTCCCGTAAAAAATGTGATATTTCAATATATTTCTTCAATATGATCTTTTATAATAAAAAACAGAGATAATTATTAATATATAGTAACCTAAATTTAACTATATTTATTTTAGCAAATAACCTCTTACGATATATATATATATATATATATATATATATATATATATATATATATATATATATATATATATATATATATATATACATATATATATATATATATACAGATATGTATGTGTGTGTAAATAATTGTTTTTCATAAACGAATCATTGTTTCAGAAAAAAACAGAAAGAAAAATGAACTGTGGTATTCTGAATGTCTCCTAACCCCCTTTGCCCCTTGCATTCATCATTTGTCATCGTTTGACATATTTAATCCGCCCTCCTGTTTCCACAATCTGCATACAAAAGGATTAAAAGAGTTCTTTTCTATGGTGTATACGATAAGTATTTCACCCCAGCACAAACTTTTCCATATATACCTGTCACCCCTGAATTCTCCCCTTCCGACCGAAAACGGCCCACTCCGTCCTTTGAAGCGAAAGCCGTTATGGGCCGTATCCGTCTTTAAAGAAAAAAAGTCATTATTATTTTTTTTTTTTTCGATAAATCATATGATCATAAATGTAGTTCAGGAATAATATATTTTCAATGCACCAGTAATTGTTGAATTGCTTTAATTTTCTGGAACATTATTTGTGTAATTTCTACCGCAAATTTATTCATAATATTTCTATTAAAATTAAGTAAAAATATTGAAGAACTATTTGGGTTGAGTATAAATAATGATATATCATTTTTTATTTATAAGAAGATAAATTGAGAACATGAAAAAGATTTATGGAAAAACAGTACCCAGACTATTCAATACGAATTAACGCAATTTGTTTTGTACTGGTATTTATACATCTATATAGAAATGCAAATAGAATGAAAATAGAATGAAAATAAGCAATTATTTTACGTATTACAATACTGAACTTTTTAAAAGAAATCTTTTAAATTATCATACCTGGTAATATTTATAATTTATTCCGGAGTTCAATATTTAATTACGTTTAAATAAGAAGAAAAATGCTCTTAAATTTACCAATGTGAAAAAAGGGCGAGGCTAACAGCATCCGGAATAAATTATAGATGTTACCAGGTGTGAATTAAACAATTTTAGTTCTCTAGATCCAAACAAATCTGTATTATTTTATGAGTCTATATAAAGGTGTAGTAAATTGTCATACAAGTATAATTCATTACATAAGAACCGTTGCAAGTTACTTATAATACTCGATATTTTTTTAGTATTATACCACCATTCCTTTGCAATGATAATAATAATAATAGTAATAATAATAATAATGTTTATCGTCTAAATATGATGCTTTATCTGGCATTTTCACATAACTTACATGGATGATGAAATTTTAAGAATCATCATACACTGAACATTTAAAAAATACTAATATGAATTATGTTAAACATTAATAATGATTTAATACGTAAAGTATGAGAATGCTAAGTGCATTTTTGAAATTTCGTTTTATTGCAGAGGATACAAAATTTTCTATTTTGAAGCAAAAGTTATTTCATAAGTGCATGTTTTGCGTTATGAAAAAACATAAATTTTATCATCGTATCTTTTCCTTCGCAGGAAAAAAACTAAATGTGTTAAATACGCCTTTAAATTGATTACTTGTATTTAATTTACGATTTTCGCAAGTATAATTATAAAATTCAAATCTTTTTCGCTTAATATATTTAGAATTCGTGAACAGAACTATACAATTTTGATATTTTTCAGTAGGTAAGGCGATTCCTTTTCAGTGTATAAAGGTGACCGTAGATTATTTTTATTTAGAAATCCTAAATGAATATCAAAGATAAATATCATAAATTTGTTTAAGTTGGAATAGTTTAACCACTAGACACTGTAAATAAAAGCTTAGAAATTGCTCAATTATCTGATAAATATTACAAACTGATTAAATTATCATTGAAATACTGATACATGTTTGCAAATACGAAATTCATCCTAAGACTAACAAAATATCATAACACAAATTTTATGAAAAATAAAATGCTCGAAAATTTAGGTTGTGTTCACGTAGATTCAAAGACAGAAAAATAAGCTTATCACGATCCTTCTTAATTTATATGATTCATAGGCACAGCAGCAATTTAAAAGTAATGTTTTTTAAACGAATTATCTTCATGTGTCACAAAAACGTATTTTCAAGTTCAAACGCTTCATATATTATATACTGTCTGTTCTACATAGTAGTCCTACTTAAAAAAATTTCAAGTAATTAAATTTTTTCCTAATCAGCCACACATAATCCCCATTTTCTGTGGTGAAATTGACTGAAAACACTAAATCCTAAAAAGTTAAAAAACCTGAACATTATTAACTGTCCTGAACAGTATTAATGAAGATAACTTGCTCAGAACAAATATTTGTATGTCTGAGGCTGTTATTCACCAATAACTTCAACTCCCGTTCGAACACGAAATACGGAAAAGCGTATAAAGGTGGGGTGCAAATTTTCAGCAAATTTTGACGCGTTATTTCTGCCCTCTAGCGGTATAGTTATTTTAAGATTTTTCAGGTAAAAATAACCAATAAGAGATTATCTGAAATCCTCGACGCTAGATGGCAGAAACAGTGTGCCAAATTTTGCTGAAAAGTTGTACCCTGCATTTATATGCTTTTCCAGTTTTTGCGTTGAACCGGGAGTTGAAGTTACTGGTGAATACGGCCATAAGATACATTTTAATATAGTCTTACCAATATGAAGTGTCTTTTAAATGGTATATATTATTACATACTTTAAAAATCTATCAAAATTATCTTTTACATCACTTTTAAGGATCTCAAAATATCCCGTACATATATTCTTATTTTAACAAAAATAATAATTCGCTTTATGATATTTAGTTCGAGTAAGATAATTTGAATAAGCAAAATTTTTGAGATTATTGTCCAAGAGTCTTGAAGTCATGTAAATAAATATACTCACAATTAAGTTTTAATAATTTTAAAGACCAGCAGTTTTCGCGATAAGTACCGAGGTTTTCGTTTCTATATAATTTCTCAATATAACGAACATAAAAATGATTTTCTAAGAATTAATCTTGAACTGCTGGAGTGTGATACATTACTTGCCATTGCTGAACATCACGTGTTTATTTACAGGAACGGAGGACAATATGGAATTGTCGGGTACAATGGAATACCAATGTATACCACCTCTACAGTGCTACAACCTATCGGTGCTGCAACTTCGTCAAACTTCTTCACTGGGCCTCAAATATGAACGGTAGCATACGTTGTTTCAGTGAGATGAGCTGTTTTTGTGTCCTAAAATTTTTTGGTTTATCAAGCTTCAGAAATATCTGGAGGTAAGTATTTCGACTTCTGTAATCTATTTAAGAAGCAGAATAACGTGTGAAAACCTCGAAAACCTAATGTTATTTACGGTAGGAGAGTTGAGTTATTGAGCAGTCTTTTTCCCCTGAACGTATTTCAACCGACAGTGAGGTTAATTTAGTCTCCAAGATGGCAATTCTAGTAATAAGGAATTCCAACTATTCCATATTGTTTGTGAATTTTGTAAAACTTAAATACTGATAATGTTTTCGTTACTGTTTGTTATCTACAATAGTTTCAAAATAAAATGTTTAAATTGCAATTATTCATGATATTCTATAAAAATAGTTCCCTATTCCATACTATCCTTTAAGGAAATGATTATTCCATATTTACCTTTATATGATTATTTCAGATTACTCGCTGGATCCTTATTACCCGAAAATAGTTTTATTTAGTTAACTAAAAATTTTGCATGCAAACTCTATTTTCGTAACGTAAAACCATCAAAACACATTAACACCACTTGAAAGTTTGAAGTAGTCGAATCCACAACGATCCAAAATACTTTAGTTTATTACAATGAGTATAAATAGAAACATTATTCCATATTCACCTACTTTCCTCTAGTATAAACTACACATTATGCTTAAAAAAAAAAAAAAAAGAGAGAGAGAAATTTATGTATAAAAAAAGATATTGTATTAAAAATATCCCTACAAAACGCATTGTTTCAGACACCTATTTCATCTTTCGAAATTCCAAGCTCATCATCAGCTTTAATCCAAGGAAAAATGAATGCTATTACTTATTGTTTTCCGCATCGCATGGATGCTTCTAAGTGCATAGATTATTATTATTATTATTATTATTATTTTTGTCAATGTAACGTGTTTAAATTGGTGCCTAATATAAATTTTTCATTTATTACAGCTAAAAAAAAAAAGTTCTTTATGTAGGAATAATTAAAAATACTCATATTTGTCTGAGCTTTCAGACACTAAAACTCTGTCCTAAAGAATTACTTCTAAGAGTATTCCAATAAGATAAATAGAATGGCATCTTACTCAGGGAAAATTTTTGAAATAAGATAATCTTCGTGTATTAAGGTCCCCTGGGAATTGGCTTATACATTTTTTTAAGAATTTTAAAATTTCAGTGATGTTACTGTTACATAATTTAATTAGGAAATTTAATAAAATTATATAACAATGGAGTAGTGCTACATAATGTTTTCGTTTATAAGTAAATCGAAAATATTTTAATGCACAAGACGTGACGTAAAAGCTTTAAACGATACACGGCACAATTTTTTGTTTTGTGTTAATATATTTGTACAGATACATTAAAAAAAAAAAAAGTTTTATTAACCGCTCCATAGGCGTTTCGTTCTGTAAAGTACTGATGGAATTTAGAATATTCTGGTGAAGAAGTCTTATTTATTTGTAAAAATGCGTTAATAAAAAAAAAAAAAAAAAAAAAAAGGAAAACTTTTCTTCCATAATTTAATTGAGGACGAAATTTTAATTATTTCATATGTTCAGCACTGTGCAGCATAGGGTTAAAATTAAGAATTTCAATCTTATACGAAAAATTATTTTTTTCTTTGTACAGAACGTCAAATTCAAAAGTAGATTTATTTAAACTGAAAGAATCTACATGCCAAAATAGTTATTTGAACTTTATTTTCTTAAAGCTTTCTATATTTATAAATATCATAAAAATATCATTTACTTGCGATTTCTCGGTACCCCGTCTCTCTGAATGTTACAAACATATAAAATCCACATTTTCTAAATTTCCCCCTACCATTTTTATAGCTCTGTACATAAAACACAATATTCTTTTAGCTAAAACCTCTAGAATCTCGCAGTTCTATTGGCTGTTAATCCGGGTCTGAAAATATTTTCTCCTGTTTATATATAGAAGCAATAATCCTCTTTGTTATTCTGTGCTGATGACGGTACACACAACGCTACCTATACTGCTGTATGGACAGTTTACATGTCTTACTTTGACATCTTTAATGTTAGAGGAAGCTTTTTGTGTGATAAAAATAAAAGGATTTAACTAAGTACATCACAACAAAATTAATTTTCAGTATTTTGTCAAAAGTGCAGAAAAAGTGTTAAAGAAGGAGAGGATAAGCTTGCGTTAAGTTTAATTAATTATTACATAGAAAGAAGAAAGATAATCTCTTAAATCCCTTCGCTAAAATAAATGAATAAATAAATAATTAAATAAATAGTTAATAAAAAAATATTACTGCTTAGTATTCTTTATTAAATCTATAAATGACAATCAAAATGTATTTATCTGAATGCATGTCCAAAATTCACCAAAAATATCGTAAATATAAGAGGTAGTTAATCATATAGATGAATTGTCAGCAAGCCAAATTGTGCATCTGTTAACCTTGCAAGAAACAACACGTACAAATTCCAATTCTTAAAAAATAAATAAATATATAAATAAAAAATGTAAAATGAATTTTCCAAAGTCACTTATAGTGCTGATTATTTTACTTTGAATATTATTGCTTTGACATTATATTATTGATATTTACTTTAACAATACGACTTAGTCGAGTAGTTATAAAATTATAATTCCTAAGAAACTTTACTTAAGATAATATGCTTACTTTACTAATATTTCAAAGTCATTATATAAAGCAGTAAACCCAAGAAAGTGAAAGTGTTATTATATAAGTGCTATTTCGTTTTCCTTTACCAGATCAAGATAATAAGTGGGTTTTCAAATTGAATGGGAATCCTTACTACATAATTTTGGAAAACTGCTTTATTCGAAGTAAAAATGTATTGTAATTTTCACGTCTTTAGCACCGAAAACACTAAAAATAACTTTTAAGGAATTGAAAATATTATATAATTTGCAAAATTCCTTTAAACTTTAATAACCTTCCTTTTGAAGGAACGTTAAGGTGTGAAACATTCAGAAAAATTTGAAATTAATTATGAAATAAGCTTAGCAACACATATGTTTAACGATGTTGAAGATTAAACTGGCTTAATGAAAAGTTTTATTATTGTAATCCGAAACAAAATTAATAACTAAATAAAGTAAACTTCCAGTTGAAAGGGTGTTCTTTTACAATACTGTTGAAAACTAATGACTATAGTATAGTCTTATCAAGATGCTTTATAGTGAAAGTTTATTATGATATTTCGCGTAAAACTTTTAATTTTGTTAATGATTTTTCATTTATTTATATATGAAAACAAAATTAAGATTCTGAAATTATAATTGAAAAATACCTTAATTAAATAAATTGACATTTTACACTCTAAATTTAATAATAAATAAAAAGAAGAAGAAGAAGCAAACTATCCAGTTATTAAAAATTAATTATTGACAGCTATAGCATAACCTTCCCGACATCCCAATTAATATTTCGTAAAATTGTTAGTACCACCCTTTTTTCCACACCACTTAATATTTAAAGTTTCTCCAACTGTAATTTCAATTAAATAAGAATAAAAAGGCTCTAGAAAAAGACTGGTGTGAAAAGAAACGTGGGACTAAATTTTTTTCGGTATATTAGGTGGAATGTTGGCAGGTGTTATAACTATACAGTCGGTAACAAAAGTATCCGAACACTAGCAAAAATTCCTATATAAAAAAAGTAGAGTTAATACTGTTTTGTTAAATAAATCCTTGTCGAATCATATTCTTAGACTTACTAAGAACATAATTCGAAGAGGATTTATTTAACAAAACAGTATTAACGCTCCTTTTTTTATATAGAAATTTTTGCTAGTGTTCGGATACTTTTGTTACCGACTGTACTACGACATTTGGAGAAGCTCATATTTTCTCACACTCATATTTTCCGTATTATAATTCCGTAATTATTCACACTCATATTTTCTCACACTCATATTTTCTAGTGACATGAATGAAAGTCCAGTGCATTTTATCAACAATAAAAAATGCAGAGCGATGGGTTTCTTTTGTTTATGAAAAGAAACTTTAATAAATTAATCACAAGATAGTCTTTTCTACATGAATGATAAAGTAAATTTTAAAAAGTATTTTTTTAATTTTACTTTATCCTTTTATATTGAATAAAAAATCAAGTAGATTATTAACAGTGAAAGTCTTTTTATTAAAAAAAAATCTAATTAAATAAATGTTTAATTTCTTTTTGTAAAAGAATTAACATATTAACCTAAAATATTCAGATATTTCCTTTGCAGGAAATTATTCAGTTTGTAATTACATATTTTTGACATTAAAAAATATTTAATAAGATAAAATCAATGAAGAACTAATGCGAGTTAACTTGAACGATATTTTATGGCAAAATAGTATTTTTTAGCATTTTTGTCTCAAAGTATGCTTTTAACCATGTGTTGAATATTTCATTAGATATTTTGCGTCACACTGTTCTTTAAAAAAGGCTGAAAATGAAAGGCGGGAAATGATTTAAATCTTTTGATTGTGAAAATATACATAATTTTAAACGATTGATAAAGATTTGATTGTAAGTTTAAACTACTTTTTTGAAAGAAGAAACAGATTGATTGATGTTTTTTGCAAAAAATGATTTAATAATCTTGCATTTTTACAGAAAATGATACATATCAATTCTGAAATAACACAAATGTTAAAACAGAAAAGTATAATTAACAATGTTAAACTTTTGGCTGATGAGACATTTTAGATTTTATTTTATTTATAACATAATTTGTAAATAGGAAATTAATACTATTGGGAGATTTGGATTCTAGATAAATGTACACAGGAAAATTAAACAACGTCTAATAAATAATCATTAATATGCATATTAAAAACATTTTCCACTTATTTTTGTGTGCATTTTTTTCTTTTCTTTTCTTCTCTTTTTTTAGGAATTGTGACTATTATTGGTATTCGATACGTCAATTAAAAATTCCATTGCGTTATTGTACGGCAAAAGTTGGTAATTAAAGTCTTTTTACGCTTAATTTAATTTTGGAAGAGCTTGAAAAGCAAAAGTGCTTAGCACAATAGAAAATATAAATTTTAATACCGTTTGGAGTTATCCTTTTCTTTTTCTAATGAAGTTCTGACCACTTCATAATTCATTGCTATTCGTTAGAAATTTACAGTACTAAATTCTCTGAACATTTGTTTTAATATTCTTAATGCTACGGATATTAATTATCTATTAGAGAATAATGAGTGAGTCTGTGAAATGTTTTAAATAGACTGCTAGATTCAGCTCGATTGCATCCGTTCCGTGGATGATCAAAATTGTGTTGGCATGTCTCCGGACGACCTCTATGGGTGAGTCCCAGACCATCGCCAATTGCCCATTGCGCATCACTAGTGCGACGAAAATAAAAACCAACCAACCAATCAGCTCGTTTCTTGAAATCACTTTCATCTGATTTTTCTAGTTTCGTAAAATAACCAAAACTAAAAAAAAAAAAAAAAGATGTTGAAATATCCAATCAGATAAAAACATATTTTTTCTGTATTTAATAACTTGGAAGCAATGCCTCGAGCATGTCAAATGTCTCCTTTGTGAATGATCAGATTTATGATGATATGTCTCTGGAACACTCTTAGCTGTGATTCATAAACCATTGATTATTATGCAGCTCCTGTGCATATGTAAATCAACTCAGAATCAACCTCAACCAAAACGTTAATCTGAAGAAGCAACACTCTTTCTCGGCCGTATTCTTTCATATATGAAATCGAAATCTAATACAGAACGCAAGGATTCGCGTGTTGTTTTAATACAAGAAAAAAGCTATTATCCATACAAAATTTATGAAAACTTCATAAAGATCTTTCAGTGAAAATCGACCCCAACACCATTCCTACAAATTCTTCTGTAAAATGACTTCTAGAATCCGTATATGGCTCCTATTTTTCCCCATCACCCACCGTATTTTTCTTACCCCCCCCCCCTTTCACCTTTAGAACATTGTTCGGCAATTTTATGGCTATGAATTTAATTTGGAGGGGGCAGGAGAGGATTATTTTAACTGTTAAATATCTTCTGAAAGGTTACAGAGGTGAAAAATTCTAAAACTTAAACAGCGGTAGCAAGAGATAAATTTATTGTTGGGAGGGGGGGGGGGGATTTGCCACTGAAATAATTTATTATATTTTATCTATTATTATTATTATTTATTGTTTATTTTCTATTATATATACATATATATATATATATATATATATATATATATATATATATATATATATATATATATATATATATATATATATATAAAGTGTTAAAATTATCACGCTCCAAATCAAATTTACGGCCATAAATTTACCGAAAAGTGATAAAAATTGGGGGATGGGTGGCGTCCCAAGAAGACGGTGAGTCACTGGGCAAAATGAGAGTCATATTCGGATAAAGAAGGCTTTTTTTTACATAAGAATCAGTAGAAATGGCATTAGTGCTCGATTTTTCCTTTCTTACTTTTTTTTTTTTTTTTCCACAGTATTTTTGGTTTTTCTTCTAAAATTTAATCAAACAAATAAACAAAGCTACACTAAGTAGTAAACAAGGCTACAAAGCAAGTAACTAGGCGATCAGTAAACAAGGCTACGCGCAAAAATGATATATAATGGTGCCAGTAACAGACAGTCATAAAAATATTATATATATATATATATATATATAAGAAATTTAGCATGATAAATGAATTTTACATAATTCATGTAGTCACATGAAGAGCGAAATATAGGAAAACAGCTCAAAATGAACCCTAAAGAATTACAAAGCAAACGAAATTTAGCTTATCCCACTGAAAACTATAAGAAAGAACAGTAAGGTGACTATAGGTTTTCACTATTTCGGTAAAATTTATATCATTCTACATATTTTAGAACTGATGTCTTAATATCATCGGGCTCACCAGAGGCCAAGTTCTTCTCTCGAAGCTGGTACATGGAAAGTGCCGGTAGTAGGTCTCAGGAGGTGCCCGTTTGCCTAGCCATTCGGAGTTATCTGTGGTTTTCTTCGAAACTTGCGTAAGTACGGGCTAGGACTCATAAAAGTCATTCATTCCCCACGGAGGGCTCTCAACACCAGACTAAGACCCTGGTGTAGACCCTGGCGGCCTTAATCTCTTACATCAAACACACATAAAGGTTGTTGTTTTTGAAGACATTAAGACAGAGCTGCAAACGTTTAAAATTATGGCGTAACAATGTTAGAACCTATCTTTTTTCATACTACTTTTTTAAAGTAATTTTCTTCCTATTTAACTGTGATTCCATATTACAGAAAATTACGAAAGAAATGTGGGAAAAAAAGGAGGATAATAATAATGGTTTGGAACAGATTAAAAGGTTAGCAGCTCTGTTAGCATTAATCAGCTGTAACAATCATAAATATTAATCTCGTTACTTTGAAAGCTTATTTTAGAAAATAAATATAAAAATGTTCTTTACTGCTGCAATGTTCAGCTCCTGTACCTTACATAAAAAACATCAAAAGTAATTAAATATATTATTAATCACATCACAAATATAAAAACCATCTTCATATTTATTTTTACAGCAATAAATCACTTCTATACATAAAATGGTAATAGATAAAGAACAATGTATCATTTAAAAATGCATAATCTAAGCAATTTGAAATGTATGATAAAACATATATTATTTTATCAATTAAAAATTTCATGGAATTTTATATACAGAAATATTTCTTTAAATCCTAATAATGAACATCACTCAGCACAAAAATATCTGTATAATCAGGCTAATACAGATTAAACAGCTATTTTTGTATTGCGCATAGATTTGTAATCTTTCTGCTTTTATATTATAATCTTCTATAAATATCAGATATATGAGCTTTTGAATGTTATGAAAGACTTTTTGACATATGTAAAATCTTATGATTTTGCTATAAATATTTTTCTGGAGAATTACTATATACTTAAGTTTAGATTAAAATATTTCGCTTTTCAAGAGAAAGATGTCAATTTTCTCTTCCTCTCTCTCTCTGTACGTGTGTGTCTTTATATATATATATATATATATATATATATATATATATTTTATATTGACAGGAGATTTACATTCATTCTTCCATTACAATCCAAGAAGCATTATCTGTAAATTTGCACTTAGATATTTTTATTTTTCTTCTTGTGTAGTCTAAAAAATACATCATTTTACTATATAATATAGATAAGTTTTTATATATATTTGCATATTCTTATTTTATTGTTTTCACTTTAAATTTTAAATTTTGCGTTTTACTAAATTTTTGCTTAATGATAGGTAATTAATACAGATGTTTTATAAATATAGTTTTAAATTAAGTTTTTAAAGTATTATAGAAAGGTAGTCTACATTTAAAATTTTTAAATTGTATTTAATTTTGGTATGATGTTTAATGGCATAATGTTTAATAATTAAAAATATAAGAAACGATACAAATGTAAGTTTCGGTACGCATTTTCTTAATAAATAAACATTTTCTAAATGATTATGAACAGAAAATATATAAATATTTCCTACACGGCACTTAGTAAGAAAATAAATAAACATTTCTCATGTTACACATAATAATAAAAAATCTAAAGTGTAAAAGATATAAATGAACAGAGAGGCATATGGAAGAATGGAATTTCTTCACTGTTATGTACAGTTGGGATAAAGAAATATCGAATATTACATGTTTTCACACCCAGCATGTCCCATATTCAATGACTTTTACCCCCTCCCCTTTATATTACTACAATTGCCGTAGAAGAAAACTTGCTTTAGCGTTTTAATAGATTTTTGCAGGTAAGATTTCAAAAATATGTTATAATTATTAGAGGTGAATCTACTCCTTTGAATCTAAATACAATACATATTGAAAAAGTTACATGTATCGACGCAATCATATTTAAACTTTCAAATTTTGCTTTACAGATACGATGTTAGATTACCCAAACTACACTGTAAAACATAACGTTGATTCTTTACAGCAGAATGTTCTTTCACCCATTTTGCCAGCCCATTCTGCTGTAAAATTTACCGTTATTTTTTACAGTGTTGCAAGTCGGATAAAATAAAACACTAGCAACTGAAGTAACATTGTAGACAATCTAATGCACCGAAAAATAATGGTACAGCATGCATCTTCTGCTGCTGAAGGCCCTCTGAAGACAGGGGAGCAGAGATCTAATCAAGACATACCTTGATTGCGAAAGCGCCGGCGTAACTATAATATTGGCGATGTTTGAAGATGGAGTAGTCTATGTCGGCTAAGTAAACTACAATTTTTTTGCGGATTATGGTCTGAATGCCATTAAGCTTTGTTTATTATAAATCATATATTAGATTTCTTAAATTTTTAATCCCATTTACATTATAACCGGGTCATTTCACATTACCTTACAAATACATCTTACTTTTCAGGTTATAAATTATGAGAATTTTTTTTTTAATTAGTTTTTTATGCAATATACTTATTCACCAAGATTCGCAGTATTTTGGTATTTATATGTATGATTTTTTATATTACCACCACTATTTCAGAACAGTATTTTTCACAATAACATTATAGCATCCAAGTCTTAAAAAAAAATTATTTTTTGAAATAGTGAAAACAATATATTACAATGCACGTAAATATACGGGAAATCTGCGGACCCTGCTATTTTATATTTAAGCTGCGGACCCTGCGGACCCTGCCTACAAAATTTATTGTACTGCTATCACAGTACAATAAATTTTGTATTCATGATGGTTTTGCGTAGGGTAGGTTAGGGAAGGACACCGTAGATTTTGTTTAATATATCTGAAAAATCCCCTGCTTTGTGTGTGTGTGTGTGGTTCTTTTTGTTGTTTATTGATCTCTTTTAAAAACTTATATTTTTGAGTATATTTTGAGTATTAAAAATATGCTTAAATTCAAAAATATTACTTTGGGGGAAAAAAAAATGCTTTCCATTACACTTTCGTTTTGTTATCTTACCCCAATCTTAGGGTAAGACGGCCATATATTTAGAGGAAACGTATTTTTGGGATTTCAATGTAAAATACACATTTCTATGAAATATCATGCATTTATTTTAAAACGTGATTTTCATAGACAAAAATAAAACAAAATATTGTTTATTATTTTATTTAATGATTTTCTATAATTAATGCTCTTATGTAATTTAAAACTACAAAGAAGAAAACCAGGGATGTTTACTTAATGTAAAACTACTGGCATCTTACCCCCATAAGTTTTCGTCAGCTTACAACAAAACGTTGGAGAAGACGCAAATCCACTTTTTAACATACAAAGAGGGAAAAAGCCTCCTTTTTTTACTTTGGCGGGTAGTCCAGACACTTATACTTTAAAAAACATCCAAATTATTCTTTTCCTGTTTAAATTACTGTTTACATGACTAAATAAGCAAGGTATATGCCAACATGTCATTTTTTTAAACATATATCAGATAAAGAGAAATGGATTATGTAACCAAACTAGTCTAGGAATTTCTAAAAAATTTGAAAAAAAAAAATCTTATGTATTTATGACTGACCAGCGTCTTCTTAAAGTGCATGCGTATAAGAGAACCACGTGACTGGACCTCTTTTCTAAATTTGCATTTTACTCGAACTTACCCTATAATTCTTTTACAATTATGTAGTATTCACAAATGTAAATGTATTCCATTTCTCCAACACATGCAATGAAATTATTTGAAATAATCATACAATTTTAAAGCATTTATTTTAAGTAATTTCGTATTTTGTACATACTTGCCAACTAAGGGTGCAAGAGTTTTAGTCTAAAGACGGAACTCTTACTTCAGTATTTTTTAACAACAATTTCTATCATATTTGTGCAGTAATTTATCGCGACATAGAAATTATTGATGAAAAGTAGTTGTGTCAGTGTTCAGCCTTGAGACGGAAACACTTGCACTCCTGTTGCTAACAACATAATTATGAAATAACCTTATTATTGTTAGTACTCACACCTTTTTGACACCAATTAATTTTTTGAGTTGTTCTCTCCAAATATAATTAAGAAAGAATAAGAAGAAAAATTCTCTAATAAAAGACTGATGTGAAAAATAAGGCAAGTACTAACAATAACCGTGATTCATAATTAGGTTTTTGGCAGGTATGTTTGTAGTACGCTTTTTCTGATTTTTTATAGTATCAGACAATTTGTTAAAACTATAATAAAAAATTTGCTCACTAAACAATTCATACAATTCCTGTACATGTTACAGTCCCGCATTTTTTCCTGAGTCTCCTACATTATATTTATAAAGCAATTTTTACTTAACTAGTCGTAGAAATATATCACAAAATATTACAGTTTATGGTGATGGGAAAGTCAGAAAAAGATACGAAACTGTACCATTTGTTAACTTTTAATCCATTTAAAATAATTAAAATACCTCTACTGCAACTAAGTGTAGAATTGGTTTGCAATCATAGTTATTTTGCAAAATAAATTATCGCTTTAAGATTCTACTTCTTATTCAATGGGTGTAACTTCCATCCCTTTATAATTACTAAGGCGGATATGCAATAACATAACTAAAAATACTTCAAGGTTTACAAATTATGTGGTACTAAAGTAATTTATCAAGTTAAATGCCAGAAGAAAAATATGACACAAACAACGGAGATTTAGTTTTTATAGATTTAGTTTTACATATCAAAAATGTTTAAATTATTTATTTTGTTAGTGTTGGAACAAAATAATTATAGAAGTGCTATCTGGTACATTATTACTATTGATTATAATTACTTACCATAAAAACTGAAATTTCATAAATTATATAGTTTGTAATAGGTATCTTAAAATAAAATAAAATAATGACTTTTATATACGAGTAATCTTCTCATAAAATATATCATTAAATTCTGAATAATAATAATAATGAGGTGGTACTTTAGGATATCATTGGTACAGGGAGGTCTAAAAAGGCATTAGGACTATAAAAATGTGTAAAAATATTTACTTTTTATGTTCCTTATATCTTTTCTAAGTTTAATGGCGGATTCTTGAGGTAATACGGGAATTAATTTATAACACACATTAAAATCATAAAAAATGTCAAGCAAAAACAGCAATAGCACTCTATAAAAACCTTTCTGGGGCGAAAATAGCAAAGCGAGGTATATAGGTTCTATTCTTATAAATATGTTTGCCATTTCTTCCATAAATTCGAACTTATACGCTTTTTAAACTAGTGGTACTTTAAAGTACCGTCGATAGCAAAAGGGTTTATCATCCTTTTTTTTTTTCTTATAATATTGCAATAAGTTAAAAAAAATAATAAATAAATAAATTGATTATTGAATGTTACATTTGAAAATAATTTCTAATTGTTTTTGCTGAAATAATAATTTGTTATGAATGTAAAATTATTAATGAAAATTGTTATATTGCTCAGAAATCATTATTTTGGCAAAACCATTTGAAATTAATTCCTAATATCCAAAGCTCATTTTACGACTTGAGAACATTGTTATAAAAAACGAAAGAACTTCATGAAATTTGTAATGTGATGATAAACAAAATAAATTTCATAACCTATTGTAAATATTTTGTTGTTTTCTGATAAAATGACGCGCCTTCTGAAATGTGAAATACAAGAACAGCAAATGTCGAGCAAAAATTGAAGAAATTAATAATAATAATAAAAATAAAAAGCTATTTGTAAAATAAACGTTCTGTAAGGACAAATTTCCTTTCCAATAAGGAATTTGTATTTCCGTTACAATACAAAAAATTTGACTTTTTTTTAATACAAATATTTTAATCTGCTAAAAATAAGGTAAATTAAGTGAAAATTATAAAGTTGAAACTACTATATTTGAATAAAAAGTTTTTATTAATATGATTATCATATATGAAATGAAAACATCATGTAAGTTCTCCTTTTTTTTTTCTCCAATATTTACTCATAAGAAGAACGCATCATGCTATTGATTCTTATAACGTTTTAACTCTATAATCTTTTTAATTCATTATTTTTGGAGCAGAACATTGTACATTATTTACAAATAAAGTCGAGTATTTGGCTTTTTATAAACTTAAATAAATAGTTTATTTTACTTTTTTTTGAAGAAAAAAATGTGATAGTTCACCAAGCATTGAAATTCTTAGTCAATAGTCAAAATATCATTTATATAACATTTTTCAAAGTAACATATTTTTTGTGAAAGTAAGGGGATTGATCCTATCACAATAAAAAGATATGTGAGAGAGAAAAAAGGGTTGATTTAAAAATTTATTATTTTTTAAATAACCCAGAAGGGATAAAACAGAATATTTCCAAGTGCAATATAAAATTTATACGCCTATATTGCTTCTGAGAGTTGCTTAAAATCATACTATTAACAACTAACAAATAGTCTGTAATTAAAGTATATATATCTAATAAACGATAATTCATTTTAAAAAGTTAAAATTTAAATTTCTAATATGATTTTAAGAAATATTACGACAAAAAAGACTAATATTTGTTCAAATATTTAATTGCTCTTCAGAATTCCAATTTTTATTATTTTGGTTATTGTTTCCTATACTTTTACTGAAGAAATATGGTTTCAGGAACGGTTCGATTTCAATTTGATACCTATTTACGTATTTTGATTGTTACTGTAATTATTATAGTCCTTTCATTTCTTTTTCAAACATTATCGCTATATAGTTATTTCATAAAATAAGAAGAGTAAGAAGGAATTAAAAATTAAATTAATGTTTATGTTATTTTTCACATTCAATGTGGAATCGCTAAAAATATTTAATGCAAACATTTATTAAATATTTTACTATTATACAATTTATTAAACAATAATTAAACAATATTGTTCCGGTGGCCTGTAAGAAGTGTAGCCGTTTGATGTAATCTATAATGCAACTATATTCTTTTTCTGCACGCGATGTAAATATTTATTAGGGTTGTCCTTTAATTTAATTAACGTATTAATTGATGTTTTCCGGAAGTTTTTAAAGTAATGTTCAGGAATTCTATTATACTGTTAATAATATTTAAATTCTCCCGCGTAGAACGGACACAACAGCAAGTAAATTATATTATTATTTGTTCATTCTTTTTTCAGTTTCATTATTATTTATATAGCACAAAGTTCATTATAGGATTTATTAAAATGCCTCTCACAAAACGTAATGCATTGAAATTCATTTGGGTGTCCATTTACACAGCCGAGTTGTGCTATTTATACAATTTTAATTAGGGAATACGACATAGTAAACTTGAATAACGTACATAATTCTGTCGAAATTCTGAAAATATTTATGGGTGCTTGAATAGAACAAACGTACAGACAAACGGACCGAAAGACAAACAAATAGACTAATTAAAATCATAATTACTCTTAAACATTGTTAAAAAGTTTTAAAATCACTTAATAGAAACGAAAATATGCAACTACAAAATTTTCCAAATATATCCCTTAATTTATCAGGATACAATTTTGTGCGTCTGTGTAAATCTTAATTATTTCAAACTGTATTATATAGAAAAATATATTTTGCGCATATGATTGGATAATAAATAACAATTTCATTGTCATTTTTGCATAAATAAATAAATAAATAAATAAAAAGTTTTAAAGTATAGTTTATAATATTTCCTCTCATAGAACGAAGTGATTTGGAAATATTTTGGGTGTCCCTATGCACAAACCATTGGAGTTATTTCTCAATTTTCAATAGAGAACATTCTGTGGTAAAGATGAATAACATCTATCAGTTTTAAGAAATTCCATGAGTATTTATGGGTTAGTGTGCGGTTAGACAGACATGCACAGACGCACAAACAGATAGACAAACCGAAATCATAAAAATTCTTCAAGTTTGTTGGAAAGTGTTAAAGACATAGTTACTTCAGAGAAATGTCAAACAATAATTCTCAGTGTAAAGTATTGCACAAACTGCTGTATGAAAATTAGTTCACACATGAGAATTGAGAAAATGCAGCTATAGTAAATTAAGCTTTTCTCCATATTATAACTGAATATAACTGAAAAAGACCAATTACATTAGAAAAGTACATATAATATCTACAATGTTCGTTAAAAGAAAGAAAAAAATGTTTATCTAAGTTATTACTGAATACTGTTATAAAGTAATTGGAAATAAAATAAAAGGTTTAAAAAAAAAAAAATGTTTTACAATAAAAAATATTATTCAAGTCCGATTTCTAAAAGAAAAACATTGTTTTAACCAAGCAAACTCCATTATCTTGAATTACATCAAAATAATATTATTGGCCATGTACCATTACCTGCAGGTAGATTTTTTCTGAAGAAAAGAAATAAATAAATAAATAAAATAAATAAATAAATAAATAAACAAACAAGAATAAAGGGAAAAATGAGAATATTATATTTAAAAGAAATAAAATTAATACTGATGTCAAATTTGCTAGACATTATTATATAAATGGGCTCTGAACAAGCTCTTTTTCAGCCTCACCTAAATAAGATTTTAATGAATATATGGGTCAAGATATCAATTAAGAAAAATATCTTTTATCTATGAAAAACGGTTTAATTATGTATCGTTTTTCCTGAAGTAGATACGTATTGCAGTAGGAAGCAAGAATTTTTCATATTTGCGGTTAAGCAAAATCATTGTTATTTACACACACAATCAATTAACTTGTTTTTAGATATAATTTACTACAACCTTATCAAAAGCCTGTAAATCAGTCTAAAAATTTTAAATTCATTTACGGATTTTTCTAAGAAAATAAACTGTATTACATCTATATGGTACTGTAATTTCATGAATATTCAAACTAGCGTACGGAACTTTCAAAGACAATAGACTAAAGCTTCTATTACACACATCGATCTTTCAGTCAACTCTCATTTGAACGAATTTTTACTCCAATTTTTGAATGCTTAAATCCGAAAAAGGGTTACAATAGTTGAGTCAAAAATTGTTCGAAAAACTGGTTTGCACGGTAC
This sequence comes from Salticus scenicus, assembly GCA_963930645.1. Taxonomy (NCBI): domain Eukaryota; kingdom Metazoa; phylum Arthropoda; class Arachnida; order Araneae; family Salticidae; genus Salticus; species Salticus scenicus. The sequence goes on along the minus strand of OZ005652.1, from coordinate 323,101,469 downwards.
GCGTATCTCCGAAATGTTGGCGCGCGCAGAACAAATTCACAATTTTTCGCCAGAGAATGCGATTTTCACCAAATCTGGAAGTGCAAAGAGAAACTTCGCGCCGCTTAACCTGTATAAGTAAACATCCGGCGTTTTTCTTTCTTTCTTTTTTCTTTTATTATTATTTTTTTTCTTCTGATGATTAATGTAGGATTTAAATCGCAAAACGAAACATATCTTGAAATTAAGAAATAGTTTTCCGAATAGAGAAGTAGATAATAATAATGTTAATATATTAGCATTGAGATCCGATTTCATGTATAAGGCCAAAAAGTTTGTAAAAATTGTTCAAACAAATTACAAATTCCTAGTACAATGCATGAAGAATGTTCATAAGTCCAAATCAGTAGTACGCCATTTTACATTTCAACTATTTTTATTATCATTTTGTATTTAAATTTTTAAAATGTACGACTTTATAAAATATTTCTCTTACGATGCAGTGTTTTCGTACATTAATTTCCAACACAACTGATCCCCATATTGCAAGTTCGTGGGAAGTATTGGCCTAATTTGTCAAATGAAGAAAACACAATTTTTAATTACTAAAGTTTCAAATTAAAATGTTCATATTTAATGAAGTGTATTAAAAAATATATTTTAAAATATTAGTCTGACATGTTTACGACAAAATATTGGCATAATGGACGTTTAAACGAAATTTTGCTCTATTTTGCCATGTTAAAAAGAAAACGTAAATTTTGAATAACATGCGAAGTTTACAACTTACATTGTTCCAAAGCAATATTGTCCTTATCAATAACATAAGTGATATTTAAAAACTGATGCACCCATTTTACAAACTCAATATCTATAATACACACAGACAAGTCACATAAACCAACCACTAAAAACATAATTTTTGGATTCAGGAAACCTCAAAACATATAAATGTAACAAAAATTCAATTTCGAAAACTTGATCCGAAAACAATACTTTCGCAACCTTTTACGGATAAGAAATATTAAATTAGAGTAAGAGAATAATTTTAAATTAATTAAACTTTAATTGCATTTATTACATTGATTTTATTTATAAAAAGAAATGCTTTCATTTAATTTGGGGTTGCCCTGTATATTTACTATATATTTTACAAACACAATATAATGTTTGTAATACACAATTTAGCACAGAATTTAAAACACATAGCACGACATGAAATGACCTTTCAGCAATTCCATTGTATGAATATATCTGAATTCTTTTGTGGGGTTCTGTGTAAACTTCTAATAAAGGATATACATTCTACATTGTATACGAAACATTCTTTCATGCACATAAAATATAAGTTCAATTTATTTTATTTTGTTTCATCCAAAAATATTAAATTGTATTTACCAGAAAATTCACACATAGACTTAATGAATTTGAATTCTTTTCTTAGTCACTGTACACGAATTACTTAATATTTCATCCGACTCCCAATATCTATTCTTGAGGTATGGTGATAACAAACACACAGACACATTCAGGCAACCGCTAAAAACCTAATTTTTTTTTTCAGGATATTTAAGCAACTGTAGCAAAAACTCAATTTCGAAAATCTGAATCAAAAATAAAACTTTTCTTGCAATATATGGGTAAAATAAACTAAATAATGATCATAATAATGATAATCTGGTGTGTCACTCACACGACTTTCTTTTTTACCCTGCATTTCAATATTATAATGACAGATTGCACATTAAATCTTAAGATCAATAACGTAAGAATGTAAAGTTTAATGTACTTTTCAAATAATCTAAAATAGGTTTAGAAACAATTTTATTTGACGAAGAGAAAGTAAATAATAATAATAATAATAATAATAAAACAGAATAAAATAAAATAAAATAAATGTATTTCAAGGATAATTTTAAAAGCTTTAAAATCATAATATTACAAATATACTTTTTCATTAATCTTGATAAAATAAATTTAAAGGGTTTTCTAATAAATTTTGGTATTAAATTATATTATCTAAAAATAACGATACAAAGACTCCATTGACACATTTTTAACAAATATGATTCAGGGAGCCTCAAAACGTGTATATATAACAAAAATTCAATTTCGAAAATTTGACCCCAAAACAATACTTTCTCTACCATATATGTTGGTAAGAGAAAGTAAAATAAATAAATAAATAAATAAATGTATTTCAAGAACAATTTTAAAAGCTTTAAAATTAGAATATTACAATTTTATTTCTTCATTAATCTTGCTAAATTAAATTTAAAGGGTGGAGGATTTCTAATAAATTTTTGCATTAAATATATTATTTAAGAATTACGATACTAAAACTGCATTGACACATTTTTAATAGTTTATTCTCTTGGGAAAAAAAAAAAAAAAAGATTGCTCGAATCCTTAACTAATCGTGAATGAAGTGGAAAGAAGGATTGCTTTGCGGCAGAGAGGGTTTTGGCACGAGCTACAAAAATTCGCCAGGTTCGCCTGTACGCGCCAACATTTCGGAGATACGCGCACGGTACACAGTACATGACAAGCGAAGCTGTTTTAACGGGGACGACGGGGGAGAACGAAGAGAACAACGGTGAATGAATTTTCTCCAGGTGCTGTCTTTTTTCGAAGCGTAAGGAGCTTTCTTCTCATTGGCTTGTTACAGTAAAAGGAGTTGCTCATATGAACAACTTTTTCTGATTAGCCAGAAAAAATTGTTCGTATTCCCAATTCCTATTACACTGGGCTATGAGGTGATTTGAGTTAACAACATTGGCTCAAATTGACAATTGGCTCAAAAGTTGTGCGTAAACCACTGTGTGTAATAAGGGCAGACTATCAGTCAAAGGATGAGGGTGTATTAAAACGTTTCTCGTTCCAGAGAAATTTCAGGTTCCTGTTATATGAACGGTTAGACAAATAAAAATAAAAAGTGATGCGAATTATTCCGAAAGTTTAATGCAACTACTGTGAAATATAACATTACAGTGTCAATTCGTAGATCTCTCACTGCGAATGTTGGCATAATGTTATGTATAAGCTCCACCTGTGGGCGTTATTGTGGCAAGTTACATAAATTTAGAACAATGTTTTCTGAATTTATGTTCATATATTAAAAATGAATATACGTAATAACTGTACTATTTCTAATAAAAATATTTGCATTCATAGTCAATTGATTCTAGAAAGACTAATATTGAATTTATTCTAGAAATATCATTGCAAACAGGCTGCAAAAGAAAAGCCTTGAGCGGAGTTATTGATTTCCAATATCGCAGGTTCTACCTTCAACATTAAAAGAGTTAATATTGTTTAAGATATAAAGTGGATTTCAATAATTTTCAGGGAATATTTAGTGTAACAAAAGTAAAATTTAAATAGTATTTGATTAGATAGATTTAATTTCATTACTTTTATCGCTTTCCGACCAGTGAGAAGTAGTATTGTGCGCAAGGGATTCAGCGTAATCAATGTTGTGTTTTTCATTCCCTTTCACTTTTCTATGAGCTCAGTGGGGCAACAATTTTATATTTATGTATAATTTTTGCCCTGCTATACGTCATAATATTTTTCAATTAGAAAATGTTTCACCTTTGCACTCATATATATATTAAAAAAAGTAGATCATGTCTAAAAATAGAAAAAAAATTCTAATATAATTAAATGCCAAAATTTCGTGTGTATGATTAATCTGATATATTTTCACAGAATGAGGGCTGAAAAAATATTTTATGGACCATCCTCCTTCCTTTGACCCTTTTTTTATTTTTAATAAATAATATTTAAAACCAACTGCGAAATGGGTGTAGTTAATGATAAAAATGCAAATAAATAAATAAATAAATAAATAAAGGAAAGAAAAAATAAAAATAAAAATTTCACATAAGAATATATATAAATTGATGTATTTCTACATCATCATCATCATAAAAAAAATACATTTTTCTTGCATAAATTTTATAGTATATACAAAAACATAAATATTATTCATTACTATTACATTTTTTCTATTCGAAAACGTTTTTTCCTGTATGTTTTTATTACTTTTTAGTATATAAATAATCGCGCCGAAATGAAATTGTACTCATATAACTCGCCAACAATGAAAATTTTCATAGATAAAGGAAAAAAAAAAACTGTCAAGGATTCTTGTTGTGTTCGGAAACAATAAAATAATTTGGTAAAATAAAAAATAAAAAAACATAAAGATATCTGAGTTTTAAAACATACCATGCAGATCTACATCGCTATGGATTTAAGGGTTGAGTGAAATTACTAAAAAATTAAGAATATATATTAATAAATGATAAATGCCGTAAAATTATAAATATACCAACAAAATTACTATAATTATTTATCATATATATTGATTAATGTTAAAGAAATGACTTACATTCTATAGCTTTATACTTTAACAGATAATATAATACCTTTAATTTAAAGGGGTATTCATAATTTTTTTTTAATGCTGATTAAGTGTATATATATTCTTGACATAGATCTTAATGTCTCCTGCTTAGAATGATATACCACTTTATTCCTAAAGGCACAAATAATATCTTTCATTGGCTTCTGAATTTCTATTATTTATTTGGAGGTCTTTTATTCTAGGAGAAAAAAAGAGTTCTGCTATTATATCTTTTCTAAAGCTTTTTCACATGTGCGACAGCTTAACTATTCCATTCACAGTAAATATGGGTATTTCATAACTATAGAAGATAATTAACACAATAGTATTAGGATAAAATAAATAACTTGTTTTATTATCTGTAATGAAATAAAATTTATAGTTAATTTTTTAAAGGAATAAAAATTTTAAAAATGTGTTTTAAATTAAAATTTGTTTTTTATCATGTTAATCACTTTTTAATATTTTCAAAAACAACATTTTTAAGCTATTTTACTAAAAGAGATTCTATATTTTTTTCTTTCACACAAAAACGAACAGAAATGACAAGGTTTTTTTTTTTTTTTCGGGGGGGGGGATTAAATTCGCACACAAATCGTGGAGAAAAGGCCATATTCTTCACTTCCAAATACTGTACTGGTTAACTTACATTTATTCTCGTTTATAATATTTACAAATTGTTGTTTCTCTTGCTATTAAAAAAAACTCTTTTTTTTTTTTTTTTTTTTTTTTTTTACCTGTCTAACAGTAACTTTTAATATTGTTTATCGGAACTTTGAGAAGGTTTATAGAACTTTTATTCAATAAAATTTCTTTTAATGCTATAACTAACCAGGAAACCACACCTTACCGTAATCATAAAAGGAATCCAAACAAGCATAAATCGAAATAACCTATATAAACATAGTTTTTTGACACATAAAACAATTGTCCTCGTCAGTTTGTTTTAGAAGTATCAATTCTGAAAGATCGTTAATACCATAGCCTCCTAAACTAGATGCCTGTCGCGTGTCTCGGAAGCTTGGCAACAGTTGAAACAGATAACGCCACCTAGTACAGATTGCGCGACTTTTTTATTCAGCTGTCATCAATAATTTTAAGAAGTTATATATGATATATGTAATCGACGTTTCTTCGATTCTTTTCGCCTTTTATGTATATCAAATTCCACTTTAAAAAATTTTTGGTGTCTGTTGAATAAGAAAGTCGCGCAATCTTTACCAACTGGCGCTGTCTACCGATTGAACTGTTGCCAAGTTTCCGAGCCACGCGACAGGCATCTAGTTTAGGAGTGTATGTTAATACTCGGTGCAATTACGCTTGAATCGATAAAACCACGCCTTACTGAAATAATGAATGAAATGCAAAACAAGCAATAATCGAAAGAGCATAAAAAAAAACGTGTTGTTTGATGCATAATGATTTATTGCTGATTGGCCATTTGAGCTTTAAGGCATATTCTATCGAGATATAATGTTTAAAAATTCGCTAATGTAGAACGTAAAAATTGATAAAAGTCATTGTTCTGACAGGTTTTATCGGGACTCCTCCCACTCCTTTCTCATTACTGCATTTTTACCCTAACTAAAATATACATTTCTCGAAAACGGGCTCACGAGGGCTAACAGTTGACACGTCGAAAATCACGTTAGATTATGCCCTCTTGAATGATTTCTTTTTCTGTTTTTTTTTTTTTTTTTTTTTTTTTGTAATGGTTCGCCTGGTAAGTAAAATTCTGAATGACCGATTGAAACAAATACTTTTCTATCATAGTGCATGCTTCAAATTAACTAAAAATTTTAAAACTTTTCATTTTGAATTCTGATTTTATGAAGATCACTAAAAAGCAATTCAGATTCATATATTCCACGATCCGCATTTTCTTAAATGAATAACCCATAATATTTTTTGAAAAATTATGATTTAAATTATGTAGTCAAAAAATAAAATAAAATAAAATAAATAATCAAAGATAAATCTTTTTTGAAAGGTTCTCCTAAAATGCGTTTATGAAAAATTTGTATTATTCAACTGCTACTCTATATACCATCTTAGAATTACATTTATAATCTTTAATTTTCAAGTGTAAAATTTATAATTAAAATCGATTGAATTCTCTCTCTTATTTTATTTATTTATTTATTTTTTTAAATAGTTATATCTATTAAATGGCGATGTGTTTATAAATAAAATACAATTTGTTCACAAACAAATATAGAATTCATTATGCTGTTCATATACTAAGGATATCGATATTCGTCATGATTTCGGGCATGTAATTATCAATATTTGTTATATACATACGAAATACTTGAAATTAGAGTATATTTCTTCAGACATATTGGATAAGGCATTGGATTTCTTTTTTACATAATAAGTGTTTTAAATTAAAGTTAATCAAATATTTTTCAATATTATTTCAAACTCATTTCATGTTCATTTTTTAAAATTGAACAAACTTTTTTTAAAGAGAATAATGTGTTACAAAATTTTTTTACTGTAAAGAAAATTTTTGTTGTGAGGAAGAATTGTCAGAAATAAATATGGATTTTAATTTCATGAACATGAACGTTTCGAAAATTTGTAATTTATAATGTCACTAAAAAGGTATATGAGCAGAATTAAGTTAAAATGTAACCATTGTATATGTGAAGTTTTATTATTTATAGAGTAATACAGGGGAAAATATTCCAAGAACACTATTTCAATTAAATTTTAAAGGGACAAAATGCAAGTGTAGTTTATTGTTTAATGTTTGTCCTAGTAAAAGTAAAAACCTAAAAGTATAGTATGCAAGTAGCGTTTAAAATAATGTTCATTTTAGGCTTAGATAAAAGCAAACAAACTTTTTTTTGTAAAAGTTATAAACTCAGATTTCACTTGGAGACAAGTAAAAACCCTTAGTCTCACTGCAATTGTTCTATGTCCTTGCATTAAATTGTATTCTGAAATAATATACTATTTGAAAAGATTATATGCCTGTCTTTGACATACTGTATACTGTAAACAAATTATCGTTTTTGTTTGATTGATTAATTGGATTGAGTATGGATAATGAAATCATTGAACTGAATGATGAACTGTCAATATCCAATAAGTTTCCAAACTTGTAAAAAATGTGTGAATGAGGGAATGAAAGTTTGTAAATGCTAAACTGATAGAATAACTGCAGATTGACAGTTAACTGTGTCTAGAAATATAATGAAAGTTTGTTATGAAGTGGTAAGTTAAAAGTAAGCTCTGGTTGGCCAGCTATTGTTTTCATACTGTATAAATATTGAAAGTGTAGTGTATGTGTAACCACCTATCTATGTGTATCCATCCATGTGTGTCTATCTCTCCATATCAATGGATATCTAACTATGAATCTATCTAGCTTTTGTATTTGAACTTCAACTAAAACTAAATAGTTCTGTTTTGAAAAGCTGTGAACCACTCAGCTTATGGTTCTATACTTTTGTTATTTCCTTAAATTTCAATTCTAAATAGTTTAAACGTTTTTAGGTTAGTTTTTCCCCTCACGCCATAAACGGTCTAGTTACATTCTGTTAGTAAGATTTAAAAATTTGGTTTGTCTGTACACCCTAGGAAACAACATGCAGGTAGGTCCACAACTCTATTTGGCGATTTTCTTTTGGTGATTATGGCGAAATACGATTTTCGTAAATGGGGCGATGTATTACGAACGTAAACAAAGCGAAAACACCTATTTCAAAATGTCGTCTGTTTTGTAACGTATGCAGATAAATTAAGCCTATTTTTAATACTAATAGAAAAATATTTAGAATTAACTTACCTCACTTTACATGAAAAAATAACTGCATGAAATTTTATACTGCAAGGATCATCAATATTCGTAAATATATATATTTGCTTATGCTTCTTGTACATTTACACCATTTAAATGTTCTACAGTTACTAAAATACGATTATATAAACCAATTTCCTAACACACATTTTTTCAAAAGTTTGAAAAACGTTTTCCTCTCTCTAAACAATACACTCAAAAAAAAAAAAAATAAATAAAAATAAACAAAATAAAAAAATCTAGTACATTCACCTACTTTTCCGAAAATAGGTCTATCTTTCATTAAATAAGATAGCAAAAATAAAATTCAATACTGAATATTTAAATGTCGATCAAGGCATTTTCATAAATAATTCAGGGTTGGAAAATTGGCGCAAAACTCATACCGGTATTTATGAAACAAAATTTTCTTCTTCGTGAATCTACGATTTTATAAGCAGAGAAGATTTTCAAACAAATGCCGGTATGAATACTGCGTCAATTTTCCACCTCTGATAATTGAAATGCTGATTGCCATGATCAAAATAAACAGTATACAGGTTGCCATATCTTGTCGCAAAGAATCCAAACCGATATCGTTATCATTCGAAACACCACCAGAAGAAAATCGTCAAATGGGGTTGTGGACCAACCTGTGAGGTGTACCCGATATTATAGCCTTCAAATTTAATAGGTGAAATTACATTTAGTCAGTTCACTAGCTTAAGGCATTATAAGTTCATTTTTAAATTACACATATAGTTTTATATGAAAGGTGCTTTATTGCTGTATAATATATTTATGCTAAATGAAAGCTTTGTTTTTTACTCTCTGTTTTATCTCCTCAACATCGTATGTAGCTTTAATTAAAATACAAATTCTTCAGTTAATCTTTAATACTTAACATTTAGAAATTAAAATCATAAATTTAAGTTTAATCTTTTTCAATTTTTGATGTAACTTTCTTATTTTCTTTGTCGAATTTGTATAAATGTTTGCACATAAACACATTCAAATAATCCCAATTTTATGATACATTTTTAAGGATCTTTCAAATAAGAAATAATAATTGCGAAAAATATTTAATGTTTTTTTTTTTGTTTTTGTTTTTTTTTTTAGTACAAACCACATACTTATTCTCCCCCCCCCCCTTAAACTGGAAAACTCTACAATAATAAAAACTTCTAAATGTTTTTTGATTACCTCAAAATCGAAGAACGTTCAGTTTTATTTTCCTTTCATGAATATTGATGAACCTTTTTTCAGTCGTCACTTTATTTTTGATAACGGAACTTCATGATTGATAGTCTTAAAATGCTTATTTATTTGAGATCTATAATTTTTTATTCAATCAAGCGTATGAACTTTTTCTGTATAATATTCAAGATGTAAAAACTTTGAAAGGCTTTTTGTTTTCATAAATAAAGTTGCTGCTCTTTTTTTTTTTTTTTTAACTCAGTAAAAAAAAAAAAAAAAAAAATGAATATGTGTAATATTAAGCTTACTCTGTCGTATTTGAAAATTTGAAGTATAAGTTATAGATTTAAATTCCGAAAATCATAAAAGTAATAAATGTGTGTATATATATATATATATATATATATATATATTATGTATATTTTAAAAGAAAAGAACTTTCTGGAAAAGCTTTATGTTGTATAATTTAAATTATCATAATTTTAATTTGTATCCTAAAAAAAATTTAATTTTATCGTAATAATCTATCATATATAATTTCATTTTTTATCATTATAATCATTTTTATCATAATAATTCATTTTTCTAAGAACAAAAAATTTTAATGACATGTTTTTATATACTATTAAATTAAATCTTACATACCGTTAACATAGGTGAGATTTTTTAACCTGATATATAAATTGTATTTTTCTTCAAAGTACGTTTTGAAAAAAATGAAAAGTTTAAACAATATAAACAAGAAGGAAAAATCAAGCAGTATGCATTGATTAGTAACACTTTCCAACTGTACGCAATTGTTGTATCGAATAACTATTAATATTCTTTGCCTACGTTATCGCACAACAGACAGAAGCACTGAAAAACATACAGATAGACTAATTGATTTTAAAATTACTCTTAGGCATTTTGGAAAGTGTTAAAAAGGTTTGACGCAAAAGAAAATGCAGCCGTTAGATTATAATTACAGCTTTTAAACTCTCTGAATATTTTACTGTAGCCCTGTAATTCTGAAAGTAAATCATATCATATTCTATATAAAACACTATTTTAGAATGATAAGAATACATATCAATGTTCTAAAGATTTTTGTAGTAGAAAGTTTTTTAAATATAACTTTTAAAAAATTCTGTCCTAAAACGTAATACATTGGCTTTTTTTTTTTTTTTTTTTGTTGTTGTTGTCCGTGTACACAAACTAGTTGTACAGAACCTATTAATGACATTTTAAATAGGGAACATTCCATAGGGAACTTGAGTGTATCATTTTTAAAAAAATTCTCAAAATATTCACGGTTGATAGGAGCCGGAGACAAACAGATAGTAAGGTAGACAATCGGACAGACAAGTGCACAAATTGAAATCATATTCCCGCTAAAATTATAAGAAAGTTTTAAAACGCTCATGTAAACAAAAGTGCAATTCCAGCAAATTTTTATTAATACCTCTTAATGTAACTGATTATTTTTGTGTGGCCCTGTCAATCTAATGCTAATCATACTATATTACATAGAAAGCACACTCTTTTCTGCATACTAATAATATATTTCAATTGCATTAAGCTTTGGGGAAAATAAAATTATTAAAATTTGGTTTATAAAAATAACTCTCATACAACACAATGCTTTGGAGTACTTTCAAGTGCCCCTGTACACAAACCAGTTAGAAATGTACTCTATTTTACATAGGAAACATCCGATAGGGAATTGAATAACATATTAAAATTTCATTAAAGTTTCTATACATTAAAGGTATTAAAATATGATTTATAGAATCTCCTCTCTAGAACACAATGCTTTCGAATACTTTTGGGTGTCCCTGTCAAAAACCAAAAGAGGTATCCATTCCATTTTCAATAGGGAACATCCAATAGTGAACTTCAATAAAATATATCGGTTTAAAGAAATTCCGTAAATATTTACGGGAATTAGAGCGCAGAAAAACAGACAGAGAGACACACAGATGGGCAGAAGAAAAGTCAGACATATACACAAATTGAAATTATATTCGTACTAAAAAAAATGATAAATGTGTCAAAAACGCTTAATGTAAACGAAAGTACAATTCTAGAAATTTTTTATTAATAGCTCTTAATATAACTGAACATTTTTGTGTCACCCTGTAAATCTAACGGTAAACATGTTATATTCTATGCAAAGCATTCTTTTGTGCATATAAATAACATATTTCAATTTCATAAAACTTCGTGGAATGTAAAGTTATTAAAATTTGATTTATAGAAATATCTCACAAAGAACGCAATCCTTTGGAGTACTTTTGAGTGTCCATGTACATAAACTAGTGGTGGTATGCAATCTATTTTATACAGGAAACATCCAATAGTGAACTTGAATAACATATTTCAATTTCACTAAGGTATGGAAATATGGTTTATTGAAATTCTTCTCATAGAACACAGTGCTTTGAAATATTTTAGGGGGTCCCTGTACACAAACTAGCAGAGGTATAAACTCCATTTTCAACAGGGAACATCCGATTGTGAACTTGTATAACATATTTCAATTTCATTAAGATTTTTACTCAGTAAGGGTATGGAAATATGGTTTATAGAAATGCCTCTCATAGAACACAATGCTTTGAAATATTTTTGGGGGTCCCTGTACACAAACCAGTAGAGGTATAAACTCCATTTTCAATAGGAAACTTCCGATAGTGAACCTGTATAACATATTTCAATTTCATTAAGATTTTTGTACAGTAATGGTATGGAAGTATGGTTTATAGAAATGCCTCTCATAGAACACAATGCTTTGAAATATTTTCGGGGTCCCTGTACACAAACTAGCAGAGGTATAAACTCCATTTTCAACTGGGAACAACCGATAGTGAACTTGTATAACATATTTCAATTTCATTAAGAATTTTGTACGTTAAGCGTATGGAAATATGGTTTATAGAAATGCCTCTCATAGAACACAATGCTTTGAAATGTTTTCGGGGGTCCCTGTATACAAACCAGTAGAGATATAAACTCCATTTTCAATAGGAAACATCCGATAGTGAACCTGTATAACATATTTCAATTTCATTAAGATTTTTGTACAGTAATGGTATGGAAATATGGTTTATAGAAATGCCTCTCATAGAACACAATGCTTTGAAATATTTTCGGGGTCCCTGTACATAAACTAGCAGAGGTATAAACTCCATTTTCAACTGGGAACAACCGATAGTGAACTTGTATAACATATTTCAATTTCATTAAGATTTTTGTACGTTAAGGGTATGGAAATATGGTTTATAGAAATGCCTCTCATAGAACACAATGCTTTGAAATGTTTTCGGGGGTCCCTGTACACAAACCAGTAGAGGTATAAACTGCATTTTCAATAGGGAACATCCGATAGTGAACTTGAATAACATATGTCAGTTTCAAGAAATTTCATAAATAATTACGGGCGTTAGAGCGCTTACAGACAGACAGACAAACCCAAGTCATAAACACTTTTCAACCTTGTTGGAAAGTGTTAAAAAGGAAAATAATATGGAAAATGATGGTAGGAATCAGGTATGAAAGAAAACAAAAAACAAAATACAGGAAGACTAATTTGTTTTTCTATATAAATAAAGAGATGTATCTGTGTGTCTGTGTGTCTGTTTCTGCCTGTCTGCGCTTTGGTGCTCACACTACTGATCATAGAGCTACAAAATTTGGCAGATGGATACCTAGGACTCAATAGATGTGCACTATATCGAGATTTTTTCGAGTTTCGAATATGATTTTTTAAATTAGTTTTTATTTTCAATTTAAACATTGGCTTCTATGTTTAATTTTGCTAAAGATTGTTTCTTTCACTTCAATCGTCTGAGTATCTTAGAAACGACTATTAACCCTTTAACGTTCACTACTTAATTTATTTTAAAAATTACCAAACTAATTTAAAAAATGGCTTTTAGACACATAGCTGATCATAAATATTTAAAAAATAAAAAAATAGCATTTTTCCTCTTCGAGAAATTTTCAGTTTGAAACATCTGTAAGTAAACCTTATTAAATTAAAATAATATTTAATTTAATAAATAAATCACTTTATAAGTAAACATTACCGACAACAAAAACTCGTAAAAGTTGCATAGATCCCAACATTTCAATTTATTCCGGAGTGTTTTAACCCTTTGCGGAGCAAGGTAATTCGGGTCATTTAAATTAGACTGCCAACGGAATTTACGAACATAACTAAAATAGAAGAAATTTTAAATTTTTACGTTAAAAAAAGGGCTTTTTCATTGATTTGTAGGTAAAATCTATTTCTTTCTTTCTTTTCTTTTCTTTTCTTTTTTTTTTTTTAATTTATTACATTTATTGAAAACTAAATTGTAATGCAGTGGAAAAAAAATATATATGTAAAATTTCAAATTAAAAAACGCATTTATAACAGTTATGCTTATTTATCTAATAATTTTTATTATACAACAGCATTTTTTTTTTTTTAATTTATTCTTTTGAAAGAAAAATCTCTCTCTCTCTCTCTTTTTTTTAAATTTATAGTATTTATTGGGAAAAAAATGGTATTATATGAAATGATTATACTAATTAAAAGTTAAGTTTAATTAAAATGTATTTGCTTTTTATTCATTTAATTCTTTTTAAAATAAAATCTGCTTTTTATTTTATTTATTATATTGGTCGGAATTAAATTGTAATGTAGTGTAACGAGCGGGGGCTATAAAATACATGTTTCAAAAACTGAAATATTTAATAGATGATGAGATAATGTCATCTTTAAAATCACAGTTTTTAAATAATAGCAGATCCACCTTTCATCGATAAATACACAAAATGGACGGCCCAGAAAAGGCCTTTCTGCAAGCAGGGGGAACCTGGACCTGATGCAGTGCGGGCGGAAAAAGAGTGGTTGTAGGCAGTATTACCCGAAGCGAGGTTTAGAACGATTTCTACTGAAGTGGGCATAGCCTGCTAGTCATTAATATTTAAAAGCTTGTATCACTTTGCTACACCTAAGACACCTTTAACATAATTTTACAATTAATTTTCTATTCATAATCGTTTAAATTTTCTTTGATTCAAAATCATTCTTTTAAGAAAATTGAAAAAAATTAGAAAGAATTTTTTCTCCATGTAAAAGTATTATAAAATGCGATTAGGTGCTATATAACGAAAATTTTATAAAAAAAATTGTGCATATATTCATTTATTTTAAAATTACGTAGAAATGAAAAAAAAAAAAAAAAAAAAAAAAGGTTATTCCTTACCTTTTGAAGGGAGTGTAATTCACAAATCACCAAAATTTGTCATTAATAACGAAACCTAAATTTCGTTATAAATGCGGGACGAAGTTCCACACACCGCTCTAGGAGCAGTGTCGTGCGGTTCTAGCTATGCTAGGCCCCTCCTCCGGATCAAAAAAAAAAAAAAAAAAAATACAAAGTTTGCCAGAGATGGGTTTCCAACGTTTTAAAGAGCCGCAGTGAAAGATGTTGGAATAAATCGTAATAATTATCTCAAATAATTAAAAGACCCTGAAAGATGAAGCAAATTCAGATAACCAAGCGTTATGCGTATTGTTATAATAATGAGTATGATGTTATACGTATCTGTTGTTCTGAAACATATCGAGTAATATCATAGAAAGGATATTTCAAATGCATATAACAATTAAAATTCAATTAAGTGTTGAATGTAATTTTTTACAAAGTGTAATATAAAATGTGTTATTTTTCGAAAAATCATAACTTTCAACTAATTCGTAGACTAAAATTTAGAGCAATAGAATTCATCAAAATATGTTGCTAAAAGTTATAATTCAAATCAATATTACTTTGGTGTAAGGACTTTGCCCTTTTCTACACAAAACCCTAAAGTAGAACAGCCAATCACTCTGTTGGATTTCTGAAATACAAATTTTCATAACTTAATCATATAGTCTACAGTAACGTTTGAAAGTTATTATTTTATTACTAATTTTATTATATTTTACGAGAGATTATTACCTCGTGTGAATATGTTTCAGTTTTGGGTGAATAAAATTGATTTTTTATATTTTTCAAAATTTTCTAAAGAATTGGCCTATTTTAACGTGTAAATAACATTAAATATACATTCGAAAAACATTTTTATAGGTATCTTGCAACATTTACTGAATTTTTTGTACTAAGTTATAAACTTAACCAGATATTTTTACCTACTATTAAAATGACGCAATTTCTAAGTTCAGCATTACTTTTTCTAGTACTAATCTATTCCTCTTCATGGAAGTTAAGATGGTAACATTGTTTTATTTTTAGAATGCAAATGTTAGGTATGGTCTAATAATGGTCTACTGCAATAAAATAAAGTGGTTGGTCACTAACCCAAAAGAAATCGGTGTTGGCATTGCCCGAAGGCTTGTTTTAAGATCATAGACTACATAGATGCCTTCTGCACAATATTCTTCTTTAGGCTTTGGATGTGTATCGGATTTTCCTATAACCTTCAATGTATTTTTATCCGGACCGATTACAATTTTTTGAACTGTCTCCAATTTCTTTTCCTTAGATAGCAAACAACAGACTATTACCTATTTTGAATTTCAACTCTTGGTTTTGTATCGAAACATCAATTGTCCAACCTTCATTAACTTTCCCTACGTGGAGAACTATGAGTAAAAATTAAATCACTGAGTTTTTAAATTGGTTTTTAGGCAAACATATCGTTTCATAATATTTTATTTCTGCACTTTTCTGGCATTAAAATCTCTAACAAAACGTTCTTTTTTCGTGTTACTGTTTTTCACACTATTTACAATTTTTATTTTTTTGTGAAAATTTCAATGGAATTGTTCTTTAAACGTGAAATTTACTTTTTTTTCTGTTTAGGAAATTATTCTGATAGCAAAGTTTTATTTGAGGTCATAATGTTTAACAGTTTCAGCTTCGCCAACTTTCTTTTTTTTCTTTTTTCTTAATGGATTGACGAAAACATGCGTTTTTCTATAACTTTTGTAAACACTATCTATTTGCAGGTTTTTACTTAAAGCATTAACTCTTATTACAACTATAATTCTACTACTAATTATTCGATCGTTTCTGCTTTCGCAGTCGCTATTTTCAGCAGGATGTTACTGAATATAATAAAACCATTAAATGTTTCTTTTTCAAAATGAACACGCTTATTAATAAAAAATAGAAAATAGAAAATAATTTATTTTTTACTACAAAATGATCATGGAATTTATTCAAGATTATTTAAAACTCTGCTTCCTTTGTACTAAAATGGAATTTAAACAATCTTCAGCTTTTTTGCCCATGCAAAGGATTTATCTGTTCCCCATCCCATTGTTTATTAAAAAGAGATGTAATATTAACCCTTTCAGAAAGCGTTATCAATTTTGATCATTTAGCTGGAATATAAAATTTGAATTATTATGACGTGATCATTTACCTGGAATATAAAATTACAATCATTATAACGGCGTAACATGAAACGATTCTATTACAACGCTAATTTTAACCCTTTCCTTCGTAGCTGAAAACTCTAGAATAGGCTAACTCAATATCGGTAATATAAGCTTAAAAGAAATTACTTACAGTGTGTCAGTTTGCTTTAATTTTTTTTTTTTTATATTTACCGCTTTATTGCTTTATAGCTGCCACCATGTGATGTTTTTCCTAATGAGGTATAACGGAGGCTCTAAATGTTAATTAAGCTAAAGCTAGATCCATGTTTAAATTATAACTTAATTTTAACAACCACAGAACACTAAATCACATAGAACAATACCGATCAATAAACTCTCGGTACGAATAATAATTTTAACACGAAACGCGCGCTCATTTATTGGACGAGGGAGTTCCATTCTAAAAGAGTAACTCTTGATCACATTGATTTCTTATTGTTTAAAATCTAGCATGCTGAATCATTCACGCATAATCGAGGATAACAAATTCCATTGTACATCACTACCTATTCTAGCTTGATTATGATTGTTTTGCTAACACGGAATGTTAATTTCTGGAACCAAATGAGATTTCTGTCACATTCATCATCATATAGGTCTATATAAGATTTTGTTAACATCAATGTGCACCACAATATTTTTATAGTTTTTTTTTTTTTTTTTTTTTTTTTTTTTGTGATAACATTCAATTATAAATGTCTGTTCTCAGAAACACAAGACTTCATTCCATTTTCAATAAAACATACATAATAATTTATTTAATTATGTGAAGAAAATTGGCTATGTTATCCAAACAGCATAGTAAAGTATCGTTAAACCTTTATTGCCTGATGTATTAAATTAAATTGACCAATTAAAAAAATTGCGTGTTATTTGGTGCATGATTACATTTTAAACTGGTAAAAGAAAAATAAGATGAAATCATAATAAAATTTATACACTATTAAAAATTTCAATTCAGGATTGAACCAAAACTTGGTACTACAGTAACCGCAATCATGCGATGATGAAACCTTCTACCATGATTTAGTACTTCTTGTTGAAAAAAGTACCAAATCAGGGTAAATGATCACTCCATCTTATAGTTACGAGAACTGTAATATCAAGCTTTGGTAGAACCAAGTACCAAATCATGGTGAAATGTTTCACCCTCTCATGTTTGCAGCTACTGTGCACCATTCTTTGGTTCAACCTAGGCAAAAAATTTTAATAGTATATACATGTACCAAATATTTTTGCGCAATATGTATATGCAATATTTTCTATACTATATTATATTTTATTTATACTATATTATATATACTATATTATATTTTATCTCTATTTGGTAACTTCTTAGTTTATATATATGTCTTAATATCCTGATATTACGAAATATTTGTTTTTATTATTGCTTATAAAAATCAATTTTTATTTGTAGGTGTATGTCAATTTCTTTGTTTTCTCAAAATCTTTCACACAGGAACTTATTGTTATTTGTTATTATTTGTTTCATTATTTGTTTCATTATTATTTTTTTTTTTACTTTTTCATGTGTTATTCATCATTTAAACATGTACAATGCTTGGAAAGAATTCCATAATATATATATATATATATATATATATATATATATATATATATATTTATTAATATGTATGTACACACACACACATATATATATATATTTATTTATGTGTGTATGTGTGTGTTGTTTGTAATATAAAAAAAAAATCCAAATTATTGTTTATTTATATATATATATATATATATCTGTATATATATATAAATTACGTGTCACGATGTTTGTCCGGGGTAAACTCCTAAACTAAGGAACCTATTTTAATGAAATTTTGCACACTGTGTGCAGTTTGGTCCAACTTGAGAGATAGGATAGTTTTTATCTCAATTTATTGTCACAATATTGTTTTATTGCAATTATTTGTTAATTATAGACCTTTATTAAAGTTGCTCCAAAATATCTGTGAGTTCCATTAATTTAATTGTTGCCAAGAAGAAAAAAAAATACGAGTTCATTTTCTTTCGACATAAAAATAAATACATTTAATCAAACGTGAACGTTAAAAAATTATAAAAAGTTAAATTATGCATCTCACGAAAATTGACGTCATAATCAATTTAAAGATTTTATACACACTGATAAAGTGCTAATGTAGTTCTATCATAGATATAGTAATATATATAGATCTCTCATCCCCATGTTATCGTACAAAGATTTTTGATGCCGAAAAAAAAATAAATAAATAAAAGCTTTGGAAACAGCCATTAAGTGGTATTGAAAAAAAAAAAAAAAAAAAAAAAAGAAAAGAAAAGAAAAGAAAGAAAGAAATATGAATTTGAAACTGTATCTGGAGTCTTCCATTCCCCTTTAGCAAATTAATTATTTATAAATTTTATTTGCTAAAATATTAGTATGTATTCCTGTGTGTATTCACTCGGGGAAAGACGGCCATATTTTGGTAAAAACGTCGTCTTTTCCCAAATGAAAAGGAATAACTTTTTTCTCCCCAATGATCACTCTATTCTATATATGCTATACTATATCTATGAGTTCTATACGCAAGCGAAGTGTGACTCACTGACCTTCTGTGCAGCCAAGAAAAATATTTCCTATGTTAATTGCCCACTGGATTTTTTGTCAGAAATTATTAAAAATCGAGGAAATTTATTTCCCGATTTTAATCCTTATATTTGGGTATAGATATGTATTAGTTATCGCGGGTGTTAGATTGAATTGTTTTGCTGTCAAATTGACAAAATTTTAATTTTAAATTTCAAAACTCTGTCGCCCTTGGCTTTTATTATTATTATTATTATTATTTGGCGATCAAAAGCGTAACACGAAAATATACATGCCAGATGTATGCATTGTACGAAATGTAATATGTATTATTCATTGTACGTATGTATGACATGTAATATGTATTGTACGAAATATTGTTTCATATTATTCATTACTCTTTTAATATAAGTTGTTAAAATAACCATGATTTTTGAAAGGAATTAAATATTTTCGCCAGATAATTTGGCGATATTCTTTTTTTTTCGCCAAGGATGACAGAAATGAAATCTATTCCGCTGCAAAATATTAGTATCTTACATCAGATATTTTATTTAGACATTTGAAAACAAATTTGACTTCAAACTATGATAGAATATTTATCATTTTCCTTTTAATTAGTATATTACAGGGATGGAACACGGGCGCAGAATTCATACCGGAATGTGTTTAAGAAATTTCTCTACTTATAATATCGTCGATTTAAGAGGTAGAAAATTTTCTTACATTGATAGTGGTATGAATTCTGCGCCCGTGTTCCATCCCTGATATTATTAGTGTATTAAAATTTAAAAGCATGGTATATAAAAAGTTTTTTTTTTTTTTTTTTTTTTAAATCTTATAATTATTCTTATCTTAATCCTCAATGTTTCCCATCTTTATTAACTTGAATTTACTATTAAAATTTTAACATACTCAAAACCTTCTCATCACTTCGTTAAAATATACTAAACTTTTCCAAAATATTTTTCTATTTAAAATGATACATGTATTTACTTTAAATGTCCGATATTTCATAAGATTTCCAATTTTAAAGTTTTAAAATATTTATCAAATATATTTATTTTTCTGGTTTAGCCTTATTGTTTTCCTTTTTATAACTACAGCTGTTGCCCTCTTTAAAATATTTAAAATGATGAGGTCATTTTATAGTAAAATTATCCATTATAGCATATATTATATTTCACTCCTCCATAAAAATTGATTTTAAAATCGTCTGTTTCTTTTATACTTTTATTTTAATAGAATTTTAATAGAATTTAATTAATATATTAGTCATTTTAGCAATTTTATCCAAAGTAGCATTAGAAATAATATATATCACTTCTCCATTAAAATTTATAGGACCCTACAATAAAATTAATTTGTGCTTAATATCAACACTACGAAAATTTTTATCAATCGCTTCCAAATTTTGATCTAAGTTTCAAATCTCAACCCTGTGGGTTTTTACATCGGCTACAACGTTTTCGTCTTTGTTCGTAAATAATAATTTGACTGTACTAAATAGTTTACAGCCGTATAATTTAACGTATAACTTAGTCACAGCAACGCGTGGCCGGGTCTGCTAGTATATATATATAATCAATACTAGTAGTCTGCTAAAAGTTCCGCAAGTATCATTTTCATTTACTTTAGTACCCTGATAACTAAGTAGCTTACAATATGAATTTGATCCTTATTTTCAGCATTTAATACTACTTATGTTAAATTTAAACTTTTTTACATATATCTATTTTTATCATTTGCTGAATAACTTTTTTCTTCGTGGTCTATATAGGGTAACTTTAAATTGTGATACGTTTATCAGATGTCTTTCTATATACAATTTTTTACAAAAATTAAATAGTTTTCTGTTGGTGGTCTGCCTTTAATATCTAGAGTTTATTTTATGAATTTCATGTTTTCTTCTGTTTTCGTAATTCGTTTTTATTTATTTTTTAATATTTTATTTAACAAGCACATCAAAGAAACTATAAAAATAACCTCTCTTTCTAATTTCTGTACTTTATTTAAAAATTTTCAGTACATCATTTTACGATAATGGAATTTTTTTCTTCTTTTTTTCTACTTTTTTTTCCTGAACTTGAACTATCCATTTTGCGAGATAACCTTTAGGTTTACTTTTACCACTTGCTTGATGTGTCTTGCAGCAATTATCTATCTATATATTAAAAATAAACAACAAAATTAATTATATTAAAAATAAATTGTTTCGTAGAGGAGTCACAAGTATATATAATTTTATACATAATAGAATGCAATGAGAGTAATGCATAAAACACATGCAAAAAGTATTTTAGGAATTGCATACGTATCACGGTCATACGTTTTTAAATTATTTTATTTAGGTTTTCGTATAATTCTAGCTCATACATACACTCGTGTAAACAGTCAGTAAAAATATCTATGGTTATCTGTATATATAAAAACTTCAGTAGTTGTACATAAATGTATTATGGATAGTTTAATTGATATGGATATTTTAAGAAAATGAATATTTTGGATATTTTAAGGGGAAAAAAAAACTTCAATATTTATTAGTTTAAATTCCGATTATTTAAATAAATAAATATTTAAATATTTTTTAAAAATTTTATTTAAATATTTTTTATTCGATAAAGTAATTTTAATTATTTCAATCAAAATAAAA
Organism: Salticus scenicus; assembly: GCA_963930645.1. NCBI lineage: Eukaryota > Metazoa > Arthropoda > Arachnida > Araneae > Salticidae > Salticus > Salticus scenicus. Next base: position 323,079,465 of record OZ005652.1, on the reverse strand, counting down.
ATAATAGATGAATTTTTATTACAAATTTAATAAAATTTACTGTAATTCATAAATATTTGAAACAAGAATATTTACTAAAATCCTTAATAGTAAATAATCAAATAAGTACTTTTTAAATAACTGTTGCTATTATTTCTATAATAAATACAAGAAAAGTAAATTTCATATTCTCCATGCACTTTCATTTTTTAAATTAAACCTTGCTCAGTAATAAAACAGTGGTGTTGAAACTCGTTGTTGATTCTGAACAAAACATATAAATTACCTTTTCGAAAAACTTTATTCATAAATGTACCTTAAAATAATAAATGGGGAAAAATTAAGAAAATAAAGAAGAAAATTGATTTAATCCACTTAATGAGAAATAGACAAAAAAGGCATTTTCTTACTTGAAAAGGAATGCTAAAACAACATTTGCTTAATGAACAAAAATCAAAAAGTTAAATTACATTAGATTTATTATTTCAAAAAGTTAAATTGCAAATTTGTATATATTTATTTATTTTTTATTTTTATTTTTACATACATTTTGGCAATATTTTATGTTGAAAATTCGGTAAACAATTCAGTTTCTATAGAAAAGTGTATGTTTATATTGCATAATAAAATCGAAGTATTAAATAAATCATAATAATAATAATAAAAAAAAAAACAACACATTTTTAGAAGTTAGATTGCAGAACAAGCAATGAAACAATACATAAATAAATAAAAAAGGCTTTAAACTTAATTCTAAAGTATTTTAATTAATTTATTCATTTATTTTTCCTATGTCGGCATCATTTCGTGAAAAATAATTCAAAATATAAGTCGTTTCACTGTTAACAGATTTTTCATTAATATATACTAGCTCTTTTAACGACCAGCAGGTTCACAACTAACTTAAATTCTGTCCGTAGTGAACTACCATTTAGTTCACCTATGTTGCCTTAAATTAGATTCGTTGCTTTAAACAATTCTGACCATGGCAAACTATAACAGGCTTCTCGTGCCCCGTAAAATGCCAAACTACAGCAAAATATTATTCTCATAAAAGCCTTGATGGCATTTTCCTTTTAGAAAACGCCCTCAGACTGTTCGCAACCCGAAAAACAATGTCTGACCTTGTTGGGGCTCCTCAATGGGATAAGTTGGATTGAAATCCAAGTTCAAGTACTACCTCATTTATTATCTGAAGTAATATATATATATATATACAGGTTGATTATAAAAAAAAAAAAAAAAAAAAACTATCCCGATATATGAGACAGTAGCGATCATGCCGTTCATAGAAACTAAATAAGAATTTTGGAAGGTATTTTGAGGTATGCGCTCAGGAATCATATAAAACACAACAGTTAAACTCTAACAGTTACGGTTACAGTAGCAAAATTTCGAAAATTTCAAATAGCAACACCTATTTTTTTTTTTTTACAAAGGCATGTCCATAGCTAAAAACCATAAACAGCCTTGCACCGGCACCTCTAGCACAAAAATTACCAACGCTAGGCATACTAAGAAGAAAAGAGAAAACAGCTGTGATGTGCTTACCAGATCACGACTTTCATTTTCTTAATGACGTCACATTTCACACTGAGTCTTCGGTTCTCACTCTAAAGCCCACTGATTCTGCTTCAAAACGAGAAGAAGAGAACATGGTATCCTTACTTTCGTGTAGGTTTATCGAATAAAGGTTTTAGTTTCGTTGTTAGTCGTAAGACACCGTCATGACTGACGTCATCACAATAAGTAAAAAATAAGCCATTGTGAAATGCGTGATGTGTATCTTTCTTTCTTGCTCTGTGAACAATATGCCACTTACTGGGAAACATCATCATCATCATCATCATCATCAAAATCAATTTTGATTGCCATTTCACAATGCTTTATTTTTTAGGTCGTGCGATGATGTCAGTCAGGAGGGCCTCTTACAACTAACAGTTAATTTTAGCCCTTATTCAGTAGCCTTACACGAAATTAAGGATACTGTGGTCTCTTCTTTTCGTTCCAAAGCAAAATCAGTAGACTACAGTCACAGCCGAAGATTCAGTGGGAAGTGTGACGTCTTAAAAAAAAATGAAAGTCGTGCTCTGGTAGGCACATCACAGTTGTTTTCTCTTTACTTCTTAGTACGCTTAGCGCACAGATTATCATACAGATAGGACAGTGAAGCTAAAACGCGAACCGGAAATATAGTAGCACCACTAGTGTCAACAGAGGGGAACTACATGTGTTAAGTCTACATGAATAGCATCTTTGATCGAAAATTGTTTTTCTACTTCGCGAGTAGTTAGTAGCAGGTTAGTATGGGAAGTTTTCTTTTTCTTCACTTTCTATTGTTTTTGAATTCACAAAATTATCCTCAAAACATTCACAGCTATTCTTCTAAGAAATAAAAAATATTTTTTATAATGTTTAAAAATATGCTTTGTGAAACATATTCATATTCTAGTACAAATTAAAATTACAAACTGTAATTCTGAAATAGCAGTATGAAATCATTAAATATTTAAAGTTGCTTGGTTTAAATAATACAAAATGCCTTAAAATGAAAAAAAAATGTTTTTATTTTTTGTATATTTTCAAAGGTTATTGTCTTAATATTTAGCACTTGCTTCTTAAAATAAATTGCTTTTGACAATCAAGTTTGTAAACAATAATAAAGTTGCCAACGAAAACGTATGTGCAGTTGTCTTTCCTTCACTTTTTCTACTACTTTTAAATTTACAAAATCATAACATTCACAGCTATTTTCTAAGAAATAAAACTAATTTTTATTACGTTTGAAAATAAATTTTTCCAAACACATTCGTGTTCAAGAGTACAAATTGATATAACAAACTGTAATGCTGAAATAGCAGTATGGTATGAAATCTTAAATATTTAACATTGCTTGGTGTAAATAATACAAAATGCTTTAAAATGAAAAAAAATATTTCTGGTTTATGTATATGTTCGAAATTTATTTGCTTAATATTTAGTACTTTCTTCTTAAAATAAATTGCTTTCGACAATCAAATTCGTAAACAATAACAAAGTCAAAACGTAAACATCAATAAATGGTTAGTCGGTTGGATGTTGGGTTTAACGTTACACTAATATTACGATATGAACATAGATACATAAAATAAGACGAGCGATTGCGTAAGCTGGAGAGCTCGAGAAACTTACAGCCGTTGACAATAAGGTCGTTGCAGTCAAATTCCGGTTACCGAAGAATATACAGGAGTGTCCTATCTGTATAATAATCTGTGGCTTAGCGTGGGTGATTTTCGTGCTAGAGGTACGTTCCAACGCTATTTATATTTTCCTGCTACGGAGATCCCATTCCAATAAAAAACGTAGGTGTTGCCATTTGAAGTTTTCGAAATTTTGCCACTGTAACCGTAACTGTTAGAGTTTAACTGTTGTTTTTTGTATGATTCTTGAGCACATACCTCAAAACACCTTCCACCAAATTTTTATTTAGTTTCTGTTAACAGTATGACAGCTATGGTCTCATACATCGAGACAGTTTTTTTTTTTTTTTTTATAATCACGCTGTATATATATATATATATATATATATATATATATATATACATATACATATATATATATATATATATATATATATATATATATATATATATACAAATATTATAAATGCGAAAGTTTGGATGGATATATGGATGTTTGGTATTCAATCACGCCACAGCGGCTAAACGGATCTGGTTGAAATTTGGTTAAGAGATAGATAATAGTCTGAAATAGGACATTGGCTAATATTTACACCGGAAATTTTATTAGATTTTTTTTTAAATAATTAAAATATTAAAATAATAAACTGGTAATTCCCTCAATATAAGCCATTTAAATTTTTAATTGTTGCCAAAAAAGTTTACGACGTGTTTTTATTTATTTATTTATTTATTTAGTTCCTCATCATACTATAGGTATGGGGAACTTAGGTAATCGTGAAAATTTTCGACCTCGGTTTTTTGACGTTTTTACACGTTTTCAGGTGTGAGGAATCCGAAAATGACAAAATTTGTATGGTGTCTGTCTGTAGGGTGTCTGTTAGTCTGCTAGTGGGTTAGTGTGTTAGTCCGTTAGTTTGTTAGTCTGTGTACACGATATCTCAAGAACAAATTGTCGAAGAGAGGTCAGATAAGTTTTAAAATATTACTTTCAACACTGGCAAGAACCCTATTCATTTGCAACATTCGAATTTAAAAACTTCAGCAGTTATTCGAAATTTACGATTTTCTTAACGTGGAAGAATAGGACAAAAATTCACTTAAACGTGCATTAAATGGAAACTTTTTACTGTAAAAATGTCAGACCAGTTTTAAAAATATCAGTTTTGATGCCAGAATGAACATCAGTAACTATAAATATGCTACTTTGAAAATTTCGCAAGTAATTGGAAATTTACGAATTTCTTAACATGGCAGTATAGAGCAAAATTTCACATAAACGTCAATCTTGAGGGACATTTTCATCGTAAAGATGTCAAACCACTTTCGAAATATTATTTAGGTTACTGGCATGAATATCATAGACTATGATTTTTTCAATTTAAAAAATTCGTAAGTTATTTGGAATTTACGATTTACTTAACATGTCAGAATAAGGCAAAATTGAGCATAAACTTCCATTTTGAGGATCATAAATACATTAGACAACTTCAAAATTTTTATGATATTTGTTTGAACATGATCGAATACAAATATTCTAATAGGAAAATTTCGCAAATTAATCGTAATTTACGATTTTATCAACATAGCGAAATTGTAAATTTTTCATATAAATATGAATTTTGAGGATTATTCAATTGGAAATAATAGCATGAAAACTAAACAACTGAATTGACCCTGATAAAATAAATTAATAGATTAGAATAAGATAAATATTATCGAAGTGAACGGTGGATAGCCTATTAGGCGGGGATTTCATTCTGTCACTGTATCAAGCTTTGGTCAAATTCATTTCTTTTAACATGATTATAAAATGTCTCGCACTAGAAATTTATGAGAACATAAATATGATGGGGAACTGAGCACAGTCCACCTATGCCAACTAGTTTTTTTTTTTTTTTTTCAACATGAAATGAAATTTGTTTTCACGCGAAAAATAAAAAAATTACTAAGTGTTCACTTGCTGAATGAGAAAATGACGTCTTTATAATTTTAAAATAAAATAGTAATAATACAAATCTAGCATGTTTCTTCTGAATTTATTTTATTTCATAGCATTTTTTAAATGCCTCAACTTTAGATTTTTTTTTTTTTTTTTTTTTTTTTTTTTTTAGAACGGATGAATCACGCTTGGCATAAAAGCTAATTCAGCATTATACTAAAGGTTGTTACTTATTGATAATTCTGGACAAGTTTTCAAATTTTGATCCTGAAGTAGATCGGACGTTTATCGCCAAGGACAGCCACCTACAACCAGGTAGCGCATAAAAAATATAACTAAATTATAAAATATTGAAAAAAAGAAAGCAAAGAAAAGATAGAAAGAAATAGGGACTATAAGCGCATAAATTATATTTTGGTCTAAAACGGGGACAAAAATTTAAAAGTCGCCAAGGGGAGTGGCTTTGAAGCCACTAAAGAATTTACGACTAAGTTTCATTTTTATGAATTTCGATTTAGGGTTTATTAAATTTAGAATCTCGGATTAAGAATTTCTAACGAGTTTATTTTAGATTCAAATTCTGCAACTTTTACTTAATCACAAATCAGAATAACATGCATATTAATTAAATGAGAATAAGTTTAAATCTACTTACCCTCTCTGCCAGCATTCCGAAGATTAACGACACAACCACTAAATCATTAGAATATAATTCGACATTTGAAGAATAGCTTTACTTGATTTGAATACTTAATTACGAATTTTTATTAATATTTAAGAATGATGAATGGAAATATTATGAATACGATTATAAGATTTTTAATAGTTCTGAATTTTCAGTTCCGAGATATCTTGTACCTCGTCCGGATTCGAAAAGCGACTGAACCAAAAACTGCTCAGCGCCGTTCCTAATCAGTTCAGATGTGCGCATCACCTTCTCCACTCCCCTCCTCCCCGACATCCTCCGGGGGGGGGCTGAGCATGGCAGACTGGCGATTCTATTCACGGGTCTTTTGATGACTCCAACTGGCGTCTTCAGCGTGACCACTCGGATAATTCCATCCTCACCCGGATGGACGTCCAGGATGCGTGCTAGACTCCACTGAGCTGGCTGAATAGAGGGTTCCAACACCAGGACTAGCTGACCAGGTTGCAGATGGGTAACACCGCTCTTCCATTTTTCTCTTGACTGGAGTGAAGTCAAATAAGACTTTGCCCAGGTGCTCCAAAATTGCCTCTTGATCTGCTGGAGGAGTTTCCATCTGGAAGAAAAACTGGTACAAAATGGATTAGTTTGGTTAAGAGATTGTTCAGGAAGCTGAAGAAGCGGAGCACCAATTAGGAAGTGTCCCGTGTAAGTACCAGGAAATTATTGGGTTCGGTGGAAAGTGGTACTAAGGGGCGTGAATTTAAGCAGGCTTCAATGTTAGTGACAATAGTGTCACATTCCTCAAAGGTTAATTGCCTTTACACGCTTTGAATAAATGGCGTTTGGCCAATTTAACCGAAGATTCCCATAGGCCGCCAAAGTTAGGCCCGTAAGGTGGCATGAAATGCCAATGAATTTGTCTAGTTGTGGCATAGTCTTGAATAGTATTGGTTTTTGAAAGTGTCACGAGTTTCTTCAAATGGGCATGGGCACCAACAAAGTTGCGTCCGTTATCGGAGTAAATGTCAGTAGGATAGCCTCGACGCCCTATGAATCTTTGTAGGGCATATAAAAAATACTCGGTAGATAAACTAGTGACTAATTCGAGATGAATTGCCTTGGTGCACATGCAGATAAATAGGCAAATATAGGATTTAAATTTGGTACTTTTCCGTTTGTGGTCACACTTCGTTAGAATGGGACCTGCATAATCCAGGTCAACATGTTGGAAGGGTCTACAAGGGTTGACTCTTGCACTAGGTAGGTCACCCATCATTTGTTGAATGGGGGTTGGTTGGACCTTTGCGCAAGTGACACATTGTCGAAGCTGTTTTTTCACAGTGGATCTCCCATCAGGAATCCAGTAAGACTAACGAATTAGGCTTAACACTAGTTCGACACCTCCATGCAGACTATACACATGAAAATGTCTGATTATAAGAGAGGTAAAAGGGTGATTTTTAGGCAAAAATAATTGATGCCTAGTGTCATAGGGAAGGGTCTTGGCTTTGTCAATTCTACCTCCCACTCTTAATACATTTTCGGAATCAATAAACACATGGAGAGGTTTTAATTTACTGTTGTTTGTAACGGGTTTGCCGCGCTGCAAAAGGGCTATTTCTGAAGCAAAGGACCTTTGTTGGACAAATTTAGTCACCAGTTTTTTAGCTTCTGAAATTTCTTGTACTGAGACTGGTCCTTTCCATTTTGTAGCATTTCTACTATTATTAATAAACCTCTTCATAAATGCAATTACACGAAAAAGTTTTGTACTTGAAGAAAATTTTGAAACCAAGTCGTCTATCATGGAGTCATTCATTGGGTTTGACTCCTATTAGACTTGGAGTTTTCACAACTGTACATTTGACTGAGGTCGACATTTCTGAATCGTGCTCTGAGACCTGGATCTTTGGCCAATCAGGTCCAGACCACCACAAGGCAAATGTTTGTAATTTGTTTGGTAACAACCCACGAGTTGCACAGTCAGCTGGGTTGTGTTTGCTTGGTAAGTGATGCCATGTGGTTGGGTCTGTCAGAGCCGCTATTTTGTTGACTCGGTGTAGGACGTATGTGTTACCCTTTAAGGGTGGATTTAAGATAAAACTACGGGCGACTGTGGAGTCTGTCCACAGACGAATTTCCTCCACCGGAGAATCTAGTGAGTTCTGGACGACTGACAAAAGTTCCGATAACAAAACAGCCGCGCATAGCTCCAACCTAGGCAAGGTAATGGGTTTTAAAGGAGTTACACGGGTTTTAGCTGCAATCAAATTTAAAGGTGTGTTCTGTCTGGGACGTATATAAATTACAGCAGCATATGCCTTTGTTGACGCATCACAAAATCCCTGTATCTGGTAAAGGGATTCGGATTTCAAATCTAAAAATCTGGGTACTGACATGGCCTTAAAGGAAGCAATTTTTTCATAAAATTCGTTCCACCTGTTTTGAATGTCTGGTGGTAAAGGATCATCCCAACCAAGTTTTTGCTTCCAAACATCTTGTAGTAGCAATTTTAAAAGAATAGTGGCAGGGGATAACAGACCCAAAGGGTCGAAGATGCGTGCAATTACGGACAATAATTGTCGTTTTGTTTTTACGCTTTCTTCGGTGTTAACTCCAACCTGTGGGGTATCCGATGTTAAATTCTAGTTTAGTCCTAAAATACGTTGGGAATGATCGGGGTTTAAGGATAATTCCTGATTTGTGGATTTTAAAGCTTCTGGGACCTGAACTAGAGCTTCCACACAATTTGAAGCCCATTTTCGCAGCTTGAAGCCCCCAGCATTAAATAATGCCTGAAGGTCTGTGAGAAGATTGAGCGGCTTCGATTGTTTCAGCACCTCCAAGGAAATCGTCCATATACAGGTTGTTGCGGGCAGCCTGCACAGCTACGGGAAAATTGTGTTCTTCATCGTTTAATAGCTGTAGTATCGTACGCAGGGCTAAAAATGGTGCACAGGCTGTGCCATAAGTAACAGTGTTCAATTGATAAATACGAAGTGGGTCTGACACATTGGCTCTCCAAAATATTCTTTGGAAAGTCCTATCATGCTCTGCGACTAGAATTTGCCGGAACATTTTTTCTATGTCGCTCGAGAGGGCGACTTTATTTAAACGGAATCTGATTAAGTTGCTAAAAATACTTGTTTGAAGTTTTGGCCCTTTATGCAAGTTAGAGTTCAGGGATTTGCCATTTGTAGTTAAGGCCGACGCATTGAACACTACTCGTAGTTTGGTAGTGCTACTATTTTCATTAATAACTCCATGATGGGGCATATAATTGGGTGTACTGTTAAGTTCCTCAGCTCTTAGTAGCGTCATATGACCTAAGTCAGAGTATTCACACATAAACTTACAGTATTCCCGTTTGAGATTAGGGTTCTGAACAAATCGATTTTCAAGCATTTTAAACATTTTTAGTGCACAGTTGGCACTTTCACCTAAATCTATCTCATCATGGAGGGGTAATTTCACCACATAGCGACCTTCGGGGCTGCGCTTGGTGGAAGATTTATATAGTTCCTCTGCCGGATCGACTTCGGTTTCACTCTTAGAAGATATTATTGGCTGATTGTCAAAAAAATCGTTTAAGTTAACACAGTGTAACCAGGAGCTATATGTTGATTCTGGTTCCATTCCATCCCTTGAGAGGGGGCCACTGAGTAAGTACCCAAGTGAACTGGGAATGGCAGATGGTTCTCCTGGCCTTCCCGGTACTGGTGTGCCACAAATTAGTGACGCAAAAATATCTGCGCCTAATAATACTTCGATTGGTTGTGGCTTGAAAAAATTCTTATCGGCTAACTGAAGATTTCTTGTATGTGGCCAAGACGTCGTTCTCACCCGGAAATTTGGCAGAGGGGTAGTAACCCTATTTACTACGAGCGCTTTCAAGTTCCTATACTCGTTAGCGAAATATGGCGAGAATGAGAATTCCGTAAAATTTAAAACAGTTTCTGCGGAAAGACTGTTTATGCCTACAAGTCGATGAGAAGTGCCAAACAAAGGCAAATTTAGCTTCTCAACACACTCCTTTGTTATGAGACTATTTTGTGAAGCACTATCAACTAACGCCCGACATTGAATAATTTTGCCGTTAGGTGACCTAACCTTTATAAGGGCAGTAGCCAATAACACATTTGGTTATTAAAATTTTCATTAGATTGTGAACTATTGGCCACCGACGTAGTAACAAGGCCACCTCCCTGATCTGCAGAATTCTGTGCATAAATGTGCAGAAGAGTGTGATGTGAACCTGCACATACTTTACATTTAATATTAATTCTACATTGACGCACTTGATGGTTATTTCGCAAACAATTTTCGCACAGTGATTTTGATTTAACTAAGGCCCATCGCTCTTGAACAGTAATTCTATTGAATTTGGGACATTTAAACAATTGATGTACTTGAGAACAGGCAACGCATTTATTTTCTTTGACTAGTATTGAATTATTGACACAAGATTTTTTTACACTACTACCTTCTACGGGCTTCTATTTCATCCCTGGTTTATTTTCAAGTTTTGTTTGACTCGACGCCTCCTTTTCTATGAATGTACGAAACGAATTTAAATTGGGAATAGTTTGCGTATTCTCTAGACTGAGCTCCCACCTATGCCTAACGGATGAGTCCAATTTTGAAATCATGAAATTTATAAGAATAAGATCGCTAAGAGGATTAGATTCCAATCCTAGGCTCGATAAATTTCGCACCGCTTCGTTACAAGTATCTATTAAATTGAAAAACGATTTAGGATCATCCGCTTTGTTTACCTTTACCGAAAAGATTTTATTTATTTGAGTTATAGCTAATTGGCGTTTATTTTCGTAGCGCTGAGTAAGGATTTCCCAACAGTGTTTAAGATTTTCCGATTGTAACGAAAATCCACGAATAAGTTTTGATGCACCACCTCTTACACACGATTGGAGGTATTGTAGCTTTTCAACCTCACTAAGGCTGTCATTATCCAGAATAGATGATTTAAATAAATTTTTAAATGACAACCAAGATTCATTATCCCAGTAAAAATAAGGAATTACAAGTTTGGGAAGACTAATATGCGAATTAACAGAAGTCCCTGGTTTAGTACGTGCATGATTATTTACATTTGGGGTATTTGATTGCGATTTACTCTCCAACACTACAGACAACTCCAACAGAATGTCCCGATTTTTCATCACTTCTTCAAAGTTTTCATCGTTTTCCTCTTCAGAAAAATTTGTAACTACTTCCTCGAATTTAACCTCCAGTACATTTACCTTATCTTTTAGGATCTTTAATCTGGCTTGATCGCTTTTATCGCAATCATTGACCTTCGATTTTATAAATTCTATTTCTCTAATAACATTTTCAAATTTTATCACTTCATTAGATTTTGGGAACAACGCACTCTTTTCGGCGTCATTCGCCCTTGTTTTCCCCTTTTTACCCATCTTTTGAGCAAACTAATTACAAACAATTAAATTTAAATATGAATTAATCGATCGAATTAAATTATTATTCTGCATATCAGGAAGTAAAACCAAACAAAAAATATAAGAACAAATGAAAAGAAACACACATATAGAATAGATTTTTTTTTTTTTTTTTTTTTTTTTTTTTTTTTACTGAAATAAATAAACTAATAAAGTATTAAATGCACCTTTATCATTTTCATACACTCCTTTATTCAACAATTATTTAACATGAATAGCTATTTCTTAAATTCCCTAACCGAAATTGTTCCGGTTTGAAAACCAAACTATTTTGAATTACGTTTTCTCTAAACCAAAACTTTTACGTATGCATGAAATCGAAACTACTTTGAATTACGTTTTATATCAAAACAATTTGACTTCATATTAATGATTTATTTCACAATTAATTTTAACTTCCTTTAAAGTTCTTTTACAGATAATTTAATCCTATGTAAACAAAAGAATTTTTTCAATTTACATTTTTTTTTTAAATTTAACGAATCACGATTAATTATCTAATTAATAGGTAATTAAGCCTCCGTGAATCGACGGACCACTATGGCTTTGAAGCCACTAAAGAATTTACGACTAAGTTTCATTATTATGAATTTCGATTTAGGGTTTATTAAATTTAGAATCCCGGATTAAGAATTTCTAACGAGTTTATTTCAGATTCAAATTCTGCAACTTTTACTTAATCACAAATCAGAATAACATCTACTTACCCTCTCTGCCAGCATTCCGAAGATTAACGACACAACCACTAAATCGTTAGAATATAATTCGACATTTGAAGAATAGCTTTATTTGATTTGAATACTTAATTACGAATTTTTAATAATATTTAAGAATGATGAATGGAAATATTATGAATACGATTATAAGATTTTTAATAGTTCTGAATTTTCAGTTCCGAGATACCTTGTACCTCGTCCGGATTCGAAAAGCGACTGAACCAAAAACTGCTCAGCGCCGTTCCTAATCAGTTCAGATGTGCGCATCACCTTCTCCACTCCCCTCCTCCCCGACAGGGAGCATATTAAGGTTGTACCATGATCAGGTTTACATATTAATTACTTTATTTATTTTTCTATACACCAACTACTATTATCTAAGCATGAAGTATGTATAACCAAAATAAATAAATAAATAATAATAATAATAATTGTCTCATGCGATAGACGTAGCCGATCATAGCATATTGTAATATTATATTTGGCTTGAAATTGCTGTCATTTTATGGCTGATCGATTAAATCAATAAATATAGGAAATAACTTGAGAGCAAGTATTATGTACATCACGCATAATGTTGTTCATATGTAACTGGGATTCAAATATGAAAGGGCTACTTCATATTTGTCGATACTGTCCTTATCGAAACTGTCATATATGATTAAACTGACCAAATGTCCCCATTTTCCGGTGATAAATGGGGACTTCCATTTTTTTTTTTCTTTTTTTTAAGCATTTTTCTAAGTTAAAAAAATTGTAGAAAGTAAATTATTAATCAATAATACTTTATTTTTAGTCCTTACTTATTAGGAATGAAACAATACATCCATAATTGAGTAATTGTAGCAATTTTTAACGCTTCTCTATTATAAAGGTACTTTGATCTGGTCAGTCTATATATGATAAGCACCCAAATGGAAGCCTACGGGTCACAGACAATAGAGACATTGTCGCAGGCAATAGAGACAGTCACCGGAGACTGCGAGGACGAACAAGTGAATGCCGAAGACAGCGGGAACCCAAAACGAATTTTTGATCGATTTCAATTTTTTTTTCCATAAAGCTATATAGAAAAGAGTTTCCTTTAAACTTTAAATACAGTGACCAGCGAAGCGGGCACACACACACACACACATACATACATATATATATATATATATATATATTGTACAAATGTAGGAATGTGGAAATTTTAATTTTACATACAAAAAGTATCATTAGATGAGCGCAATGCTGCTCCTTGCTAATGTATTTTTATCATTCTATTTATATATATATATATATATATATATATATATTTGAACCTTTAATGCATGGTGATGCATATATGAATCATATCACTTTTTGCTGAATTTAGCATTAAAAATATTACAAAACAGACGATTTACTGCACTGATTTTTATCTTAATATATCCATATATATGTTTGGATGTTCTTTGCTTTAGTATATGGCACCATCAAAAAGCCAAGAGCTCAGAATTGCGGTCAAGAGCTCAAATTTGTAACCAAGAGCCCAGATTTCATTTTTATTTTATTTTTTATTTAATTTATTTATTTATTGTTATTATTTTTTTTTTCAGTGGTCAAGTTAGCTTTGCATGATTCATAAACTCGGTATTAAAGACCAAAAATTTTTACTCTATATAACTGAAGATATGTATTATTCATTACTGTGTTAAGATTTAACCACGGAACTTTCGGATTCTTTTGAAATTTCAGGTTTTATGTATATATTCATCAAACCTAAAAATTAAAAAAGTAATTAATAAAAAATGTTAAATAATTTTTTTAACATTTTTTGATATTTATTTAAACCATGACCACGAAGAAAAACATTTTTTTGGTAATGATATAAAAAATCATGCATCAAAGGGTTAATAAAAATAAAGATTTACTATATCTAAAGTTTCAGTTCTATATATTTAAAAAAAAAAAAAAAAAAAAAAAAAACCACTATCAAATAATTTTTTTTTATTATTTATTTATTTATTATTATTATTATTTTTATATGGTGCTAATTTTATAAAACATTTCTTACATTTGTCTTTCATATGTAAATATACATTGTTCATTAACCACGACGCCATTTTTTAAAAATCTGCTACATATATGAAATTAAAAGTGACTGTTACATCAATTTTTTTTTTCTCTAATAAGTATTTCAACATTTAATTCATTTAACCATGCCAAAAAATAACTTAACCAAAAAATAACTTTAAAAAAATCTGCTTTATTTTTTGTGCTGAGATTTACAGTTCAGCGAGTATTATAAACGTTCTAAAAGTATATCAGTTATAATTATGATATGCTAGATAAAACGGAAGGAGCCATCAAATCAGATTATTATTTGTTCGTAAGATATTCATTGAAGCTTTAACAAATGTACAAGAGTTGTCAAGATCTTAAAACACGAACTGTTACCAAAAATAATTCATTTTTGAGGCCTGTACATGCATGCTAATTGTATCGTTATGTTTATGTTTCATCTCTAAGGATAAGCACATATATCCACAGCATGTGAAGAATAAATTTTGTGTTGTTTTAAGAGTGATTCTAGGAGCTAAGCTATAGGAATAGTGGATCTAGTGTAGGATAAAATTGTATATTAAATAAAAAATAAATAAAAATATTTAAATATAAAATGTAGATTTGAATGTCATACATAGACATTATTTTTCAAAACATAGGTGATAAATTTTTAGAGGATTTGTCAATCGTGGTTATCATAAAATCCATCTCATAGAAAGGTATTACTAATAGAAAGAGACCAGCAATACATGTCATTCACCAAGGAGTCATGTTTAAAGGTATCTACTCGAAAGAAATGTGTATTTTATGGCGTTTTATTTATTTATTTATTTATTCAAAGATCTCATTGTATATTTGAATGTCGTATATACAAATCATTCTAAAAATTATAAGCGATAAATTTTTATGTGATTTGCCATTTGTAATGGTCATAAAATTCATTTTATAGAAAGACATTTACTATCAGCAATACATGTTGATTACCAATGGCCATGCTTAAACACATATTTGAAACTAATTTAAATTTTGTAGATTTGCTTTCAAAGATCTTCTTTTAGTACTACAGTGCTATGGTAGCCCGGTCGGTATGGCTCGTAATTGGAAGATTGTGGGTTCGATACTTGAGCAGGCCAAAGATTGTCGTATACAATGATTGTGGCTGGTGCATGTAGAATCCGTTGTGGCTTCAAAACTTCCTGTTGCCATCCTAATTATACCTCTGTGGGCTTCCAAAGCATGGGTGTCATCCCCTCCGTGGAGGACCAAAATGTGATGGCATGGAAAACTAGTGCATCACAAATAACATCTCCTTCAATTTCCTTGATATGTTCTAAAAAAAAAAAAAAAAAGATTTCAGTGAGTTCTTGATAGCGAAAAATCGCTGCCATGTCAAATCTATCTTGTAGTATAAGAATAGCATACATATCAAGCCGTTGATATTTTCTAACAAGTTTCATGTTTAACAGATGGGAGTAGTCATTTATGAAATAAACAGATAAATTATGAAATTGAGAATTTTTTCCCAATTAACTCGATTGCGAAATTCTAATATGAATGCTTCGTTTAATTTTTGATATTGGGATACTTTTTCCCATGCGACTTTATTGGCATTAGCCCTCAGGAAATTTTCACTGAGCTTTTGAAACACAAATATAATTTCCCAATTAACTTTATGTTGAAATTCTAATCTATATATTAAAGGCAAGCATAAAATTTGTAGTCCCTTTTAAACATATTAATTATGGGAGTAGAGGGTTGAAAATGGTATCATTCGAAAGGTATGGTTAGCCGGAAGGTGCGAATACAAATATTATTTTCTTACGATGTCAAGAAGGTATTTAAAAATACATTTATTTTTTATGCATTTTCCCCCATTTTTCCCTTTTATACACGTATTCCTTTACATTAAAAAATACCTAAAAGTAGAAAGTTGTTAAATCTGGCAATTTCATAAAGCTCAAATAAAACCATAGACAAAGTAATTTGTATAATATAGCATCACTATACGCAAGCAAAGTGATGACGTCACTGTCTGTCCATGGAGCCATGAAAAAGATTTTCAATGTTAATCGTCCATTGGATTTTTTGTAAAAAATTATTAAAAAATAACGGAAATTATCTGCCGATTTTAATTCCGATATTTGGGTATAGTTATATATAAGTTACTGTCTACATGTGTTTGATTGAGTTATTTTTTCTGTAAAATTGATAAACTTTTAACTTAAAATCACAAAACTCCAGAAAAAAAAATTGCAAACTTCCAGTTTCGAATGTAAACATAAACATTTCATTTCAAAGGGTGATATTTAAACAATAAATATTCAACTAATATACTAAATAAAAGGAAAATGGATTTGTTACTAACTGCTGCATGTATAAGTAGACGATACGGAAAAAATTCCGATTTCCGTTTTTTGCTGAATTTACATGTTTTGAGCTTTCTTTACGTTTCAATTAACTGAAATTGGCTACTTATTTTTTAAAAAAGTGTTTTTATTGCTAGCTTTTGTGGGTAGAAGAAGCAAGTAGAAGATAGATAAAAACTTTTGATTTCCGGTTTTCGATAAAGTTACACGTTTTGAAATTTCCCGAACTCAATTCGACCATTTTTGAAAAATATCTTTTTTTTTTTTTTTTTTTTTTTTTTTTTGTTCAAACACTGTATTTTATGAACCAATCGAATTAATTTAACGGAATTTGATACTTGGTTGGGCCTTGGGGGCGTGTTCACGTTGCGATTTTCTCTCATTTCAGGAAAGGCTAACATCTACAGAGAGAAATAGTTATATTAAGTAAAACTCTGCTGATTCAGTTAGAGTGAATATCGGCAAACAATTGCCGCAGCTGTGTTGCAATTGCATCCCAGACAGCACATCGCCTCCCCAGGATATCTTCAAGAAATCTTCTGGATGAAAAGACATCCCAGAAACGTCCTTAAGATGTACTGTGGATAAGTTAAGCCTAACTGTGCTGTTAGGGATTCCGTTTAGGACAAGGCAATAACTTTGCTTTGCCTCGCTTTGTAAAAAAAATGGTCGAGTTTCGACCACTGGGCGATACTAGTATAAATGATTCGCTCAATTGTTGATATTGTTTCACTTCGTCCCAATTTAAATCACGCGCAAAGACGCGTATATTATTTTCAGTTAAAGAAGTGTCTCTAACTATTGTACTCCTGTTTACAAGTTCACTTGATTCTTTTTTTATCTCCCATTATATCGTAAGATTGGAAATAATTAAACAAGATGCAAAATAAGCAAAAAATGCTTGTATTATCTCGCGAAATTATTGACAACGCTATTTATACATTTTTGTGCATTAACAAATAGATGTCGCTTTATATTTAATTCATTGAAATAAATATATCAATTTATATCATATATGTATTTTTGTGTTTATTATTAATATTTTTAATCTATATATATATATATATATATATATACTCATTAACTATAAAATAATAATAATAAACCGATATTAAAACTAGTTATATAAAATAAAATATTTTTAATAGAAGTATTTATGTAATTAATAAAGCATAAAAGAATTTATTGCATAACAACATGAAAAATATTATTATTATTGAATATTCATCGTCGAAAGTGAAAGTAGTAAAATAATCTGGTTTGTCACACACACGACTTTCTCTTACACTCAAATTTAATACTATAAATACCTAGGTTGGAGATTAAGAGGTAAGATAACGAGTACTGTTATGTAAACCTATCTTAAACAATTCAAATTAGGCTTCGGAAGAGTTTTATATTATAATTAGTTCTGTGTGAGGAGGGATACCGCTCCCCCTCACACAAAATCCCCCGTCTCATTAATGCACCTACATTTATATAGAATTTAATTCAGTTATTTAATTAAAAGTTTACTTAAAATTATACAGACAATTTTCACACGCAACATTCATTGAAAACTTATCAATCTTGATCATACTTTTCCAGCAAAAAACTTATATTAACTTCAAAACACAACATTTGGATCTCCTAAAATTATTAGTTTTTAATTTACTGTAAAAGACACAGACACTATGTTTTTTAATACAAATTCACTCAGTAAAAATAACTTATTAAAATTATTATTAAAAACTCAATATCTTCAATGATAATGCAGACGATTTCCATATTAGAGAAATAGTATAACACTAAATATAAAAAAAAGTCAAATTTATTCTCAATTATTACATTAAAAAAAAATTTTTTTTTTTTTTTTTTTTTTTTTTTTTTTTTTTGTTTAAATGTGAAATGAAAAAAATCGATAACTTTATTTTAAATTATTGCAGATCAGTCGTTCAACCATTTATTTAAAAGGTATTGGTGAATTCTATTGAAAGATACCCACCATGAAAATTTACTCCACTCGAGGCGGGGACAACCCCCCTAGGGGAGGAGGCGAGGCTCCTACATACACAAAATTATTTTTTTTAGTTGACTATCTCTATTAAAAAATATATATATTAGTTTCATTTGGTTTAGTGCAGTCTATAGATGTTAAACTCTACTTACCTGCGATTTCCCCCATAGACGTAATGTATTTGAATACTTTTGAGTGTTCCTGTACACGAACCATTTGCTTCATTTCAACGAAAAGTTTAGTGTAGCATCCCTATATGATACACATTTAGAATACTGAATTTGGAGTTTCTGCTACTATTTGTTCTTGAGGTATGCTGATAACACACACACAGACAAACACAGACAGACATACACACACACAGGTCATTTGCTAGAAACATGATTTTTGTATTCAGGGGACCTCACAACATGTAAATATAACAAAAACTCGCTTTCGAGAATTTGTTCCTAACACAATACTTTCTCTACCGTAAGGGTAAGAGAAAGTAAATAATCTGGTGTGTCACTCACACGACTTTCTCTTACCCTGAAATTTAATACTATAAGTACAGGTTTAAGATTAAGAGGTAAGATAACGAGTACTATTATCTATACCTATGTTAAACAATTTAAATTAGGCTTTGGAAGAGTTTTATATGATAATTAGTTCTGTGTGAGGGGCGGCTGCCGCCCCCCTCAATCCCCCGTTTCATTATTGCACCTATATTTATATTATTCAAATTAAATGTTTACTTAAAATTATACAGACAATTTTCCCACGTAACATTCTTTGAAACTTATCAATCTTGATCAAACTTTTCCAGCAACAATCTTATATTAACTTTAAAATACACCATTTGGATCTCCTAAAATCATTCGTTTTTAAGTTACTCTAAGAGACACATATAAAGATCAAATGTTAAAAAACTTGACTACGGTAATCAGGAAGACTCAAAACATGTAAATATACAAAAAGCAAGTGATGAATATTTAGCTTGTATTATTTACCATATCTCTATGAGTAATTTATTTCAATTCCCGGACATCTTTCCTGGAAATGGTAAAATATTATTAGTAAAGCACATCCACTAAGAACAAATAAATAGTGTGTTGTGGCCACTACACGACTTTCTTCTATATTTTACTATACAAATTCACTCAATAAAAATAATTTATTAAAATTATTATTTAAAAAAATTATCTTCCATGATAATGCAGATGATTTCCATATTAGAGAGGTAGTATAAATATCCAAAAAAGTTCAATTTATTCTCAATATTATATTTAAAAAAAAAATATATATATATAAGTATATATATATATATTTGTTAAAAATGAAAGAAAAATCGATAACTTTATTTTAAATTATCGGAGATCGATGGTTCAACCATTCGTTTTAAATGTATTGGCGAGCTCTTTTGAAATATACAAATTATGAAAATTTACTCCCCTCGAGGGAAGACTACCCGTTAAGCGGGGCTCCTACATACTCATTTTTTTTCTCAGTTGACTATCTCTATTACACAAAATATATATTCCTTTCATGTTGTTTAGTGCAGTCTATAGATGTTAAACTCTGCTTACTTGCAATTTCCCCCGTAGACGTAATGTATTTGAACACTTTTGAGTGTCCCTGTACACGAACCATTTGCTTCATCTCAACGAAAATCTTAGTGTAGCATCCCTGTATGATACATATTTAGAATACCGAGTTTGGAATTTCTACTACTGTTTGTTTTTGAGATGACACACACAGACAGACAGACACACATACCATTCACTAAAACCATGATTTTCTTATTCAGAGGACCCCAGAACATTTAAATATAACATAAACTCACGTTCGAAAATTTGACCCTAAAACAATACTTTCTCGACCCTACGGCTAAGAGAAAATAAAATTTAGTTTGACCTTAGACATCCGTTATTTATTTATTTTTTTATTTATTTTTTTAAGCAAAAACGAATTACATAAGAGATCAAGTTCAAGGGCATTTTTACGCCCCTGAACTTGAAACTCTTTTATGAACTAGTGGATCTGCAGATCAGGAGCCTCAACGTCCTATTTACATCAGACACTATTCAATAGGTCATTTTTATTTATTCCTTATTATATAATCGTACATATTGATTCGATCGACTTGTTACCATAATCAGATACATTCCTGAGGGGATACATTCCGCCCCCCTCAACCTCCCGCTGTATCTCTATTTGTATATCTTATAAAGTGTTACGCAATTGTAAATAATTGCATTTATTTTTATATAAATTATTTCAAAGAGGTTTAGTAAAGTTAATAAAATGCTAACTTTGTACATTACTAGTCATTTTAGCGTTAAAATAGCCTAATTTTCCCTTAAAAACACTTAAAAAGCTCCAATAAGGGAAGAAATGGATTTGGTGCCAAATTTGGTGACTGTCTCCCTCCTTGGCGATTTTTTGGCGACCTTGGCGAGAAAATCATTATTAGGGATATACCAGATATGGAAGCTTTAATGCCATTATGAGATACGAGAATTTTCCAGAACAGTCTGTGTTCGATAGAAAAGTATAAAAGGAGCATTTTTTTCGCCAAGGCGGTCAGTGTCAGATCTGTGTCAGTTTTGTGAAATGCTTGCTTTGCTTTGAGCCTCTTTGGATGAGACTTTCTTTATGTGTTATTGCTAAACAGTTTGTACTGTTGTTTTGCTGTTAACGGCTGTTGTTTAAGCAGTGTTTACTGGTTGAATTGAAGCTGATACTTAGTTTAAAAACCTGTATTTTTTTGGAACTTTCTGTGAATACATCACTGAATTTTTGCAACTTTCGCCTTTCATTCTCGGAAAACTTACGGACCACCAAGTACGCAACGATATGTATTCTTAATAAACGACGGTCTTGTATTATTTCCCTGAAATTCCTAAATACCAAATTTCATAACTACCAATTTTCATACAAAAAAAAAAAAAAAAAAAAAAAAAATACATAGCATATCGGAAATATTTTGCGTAACCTTTAAACTAATTTCCAATTCTATGCCCAAAAATATCAACAAGAAAACATGTTTTTAAAATTCTAATAAAATTTCATTATATTTGATGGGTGTAACCATGTTAAAATAAACTTCTAAGAAATATCGACTATAGACCGCAATAGTACGAAATTATTTTATGTATCCCGGAAAAGCAGCATCAGTCATTATAAACGCCAATAATAAGAATAAACCTAATTAATTATAACTTATTAATTTCTGAAACTAATTTGACATCATTTGGATCATTACAGTACATACTCGGAATTATTTTGTGTGGTCTCATATATTATTTATTCTATACATAACCTTTTTTAAGAGTAAACATAATTTTAAGCATCTTTATAATGTATGTTAATTTTATTAAGTTCAATTCACCATAAACGCATTAAAGAGCGCGCTTAAATAAAAGTTTGTCCATAGGCTCTAATAATACGAAATTCTTACTTGTGTCTCTGTAAACAAACCATAAACAATGTATACACCAGTAAAAACTATTCAGCTTATTTTCCGTTTAAAATTTATAATTGTTCCAAATTTAACATCGTTTGGATGACTACGTGACAATGTCAGGACACTTTTGTAAGATCCTCTACATTAATTAAAAAGCTTAAGAGCACATATTTTCTTCAAACAACATGAGTTTAAGCATCTTACTCACGTACGCTAGTTTCATTTTCTTCATTGCAAAGTAAGGATATTAAAATGCGTTTAAAAGAAGTTCACCCCTTACGCCGTAATGTTAAGAATTTTGGCGTGTCCCTATACACAGTTCATAAACAATATGCCAATAAAAATTATACAGCTACTTATATGCAAAGCTGGAACGTGTGCGCCAATTTGCAAGTCAATCGAAGGACTTTTGCGGCCGCTATTGCGGTACATACAAATTCTTCCCATAGGCCGTAAGGATAAAAAAAAATTTGGTATGTCCCTGTACACGAACTACAAATGGAATGCACACCCAAAACTATACAGCTGATTTCGTGGGGATCATGAACATGTGTACCAAATTTCAAGTCAATAGCGTAAGATTTGCGGCCGCTATCGCACGATAGACTGACAGGCGGACAGACGGAACACAAAATCCTTTTGAGTCTCAACAGAGGGCCTCCACTGACGTTTCAGCAAAAAAATGGAAGTCAATAGCTTGATTTTTGCGGTGGCTATCGCGGTACATACAGATTCTTCCCATAGGCATAATGATAGAAAAAGTTTGGCGTGTCCCTGTATACGAACTATAAATAGAATACACACCTAAAACTATACAGCTAATTCCGTTGGGCTCATGAACATGTGTACCAAATTTCAAGTCAATAGCGCTATTTTTGCGGCCGCTATCGCGATACATACAAATTCCTCCCATAGGCCGTAATGATAAGAAAAACTTTGGCGTATCCCTGTATACGAACTACAAACGGAATACATACCAAAAACTATACAGCTGATTTCATGGGGTTCATGAACATGTGTACGAAATTTCAAGTCAATAGCGCTATTTTTGCGGCCGCTATCGCGCGACAGACAGACAGACAGACACAGCCCAAAACCGTTTTGAGTCTCAACAGAGGGCCTCCACTGACGTTTCGGCAATTAGTATAAAGAAACTGGGTTTTCGTAATCACGATTTCATGTCGTTACCAGAACAATATTTGCTTTTTAAGATGATATAAATCTTATTATACAAGATATTATATAGTACGATAGATATAGTGTTTCACATCGAAATGAATAATTGCAAATGAAGTCACGCTCTTTTAAATGCGAGCGATGAACTGAAACCGCAAAAATAATGTGAATACATTACGTTACATAATGTGTTATATAATATTTTCTTATAAAAACGGTTCTACAGTATTTGAAATGCGATTACTTTTTATTAGTTCTAGAAAAGTTCTGGATGGATTCAATTTTAACATCCTCCAGTAAGTATGTTTAAAAATATTTTTTTAATCAGATATTTGATATAATTTTTTTTTTAATAAAGTAATATATTTCCTACTATAAATCAATTTTTAAGAAATTGATATATGTGCTTCTATCTATATATAAAAGAAAATTACAAAGTGTTTTGTTTATATTGTAAACTATTATTTCAAGAGAAAAATAAATAACATTTAAATCAAAACCGAAGAAGATGAGGATGATATTATTTTGATTAGTGAAAAAGTTCGAAAGCAATGTCTCAATCAAAATACGTATTTGATAATTTGTCTTTTATAATATGTTAAAATTTTAATGTGAAATCAATTGATTTTTTTTTTAATTAATGCTTCTATTTTTAAAATTTGAACTAATTTACGAATTTTATAATTTTATTTGCTGATGAATTTTTACTTCTGTTTACTTATAAATTCGAAATTTTACGTAATTTGTTTAAACGTTGTTTTGCGAATTAATAAACAATTTTAGTTAATAAATAAAAAATTCAAATTAATATGTATTAAAATTTTTACATTAAAAACTAGTATGTTGTGGCCACCACAAGACTTTCTTCTATATTTTCTTATACAAATTCACGCAGTAACAATATTAAAAAAATATATATATGATTTTTTTCCAGTTTTTTTTTCGTTAAAAGTAAAAAAAATCGATAACTTTGTTTTAAATTATCACATATTTATAGTTCAACCATTCGTTTCAAAGGTATTGACGAGACCTTTCGAAAGATACCGATCTTGAAAATTTACCCCCCCCGGGGGGTACTTCCCCCTAGGGGGGGAAGCGATGCCCCAAAATTTTTTCCTAAATTACTACTACTATTATCAATAATTCATATTAAATTCACAATCACAGGTTAAGAATAACTCTCATTATGTACATTTATACGAAATTTTGTACTACTTTTGTCCATGTTAAAAAAAAAAAAAGATTTTTTTTCGTTAAAAGTAAAAAAAATCGATAACTTTGTTTTAAATTATCACAGATTTATAGTTCAACCATTCGTTTTAAAGGCATTGACGAGACCTTTCGAAAGATACCCATCTTGAAAATTTACTCCCCTCGAGGGGTGACTTCCTCCCCAGGGGGGGTGGCGAGGCTCCTACGCATACAAAAAATTTTTCCCAGTTGACTATCTCTATTATAAATAATTCTTGTAAATTTCATAATGATTACTAAAATATAATTCTCTTTATTCACATTTATACAAAATTTTGTCCTATATCACCATGTTAAAAATTTAGAAAAAGCGGGATGGCAACGCAACCTGTAAGACAATTTTTACCAAAAGTTGATAGGCACTAATTTATGTCAAGGTGCAACTACACACCAATTTGTATGAAATTCTGTATAGTAGTTCCTGAGATACAGTTGCCACAAAATTTTGTCACACACACACACACACACAGACAGACAGACAGACAGACATTTTCTAAAAATGGTCAAATCGTGTTCTACAGCTCTCAAAACGTGTAAATCCATCAAAAACCGTCGAAAATTTTTACGAATCCAATACTTTCTCTATATTACATATAGAAGAAAGTAATAATAATAATAATAATAATATAACAAGCAAAGCAAATGTTTTACTTCTTTACTTTTTTTTTAATTGTGAATAAGTATTAAGATTTTTTGATTTTTTAGAAATAAATGTGTGTATAATATAGTAGAATGTGTCAAACTTTTGGAATGTACGCTGCAGAATAAAAAATAATTGATTGCATGGGGAATTCTTTATCCGATTATAGTTTAATTATTCTTTTTTTAACTTTTTCAGTAAAAATATTTTTGAATCTTAATTTATAATTATTTAAGATTTAATTTGTAATTATTATTATTATTATTATAATTTTTATTATTACACACATATATTTTGGCGCGACAATTTGCAAGACTTGTATTTTTTTTTTTTTTTTTAATGAGCGCATTAATAAAATTCCGAGAATGTATAAAATGAATATGTGTTCTGTGGAACATTTTTTTATCAATCTGAAAATTTCTTGCGGAACATTCAAAGTATTCTAATATGGGATAGGAGGTGAAGAGATAGGAGGGGGGAGGAAAGGATGTATGTGAATTGGGATTTTATAGATAATTATATGACTACTTTTTATTTTTATAGCATTGCGCCCGTCCCAAAAGCGACAAAAATCGTTGACGTCTATGATGAGGAGAAAGACGAAAAACAGACTGTAGAAGATGAAATTATTAAAAATAAGACGCAAACATTCAAATCACGTTTTCCCCTTGGGTTACAATTTTTAAGACAACACAAAAACCAATAAATTAAAAAATAACTGTAATACAAAATTATTATTTGTTTAGATATATTACTAGATACTAGGGAAATATGTATGCATATCTAGGAAGTTATACTTAGACATACTATTTTTGTATTAAGTTTAAAGGAAAATCACTAACTCTTATTTCTATTTTTTATTTTTTAAGAAAACACGGTTTGAATGTTTGCTCCTCAAATAGTAAAAAACTTCGCATGGCGACACTGCCATTTGGAAAATGTTATTTATTTATTTATTTATTTATTTTATTATTATTATTTTTTATTATGAGTATATATATATTTATCGGAAAAATATGTGTTATAAATGTCTGTAATTATTAAAGTAATTTATATAAATTATTATTTATTAATATATAGGCATAATACCATATAATTCGGAAAATACCCCCAAATCTAGTTTTGATCTTGATTTGAGCGATGAATTACCCAAGAAAAATTTGTCTCCCTATGTCATCCATATTGGTCGATAGATAACTTTAGAAATCAAAGAATACAGAGAATCCTATTATATAGGACTCTCAAAAATTTTAGCCACATCCCGTGATATAAAGAATCGATTTAACATTCCGTTGGAATTATTATCAAATGTGAAAAAAACTGCTGATTGTATGTTAACCCATATCACCGAAAAATAAATAGTTGTTCTACATTTTGAATTTTCGGGAACTAATAAATATATAGTTATTATTATTATTATTATTATTATTATTATTATTATTATTATTAATATTATCGTCGTTATTATTATTAATATTTTTATTATTATGCTTTTATAATTTGCATATCCGTACTAATATTATAAATGCGAAAGTTTGTATGGATGTTTGTTACTCAATCACGCCGCAGCGGCTAAAAGGATCTGGATGAAATTTGGTACAGGGATAGATAATAGTCTGAAATAGGACATTAGGCTACTATTTATACCGGAAATTTGATTATATTTCTGAAAAATAATTAAAATATGAAAATAATAAACTGGTAATTGCCTGAATATAAGCCATTTAAATTTTTAATTGTTGCCAAAAAATTTAAGAGGCATTTTTTTTTTCAACATAAAATGAAATATAAAAAGAAAGAAAATAAAAGGTAGGAAGAAATAGGAACAATAATCGCATAAATTATATTTTGGTCTAAAACGGCTACCAAAAGTCGCCAGAGGGAGCTACACTCATGACCATACATTAAGGATAATTCAGATTCACACTGAAATCGAACTTTAATGCAAAAATTTCCCTTGTAGAAATACCACACACATCTTTAAGAATAATATGCAAATTATAGGAAGCCATCAGATGACGCCGATGTGATGTTACAATGACGAAAGTGTAAGAAGGGGGTAGATAAGAAATGGGAGCAAAGAATGAAGATTGTTCACAAGCGTTCTGTGTGCAGCTCAGTGCCACAACCGAATAGTTATGACACAGAGGACGCATGCAGATAATTTTTTACGTGGTAGAATTCACGGCCGACTAGAATGTGGGCGTACTCAGATAGAAGTATCGGGGGAACTTAGAATCGCCCAAAGTATCATCTCTAGACTTTGGCAACGATTCCAAAATGATGAAAATGCTAGTCGACGTTACAGTATTGGTCGGCTACGAGTTACAATTC
Organism: Salticus scenicus; assembly: GCA_963930645.1. Taxonomy (NCBI): domain Eukaryota; kingdom Metazoa; phylum Arthropoda; class Arachnida; order Araneae; family Salticidae; genus Salticus; species Salticus scenicus. Next base: position 323,052,287 of record OZ005652.1, on the reverse strand, counting down.
CGAAAGACCACCGGTATTTGGTAGTAACTGCCAAAATAAGTAAATAAAGCGCAGCATCAGACCTGTTTCGTCAGCTGTCTGCAGCCACGAGTACCACAGTTTCAAGACAAATCTTGGATAGACGTTTGGGAATTATTGGTCTATATGCTCGTAGGCCTGTTAGATTTGTTCTGCTCACAGCAATGCACTGTGCCAGCGGTTAACTTGGAGTAGAGAACATGCAATGTGGACAGCGGCACAGTGAGCTTGTGTGATATTTTCCGACGAGTCCAGGTGTAGCTTGCAGTGTGATTCACGCCAGACTTTCATATGTAGAATGTCAGGTACCCGTTACCACCAAAACAAAGTCATTGAACGACACCGTGTTTTTTGCAAGAGTGCTTGTTTGGGGGGGGGGTCATATTGGGCACCAGAACAGATCTGCATGTTCAAATCGAAAGAATGATAGGACAAATTTATCAGGACATCATTCGGGAACAACACGTACGTTTAGGGGTGCCATGAGCCCGGAATTTGTGTTTATGGATGACAATGCACGTTCTCACCGTGCAAACGTTGTACCTGGATGCCTACAATCTAAAGCTATCACCCGCATGGAATGGCCAGCATTCTCACCTGACTAGAATCCGATAGAGCATGTGTAGGACATGCTTTTCCGACGAGTTGTAGTCCGTCAACCACCTCCTACATGTGTACCGGAATTTCGGAGAGCATTGCTTACTGAGTAGAGTAAACTTCGCCAAGATCAGATCAGTAATTTAATAAACAGCATTCCTAGGCGTTGTAAGGACTGTATTTCATCATCTGAGAGACATACAATGTATTAACCATCATACAAACCATGTAATGTTAAGTTTTGTAAGGGAGATATTTTTTGTAATTGCTTCCGGGAGCAAAAATCGTAGTTTTTATAAATGGTATCCTACATAAACCACCTTTTTTTGTTCTTGATCTTTTGTTTAATAAATAGATTTTATGAATAAGTCATGTTTGTTTTGCTTCTGAACCTTTATTTGCCTCATCTAGCATTATCCTTAATTTATGGACATGAGTGTATATTAAGGCTGTACCATGATCAGTTTTACATATTAATTAATTTATCCCCTTTTCTATATACCAACTACTATTAACTAAGCATGAGGTATATATAACCACAATAAATAATTAAATAAATAAATAAATAAATAAAACTAATGTAACATTTAAAATGAGATAATGAATACAAAAATTTTAAAACTTAAAAAATACATTTTAATTAAAAACATTAAAATACACAACAGACGTTTCGGCTGGAACACTAGCCCTCCTCAGTGTCAAACAAATAAGCACAACATTTACAAAAAAATTCCATAACACATCATAACAAGATTATGTATTCAGGAGGAGTAGCTTTAGCCTCGTTCAAGGCAGAATGTTGCATTTTAGTAAAAGCTCCCGCTATAAAAATACGGGATTCATATAAATTTACATTAGAGGCTAGAATTTTAAAGTTGCCAAAATCAGGAATGTGATCACTATTGAGGGAAGAGATTACGAGTTTCGATCTTAAATCACCTGTTTTATATGAGCGTTTATGTTCCTTTAATCTAATTTCATGTGTTCTGATAGTTTCACCGATATATGTAGAATCACAATTTTTACAGGGGATACAACAGATTGCTCCAAGACGTTTAAGGGAGGGGGGGGGGGGGGGTCAGCGGGTTTAAAGTTTGAGAGAAAGTCACTAATACGGAGTTGAGGTTTAAAGCTAGTAGAGATATTAATTCTTTTAAGCAATTTAGCGATTTACTATCCCTTATTATAAAGGTATTTCCGAAAATTTCGCTAAATTGCTTAAAACAGTTATTATCTATACTAGATTTAAACCTCAACTCCGTAATAGTAACTTTCTCTGAAACTTTAAACCCGCTGTCCCCCCCCCCCCCCCTTAAGCGTCTTGGTATAAAAACGCATGTTTTTGCGCAGGTGTAAATTTTGCTAGCAAACATAAAAAATAATGAATCTTTTTTTTTTTTTTTTTTTTTTTTTTTATTTATTTATTTTTTTTTTTTTTATTGTAGTAAGTATAACCAAATAATTCCTTCTGCAGTGGGAAAAAAGTTTCCACGCAGACGATAATCTTCAACCGTTCTATGATGCAAATCAAGGACTAAATAAGTAAAAGGCTATTTGTTGCTTTTATATACGTATCGAGAAAATATTTTGTATTTTCTGGATATAACTGTCTACCGAAATAATATTGTTCCGAATCTCTATAATTTTTAAATAAAATTATGTAATGTGAATTTAAACTAATATCTTTCATTAAGGATGATCTTGGAAATAAATTTTGTAGTATTAATATTACGCTTATCTCCAGTGTATGGGATACGACAGCATTTTTTCCATTTAAGCGATGCATACGGTCATGTAATATTATCAAATCATCTCTTTCAAATGTTTTCGGTAAACCACATATAAATTCTATGTTAAGTTCTTCAGTCATCCGTTTGGGTGGATAAAAATAACACCATTTAACGTGCTTTATTTTATTACTGAAAATGTTTTGTTTTATAATCTGTCCAACTAGGAATGATTTGCCTACTTGCGTAGGTCCTACTACGAGGCAAATACATGGATACTTTTGTTCAAGAATAAAAATTTCAATAATAAAAGAATAACAAAAGAAAAATAACAACGACATCAACGAAAATTGTAATAAATCTCGGATGAACTATCATGCATTTCTATCTCTTGCGAATTCAGAATGGTTATTTCAATTTTTTTAACTGCATTAAAAATGTATTAAGCGACATCTGGTTGTGCTATCCTTTACCAACCTTCTCCTGTCCATTACATCCACGCTATCCAGAATATCCACCACATCCTTTATAATTGCTCCATCCTTTCTAACCAAACTATACAGTATAACCATTCTATCCAACACAGCCAGTATGAAGTGATCTATCCTTCGTCAGCCTTATACTACTTATATACATTTTTCACAATATACATTTATAATGGCAGATAGTTTAAAAAAATATATTAAACGTACACTTAAATTCAAGTTCTTTTATCAAAGAAAATTTCTCAGTTTTTGTCATATTTAAACTAAGAATAATCCAATATAATATTTTAAGAAAAAATGATTTTTTTTTTTTTATTAAACTTTTCGCTAAAAATAAAAAATAAAAAATGGCATAAATGTATAACATTTAATAGTTTCAAGATTAATTTTAATCATTATTCCACTTTACTATATTTGAAATATAAATCATATTTCATTTTTGCTGCACATACATAATACAAATACTCAGAAACAAATTTAGAATATTTAAACCTTTCATTCCCAGTGATGCCAATTGGAATCATAACATTTCAGCGTTTCTTTCTTACCATCTAACACTTCCGCTGGTTCAAAATGAACAATATTAAAATCTATACACATTTTCCTACCGAAAAATATATATATTAAATGATTTCACAATCCCTGTTGATAATTAAAAATATATTTTACTCCATTCTGCTAATAATATCGGAATCAGTTTTGGGTCATCCTCTTTTGGGCAAATTAAGTAAATTAACTGTTTGAAATATTTTTTATTTTATTTTTTAATGTTTATATTTTGTATTTTAATTAATTGCAATATGTATTTCTTCCAAAATTTTGATATTTTTATCTATTGAAAAGTTATGGTTTTAAATGGCATCAGTGGTTATATTAAATATAAATAAACATCTGTCAGTTACTTTGTTAGCTATATTAATTCGTACTCTGCTATTACTCCTATTAAAAATAAATATTTATGTATATTACCTTTGGAAAACAAATTATGACTAAATATAAGATTTATTGTTTTATGGAGGGAATATCTTGGGAATGAAAGGGTTAATTAAATCTTCCACTTAGATTGACATTTTTAAAACTCTTCAAAACATTGGTAAAATTTCATAAAGTAAACAAAAAATAATACTCTTTTTTCGTTTTTGTTTTTGTTGTATGCAGTTTATGCATTATAAACGAAATGTAAAATCTAAATTTCAAAATTTCAAAAATGTAAAAAAAGTTTTTTTTTCAGCAAAGTCTCGGCTTAAATTTGTTTTCTCCGCAAATTCGTTTATTTCGTTAATTATTAAGTTTTGTAAATCTTAATTAGCGTTTTTTTTTTTTTTCATTCTGTAAATTTGTCTACGCCATTTTTATCTATCTATTGTCTGCCTTAGATATAAAATTTTATTTTATTTTATTTTATTTTATTTTATTTTTATTTTATTTTATTTTATTGTATTTTTGTTTGTTTAAAAGATTTATCTCATAAAAGTGATTACATTTGTGTTCATGGATTTTTAGGAGTAGTTTAAAATATCTTAATCACATTCTTCAGAAATAATGGAAGAATTATATATGAATTTCAAACATAAACGTTCACTTATTACTATTAGTAGTAGTAACAGTAGTCGTAGTTTTATTAAATATAAGAAAGAGTCATTTAAACAGTGTGGTTACATTTAAACTGTTTTTCTAAAATAGCATCCTGCAGTTGAAACAGGTGATCGGATGTATGAAATTTAGCATACTCACTTTAATTCAGATGCGTAATATTTACAAGAAATTGAATCTCTTACCGGCTCAACTTACTCCAGGCTTGAACTCAAAGAATACCAAAATTTTTAATGCTTATTTTCATATAAATATCTATATATGTATACATTTAAGCATAATAACAGAATTCGCATATAATATTTCCTTAAAAAATGTAAAAAAAAAAAAAAAAAAAAAAACTAAGTAAAAATTATCTTTAAATTTGGCTTTTCGCATTTAGTCTGCCGGAGTTCAGCTCGGGCTAAGGCGGCAAGGAGCAAGAATGCCCATTAACACATTCACAGTGTTTAGCGGTCGCGCAATTGAATACCACTTTTTTTTTTTTTTTTAATAATCTTTAGTATATGTTTGCAGTTATTTTCTGCAGTTATTTTCTTCAATTGAACAATTGAATAATACGAAGATTTATATATATATATATATATACTTATATATATATATATACTTATATATATATATATATACTTATATATAACAGTATAGAATTAAGGGATCAGTCAATGTCCTTGGGATATTTTCCTATTTTGAACAGTAAATCCCCCGTCTTCTGGCGTTTCCTTAAAATGTTACATCACATAACAAAATGATTTTACGAATTTGTGATTAAATTAATTAAAAGTTTTTTATCCTCATCAATCGATTTTATAAATGCAGCTGCATATTTATACACGCCGGTGGTATATAAAGTGTTTAACATGAGTATTCAAAATCGTCTTTTAAAGTAAAATATTGATTTAGAGGAAAGCCAAAAAACGGGTTTCGTTTTTCTCAAACAACATTTTACATTACCCAAAGCATTTTATATTTTATATTACGCACGCAAATTGGTTGATTAAACAGCAGCAAGTAAGCTGGTTAAAATGCTGCATAACAGGGACATTTTTCGGCCGATATGCACCCAAACTGAATCAACATAATCTTTCATCCTGACACTGATACTTAGATAATTTTGCTCACATATACATTGCAGAAGCTGCGATACACCCATTTCATAAAATGAGAAAAATAGCAACAAAGCTTCACCATTTATTACACAATAAACAGCAAACACTAATTAGTAAGAATATAAGGGAAGGATCAACCAAATATTAACTTATATTGAATTCCATGCATTGGTTTGTGAGTTATAGCGTCTGCAGAATACGCACTGAGAAACACATAGAGATACAAATAGAGATTTATACTCATAGACACAGATAAACGTTTTCTACAAATGTTCAAATCGTGTTCGGAACATCTCTAAACGTGTAAATGCAATGAAAACCAAAAATTGAAATTTTGACACAGCTGATATTTTCTCACTATGTATATAGAAAAAAGTAATAAATTCAGAATTCTATACCTCAAGAGAAGAAAGTCGAAATATTATGCTGATATATGAAACTAAGTTTAAACTTTTCATAATATGCAATTTAAAATTCAGTTTCTTGACAAGATAAATTGATATATATATATATATATATATATAATAAATAATCATGTCATTTCATGGAAAAAAATAGATATCATGTGTAGATTTTGATTTAACAGTTTATTTTTATTTATTATTACAATGATGTAATCTTGATTTTTAAATTTTATATTGTAAAGATAATATTTTAAACAAGTGTGTAATATTGTGATTATTTAGTTTTCTAAATATAAATACTTCAATTCTCTACTTAATTTAAATACGAAAAATTCTTAATTTTTTATTCCCAGTAATTGGGAATAACACATTTTTCAAAATAAATAAATAAATAAATAAAAATAGTAAAGTCAATAATAAATTGATTTCTTAATTATTAAATCCATGAACGATATTTTAGGTATTAATACTGCCATGCTAAAAAAAGTGTTATACGTTATTCGAAGCATGCAATAAGAAAGAAAGAAGGTAAGAAATAAGTTTATATTATATGTTACGTAATATTAGCTATTTTTTAGACCAAAGTGAATTCTGCAGTAAAGAAAAAAATGCAACCAATAAAATAAATTCAGCTTTATTTTGTTATAAAGTTGAAGTTATTTTTATTAGTGTACTAAAGTTTATATTGCAAAGATTTTCTGCTAAAGATAGTAGTTTTTGCGAAATCCGAAAAATGTTATGATGTAAACTTTATTTTCTAATAGAAAAAAAAAAAAAAAGAAAGGATTCAGTAGGCAATTTTTTATAGTTATTTTGCTCTAAAATGTAAAAAAATCGGTATTTTATAAAAAGCTTTAACGGAACAAAAAAAATTCTCGATCAAGAGAGTGTAGAAGAAATTAATATTATACTTTTAAAAAATTAAAGAACACGTTTTTATTGAAATGTAAACTAATAATTCAGAGTTAAACAAAAAACATTTCTAAAAAATCTCCCCTGACTGGGCTCGAACGTTAGACCTTTAGGTTCGTAGCCCGGAGCTTTACCTCACAGCCACAGCGTTCACGTAGGGAAAGTCTTTTTTTTTTAATGTAGATTTTTTGTTTGCTCCCAGAGCGGTTACAAATATACATACAGGTAAAGCTAATAAAAGCGTGTTTAAAGAAAAAAAAAAAAACTAAATTATATTAAACTAATTCCTTTAAAAGTAATTCGATGGAATTTTTCTTGCACTTAGAAAACGGTATGTCACTCAGTCATTTTTTCTTTCTTTCTTTTTTTTTTTTTTTTTTTTTTTTTTTTAATTACATAAGACGAGTTTTAGAAATTTCATAATATCGGTTTCTGATTTAAAGTAGTACTTAATGCTGATCTTGTTTAAAATAATTAAAAAATAATTTTCCGGATTTGAAACCTGGCTAGATTGATGTACGTGCGAAATATGCCTGACAAAACTAACATCATGTATTTAAAATGTATTCTTTATACAATTATTAGTTTAACTTTTTGTGGCACAACCAGAAAACCACTGAAACTATATATATATATATGCAATATAAAAATCCTCTAATTAGGTATTTCTATATTAATTTCTATATTATTTAATAAGGATTCAAAATTACTCTTTGCATATCAAAACTTTCATTTCCGCTTTATTAAAAAAAACCGTTAGGAAAATTAATCTTTATTATTATTATTATTTTTTTAATGTATTTCTTTCAAATTGTCTTTTCCCCTCCAGACCAAAAAATATCCTCCTAGTCTTAATTCACAGCCAGTCTGAAAATAGAAGAACAAACTAAAGAAGTAAATTATCACTAAACTACACCCTTTTTGATCACGTGACATTATGTCAGTAATGTCCCTCGCCTCTTCTCATTTTTCCCGTATATAAAAATGTTTGCATCCTTAAAATATTGCCTTTTTTCGTCTTGATAGTGCCAAACAAAACTATGACGGATATATTTAACATTGTAGTTAATGTACTGATATGTATTATGTAATCTATTAAAATAATGAACTGGTTCCTCACCTGCATGTAAAACCACAGCCTTATATTTTTAAAATAAAGCAAACTGTTTAAATGACTGGATTAATTATTATATTTCGCCTACGACATGACTGCTACAGAAATAATGATTGATTCAAACGTACGTTATATATATATATATATATGTGTGTGTGTGTGTGTGTGTGTGTGTGTATGCGTGTGTGTGTGTGTGTAAATATATATAAAGCGTCGTAAGAATTTTATTTAACCATTAATAGAAAAATAGTGACAAATATTGTTACGAAAATGTCGACGTCTGTCCTAAAGAAAGCAATTCGTATAAAACAGGTTATAGTCGATAAATGCACTTTATTTAATGAGTATTCTCGGATACAGGCCAATTAATTCTGTTGCTCGAATCACAAAGGTTCATCATCAGTGAGTATTTCCCAAATTGTTCAATAAAATCGCCACTCTTCCCGGAAATTGTCAAGTAAACAGTACTGAATGCATCACTGAACACTGGTTTCGCTAATTCAGGAAACAAATTAACTTTTTGAAGATCAATCTACCAGAAATACACAATTCGAAACAAATATAAATATTCAAAAATCTTAAATTAGTGCAGATTCAGGAAGTCGTTTTTTAAAAGGTAATAAAAATCTTATATAAACATTTTATGAACTAAATTAGATCTTTCTTTACTCATAAAGAAATTATATGATACTGAGTACATGTATATAACGTTTGAAAACAAATATATATACATAAGTTAAAACTGACAGAAAATTAAATTATTAAATCAGAAAACCGAATTAAAAAATAAACAAAGCTCATTATGCCAAGACAAGCAAACGGGATGGACCAAGATTTTAAGACGGGCTATGTACACATAAAATAAGAAAGAACTCACTTCTGTTGATTAATGGAACTAAAGGAAATAATTAGGAAAAGTTACCATAGAATTTGTATACAGCGGCAAAAAGAGTTAGAAAGGGAGCGGGAGAGAATACATTTGTTAATGATTTGCAATGAAATACATTTAAAAAGTTCTAAACGCATGAATGAATAATGAATATCCGACATGCCAAAATTTTCATTTTTTTCCGTGTGATTGATAGTAACTGCCTTTATTTCACACCGCTTTTCTTGAAGTGCATTTTTTTTCTTATTTAATCGCATAAGAATAGCTTTAAATAAATAACTTAACCTTCTTTATAGCGAACGCTTTTCTCTTCCAAACGTCCACAAACTTCCGTAATGTTCAAGCTAATCATGCTAACCCTTCTTTTCTCCAGTACACCATCCACCATCATGGTAATAGTTCCTTGAAGTAAATCCTACATGTTCATCTATCTGGGTGACTCTGCTAGGTGCTTAATGTAAAATACCACCACCACCAGTGCAAAGCTTCATAAGCAAAATACCACAATTACAATTACAAAGCTCTTAAATGAGCACTAATCCTTATAACACCATTACAAGTGTTAGGATTTGTTATATGCTCAGTGTGAATCTTAACATTAAAAAAAAAAAAAAAAAAAAAAAAAAAAAAAAAACAGGCACTGCGCCCATTGTCGCGAGGGACCTTTTCCCGGCGATTTGCATTCACAAACCCTGTGGTTTAGACTGCAAAATTAATAAGCTGTAAGGAAGCAGTGATACAAACTTCCAAAAGCAAATAAACTCTGCTTAATAACTCTATGAACTGCTTCAAAAACCATTATTTCAGATATTCAGCAAAGGACTTCTTGATAAAAAAACTACTAGCCGTCTGCTCGAGTAGGAACATAGCTTCCACTACCATCTATGAATTTTGTCATCTTACTGTCCTTTGTAGAGTGGGATTTTTAGCCGGCAGAATTTGTATTATTATTTTTTTATGCAGTATATAACGGCGGAGGCTTAGCCTTTACGGATGGGCTTTTTTAAAATTTCACAGTGTAGTGTAACAACTGCCGTCAGAGCACCTCGCTGGAGATTAAAATCACTGAAAACTGTTGCATAAAGATTAACGTCCTCCTTAGGTTTTTCAAATCCTTCAAATTATAATAATATACTAGCGAGCTTCGCCCGCTAGCGGGTCAGTCTTTTCAAATGAATCACTATAATTAATGAATCACTAACAGAAACTTTTAATCTTAAGAAAAGAAATTAAAAAAAAATCATTTCTGATCGGGTAAAATGTCGTCCCGGGTCCCCACTGCCTTCGGCAGCGCAGTCCCGTGCGCGCTGCGCGTGCACAAGTTAGGGGATACATGCGCGGTGCACGCCTATTTCTTCCCCACCCTTTCAGCCCCTTCTAATTAACCTACGTATACCAATTTTGAACGGTCTTACTCAATTAGCTGAGATGCAAAAGAACACCTAATGAGGACGCCTCAAAACGTGTAAATCTGGTGAAAACTTTCGATAATATAAAAGAACTTTAAAATATCTTTCGAATGATGTATTAAAAATAATTTAATCATGATTAGAAATTGAAATATTGAAATTTGAAAATATTACAGCGCCATCTGGCGGTAAAAATTTCTGTATTCCACTGTTCGATCCCAAATCAACAAAGCTTTCTAATGATGTATAACTTATGAAATTATTTTAATTAGTAGTTCAGATACAAAAGAAAACTGATTCAGGACACCTCAAAACGTGACAATCTGCTGAAATCTCTAATTCCATTTTCAATAATGTAAAAGTACTTTAAAATGTGTATCGAATGACGCATTAAAAAAATTTAATAATGGTTAGAAATAGATATATTATAATTTAAAAATATTACAGCGCCATCTGGCGGTAGAAATTTTTGTAATCTACTGTTCTATTCCAACTACACAAAGCTTTCAAATGATGTATTACTTATGAAATTTTTTTAATTAGTAACTGAGACAAAAGAGAAACCCATTCAGGAAACCTCAAACCGTTTAAATCAGGAGAAATGTCGAAATATCGAATTTCTGTAATCTACTATTCAACTCCAAATTAACAAAGCTTTCAAATGATGTATTACTTATGAAATTAATTTAATTAGCAGTTGAGATACAAAAGAAAACCCATTCAGGACACCTCAAAACGTGTAAATCGAATTCCACTAGTGCGATGCAAAAGAAAACCTAATCAGGAAACCTCAAAACGTGTAAATCGGGTGAAATCTCGAATTCCCCTTTCGATAATGTAACCGTACTTTAAAATGTGTATCGAATGACGAATTGAAAAAAAAAATTTAAACATAATTGGAATCTTAAATATTTAAATTTTAAATTATTACAGCGCCATGAGACCTCAAAACGTGTAAGTCAGGTGAAATTTCGAATTCCATTACCTACGGTAGTCGGTTGATGGAAGTAAATAGAAAAGGAGAAATATTTTTACCTTAAGTGTTTTTGAGTGGCTTTGAAACTGGCATCCTCTTTCGACAGATAAAATATCAGGCGTGTAAAGATGAAATTTAATTTGCAATAAAAATGTAAATCTTTTGTTTATCGACGAAAATCGATGAAATTTGAACTGCAAGTTTGTTTTGTGGTGTTAAGATTGTATACTAAGTGAAATGTGCGAATTTTGAAAAATTGAAGAAAATAGAAAATTGCAATTTTTAATCGCAGTACCAAAACACGTGACCTCATTAAATACCAGATGTGTTTCTTTCCGTTCAAGACTGTAGACTATCGTCTGCAAAGCTAAGATTCTTGTGATTTGTTGCCAACATTTTTTTATAGTTTAGTTAATTTTAAAAAATCTAATTGTCCGATCGATAAGCCGTTTAAACCATCGGATTGAGAAAAAAAAAAGATCTTTCCAATGGTATCTTGTTTGTAACAATACGACGGATATTTCTAATTTATTTTCCACTTTTTCCGTAAAAATGTCGCTTTTTAAGCATTTAATCATGAATTCTGGGTCATTTTTCGGTAGACATGGGTCTACATTTTAATTAATATCTCCGCTAATTAGCGTCGCATCGCTTAGCGAATTATCGCGATGTCGAGATGAAGAAATTCTGCGTCTGTCGACATTGGTTTCGAGGCGCTGCGACCATTAGCGCCGGAGCTTTAGCGATGACAAGGCATTTCTCACAGACAGACAGACAGACAGACAGACAGATGCGCACAGATTTTAATAATATAATATAAGGAGATAATAATATATTAGAAGAAGTATGCATTGGAGAAAATTTCGCCACAAATAATGTTACATATAAAAGAAGGGCTGGAACTAACTGTTCTCCAAGATAAATTAAAATTTTGGCATGTCTAGATTATCTATCAACTGAAATTTTGTATAGAAAACTTTTCTTTGAAAACTTTTTCAGTATCACAAAATATTTTACATCATCAAAAACTCTTTCGTTGTGTCTGACTTTTTTATGATTTCTTAATTGTAAAATGGTTGTTTAACTAAATTTTATCTTTACATTTACTATGTCCTATACAAGGTGAGTTTGACATAATCTGCCAAACGAAAGGAGGTGATAGAACAGCCCATGGGGAGCATAAAACACCATAGAAACCGTGTCCTATCTCAAACCGTTTCCGAGTTATGGTAGATAGAAGAAAAATCTGTTTTTTTTTCATCCCGTCTGAAAAAACCCAAATTTTTGAGCTTTCTGAAAGATTTACACGCAAAATAAGCACATTTTTGAAAAGAGCAGAAAACATTCTATCGGATGACCCTATTTACATCAGGATACCTTAGTTTGACTGCGAGCTACAAGCGCTAAAACATTGGTGAAGTTTAAAATCGAGTTCTCACCAAATTCTTTAGCCGGCAGTTCTGCAAAGACCGTTCAAGCTACAATCGGTCAAATTTACAAAAACTTCTCCATTTCGCAAGCTTTAGAATGAGTCCCCAATAAACCATATCGATGTTCTAGTTCAGGAAAAAATTAGCCTTTTGTTTGAAATCCATCACTGAAAGCGGCGTTCGTCGCAATTCGGCAAACGAAACGATAGGGAGTAAATGGAACGTATGCAAATTCGTGACTATCGGCATATGGACTCTTAGTGATATGTAAATGAATTCCAACCTTCCTGCGCGTGCATCCCACTCGCGGGTACAAAAGGCGAGTCAATCTGTATCAGCACATTAGATCGTCAGCTTTTTGCTCGTCTGCTTATTGCTTTAGTGTTTTCTTGACTTTGCCTGAACTCGGCCGATTCTTTTCCCGCTGCTCTCACGTCTACTTGCTCTCTCTTAGTTCATACCTAGTATGTTTTCCTACATTGGTACGAATTAACCAAGTTGGTTCTTATTCCGTAGCACTTTTTTTCTTCTACTTTTGTAAATTAATATTGAAACTTTATCCTTTTTTGTTTACCCTTTGAATTTTATTTTCAATTGAAGTCATCACAGGGATCAACTTGTCATACTTTCAAACCTGTAAACAGATATCCTACTTTAACAAATGAAGAGTACGTGGATATGCATTTTGTGTATGGATTTTGCGATGGTAACTCTCGGAGAGCCGAAAAAGAGCACCGTCTACGTTATCCACATCGTCGTGCGCCCAACCGTGCTGTATTTGCCGCAATTCATCAAAGGCTTAGGGACAGTGGTAAGGTTTACGAAAGGGGCCATGGTCGCCGCTCCACCACCGCTGAGGAGTCCGTAGTCGACCGAGTGGAAGAAAATCCAAATATGAGTTCACGCATGCTTGCGAGAGAAGGTGGAATCTCCCAAAGTAAAGTGATGAATGTTTTGCGCAAAAACCAGTATCATCCATACTACTTCACGCCGGTACAAGAATTACGGCGCTCAGATTTCCAAAAGCGGGTAACATTCTGCCGCTGGCTTTTAGAGCGAGATATTGAGGAACACCATTTCCTTAGAACGATACTGTGGCCAGATGAGAGACTTTTCACTCGGCATGGCATGTTAAATTTGCATAACTGGCATCATTACGCTCAACAAAATCTACGTGTAACACGAAACTCATCGTTCCAGACGCGATTCAGCTTAAATGTTTGGCTTGGAGTGGTTGGTGATCACTTGATAGATCCACATGTGTTCCAAGGTCATCTGACAATCAATACATATTTGGAGTTTCTGGAACATCATCTTCCCGGATTATTTGATGTCATTCCTGTACCCCTAAGCGGAAATCATTTTCCAACACGATGGGGCCCTTGCACATTCTTCCAATGCCGTTCGGGACTTCTTGAATCAGCAGTATCCGCGATGGATTGGTCGTAATGGACCAATTCCTTGGGCACATAGATCGCCAGATCTCATTCCATTGGACTTCTGTTTATGTTTGGGTTTTCCTGAAAGAAGAAGTTTACTGCACAGAAGTTGCCAGTTAAGCAATATTTAAGCAGCCGGCTCGATGATGCAATAATAAAACTGACGGATGAACTTTCGCTAAGAGGTACTGTAGTTTCCGTTTGTAAGCGGGCAAGGGCATGTATCAGGTGTGTGGGTGACCAATTTCAGCAGCGGTACTAAATTTCACACATACTTTCGAATGCATGTGTGCTTTAATCATAAACGTGAGATACGTCATTTTTTTTTTTTTTTGCATATTCCTTTGTGAAAGATGTGAGAAACGTCATACTTCTTTTGTGTTTCTATTCCATTGTGTTTGTAAACTTAATACAACTGCTACTTTTCTTGTTTGTCTTTAGAACTTTTTTGCATCTGACAAAACAGCGGGCTGAATGCGGACATGAAGTCAGGAACGACCATGGCACCCGTGAGTCTCCTTCTCGACGAACGTCGCGTTCAGTCTCATGAATGTATTTCAAACAAAAGGCTAAATTTCTCCTGAACTAGAACACCGATATGGTTTATTGTGGGCAGATTCTAAAGCTTGTGGAATGGAGAAGTGTTTGGTAAATTTGACCGATTGGAGCTTGAACGATGTTTGCAGAATTGCCGGTTAACCCGTTAGTAGTCGCATATCGGTCTTTTTGCCGCCAATCGCTTACAAATTCGTCCTGCGAATCACCCTGTGTGAGTGTTCTCACACATATGTCCTTTAAAAGCTTATTTATTTATCCAAATTTAATATATAACAAAAAGGAGGGATTAATATAGATTATATAAAATAAATCTTTTTAAATTTATCCAATTCAATTAATTAATTATAGAGAATTTCCCGTTTTATTTTTAAATCAAAATTTTCATTTCTTTGTTCTTTTATCGTTACAAACACATTGCTCTAGGAATAAAATAAAGCAATTTTTATATCAGGGTTTTTGAAAAATAGTATGTTTATACATTTTCCCGAATGGATTCAATCAATTTAGCCATAATTATTTATTTTCAGAGGATAATTTAAAAAGTCGTTATCAACCTGTTTCTAGCATATACAGCTATTAATAAAATAAAATAATCATTTCATTTCATGTTTATTACCCTTGTATGTTTACGTTAAAAACCTATTATTATTTCAAGAGGGTCATTATAATTCTAAAAATAGATTATAATGTTGTTTTTACAGTCTAAGCGTCGCCTTCTTTGTACGTTGAGAGTTGAAGGTCATTTGGCATGGCTTCTCAATGTCAAATCGATTTAATGTTTGTAACGACTTTTTATATTCAAAAATTTAGTATGAATATGTTAGAAGAACAAAGAAACAGTTTGGCATTCTTTTGGCTGCATTTCAACGATGCCAATCTTTGGGGTTGCAATTTAACTTCTAGGAAGCTGAGAGATTTAGTGAAGCTTTACGATTTTGACGTCGTTAGAGTAAGACGTTTTTCTGTTGTGTTCCTCCTCTCCCCCCGTCTCAATTTCCGTATGAGATTGGTATGTGCATCTGTGCTTCAAAAAAGATGTAATTCATGCTTGAAGAGGATTGTTTTTGTGATTTTTTTCAATAAATACAAGTTAGTTTAATTCTGCCTGATTACTTTTTCTGCAAAGGAAGTTTTCTCTCTACAGCCTTTTTGTGAACTTCTGCACGGCCCGTACAGCCATGGATTTGGGCTATTGCGGTGATAAAAATCTACGTCATAAATCTGTGGTTTCTTCAGGTTGTCTCCGGACTTTGGTGACGCGGGGGAGAGGAAGGAAAGAAAGACATAGAATTTTATAGTAACAGTTTTATCGCAGGAAAGACTGTTTTAAGAGTCATGGACAGGGAAAATAGTGACTCTATAAAATTTTGTGGACGAATCTTCGTCTTTTTCTGTGCAGTGAACTTACTTGTACTTACAAAAATATTTGCTTGAATGGGTGACTATGAGCCAGGACTGTAAACTTTCTCTAGAATAAAGACTCTCTTCAGATATCCGTGTGTGATCATAGAACTCCTCAGATGAAGATAAGCGGCCGTGAGGGGAGCCTGAAGATAACGCCAGTCATCTTTGCTGAACAGATGAAGATAAGTGGCCGTGAGGGCGGCCTGAAGATAGACTAGTCAAGGTGTGTTTGTTAGTTTTTGTTGCCAACGAGACATGAGAATGATCTGAACAAGTTAATCAAGAAAGCCTTTTACCGTGGGACACATCCGTCGGTGTCTAATCGGCAACTTCGTGTGCTCGAATTTTTAAATTTCTTTTCTACTATTGCAGGAATGCATAAGGAACGGAAGAGAGAAGAAAGAAAATAGAAGAAAAATAAACCATTTTTTTTAACAAATTAATAAAATTAATTGAAAAAAATTAATAAAATTAAATGATAAAAATTTTTTACAGAATATTTTTTTTTTAGCCAAGTTATATGCAGGAAGTGGTAAGTTTTAATTTTCCTATATTTTCCATATAAGTCTTTTAGGAACTAGATTTTGACATTTTATTGAAACTTTGAGTCAGGAAGAAATCTTCCTTTACTATTTTGAATTTTTTTTTGAAATATACTTTTTGGTAAATTTTACATAGTATTTTGATGTGATATTTTATTTCATATAAGTATATTTTTTTTGTTCATAATAATTGGTATTTTTCTTTGCTTATAAAACTTAATGTGATTTATTTCTTTATTATTTTGAGATTTTTTTTTCTTTGAAATATACGTTTTGGTAAAGTTCTCATATTTCGTTGGGATATTCCGTATGTATACTTTTTTTTGTCTTTCATGATGATAAATACTTTTATTTCCATATTGTGATTTATTTTTTTAAGCGATTTATTACAATTGCTGTTGCAAATTTTTACAATTCCTTAAGATGTATTTTTATATTTTTGGAATATTTTAAAATATATATATATATATATATATATATATATTTTTTGATAATATTTTTACATTTTGGATATTTTAATGAGGTATTTTATCATATTCATTTTCCGTAGGCATCAATAGGAAAAATGCGTAATTTTTGTGCTCATTGATTTTAATACAATATATTTTTTTTTACTCGAGTATTTCTGAGATATATTAGTATTTAATTTGACCCAACATAAGTAATTAAGATGGCCACTAAAAAGAACAATAATATTAACATTTTAAATTTTGATGGTGACTCATCCTAACTTGAATTTTTTTTTTATCAAATTGAGTCTTATGCTAAATTAAATAGACTAAATTCAGAAGAGGCAGTGGCAATTTTAAAAGGAAAATTAACCGGCCCTGCATTAAAGTTCATGACTCAATCTCCTTTATTATATAAATCTACAGATTTAAAATTTATCAAGCATGAATTCAAAAATTTTTTTGCTCCAATGAGCAGTACTCAGGCTCTTGTGGAATTTAACAATTTAATATTCTTACCACAAGAATCTATTAGAAATTTTTCCCACAGATTAAATATTTTGGCCGATGTAGTATATTCTCAGATTAATGATGCTAATGCTTTAAATTCCATTAAATTTACTAAATTTATTTCAACCATTCCCTCAAATATTAGTGTTAAGATTCAAGAAGAGGGAATCTCTGAGTATCAAGAGGCGGTTAACCGAGCACAGAAATTACAGGACATTAATGCTAATGAAACATTATTACAAATGAGTTTAAATAACCCAGTCATAAATACACTGTCTGAAAAGTTAGTCGAACTGACAGATAGGATAAATAATCTGTCATTCGCTAGTAAATCTGATGAGGTTAATCATACACACGAATCCCCAGTGCAAGATAGGCAAAGAAACAATAATAGGCAATGTGAATTAAGACATAATTATAAAAGTAGAAATCAAAATTTCAGGGGTAAACAAAATTTCAGGGGTAATCAAAATAAGAACAGATATCATTCTTCTCCTATTTGCCAATTGTGCAATAAAAAAGGACATGTTGCTACTAGGTGCTTTAGATGGCAGAGAAATCAGACTAGGGGTAAAAATTATGACAGAAATAATTATAGTAAAAATGCAAGTAATTTAAACGAGCGCAGAGATGTAGTTTAGCTGATGCAAGTACATCTTAGGAATTGAATAGAGCATCAGCACAACATTTTTCTCTGGACATTGATAATGACTTTAATCTACCCAAATTATCTAGTGTTAGATTGGTGAATTCTACTGCGTCTCAGACACAACAAATCTTGAAAATTTCTGATTCTAAATGTACTCAAACAAATAACGATAAAAGGGAGAACATTTTTAATGTCCATGTAAATTCTCCAAAGTTACCTCTTATTAAAATTTTGCTAGATAAACAAAAGGTAAACACACTTCTTGACACTGGTAGTTCTGTTAGTCTGTTAGCTGAAAGTACATTTAATAAATTAAAACATAGTTTGAAATATAAACATTTATCTTCCCATGTGACAATCAAAACTGTGAACTCGAATGTACAGTTTTCATCTTGTATACAAACCACTTTCAAAATTCAAAATCAATTTTTTTCACAAAAATTCTTCATTGTGGATATCCCTGAAAATTCGGCATTTAGGGTTATTTTGGGTTATGATTTTATTCAACAATATCATGTAATATTAGATATGCAGAAGTCTCTGTTAAAAATAAAAACTTGTGTATTCCCATAACAAACACATATAACGACCATGAAGAAAATCTTAATATGCATACTCAATGTAAGAAACTATCAGTAAAAACGGGACAAAAACTTATTTTACAACCCAAAGAGGAATCTTCTATTACGGTTTATTGTCCCAAAGTTTCTTCGGGTGATTATTTATTTCAGAGTAAAAAGAGTTCTTCCAAATTAATTTTTTTGGATTCAATAGTTAATATGGATCATTCCCAGAAACAAAATTGCAATAGTAAATGTGATAGAGTAAAATTTCAGTTATATGTTAAGAATAACACTAATAGAAGTATGCATGTAAACAAACATTCAAATATTGGTACAATTAAAGAAATCGAAGAAATTATAGACTATGGTTCAAAACAAAATGATAATGTTGAAATTTCAGAGGATTCACAATTTATTAATTATATTCAACCTTCTAGTGATGTATTAAAAATGAGAAAACAAGATTTAGCAGCCATGGACTTTGATGTTAAACATCTCAATGGGGCTCATGCAACAAATTTAAAACAAATTTTATTAAGTAATTTCGCGGCATTTTCTAAAAATATGAAAACCCTTGGTCATACTGACAAAATTGTACCAGATTTAAAATTTTTAAGTGACTATCCAATTAAGACTTTGCCCTTTCCCATTCCTCAGGCTTTACAACAGGAAGCTAGAGATCAAATTAACCAATTGGTAGAGGCTGGGATTATTGAGCGAAACTGCTCAGAATGGGCTTGCCCAATTTTATTGGTAAAGAAAAAACAAGATGGATCTGGTAAACAGAAATTTCGCCTCGCGTTAGATTTAAGAATGTTAAATTCTCTTCTTATCCATTACCTAAAATTCAAAATATAATAGCTGATCTATCTGCGTATAAATTTTTCACTTGTCTTGATTTCCAACAGGCGTATCATCAAATTGATTTACCGGAACATTTACAAGATAAAATTACTTTCACATCAATGTTTGGCAGTTTCAAATTTAAAAGACTATGTTTTGGTCTTAAAAACGCGGCTTCTCAGTACCAAGCACTTATGGATTCTTTGATTGATGAAATTAACATAGATGGAATTTACGCGTATCAGGATGATTTAATATTTGGTGCAAATAGTTTTGAAGAGACATTTGTTAAACTTGAAAGAATTCTTAAGATTTTAATTAAATATAATTTAACCTTAGCTCCTAGTAAATGTACATTTCATAAGAGTGCTGTAAATTATTTGGGATTTCACATAGAGAATAATTCAATTTCTCCAACTGAGTCAAATATCATTAAAATAAACTCTTTCCCTACACCTACAACAAAAAGACAATTAAAACGCTTTATAGGAGTTGTAACCTTTTATAAGTCTCTTATTCATAATTTTTCTAAATTAATTCAACCACTTATTGAATTGACTAAACCGAAAACAAAATTTCTTTGGAATAAACATCATCAGGATATTTTTAAGAAATTTCAAGATATATTTTTAAATTCACCTATGGTAAGATTACCGGATTGGAACAAGACTTTCTTTCTCAACACTGATGCATCAAATATTTCTATTGCAGGTGTTTTGATGCAGAAATATGACAATCAATTATTACCTGTCGCCTTTTTCTCTAAATCACTTAAACCGTCTGAAAA
The DNA here is from genome assembly GCA_963930645.1 of Salticus scenicus. Taxonomy (NCBI): domain Eukaryota; kingdom Metazoa; phylum Arthropoda; class Arachnida; order Araneae; family Salticidae; genus Salticus; species Salticus scenicus. The sequence continues at coordinate 323,031,883 of OZ005652.1, read as the reverse complement.
AAGATATCCGGCTATCAAACTTGAATTAATGGCCATTTATAAATCTGTAATTGCTTTCAAATATTACTTATACAATAGAAAGTTTATCATTTTGTCTGACAGTGCTCCTTTAAAAACATATAGAAAAACAAATAGTCCTGCTGATTTAGCTACTAAATGGCTGTTAGAGTTGTCAGAATACTCATTTGAATTTGAACATATTCCTGGCCCTACAAATGTTTTAGCGGATTATTTATCAAGATCAGACTTCTCAAATAATCAACAAAATTTAAAAACAAATCCAGAATTAATATTCAGTTCTCAACCTCTTCCTATCGTACAAGATGACACACATTCAATTAATCAAATTTCCACTTCTACTCAGTCTGTACAACAAAATCAATTCAACAATTTTCTAGTTTCTGGTAATACTCAAAATAAAGATCCCCTTTTGGAAATTTCAAATAATACATTTATATCTGAGCAAAAGAATGATCCAAAATTGTCAATTATTTACAGGCAAATTTTGAGAAAAGGTTTTTCAAAAAATAATGATAATTTTTTTATTCAACCAGATTCTAAAGTTTTAATGTACAAGAAACAAAATTTGCATAATAATACTTTTCCATATCTCATTGTTGTACCACATTCTTTAAAATCTTAAGTTTTAACCATTTCACACCTTTCTCACTTTGTGTTGACAAAAACATACGAATTTTTATCAAATAGATATTATTGGAAAGGTATGTACACAGACACTTTAAATTTTGTTGCTTCGTGTACTTTATGTTTACAAAATAAACATTATAACACACCACCAGCTCCTCTACAACCCACCTATACTCCAACACATCCAGGGCATACTATTAGTGTCGACTTGGTTGGTTCTTTTATAGATGGGTATTCAGTTTTGACTGTGATTGACCATTTTTCGCGACACATTGAATTATTTCAATTGAAAGACACTTCTTCATCAAAAATAGTTAAATGTTTATTTAATTACATTACAACATTTGGTAGACCATCAGTAATATTATCAGATATAGGCAAACAGTTTACATCAACTATTTATAATATTTTCAATGATAAACTTGGCATACAAATTTTACATTCATCTGTTGCTCACCCTCAAAGTAACTCTATTTCCGAGAGGCTAAATAAATCTATAAAGTACTCAATTAACACTTTGATTTCTGAGGGGTATTCTTTTGAAAATTCACTAGCTATACATAAATCACTTTACAATGGTTCAACACATTCATCCACATTGTTTTCACCTAACCTACTTCATTTTGGTAGGGAACTGTCTTTAATATTTGATACATTTGACCAATTTATAAATCAGCCATTTTTAGATAAAAATGTAGACATATATAAATTATTACACGACTTAGATAACATCTATAGCAAAGCATATTCTAACATTAAAGAAAATCAAGACAAAAGATATCAAAATTTTCAAAAACGTGCAAAACTGAGGCCTGTTGCTGTTCATGATGTTGTATACTTGAAATCAATAGATAAATTTAAACCCAAGTATTCTGGGCCATTTATCGTTGTACAAAAACACTCGCCAGTTTCCTTTTCCATTAAGAGATTACATGCACCTGATAATAAAGCTTTCAGAGTCCATATTGATAGACTCCTTATTGCTCCTCCTCGACGTAATTATTTGTTTACTGAGCCCAACTCCAATGTAACACATAATATTGGTAAGAATTCTACACATTCTTATAACTTAAGAAACCGCAATTAATTTTTCTCACAAAAAAAGTTTGAATATATTTTGCTTCACAAATGCATTTTCCAATGGCCAATGGAATGTATTTGTTTGCTGTGCGGAACTCGTCTTTATTTATTTTATTATTTTTATTTTTGGATGGCTGGTCCACTGTTTTTTTTCATTTTTTCTTCTGATGTAAAGACTATTTCTTGCATTGCAGTGTTGTTGAATATATACAATATTTATAAATAAGATTACTTAAAAAAAAAAAAAAAAAAAAGGATTCTAATGATAACATAAATGCTTGTAGATCATATTTTGAATTTCTAAATTAGTAATCAAGGTGTTATTTTTTATTTAATGTTTACTATATCTATTTTTATTGGGTGAAGGTTAAACAAAGGTAAGATACTTGAAATTTTTTTAATAGAGATATTTCATTGGTATACAGATTAAGTTCATAGGAAATTAATTATTAATGATAATAGTGTTAACAGTATACATACAGCTAAATTTTATAAGTTTCCAATTGATTTTTGGTGTACAACATGTGTTTGGTTTGTTCAATTTCCGGTCTAAATTTTTTTAGGATTTTGGCACTCCCTCTCATCACGCAAAATTTTGTCAATTTGTTTTCTTTTACGTATTTATTACCCTATCCTAGATATATGTTGTCTCGTTCAAAATTTTCTCCCGTGAGAGCAACATTGGATATGTGATGAGAATCTATATTTTTGTTGACATTAATTTTTCAACATTTATGACACTTAATTAATCGGTTTCGTGAGGTGTCCCTACAGGGGTCTGTGGACTCTGCTGGGGGACGGAGGCCTGTGCCTAACAGTGCAGGTCTTTCAACACGCCCTGTCCCGCTAGGATGTTAGCCTTAAGTTAACATCATTACACTTACTTTTTTGTAAGGATTAAGGGAAGATTATTTTTTTTTTTGACTGCCAATGGCGTCCTTTTTAAAATCTTTCCTGTGTGGTATACACGAAAACTTTTCTGTTTCTTTACTTTTATTTATTTTTTTTGTACATAATTTTGTTTAACGTTGACCAATGTGTGTAACCAAGGTGTTAGACAAATAAATATTACAATAATATGCTGGAACATTTAGTATTACAACAATATATATGCATATGTGTAATTTATATTATTTTTTTTCTCTATTTCACTATACATATTAGTGTGAAAATTTAATATTTTGTGTGTAAAAATCTAACATTAGTAACTGTTACTGTGGCATTGTTTGCTAAGTATATCAAAAAGAGACTCTTTCATAGAAAAACATTTCAGCTGAAATTTTTGTGGCATATAAAAAAAGAACAATATGGAACTAGAGTTTGGACTAATTTATAGAAGCCACATTTTTGCGCATGTCATGACATTTTTCTTTTTCTTAAAGTTTTTGGTTCTACTGATATTTTTGAAATATGTGTATTTTGCGTTTTTGAATTAGTGTTTATATTTCATATATATTTTGTTTGTTCAATATTAAGCATTCATATAATTTTTACTTATGATGTAATATCATTTTTAAGTGTGCGTCTTTGGTAAGTGCTTTTGAATATTATTGTTTGTATATGCATTTCTATACAGGAGGCGAGGAGGACTTTTTTTTTTTTTTTTGCTAGTCGAAGGGGTGAGAGTTTTTGCTAGTCGAAGGATGTGTGAGAACACTCACACATATGTGTGAGTGTTCTCACACATATGTCCTTTAAAAGCTTATTTATTTATCCAAATTTAATATATAACAAAAAGGAGGCATTAATATAGATTATATAAAATAAATCTTTTTAAATTTATCTAATTCAATTAATTAATTATAGAGAATTTCCCGTTTTATTTTTAAATCAAAATTTTCATTTCTTTGTTCTTTTATCGTTACAATTACATTGCTCTAGGAATAAAATAAAGCAATTTTTATATCAGGGTTTTTGAAAAATAGTATGTTTATACATTTCCCCGAATGGATTAAATCAATTTAGCCATAATTATTTATTTTCAGAGGGTAATTTAAAAAGTCGTTATCAACCTGTTTCTAGCATATACAGCTATTAATAAAATAAAATAATCATTTGATTTCATGTTTATTACCCTTGTATGTTTACGTTAAAAACCTATTATTATTTCAAGAGGGTCATTATAATTCTAAAAATATATTATAATGTTGTTTTTACAGTCTAAGCGTCGCCTTCTTTGTACGTTGAGAGTTGAAGGTCATTTGGCATGGCTTCTCAAAGTCAAATCGATTTAATGTTTGTAACGACTTTTTATATTCAAAAATTTAGTATGAATATGTTAGAAGAACAAAGAAACAGTTTGGCATTCTTTTGGCTGCATTTCAACGATGCCAATCTTTGGGGTTGCAATTTAACTTCTAGGAAGCTGAGAGATTTAGTGAAGCTTTACGATTTTGACGTCGTTAGAGTAAGACGTTTTTCTGTTGTGTTCCTCCTCTCCCCCCGTCTCAATTTCCGTATGAGATTGGTATGTGCATCTGTGCTTCAAAAAAGATGTAATTCATGCTTGAAGAGGATTGTTTTTGTGATTTTTTTCAATAAATACAAGTTAGTTTAATTCTGCCTGATTACTTTTTCTGCAAAGGAAGTTTTCTCTCTACAGCCTTTTTGTGAACTTCTGCACGGCCCGTACAGCCATGGATTTGGGCTATTGCGGTGATAAAAATCTACGTCATACACCCCTTAAAAATAAAGTGGGGAAACTCTGTGTACCTGACCTTTGGATGGATGTCCTCTAACATAGTATGTTTTCAAGTAATTTCTGCTATTTTTTGAGCAGTTAAAAATATTTTACTTCTCAAATCGGTCTATTTGACCGCGACGCGACCACTAACGTTGATTCGTTTCTTTTCCCATTTCCAGTTTTTCAGACAGGTTAGAGTTTTGCGGGGAAGACTTCGCGTGCATTAAAAGCAGTTCATCTTTCTCTACTGCCTTTCTTTTCTCTTTCCCCCAACACCAAATAGCGGCGGCAAAAAGACCGAGACGCGACTACCAACGTTATAAAAAATGACGCGACTACTCTCGGGTTAAAGAATTTGGTGACAACTCGGTTTTAAACTTCGCCAATGTTTTAGCGCTTGTAGCTCGCCGTCAAATTAAGGTATCCTGATGTAAATGGTGTCAACCGATAGGATTTTTTCTGCTCTTTCCAAATATGTGCTTATTTTGCGTGTAAGTCTTTCAGAAAGCTCACAAATCTGGCTTTTTTCAGACGGGATGGAAAAAAAACAGATTTTTCTTCTTTCTACCATAACTCGGAAACGGTTAGAGATAGGGCAGGGTTTCGATGGCGTTTTATGCTCCCCATGGGCTGTTCTATCACCTCCTTTCGTTTGGCATATTATGTCAAACTCACCCTTAATATGCGAAACTTAGTTTGTTTTAAATATCCTACGTTTTAAAATTCCTAGAAACACAAGTTATTTCTTCTTGTATATGTATAAATTATAAAATGTAAAACAAATTTGGAAAACCGGGATGCAATTAAAAATTGCAGAAAATTTTCCTGGATTATTTATTTATGTACTTTTATCTTGATTATCTAAAATATTAAAATAAATAAATAAATATATATATAAAGATTCGATTAAAATTGTTTAAGACAATTTTTTTGCTGTCTTATATTAAAAAAATTATAACTGAGATTCCAGAATTGTATCGTATTATTATTATTATTATTATTATTATTAAAGAAGTATAATAATGCTTACATTTTATTGTTTCACGTTTTCTCGAAGTCAAAACTTCATATTTTACTTACTTGAATATACAAGGACTAGGCACAAGTAAACATAATGTAATCTTATCTCTCCTTAAACAAATATCTCTCTTGAGTAAAAGAAATTTATGGAGTCGATACTTTTCTACAAGTGCCTAAAATAACAATTTTAAAATAATTTTTTTCTCTTTCTAGATGGTTCTAGATTTTTTTTCTTTGAAGACTAAAGAATGAAAAGAAAATATTATAAGTGTTTTCGGATGCCAATCATTTTTTTTTTTTTTCATATATAGTACCTTTGAGTACAAATCATGCATACTAATGTATACTTTGGATATATATATATATATATATTTTATCTTATGATAGTTTTTCAAAAGTTTACTATTTTTTTTTTTTTATTATTATTTGAATCTTTGAAGAAAAGTTTTTAAATATTGTTTTTATATTTTAATTACTGTAAAATATTTTTAAAAAAATCAGAAGTGCCAAATGAATTTTATTATTAAAAAATAATAATTCAATTTTGTTTTTCATATTTAATTTGAAATTTTGTAATTTATTAAAATCATTAATTATTTCCCACCGGTAATTTATTTATTACGTGAAACTAACTGTGGGTTTCAGTTGAAAACCTTCTATATAATATTAAACAAGAGGCCTCCCGAACCGTGTCATATACAACCACTCCAAAAAACATGTTCTGCACAGCGATTTTATTTTGATAAAATGGATGTCATGTTATATCAGGATTTGGGGACCTACAACGAACCTACCGAGATGTTTCCGTGGAGGAAACTTCCCGATACCGAATATGCAAGATCTCGGCACTCACGTTTTCGGGACTCATTTTTCGCCCTACAATGAACGTAACAGAAGCTCATATTATAAGCCGAATTTCGAGACTGAAATTCTGTCGGCATCGTATACTAATTGAGCAATCAGAGTGAGTAATTGGCCAAAAGAGAATGTGCACTAACGTTTTCATACATTTTTAAATAAGAACTCATGAAATATATATATATATATATATATATATATATATATATATATATATATACCAAAGTTGTGCTTTTTGGAAAGAACTTTCAAAACTATTAAATTTTGTGAACACTATATGCATTTAATATCACTGCGCTGAAAAAAAAATAATAATAAAGAAATCTACCCCTGACCATTTTTGCTGATTCTTATGTAAATTGTCCTCCTGAATCCGAATGTGACTGCCATTTGCCCAGTCACCCACCGATTTCTGGGGACACCACCACTCCCCTAATTTTTATCACTGTTCGGTAATTTTATGGCCATGAATGTGATTTGGAGAATCAAAAAGAATTAGTTTAACGCTTAATTACAGCATCAACTCGATATATATATATATATATACCCCTTCGTAATATTTTAGCAAAATATTGCAAAGAAACTTAAGACATTGTATTTTTAAAGTTTAAAAGATACAGTTTATTTTTTGATTAATAAAGACTACAAAAGTAGAAATATTATCGAAGTAAAAGCTTTTCCATTTTTAAATATTTAATTATAATTTTTAAAAAGTCTTATTTATTTTTTCTAATTATTAAATTAATTATTCATATCCTTCTTGTTACTAATACTTAAAAAAAAAAAAAAAAAAAGAGAGAAAAAAAAGAAAGAAAGAAAGAAAGAAAATCAGGAAGTGTTATATATATATATATATATTCAAAGGATATATTTTTAGGGCATATTGTGTTTTTAAAAAACTATTAAAAAACTATGCCTTTGCGAGTTTGGAATACTTTATTTCAACTGATAGATTTTTTTTTTTTTTTTTTATTGTTGAATTTTATTAATAATTTACGAGTAAATAATTATTAAAATAAATCAACAAAGAATAAAAATGAAAATATTTCTTTAATTAAAGTAATTTATTTCTGATTAGTAATGATTGCAATCAGAAGTAAAATAAAATTATCAAGAAATTTTTCTTTTTTTTTTTTTAATTATTGTTTGAAATATATACATATATATATATATATATACATATTTATTTATTTTCTAATTCATAAATTAAATATCCATACTTTCCTTGTTAGTAATATATATATATATATATATATATATATATATATATTTGACAAATTCTAATATTGGCAATACTCTTCTAAATATATATATATATATATATATATATATTATTATTATTATTATTATTATTATTTAAAATAATTGATTACCTGTTAAAAAAAAAAAAAAAAAAAAAAAAAAAAAAACACTGAACCTCCCGGGATATTGTACCCGGTACTTTTGGACTGAAATCAAGTACTCTGCGAACGAGCTACTGACGGTGTTAGTTATAATATAATAACTAAGTTATTATTATACTGTAATTAAATTAGCATTTTATTTCATCATGAATGATGAATTTACATAATTTATAGCTCTAAGGACTTCAAACCTGATTAAATTTAGAAAGTTACTCTTTAGTCTTCAATTTTAGACTGTTTCTGTTAATACTGAATGTTACAAAAGCGATACATCTCTCCTCACTCATGAACTTTCTAATCGAATAGCTTAAAAACTAATGATTATATGTACACAGTTTAGATGTACATACAAAAAATTAATAGTTTTGAAAGTTCTTTCGAAAAAATGTAACGTATTTACATATTTTTTTACTTTTTAATTCATCAGTTTTTCTTTTTTTTAAAAGGGGGACACGTTGCCTGTGTCTTTCTACCAGAAACTCATTTCCACTAGTTGTTTACTTGGTGAAAATTTTTAGGATGATCCCGACAAGAATTTCTGAAAGCAAAGTGCAGGTAAGCGCTTCTGAGAGCTTTGTTGTATGTCATTTTTTTGGTACTATCGGAACATGATGTCACAACCAAGAATTCCCGTGAGTGAGACAATCTCGGCAGGTTCCTTGCACGGCTCCTGATTCGCTATACAAGGTACACCGCTCTACCCATCGATACGATTATTAGTACTCTTATTAATCAAGACAAAACTTTTTTTACACTTTAACACAATTTCGAAAATTTGACCCAAAAACTATACTCTCTTTACCATGTATATGGGTAAGAGAATGTAAAAATAAATAAATAATAAATTTTTATCCTTGATTTTGAGGAATGAATGAAGTAACGGGAGAAGTATTATTCAGCAGTGGAAGAAAAATGACCCTCATCCTTTTATCCATTATGGACCCTCATCCTTTATCTCTCATGCAAAACTGAAAATTTGTATGTTGTGCTTCATATGTAAAAACTTAGTAACATAAAGCTTAGCTAAGGATTCAATTGTAAATTTGTATTTTAGGATTCATACTCAAACATTCTGAGTGCAAATGGTGCAATATAGAAATTGTAGTTCGCACAAAATTAATTTTATTGTTGTGATGATTTAATTATATTTTAATTTTCATGGGTGGGAAACTAAGTAGGATTTAATAGACCAGTTTTTAATAATAAGAATAATAAAAACCTTAAGATTGAAAATATTAATATTCTCTAAAATAAGAAGAGTGATAGCTGACTCTAAAACAGTGGCAATTCACTTTTTGAACATGTCGAAAAAAAGCCAACCTCTAAAGAGTGAAAAGTCTCTTTTCGAAAGAGTGAGATTTCTCACTCTTTATTGAGAGTGAGATTATTCTGAGAAATACAAAGAGTGTAATTCTTTATTTTTTCTTAAAAAAAAAAAAAAAAATCTTGCGCATTAGATGATATTGTTTCTTTCCCATTGGGAATCGACTCCAGTTCAACGGTGGAAAAAATGCAGTTTGGATGTGCGGAAATCGAACCCAGACTGTCCCCGTACCAAGCTAGTATCTTGTCACTGAGCCACTGAGCCTCTACACAAGTTTCTTAATTTAAATCATTAAATCATTCTCATATGAGATTAATCCTATAATTTTTTCTTTTACTTCATTTATCAGCAACACAAAATTACAGAAATCTAACAAACATTTTAAAATTGAAATTATTTTAAATTGTTAAAATTAGAATGATTTTAAAAGCAAAATGTATACTTGAAAACAAATTCCCCAAGACAAGAAGTTATTTAAAATAGCCTAGGAGAAAAAGAGGTTACTCGCGTGTACATGTTAAAAAAAAAAAATAATAATAATAATAATAAATAAATAAATAAAATCAACTCGTCAACTTTTTTGGCAACAATTAAAAATTAAAATAATTATGCGTTTTTGTCTAAAAAAGGGCTTCTTCAATTTTTTCGATACTGATTATTATTAATTTTTTTCTTTTTCTTTTGCTTAAAAAAAAAAAAAAAAAAAAAAAAAAAATCAATTGAGGTAGTGAATCAACGAATGCTTCGCCAGCTTCGCTGGTTACTATATTTGAAGGGGACAAATGTGCAAGTTGTACCTGACGGGACTAAAATGAAAGTTGTACCTCAAGGGACTAATGTGAAAGTTGTACCTCACGGGACTAATGTGCAAGTTGCACCAAACGAACAAACTATTTCTTTCAACGAAAATGCCTACTAACCCTGGACGATAGGTCTAATATATGGTATCATATTATATATCGAATTTATCGTAATATAACTCAATACTTATTTCGCTTCCTTCTTCGACTCGTTTTAATACGCATTTTTTATATGCATGAGCAGCCCCCGAAAAACAAAAACATTAAATCATTAAATTCGTTTTTTTACTTATTTTTAATTCATATTATTTCACGCGCACTTTTTATTTCCTAATTCAAAATTATTAAAAAAAAACTTTTTCGATATCGCTTGTAACAATACTGATTATTATTAATTTTCTTTTCTTTTTCTTTCAATAATAATAATAATAATAATAAAAAAGGTTTTGATGAAATTCTGGCAAAAGCAGAATTTAGTTTAGGACGAAAGACTATTTCTTTTCTTTTAATTTTTTTTTTTTTTTTTCACATTATAACATCGCTTTCAAATTATTCAATTATATTTTCGATAAATTTTAGATTTCGAGAAATGTCCAACTATCGAAATCGACAACGCAAAAATCCCAGATTGAGACTAATAGTCCTCAGTCCTAAAAAAAAAAAAAAAAAAAAAAAGGTAAACTTTCACATACAAATCTGCAGATTTTCTGGAAAACCTCATCTGTTCAGCAGCATAAATTTTGCTGTTGATTTTAAAGATCAGTAAAACATTATAGTCAAATTTTTTAATATTTCACATATGTTAGCTTTGTCAATGAATGTAATAAAAATATAAATTTCTGTAGATTTTAAGGATTTATGCATTATATTTTTGCATTGATATTTTCTCTTATACTTTATAATTTCTGAATAAAACTATTTTCTTTCTAATACGAATTTCTATATGTTTATTCTTATAATTTTCGATTCTTTACTAATAATATTACTCCGGTTTTGTCAATCGTATAAAAAAAAAATATTTACGAAATCACCTTTTAACATAATTATTTTTCTTTTTTATTCATCAAAAATCTTCAATAAGTTCTGTTAAACAAATATATGCATGAGATCGTCTAGAAATTGTTCTTCATATTTCATTCAAAATATGATAAATAGGTGGCGCCAGCAATTTCTCACTCTACCAAAGGTTGATCTTGCAATAGGTGACGACCTCATTCTTTGTGGCAGAGTGACTATACGTCACTCTTTCACGAAAAGTGAGAATTGTCACATTTTCAAGAGCGATAATAGTGTTTTCTAACCTTAATTGGTGTCAAAATAGGGGTCACTTTTTTAAAGAGAGGGATTCTCAATCCAAAAATTTTAGAAAGTACTTCAAATAATGTTGATATTTTTTTAGAAGACGGATTGAAAGAACAGATTCAAGTTAATTACCAAGAAATGATGATATATCTATTAGAATTAATTTTGAATATTTATTCTTTGTAACAATATTATAACAATAATAGCTGACCCGTCCGGCTTCGCACTGATGAACAAATTTTAGTTAAAGATGGATTGATATGTAAAAAATCAAGAAATATATCAGTTTATATGTTATAGTCAGGCAATATTATTAACTGGAAAGTCAAAATATAATTTTACAATTATTTTTTTTAATTAGTTGTTAAATGTTGGCAATTTTTACTTAATGCTATTTATTTATTTATTTCATAAAAAGAAACATTTTTTTACTCATGAATAAAAAATATTGAAAAATAAACCTATGACATGAAAATGTTTTTGATAAAATTGACGTCATAATAGCTTTAATTATTATTTATTTTTTCATTTCGCAAATATATTTAATTTTTTCCATAATTGATTATTATTTTAATAGTGTATATTAAAGGAGAAATCAATAATATGAAACAATATTCGTACAATATATACTATTACAGAATCTGGTGTGAAACAACCACACGACTTCCATTACCCACTATTACACGTAATATATACAATTTTTTGGATATATTACTTGCATTTTTTGAGATTTTCGAGTAAGAGAAACTTGATACACGTAAAAAGACACATACAACAGAGTTTGCATAGCGAGTTAAAAAATAAGGGGAAAAAAATAGATAGTTATTTTTTTAAACACGAATTTCCGAGATCTAAAACTGAACTACCTAATCAGGATGACCGTTAATATTCCTGTAATAAGCACGTAATACTTGAGAAAGGTTATCTAAATTGGATTAAAGAAAAAAAATTCAAGAATACGTTAGCGTTGTTTTTGAGATACCAACTTTTACCAAAACTTAACATACTTAATTATTGACCTAAAAACAATAATTACATACAAAAGGACATTTAATAGGAAGTTAACATGGCGAGTTTGAAAAAAAATCCGTACAGGCGTTTTTAAAGGAACGCACTTGCGAAGTCTGAAATTGAGCTGTTTATAGAGGACGCCTATCAATTTTCCTGAACTAAGCAACTTTTCAATCGAAAGGGCATCTGATATATTATTTATATAGCAACTTTGAAGAAAATCATTAGAGGTGTTTTTGAATATGGGCTTAGGGTCCCATTTCTGGTTTTCGATGACCCAATTCCGGTTTTTCAATTTTCACGAAAATTTGGAAAATTTATCTGTACACCAGACCTGAATCACTTGTGAAGTTTAGTAGTTCTATTTTTATTAGTTTTGGAGATATGACAGCCAGAAGATTGCACACACACGTGCACATATACACACACACTGAGCAATTGCCAAAACCTATACAATACTTCCACTACCTACGGTAGTAGGGTAATTGAAGTAAACACATACATCTCGTATTTACTACGATAATATACAGATTTTCGTATTACGTTTTCGATCGCCAAATACAAAAATCGCCAATGACGATAGATATCAAGTCTATGCTTTGTTTTTAATTAAAATATTGAAAATTTTAATTAAAAATTTATTTTACCAAAATTTATTATAGCTTCTAGCACTTAGAGAGAGACAGTGTAACTTTTGATTATTGAAAAAAAAAAAAAAAAGCAATCGGCTTTTTAGTTCTAGCGATCGTTCTCTACATATGCATATAAACCTTTCTTTTTTTTTTATATTAGTATAGCTATAGAGCATAGGTATATTAAATAGGTTTCCAGTCAACATAATGTAACTCAAATAATTAAATGCTATTTACATTTCAGTAATGGCTGTATGCGCTATGTATATTGAGCTACTTGCCATAACTGTTAGTTGCTAAAAATAGTCGCCAAATAAATTTAAACATCTCAACACGCAAGCGAAGTATGACATCACTGACCGCCCGTGGATGCAAGAAAAAGATTTTCCATGTTAATCGCTCATTGGACTTTTTTTTTTTTTTTTTTTTTTTTTTTTTTTTAAATTCTAGAAGAATTATTTCCCGATTTTAATCCTCATATTTGGGTATATATATGTATTAGTCATTGTATGCATGCGTTAGATTGAGTTATTTTGCTGTCAAATTGACAAAATTTTAATTTTAAATTTCAAAACTGTCACCCTTGGCGTTTTTTGTATTTGGCGATCAAAAACGTAATACGAAAATATACATGCCAGATGTATATTTTCGTAATATGTATTGTACGAAATATTGTTTCATATTATTCGTTACACTCTTAATGTAAGTTTTTAAAATAACCATGATTTTTGAAAGGAATTAAATTATATTCGCCAGATAATTTGGCGATATTTTTTTTTTTTCTGCCAAGGATGACGGATATCAAATCTATTCCGCTGCAACATATTAGTATATTATATCAGATACTTTATTTAGACATTTGAAAACAAATTTGACTTCAAATTATGATAGAATATTTATCCTTTCCCTTTTAATTAGTTTATTAGTTGGATGTTTATTGTGTAAATATCATCCTTTGAAATGAAATGTTTATGTTTTCAATCGAATGTGGAAATTTGCCATTTTTTTTCTAGAGTTTTGAAATTTAAAATTCCAATTTTATCAATTTTACAACAAAAACAATTTAATCTAACGGATGCACATGATAACTAATACATATCTATATCCAAATATGGGGATTAAAATGGGGAAATAATTTTCCTCGATCTTTATTATTTTTTAAAAAAAAATCCAGTTCACTTTTTATATTATTGTTCGCGTGAAAATATATTTTATTATATGTCTAAAAATAAATTAATTCGTAAATCTTTTTGGCAACAATTATAAATTAAAATAAATAATATTATAAAATAGAATTTCTTATTTTATTTTATTTTATTTATTTATTTATTTTTAAATTCCAATTTCGTTTACACACATCAGTTTAAACCACGGAGTAATAAAGACTCCGTGGTTTAAACATTGATGCTTAGATATTATATCATATCATATCAAATTAAATTATTAGAAAAATAAACACTTTTAATTCTATAATGACGTCAGATTTAACGTGTAAGTTTAACAATTAAAAAAGCTTTATATGAATTTCAATTTAATGCACGTGCAAATATATTTCTTTTCTTTTCACGTCAAGATATTTTAAAAACGAAATGAATATGTAAATGTTTCTTTTATGTTGGCAGCAGCTAATTTTTTTAATATTTCATTATTTCCATTTCTATTACGGCTTCTATGGGGATTTTAATTAAAATGCTCAAATTTTAAACTAAAATTTATTTTATCAAAATTAAATATAGCCTATAACAATATGGCATACTGTAGCTTTTGGTCAGTGAAAGAAGTTTTTAAATCGGTTCAGTAGTTTCAGAGATTACCCTCCACAAACAAACAATTTTTTGCGCTTTATATAATGATATAGATGAACGTCTGCTCAGGAGAGATTTTCCTCGTGTGTAGAAACATTCTACTATATGTTCCTTTTCCAAGCCCTGAAAATAAAATTCTATGTATATCTCTAAATTCAAGGCCATCCACAATTCATATATCTGTTGTTGGCATACTGACAATAATATTCGAATCTTCAACTAATGTTTTACAGAACGAGGAGAACGGAATAAGAGATTGGAAATTCTATCTCCTTTTTTTCGGTGGCCACGTTCCCTACAACATAAATAGAAGAGTCGAATAGTCGCGGCACATTGTCAACTGCAGGCTTTGGAATCGCACGTGACCATACCCGTTTCTGGAAAAACATTAAAAAATACAACTTATCAGAGAAAAATGCCCAGTTTAAATTAGAATAATTTTTATGTATCAATTAGTTTGCTTTTACTTTTGGTAAACGTATTAGTGATGCAATTTTTAAGCATCATTTTTCGTTATTTTGACCTCTCCTTGGGTTAAAACTGTTTTTGACGCAGCTTGGAAGTTAGATATTTTATTGAGTGTCAAAGTATTCAAAGTGCTGGGAATCTATATTTTAAAAATTTAGGTTATTCCCATGAACTTTCAGCTAATATTTTAACTCAAACTTATTTTATAGGCAGAGGTGTTACATTGAGATGATCTCAGGGCATTTGCAATAGACAAACCTTCTGAAGCATTCACTGAAAAAAAAAATAATGAATAAATCTGTGACTGAATCTAGAAACTAAATTGTATCTCTAGTACATATAGCTCCGTGTCATCTTTTTAACTACTAGTTAGCTTTGTTCGTGAGTTCTAGAAACCCCTATTAGAATTCTAGAGCATTTTACTATCTTACCGTGGTCAAACCTATTTAAAAATCTCCACAAATAAATTGGAATTAAAGAGGCAAGTTTTAGTAACTATACTCTTGGTTTAAGACCTAATTCTAGATAATCAAGCAAGAAATTCTCGCAATACAAAGGTTTCGTAATCTCCATAATATTCATAATATTGTTTCACTATCTAGAAAAGTATCGGCTACAAGTTCTCGATCATTTTGTCTATCCAGGTTGTTTGTTTACTTTATACGCATAGCTCTTAAATCTATATTTCTAATTTAGTGTTTCAAAAAATGATTACTTATTCGTTCTAGATGGAGACGGAATATTATATTTCTCGGTGTTTTTAAAACTCTCTGCGAATGAGATTATCCTGTTAATGTTGATATTATTGATTTTGCGGATGATTTACTGATAATTAATAAAAGGAGTTTCAGAAAAAGAAAATTACTCAATTTTAAGTCTGCAATACTTAGATATAATACCCATTTAAAATAAAAGTGAATTAAATTCTAATTAATATTTGAAGGACTGGCGAGAATTTTTTAGAATTGTAATCGAAATGCTTAACTTTAGTATTTTTTCTATAATAAATTGAATTAGAATAGTCGAGTTTATAACTGTATGTTAAAGTTAATATAGTACTGGTATATTTTAGCAAAAAGCGCTAATGTTAGTGTGGGTATCCGTATTGTAGCTCTAAAAAGAGTTTTTGAACATGAAATAGTTCATTTCTTGTCTTAACCTTTTAACGTTCACACTTAATTTATTTTAAAAATTACTAACCTAATTTTAAAAATGGCTTTTAGACACATAGCTGATCATAAATATTTAAAAAAAAAACATTGTTCCTTTTCGAGAAATTTTTGGTTTGAAACATCTATAACTTAACCTTATTAAATTCAAATAATGTTTAATTTAATAAATAAAACACTTTGTAAGAAAACATTATCCATTACAAAAACTCGTAAAAGTTGTTTCAGGTAAAAATAATAGTCCAGCTCTTCATTAAATAAAAAATGTGTGCATCATCAAACCAGCAGTTCGCACTCGCGCACACTAAGAAACTTCAAGCGACTTATGCATTTAGCTTCTTTTGAAGCATTTTTTGTTAAATTTTAGAATTGTGCTGCTATCTACCGAACAGAAAAGGAACAAAAGTTTAAAACTTGATTAAAACAAGAGGGAAATGTTAAAAAGCTGCTGCATAAAAATTGTTACATTGCGACAAATGTTTGGTTTCGCTGCGAAACCAATGAACGTTAAAGGTTAAACTGTGCCAGAGGCTGAAACAGAAATATATTGCTATCAACGCAGATACGTATTCCAGTCAAAGTTATTAAGAGATTTAAGACAATCTTTTATGAAGCAGTGTGTATCTTAGTTGGAATTGTTCCCATATGCTTAATAAAGAAAAACATTACACATATTTATGTTCCTTTAAAGTTTAAAAAACTTTCAAAAATTAATATAAATATTCTTTCAAATACTGGCAAATTTGTATTATACAATACTTCAGTTGAATTTAATTCATACGTCGACATGTGTGTTAATGAAATAGAAATGTCAATTTCTATTGAATGTGCATTCGTGGTTTTTGAAAAAATTAAGTGATAGTGTTGGAATAAAACCCTCATCAGCAGAAATTTATATATATATATATATAAATTTTATATATATAACGTTGGATTATTTCGTGTGCAATTTCATTAACATGAAACGTATATCAATAATAAAATCAGAATTAATAAAAAAAAAAAATGTGTTAATTATACTGATGAAATATTGATAATGCAATAAAAGAAAATACTATCTTGTTGTTAAAAATGTACGTAATCAGTCATGGTGATTATCCTGCAAGTATTATATTATTAATATAATATCTATTGATTAAAGGACATTTAAAAATTTTTGGAAACGATCAGGCTGATTTATTTAAAAAAAAAAAAAAAAAAAAAAAAAAGCTCTTTTTTGAATTTGACTTAGGATTTTAAAAATATTCCAAATCATTTATCAAAGTGAAACTCTAGGAAGAATCCATTGGTCGTGGAAAGTTATCAAAAAAGTTTTATTGCTAAGCTTTTTTATCCTACAGTTCCTGACTGTCTAAATTAAAAAAAATTAAAAATTGTGAGTTAACTCAGATTTTAGTTAGAAAATGTTAGAATTAACGAATATCTTTTCAAATATATCCCTTTTTGTTTGCATGATTCTACAGAAGTACAAAGAATAGAACATTTAATATTCTTCTTTTGCCGTGCAAAGTCATAGAAATTTAAATATTTTAGAACAATCATTTATTTTTATTTATTTATTTGCCACCAAAATTAAGGACTTCTTTTCACATATGAATATTTTTACATCTTTCACAAATTTGTTTTATTTTTATATTTGACCAAAAAGTGGGTAATGTATGACATCGACGCGTAACATAAATGTCATTGAAAAAAAAAGAGAGAGAGAGAGAGATAGGTAGACAGACAGATAAGTTTATAAATTATAGTTCATTTTGTGGCTTAAGTCTTACGAGTAATAAAGACGTATTTAAATTTTCCAGAAATCCTAACTTCTATATTTCTGTAATGTACGGCTTCATACGATTTTCCGAAGAGTATCTAATTGTAATAAAATGCGCTGAAGTAAGATATTGAGAAACTCTTTATTATTATTATTATTATTGTTGTTGTAACACCTCAAAATTTTAAAATGGAATAAATTGGAATTTTAAAATAATAAGAATTACGTTCAATGTTTACAGAAAAATATCGCAATATCAAGAAAAATAAATAACATATAATAATAATAATAATAATAATAATTAAACCCATTAATTATCAGTAAAACAACATTTTATTATTATTATTATTATTGTTATTATTTTATATATTTTGTATAAAGAGAAAAAAATGAAATAAAAATTAACATATAAAAGTTTGAAACAAAATATTTTTATTATTTAAATTTTACTACATTTTTTTTTTTTTTTTTTTGCGTAAATTGGTGGAATTTTTAATGAAAAATTTCGTTGTAGAATATTTTTATTGATGCATAAACTTAATGAATCTTATAATAGGGCGGAGATCAAAGGTAAAGGGTTGTTCAATGTTCTACAAAAAAGAAAAAAAAAAGTTTTTTGTGAAATTTTGATTCCCAAAATCTTCCTATGGCAAAAGTTAACCACAGAGTTGCATACATACTAATGCGAAATACCCAAAATATTGACATCTGTGTGTTCACTTTCAGCAGATAAAGATAATTAAGCATAAAAACAGCAAAAAAAAAAAAAAAATGCATAACTTTGAAAATCATTTACTGCTTGTACCAAAAGTGATCAGGTATGAAATTTTGCGGAAAATAAACCTCATGTAAATTAGAAACAAAAACAATTCACAGGTGTGTGGTAACTTCTTCAACTTGTATATAATGTGCTATATTTTGTGCTGTTCATGCTTTTTTAAAAAATGTTGATTACTTTTTAAAAATATCGATTATTGATATATACATATAAATGTGGCAGTAAAATTTATTTAACCAACTGAATTGCTATTTGAACATAATATGCAATTAGAATAGTAAAGACTGACTGATGTTACAGAACAACACTATATTTTTGTTCATGAGAAGAATGTACTGCACTGCATATGGTGGCAATAATTTATTAGAATACAGCTTAATTGCTGGGTTTCATAACTGTACCAAGATTAGCAGCACTTTAGACAAATATATGTTAGTTATACAAATAAACCTAATACATCCATTGACAGATATTCTATTGCAGCAAATAAGTCTAAGAAAAAAACCCTGTAAAAATGTATTAAATTAATTTTCTATGCCCCTGTACAAATATGGGGAAATGTCCCACCTACTGCCAACACAGGTAAACATTGCTTGTAAATTCTATCGCTTGACAATATAAAAATGAGAAATTATTGTCATTCAATGAGAATTTACAATACTCATTTCTCAGTTTATTTTAATTAATATATATTACGTTTGGGTTCAAATTGCAATTTATTTACTTAAATAAATTTTTTGTAATATTTTTTTGCGCAATATTTGGAATAAAAGTGATCACTTACTTTTACCAATAACCACGAAACACGTGTGCTTCACAAAGTACAAAGCCGCATGACATAAATATTGAAGAAATTACCATACATATGTGAAATGGTTTTGTTTCTGCTCACTTAAAGCTGTAGCTTCGTTACCGGCTACATTCAAACATGGTCACTCTTGACGTCTTGACCCAAGCCATAAACGACATTGAAAGCCATGTAATTTTTGGTTTGCAGCAATTTCAAGGCGAAATATTTGTATATGCCAAAAGTCAGACACAATAAGTTTACTCTTTTATAGTATTTTTCATTACCCTGACCTCACAGAAATACATCCATTTGTGGTTTCCATTTTGCATAAGAAGATTTTAAGTATTAAAGTTTCACAAAAAGACTTTTTTTTGTAGAATTTTGAATAATCTTTCAATTTTGGTACAAGAGACAACCATAAATATTTATTATATCAATGATAGTTAGTGCGAAAGTATTTCTGGTGAAAAAAGAATTGCTTTATGTAAATTGGAATGGTTTTCGTGAAACAACAGACAACCTTCAAGTTTAAACTTCCAAAACCTAATGTTTTTTTTTTTTTTTTTTTTTTTTTTTTTGGGGGGGGGGGGGGGGCATGAAGCGTGCCTAACTGTTTTAAATAAAAAACAATCCGAAACTTCCAATAAAATTCAAAAGTGTCACCTATCCAAACCGTCCTGACTTACTTCTAAAAAAGAATTTAAAAAAAAAAAATAGCAATTAATTTTATTCGGACGGAAACACAAAAGAAAAACTTTAAATTTTATATCTTTTTCGTCATTTACAAATATACTTTTTCGAGCATTTTTGTACGTTTCAGATACCTGTAATCCCCTGTTTATATAAAAACGTTAATATTAAAACAAAAATTGTATTTAGTTCACTGAACATAATATACAATTTCAACTGTCACTAAATGCATTACATTGTTCAGAATACAAAATGTAAAATATTATATTGAATACTGATTCTATAACTTAAAACAGTGAAGTGCTTAATATTTTCTTGAGAACGCTGGGGCCGCTATTATCTGGTTGATAGAGCGCTGAGCTCGTAATTGGAAGATTAAACGTTCGATACTCGAGCCGGTCGAAGACGATCGTGTGCATCAGTGGTGGATGCTCCACATGAAATACGTTGTGGTCAAATTGTCCTGCATGTTCCTATCCAAATAATACGTCTCTGGCTCAGCAAAACGCAAGAGGCATCTTTTCCGGGGAGGATCAAAATTGTGATAACATGTCTCTGGACTCCCGTAGGAGTGTGTTCCTGACCACCGCCAGTAGGCCATTGCGTAGCAGAAGTGCAACATAAAACTCACTCATTCGTTCACCTTAAGAACGCTGGTATGAAAAAAAATGGACATTTAAATCATCATAATGTTTATTTTCCCTTTATGCAAATTTAAGTTAATCCAATCACTATTTATTTTGTTCATTTTTGTTCATTTTCCTCTTATTTAAATTTTTACTACTTTAAGGATGGTTTATATATACATATATATATATAATTAATCTGCTCTGAAAACTTATTTTATTTCGAAGTTTTCTTTAGAGAGAGGAAAAAGAAACTTTTACAGTTTTAAAAGGACCATATATATATATATATATATATATAGACAGACAGATAGATACAGATATTAAACTTTTCTATAAGAGGCAGTAAAAATCATTTGTTATCATGTATAGTAAAATAATATATTATTAATATTTAGATATACTAAATATATCACGAAAAATTCTTACATTGGTTTAAAACACATTTTTTGTGACTTTCGAAAAATTGGAAATTAAAATTAGTTGATTTCATTTATTTATCTTTATACTTAGCAATACAGTTTTTTTTTTTTTTTTTGTCAAACTTTAATGTTATATTTATCAATAATGTATGTACTATATTATTCTTGTTGAAATGGATGAGAAATTAATAAATACGACATTTTGTACTAAAATAATTGCATAATTCTGTATATAGATATATATTTTTTTTCACAATGAAATATCTAATGTGCCATATCAATCTTTGTTAAAAATAACGAAACACCATCAAAACTTTCCATGTAGAATTCGTAAAACAACCTTCAACTTAAATTTTATGGAACGTATTCATTCCGGGCTACCTGTGATAACTAAAAGTTTAAAAATGGACAAAAAGTGATTTTTTTGTGTTATTATTTTTAAAACTTTAATTTCTGTAAAATGTTTTTTAAGATGCCAAAAAAATGATGAACTTAAACAATTAAAATTATTTTTACAAATTAATAATGGAATTTGCATGTTATTGTAATTGAGAATTGATTATTAATAGTAGACAAAAATTTTCTTCGTTTGTTTCCTTAATACATACACACACACACACACACACACACACACACACATATATATATATATATATATTGTACGTTCTTTGTTTTCTATACTTGCATAAATTTCTTAATCAAAATGAGTTATTTATTGTTAAACTTTTCTTTTTCTCTCATACAAATTAATATGAGTTAAAATAACTTCCTTTGTATTCCAAAAATTTACTTTAGTGGGATTCTTACATAATTCTATTCTCTAAAGTAATAACTTATATTCAAAACTTTAGAAAATTATCCACATTCCTTCTTAAACAATGCAGAATTCTCTTAAGAATAACAGATGTACGAAGAAAACAACACGAGCTTTTAACAAAACTCATTTTTTAGAAGATATTCTATTAAATACTCAACTCTGAGTTAAACTATTTAAAGAATTACGTTAACTTTTACTATGAGAACAATTGTCTCTACAATTGTCTTTATAATAAATCAAAATGTTTGATATAATTTAATCTTTTTAATCTTTTTTTTTTTTTTTTTTATTACGATCATTTACTATGAAAAAAAATTGTAAGTTTTGATTTAAAATTGCATTTTCTTTTTTTCCCCTTATAAATTTTAGAAAGTTTTCTATGTAGGAGAAGTTGACCTTTAATGAACTAGTGGGCAAAATGATCTAGATATGTTTTCTTCCAGACATATAGCGCTATCTACAGTGCAACACATAATTTAGTACTACCATGTCAAGAAGAAGCAATGGTTGTATTCAAGCGATCGCAGTATTACGCGTCTGAATAGATTTCTTTGAAAAAGTGGGTTTTATAACATTTGTTATAAGGTAAATACAAACTTTCCTATTTATTTAAATATACGATCTTTCATGTACAGAAATATTACCTGGTTTACTTATTTTATTTCATTATGTATTGTCAGAATTACTCTTACATCCTTTATCTTGACGATAATAAACAATTTACATTTGTTTTTAAATGAAGGATCATTTTGCCTTTTCATGAGGGTAAAATGATCCTTTGGACACTTGAAAAAAAAAAAAAAAAAAAAAAAAACTTCTTTTTTATCAATCAGTTTTAGTTTAAATTATAATTAATATATGTTTATAATACAAAATATAGTGTTATAGTGTAAAACATACTAGCAAATGGCCAAAGTTGTATTTTAACAGGTATGATTTTTTACACGAGATTTTCCCTTAAAGGCCCTCTTCACTCACCGCCGCTGGAAGTCGAAGCTAATGTTATTCAATGGGAAATTTTTCTTTACAAATAACTTATTAAGTAATACATATTTTTAAATTCTGTTTTCACATTATGAAAATTCCCAGCTGTTAAATTGACGGACCTTTTTTAAAAAATTATTTTTTTAATTTTTCATATTTTACTTCGAAGCTGCAAAATACGAAATTTCAATATGTGAATTTTTTTCATTTTGCAATTTCAAAATAAAATATTAAAAATTAAAAAAATCCTTTTTCAAAAAAGGTCCGTCAATTTAACAGTTGGAAATTTTCTGAATGTGAAAACAGAATTTAAAAATATGTATTAGTTAATAAGTTATTTGTAAAGAAAATTTCCCAATAGAATAACATTGGCTCGGGCTACCGGCGACGATAAGTGAAGAGGGCCGTTAAGGGGATCATTTTAGGCTACTTTCCCCTAAAATGTAATGTTAGTATATTTGCTCCCTATATATTAAAAAACTCTTGGACTTATTTAAGCGCGCATTTTTGAAAAATAATTCACGCTTTCAGGTGAATTCTTAAAGTTTTTAAAACCCTCAATCTGACAATAGAAGTTAGCGGCTTCATCACGCAATGTAAGGTAATTCCGGGTGAGTTGCCCCACCGGTAGAGATGCCCCACTTAATGTAATTTCGAAACGCAACGCTAGATGGCTCTGCAAGTCTGATTATTATTTCAGATAGATGTTGAATTGTGTGCTGTGGAAGTTACGTGAACTTATTTCTATGTGCTCTGCTGTCACAGCAATATTTCAAGTAAGTACCATGTTTTTTCTACTCTGTTATAAGAGTGATGTTGCATTGTAACGCTGGCAATAGTTAATAAAAATAGATTTTTTTAAATATAAGCTTAAATACCTACCTGTAGTAAGAAGTTGATCAGTCGACTTCGGTCATTGTGCCGTCATTTTTGCTGCCTTTTACTTTGGACAGTTGCCGGGGCATCTCTTCCATACCAAAAGGATAGACGCCCCAGAATATATTCGGGTGGGATGCCCCACATAAATTTTCAGGGAGAAAAGTCTTTTAATTGTTTAAATTCTAAACTAATATTTTTAAAATCATATTGTTTTTATAAAATGCGTAATATTTGTAAATCGTTAATTTTTTCAATTTAAAAATATTTTTGGAAACTATAAATTTAGATTAAAATTTATCAAATAAAATTCAAATTCGCGTGATCGCTAGAAGTGACAACTCAAAACGAAATCACAAAAATGCAGATTGAATTCAGGTAAGAAATCAAAAAACGCTCAGGTATGTCAGACTGACCTTTGACATTTAAACTATAACGTACACAATCTTGGGCGCTAACGAAACTGTAGGTGGGCGGTTTATTGTGCCGGTAAGTGTATATTATTGTATTTGCTCATGCAGTTGGCAATGCTTCTTGTTTGCTTCAGGAAAGATGCCTACAGTGTACAAAAGAAAAAATACTGGAGCAGCTCGTGGGACCAGGACAGAAGACCATTTAAAAGAGGCTCTTAGGAGACTAGAAGCAGGGGAAATTGGTACTATGGAATTCCTTCTCGGACACATCGTCGTCAAAGAAAAACAGATAATAATACCAAAACAAGCTCTTTCGGGACACAAGGAGTGTTTGGAGTTGAAAACGTAAAAAATCTCGCCAAGCACATCCAACGTTTAGACAAATGTGGATTTGCACCTGACAGAGAGATTAGGACACTTGCATTTCAGTTTGCTGAAAAACTAGGTCTCAAGCATCGATTTAATTTAGAAGAAAGAATGGCTGAGTACGCCTGGCTGTCATCATTTCTTAGGAGAAACCCAGAACTAAGTATTAGACAAGTCCAGGGACTCTCTTTAGCAAAGGGGGGAGGGGAAGGCATGAACAGAGAAAGTGTCATAATTTTTTTTTAAACTTCTCTCAAGAGTGTTTGAAGAAAATGAATTATTTACAAGACCGGGGAGTATTTATAATATGGATGAAACCGCTGTCAGTTAAATAATGTTCCAGGAAAAGTCGTGGCTACCAAAGGGGCAAAATATGTTCATTTTTTGACGTCTACAGAGAGAGGAGAAAATGTTACAGTCATTGCCTGTTGCAATGCAGAAGGACAATATCTCTCCCCTTCAGTTATTTTTAAAGGCGTTCGGAAAAAAAAAAAAAACTTTCTGATGGTCTTCCTCCTGGATATACGGTGTTCATAAACGAAAAATCATAGTACATCAGTACAGATATTTTTTTGAGATGACTTAAAGATTTTTTTTTGTTCCAAGAAGACCCTAAGGAAAGACAGTATTAATTTTATACGGTCACGCATCGCACTTAAACTGTTATGACTTGCTAGAATTTGCAGACAAGAATATTATTATAATTGTATGCCTGTTCAGCTATTCGACACATGCTCTTTAGCCTCTTGACCGGTCTTTTTTTAGCCACTAAAACACTATATTAAAGAGGAAGCAAGGAAATGGATTTTTAATCATCCAGGAAGGACCATTGGGATAATACAAGCTTCAGAACTGATTGGTAGATCCTGGAAAAGGACAGCTTCTGTTGACACTGCTATTAATGATTTTCGGGAGACGAAAATATTTCTTCTAAACCAAGCAGCTATTCCAAACCACTTCTTTTCCATAAGTGAAGCATTGAAACAGACGGGTGAACAGTCCCAAATTTCTGAATCAACTGTTCAAACAACCTCCCCGACAAAGATATTGCACCAGATTTCCCTTGTACCTAGGTTAGAGAAAAGATGCTGAGAAAGAAAGATACCGTCGGCTAAGGTTATTACATCCCAAGCTAAAAAAAGCTAAGATCCGCTGTTAAATTAGCTAAGCTCCAAAACAGCTGGTGATGGACATGCCCATTGAAAAGGACAAAACTGATCCTACAAACAATTGCCTCGAATGTGAGGAGAACTATTATTTTACAAAAGAATCAATAGATTGGATAAATTGCATAAAGTTCCATAAATGGTTACATGAATGATGCACAATGTACGGGGATCTGTGCAATGTTTGCGGGAAAGCGAAAATTAGAGAAGAGAAAATGAAAAATATTATCTGAATATATTCGACACATTTCATAATATTTTTTCATTATACTTTCTAAACTGTAAATAGGAAATTTTCAAATATATAAAAAAAAAAAAAAAATATTTGAAATATTTTTCAGTAGTTTATGTGTTTTATTCTAAATTTTACATTTTGTCTATGGTAGCTAAGTATTTTAATATTTTATAAATTAATGCTAAGGTCTTATTTATTATTATTATTATTATTTTAATAGCTTACGTTTCATATGTTATAAACTACTGAAATTTTTTTATAAACTATTGACCAATGTTAAAACCTTTTATTATGTTTCTTACAGGTGGGGCATCTCTCCCATGTGAGTGGGGTATCTCATCCGCAACAACGTAGTACTGCCGCATTTTTATATTTTTCTTTAGAAAATTAACAATATTGTACAAAAAAACTACTTAGTACTAATAAACAATATCTATTATGTATTTACCACAAATTTTCGTTTTCATTGTTACTACCCAATTTATTTTATAGCTCCCTTTCCTTAAGTGGGGCATCTGTCCCGGAATTAGCTTATATTTAAATAATGTAGTTAATATAAGTACAAAAATTTATATCCTTGAAACCTGAATGTTGGCATATATATCGCAGTATACCAAAAGATGGGAAATAATCTACAGAATACGAGTTACGCCGAGTTTTATTTTAGTTTTTTTTTACCAACAGGCTCTTCTCAACTGACGTCAGAGGTACCATGATAGATGAAAAACAAACTGCAGACGAAATCTTCTATATCTATAGCGGTTGCTGAAATAACATATTTTCTATTCTTATTTTTGATCAATCGTATTTAATATGCGTTATTTTTTTTTATACATAATCATTTTTAATCCATTTTATAACATTATTCATCATTTTTTATTTGCTGTATACATTTACAATCATCATTTAGTTTATATATGTTATTGATGTTCATGGAGAACATGTTAAATGCTATGATTTTTGGTACTTAAATCATTGACAGTGCAACATCGTACAGTGAAAAGCCATTTAGACCAATAACTAAGTTAATTAACTTGTTGTAACATCTTTATGCAATTAAATTTAATTGAAAACGTTTTGAAATTTCAAATTATAATCCATAAGCATTCCACAAGAACAAGCTTTTATTTATTGCTAGATTAGTTAATGTAACAATTACACTATAACATACAAAAATCGATTCTTACAGATGAAAATAACTAAACACATAAAGTATTTTTTAAAAACTGTTAAATTTACAAATACAATTATTCTATTGTTTACAAATGCACAATATTACTTTTATTTTATTTTATATTAAATATTAACACGTTTGTTATTAAGAACAATATTTATTTAAATTCGATTCTCAGAATTCGACGCTGGGAAGAGTCCATTAATTTCTTTTATTGTACAACTATCTTCCCTTGAAAAGAAATGAGCTTTGACCAAGCTCTTTATGCAGAGAAATATCTATAACCATTCGACTGCATAAGCGGTTGATTTTTCTTTGAATAAAATCTGAGTTATAACGTTTAAGAATATCTAGGGAAAAATAACTATCTGTAGATTTTAGAGACAGGATTATTTTTCCACATAAACAAAGAATGAGTCAGAGACAAGTAAAATCAACCAAATATAAGTAAATCGTCTGTGCTGTATAATTTAAAGATGTATAAAACGACTGGTTCAACAAAAAATGAAAATAGAAGTGGATGACCACGCAAGTCAACTTCAAGAGAAGTTAGACAACTGAGGAGACTTTGTAATACTTATCGATTTGATTCTGCTTCTAAATTGCTATACAAATTTGAAGTAAATGAACAATATGCAGACGAGTTTCTTCAATGTGATATGTGCCACGAAAAGCTAAAACAAAACATTTTGTCACAAAGTCGTTAAACCTTTAAACAACTAAAGTGAGAAAAAAAAAAAAAAAAACACGAAGCATGGAATGCAGGAGATTGGAAGAAAGTCGTGTTTTTCAAGGAATAAAAAATTTGCTTGGATTTGATGATAATATTGGTTAAATTATTAGAAGAGGAACACGTGAAAACTTTAAAATGTTATGCTTGAAATTGTCGGTTAAATTTCCACAGAGAGTAATGATATGGGGATATCGATGAGGCTTTGGCACAATTAATATGTGCATTGTGACTAGAACAATAAATTCAGAAGCTTATGTGGATGTTCTTGAACATAAATTAGTTTTGACTATTGAGAAATACTTTGATATGATTTTCTCAGCACGATAATGCTATCTGCCACAAAGCAAAATTTTCAATGAAATGGTTAGAGGGACATAGCATTACTCTCAATGAATAGTCAGCTAACATTCCTGATGTGAATCCTATCGTGGTCGTGCTGAAGGAGGTGCAACCACATATAAATTTTATTTATTTTTTGTTAGGAAAGGTCGAGCAGACGCCGAGATATATTGACACACTTATCAAGGCCAAAGGAGGTCCAATAAAGTAAGTATTTTGTTTAATTTTTAGTTAAAATAAGTGTATACAATTTATGTCAAGAATCATTCATGGTCTAACACTTTTGTCATTTATGGTCTCACACTTTTCGCGCTGTAAGAAAATGATTTGATTATGTAAAAAATTATTTAGTTCCATTTCCATTTACAATACTGCAAAGTCCCATTAGTAATTTTTCATAAAAATATTTGTGCATTAATGTATAGTTTTATATTAAATAAAAGCATATGTTTAGATATTAAAGAGTATCAAAATGAATTCGTCTAATACTTTTGACCACGGGCTGCACTAGAAGATATAAAGTATGTGCGGACAACAATGATAGTACCTGGATTATGCAGATTTTTAGGCATTCCTATGCCAAAATATATGATAGCTGTTTTAGCTAGAAAAATACAAAATACATGGATAAATGTTAGACCAATCCAATATAGATTAGTGTATAAAAAAGTTTTACTGAAATCATTCTCTTAGTTTAATTAATTATAGTTCTTTTTTTTTTTTTTTTTTTTTTTTTTTTTTGACAACAATTTAAGCGATGCTGAATGTTTTACTAAAACTGTATATACACCTAATTATAAAATCATTTAAAAATTTCTTGTCACAATTTAGTAATCGGAATGTTAAAGAATTTCAGGCTGATTATTGTGCTTTGGAAATTCTAATACATAAAAATAAAATGCTACAGATGATTCGTATAATTTAAGTTATGCCTTTAGAAAATTAAAATTAAGTATCTTAAGTGAATATTTACACGCAGTGGCGGATCCAGAACTTAACTTTTTTTTTTTTTTTTTTTTTTTTTTTTTTTTTTTTTTTTTTGGGGGGGGGGGGGGGGCTAAGATTTTTCAAGATGTAATTCCAGATCAATGAAAAGTTTGCAATTGTATTATTCAATTAGGAATGTCACTGCTTACACGAAAGAAACAAGTGGATTTTAATTTTGTTCATTTTTTAGTTTAAAATTTTACTTTGTACAGTGTACATTCTTACATTTACGCAGAGTAATAAAAATATACTTTGCTTAAATTAAAATGTAATAAAAATAAAATATAGTCCTTTAAAAATTAATAATATGCGTTGCCATTTAATTCTTGTAACGTTTGTTTCATGTTTTTAGCAGATTTTGTACATTTTAGTTATATGCTGAGAACTTTAGATCCTTATTTTTTTGTCATTCATATATTTTTTACCAAAAAATATTTAAACTGTATGTATTAAATAATATTGAAATCACCCAAGATAGCGTTTCAAAATCAAACACGTTATTTAACAATTATTTAATTAATTTAGAATTTTTTAATGTAAATAATTGAAATAATAATATTAAATGAAAGTATCTTTGCATCAGATGTTATTTTCAAATCGCTTTCTATTATCTAATAAGGCGTATGATATTTGACCTCTTTCTATATGGAAATGGAAACCTAATAAATATATTTAAATATACATACATTTTTTATCAGATTCATTTTCTTGTTTGTGAATGTTTTAATTGAAGCAAATGAAATATAAATAATCTATTTAAAAAAACATTTAAAACCCAAATTCTTATTATAGCGTATCATATAAATCTTTTCAATGTTAGAAAAAAATTTAATGTGAAAAAAAAAAAAAAAAAAAAAAAAAAGTAACTTTTTTGTTTATTAACCATAATTGGGGAAATTTGAACTGTGTTAAGAAAAGAGAAATTATTTCTTAAAAATCACAACAGATGGCATCACCACACGATTGCCTATAAGTTTTGTGATTTCATTTTCTGATTAAGGGCCAATATCTGCAATTAAATTATTTGTTTGAGGCACCTTTTTATTATTATTTTAGTTTATTATTATTTTTTTTTTATATTATAAATTAACATTTTTACTGATTTGGTTAATGTTTATGTGTTTTTCCTAATCATTTTTATTTTGTATTGTTAATTGTTCCAGTGACATTATAGTGAATGTTCCACCCAATAGAGGGCGCTTGTAGTCCACAAAAAACTCTTTTTTGAGAATGTAAGAAAAGAAGTGTAAGAAGAAATGTAAGAAAAAGGCTTCTTAAAAAAACTCTTCAAAAATTCTTAGAATACTGTGTAGTCAACAATTAATTTTCTTTTATCAACTTACATCTTGTCTACTAATTGTCTGCAAAAATCAACACTCCGGACCTTCAGGGTATCGAAAGCGGGACCACCGGATTACTAACATGGCGCTCTTACCAACTGAGCCACGGAGAGACAAATGAAAATCCTAGTATTTACCTTAAAATAGAGGCGCATTTTTTTATTTGGTGGAGATTCAAAAACATACCGTAGTGAATGACAGTAAGTACATAAGAATTTGGGAAAAATATTGTAAACTAGCAGGCTTTGCCTGCTTCGCTGGTCAATATATTTAAAGGAAACTCTTTTCTATATATAGCTTTATGAAAATAAATAAATAAATAAATACTGAAATTGTTCTGAAGCTCGCTTCAGGTTCCTGTTTCCTTCGGCAGCGATTTGGTCATCCACTGAATTTCGAGTGACTGTCTTTATTGCCTACGACAGTAGCTTCCATTTGGGTGCTTATCATGTATAGCAGTTTCAGTACGGACAGTATTCAAAAATTTATCATAAAATCACAAAAGTTATATTTAATTGTAGTATTTAAGTTTTTTGGCGATGAAAATTATTTTATACTTTTAGGCGCAATTTACAGTTCCATTTTCTGCCTATTTTCTTTCATTTTTAGTTGTTTGAATAGTAGTTGCTTTTTGGAGTCGGTTCTATTTTTTTTACAACAAAGATTTTATTAAATTTGTATTGAGACGAAATACTTGAAAATATAGATGAACTTGCAAATAATATAATTTTAAAATATTTTTAAAAAGGCAGCATTAGTTTATATCCCACAGCCCATTATTTTATTTATTATAAATTTATTTTTTTCTTTGTTTTGCTATGTAATTTTATTTATTAATAATTAAAATTTATTTAAATTTGAAAGTGGTATCATGAGCTCGATGGAGTAATAAGGCTATTAAATATATATTTATTTTAAATCTATTTGTTTTAATGTAAACTTTTGCACCAAATTTTTAATAACATTACTAACATTTTTTTTTATTTTTTTTTTATTTTTTTTTTTTTATCCATTCAAATTTTATTTTATGTTTTCAAACAAAAATCAAAATAATATTTATATATATGCATATATATATTATTCAGTATAAATAAAAAATAGGGTTGAGAACAGCGAAATATGTCTTACAGAAATGAAGAATACAAATAGAGTTTATAATAAAATTTAAATTTTTTCAGATGAATTTATCGAAGAATATTTTATTTTTAGGAATTCCAGAGAAGCAAAGTCTTGTAAGAATCACAAAACATATTTTTAGATAAATATCCAATACCTTAAAGGGTACGAAACATACTATAATACTTCACAAAAAGTTTCTGTTATTATCACAAAATATATTTTGTAAATTTTAGGAATTTTTTATTTTTATTTTTATTGTTCTTAATATATATGTATGTATAATAAATGATTTGGATTTTTTGTTATAAAGGAATTTTAAGTTCTTGAAAATATCAGTACAAAATATTAAATTATAATTAAAAAAAAAAAAAAAAGCTGCTGGGAAACAACCACATGACTTCCATTACCCACTGTCATACGTATTATACGAAATTTTTGGTGGTAATATGTTCTCAGAAGACATAAAATTGACCTAACAAATTAAACACATAACTTTAAAAACAACACCACAGAACTGGCGTTTAAAAGTAACAAGTACAAAACTTTGAATAAACACCATAAAATAGAAAAGCTTGCTACAATTGTTTCGGGTCGAAAGAAGACACAACCCTTCGTCAGTTGAACAAATTAGGTACGAGTGCTGCAAACGAAATACGAAACAATTGTTGCGAATTTTTGCATTTTATGATGTTTATTCAAATATTTCCAACTTATTAGGCACCTAACTGCAGTCGACAGAAAAAATGTTTCGAGCTCTAGCAATAACCTTTATATAAAAAAGTACACTTAATACTAATTTGTTAAATAAATTTTTGTCGAATCATGTTCTTAGACTGACTAAGGACATGATTCGACGAGGATTTATTTAACAAAACATTATTAATTCTACTTTTTTTAAATAGGAATTTTTGCTTGCGCTCAAATAACTTTCTTTAATACTGTATTTTCCTGTTATAGAATGCAGATACATGAGTAAAAACATATGAAAAAAATCACGTTAAAAAAAAAAAAAAAAAAAATGAAAATAATAAAAAGAAGAGACAGTGAGAGAGAAATCGATAGAGCCGCTTTATCTAACATCAATTTCCGAAAACTGAAACCAATGTACCTAATCAGGATGACAGTTAATTTTCCTGTAATAACCACGTAATACACGAGAAAGATTACCTAAAATGCGTTATGTACTATATTTCATGAAATTGTTAAAGCCGTTTTTTAGATACCGACTTTCACATAAACATGGCATAGTCAATTGTTGACCGGAAAACAAAATTATATACAAAAGGATATCTATAAGAGGCAGTTAATATGGCGAGAAAAAATTCGATCAGCAATTTTTAAAAGGACGCATTTGTGAGACCTGAAATTGAGCTAATTATACAGGAGGCCTGTCACTTTTCCTGAACTAACCAATCTAATTGAGTGTTTATATAGCAGCTTTCAAGAAAATCGTTACAATCGTTTATGAGATACGGATTTACGTTACACATCTGATTTTCAATATCCAACTTCCTTTTTTTTTCAAATTTTATAAGAAGTTTAAAAAGTCGTTTCCTGTAATAACCACGTAATACACAAGAAATGATACTGAAAATGGGTTTATGTAATAATTTTCCAGAAAAACGTTAAAGCCGTTTCTGAGATATATTTTATCAAAACTTGGCATACTCAATTGTTGATAGGAAAACAACAATTACATACAAAAGGATATTTAAAAGGGAGTTTATGACGAGTTAGAAAAAAAAATCCGTACAGCTGTTTTTATAGGAAAGTACTTGCGAGACGTGAAATTGAGCTATTTATACAGGACGTCTGTGAATTTTCCAGAAGTAAACAACTAATTCATACGAAAGGGCATCGAATAGTATTTTTATATAGTATGAAGAAAATCGTTAAAGCAGGTTTTGAGATACGGGCTTACAGTTCCAATTTCGGTTTCCGATGTCTCACTACTGGTTTTCAAATTTTCACCAATTGTTGTGAAAGTCATTTGAACACCAGACCTGCCTTAAGTCTGAAGTTTCGTCATATCATTTTTAGTTTTGGAGAAATGATAGTCAGAATATTAGCCACACACATACACACATGAAAACACACTGATCAGTTGGCAAAGCCTACATTTTTTGGACTCAGGTTGACCTTAAAACGTGTAAGTCAGGTGAAAATTCGATACCGAATTTTTTATCGGATATACAATACTCTAATTCCCAATACTCAGGTAATGGAAGTAAAATTCGAAAAAATTAAATGATTCTTCGTTAATTTAAATAATAGTTATATACAGCGAGATGATATCCAAGAATAAAACAATGAAAACAAATAAGGAAACACTAGAGAAAACAAAAGAAAAGTATCTAATTAAGTTATCAGAAAGGAAAAGAGAACTCAATAATAAAAAAATACAAAAGGTCTGAGATAAATCAAAATATACGATTGGAAATTTAAAAGAATGAAATGGTACATAAAAAATTGTTTTCAACAATGGGTTTTCCTAGTTCTAGAAACCGTACGTTTTGTGTCGAAACAACTAAAATATAGTGCCAGTAGAGATAGTGGACCAAATAATGGAAATACTTTTCTTTCACTTAAATTCTAGAGAATTTGCATTTGAGAATCGACAAACAACATATTTGGTCAAAAGAAATTTAAGAATTATTATTAAAGTAAAAGTATTAACAACATACGCATATATACTTGAAAATGAACTTTAGTAAGACAAAAATTATGTCTAATTCCTTTGTTTCTCCACTGAAGACCACTGGTGATATGAATGAATAAGAAACAACAAGATGTTACAGTCGGCAGCAAAATTATTCGAGCGTTAGCCACTTTATGCTGTTTTGTTAAATAAATACTTGCTGAATCATGTTCTTAGACTGACTAAAAACATGATTCGTCAAGGATTCTTTTAACAAAACAGTATTAAGTGTATATTTTTTTATATATAGGAATTATTGCTAGCGCTCGAATAATTTTGCTGCCGACTGTATACTTGTCTGGGACTAGTCATTACATTGAGCTTGCATGATGAACATTCGAAAAAAATAGCGCTATATTCAAAACCGACCTTACAGTTTCTTTGAAAAGAACATATTTTTTTTTTTTTTTTTTTAAATCAATGTATTCTGTCTGTATTAACTTATGCCTCAGAAACTTGGACTTTAACGTGTAAAACTATACAAAAACTTCAAACAACACAGAAAATATGGAGAGGTGCATATTAGGATTCACCCGAAGTAACAGAAAGAGAAGTGTAGAGAGTAAACCAAAGTTACCGGTGCCATCATTAGAACTAAGAAATTAAAATGGAGCTGCGCTGAGCACCTTGCTAGCAGAAACGGTGATAGATGGACGACCAAAGTTCTATTCTGGATACTGAGAGGTAAGAAAAGACCGAGAAAGAGACCACAATATCATTGGGAAGATAAAATTGTGAAATTTGGAAGAGCAGAATTGAGAAGAATTGTAGAAAGCAGTGCAGATTGAAATCTTCTGGGAGAAGCTTTTATCCTGCAGTGGATTGATAAAGGCTGAATTTGATTACATATATACATACAAATTATATGTGTGTGTAATAGCCTCTAAAAAGGATGTAAAACGACTCATGAATGTGATTAAACTTATAAATTTTTTACTATCTATAATATCTGAGACAGTACAATGAGAGTATATAATATAATATAATATAATATAATATAATATATACTATACTATATACTATACTATATAATATACTATATATGAGACAGTACATTTTTAAGTGACATCTAAAATTATTATGCAGTAAAGGAAATAAATCTTCAGTTTCGCTTCTAAAGACAATTTGTAAAGTACATAACAATAAAATGAATATACGTTACATTTTTTTTTTTTTTTTTTTAAATAAAGTATTTTTTTTTATAAATATCTACATAAAAAGAACTTACAATTTTTATTTCTTTTTACAGTTAGTTTACCTAGATTTTACGGATATTTTAATTTCCTCAAGGGGTTTGATATTTTTTGCATACGCTTTTGAAACATAAAATAATGAATTCCCGAAAGCCATAAAGTGAAAAATAAAAGAAATATTCCTTTATCACTAAACTTTTCTGAGAATCATATGTTTCATTTTTCAAAAGTTTTAAATTTTTTTTTATAAAAGAAACCGGTTTCTTTATTTTTCCTTGAAATCTCGAAAATAATGGGAGTTCTTTGCCAAATAAAAAAAAAAATATATATATCAATATTTGAATTCTACGTTTATTTTTTCGCTACATCAATTACAACTAAAAGACTTTATTCCTGAGCATTTATATATAATTTTTATAATATTAGAAAAAAGTATCACTATTGTGGTGATTTCTGGGAGTACACCTCGAAGAACGGAATACGCAAGCATGAGTCCAGGGATGATTTTTTTCTATTTTTATTCAAAACTTAACACAAAAAGTTGATATTCAAATAAATTAAAAATTATTACAAAATGCTCGCCTCCGAGCATACTTCAAAAACATGCTACACACTTTTAGCACCAAGTCTCTCTGACCCTTTTTTGAGTCTCTTCCTTCCGAGCACACCTTCGAAGGGGGAGGGGAATACCCCACACGAAGCACTGATTCGTTGAACGTGATATCAGTCTACCCGTGACATCATTTTCGGCCAATCTTGGTCTACCCGAAACTCTGAGAAACGTCGGTAGCAACAAAAGGCCATGCGTGAAATCGGAAACTATTGATGTCACCGCTTCCATAGAAATATACAATTTTTTTACACAAAGCATCTGTCGCTCAGACAGCTTCTCGTGGCTCCGTTCTGTCTGGTCACACGACCCCTGACCTCTTGGAATGTTTGTAACCTTCACTCCAGCACAGCTTCCTCCCTCCTAAAAGACCATTTTACGGACTTCAGGATGTAAAATGGGCTCCAGAAGACTCAGGTGCCTCCTCCCATTATCAAACATGCAACATCAGAGAGTTGAGCTAGCCCCCTCAAAAAATTTTTTCGAAACAACCCCCTGAACTTTTATAGAACTAAAAATAATCTTAAAAATAAATTTTCTAGTCTTACACCTTGCATAATTACTAGATCCCAAGGTCTCATTTCACATTATATAAAAAAAACAATTAAACATTCACATGCAATTTCGTGATGACAATCAAAGGTTCTACCCCTAACAAAATTTTAAAAGTCAAACACTGAAATTTCACAATTACACAATAAAATTTCATGAAAAAGAAAGAAAAATAATTCATAATCAATACATTCAAACTTTTTTTTTTTTTTTTTTTTTTTGGAATACAAATGAAAGAAAAAAAATAAATATTTACAAACAGTCCAAAAACACTACCTAAAACCAGGGCATTATTATTATTATTTTTTTTTTTTATTCTTCGTGCATGCGACTTAACGCATCTGCATTCAAATGCTTTTTCCCGCTCTTATGCACGACTGTGAAGTTGTATTGTTGTAAACATAAGGCCCATCTCGTCAAACGTGAATTTGTGCCCATCATTTTTTTAAGATAAACTAAAGGGTTATGATCGGTTTGAAGGACGAATTTTTGTCCATCTAAATAATGATTTAGTTTTTTCACCCCAAAAATGACTGCCGCTAATTCGCGTTCAATGGTACTATAATTACGCTCCGCCTTGGAGAATTTTTTGCTCAAATAAACAATTGGGTGTTCCTCGTTATTCCCGAAATTTTGAGCTAGGACCACACCCGCCCCTACAAGACTTGCATCAGTCTGAACAATGAAGTCTTTTGAAAAATCCGCAGCATAGAGTACCGGTCCCTTAGTTAGATCTAATTTTAGTACCTTAAATGCCTGATCACATTCCTGACTCCACTCAATTTTTTCCCTCTTATTTTTCCCTTTTAACAAATCCGTCAAAGGCGCAGCTTTTGTCGCATAATCCTTTATATATTTATGGTAAAATCCGGTCAGACCTAAAAATGACCTTACATGCGTCTTTGTCTTTGGAATGGGAAATTCTTGGATAGTTTGGATTTTCGCGTCACTCGGCGACCTCTTCCCTGACCCCACTTCGTGCCCTAAAAATTTTACATGGTCCTGGGCGAATAAACACTTTGCCGGTTTCACTTTTAGATTTGCCTCCTCCAAACGTTGTAACACAATGTCCAGATGCCGGATATGGAGCTCCCAACTGGATGAAAACACAGCCAGATCATCCACATATGGTCTCACAAAACTCACTAAATCCCCTAGCACCTCACTAATTAATTTACAAAAATAAAATGGAGCATTCACTAAGCCAAACATCATTTTTTTTGGAATAAACTCACCGAAAGGGGTTACAAACGCCGCATACCTTTGCGCACGTTTCGTTAACGGGATTTGGAAATACCCCTTCGTCAGATCCATTACTGAGATATATTTTGCAGTGCTCACTTCCTCAACTACCTCCTCAATATTCGGTAACGGGAAAAATTGCACTTGGGTTTTGGCATTGAGGGCCCTATAATCGACACACGGCCTAGGGTCTTTCCCCGGACTCTCTACAAGAATCATAGGCGATGCGTAATCTGACTGACCCACCTCAATCACCCCTAACTCTAACAGCCTGGAAATCTCCTTCCGCATAATTTCTAACTGCCGCGGAGACATGCGATAGGGTTTTGCACGAATCGGCTTATCATCTGTCAAAATGATATCCATCTCTACCTTATGGGTCGTACCAGGGTCGTTAGAAAACACCGTTTTATGCTTTACTAGGACATTTTGTAAAGTTGCCAAATTCCCTTCCGAAACCTTATTACCCAAATTACTCCCCTTAATTAAGTCTGTCAAGTCGAAATGATTAGGGTCCGAAATCGGATACGGGATAGATGCATCCTCCTCAATT
Source organism: Salticus scenicus (assembly GCA_963930645.1). NCBI lineage: Eukaryota > Metazoa > Arthropoda > Arachnida > Araneae > Salticidae > Salticus > Salticus scenicus. The sequence goes on along the minus strand of OZ005652.1, from coordinate 322,993,215 downwards.
TCCTCGCCACCCTCTTCCAAAATTAAGTTGACATGCTCTGGGCGTTTATGATAAGGTTTCATTAAATTCACGTGGAAAATCGTGTCCTTACATCTCCTTCCCGGAAGATCTACCGTATAGTTCGTATCGGATATTACCCCCGTAACTACACCTGGACCTAGCCACTGTACTGCCATTTTATGTGGTTTTGCAGTAGCCAAAACCAACACCGAGTCTCCCACCTTAAATTTTCGGGACACTGCATTTTGGTCGTACCATAATTTTCTTTTTTGTTGACATTCTGTCATGCGCTCCCCTGCCAAATCTTGACATCTTTTTAAGCGCTCATTTAAATCCAAAATATACTCTACTACATTTTGATTAATTTCCTCTTCCTGCATCCAATTTTCGTAAACAATGGTATGAGGCATCCTCAAATTCTTCCCAAAAATAAGCTCTGAAGGAGAAAATCCCGTGCTCTCATGCGGCACCGTCCTCAACGCGAAAAGAGCCATAGGCAGATTTTCTTCCCAATCGCTTTTCGTTTCGAGACATAATGCTTTGAGAATCCTCTTAAGAGTGGAATGCATTCTTTCCACCTGATTAGATTGCGGATGACAGACAGAAGAATGATTGATTTTGATATCATACTTCTCAAAAAACGCTGTCGATAAGTCACTCGTGAAATAAGCACCTTGATCGCAGACTAACTCTCTAGGAAATCCGGTCTTCGCGAAAATTTGCATCAATGCATTGATCACTGACCTCGAAGTTAGGTTTTCCACAGGAATAGCATCCGGGAATTTTGAAGCGACGCAAACAGCCGTTATCGCAAAACGATTATTTTTGTTACTCGTTACAAGCGGACCTATAGCGTCAATCGACAGACGTCTGAACGGTTCAGAAATAATCGGTACTAATCTCAACGGAGCTTTCTTCTTATCCCCTTTTTGTCCTACTTTTTGACAAATTTCACAAGTTTTGACATACTCTTCGATTTCCTGATAGCAATTTGGCCAAAAGAAATTAGTCAACACCCTCTGTTTGGTTTTACACGAGCCTAAATGCCCTGACACAGAATCATGACACAGGTTTAGAATCGCTGCCCTAAATTTCTTTGGCACGCACAACTGCATCCTGTTTTGGTTACGCTTAGAATCCGATATTCGAATTAACCGCTCATTTTTTATCTTAAATTCCTTTCCCGCTTCATTCCTAGCTTTTTCCCAACAATTTTTCAACGTGTCACACGCAGTTTGCTCTTTTTGAAACTCTTCAGCTGAAACCCCGATTAATGGACACCTGTCTGTTTCTTTTAACACAGGAAGAACAACTTTATTTTCTGCACTAGTCTCCTCTAACGACTCGCTTATCAAACCCGGTTCCTCCTCAAAATTCTGAATTTTTCTCTGAGTTGGCTTTTCATTATTCATTTCGGACTGCGCACTCTTAATCCTTTCTTGCTCACGTTTCTGACTTCGCGTTATCGCATTAATTGGATAAACAATTTTTTTATTGGACTCAATTAACTCTGCGGTTTTATTGCCTAGAAGATATATTCCCTGACTCAAATTAGCAGGTTTTACAGCCGCTTTTGTAATGACCTCTCCGAATTCCCCTTTTAAAACGATTTTCGCCAAAGGTAAACACCTACACGTTTCGTCAAACGGTTGCTTAATCCATACCTGTTCCGGCAGTAAATCCTCAACAGAAATCATATTCCTTTCGCACACGTCAATGTTTGAGCCACTATCTCTCAAGAATTCGCGCTCTTGTCCATTTATTTCTAATTTACCTATATAAGGCTCAAAACCAACACCTAAAATTTCGCCCGCACTTAAGTTATTGATCGGATTTGTTCTGCGATTAGGGTTTTGTGGGGAGTTAGGTCGAATATGGCCCCTTTCCGAGCACAAATAGCACACAATTTTACTATTTCTATCAAAATCACGATCCTTAGATTCGATTTTATCCCCTTTTAATTTTCCTGAGTCTTTTTTGTCGCCCTTAGCTGACTCAGCTTTCGGATTACTCCCACCATCATGCTTACCTGACCCGAATTTCTGACCGTCTTTCCCAAATGAATTTCTACCCTTCGTAAAACGCTGAAAAGGCTTATATTCTCTTTTCCCATTCTCTTTTCTAACCGCGTCATACTTGTCGCACTTCTCCGCCAAATCCGAAGCTTTGTTGATTTCTTCCCACACATCTACAAAATGTTGTTTGATTTCGCATGGTACCCTTTTCTTTAACTGCTCCGTGAGCATCAATTCCTTTAATGACTCTAAATCTTTAATTTCTAAAATCTCAAGCCAGTTATCTAGGTACCCTCTCAAATCGTGAACTAAATCAACCCATAATTCTTCACTTTTTTTGTTGTGCGATTCAAATTTCGTTCTTAGCGCACGCGCACTCAATCTGAATCTATTCATCAACACTTTTTTTACATGTTGAAAGTTATCAGCCTCTGACTCGTCTAATTTCATAATTATTTGTACGACGTCGCACGGCAATAAAGGGATAAGTTGCGACATCCAGTCCTGTTCGCTAACATTTTCTTTACGTGCTAATCTTTCAAATATCGTAAAAAAAAGAGAAATATCCATTTGTTTTGGGTCAAATTTCGGAGCTATGTCTTTTAATTTAATTTTCTTCAAAACCGTCTCTTGAACTAAACTCCCGGACCCTACGCTACTAGTTTCTGCAGCGCTCTGGATTCTGAGTTTCTCCAGTTCAAAATTTCGTTCGGCCTCTTCTTTTTCTTTTTCTTTTCGTAATTCCCATTCGCGCTCTTCTTTTTGCAACGCCCATTCGCGCTCTTCTTTTTCTTTTTCTTTTCGTAATTCCCATTCGCGCTCTTCTTTTTGTAATTTCAATTCGCTTTCTTTCTGTTCCAAAATCCCTTCTATTAGCGCCTTCGCAACCCCTTCATCATAATTAGCCGCCTTTTCAATAGCTTCCTTGATTTCTAGTTTTTTGCTTTTATCTGTTAGCCCCGAAACACCAAATTCATCCGCTAACTCTAACAACACATTTTTAGTATACTTAATGAGAAATGCCATAATTACAAAATACAATTTCACTAATTACTGAAAAAAAATGCACATATAATAAAAACAATAAACAAATCAAATACCATGAAAATATAGACAAAAGTAACACTTTGATTATCACCTACGAAAATCTTTAAACACCTTTTCTCTAAACATTAACTACAATATTTACCCAGATACAATAAACAGTACCTATATTTAGTTAAAATAAACAACTAGAGAAAAAAAAAATCCTAGAATTTTTACCAGTAGGCAAATCAACTAATTTCCAGTATACTCCTATATAAACAGTTACAGTATCCACAATCCTTACGTTGCTTTTAAAAAGAATTTAGAATTATAATCTTATCGAAACTTTTAAACAACAATTTAAAGTTACCAAGCTCCCCGTTACAATAAACAGAACTTTAACGATAAATTTATCTCTCAAGTAAACGCCCCGTTAAGTCATGAAATTACTCTTTTCAACCGTCTTAACTATTAACTTGACTTCGAGATATCCGTGCTTAAAATTTTACACATAAAAACTAAATTCTTACTCTTAAAGCTTCGTAACTACATGCATTGTTACAAAACAAAAATAAATAAATAAACAAAAACTATCATCCCACAACTCAAATCTCTGACACTTTGCATATCTGAAAATGAAAGAAAACATACCTGAAAAATCTCCTTGATTGGCATCTCCAGGGAATTCAGCAGCACAGGGAAGAAGCGAAGTCCTTTTAATCCTGAGACAGTACAATGAGAGTATATAATATAATATAATATAATATAATATAATATATACTATACTATATACTATACTATATAATATACTATATATGAGACAGTACATTTTTAAGTGACATCTAAAATTATTATGCAGTAAAGGAAATAAATCTTCAGTTTCGCTTCTAAAGACAATTTGTAAAGTACATAACAATAAAATGAATATACGTTACATTTTTTTTTTTTTTTTTTTAAATAAAGTATTTTTTTTTATAAATATCTACATAAAAAGAACTTACAATTTTTATTTCTTTTTACAGTTAGTTTACCTAGATTTTACGGATATTTTAATTTCCTCAAGGGGTTTGATATTTTTTGCATACGCTTTTGAAACATAAAATAATGAATTCCCGAAAGCCATAAAGTGAAAAATAAAAGAAATATTCCTTTATCACTAAACTTTTCTGAGAATCATATGTTTCATTTTTCAAAAGTTTTAAATTTTTTTTTATAAAAGAAACCGGTTTCTTTATTTTTCCTTGAAATCTCGAAAATAATGGGAGTTCTTTGCCAAATAAAAAAAAATATATATATATCAATATTTGAATTCTACGTTTATTTTTTCGCTACATCAATTACAACTAAAAGACTTTATTCCTGAGCATTTATATATAATTTTTATAATATTAGAAAAAAGTATCACTATTGTGGTGATTTCTGGGAGTACACCTCGAAGAACGGAATACGCAAGCATGAGTCCAGGGATGATTTTTTTCTATTTTTATTCAAAACTTAACACAAAAAGTTGATATTCAAATAAATTAAAAATTATTACAAAATGCTCGCCTCCGAGCATACTTCAAAAACATGCTACACACTTTTAGCACCAAGTCTCTCTGACCCTTTTTTGAGTCTCTTCCTTCCGAGCACACCTTCGAAGGGGGAGGGGAATACCCCACACGAAGCACTGATTCGTTGAACGTGATATCAGTCTACCCGTGACATCATTTTCGGCCAATCTTGGTCTACCCGAAACTCTGAGAAACGTCGGTAGCAACAAAAGGCCATGCGTGAAATCGGAAACTATTGATGTCACCGCTTCCATAGAAATATACAATTTTTTTACACAAAGCATCTGTCGCTCAGACAGCTTCTCGTGGCTCCGTTCTGTCTGGTCACACGACCCCTGACCTCTTGGAATGTTTGTAACCTTCACTCCAGCACACTATAATCGGAATTTCCTAAAATTTCCTCTTTGAATGCATTTGGAGGTTTTGTTGGTTGGTTTTTACGTTGCACAAGTGCTGCGCTATGGGCAACTGGCTACCGAAGTATTTGGAAAAATAATTTTTTAAAGGATTGTTTTTTTTTTTTTTTTTTTTTTTTTTTTTTGGGGGGGGGGGGGGTATACAACAGTAAATAAGTTTTTCTTGTACTTATTTTTGACTTTAAAGTATTTAAAAATAAACAAATATATGTTATTTTTCAAAAATATTTTAAATTATTGGAATCTCATATATCTTCAAGTTCCATAACTATAAGGCTTACGTAGGGTCATTTGTCAGTAACTGAACAAAGGACACTAATTAAGTTTTTTAAGCACAAAATTCTAAAAATCACGAATTAATATGCGAAAACATTTAATCTGATTTTTAAAATACATACTTAGCATGTAATAAGGTACCCTGTAACAATTTTCAATAGCAACTGTTGTTTTGAGTTTGTTAGCATGGAACAACCAAAAAGTTTTCCTCAAAACTTTGATAGCTGTTCGCATTAGCCAGTTGCTATGAGATGACTAATTTAAACTTACAGCACCAATTTGATGCTGAAAATGAAATTAACTAACTCACCAATTTTGTTTTTAATGATAGATTATTGCAGTTAATTAATAAATGCGGGAACATCTCACTTAACGATCCTCTTCACCTACCGTCGCCGGAAGATCGAGCCAATGTTATTCAATGGAAATTTTCTTCACTTATAGCTCATTAACTAATACATATTTTTAAATTCTGTTTTCACATTCAGAAAATTCCCAATAGTTAAATTGGCGCACCTTTTTTAAAAGCGTATTTTTTAAAACTTTACTATTTTATTTTGAAATATTAAAATGAAAAATTTCACATATTGAAAATTTGTATTTTACAGCTTCAAAATAAAATTTTAAAAATTAAAAAAAAAAAAATGCATTTTTAAAAAAAGTGCGTCAATTTAACACTTGAGAATTTTCTAAATGTGAAAACAGAATTAAAAAATATGTATTACATAATGAGTTATAAGTAAAGAAAATTTACCATAGAATAACATTAGCTTCGGCTTCTGGCAACGGTGAGCGAAGCGGGCCCTTAAGTTTACGAAGCAGATTTCTTAGCTTGCGAGATTTCTAGTTTTCTACTTTAATATTGTGTTTAAATTAAATAATTTCTGATTTTGGAAAGCGATAAAGTCAATTATTTTGATAAGAACCTTGAAAGAAAATTTTAGTTTACTACAGGGATGGTGTTTGTTAACAAGTCGATTGACATTGGTTAATAATACCTTAATGTATTTAATATATTTACATTAAAATATAAATTGCATACAAAAATATGAAGCATCGATAAAAAGAGCACGAGAAATTAAGAAAGATTAGAGAAATTCAAAAATTAGCAAACGGTATTTTCGGAACTTCTACAGTTCCTTTATGAGTGCTTGTAAAAATTAAAAACATGAAAATAATAATAATTATAATAGTAATAAAAACAGGAAAAAGAAGACTAAAACACCGCAGAGCAAACATGGTCCAAAGGGATTTCCTAGCACACCTTTTGAACGACGCTTGCTTGGCGAGTTTCGGTGTGTTTAAGTTTTATTTATCCTGTTTTATTTATTTATTTATTATTATCCTTTTTTTTTTCTAATATTATTACAAACACTGAACTTTAGAAAAAAGAAATTTAAAAATTAATTTAAAAATAAAGAAGAAATTAAGAGAAATTTAAAAATTAGATACGACCGTTATCTAATTTTTAAATGTCTCTTGTGTTGATTTACATTGTTTAATTTTCCTTTACATTACCAGCACAAAGTATCAGGTCTTATCTTTAAATGTAATTTAAATATTTTTATTACAAATATTTCAGCAATTTTTTAACTGGAAAATGGAAAGGACCAATTACTAAAATTACTACCGTTATACGTTGGACGTATGTGGTCAATTATTAACAAAATTTCCTTTTGAAACAATATTTTGTAAGCAATATAAATTTTTGAAAAAAGAACAAAGAAGTGAATCACAGATATTAATCTTCATATTAAGATTAGTACTTGAGAGATTTCCAGAAAGTTTTGTCATTCTTTATATTAGAAAGTAAGATAAACTTTAAAGAAAATTATATCAAATCGTTAATTTTTGGTCAGTTCACTCTATTTATTAAACTGCTCTCAAAAATTTAATTAATCACTTAATCACAAAAATAAATCCTTATTAGAATATGCTCTTAACTGTTCCATACTGTTATATATACGAATATAACTTATTCTTGTAAATATTTATTACTCGTGCAAATGTTTATTATTATGATATTTATTATGTTTGTATTTTGCGTGTATATTGTTTGACAAAAAAAGAAAATAATTTTCAATGTAAAAATTAAAATAATTTTTAATACAAAATTACTCATATATTGTACAGATATCTGAAAGTAGCAATAATGTAAAATAATATATTTAATAGTATTTCTTTTAATATGGTAAATTTCAAAACATAAATGCTTTGAGAGAACAAAGTCATAAGGTTTCAGAATAAGTCATAATTTCGCTTGTTAGTCTATTTACAGGTTCCACAAGTAATTCGATGCAGAAAAATTTACAAATATTTTAATAGTTGCTTTTTCTTTCTTTTTTTTTCTATTGGTGGTATTAGTTTTAACCTAAAGCCTGTTGTGACTTATATGGAACAACTACATTAAATGTTCCTCAACCTCAACAAAATATTAAAATAGACATGAATCATTTGAAAATAACCCACACTTACAGTGTGTCTCATAAATGTAAACTCATGTGATTTTTTTTTTTTTTTTTTTTTTTTTTTATCACGAAGAAGAAAATTATAAACATATGGAATCAGAATATAAATTTATTGCAAAAAAAAAAAAAAAAAAAAAAAAAATATATATATATATATATATATATATATATGGAACAGGTTTTGTAAAAAATATATAAAACAAAATATTGTGTCTCAAAAATATAAAGACTGTTCGTGTATTTGATATTTGAACTCAAATTTTGGATTCATTCCTTTGAATTACCTTGAAAATCCTATCAGACATTCTCAGATTTAGAGTTTGGAAAATGTGTGGCTATAATGAGTACCATTTCTATTCTATTTGTTGTGTTAATTTCTTAATAATCGCTAACTGAAGACCATGAACATGCACCTTTCGTGCACGTACTCCCTAAAAGCTTTTAATTGGATTTAGGTCTGAATTGATGGCTGGTCATTCTGTTACAATAACCTGATTCTGCCTAAACTAAGCTTTTATTGAGTAGGAAGTCTGAATCTACGCCTTGACCTATTTGAATTGCCAGTTCCTCCACTCTAGTCCAGTCAAAATAGGAAAAATAGAAAAAAAAAATCGTGTAGTTTTGAAATTTTGCATATTCATAGACGAGAGGGTCCTGAACAACATACTAAAAGTCCCCGCCAGTGGTGAGTGAGCGGAGGGCAGGGGGGGCATTTAAGGGGGGCACTTTTCAGTTTTTATTAAATATCTTAAAACCTATCACATTTAGAGAGAAAATGTCAATCACAAAATTAATCTACGTAAACTTTCCTACAAAAATGTATATTACATTTTGTTTGTATGATCAATAGTTTAGAAGATATAGGGGGAGGAAATAACACATTTTCTTGAACAATTCTTTCTTGCAATAGTAAAATCAACTAAAGTGTGTAATTAAATGGGTTCAGGTCAAATATTTTCTAATGTACAAAACAAATATATGCATAGGGAATATGTAAGGATAATACAGCATGTTTTGTACATTTTAAATAATTTTAAGCTTAGTAGGCGCAAGTGGTGGTTTAGGTAAAAATCCAGATAACGAAGACCCAAAACCGATCAACATAAAAAAAAAATCGCGTAGCTTTGAAATTGAGCACAGTTATAAAGTTAAGTGTCCCGAACAACATACTACAAGTCCCCAACCATGGGAGCGAGCGGGGGGCAGGGGGCATTTAAAGGGGGCACATTTAAGGTTTTATTACGTATATTGAAAACTATCTCATTTAGAGAAAAAATGTCAATTACAAAATTAAACTACGGAAAATTTCCCATGAAAATGCCTATTACATTTGTTAGTATGATCAATAGTTAAGAAAATATAAAGGTTGCTTTGTATCTTACGGATATCTTACAGAAAAGTGAAGTTTTTTGATTTGTATATTTTGACTTCCACTCTTTAAACTTGGCGCATTGCGCGCGCACATGCACATATAGATATTTATTTGTATGAGTAGAAAATATTTAACCCGAATCCTTTTAATTACGAACTATAGTTTATGTTACTATTGTAAATTAAATAAATAAATAAATAATAATAATAATAATAAAAACAGAATAGATTTGCCTATAAAACGAGTAGTTATGATTTCAAAGACTGATTTTATATGACAATTTTTCATTTTTATACGTTGACATAGTTTTAGAATATTTCCATTGCAGTGTTTTAAATTTCTGAAAATTAATTATCTATATGAATAAAATCAGACTTTTGTCTGTAAATTTGTCAGAATCGAAAAATTTTGCGATATCTTCACGTTTCGCACACCATGAAAGCTGAAAATGACTTCAGAAAATTTTACCTGTGTGTGTGTGTGTCATCGTGTCTGTATGTCGCTTTTTTTGCCCGGGTATCACTTGAGAACGGCTGGACGGAATTCAACGGCGCTTGGCAGGAATTTAGGTCTTCACCCAACTTAAAATTATATCTATCAACTTTTCAGAAATCCCCCCCGTTCCCCCCTGGGGGGTAAAAGACTAAAACACGTTTGTCCGGGCATCACTTGAGAACGGCTGGACGGAATTCAACGGCGCTTGGCAAGAATTTAGGTCTTCACCCAACTTAAAATTATATCTATCAACTTTTCAGAAATTCCCCCCGTTCCCCCCATGGGGGGCGTAAAAGACTAAAACACGTTTGTCCGGACTGGACTACTCACCCTTAAGATGTTTCCAATTGGAAAGAGATTTCTTTTGAGGACATTTTAATAGTCCCATGAGCAATATCGAAGTAATTTCAGCAATATTCGTTTTTCCGTTGAAACACAACGTGCCCAAAACCATGAGAATCTCCCTCCTTTTTTGTCTACTAAAGAACACGTGAACTTCTCGTCATAGATCATGAAAGTAGTATGTTCAATAGTATTAGGATCAACCAAATGGAATATTATTTCGTCCTTCAAGAACCATTAATCGATCAAACGATGATAACCTCGTGAATTCTTTTGTTGAGAAAAAAAAGAGGTGTTCTTTCATGGTGTATAGGCCGCGTTCTGTTTCAACGGAACAACAGATATTGCTGATGTCGCTTTTATTAATAGTCGATATTGCTCTGGGGATTACTAAAATGTCCTCAACAGCAGTCTCCTTCTAATTGGAAACGTCTTATGGGAGAGGGGGGGGGGACTAGAAACTCCAATGGGACGATGCGTCGATTTACCCCTCCTGCTCAATAAACGCTTGGTTTATAAAGAAATCAAGTTATTGTAATTGAATGGCCAGCTATCAGTCCAGACCTAGATCCAATTGAAAACATTTGGGAAGTATTTGCACGGTCTTCAATTTTTGATTATTAAGAAATTGAAGCAAAAAGTGAAGCAGAGTTGATACTGTTTACATCCACACATTCTCCAAACTCTAGTTCTAAGTATGCCTGATAGGAGTTTCAAGATAATTTAAAAGGATGGATCTAAAATTTGAATTTAAATACTACATACCAGGAAAGTCTTTATATTTTTGAGACAGCATATTTTTATTTTATTTTATTTTATTTTATTTATTATTATTTTATTTATTATTATTATTATTATCATTTTATTATTTTTCTTTTTTTTTTACAAAAATTCTGCAAAACCTATACTAAATTTCAGTGTTATAATACACTAATATTCTGATTTTATAGGATAATATTTTCTTCGTGATTAAAGTTTTTTTTTTTTTTTCTTCTTTTTTTTTTTTTTTTTTTAAGCTATTGTATAGCTTTTATCGCGGGCTTTGAGCGCGGCGACCGAATTGAAAAATTCCGTAACGAAAAAAAAACCTAACACAGTTCGGTAAACTTCGGCTGTACGAAGCTCGCACAGATCGAGACGAGCTGCTCCGAAATCGGACGAATACATAAGCAGCTGTTTGTGAGAAAGTATATAGGTGTATAGGTATCTGTCATCTATGTACAACAGTGAATAGCTGTACGCGTAAAACTTGTGTATAAAGTAGATCAGATAAAACTTGAATATCTCCATTCGACTTGCAGGCCTTTAAAACCTATTAAATACCTTTTCTCTATTAAAATTTGTTTTCTTATCATTATTGTTATCTTATCATTATTGTTATCTTATTCATTAATATCAAAGAAAAACCTTGAATATCCCCATTCGACTTGCAGGCCTTTAAAACCTATTAAATACCTTTTCTCTATTAAAATTTGTTTTATATCGGTCACCACGCTCAAAAATTGTAACTTGAATTAATATCAAAGAAAAAACTTGAATATCCACATTCGACTTGGAGGCCTTTAAAACCTATTAAATACCTTATCTCTATTAAAATTTGTTTTCTTATCGGTCACCACGCTCAAGAAGTGTAACTTTAATTAATATCAAAGAAAAAACTTGAATATCCCCATTCGACTTGCAGGCCTTTAAAACCTATTAAATACGTTTTCTCTATTAAAATTTGTTTTCTTATCGGTCACCACGCTCAAAAAGTGTAACTTGAATTAATATCAAAGAAAAAACTTGAATATCCCCATTCGACTTGCAGGCCTTTAAAACCTATTAAATACCTTTTCTCTATTAAAATTTGTTTTCTTATCGGTCACCACGCTCAAAAAGTGTAACTTGAATTAATATCAAAGAAAAAAATTGAATATCCCCATTCGACTTGCAGGCCTTTAAAACCTATTAAAATACCTTTTCTCTATTAAAATTCGTTTTCTTATCATTATTGTTATCTTTTCATTATTGCTATCTTATTCATTAATATCAAAGAAAAAACTTGAATGGCCCCATTCGACTTGCAGGCCTTTAAAACCTATTAAATACCTTTTCTCTATTAAAATTTGTTTTATATCGGTCACCGCGCTCAAAAAGTGTAACTTGAATTAATATCAAAGAAAAAACTTGAATATCCCCATTCGACTTGCAGGCCTTTAAAGCCTATTAAATATCTTTTCTCTATTAAAATTCGTTTTCTTATCGGTCACCACGCTCAAAAAGAGTAACTTGAATTAATATCAAAGAAAAAACTTGAATATCCCCATTCGACTTGCAGGCCTTTAAAACCTATTAAAATACCTTTTCTCTATTAAAATTTGTTTTCTTATCATTATTGTTATCTTTTCATTATTGCTATCTTATTCATTAATATCAAAGAAAAAACTTGAATATCCCCATTCGACTTGCAGGCCTTTAAAACCTATTAAATACGTTTTCTCTATTAAAATTTGTTTTCTTATCGGTCACCACGCTCAAAAAGTGTAACTTGAATTAATATCAAAGAAAAAACTTTAATATCCCCATTCGACTTGCAGGCCTTTAAAACCTATTAAAATACCTTTTCTCTATTAAAATTTGTTTTCTTATCATTATTGTTATCTTATCATTATTGTTATCTTATTCATTAATATCAAAGAAAAACCTTGAATATCCCCATTCGACTTGCAGGCCTTTAAAACCTATTAAATACCTTTTCTCTATTAAAATTTGTTTTCTTATCATTACTGTTATCTTATTCATTAATATCAAAGAAAAACCTTGAATATCCCCATTCGACTTGCAGGCATTTAAAACCTATTAAATACCTTTTCTCTATTAAAATTTGTTTTATATCGGTCACCACGCTCAAAAATTGTAACTTGACGTAATATCAAAGAAAAAACTTGAATATCCACATTCGACTTGCAGGCCTTTAAAACCTATTAAATACCTTTTCTCTATTAAAATTTGTTTTCTTATCGGTCACCACGCTCAAAAAGTGTAACTTTAATTAATATCAAAGAAAAAACTTGAATATCCCCATTCGACTTGCAGGCCTTTAAAACCTATTAAAATACCTTTTCTCTATTAAAATTTGTTTTCTTATCATTATTGTTATCTTATTCATTAATATCAAAGAAAAACCTTGAATATCCCCATTCGACTTGCAGGCATTTAAAACCTATTAAATACCTTTTCTCTATTAAAATTTGTTTTATATCGGTCACCACGCTCAAAAATTGTAACTTGACGTAATATCAAAGAAAAAACTTGAATATCCACATTCGACTTGCAGGCCTTTTAAACCTATTAAATACCTTTTCTCTATTAAAATTTGTTTTCTTATCGGTCACCACGCTCAAAAATTGTAACTTGACGTAATATCAAAGAAAAAACTTGAATATCCACATTCGACTTGCAGGCCTTTAAAACCTATTAAATACCTTTTCTCTATTAAAATTTGTTTTCTTATCGGTCACCACGCTCAAAAAGTGTAACTTTAATTAATATCAAAGAAAATACTTGAATATCCCCATTCGACTTGCAGGCCTTTAAAACCTATTAAATACGTTTTCTCTATTAAAATTTGTTTTCTTATCGGTCACCACGCTCAAAAAGTGTAACTTGAATTAATATCAAAGAAAAAACTTGAATATCCCCATTCGACTTGCAGGCCTTTAAAACCTATTAAATACCTTTTCTCTATTAAAATTTGTTTTCTTGTCGGTCACCACGCTCAAAAAGTGTAACTTGAATTAATATCAAAGAAAAAAATTGAATATCCCCATTCGACTTGCAGGCCTTTAAAACCTATTAAAATACCTTTTCTCTATTAAAATTTGTTTTCTTATCATTATTGTTATCTTATCATTATTGTTATCTTATTCATTAATATCAAAGAAAAAACGTGAATGGCCCCATTCGACTTGCAGGCCTTTAAAACCTATTAAATACCCTTTCTCTATTAAAATTTGTTTTATATCGGTCACCGCGCTCAAAAAGTGTAACTTGAATTAATATCAAAGAAAAAACTTGAATATCCCCATTCGACTTGCAGGCCCTTAAAACCTATTAAAATACCTTTTCTCTATTAAAATTTGTTTTCTTATCATTATTGTTATCTTATTCATTAATATCAAAGAAAAACCTTGAATATCCCCATTCGACTTGCAGGCATTTAAAACCTATTAAATACCTTTTCTCTATTAAAATTTGTTTTATATCGGTCACCACGCTCAAAAATTGTAACTTGACGTAATATCAAAGAAAAAACTTGTATATCCACATTCGACTTGCAGGCCTTTTAAACCTATTAAATACCTTTTCTCTATTAAAATTTGTTTTCTTATCGGTCACCACGCTCAAAAATTGTAACTTGACGTAATATCAAAGAAAAAACTTGAATATCCACATTCGACTTGCAGGCCTTTAAAACCTATTAAATACCTTTTCTCTATTAAAATTTGTTTTCTTATCGGTCACCACGCTCAAAAAGTGTAACTTTAATTAATATCAAAGAAAATACTTGAATATCCCCATTCGACTTGCAGGCCTTTAAAACCTATTAAATACGTTTTCTCTATTAAAATTTGTTTTCTTATCGGTCACCACGCTCAAAAAGTGTAACTTGAATTAATATCAAAGAAAAAACTTGAATATCCCCATTCGACTTGCAGGCCTTTAAAACCTATTAAATACCTTTTCTCTATTAAAATTTGTTTTCTTGTCGGTCACCACGCTCAAAAAGTGTAACTTGAATTAATATCAAAGAAAAAAATTGAATATTCCCATTCGACTTGCAGGCCTTTAAAACCTATTAAAATACCTTTTCTCTATTAAAATTTGTTTTCTTATCATTATTGTTATCTTATCATTATTGTTATCTTATTCATTAATATCAAAGAAAAAACGTGAATGGCCCCATTCGACTTGCAGGCCTTTAAAACCTATTAAATACCCTTTCTCTATTAAAATTTGTTTTATATCGGTCACCGCGCTCAAAAAGTGTAACTTGAATTAATATCAAAGAAAAAACTTGAATATCCCCATTCGACTTGCAGGCCTTTAATACCTACCTTTTCTCTATTAAAATTCGTTTTCTTATCGGTCACCACGCTCAAATGTGTAACTTGAATTAATATCAAAGAAAAAACTTGAATATCCCCATTCGACTTGCAGGCCTTTAAAACCTATTAAAATACCTTTTCTCTATTAAAATTTGTTTTCTTATCATTATTGTTATCTTATCATTATTGCTGTCTTATTCATTAATATCAAAGAAAAAACTTGAATATCCCCATTCGACTTGCAGGCCTTTAAAACCTATTAAATACCTTTTCTCTATTACAATTTGTTTTCTTATCGGTCACCACGCTCAAAAAGTGTAACTTGAATTAATATCAAAGAAAAAAATTGAATATCCCCATTCGACTTGCACGCCTTTAAAACCTATTAAAATACCTTTTCTCTATTAAAATTTGTTTCTTATCATTATTGTTATCTTATTCATTAATATCAAAGAAAACCCTTGAATATCCCCATTCGACTTTCAGGCCTTTAAAACCTATTAAATACCTTTTCTCTATTAAAATTTGTTTTATATCGGTCACCACGCTCAAAAAGTGTAACTTGAATTAATATCAAAGAAAAAACTTGAACATCCCCATTCGACTTGCAGGCCTTTAAAACCTATTAAATACCTTTTCTCTATTAAAATTTGTTTCCTTATCGGTCACCACGCTCAAAAATTGTAACTTGAATTAATATCAAAGAAAAAAATTGAATATCCCCATTCGACTTGCAGGCCTTTAAAACCTATTAAAATTTGTTTTCTTATCATTATTGTTATCTTATCATTATTGTTATGTTATTCATTAATATCAAAGAAAAAACTTGAATGGCCCCATTCGACTTGCAGGCCTTTAAAACCTATTAAATACCTTTTCTCTATTAAAGTTTGTTTTATATCGGTCACCGTGCTCAAAAAGTGTAACTTGGATTAATATCAAAGAAAAAACTTGAATATCCCCATTCGACTTGCAGGCCTTTAAAACCTATTAAAATACATTTTCTCTATTAAAATTTGTTTTCTTATCATTATTGTTATCTTATCATTATTGTTATCTTATTCATTAATATCAAAGAAAAAACTTGAATGTCCCCATTCGACTTGCAGGCCTTTAAAACCTATTAAATACCTTTTCTCTGTTAAAATTTGCTTTCTTATCGGTCACCACGCTCAAAAAGTGTAACTTGAATTAATATCAAAGAAAAAACTTGAATATCCCCATTCGACTTGCAGGCCTTTAAAGCCTATTAAATACCTTTTCTCTATTAAAATTTGTTTTCTTATCGGTCACCACGCTCAAAAAGTGTAACTTGAATTAATATCAAAGAAAAAAACTTAAATATCCCCATTCGACTTGCAGGCCTTTAAAACCTATTAAATACCTTTTCTCTATTAAAATTTGTTTCCTTATCGGTCACCACGCTCAAAAATTGTAACTTGAATTAATATCAAAGAAAAAAATTGAATATCCCCATTCGACTTGCAGGCCTTTAAAACCTATTAAAATTTGTTTTCTTATCATTATTGTTATCTTATCATTATTGTTATGTTATTCATTAATATCAAAGAAAAAACTTGAATGGCCCCATTCGACTTGCAGGCCTTTAAAACCTATTAAATACCTTTTCTCTATTAAAGTTTGTTTTATATCGGTCACCGTGCTCAAAAAGTGTAACTTGGATTAATATCAAAGAAAAAACTTGAATATCCCCATTCGACTTGCAGGCCTTTAAAACCTATTAAAATACATTTTCTCTATTAAAATTTGTTTTCTTATCATTATTGTTATCTTATCATTATTGTTATCTTATTCATTAATATCAAAGAAAAAACTTGAATGTCCCCATTCGACTTGCAGGCCTTTAAAACCTATTAAATACCTTTTCTCTGTTAAAATTTGCTTTCTTATCGGTCACCACGCTCAAAAAGTGTAACTTGAATTAATATCAAAGAAAAAACTTGAATATCCCCATTCGACTTGCAGGCCTTTAAAGCCTATTAAATACCTTTTCTCTATTAAAATTTGTTTTCTTATCGGTCACCACGCTCAAAAAGTGTAACTTGAATTAATATCAAAGAAAAAAACTTAAATATCCCCATTCGACTTGCAGGCCTTTAAAACCTATTAAAATACCTCTTCTCTATTAAAATTTGCTTTCTTATTATTGTTATCTTATTCATTAATATCAAAGAAAAAACTTGATTATCCCCATTCGATTTGCAGGCCTTTAAATTCTATTAAATACCTTTTCTTTATTAAAATTTGTTTTCTTATCGGTCACCACGCTCAAAAAGTGTAACTTGAAATTATATCAAAGAAAAAACTTGAATATCCCCAATCGACTTGCAGGCTTTAAAAACCTATTAAAATACCTTTTTTCAAAAAATAGAGTTAGATCATTGAAATTTGGTACATCGAGGTTTTCGATACCTACAAATCGATTGCGGATATTTTTGATATATTCTCATTGCGGATATATTCTCATTTATTCAATAAAAGAAAAAAATTTGTTTTCTTATCGGTCACCACGCTCAAAAAGTGTAACTTGAATTAATATCAAAGAAAAAACTTGAATTAATATCAAAGAAAAAAAAAATACTGCATAAATAAAATAAATAAATAATTATAATTGCAAAAGTTGATAAAAAAAGCTATGCAATAGCTTTACCGCGGCAGTCCTCGAGTGCCACACGTATTTTTTTTGGACTGTTATTTCAAATAATAACTTGTCTCTACATTTATAACATGCACTGCACACAGTAAATATACATTAAAGAAATTGCCTGTTGGTGTCACTATTGTTCCCTTTATTGTTAAAAAAGAAAAAAAAAAAAAAAAAAAAATAGAAAAAAAGAAAAAAGAAAGTTGCACCTTACGTTCGACATCTATGTATAATAAAAAATTGACAAAAACCAGTTATTAAAGTGTTTTAAGCCGAAAAATATATTGTGTGTTGGGGGGGGGGGGAAAGATTTACCTTAGGGAAGAAGTTTAATTAGAAATACTTCAAATGATTACATTTTGTGGTTGAGGTAAATTTTATGGTGCGAAAGCATTTAATTGCCATGATTTACTCCAGTTTATTATTATTATTATTATTATTATTATCAACCCTTTAATTGACAAATGAAGAGATGTTGTCTCGAAGTCTGCACTGCACATGCATTGTAACTTTTGGCGGCAACCAATCAAGATAAGTCAACGTCTTTTGGCTGCTTTCTTTAAGCGTTTCAACTGTGCTTTTCCATTTTGCGTAGTCAAAGTAAATATATGATGTGACTAAATTTTGAAATACATATTAATTTTTATTTTTTAACGATTAAGATTAATAAATATCTATAGTAGGCAATATCAAAATTTATACTTGTATTGTGTATAGTATTAATTTTATGAACCAGTAAATCGATATATTGAAAAACTACTAGAGCTTAAAAGGTTGAATTTTTATATTGAACTACAGTAGCAATGCAAAAATATAGTAGCTTTGAATTGTAGAAGCTCTACAAAAGTCAATGAAAATACTTGTTACTTTTGAGCAATAGTGAAAAATAATGGGTTAAGATATAAAACATCATAATAAATATTGCATAAAATAATCGTAAACGTGTATAATCTGTTATTTCCAGTTAAAAAAACTACTGACAGTTATTCGGGATTAAATCGCAACACAGAAAAATAGAAAATTCAGTAACAATTCAGCTTAGTGCTAAACAGTACTAAGGAATTTTTCCTGAACCCATCTTTGCATGATTTTATATTTTTATGTGAAATAAATGTGGATGATATAATTCATGCTCTAGATTAAAGGAAAAAATATCCTAGTATAAATATATAATATAAAATAATTAAAAAACATTATGATGGAAATAGCCATCATCATGCAGATTTCAACATCAACAAAAATTCCATGCATCAATCAATCAAATTTCATGAATGAACCCCAAAAAAAAACAAACCTTTTTCCCCACTCATTAACGCTTTTATTAGCAAAAAAATCTCAAATTAGTTATATAAAAATACTAAAGAATTCGCACGTTTCTTCCAACCACAATAAACTGCGGTATGACAAATACAAACCTGCTATAATGATTGTGACATTTGATTTTTTTACAGCTACGTTCCTTATTACACAACAGTCCTGAAAAAAGTTGTCAGCAACATCCAATTTACAGTACATCTCTTTTAAGTTCAGTTTTTTGTTCACTAAATGTTATGATGGAAATTTCCATCATCAAGCAAAGAAGGGTTAAATTTAATATTTTTCCCGTATCTAAAGACAATTAAAACCATTAAAAAAATGCAAATGTAACTGCATACTTCAGCTGTAAATTTCTGAAAAAAAAAAATATATATATATATATACTATTATTATTATTATTATTATTATTATTATCTAACGAAAATTCAAAATTGAAAAACGAAATTTCTAAAAACTAGTAGTTTTAAATAAATTTTATTTTTTAAACACATTTTTTTTCTACTCCCAATAAAAATGTTTAAACTTCGTAATTTAAAAAGAATACAATTATAAAATATTTCAAACTACAAATACTGTTATAATACATATTAAAAGTAAAATTAAGCTTAAATTCCTTTTTAAAAGCTAAAAATATATCAAGATTTATTTATACAAACGTTTGAGCAAAAAACAACAAATTTTCCTTGAGTAATGCATTTCTCTAAACGAATAAGTGAATTTGAATAAACATTGTTATGAAGAAAATCCTTTCAAAACCTTTATATTTAGATGTGAGAGGAATTTAAAATATTCTTTAACTTGTAAATATGACCGAATCTATCGGGACTACATTTAACGGCCGAATATAAGGGGCATATATTTGTTCTGCATCAAAGATTCTTTTCAGAAGTAATCTCATATCGTCTTCTAAATTGAAAAACGTTAATTTCTCAGTGAGTTTTTAAATTAACCAGATGGAAAATGTCTATATTTAGATAGAAATTAGATTCACTATGCATATTCGTTGATATCAGGACTTGTAAGCGGATTTAAATTCTACATTTTTAAAATTTGGGATAGTTTCTAAATAGATTAAATATTAATAAATATTGTGATACAATTAAATAAATATATTTTTTTTATTAAAATTAAAAGAATAAATAGGTAAATGTTTCATTTAGAAAATTACAAATTCAATCCATCAAATGCATTTTTCATAACTATTTTTTAACGTTCGTTTTAGAATTCATAACATTTTCAGTTAAATGTAATACACTGTTTATTTATTTATTTATTTTAAAATTTTCATTAATATGAAGATATGATTTTTTTTAATCATTATTTTTAATCATCATTTTTTATACTTACTGTGTGTGTGTGTATTATTTCATGTTGTAATAATGCTAAATATATCCAGGAGTCTCTTAACCCGTTAACGCCCGAATTAATTCTGCAAAATATTATTAGCTAATCATTTCACTTCTAAATTAATATACACAACTGACGATAAAATATATTAACTTAAACAATTCTTCTGATAGTTTTAAATTTAAAGTCTATCCTAATTTATTGATGTTTAGTGTTCCAGCGAGAAAACTTCGAGATAGAAAAACTTTGAGATAACAGATTGATTTCCTATTATATGCTGACAAAGATCTCAAAAGTAAAGTATTATAATATACATTATTGTTCAACTTCATTTAAGTTAGTATACCTGCCCAAAAAGCAAATATATGTGCGACGAATGAAAAATCATAAAATGACTATCCAAATTATGAAATAATAATTAATAGTAGACACATAAAACTTTCAGGGATCATTTAGAGTGACTCTATAAACTGTCACTAAAAAGCAGAAATCATTCCAAGAAACCAGAAAAAATATACGTGCCATTTTATTGGATGTCTTCAAATGAGGACACTGGGCGCTAATGTGTTAAGGCGATTCAAACCTTTACGAATTCTGAATATTTCTAAATATATTTATTTTCAGTTAATTTGGAAGATAGTCACAAAAATAAGTTATATGGCACAAAATATCCTTTGAAAGGCTATTTAAATAAATATAAATCATAGGTATTAGCTTATTTCTAGAGAATTCCTAATTCATGCTGCGTTCCTATTACGAATAATGGCGCAGCATGTCTTAGTATACCTTGAGTCATTATGAACCAACTAACCAACCTATTACAAGTAAAATTATTTTTAAACATTTTTTTTAAAATATTTAATACCTTTTCCTTAGCTATCAAATAGGTATAGAAAATGTAGGTATTTGTAAAATTTTTCAATTTCAGTTTTGACAATTTTACACGTTTTTAAGTTTGAAGAATATGATATACACAATAAAGGTGTGGTGTCCGTCTATAAGCTAGTATGTTTGTTAGCTTTCATAAATTAATATTTTAGTTTGAGTAGACGCCATACATTCTGAGGCATACCTAGTTACCAACGCAAGCACAGTAGAAATGTACATTTTGGGTTCTGGAATTGTTTTAAGCAAAGGGTATTTCTTTCACATAATACCCTTTGTCGGAAATTATTCCAAAACTTAAAATGCATATTTCTAATGCGCTTCTGTTGAGGACCCGAAATATGCTTGAGAATATGCAGCGTTAAACGGATTACCGCTTAGATATTGACTTTGTTTCCGAAGAGAACATAGAATATTTATAAAGCATGTAAAAAAATATGAAATTCCTTCTACATTCTGTGTAATTCTAATCGATAAATTCTTTTTAAATTGAATAGTTATAGCCATTTGTGATTGCTATATTCATTTTGAATCACTCTGTATAGTTCTAAATTTCTTATCAAAGAATACTAACATACAACTAACAAAAAAAGAAGTTTAGAAATAAAGTTTTTTTTTTTTTTTTTTTTTTCTGTGATATATTATTTATTTAATAAGTATTGTAAATTTACATTGTTATACGATACGAGATTTATATATGTGTATATTTCAAAACGGGATACCTTTATAACTGTATTATTATTACTTATAAAGAGTATGTACTAAATTAAGAAATGCAATACAATAAAAAAAGTTGTCAAGCACTTTTTTAACACATTCTTTTCTTATTATGAATACATATGTGTGCTTCTGTTTTCGTTTTAATGTAAGAAAATCACAACATTTCTAATAAACATCCACTTAAAATTACATTTAAGCAATTAAATTAGTTAAACAAAAGATAATATTGAATTCTCATTAATAATAATAATATGTTTTTCAATTATTTGTTATAAAAAAAATTCACAAGAACACACACACTCACAAATAATAATAATAATAATAATAATAATAATAATAATAATAATAAACACAGACGTTTTTGGAAAAAAAAAATTAACTTACAAAATGGTGATACGGAATAATATTGAAGAATTCTTATCTGTTTCATAGTCAGTAATTATTTTTCCAATTGTTGGAAACATACTTTAATTCACTTTTAATTCTTATTGGATATTTGAAAAAAAATACTTTCTTTTGTTACGCAGCATGTCATCATTTTTGTTCTTTTACTTTCTTTAATATTCATCCAAAGAAAGTATTGGATTCGTAAAAGCTTTCGATTTTCAATTTTCAATAGCATTTCATGTTTTGAGGGGTCCAGAATATGATTTGAAAATGTTCGTCTATCTGCCCGCATTTCTCTGTGTGTGAGAGAAACATTTTGTGACAGCTGTATCTCAGAACAAATGCACAGAGTTTAACATGAGTTTATACATGGTTACACATTGAAACAAATTAATGCCTGTAAACGTGTGGTGAAAGCTGCCCAAGATTTGGCGTTGTAATTGCGTTTTTTGATAGTTTTTAATATGACAGTGAAGGACAAATCTTTGTTTAAATGCGCAGAATGCGAAAAATTTTCACCGAACTATTCTGAAAATATAAAAATTTATTTATAATAATTTTAGTTCATCTGAAAAAAAAAAAAGTTTCTGTAATAGTATCGATTGTTCCTTAACTCGTTGGGAGTAAATTTTGAAAGTAAGTATTTTTTAAAAGAAATTGAAACAGCATTTAACACTATTATTTGAATAATTAACTTGTGATACTTTAAAACAATGGTATTTTTTCTAATAATAATGATAAGGCATGTTAAAAAATGTCGTCTATAAAGCACAAAATTAACTTTATTTCCATATTTATTGTTATACTTCTATTAGATAAAAATTGTCTGCATTAATCATTAAAAATAATTTTAACACAATATGTTTTAAGAATATTTTCTATTCCACGAACTTGTATAGAAAAATAGAGAAAAAAGAAATTTTTGTGAAAGCCACAACACATTAATGTTCCATAAAATTAATCTCTCTCTCTCTCTCTCTCTCTCTTTCTCTCTCTCTCTCTCTCACACACACACACACTCTCTTTTATTTTCCATTATTGTTATATATTGTACATGTTATATATTATGCATGTTTCATCATAAAATATAATATATATATATAAAGATTTTCGTTCTGACTTCAAAAATTTATACTTTTTGCATCAAGATTTTAATGAATATATTTTAATAAAATATATTCATTAAAATATTTTCCGATTTCAAACTCCATATTATAGTGTCGATAGCTGACAAAATATATTCTTCTCACAGTACTTCCGTAAAAATTGCTCTGGGATTTAATTTCGTTAAAAAATTGACAAATGTATAATACAAAATGGTATTATGCATTGTAGAAAGAGCATGCGTTAGAGAGTTATATGATTAAGTACATTAATAACGTTAGATAACTGGTAAACCTATACCGAGTCGGATTTAAACAGATTTTATGGTTTGCGGATTAAGTCAGTTATTTTCATACCTTAATAAAGTTTGTATTATTTTCTATATATATGTATTCTTAAAAAAGATTTCTTATTTTACTCCATATAAGCTGTTTTGGAAGAGCTTATATGGTGTGAGTAAAAAATTCATCTTTCGCTTTTACAGCTTCCAGTTGCTCAATGACAAAGTATACTAAAAAAAAATGACAACGACAAATGTCGCCTTATTAAAAAATAATTTCATCAATAACTAAAAATGACTTTTTGTTTTGGTTCTAAGGTTTTAAATATCCTTCATATTTAACAAAGTTTAATTTTATTTACATGATCGTAAGTCCATTTTTCAATTCTTAATATTTAGATTGTACCGGGCGTGTCAAATGTATGTTATAACTTTAAAAAGTCATTTAAAAATAAATAGTAATTAAAAATAAATGCGATTTTAAAAATCGCATTAGAGAGAGATTTTAGTTTTATTTTATTTTATTATTGTTATTATTATTATTATTATTATTTTTAACAAGATTTTTTTTTCTTTCTATTTTTTTTTTTTTTTTTTTTTTTTTTTTGAGGAAGGAAAAATTGTAGTTTGAAAAATAAATGACAGGGTTCACTGACATTCGTTATATGAAAGAAATGCACGTAAATCAAGTTTATAGCAAGAGACAATGAATAAGAATACAATAAAAACACAGTGTTCTGAATTCTATAGATTTATTTACGTGTTTCGATATATCCATAGCCAGGAAATGAAGCTTTTTCACGTCTTGAAGATTTTTTTTTTTTTTTTTCAAAATTTTCAAAATGTAGAAATTGCAGATACGTCGTTATGGTAAAATACATACTGTTGTCAGGTGATAAAAAGTCTCTGTTCGAAAATATGTTTTATTGATTCTCTGATTTGCATAAATCTACTTTATTTATACTTTTCAGTATTTGTTTTATGAAAAACAATATATATATTTTCTTTAAAAAAAAAATAAAAAAAATCCAATTCATTTCTAATGTTATGCAAACAATTGCATTTTTTTTTTTTTTTTTAATCACTATTTGCTTTTTATTAATAATTTTTTTAAACTTGTTACAGGTTTTTAGCGCACCTGGTAATATTTTATATAAACAGGGCTCCCACGATCAATATTTTCCAGAATGAATAATCTCTTACAATAATCCTTTAAAATACGTTTTTCATTATTTTCTATAATAATTAAAGGAGAAGATTGAATTAAAAAAAAAAAAAAAAAAAAAAAGCTAAAAAAGGGAGATTGGGAGTGCTGGACATGCAGTTTGCAAAGGGTTGTTAGGTTGTTGTGAGGATTAGGGCCGAATGACAACTCTAGGGTCCAAGGACAGAAGGGGAGTGCCCTCCGTGGGGTCGTGCTAAGGTGTCCTACCCCATATTTACGCAAGTTTCGGAGAAGACCTCGGAAAACTCTGAACGACTAGTCCAACGAGCGTAACCTAGGATCGAATCCGGCACCTCAAGTCTACCAGCTTTAAGCGCAGAACCAATCGGCCGCTAGTGGGCCCAGTTAAAAAAAAAATACTAATAATGTTCTTCAAGTGATAAGATTATTTCGATTTCTGGATACGATACTGAACATTTTCGGTCACAGAATTTTAGATCTAACTACTAAAAGACAAAACGAGAAATATTAGGTTATAAACCACCTTTTTATATTTGTAAATAATATAAATATGTCGTGAATATTTTATTAGGTATGCATAAACTTCCTGAAATTTCAAGAGATAATTATCAATTTTTATTATTTGATAAATCTGCGTAATTCAGTAAAACCCTGTTGCTTTTAAAATAGTCTATGGTTATTTTCTCAATTATTATAGTATCGTACAATAAAATTATAAAATTTTAAAATAAAAAATAAAAAAATTAAATTTTACTAAAGTTAATTTAGTTTGGATTGTTAAAATGTATTACGTAAGTAAGTAAACTTGATAATTCTTTTGTACTTTTAAAAACCAGCCAGGTTATTATTAAAAAAAATTAATAATAATTGTCTTTAAATAAAAAAAAAAAAAAAAAAAAAAAATATAAATATAAATAGAGAATAAGAAATAAAACAAATTTTTCTGTCGTGAAAAATTCAAGCCTATTTCTGTGGCATTTATGCATTTTATTTACAATAAATTCCCAAAAATTGGTAATATTGTAAAAATTAGAAAAATATAAAATATTTTTAAATATCAGCTTGATTAATAAAAAAAAAAATTAATAAAATAAATTCCGAACAACACTAGATCCTTTTTTTGTAATACTAAGTCAATCATTTAAGAGTATTCGTCGAGTTAATTTTTATATTATATACCAGTAGGCTACGCCCGCTTTGCTGGTCACTAGATTTAAATGGATTTTAAAAATAATTGAATCACTATTTATTTTTGTATATCGCATTATAAGAAAAAAAAAAAAAAGCTAAAAATAAAATTGCAATGAAATTGCTCTAAACCTCATTTCGGGTCTACGGTAACTCCTTTTCCGTCCGCATTGCATACGGTCTAGGTTTCCATTGCCTGAAGAAAGGTCTTTTCCGGGCACTTCAATTTTGGTATTTATAGACGACAGGAATGACTTTAAAGATGACTGTAGTTTTTGAATATTTTATAACTCTCGCTCTTTAGACTATATTACCGTATAAATCCCACCGCTATAATAAATAATAGAATTAAAGAATTATAAATAATTTAAAAAACACGTGAACTTTCAAGTAAAAAACTTCAATTTAATAAGTTTAATCCTTTCTACTATATATTGTAAACATTTTTTTTTTTTTTTTTTTTTTTAATAAAGACAACAAATTAAAAAAAAAAAAAAAAAAAAAAAAAAAAAAGGAAAGAAAGAAAAAAAAATCATCTTCAAATGAATTAATTACAAAATGAAAAATAAAAAGTTCTTATACTATAAAAATTATACATGAACTTAAGTGATATAAATATTTTCATTTTATTTAAAATTTAATGTACTTAAATTTCTCTACTGGATAACCACTGCTATTTTTTACTTTTCACTTTTGCACTATTTTCTAGATATCACATATTTTATACTTATTATTATATATTTTTCACTTATTAATATTGTTTTAAAGTAAAAATAATCTATGAATATGAATTTTATAATCAATAAATGGATGCCATATTTCAGGTTTTCACAAAAAAAAATAAATTTAAACTATGAGTTTTTAAAAAATAAATAAAATAAAATAAAATAAAATAAAATAAACAATTTGGAATATATTTACTTTTTTGAGAGTAAAATCTCTTAAGAAAACCTATAAAAAGCAAGAAAAAATTTCCAATCAGTATTTTGGTTGCAATATTCTGTAATTGATTCATACTTAATCCATAAAAAACTTCTAGACGTTACTAAGTTTTACATGTTGAAATAAATTAAAAGTATTTTAAACAGTATATTTTTTATGCTTAAATAAATAAATTTTATTTTAAATACATTTTTAAGTCGTTGTTTTAAAAATTCCACATTCTTATTATAGTTATTTATTTAACTTTAAAATGTTTATAAAAGTTTTAAGTAAAAAGTTTTATTTATTTTATTTTATTTTTAATGTAAATATAAATATATACGTTTATAATGCTGAAGTCTGAGTAAGCATTAAATACTGCTTTTAACTGAAATAAAAAACAAGAACGAAAAATCATAGGATACGCATTGATTATTAACACTTTCGAAATGTACGTAATTGTTGTATCGTATAACTTTCAATGCTCTTTGCCTACGTAACCACATAAAGGACAGACAGTAGTTCTGAAAGGCATACAGATAGACAAACTGAATTCCTAATCATTCTTTAACATTATTAGAAAGTATTAAAACACAAAAGGAAACGTAGCCCTTATATTCTAATTACAGCCATTAATGTATCTGAATATTTTAGTGTAGCCCTGTAAATATGAAAGTTAAAAAAACCATATTATGTATAAAATATTATTTTATCATATTAATTATAAATGTCAATTTCTTTGTGATTTTTAGATCAGAAAGTTCTTTAAATGTAATTTATAAAAATATCTGTCTTAACATGCAATACGTTGGGATTTTTTTATGTCCCTGTACACAAACCAGTTGCACAGGACCTATTAATGCTATTTAAAATAGTATTAGTCCAAGCGGCGGCTGCAAAAATTTGATTTCAGAAGGTACGAAGCTGATTTTTTTCCTATAGATAGAATTCGTTGTTACAATGAAAATCTGATAGGGTTGCCTGGTCAAAGCCGTCAAGTTTAAGAGAAACAACCTCACTTCCGGTCACAATTTAAACGATTTTTGATCCCCAAAAGGTATGAAGATGGAACCGGTGCTAAAATGTAGAGATTAATATGCTCTTTAAAATGGCATAGGGTTGCCTGGTCAAAACCGTCAAGTTTCAGAGGTTGCCTCGACAATAGGGGTCAAATAGAAACGATTTTCGAACCCCAAAAGGTATGAAGATGAAACCGGTGCTAAAATGTAGAGATTAATATGCTCTTTAAAATGACATAGGGTTGCCTGGTCAAAACTGTCAAGTTTCAGAGGTTGCCTCGATAATAGGGTTCAAATTTAAACGACTTTCGAACCCCAAAAGGTATGAAGATGAAACCGGTGCTAAAATGTAGAGATTAATATGATCTTTAAAATGGCATAGGGTTGCTTGGTGAAAACCGTCAAGTTTCAGAGGTTGCCTCGATAATAGGGTTCAAATTTAAACGACTTTCGAACCCCAAAAGGTATGAAGATGAAACCGGTGCTAAAATGTAGAGATTAATATGCTCTTTAAAATGGCATAGGGTTGCCTGGTCAAAACCGTCAAGTTTCAGAGGTTGCCTCGATAATAGGGGTCAAATTTAAACGACTTTCGAACCCCAAAAGGTATGAAGATGAAACCGGTGCTAAAATGTAGAGATTAATATGCTCTTTAAAATGGCATAAAGTTGCCTAGTTAAAACCGTCAAGACCCGGAGGTTACCTCGAAAATAGGGGTCAAATTTAAATGTTTTTCGAACCTCACAAGTGTAAAGATGAAACCGGTGCTAAAATGTAGAGATTAATATGCTCTTTAAAATGGCATAGGGTTGCCTGTTCAAAACCATCAAGTTTCAGAGGTTGCCTAGATAATAGGGGTCAAATTTAAACGATTTTCGAACCCCACAAGCGTAAAAATGAAAGCCGTGCTAAAATGTAGGTATTAATATGCTCTTTAAAATGGCATAGGGTTGAATGGTCGAAGCCGTCAAGAAACAGAGGTTGCCACGTAAATAGGGGAAATATTTTACGATTTATTTACCCAAGTAAAAAGTGAGTTACCCAACTGTAAAGATGAAACCGGTGCTAAAATATAGATATTAATATGCTCTTTAAAATGGCATAAGGTTGCGTGGTCAAAACCGTCATGACTCGGAGGTTGCCTCAAAAATAGGTCAAATCTGTCAAGTAAAGCAGTCAACCACAAAAAAATAGCCGAGTTTTGAAGATTTCTTAACGAAGTGTAAAAAAAAAACGAAAAGCATTAACAAAGAAAATGAATAAGGATGAAATTATATGAATATTTGAAAGATGTAGCTGGTTCCAGAATGTACATCGTAGGAGTTATTTTAAAATGCCATATGTTTGCCTGGTAAAATTCGTAAAGAAATAGCGGTCAGTCTCCAAAAAGCTAACAAATATTAAAGGTGTTTAACACAAAGTGAAACACACATGAAGACTATATTAAAAAGGTTAAACACGAAATGATTAATATTTAAAAGATGAAATTGCTAGCTAAATGTAGAACATACAACACTTTTCAATTTGTTTACGATTGTGCTTCAAACCTGTCAAGGTATAGCGGTCAGCTTAGAAAAGGAAGCGAATTTTAATATTCGTTTATTTTATTTGTTTAATGATATAAGAGATTTTAAAGCATAAAGAAAATTAAATAATTATGCGTGACCATTCTTTTTCTAATCTGTATAAAACTAATTTCAGCTCACGAGCTCGTTTTTTCCCCATTTTTCAATACTTAAAATATTCAAATTGTGTCAAAGTATTGAGAAGATAATTCCCTGAAGAAATGTATGCGGCTGCTTTGTAGAATTTTATACGAAAATATTGGGTTGTGCCGATTTTGTTATATTAAAAATTTGTCAAATTTAGAAAATTTTCTCAAAATTTTTTATATGTAATTAAAATAATCAATAATACCTTCTATAAATTAATTATGGGTACAAATAAAGCGAAAAACATTTTTTAAAAAATTGATAAATTTTTCGCGTTTCTTAATAACAATGAATTAATTTATGAAATTGAAATTTGAAAATTTTGCTGCAAATCTGAAATAAAAGTTTTTTTTTTTTTTTTTTTTTATTATTTATTTTGTATACTAACAGAATTTTTTATTATGAGTTTCTTGGGCATTATTATCTTCATTTCTGTTAACTTTTGCGGTCGTATTTTCTTATCTGTATCCGCATGCTACATTTTTAATTTTTACTATTAATTCGTTGTTTTTATGGGAAATTTTAGAACAGTTTCATTACAGTTTATTTATTTTTTCTTTTTTAAATACTTTTTATATTTTTTCTTCACATTGTATAAAAAATCCTTCAAAAATAGCTTTTTTTTTTTTTTTCGAGGCAACCATTATTTTTCGAGATTTTCACCTGGCAACCCTAAGAGAATATTATTCTCTATATTTTATAAACGGTTTCATTTTTAAATATGTTAGGGTAAGAAAACCGCGAAAAATCGTCCCCCCCCCCCCACACACACACGCGCACAATTTTCGTGGCCTCTTTTCTTGGCGGTTTTGACCAGGCAACCCTATGCCAATTTAAAGATCATATTATTCTCTACATTTTAGCACCGGTTTCATCTTTACACTTGGGTAAATCATTTGGGTAAATCGTAAAATACGCCCCCCTTTTTCGTGGCAACCGCTGTTTCTTGACGGCTTTGACCAAGCAACCCTATGCCATTTAAAAAAGTATATTATTTTATCAATTTTTAAAAGTATATTATCTCAACATTTCAGCACCGGTTTCTTCTTTACACTTGTGGTGTTTGAAAAGCGTTTAATTTTTATCCCTATTTTCGAGGCAACCTCCGGGTCTTGACGGTTTTGACCAGGCAACCTTATGCCATTTTAAAGAGCATATTAATCTCTACATTTTAGCACCGGTTTCATCTTTACACTTGGGTAAATCACTTTTTACTTGGATAAATAAATCGTAAAATACGTCCCCTATTTCCGTGGCAACCTCTGTTTATTGACGGCTTTGATCAGGCAACCCTATGCCATTTTAAAGAGCATATTAATCTCTACATTTTAGCACCGGTTTCATCTTCACACTTGTTGGGTTCGAAAATCGTTTAAATTTGACCCCTATTATCGAGGCAACCTCTGAAACTTGACGGTTTTGACCAGGCAACCCTATGTCATTTTAAAGAGCATATTAATCTCTACATTTTAGCACCGGTTTCATCTTCATACCTTTTGGGGTTCGAAAATCATTTAAATTTGACCCCTATTATCGAGGCAACCTCTGAAACTTGACGGTTTTGACCAAGCAACCCTATGCCATTTTAAAGATCATATTAATCTCTACATTTTAGCACCGGTTTCATCTTCATACCTTTTGGGGTTCGAAAATCGTTTAAATTTGACCCCTATTATCGAGGCAACCTCTGAAACTTGACGGTTTTGACCAAGCAACCCTATGCCATTTTAAAGATCATATTAATCTCTACATTTTAGCACCGGTTTCATCTTCATACCTTTTGGGGTTCGAAAATCATTTAAATTTGACCCCTATTATCGAGGCAACCTCTGAAACTTGACGGTTTTGACCAGGCAACCCTATGCCATTTTAAAGAGCATATTAATCTCTACATTTTAGCACCGGTTCCATCTTCATACCTTTTGGGGTTCGAAAATCGTTTAAATTTGACCCCTATTATCGAGGCAACCTCTGAAACTTGACGGTTTTCACCAAGCAACCCTATGCCATTTTAAAGATCATATTAATCTCTACATTTTAGCACCGGTTTCATCTTCATACCTTTTGGGGTTCGAAAGTCGTTTAAATTTGACCCCTATTATCAAGGCAACCTCTGAAACTTGACGGTTTTGACCAGGCAACCCTATGCCATTTTAAAGAGCATATTAATCTCTACATTTTAGCACCGGCTTCATCTTCTTACCTTTTGGGGTTCGAAAATCGTTCAAATTTGACCCCTATTATCGAGGCAACCTCTGAAACTTGACGGTTTTGACCAGGCAACCCTATGCCATTTTCAAGAGCATATTAATCTCTACATTTTAGCACCGGTTTCATCTTCATACCTTTTGGGGTTCGAAAATCGTTTAAATTATGACCGGAAGTGAGGTTGTTTCTCATAAACTTGACGGCTTTGACCAGGCAACCCTATCAGATTTTCATTGTAACAATGAATTCTATCTATAGGAAAAAAATCAGCTTCGTACCTTCTCAAGTCAATTTTTTGCAGCCGTCGCTTGGACTATAGGGAACATTCCATAGTGAATTTGAATAAAATATATATAATTTTGTAAAAATTCTGAAAATATATACGGACGCTGGGGACGAGCAGACGGACAGATAGACAGATGGACGGTCGGAAAGATAAGTGCACAAATTAAAATCATATTTCCGCTTAAAAATGTTAAAAAGTGTTCAACTACTTAATGCAATCGAAAATGCAATTTCAGCAAATTTCCAATAAAAGCCTCCAATGCAAATAAATATTTTTGAGTGGCCCTGTAAACCTAATGCAAATCATACTACATTTTGTCGAAATCATTCCTTTGTGCATATGAATAACATACTACAATTTTATTAAGATTTGATCGAAGCAAAATTATTAAAAATTGATTTATAGAAATACCTCTTATAGAATGAATGTTTTGCAATACTTTCGGGTGTCCCTGTATATAATCCATTGGTGATATTTACTGCATTTCCTGCAGAAAACATCCTATAGTGAATTTGAATAACATATTTCAGTTTCATTGAAATTTGTGTAAAGTAAAGGAATTAAAATATCGTTCATAAAATATCCTCTCATAGAACATAATGTTTTGGAATACTTTTGAATGTCCAGTACACAAGCCAGTAGAGATATTCACTCCATTTTTAACAGATAATATCCAATAGTGAACGTGAATATTATATATATATCAGTTTCAAGAAATTCCATGAATATTTACTTGAGTTAGAACGTGGAATGACCGACAAACAGACGGACACACAAACAGACAAACTGAAGTCATTAACACTTTTCAACCTTATTATAAAGTGTTAAAAACATTTAGAAAGCGACAAAATCGATTAATATAAATAGAAATGCAATTCCAGTAAATTTCCAATATCATCTATTAATGTAACTGAATATTTTTGTGTGGCAATGTAAATCTAATGCTAGTCATACTGTAGTGTATGGAAAGCATTCTTTTGCACATATGAATAATATATTTTAATTTTGATAAGATTAGTGCAAAGTTCTTCAAATTTGTTTTATAGAAATACCTCTCATAGAACGCTAACTTTGGAATATTTTCGGGTGTCCCTATACACAAACCAGGGATGATATTTATTCCATTTTCAAAGGGAAACATCCGATAGTGGACTTGAATGACATATTTTAATTTCATTAAGATTTGTGTAAAATAACGGCATCAAAATATTGTTTATAGAAATACCTCTCATAGAACACAATGCTTGGGAATACTTTTGGGTGTCCTTGTGCACAAGCCAGTAAAGATATTCACTCCATCACTCCATTTTCAACAGGGAACATCCGATCGTGAACGTGAATATTGTATGTAAATTTCAAGAAATTCAATGAATATTTACGTGAGTTAGAGCGCGGACAGAGAGACTGTCAGACAGACGGACAGATAAATCGAAGGCATTAACACTTTTCAACCTTGTTTAAAAATGTTAAAAAAAAAAAAGAAAATCAACTAAGAAAAAAAAAATTAAAAGATTCTTTATATAATTTTTGTCACTCCTTATAAAAGCAATTTTTGAAAGTATATATTTTAGCATTTTTATCATTTCTTTTGTCATTAAACTTATGATGAATCCTATAAGTAAAATCATAAAAAATAACAATAAAAATAAAGATGTTGAGCTTATATATTCGAAAATTTACAAGCGACATTAAATATGTTCTTGAATTATTCTTGTGGAATATGTTTGTGCATATATTATTAAGAAACGAAAATAAGGCACTTTGTAAATCTTAAACCAACATTCATTTATATATGAAGAAAACTTTCTTTTTTGTACACATGAAAACACATACTAAAATTTAGATTTCTTTCTCCAAACATACATGTATTAAGAAAATTTTGAAACTCTGTATTATTATAAAGTAAGAAAAAAAAATTCCATTTTCACTTTTACATAAAGTAAAACTTTTGAAAATATCTCGCTTTTCAATACCTGAAGTTTTCAAAATAATTTTAAAAAGAAACTTTACAATATAAAAACTATTTTGCTTGAGATAAAATTCCTAAAAATGAAATCCTCAGTAGTAATAATCTGAAACTGAAAAGAACATACATCTGTTCCAATCTCAGTCGCATTTATGAAAATATTTATATATATATATACATATGAAAATCCCTTTCAAACATTTCACAAGAACAAAATATAAAATGATATGTAGAAAAGGAAGATTTAATTTAAAAAGGTTAACAAAATCCAAGGATGAAAGCATACATGAAAACAGTGCTTCTGCAGGGGCGGTGAATGAATAATGTATACAATAATCAGTAAATTTCTGTATAAGACAGAAACCAAAACAATTAACAGATAACACCTCCCAATTCACCTAAAGCAGACGTAACCAATGAAATGTGAAAGCAAGATAAATTTAATAGAAAGATTAAATGAAGGGTAAAGAGAAACTATTAAAAAAAAAAAAAATACTTGCTATAAACACTTTTTTGGAAAAAAGTAGAACTAACTCCAACGAGCACTTAATATTCAAAATACTAAAAATAAATCAAAAGTTGGATTAAAATGGAATTCTAAACTGCGCTTAGAAGCATAAAATAAATCCCTTCGCAAAAAACAACATAAACACTACAACCAATCATAATTTTTCAATTCGACGCAACATTAATTCATTACAGAAATTAAATTCTTTTCAAAATAGATTTCGCAAGCTGCAAAATTTCGCAATGAAAACTCTAGTAACTTCGTAGAGACATAAATCCCGAACTGCGAAGGATGTTCACTACTCTATTTGGATGTGTCTAGTGAACCAATATTATGCAGTAATAAAACAATAAAATAAACTATGAAGATGGTCATTTGTGACAACACCGTAGCTGTTGTTCTCAAATCAAATTTGTAAAAGAGTATCAATTTTTATTTAATTTTCCGAGGACTTCAAAAGTTATTATTAACAGTACTACTTATGTAGTGAGGTGAAGAAAATTTTTTTATATTTCTAGGCGCAATTTGCAATTTCAATTTGCAATTTATTTTCAGTAGTTTAGTATTAATTGTTTTTTAAAGTTGGTTCTATTTTTTTTTTTTTTGAGTTTTTTTTTTTTTTTGAGTTTTTTTACATTTCGGTGGAAACATATTCATATTGGAGAACACAGGAAGAAGTTTGAATGGGGCTTCATCTATCGCACCCCGACAATTAAAGTGGCACAACTAAAAAAGAATGCCAAATTTGAGTTTGTGTCACTGAAAAATGTGTATGAATTGCCACAATGTTCTCAAATATCAGTGCAATCCATGACCTTCCAGAAAAAAAAAAAAAATCAAATTCTGAGCACTCATTCAGAAGTATATTGATCAACTATTGTCCTCCTCCCCCAGAAACAACAATTATAAACAGACAGTCATGTATCTTTTTAGGCTAAGACATTTTTTCAACAACAAAAAGTATGAAAATTGGGGCTTCCGTTAAGCAATTATAGGTGCACAAACTGAAAACAACGAAAAAAGCTGGAAAACAGACGGACAGACAAACGTCTTTTGTTTAAATTCTGATTATTTTATAAAGGAATTATCCACAGATCAAAATTTTTTCAATAAAATGTGTGCAATGCATATAGTTTCTTTGTCATGCACTTCGCTTATACAATGCATATAGTTTTCATTATTTGTTTCTTATATCATATATTATTATTAGCGTGAGCATTTATTTTATTTTATTTATTTATTTATATATTTTTATTTGCTTATTTATTTATTTATTTATTTATTAACACGTAATTTTGTGCTTACAATATCAGTAAATCTTCTTTTACTTTCATTACGTTATGACCGTAGATAACGAAAGCATTGAATTATGTCAAAAATTTCGATATCAAATTTTCACCTGAATTACATGTGTAAAGATATTCTGAGGGGAAAAATGTAGGGCAGTTGATCAGTATGTGGGTGCAAGTATTTGTATATGTGTATGCGTTTATGTCTGGGGGGGGGGATTTCCTGTCTCTCATATGTGTTCGAAACGAATAAAAATAAAACGACTGTCTGCAAGTAATTGCGTGTTTTAGCAATTGTAGTTCGTGTTTATAACCCAATTCTAAGAAATCAAGAGAGAATTTCTTGCCATTGAAAGGATTCATAATATTCATTAGATTGCTTCACCATCTAGAAATGTGTAGACTATAAATTCTTGTTCGTTTCGTCCTTTCAGTTTATTGGCTTACCTTATACCCATGGAATTAAAATCTATATTTCTATTTTGTGGATTCAGAAAATGACTACTTATTAGTTCTAAGTAAAGGTGGTTGTATAATTTCTTAGTGCATCATAATTATAGGGAAAAAAATTAAATTATATTTAACTTCTGTCACCTTATGAATAATAAATTCAGATCACGTAGAATAATTGTTTTTTTTTAAGCTTCATTTATTTATTTTATTTATTTATTTATTCTTTTTTTTTTTTTTTTTCTCTCTCCACTCTTTTTTTTTTTTTTTTAAGTAATTTTAAGAATTCCATTTATATGTATACCAACTTTGGGAAG
Organism: Salticus scenicus; assembly: GCA_963930645.1. Classification (NCBI taxonomy): domain Eukaryota; kingdom Metazoa; phylum Arthropoda; class Arachnida; order Araneae; family Salticidae; genus Salticus; species Salticus scenicus. The sequence continues at coordinate 322,956,407 of OZ005652.1, read as the reverse complement.
TCTTTACTCCGACTTCAGCTGTATTCATCGCGATAATGTTCAGCGTAAAAGACAATCAGGAGGCTAAAGTTACAATGACATTAACTTTATTCGACTTGAATGAGAGGGGCTTAGGATGACGAAGGAACTTAATAATATTTTAACTTAAGTAACTTAAAACTATTATTAAAACTATTATTTATACTCGCTTTAATGCGTCTTAGCTTTAGGCAATAGGGGCTCACATTTAAAACTTTGCTGGTAGGAAGAGTCTGACGAAGGTAGTGAAAATCACATGAGGTTTTCTACCAAAATTAATGAAAGTGCTCTTTTTTTTCTGATATTTTATATTACTGAGTCATATGCAATTTTGGGAATTCGTTATGTTATATAGAGCAGTGAAGCATTAAAGCTCATTAATTATTAAATAAAAGTAGTTTTGTAACTTTTCTGAATGTTCCCCCCCCTTTTTTTTCCTTAAAACAATATACATAAATGAGCATCTCTATTATATTTCATTTATAGATAATGATTCCAGTGTTAAATCTGCATTGTAAATAATATGCAAGCGTTTTGGTTAAGTATATTATATAATCAATCACACTCGTAGATATAGTTAATAAAAAATCGCGAGTAATTTTTACCGTTTAACCCTTTGCGGCGCAAGGTAATTGGGATCATTTAAAGTATACTGCCACCGAAATTCACGAACAAAATTAAAATAAAAGAAATTGATGACCTTTTCTGCTATGATATAAAAGTAAAATTTTGCTACAAAATTTCTGAGATGAGTTTTTGCAGTTGAAAATTAAAATTACGTGATGATGTAGCGGCATCACCGTCCCTGAAAGGTTAATATACGGTGACATTTTGCATTGAGTTATTTCGTTGTTACTGTAAGTATTTCCAAAACAGAAATCTCAGTATGAAATTCAATTTACTTTTGAAAAGTAAAGTAACGGATAATTTCCTTTAAATTTATGCTCAACGCCTAAAATGACGAATGTACTTACATTTCAGTGTATCTCACATATTTCTTTGACCCATTCTTGTTTTCTTCCATATCATATTTTGTTTATAAAAATTAAATAAAAAAAAGATAAGCTTCGTAAAGTTTAAGCATAGTTGCAAACATTTTAATTTATTCCGGAGCATTTTTAACCCCGCCTTTAATCCGCACCGCTTTATTCATAGAATTTTTTTTTTCCAATATTTTGTTCTTATTTTTTCTACTAAAAAAAAAAAAAAAAGAAAAGAAAAGAAAAAAGTGGCATGAAATAGAAGAGCAGCTAAAAATGCTCCAGAATAAATCAATGTATTAGCATCTCTAGTTTAAGTATAGCATTTACCATTTTATTTTAGAAATTCAATATTTTCAACTCTATGGATTACTGGAATTTGAACATTTGTTTTAAAGTAAACTGTTTAAAAAACATATAAGAAACTTTTCGTAATATATCAGACATTTTTAAAAAGATTTTTACATTTCAGTTTTTGTTTAATGTGGTCGTTCTTTGTTTGAATAATAAAAAATTCTTTAAACTTTTTTTTTTTTTTGTAAAATATATTTTTTTCCCCTAGAAATCGGTTTTTTCGCTGCAGTCAGTTCTATCTGATTTCATTGGAATGAGCAGTTCAACTTGCGTATTATATCTTGTAATTTTGCTGATAGAATAATACTTTGTCGATAGAATATTACTTACAGATTATTTTTACAGTGCACAGAATATAACAAAACTAATGTCTATAAATTTAGGGTAGAATATAATTTGCTAAAACACACAAATTTGAGCAAACTATTTGTCTTTTGCGTTGCTTTTAAACTTTCTGGTAAATTCCATGGATGAGACAGTGACTAGAATCATGGTTTTCAAAATATGCATGAATTCAAATGAACTGAAACCAGCTGTTATTGATATTTATTTTAAACTCTAATGTATATACCATTATTTTTATTATTTTTATTACTTATCTATTTATTTTATTTATTTAATAATTTTTTCATTGTATTAAAAATAAATTACTACAATAATGCAAATGTTGTTGTATTTTAACTGAGAAAAAAAAAATATATATATATATATGTATATATATATATTACCGTTAAAGCATGAAATCCGTTATTTCATGAAATAACTAGACAAGTCAGTTAAAGTATATAATATTATTGAATTCTACGATTTAACTAGGTATTCTATAGAATAACGATTGCTTGATCGTAAAGTATGAAATGATTATGCATAATCCCCGCTAAATTTTGGGGAATGTGATAAATTATTCAATATTTACCACATTTACCGGCTATTTTAGCAATGCTGCAGCACAAAATTTTGCGTATTTTTCAGACACATGCACTTTGCGATAGGAGTACCCACAGTGATTTTTTTTCATGTACGCAAAGCGTACAAACTGACGTTCGAAATACTGGCTGCTCCAGTACAAAATTGTGCATACTTTTCAGATTCATGAATATTAAGATAGGGGTATCCAATGATGTTTGTTATTTTGGTTTTCATGTACGCAAAGCGTACAGACGTTCGAAATACTGGCTACTGCAGTACAAAATTGTGCATATGTTTCAGATTCATGCATCTTGAGATACAAAAATTTACTTAAAAGGCAGGAAATTAAAAAAAAAAAAAAAAATGCACAATTTTATACTGCAGCAGCCAGTATTGCGAACGTCTGTACGCTTTGCGTACATGAAAACCAAAAAAAAAATCACTGGATACCTCTATCTCAAGATGCATGAATCTTGAACATATGCACAATTTTGTACTGCAGCAGCCAGTAGTTCGAACGTTTGTACGCTTTGCGTACATGAAAAAAGAAATCACTGGATACCCCTATCTCAAGATGCATGAACCTGAAACGTATGCCCGATTTTGCACTGCAGTAGTCAGTATTTCGAACGTCTGTACGCTTTGCGTATATGAATTTATGATCAATTAATTTATAAAATAATTTTAAAATTGTTTATTTTATACTTTAACGGTCTGTCATTAGTTATTTCATAGAATAACTTGGTAAAGTATGAAATTTTTTATCTATTATATACTTTAACTGACTTGTCTAGTTATTTCATGAAATACCTACTTATTCTATGAAATAACTGAATTATATACTTTAACGGTAACATATATATACCAGCTTCATCTAGAACGAATAAGTGGTCATTTTATAAATCCTTAAATTAGAAAAATTAGATATCCGAGCTATGCTAAGGCACGCCAATAAGCTGAATAGACGAAGTGATCGAGAATTTCTAGTCTATAAATTTCTAGATGGTGAAACAGTATTCTAATTATTCTGAATATTTTGAATTCTTTGTATTGCGGGAAATTCTCACTTGGTTTTTTAGAACTGCGTCATAAACCAAGATTATAATTGCTATGACTCGCCTATTGTGTTCGCATTTACTTGCAGAGATTTTTAAATAAACTTGACCTCGATAATATATTCAAATGCTCTAGAATTCTAATAGGGATTTCTAGAAATCGCTTTCAAAGGGGACTAAAATTTATAAGGATGACTTGAAACTATTTTTACTAGAGTCACAATCTAGATTCTAGAAGTCAGTTACAGAATTTTTTCTCAGTGTACAAAGATTTCTTTCATAAGATTATAAACACATAAATAATCAAACATAAAAGAATAATGGAAACATTGTTAATTGTTTGGCCCAAAATTAATGACAAAAGAGGTTTTAACATATTCCTACATCGCATGCGCATATCATAAGATTGTTTAGAAAGTATACTTCATATGAAACGTGCATATTATTATGCATGCAATAAGATTTCCTACAACTTATGAATAACAGAATAACTTATTATAAGTACTTTGAAGTTAAACAAATTATTTATTAGCACAGAAGAAATAAAAAGAAGTGTTATGTAGTAAATTTTATCATGACACATTTCAATATTTTTTCAAAGTTCTAAATAAAGTAACACAAATTTACAATTTATAAAAAAATATTTTACTTTATCACTTATAAGACAATTGTTACTCTTTATTATTTTTTGCATTTTACTGCATTCATGATACTGTAAAAGTTTAGAAAAAAATCAAGTTTATTAACCTGGATATAAATGACTAAAAATGTTTCACAACATGTTATAACCACGGCTACCGTAGCACTTATGCACTTGTGTACACACACGTGTATACATATATATAGTATATATATATATATATAAGGACATTTCGTCTCAATTAAAAAAAATCACGAAATAAATATATATATATATATATTTATATTTTCCTTAAAATACGATTTCAAATTACGATTTCAAATTATTGCTGCATTACAAAACTTGTTAGTCATCTTATCTATAAAAAAATAAATCGAATAAATAATAATAATAATAATAGAACACGAAACTTATTAATTATGAATACAATGTACCTTAAGATAAAATGCTTTTAATTCTTTAGTTGTAGCATTGCTATTTTTCGTAACTTAAGATAACATCTTAACACATTCAAGAAAGAAAAACACATTATCTGCTATTTGACTTTTAAAGTATCAGCTATTGTATTGTATCTGACATAACAGAATTTCGATAAGTAGAACAAACTTCGTTGTCTGGAAGGTAAATTCAATTTTAACGTCCTTTGTCAAAGCTACTTTTTATCAAGATTCTGCTATATTTTTTTGTTTCTGTTGACAAGTTTTTGCACCTCAGAGAGCTTTTTCTTTAGCAGAGTAAAAACAAAATTTCTTCTTAGAATGTCTATTCCATATATGTTCTAAAGAAACTTTTCAAATCCGACAATCATCTCACATTCAAGAGCATTAAGAAAAATTTGAGAGATGTTTAAGGAATTTCGAAAGAAAAAGAATGAGTGTTTAAATATGTGATATACTTTGTAGTAGAAACTTTGTGATAGATAAAAATATACTTAAGTGCTTTTTAATAGAAGTAGAGCTTTTGATTACTTTTGAAAAAAAAAAAAAAATCAATCAATCAATTAACAATGCTATGAAAAAGGAAAAAACTTATAAATAAACATATATTCATTTTTTTCGCAGAAAATTTGTAAAAATTCGTGCTGCCAAGCTTGTCTTCTAATACTACGTTGTACGATAAAATTCATATATTTAACAATCTATCAAAATCATTTATTAAATTAACATATGTTAAGATTTATAATGAAATATATATATATATATTTAAATAGATTAAAAGTACAGATCGGTCATTTTTTTAATAAAATGAGAAAAACTGAATTTCAGTGTTTGAATATATATATATATATATATATATATATATACACTAAGCGACAAAAAAAAAAAAAAAAAAAAAAAAATCCGCTCTTGGATATTTTCCTTTTTGTCTTCTACAACCCCCAATTTTATCGTTTAAAAAACAAATTTTCGAACAGATTTTATTATGTTGTCTTCCACATGCACGTTAGCTTTGAGTCCAGTGTTAAAAATAAAATGCAATTGTCAGAAAAATTGTAATTTTAAAAATTATTTCAAAAATGGTAAGAATAAGGGAATTAATGATGCAACAAAAAGTATTAATTTTTGAATGAAAATCAAAAAATATTTATATGTGAGATTGCAAAATAATTAAATGTTAACGAAATATTGGTAAAAGGGATTTGAGCAAGATATAAAATATTTTGTCCGCTTAAACTGGAAATTTGGTTTTAGGCGGCCGTGTTGCTCATCCAAGTGAGATGACCGTAAGTTAAAAAGCCATTGCTTATAAAATCGGTTTGTATTACATTTAGAACATAAAAGAGATTCAGAAAAAGTATTTAGTAACATAATTTCTTTACCTACAGTCCAGCAACTATTAAACAAAGCAGGTTTAAATAATAGAAAATTTGAAAACAATCCATTCTTACTGAAGTGAATTAGGAAACTAAGACCTCAGATGGCTAAAAAAAAATAAAAAATGATTATTTAATTATTGGGCTGAACTGGTTCTCTTTGATGAGTCTAATTTAACTTATTTCGAGCAAAAGAAACAAGCAGATCTGACAACGAAAGTATGACCGACTTAATGAAAATCGCACTTTTAAAACAGTGACACATTCTCCGTACATTATGTTACGGAGGTGCATAACTTTTCAAACAGTCGGGCAGCTTTTTTATACTCAAGGGATCAATTAACTCGAAATAAATCAAAATCTTCATAAAAATGGTGCCTGACCGACTATTTTGGACGTATCTTGGACTTTTCCGCAAACAGCATTTCAATATGATAATGCACCTAACTACACGGCGTATGTGGTAAGTTTATTCACTTCAGATTGTCAAAATTTCCTATCCATTCCCATGAGAACCTATAATTCAGTAAATAATCATATCTTTTTTCACTTTAATTTAAATCCCACAAAGGATATAGTAGAACTTCTTTACCAGATATGGAAATAGTCCTAATTGCGATCCGCTGGAAAATATTTCGTCTATAAAAAGGCGGGGTAGAGGGGAGGGGATTCGAAATTTGCAGCCTATAACTCTGCCAGAACTAGAAAAATTTATCTGTGATATTTGGCACATTGAAATTTCTGAGATTTATATTAAAACACTTTATAAAACTATGCCATTGCGCATTAAAGCAGTAATTCCATATAAAGGTGAAATTAACCCAATGTAGAATACATATTTTTAATAAAAAATTGCGTAGATCTAAGAAATAAATAGTTTTATTTCATATATTAAAATATAACTTGTTTATTCCATATAATAAATCTTAATAGGATAGAAAGTGTATGGTTATTGCATTATGTTCAAAAAGAAAGTTTTATGCAGATTTTTAAAAAGTACTTCGTAGAGTGCAATAAAGCGAATTATTAAATCGAAAATGTGCATAGGTATCATTTCATCGCCTTGTTATTATGCAAACAAGACAGTTTTATTTGTTTCAATAATTAATTTTAAAGTTATTACAAATAAAAAAGTATAAATCACTTTTTATGCGGTACGACTTTTTTTTTTTTTTCTTGTCGCTCTGTGTATATAATGTATGCAAATTAGTATAGTAAATGTCTTCAATGTATACAACCGCATGGGAAATAATGAAATTACAGATAGCTGTTTCGGTAGCATTAAACGTGCCGTCATTAGAGCATAAAGAAAGAAAAAGGAAATGCCCCTGTGTATAAGAAAGGAATCAAATTCTACGAGTTTTTATTAACCGATAGAATTGTGAGGAATGTGTGGATTACCCAATATGAAATTCTGGAACGTATTTGTGAAATATGTGAAAAAAATGAAAAATTGTGGATTTAATGTAGCATTTCCCACATTAATACATATGGGGAACGATGAAACCAAAATTAAAATGTCTTTATGATTCTTATAGATGTAAAAAACTTCAAAAATTCAAATTCTGACGTAAATTTAGGCTTGCAAATTAATTTAGCTGTATTAAATTTAAAATTTTATTTTTTCTTTGATCAATTCTTCAAATAATAAATGTGTTGGCTTTTTGCTCCTGCACGTAACTGATATGTTCAATCTTTTTAATATCTTTTTCTATAAAATATATCTATATATATATATAATATCTATATCTATAAGGGAATGGTTATAACCTCTGCCAACTGCAATATTTTTAGATTTCATAGCACAGTAAAACAGAATTGGAACAAATGTTAAGAGCATCGTTAATAAAATTATAAAAAATTGCCATTTTTTGGGTAGACATGAAAGCGCATGGGAAAGTGAATAGACTACAAAATTTTTATGTTAGACGGTGGTGCAGAAGCCGTTTTTGGTGCGAGAGACAAGGGTATTAAGAAAAAGAAATGAACAACCATTTTCCTATTTCCTAAGTGAATTGGATATTATTGTCTATGCAGTTCAAATTTTGTAAGACATAGTCAGTATTGTAAAGAGATATATAGATTAGCCTGAAAGTGCCATAATGGGGGTCCGAAAGATAAAAAAAAAATTCTTAAAGAACGTTCTTTTAAAATAAGGGATGTAAATGTCACCAAAAGTAAATGAGAGAGAAGAACCTATGGCTAAATATACTGATTGACGCTAAAATTTTCCTTGAGATTTAAAAGTAGTTTGTTATAGACAAACACGGGTGAAGGAAAGTAATTCTTGTATGTCGTAAAAAGTAATGTGAAATTATTTTAATCTTTTTTCTAGAAAGCAGGAGGCGCCACTAATTGGAACATTAGGGAAAAGGGATTTTCTATCAAAAGAGCCATAGTAAAATTAATGTATGAGTAATTTTGAACGTTTTCCGGGAAGGTGATACAGTTCTTGACAGAGCAAATATTGGCAAAAAGAAGAGGAGCAAAAACTGCCGTGAGATATTTAGCTAACCGATATGGGAAGAGACTATGGGAAGCAGTACTGATATTATAGGCTATGGGCTGAAAAGGGATATGTTTGCACACATTCGGTAGAGCCATGATAACGGAATATCTCTATGGGTAGAGCATAAAATCAGCTACTGAAGAGATAAGATAAGATTTAGTTGAATTTAAACACAAGGAGCAAGATTTTATGGCCGATTTAATTTTATTTAATCCTTGTGAGGATGGAGTACTTTTTGAGGCAAAATCCCTTTTAAACATAATGCAAAAAAAAAAAAAAAAAAAAAATAATAATAATAATAATAATAATAATTGAAAAATAATTGAAAAATAATTTAAATAGGCTTTTTTGCTTCATTTCAACTTTAAAGGAGACTTGGTGCGTTAGACAGCGCCATTGAATTAGGTTGCATGCAAAAATTTATATTTCCATTTAATATTTATAAATCGAACTATAGTAATTTCGTCCAATAAACAAATATTCATTCAAAAATTCTTATGGTTTTTGATACATTTTTTACAGATTTGAAATCTTTAAATTGTATTTTATGTTTGCTTTTTTCATGAATTAATGATCTTAAAAATGCTAAAAGTACTACTGATATTTAAGAAGAGACTTAATATGATTTTTCGATATTTAGTAGAACTTACTTAAAAGAATTAGGGATGGATTTTGCAATATCCTTAAAAGGCAAAATATTAAAAATAAAAATATAATAGAAATCAGTGTTTTTTCAGATTTTTACATAGACATTCACTGCTAGTACATACACTGGTTCTCATAATTATAAGGACACCTGCTTTTCTATATTAACTAAACACTGAACATTATTATTTAAACAAATTTATTTTTTATTAATTTGAATTTTATTAATAGACTATATTTAAAAAGTTTTATCGTTTTTCTATCTTAAAAAACTATAAATACAGTCAAAAAGATGATTTTTCAGGTGTTCACAATTATAAGGACAGCTCGAATCTTAGTAATTTTTTTTTTCAGTTATTCTTAAAATTAATATTTTATGGGGTCTCTTTTTAGGATGAAACAGTCAGACATTCTCTCTGGTATATATCTATATATATATTTGTTTTTAATATTCAGCTTCAATATCATTTCATAAGCATAGATGATATTCTGAATACATTTAAAATATTTAAAATTACTTTCCACTTGCATGCACTTTTCTAAAATGATAAGTTAAGGTTTTTTTCAACTTTAGGCCACGGGAAAGGAAATAATACTGAAGTTTCTATCTCCAAACTATTTCCTACTGCTCTAGAAGTAGAGCAAAAATGTAGGCCTTGTTGAAAAAAAATATTATTACCCCGCAAAATCTAACAAAAATCTGAGAATTCCACGTTTAAAATTTGCGGATATTCTCTTAATGTTCATAATAATAGAAAAAATTACTAAATTCATTCTACCTTCAGTAGAAACAGCTCTCTAGTGCACCATAGATCCACCTTTAAAATGTCCGATTCATATCTGGCTTTAAAAAATTTGCTCTGTCTTTCGCTATCTTCAGATCGTGCCAGTAACTGTTAAAACCATTTGGTTAATCAAGAATTAAATGTTTTTCATCCGAAAATGCAATATTTTACCATTTAATTTTGTCTTTATTCAATTTTAACACAGACGTTCTTTCCCCCGTTAAATGATTATTGATTATTACAGGTTTTTTATGCATTTTAACGTATTATTATTTATTTTAAACATGCATAAATGTGGACCCAAACCTTTCGTTAAAAAAGTACGAGCAAATTCAGCAGCAGTCATTATGAGTAGAACAGTAAGAGGAATTATGAGTCTTCGGTCTCTATAAAACAACTCTGATTTTGCATCACATCTCTCTCCTATGGAACCAGAAGTTCAACGTTTGATCGCATTTCCTTCATCAATTTTAGATCTTCGAATTTCATTAGAAATTCGGCGTATTGAAATTATCCTTCCACTTAAAAAACACATTTATCATACTTCACTACATGAACGTTCCTTTTTCGAGGAATTATCAGTAATGTCCGTCCAAGAAAAATTGAAGGTTTATATATGAATTAATCTAGTCCAGTAGTTAACAAATTCGCAGGTCAACTGTAACTTATACGCTAGTAAGTTAAATAAAAAGAAAAAATCTTGATTGTCCCTATAATTATGAACATCTAAAAACGTGGAGAAAGAAATATTCTGCACTAATTTTTATTAATTTTGTTTCATATTAAATATATATATATATATATATATAGCAGTTTTGGTTTTTAGAATACTAGATATATTAAGTGCACTTAGTATATTCTTGTTCACATTTATTTTTACATTAGTTATTTCAAAACGTAAAGTTGTGAGGTATAACAAAGTTAGCTACAATTAAAATTAGCACTTTACGGGTAAAACATGAATGTGAAGAATTTAGGATTCAGTCGACCAATAGAGTTAGTTCCTATGATAAATGATAAACGCAATTGTAATGTGCCATATGCTAATAAGTTTGGAAAGTAACTTGTATAAAAAGAGAAGGAAGATTGCTTTTGGGAGTTAGTTGGAAGGAGTGTAAGAGAGTAAGTTAGTTGGGAGGTAGCCGAGATGAAGTGAAGTTAGATGTTAGCCTCTTAGAAGGCGGTTTAGAGTAAGAGGGCTGTTGGGGTAGCTGCTTAGTGTAGGATAGTTGAAGATAGTAAGTCGAGTAGTATAGTGGCGTCAGGGAATCCTCCCACATACGAAAGATTACTAAGCAGTAAGAGTTAATGAATTTAAATGAAGTAATTGAGATAAATGGTGGTTATTTATTGATGTTAAAGTATTTAAGAAGGCTGCCATCTTAAGTTATAAGTTATTAAATGTGTTATAGTCCAACGCCCAGCTTTCTATTAAGCTCAAAATAAAAGCTCATTATTTATTTTATAAATCTGGCTTTGTCATTACTTCATAAATTTAATTAAGTAATTAAGTTTCAGCTTCAATCAAAAGTTAGATGAGCATGGCGACGACAAATCGTTCATCACACTGGCGCCCAAATCAAGTCGAAACCCGCCCCGAGCCAGTATTCTTTCATGGCACCACGAGTGTGCTTCAAGGAGCGTGCTTTGAGGAGCCTGGATAATTTTTTAACTTTTATAAAATTGATGTATCCGAAAAATATGGGTGGTTAGCATATTCCTTAAAAGGAGAACCGAGACAGTGGCATAAGTTAATCGCCTGCCATTCACTTTTCCCAAGTCCAACCTATGAGGACTTAAAAATTGGGTTATCAGCCTCTTTGCTACTCCGTATGATAGATTACGATTGGAACATGACCGTTCCCTCCCCCTCACGAGCGTCAGTGGGAAGCAGCAATAAAAGCAATGGAAAAGCCACAACAGGTTATTAAGCCGCAGGAGGCAAGCTCGAGTACATCACATCAACCTAAAACTGGTGATAACTTGAAATCTAGTGGCAAAAGTCAAATACAAGTTAAATCAAATGAGCAAACTTCGCTTGCATACAGCGATACAGACGAATCTACGTCTGTTATTCAGCCTTTGGCTACGGATAAGAAATCCGACAATTTATCTAATATTGCGACGGAGGTTGTGAAAGAAAATCCAATTAAAATTAATGTGGCTGCTGAAACCGTTAAACTGAGTGAAAGTGAAAAATCATTACATGATGCGGCTAATCCTGGTAACTCGCCTTTAGATGTCAGCTGTGCATCTATACAGCCGACACAGTCAAATATTTCTAATGCGAACGTGCACGTAAATGGTCAAAATGACCCGCCGCCTAAAGTAAAAGAAAATGATGTTATTTTAACGAATAAAATTTCGAAAGTGCAACTAACCTCTTCTGAGGTTTCTAGACAGTCTAGCAGCAATGCATTCGAAAGTACGGAGCGACAGTCTTCGGCTGCTGTGACTGTGAACAGTGACAAGGTGCCGAATTCGAAACCCCCTCAACATAGCGACCAGATTCCGAGTTTAAAACCTCCTCCGAACAGTAAAAAGGCTCCGGTTGTAACGTCTGACTTAAATCTGCAAGCCACCAACGCTGCAACTCCACTGACCAGTCTGACACGCATCTCCAAATTTGCTGATATCAAGGATGCCAGAACAATCTGTCAGGTCGTATCGTTTAGTATTTTATTTTTTCTCCAGTATTGGTCTATCAGAGCAGTTATGAAATCTACGACATGTAGTAAACCCATTTGGACTTTCAACCATGAGCTAAAAGCCATGAACTTTCTAAAATATCAAAAATCAAAATTTAAACTTTTAGCATGAACTTTCAAACTCCCGAAATTTCATGTATTGTTTACATGTCATAATTTTTTTTTCTGTTATATAATATATGCATGTATGTACTTTAATGTTCTTTCATTTTATAGCCATCGCCTGCAGAGCGGGAAATATAACATGTTTTTTTAGCCTTTGTAAATATTTCCCCCTTTTGTTGGTATTTCTGTACATATTCTATTTGCATATATAAAATGAAATTTGATAAATTGTATAAAATGAATATTTCTTGTTGTAAACTTTTGTATGCTAAACTAAAAGTTTAATGTATGTATATTATTAGTATGGGGTAAAAAGAGAATTTTTTTAAGCTATTTTGCATATAAATCGCGTTTAACGACTAACCCTAATAAACTAACAATTTAGTTTTTTCCGTATGCAAATAGCTAGCTGAAAATATTGCTTATCTATACAATTATTATGTCATTTATCTATATACAAGTTGTAGTGTACCTTCTATTTTGATTTATACGTTAAAAAGAGTTTTAATTTTAGAAATTCTGATGTCCAGTCGTTAAATCTGAAAATCCAGACTGATTCCTTTAATTGTTACTTTTGAAATGCTGAAGGAGGTATTTTTGGACATTTGCCAAAGACTTTGGAGTTCTGAAGTGGAAGTGTTTTTGGACGCATGCCAGCTACTTTTCAGTTCTGCAGCAGAAAATGTTCTTGGAAGCATGCCAGCGGGATTCTTTCAAGATCAATTTGATAGTGAATAACTGGAAATTTTTTGATAAACTCTTCAGTAACTGACATTTCATGTTATTTTTCTAGCCGATGATCTGGACCTAGACTGGTCTGCAGTGGCTACCAACAGTTCAAGTTTCAATAAGATTATTTTAATGTTAAAAATCTTAAAAATCAAGTTAAGTATTTAATGTTACCAAGTTAAATTGAATAATTACTCATCGCATTTTTTTTTAAGCGATCCTTCTGTAATAAAAATTTTTTATGAAATTTTTCCCTTTCCAGGAGGAAAGACGTTCTTGTAATTCCTGCTGTATCGTTGGACTATATATCTTTAACTAGCTAATTATGAGTACAAAAGGTTTTCCGGTGTAAATCGACTTAGACTGAGCTTTTAAAAAACGTTTCTTATTATGCTAAGTGTCCGGTGTTTTAGCCCGGTACTCTTAATTTTTTTTCCCTTATTAGATTTAAAAAAACAAAACAAAAAACAATTACTTATTGTTGGGCAGTTTAACTTAAGTTTTCCCCCCTCCTTTTTTTTTCTAAAGTCTTATGCAGTTTAATTTTAGCAATAAGTAACTGCGACTATTTTCCAATTAACATAGCATTGTTTTACTTTAAAATTTTCACGGGTAAAAACCCGTTGGGGATTTTTACGTGATTTTTTTTTTCTTTTGGGGAGGAAGTGTGAGGTATAGCAAAGTTAGCTACAATTAAAATTTGCACTTTACGGGTAAAACATGAATGTGAAGAATTTAGGATTCAGTCGACCAATAGATTTAGTTCCTATGATAAATGATAAACGCAATTGTAATGTGCCATATGCTAATAAGTTTGGAAAGTAACTTGTATAAAAGGAGAAGGAAGATTGCTTTTGGGAGTTAGTTGGAAGGAGAGTAAGAGAGTAAGTTAGTTGGGAGGTAGCCGAGATGAAGTGAAGTTAGATGTTAGCGGCTTAGAAGGCGGTTTAGAGTAAGAGGGCTGTTGGGGTAGCTGCTTAGAGTAGGATAGTTGAAGATAGTAAGTCAAGTAGTAAAGTGGCGACAGGGAATCCTCCCACATACGAAAGATTACTAAGCAGTAAGAGTTAATGAATTTAAATGAAGTAATTGAGATAAATGGTGGTTATTTATAGATGTTAAAGTATTTAAGAAGGCTGCTATCTTAAGTTATAAGTTATTAAATGTGTTATAGTCCAACGCCCACCTTTCTATTAAGCTCAAAACAAAAGCTCATTGTTTATTTTATAAATCTGGCTTTGTCATTACTTCATAAATTTAATTAAGTAATTAAGTTTCTGCTTCAATCAAAAGTTAGATGAGCATGGGCGACGACAAATCGTTCGTCACAAAGTGTCCTTTTAAATATGAGAAGGAGTATATATATATATATATATATATAATCTTTAAAGCTTTAACTTTAGAGAAAAATTATAGAATATAATTATTCTTGTGTAGTAATATATATTGTCTAAAATATCAAATGTATAAATGTATATTAATAAAATATTGACCTTATCCGTGGAGCAAAATATCTCAGAAAATAAACATTACAACTTTATTTGTTAAGAAAAAAAAAAAAAAAAAAAAGAATTATTGCTTAAGTATAGCCTTGCATACCGTCTCAGTTTCAATAAGTACTGATGAATAATGTATGACGCAATTAGAAATCTGTCAAAAATTCCCACTGCTCAAAATGCACATTGATATATTTTTATTTTATGTTCTGTTGTATTTCTTAACAATTTTGTGAGGTCCTGTAAACGATCATTAACACTAATCACACTTTATTCTAAAGGAAAAATGATCTTGCGTATCCTAATTAGGTATATATTTTCATTATGTTTTCTGTGGTATAAAGTTATTAACACATTCTTTTAAAATATACTTCTCAAAAACTGTAATGCTTTGAAAAATGTCTGTGATTTCTTGTATAAAAACTTGTTGCAATATTGAAACCATTGTGAACAGCGATAATTCTACAATAAAAATGATGAAAATTCTTCAATATCAACGCATTTTGAACATATTTACGGAATGTACAGCGCAAATAGTTATATAGAAAGTCATACTCAGATGAAATTAATGTCATATTCGCTAAACTTTGTTGGAAAGCGTTAAAAACTCACAATTTAACTGAAAATAATTTTTCAATTAAATGCTTTTAAACTTAAATCCCTTAAATTATCATAACGTTTTTATTTGTTTCTGTATCCCATTCATTAATGCTAGTTATACAATAGTTTATAAAAAACATATTTTTTTGCGAACGAATAATATACTTTAATTTCATTTTGTTTTATAACGTACGAAGTTAATATACGCTTTCTAGCAATACTTATCGCAGAATGTAACACTTTGGAATGCTTTTGTGTGTGTCTGTATACGATCTAGGGGTTATTTTTATAGCATTATCTTGCAGCATAAACACAGTATATTGAAATAAACACATATAAATTTCAATAAATTCTAAAAATTTTCATGGAAATTAGTACTCATACAGACAAAAGTGCAGAGAGAGGAAAATATTAAAATGGCATAGCACATTGAATAAATTTTCATTTTTTAATATAAGCATGATACCGAAAAGAAAAAGAAGGTATAATATTCCATATGGTTCATTCATAAAATTAGAGGCAATGTAAATTGAAGGAAATAGGCCGACTGTGCTGAAAAGAAAATTAATAAGGTAAATTATTTAAAACACAAACAAATTGTTAATGGATAAAATAAACTTTAATCAGTTGATATGCATTTACACAAAATAATATATAATATATATTTATAACGTATATTTGATTCTTACATAGCTTTATTTTTCGGCGTATTCTGTTATCATAAAAAGGATCAAAATAATTATTTCAAATGATTAACTGCTCTAATTTCCGTTTCTTTGTAGAATTCTCTAGAGGAGTAATATATATTTATCATGAGTAAGATAGAAAATATAGTAAATCTTAGCTATAGTATATTATTTCATGCTATATTGAAATGTATGGAAAATAGTTGCCCTAAATAACTAGTATTTTACTTAAATATTTAAATAATTTATTTCATAATTGAATTTCTAGATATTATCAGTTATTTATTTTATTTATTTTATTTTATTTTCTTATTTATTGAGTTATGCACAATTAATTTACCGATTCGAAATATTACAAAAAATAATAGTATTTCTGATTTAAAACCTTAAAAATTTATTAATTTTATGGACGTTTTGTTATAAAATTATTATTACTATTATTTTTACTTCAGCTTGTCTGTCTGTCCTTCTTTCTGTCTACATTCTAATGTATACAAATAGAAGTGAAATGCCTTAAATCTAATATATTGTATTCAGGTTCCATATAATATGCGCGCTTTTGAAAATAATATAAATCCCACTGTTAATTTTTATGCGGGGCTCACAATATATCCCAATATATTGCAGTCTATGAGAAATATTTTTTAAACCTCTTATTGATATTTTTTATATTTTGGAAGAAAACGCGATGAAATTAAGATTCTTTAATCAAAACATGCCTATTTGCGTCTATAGACGTAAATAAGCATGTTTACTATTGGATCTGTTTCCATTACCATAAAAGATGGTTTTACGGCGATTAGTATTAAAACATATTTTGCAGACATTGGACTAAAATTTTGCTTTCAAATATTGATAGATCTATACATTATTATTATTATTATTATTATTATATATATTTTAGTGACCAACACTTGCAACTTGATCATTGGATGAGAACGCACTGAATTGATAGATATTTGTAAAGTCGCTACTCCTAACAGTGACAGCACCTGGTCAAATAGCCATGCCTTTTCCAGAATTTGAACCCGGGCCCTACTGTAAGTGAGACGGGGACGCTAGCCTTCAAACATATTGAAAGTTATTGAAAGACGAAAATAAAAAAGCCTCATAATGTGATTTTAGCTGTGTTATTAAGATCTTTTTTTTTCGATTATAAATTTTAGTGTACAATATCGAGCGTATTCCACGTTTAAATAATATAAAAATCCAAATCTAGCTTTTATACTTTTATCTATAAGAATAATACAATAAACTAAGTTATTTTTATTTATTTATTTATTTATTTATTTATTTTAAGATTCTTTAGCAGCACAAATGTTATAAATATCATTATTAATTTTTGTACATGAACACAGAAAAGAATTCGGATCCATTACGGTCATTGTTGAGAGGTATTTGTATGTCCACATTTCTAATATTTTTATATTGTATAATACATAATGATATTAAGCTACATTATCCAGATGCACGAAATACATTTCTTATGAATTATTGTATAATTAGCTTAAAAACTATTTATCATTGTAAAAAAAAAAAAAAAAAAAAAAAAAAAAAAAAAAAAAACTTTGATAAGTTGTGAGAAATAAGTGGCAATACGCGATGTAATTCTTAGATTATTATCTTCTTCCTTTCCGCATATGGATCGTATTCTGCTTTTAGAGAAATATGCAACATAACGCTAAAGGTATTTATTTTATAGATTTGTCGTGAAAATAAAATCTGTAAACACAATACTTTGTAATATCTTTTATGACATTAACATATATTTATCAAGTTGTTTTTTACAGAATATTATTTGGTTGGTATTGATACATTTTAGTACATAAGTGAAAATTTATATTAAGTAATTGAACATTTAAAAGAAGTAAAACTATAAAATTTTTTCATGTTTGAAAAAATATTAGTTTTTATTAACATACGTGTATATTTTCTAAGAACATTGGGTATGCTGAAATTATTGAAAGATATTTCGTTCATCAAGAACAACTATTGAAAATTTTTATATGTTGCATAAAAAATCTCTTGAGAATAAAAAATATATACTATGTGTTTCGAGATTTTAAAAAATAGTCAGGTAACAGTATGAATCCTATTCTAAATAAATAATACATAAAAATATGCAGTTAATAGATGCAATGAAATATTTAAGTGATCTAAATACGATATCTAATGATCATCATAATAAACTGATACTTAAGATAGAAAAAAAAAAAAAAATCTTTGAAATTATCTGTCTAAGTATGGATATACACAAAGAAGATACAATCTTATGAGATATATTTACGACGTCACAAAAAAAAAAAAAAAAAAAAAATAGAAGTCTGGTGTTTTTTTTTTTTTTTTTTTTTTTTTGAGATTTTACTAAATTATATTTCGATAGTTTCTGCATAAATACCCAGATTTTTTGAATTAGAAAGCAAATAAAATTCCAGAATTTTAAAAAAAAAAATAAAATATTGTAATTAAAAAAATAGAATCAGATTCTACAAATCGAGGTAAAATCTTTCAAGAAACATAAAATGATATCTCTTTATGAGAAATCATTTTTTTTTTCTTTTTTTTAGAATTTCAAGTTTTTTATGTTTAACAGCAAGATATAGTAAATAATATAATAATTCTATGATATTTAATAAATAAAATTTAATGTTAGAATTTGCAGTTATAAAAATTAATGAAAAGTAAAATGTACAAAAAATCCCACCTTATCATAAAACGGAAGGGTTCGAAAAAAAAAAAAATCACTTTACTTGATGATTTTTTTTGTCTTTATTTGAATCAAATGGACAAATGTGTTATTATTGAAAAAAGAATTATATATATATATATATATATATTGAAAACCTTTTCAAATATTGCAGAAGATGAAACCAAGTATCACATGATAAATTAGAAAGAACATGAATAAAGATTTCTGAAAAAAATAAGCATCTTTTAATGAATACATACAACACCAATATTTTTTCAAGGGCATAGACTGAATGTTGCATGCAACTTAGGTGCCATTTCTGTCATAATGTAATCAATATCCTATATACATATATACAGAATTGTTTTGGGGATTGCTTTTCATTTGTTACCAGTTAATTAAATTATTTTCGAATTATATCTCCTCTTGCTGCATTTTGCGCATTGGTTTATTCAAGTTTTATTGAATATTATTCACGTTTTTCTTTATTAATTTTCAAATTTTATTTCACACACACACATATACATATATATATATATACATATTATAAACAGTTTTTTTTTGTACTACTATATACTTCAATTTGACCATTTAATTAATATGAAAATATTTGTACGTTTTTCTCTTTTTATTTGTTATAGAAATATTTTCGAATTTTTGTACCACTGTACATATTATTGTGTTTAAAAATATATATTTTGTATATTTTTTCTTATCAATTTTTAAAGAAAGCCTGAGAAATCAGATGGACTGCTATTAACGTTTCATAAGTAGAAAATATTTTTTATTTCTCATGAAGAATTTATTTCCATTTAAATTTTCCATATAGATTCTAAGAATTATGAACTGTGGGATTTTGTTTTCTTTTACACATGTAGAAAAATGTATTAGATTCATATATTTATTTAATTTACATACTTATAAAATTTTTGAATAAGGTTAGATTGCTTTTTGATATGATTTGTCTGTATGCTTGTATGCATATCTCATGGTACGCTACCTTGCCATAAATGATAAAACACTTTTGATCCTGAATATTTTTTTCAAATATATTAAACATTTATTGAAGATATACATAGAAACTCCATAAGTGTAAAGCACATGTTTCAACTCATGTTTTTCAGCGAACGTTAGATGTGAAAGTAGAATGAAGACCAGGGAGAATTTAACGAAGAAACAATACGATTTCGGATCACCCTGCTGTAAAAAGTAATGCTTTAAAAGCATTAATTATGAATTGGTATTTAATTATTGTTTGAATTATGTGCAATTATGAGGCTTTTTTTAATTATCATTTTTTCATTTTTATGTGACTTGTGCATTCATGAAGGTATAAAGGCAGAGATGCCAACATTTTAATTTATTCCGGAGCATTTTTAGCACCGCCTTTATTTCATACCATTTTTATTTTAAAAGTAATTTTTTTTTTATATTATCTTGGTTATATTATAAGAGACATTCATTCCATAAATAAAAAGGTTCGAAATAAATGTGGAGCTAAAATGCTTTGGAATAAATTTAAATGTTGGCAACTATGTAAAGATGTTTAAAAATGTGGAAAAATATACCTCTTTCTCTCTGTATTTCCCCTTTTTTCATTACAATATACCGTGTATTAAACCCAATACAAGGACATTTTCAGAAACTCGATGGATAACATAAGACACAATATGCTGCAATTATAACGTAAAAATATTAAATACCTAATCAAATATGAGTATTTATTCTAAAAAAATTTAATTTGCGCATGAGGAAAAGTTGCCAAAGTTTTATTTGCATAACTTTTTAGATAAATATATTGAGCCACATATATGGTAAGCTAAGCAATGTGAAAATTCAAAAATTTATCCTCTATAAAATGAAATGAATTTCAGTTCAAATAAAAGCAAAATGATAGGAATTTTTTCAATATTTATTTGCAATCAACGAATATTATACAGCTGTTATCTGAATAAAATTAAATTTTCTGTACCATCTCTAAAATTGCGAAATATATGTTGTACAACATGTTCTTTAAACCACCAAAATTTGAGAGTAATTCGTCAAAACTTTTTTAGTTTTTTGTAGCTATCTGACAAAACGTCTGACACTGTAAATGCCCGGGCATTTATGATAGTGTATTATACTTGAGCCTTGTATTCAAAATAACACAGCTCTGAATAAATAAAAAAGAAAGAAATGTAGCTACAGCAGTATTATTTTTTATTTATTTATTTACTTGGGGGAGGGGATAAACTTTATATTTTCTTGGATGCTGAAATCTAAATATGACCTCCATTTCAGCCCATAACTTACGGTTTTATGCGATTATTTATTTTTTATTTGCAAAATGATTGGTATTAAAAATAAAAATTCACTAAATTTTTTACACTAAACACGTTCTTTCTCTTAATTAAACAAAAAAAAAAAAAATCCTCTAACTCTAAGATATACTTAATATTCTTTGATCACTCTTTTTGCAATTGATACCTTTCCCGTACATACTTTCACTATTTCTCTTTTTCCATTGCCACTACCCCCCCCCCCCCCCATATATTCATTTTGTATTAAATTTAGGCGCACTTTCATCAATATTGTTATAAAGTCAAGAACAAATAATTAAGTGTAGTTTTCATAATCTACAATAGGATACTAGTTTTTGTATTTTCACAAAATATGAGTTCCACAAAAGAAAATTTCGTAACAACTTATTTATTTATTTTCTGGTTCTAATGAGTAAAAACCTATAAGAAACAGCACGAATTTTGTTTAGAAATTTGTGAACTTTAAGAAGTAGTACAATAATTTTCATATAAGACTCAGTGTTCATAATTTAATTCATATGCATGTCTCATTCTGCATATTGAAGCGCATAAAACTTGGCATCTAGATGCTTATTACGAGACAATATCATTACTCAATTCCGTTTTAAATTCGAATTATTAAATCTTAATTTCTGCTCTGAGCAATGAAGTATTCAATCAAAAAAAAAAAAAAAAAAAAAAAAACTCTTAGGACCACACACATATATATATATATATATATATATGTGTGTGTAATAAAATTCATATACATTGAGAAAAGAATTATAACACCTTCATATAGACCGAATAAGCAGTCATTTTGTGTATCCCTAAATTAAAAATCTGATGTGGACACAATGACTTCCTTATACACCCATTGGAATACACATATTGTTATGAAAATACTAACTTTTTTGTGTGAGGTAACTAATTTGTAAATAAACAGTTTCTAACCACAAACAAAAAAATAATAAATAAATAAATAAAAAAGAATAAAAATAAAACTGAAAAACTGAAAAACTGCTACTCTAACCGCAAAAGTCATGATAATAGGATTATATATATATAGCCAAACAAATATATTAATTCTTTTAGGAAAGGCTTATTACAGAATCTCTCATTGGGAAATACATATCTTAGTTTAACAAAAATCTTTCGAGTATAGATGGCCTACGTTTGTTCCCTTTGCCAAAATTTAGAGGTGAAAAATGATACATTTTACCGAAACATTTAATTCAGCTAAAATTAAGAAAGTATTTACTAATTCTGGCTATCTCGAAATAATGTTTGCCGCCAAATTTGATCGCTAAACTCGCCATGTCACCAAATATGTAACCAATGCTAATTTTGGTCTTGGCATCGATTTTGGCGA
Organism: Salticus scenicus; assembly: GCA_963930645.1. Classification (NCBI taxonomy): domain Eukaryota; kingdom Metazoa; phylum Arthropoda; class Arachnida; order Araneae; family Salticidae; genus Salticus; species Salticus scenicus. The sequence continues at coordinate 322,934,032 of OZ005652.1, read as the reverse complement.
TTTTGCGTCGAATTTGGCGGCTCGGCAACCGAATTTGGCGAAAGTTTGTAATTTAGGTTTGCCAAAGTTTGGAAGCTCTAACTTCAATAAGAACAGAATTCTGGAATTTTCCGGAAAGATTCATTTGTTTAGAGCGCTTTAAATGACAAACAAGAGTAATACAAAATAAAGGGCATTCGTCGACTAGAACCTGCTTATATATTAAGAATTACTTTCTACACTCAAAAATGACGGCAACTTTTATAACAATATCATTACGTGCTTTGTCTGCGTGTTGAATATTCATTAAAGCACATTCATCGACTAGAACCCGTTTATGTCTTTAAAAATTACTTTCTACACGCAAAAATATCGGCAACATTCATAAAAATATCATTACGGGATCTATTTAAAGGTTGAATACTCATTAAATAAAATACATTTGTCGACTAGAACCTGCTTATGTCTTTACAAATTACTTTCTACACGCAAAAATGTCGACAACTTTCATAATAATATTATTACGGGCTCTATCATTAGCTTATTTTGAAATCTGCACGATGGTAGGACATATATAATGGCTGAAACCTTTGTATATTTGCCGTTATAAGTATAATTTTTAAAAATATCTCCAAAACGAAAAGTCACAGAAAAAACAAAAAGAGAGGTGCACAGCAAGATGTTATAACAAATCTATATACCAATTTGCAAAGTTCTACGTCCAACCGTTTTTGAATTATGCGAGATACATACACACATACATACACACACATACAGACGTCACGAAAAATCGTGTAAAGTCGCTGATATCTCTAAAACGAGAGCTCGTATTAAGACGAAACTTACAGAAGTACAACTATACATCATGTCAGTTACACGTAAAAATTTGCAACATTCTACTATGATTCGTTGTTGAGCTATGCACGATATAAAATCTATTTCGCAAATCGGGATTCCAATTGTATATTTGCCATAATGAATATAAATTTCTTAAATATATCCAAAACAGAGGTCACAGAAAGACCGAAAAGGGCGGTGCACAACTAGACGCTATAACAAACATATATACCAATTTGCAACTTTTTACGTCCAAGTTTTTTTTTTTTTTTTTTTTTTTTGAGTTATACGAGATACATACCCACAGACGTCACAAAGAAACGAGTAAAGTCGCTGATATCTCTAAAACGAGAGCTCGTATTATAACGAAACTCGCAGGTGTACAACTAAACATCATGACGGTCACACATATAAATTTGCAACATTCTACGATGATTCGTTCTTGAGGTATGCGAGATATAAAATTCATTTCGCAAGTCGGGATTACAGTATTTCCTTATACTTTGTATAAGGAAGTAAAAATATAGATTTCCTTGCTGAGTGATCGAAAATTTCTAATCTTTACTTTTCTAGATGAAGAAACAATATTAAAAATGTTATGAATATTATGAATCCTTTGTATTACGAGTATTTCTTGTTCAATGTCCTAGAATTGGGTCATAAAACGACATTATAGTTGCTAAAATTCACCTCTTGTGTTTGCATTTATTTGCAAAGGTTTTTAAATAAGTTTGGTCACGATAATATGGAGAAAAGGTTCTAGAATTCTATTAGGGGTTTCAAGAACTAGCTAGCAAACTGAACTAGAATTTATGAGGATGACATGGAAATATTTTTACTATAGCTAAAATTTATTTTTTAGATATCAGTCACAGATTTTTTTCAGTGTACAATATATGTGGTTGTGAGTAAGTAATTAAGTGAATAAGTAAATAAGTAAGTGTGCAATAAGTGTGTAGAATGTTAGTATGTATGCATCTTAGAATGCTTCTGAATATGCAAATGATTATTTTTAAATGTGTATAAATATATATTAAAATTCGTGTTTGATGGTCTAGGATTTTATTTTATTAACTAAACAATCTAGTAACGATTATGAATTGCTACTGTGCTGACGAGCATTCGTTATTTACATTTCCGAGGTGACTGACTATTAGCGACTGTTGCTTTTGTTTATAACATGAGTTTTAGACAATATACCCCAGCCAAAAAATATAACCAAAATCCTAAAAATCTGTGTTTTAGTATTGCTATCTAGAGCTATTTCGAACCATCTATTTATCAAAAATTTGCTAAGTATGTGTTTAAAATACAGCGAAAATATATTTTTGTTAAAAAACAAAAATCTATGCTATTTTTTTTTTTTCGTGTGTGTGTGTATTCATATTAAAATTTATTTATTAGATTCCATTACTTATAAGATTAGAGAAATGTATGTTTAACATACTGAGAATAATACTACAGCGCGTTTTAAATTTTTATTATATAGAAGACAGTTTCTAATAATTGTAATGTACTAACTACCTCAAAAAGGAAATGACCGAATAATATTTGTTGAAATATTGTATTGCTTATTTTTTGTTTAAACAAGAAAAAACTGCAATGTATAAATTATTTATTATACATAATATACAAGTTTAGTGCATTATAAAAATGTATGTCGCTTTATAACTTGGTAATTAGTGTTCGCTCCCAGTTCGATTCTTTTAAATGTGTCTCGAAAAATGTCATTTCTATGTTATCGAAACATTATTCAATCATTAAGAGTTCTGAAATCGTATGATTGATCACTTTTTAGTTTAACAAGTTTTTATACTTTGATGTCGTTAAGCTTTTTTTCTTTGAAGTTTATCCGGAAGTGACAAAATTACAGAGATTAAATACTTTGATTCGTCCTTAAATGTTAAAAGTGTTTTTTCTTTTTTTTTTTCTTTTTTTTTTTTTTTCTTTTTTTTTTTTTTGATAATTTGTATATATAATGTTTTAAGTTAAGGCTAAAATTTATTTCTTAGAAGATATATAATAGTAAAAAGTATTTTATCAGAACTATTGTTCACTGCTAAAAATCTTACGTTTTATCGTTAAAAAAATAATTTTTTTGGTTATAATAGTAGATGAGTTAGTTAATAGTAGTTGGTATATAGAAAACTAAATAATGGAATAATGAAATATCATGGTACAGCCTTAATGTAGCTCCCCTTGCCGAATTTTGAATTTTTATCGTCACATTAGACAAAAATACATAATTTATGTTATTATTATTATTATTATATAATTTTTTTTTTTTCGTTTTCCTTTCCTATCATTTTCTTTCTTTTTTGCTTTTCAATATTTTATAATGTATTTATATTTTTCATGCGCTACTTGGCTTAAAGTGGCTTTTACGAAAGTGGAGTCTTTGCCGAAAAATATCCGATCTATTTCAGCATCAAAAATTTAAAAATGACCCAGGATTATCAATAAATAAAGCTCTTTAAAGTAATGCTGAATTAGCTTTCATGCCAAGTGCGATTCATCCGTGCCAGAAACATACTATTTAAACAAAAGGGGTGGGGGGGGGGGTAATAAAAAATTGAGGTATATTATTAGTTTTACTTTTTTACTCCATTTTCATATTTTTATTTTTTCATGTGCAGGAGCAAATTTAATATTTAATATATATATATACATATATATATATATATATATATATATATATTTGTTTTTTCGCGTGAAAGCATATTTCATTTTACATTGAAAAAAAAAAAAAAAGTATTTTTTATTTTTATTTTTGGCAACAATTTAAAATTTAAATGTCCATTTTTAAAGCTTTTAACAGGTTCTTATTTTCACATTTTAATTAATTTTAAAACATGTAATCAAAATTTCGTTACAAATAAGGTACCAAATGAAAGGGACATTTTTTCTGAATTCGTCGGTTTAATTAACTTATCGATCTGATAATTAGTTTTTTTTTTAATTTAATAAAGTATGAAAATCTGGTGGCAACTTGCGTCAACACACAGACAAATAGACTCAAAAATCTCTTAGCCATTTATATGTATAGAGATAGGGAAAAGTCTCCTGTTATGGGCATTCTCTGATTATAGGCACCTCACGATAACTTTTAACAGAAAGCAAATACAGTGGATTTGAGTACTGTAAAATTTCATAACAGTACGCAGTTTTTGTACTAACAGTGAAGTGAATGTACGCATTTGCTTAATAATTGCTTAATTAGCTGAATCCGTAGGTTTAATTAACTTATCGATCGGACAAATAGATTTTTTTTAATTAACTAAAGTATGAAAAGCTTGTGCCAATTTTTTAAATTAACTAAAGTATGAAAAGCTGGTGGTAGCTTACGTTAACACACAGACAAACAGAAGAAAATCTCTCTTATCCATTTATATAGAGAGAGATTACAGAAAAGTTAACAGTCATTTTGATTCAATTGTTCAGTTTTAGATCTCGGAAACTGGTGTTTAAAAAAATAACTCTATCATCATTTTTATTTTTATTATTTTTTAACTCGCTGTGTAAACTATGTTTTATATGTCTTTACACGTGTGTCAAGTTTCTCTTACTGGAAAATTCCAAAAAATGCGTATAATACGCTTAATAATGGGTAATGGAAGTCGTGTGGTTGTTTTTACACCCGATTTTTTTTAACTCGTTGTGTAAACTCTGTTTTATATGCCTTTACACGTGTGTCAAGTTTCTTTTACTGGAACATTCTAAAAAATGCATATAATATCTCCAAAAAATGCATATAATATCTCCAAAAAATGCATATAATACGTGTAATAGTGGGTAATGGAAGTCGTGTGGCTGTTTCACACCAGATTGTTTTTTTTTTTTTTTTTTTAAATTCGTATCAAAGTTATTTCTTTTGAGATTTTCGATTTATAGTTTTCGACAATAAATAATCATAAATTTTGAAGTTAACTTCCCAGTAGATTTGCTAACGTAATAAATATTTTTTAGAATAAAAATTTTATTGCCTATTATGCATACTTTACGAAATGACCACATAGAATTAAATCCATTTTGTGTTATTAGAAACTTAACCAGAAGCTTCCCAAAGTTTCTCTACAAAATAACAGTAATAATAATAATAATAATAATAAATCTAATTACTTATGCTCTTGTGGCAAAAAAGTATCCTCATTTAAACATACTCTTGATATTTTCCCATTATTACCGCACCATTTTAATTTAAGCAGAATCCTAACAATTAGAGAAAATGCATTTGAAATAGTTTTAAATCCGTCTAACTATAATAATCTAAAAACTAATTACAGCAAACTTAACAAACTTAACTTTCTCTATCCATATCCAAAATAAAATTAATAAATAATCTCTTGTGACTGTGGATTTCTCGTGTATGTTTTTTGTATTTTCTATATTTATTAATTATGATATTCCATCGGGCATTATTTGTACATACTTTGTAAATACCAACTATACCTTCTAAAATACGTATATAAGCACATACTGGATGCATGCGTGCATATCTAAATTGTATCATCTTGTAATTCAACGCCCACCTCACCGGCATTCTGCTTGCGATCAGCGTTTCTTCCCTCTGGGATCAATGCCAACTTCATTCAGCTGCTGTACAGAAACCATGAAGTTACATAATCTCTTTATAGGTTCATGACAGAAACACACTCGTGTAAACTACTGTGAAACTTCTTAATCTGAAAAGTAGAATATTTGTGAGTTATCGGTCACTCTGCGGTTCTTGTTTCTTCAAATCCTACTCAGGTTCTGCTAGAATAGGTAGGTTCTAACCGAGGAATTTAAATTTCTTATACTGTAATTTCGGCAATGCTTGATGGTGGGTTCTTCCTGTTTTTGTTACATGTTGTCTTATGGCCATATCACACGAGAGATTTTCGTTCAGCATTTTACTAAACACAGCATTATACCCAACATACTCAGCCTGATTTTGTTCAAGGACAACAAGTTTTCGGATGATCAACTTTTACGAAACCGTTTAGAAAAAGCTGAGTATGTTGAGCGTGCTGATCAAAATTGACCAATAGGAGGAATAAACAGGATTTTTTCCTGGAATACCTTTAGAGAAAGGAATACTTCACGCTATCAATTCGGTGGAACCCTACGGACAGCTGACCGGTTTCTCGTTCGTTCAGCATAGTGCACATGTTGCGTATAATGTTGTGTCGAGTATATATGCTCCCGTGTGATATGGCCATTAGAGGAACACCAATAGGTCTGGCTTACTATTTAAAAGAATAAAATTTACCGACTGCCAATAGTTAAAATTGAAGCAGTTAAGTGTCTGTTCTTACATCATTTGAATTTAAAGCGTATAAAATATCATGGAGATTCTGGGGTGTTTAAATTATTACAAATCTTCACAAACATTTCTAAATTATATAATATATGGCCATGTAGTTTCCAGAAATTTTTATATTAATTAATTGCTTGAATTTTTTATGAATCTTGACCCGTCAAAAAACATTTTTTGTTAAAGATTTTGAGATAATACAATTCATATCTAAAACTTTTTAGCTCTTTAAAAATAAGTAATCTTTATGGAAAATGTAACTTTTATTATTATTATTATTATTTACTATACTTTAAACATTTTTTGAGTGTTCCGATATTCAGAATACCTACTTTATTTCACAGTGCAAAATAAATATCTAATTGAAGGTGGAAAAACTTCTTATACTTATTCTTTGTTATTTCTTACTCATGAGTGGGGAATCTAAAATCTAAACGATATTGCTTTATATATATATGCATATTAATACATATCATTTTTATTCTATGGAACAGTAAGTACGAACTTATTTTCTTAATGTGAAATCTATTAACGGCTGTTTTTATATATCTTTTATATATATATATATATATATATATATATATATATATATATAACTCATGTATCGTAATATCTTCCAGAAGAAATAGTTCGTTATTAACATATGAAATACATTAACTTTATCAGATATCGGAAAATCTTTTTTTCTGATAAATCTACAAGTTCTGTTTATGCCTCAGAAGTATATTCTAGAAAGTAATTAACGAAACGTTTTTTTTTTTTTTTTTATACTAAATTTCTTTTGGAAGATATAAAATGTATGTTAACTATCCTAGATTTCTGTCACATGCAAAGCATTAAAAAAGAATTCCCCATTAAATTTTGTTCCGTGTAATTAAAACGTAATATATATATATATATATATATATATATCATTTACTTTTTTGTATTGATAGAAAATATTGTGACTTCTAATTTATTTATTTTTATACTACTTCATTTTAGATATATATAAAAATAAAAAATAAAAATTATTCGTGAAAATTTTCGACTTCTGTTTTTCGATGTATTTACACCGTTTGAGGTGTCCTGAACAGGATTCGACAATTTTTAAAACACGTCTGTGTGTCTGTCTCTGTCTGTCTATATACATCCAATTTTTTTTTGGATACTGTATCACACGAAACACTGAACGGGATTTAATTAAACATAACATTTAGATTATAATGATTACACTTGAGAATCTATTACTCTATAGGCAGCTTTATCATCCTGTTTTATTTATTATTATTATTATTATTATTATTTTTTTTTTTTTCAGAATTTTATTATAGAATAGGGCTTTTACCACGGGTTGAAGGAAACATGGTAAATTTAAAATTAGTGATGAAAATTGGGAAAATTGGAAGAACAATTGCAAATATCATCAAAAAATCTGGAAAAGAATGTTGTAAATCCGGAACATGCTTTTTCAATTTATCCAATCTCAACTTGCCGGCAAGCCATTTGGAGTTTTTGACGGTTCTCTCTAAAATTCGCCTGAATATCGGTTGGAAACCTTAGAAAGAGACACTAACCAAAGGCATTCCAACCAAGGTTTAGTTCCCTAGTATAAATTATAGGTCTTAACACTTAAATTAATAACACTCAAATATATAAAGAAGTCACAGAACGTAAATGGAAGATATCTTGCAAATTATACCAAAGGTTTCTGTTCTTCTCATTTGGTAATTCAAAATTAAAAGGATTTCATATTTATATTATTTTTATATAAGTGAATTCATAAATAATATTCATCGTATTTCATTTTTTTTTTTCTTCTTCTGTTCTAAATTTCAAAAAAGATTAAATTTGGAATCAGATGGCAGGAAATGTGATTAGAGAAATCTTACTTACTAAGCAACTATTACTATAATCAACTCAATAATCCTATGAAAATTTATCCTTATATGTATATATATATATATATATATATATATATATATATATATATAAATTATTATTTTTTTTCCCTCCAATGGCGCAGCACAAGCGACTAGGCATTGACGAAAGGGTAGCCGAATTCATGACCATTTGTGAAAGGGCATCAGATGGGCGGTCATCGCTACCGCTAACGGGGACTTTTTATTTAACTTCCATTATTATAATTTATTTTCTTTCTTTCTTTCTTTGTTTATTTATTTTTAAGAAAATGAAAGATCTTATTTAATCGAGTTAAACAACATTAATTTAACATGTATATGAAAAATATCATGTGATGTTTAAATGTTAAAGATTTTTTTTCATCAGAGCAGAATAAATTTTATATTATCATCAGTAAGCATTATTAATTTTTTCTTTCAAAAAATAGTAAGAAAATATTACAAATTATATAAAAAAAAAAAAAAATCTTTAAAATTAATTGAATTTCTTTAATTGTTTATTTTTTATTTAATCTCAAAATACTTTAATGTATAATCTTAAAAGAGTTATTTTCATACATTTAAATATGTTTCAATAGACGAAGAAAAGATAATGACGTATAACAAAGAATAATTTAACAAATAAGAAAAAAAATAATAAATTAAAAAATGTATTGCTTCTAGTGAAAACGAACTTTTTTTCTTTAATATTCTTTTTTTTTTTTTAATCAATTTTTTTAAAGCTGAAATAAAATGTTAACAATTTTTTATAACTATCTGCAAAAAACTTAAAAAAAGAAGCTTAATATATTCGACTTCTTTTTTTGAAATTAAATTGACTATACTAGGAAATGTAATGAGAGTATTTTTTATAAGTATAGACGGTTTTCGTGGTTTTTGCAATGGTAATTAAAGCTAATGTATCAACAGATCAGAAGCCACAAAGTCCCATTTTCATTAGGTGGAGGATCATATTGAGATGGAATGTCTCCGGACCATCTCTCGGGTGAGTCACAGACCGTTGCCAATTGTCCATTTCGCAGCACTAGTGCGACGTAAATCCCATCCCATCCATCCATCCATACCATCTCCATTAGGCATTAATGATCAGTTAATTTATAGTAATTATATTCTCTATTCATTCATCATTATATTTTCCATTTATAAAATTAACTGGTTTAACAATGAGTTATATTTTTTAATTAGACAAAGTGTTGACCATTTCAGCCCCGTTAAATACATATATACATACATACATACATACATACATATATATGTATATATATATATATATATATATATATATATATACTTGATATAGATATAATACTGCAAAAAATATATAACCAGTTACAGTATTTTAAATTATTATTCAGTACATAATCTTCAACTATTTAAATATTCGAATTCATCTTAACTACAGTAAATGTTAGACAAAAGGAATGTATTTATAACGGAATCATCTCATGCTTAAAATTGCCTAGCCCTAACTCGATGATAGCTCTACACTTTTTTTTTTCCCCCTGCAGTTGGATGTTAATATATTTTGTAATTGCATGCTAATTCATGCAGATTTTTATGTAAAATATGTTCCAGATTACATGCCTATTATTAAATGAATTAGCATTAGTTGTATATGATTATGTTCTTATACTATTTTTATAGATTAAAAATAATTCTTTAAACTAACTACCTTGAAACATTAGTGTTTCTTGAGTAAAAAAATCTAATGAAATTAAGAACTCGTCCTTTAAACCAATCCAACAAATCTAAATGGCCATGAGAACAGAAAAGCTTCAACCTCATGTATATTTTTATGAGCAATATTGTAAAAATAATAGTTTGAAAAAGAAAAAAAAAAGATCAAATGTTATGTTATAAATGTATGCTTGTCGCCAAACATCTTAACATATTGTATCCAATTTCTCGAATCCGCCTCAAACATTATTAGCATGAGTGATATCTTTATATGACATTCGTATAAATCACTCTTGTTTAATTACTCACGTTTGGATTGCCGTGTTCTTTTTGAATTTTTTTTTTATATTAATATATATATATATATATATATATATATATATTATGTAGATATATATACATACACATTGTACCTACGTAACAATTTAAATAGTGGGACGATAAAAATAGACATTAATGTACGAAAACACAACTATATATTATAGTATTAAGCGATCAAGTTTTGTATATATGTATGAATATTTCACTGTTCTCGAAATCTGCCCAATGAAGGCTGTACGATTTATGGTATAAACTACTTATTATACATAGAAAGCATGAAATTAACTTACGTTTTTCTCAGGAAAATTAGAATTATTTAATTATTTAAGAAATAAATAAGAATTCTGGCAATGATATCATCACTTCGCTTGCTTTGCTTTGAAATTAGACATTTAAATTTTTAATTGTTGCCAAAAAAATTTACGAGCTTTATTTTAGCATAAAATGAAATATGCTTTCATGCGAAAAAAAATATATAATATATTAAATATTATATTTGCTCATGCATATGAAAAAATGACATTTTTGTAACTTTAAAATAAAATAATTTAGCATATTTCTTCCGAATTTTGTTCCATAACCTTTTTTAATATACCTCAATTTTAGATTTCTTTCTTCTTTCCTTCTTTTTTTCTTTTCCTTTTTTTTTTTTTTTTTTTTCTTTTTTTTTTTTTTTTTGTTAAAATAGCACGTTTTTGGGACGGATGAATCGCGCTTAGGATGAAAGCTAATTTAGCATAATATTAAAGAGCTTTACTTGTTCATAATCGTAATTTTTTAAATTTTAATGCTGAAATAGATCGGACATTTTTCGCCGACTCTACTATCGCGACAGTCACTTTATGCCAAATAGCACATCAAAAATATAAATAAATTATAAAATATTAAAAAAAGAAAGGCAGAAACAGAAACAATAATCGCATAAATTATGTATTTTTGTCTAAAATGGCGACAGCAATTCAAAAGTCGCCAAGGGGAGCTATATTAAAGTTGTACCATGATTAGGGTTACATATTTATTTATCTGTTTTTCTCTTTACCAAATACTATTAACTAACCATGAAGTACATGTAACAAAAAAAAAAAAAAAAAAAAAAAGTCTCATGCGATAGTCGTAGTCGATCATAACATATTATGTAATATTATCTTTGGAGAGAAATTGCTGTCATTTTACAGTTGATCGAATAAATCAGATTAATATAGAAAATTACGTGAAAGCAAATACGTACACCATGTATAGTGTTGTTCATATGTAACTGAGATTCAAATATAAAAGGGGTACGTCAATTTTTTCTATACTGTCCATTTCAAAACTGTCATCTCATCTCAAACGAAATCTCATTGGTAAACAATAGTCGCACATAATAAGGACAGGCACCCGAGACTGTGAGGTATTGTAAGGCGCTGCCGATGCATCGGGCAGCCGAAGCAAGCTTTAGCACACTTTCAGTTTTTTTTTAGTACTACAGGACTATTTCTTTCATACAGCGACTTTCCGTTGTCACCATTTTGCCGTGTTCCACTTCCAATATTTCAGGATCCCTGTCAGTATCCAATTTTACCATTTAATTTCTTATACTGTCTTAAAATGTTTAGAAATTTTATTGATAAATTCATCAACCTTGAAAATTCACTTTGAGTAGTTTAGAGTATAAGTTTATTTATTTACTTTTTTTTTATACCAACTACGTGAAAAATGGTAGATCTGGGAAAGAAACTGAGCCTTAAACTGAACGTGCGGATGCTCTTCCACGGAGCCACCCTGGATGATAACCAGTTCGACATTTCTCACATAATAACTGTCACATCTACGTTTGCAAATTCGGTAACTTTACCAATGGTTATTATGTGAAAAATGGCGAAAGTGTTATCAGTCAGAATGGCTCAGTGGAAGAACATTTGCACATTAAGCGGCGAGCCTGGGTTCGATTCCCGAAACTGGCATTTTTCGCATAGTTAGCATAAAAAAAAAAAATCAGCCTTATAACTACTTAAAATATTTATCAAATTTGTAAAAAATTATATATATATATATATATATATATATATATTAGTCACAAGATAGTAATAGTCCTGTCGTACTAAATTAAATTCTGTCAAAGACAGATTTTTTTTTTTTTTTTTCCTTTTTGTGGGATTTTAGAAAAAAAAAAAAATTTCTGTTTGTTTGTTTGTTTATAAAGAGATAGAAAAAAGAGTTTTCTTTTAGTGGCCTGCGAAGCTGTCAAAACTTGCTAGTTTATAATTACATAGTAAAAAAGTAAATTGCTTGTTTTGTTTAATAACGGATTTGAATTTTTTTTTTTTTTTTTTTTTTTAAACAATTTAATCTTAAAATTTAATATTTCGGTTACAATGACTTCTTCTATTTGATCCCCATCCCTTTTACTTTCGTCGTAAATTTATTTATTTATTTCCCTCATTCTTCTTTTTCTTTTTCTTCTTTTTTTTTTTTTTTTTTTTATGACCGCTGACCTACTTTTCCTCAATTTACAATTTTCCTTGATATCAAAACTTACAGGCCTTTTGATCCTGAATACATTTAGCTTTTTTTACAGGGTTTGGAAAAGATTTATTTTTATTATTATATGGGGGGAAAAAACTGAAAAATTTCTTTTCGAAACCAGAAAAATAACAGATATCATCAAAATAGGTTTAAAAGTTAACTTTTAATGAAAATTTCAAACAATAATTTTTCTGATTTTAATATCCATATGTTTAAAGAACTATAAAATAACTCACAAATGATTGAACTTACCACTTTTAAATATAAATAATGTGTGCGATGTAGCTATAAAATACGTTTTTAAATAATATCTAAAATTAATCCGTAATAAAGTAGATATATCATCAATTTCATATATAAATAAAATTTGTAAAGCAAATAATATTGAAAAGAATACACGAAATATTTTTGGTATTAAATAAAACAAAATAAAATTATTAAAATAAACTGTTGAAAGAGTTCACAATTTTTATTTCTTTTTACAGTTAGTTTACTTAGATTTTAATTTCCTCGGGGCTTTCGATATTTTTTGCATACGTTTTTGAAACTTAAAATAATAAATTCCCGAAAGCAACAAAGTAATGAAAGAAAATAAATATTTATTTATCACTAAACTTTTCTAAGTATTTCACAGTTCAATTTTTGAAAGTTTCAATATTTAAGAATAAAAAATCCTTCTTATGTCCTTAAGAAATGATAAATAATGGGATTTCTTCATGTAATAAAAAATGTCAATAATAATTTTTCTATGTTTATTTATCCTCTTCTCCACTTAAAATTTAAAGTATTTATTCTTGAATACTTGTATATGATTGTGAAAAATTTAGAAATAAGTGTCACTATTATCAGAATTTTGTAAAATTTTCGGTTTATCAAGATAATCTGATACTTTTCTATAATTAAAATATATTTTGTTTTTCTTATTTTTATTTTCGCCATTAAAACATTTTAAAATAAAATGCAACATCCCTGATCATGCATATATTTTCATTTTAATAGTAATAAGCTAAATAGATAAATAAATAAATAAGATCATATGTTAAATACTATTCATTAAACGATAGGCAGCACCCTTATAATTAAGTTCAATAAGAATTACTTTTATGTACTTATCAAACTACTTTAAAAACTCAATTTTTAATAATGAACAAATCATTTTTAGGATATGGTACTAATTGTTCTTTATCTGTTGGTGTAAATAAGAATAGAATTCACTCTTCAATGCTTTTAAAGATTCTTGGACTATTTGCTTAAAAACAAAAATAATCATGCATGGTGAAATATAAATGACAAGATATAAAATATCGTAAAGTGTATGCTAAATATATTGAGACGTTTTATTTATTTTTAGATGCGTTTCGGAATTCAGTTATACTTGTTTGTTAATGCTGAGAGTTAACTTGATTGCTCAGTGTTTTTTAAAGATATTTTATGAATTATTCTATCTTTTCAATTATTAATTAAATGTTGTTAGTTAAAAAAAAAAAAAAAAAAAGATAATTTTGCTATAATAAATTGAACATTCGCATAATATGATCAATTTTCTCTTTTTTACCGACGGAATATTCTGTATGTATTATATATAATTAAATTCATTGGTATCATATTTTAATTAATGCAATACTTTTTAGTTCCCCATCATACTATAGGTATGGGGAACTTAGGTATTCGTGAAAATTTTCGACCTCGGTTTTTTGACTTTTTTACACGTTTTCAGGTGTGGGGAATTCGAAGATGACAAAATTTGTATGGTGTCTGTTAGTGTGTTAGTCCGTTAGTTTGTTAGTCTTTTTACACGATATCTCACGAACAAATGATCGCAAAGAGGTCAGACCAGTTTTAAAATATTACTTTCGACACTGGCAAGAACACTATTTATTTACAACAATCGAATTAAAAAACTTCGTAAGTTATTTGAAATTTACGATTTTCTTAACATGGGACATAGGGCAAAATTTCACTTAAACTTGCATTAAATGAAAAACATTTTGTTGTAAAAATGTCAGACCTGTTTTAAAATATCAGGTTTAATGCCAGAATGAACATCAGTTACTATAAATATTCTACTTTAAAAATTTTTCAAGTTATTGGATATTTACGTATTTCTTAACATGGCAGAATAGGACAAAATTTCACATAAACGTAAATTTTGGGGGATATTTTCATCGTAAAGATGTCAGACTACTTTAGAAATATTATTTAGGATACTGGCATGAATATTATTCACTATTAATTTCCAATATAAAAATTTCGTTAGTTATTAGAATTTTACGAATTTCTTATCAAAACAGAATAGGGCAAAATTTTACACAAACGTCAATCTTGAGGGATATTTTCATCATAAAGACGTCAGACCACTTTCGAAGTATTATTTAGGATACTGACATGAATACCATATAGAGTATGAATTTTCCAATTTAAAAAATTCGTAAGTTATTTGGAATTCACGATTTACTTAAAATGGCAGAATAAGGCAAAATCGAGCATAAACGTCCTTTTTGATGATCATAAATATATCAGACAATTTCAAAATAATATTTATGATACTCGTATGAACATGATTGACTACAAATAATCTAATAGAAAAATTTCGTAAGTTATTCGAAATTTAAGATTTTATCAACATAGCAAAATGGAGCGATATTTTATATAAATACGCATTTTTGGGAAAGTTGCATTGGAAATAATAGCATGAAAATAAACTAAGAAATTGGTCCCAATAAAATAAATTAATAGATTAGAATAAGATATCGAACTGAATGGTGGGTAGCCTATTAGGCGAGGATTTTGTTCTGTCACTGTGTCAAGCGTTTGGTCAAATTCATTTCTCTTAACATGTATATAATATGTCCTGTACCAGAAATTTATGAGAACATACATATGATGGGGAACTGAGCAGAGTCCACCTATGTCAACTAGTTTCTTATTTAATTTAGAAAAAAAAAAAACTGAACTCGCTGTACACACTAATTACAATTAATCTGATATATAAAGGTCGTTCAAATGAAAGTGAAACTACAGTCGGATTGAGAAATAGTTTATTGATATTAATATGAATTAGTATACAAAAGAAAGAAGCAATACAGACGTAACAGATAGGCAAGACAAAGTCACCTTGTAGGTTAAAACAAGTGTCACAGCGGTCAACGAGTTGATGGATACCCTGGGTGAAGTTCCGGGGGTTTTGGAACCAATTTTCAGTAGCAATTTGGACCTCATTATCGTCGGTAAATCGCCGTACCTTCAGAGCTTTCTTGAGTGGACCGAAGATGTGGTAGTCACATGACGAGAGGTCCTGGCTGTATGTTCGAGAACCTCCCAGCGAAATTGCCGTAACAATGTTTGGCACGCTACAGCCAACTGAGGACGAGCATTATTATGCATGAGGATAATCCCGCGTGATGAGATACCACGTGATGGTTCTTGATATTCTTTCTCAGTTCACGTAATGCGGCACAGTACGTGGCAGCGGTGACAGTTGTGCCCGTAGGTAGTCATTCCAACAGTAGTGGGCCATCGACGTCGACGAAGCACGTAACCATGACTTTACCAGCTCTAGTTTACGTGCTAGCCTTCTTCGGCCGTGCGGATGAAGAGTGTTGCAATTCCGTGCTTATGCTTTTGGTGGCTGGATAAAAGTGATGCACCACGTTTCGTCAGCAGCAATGACCTTATAAGGAATTAGTCCCCCATTTTTTGGTACCACATAAGGTGTTGCATGAAAGCAGACATGCGACAAATCTTCTGCTCCTCTGTCAAATGTTTCTTCACCCATTGCGCACAAACTTTTCGGTATTGCAACCTTTTACACAATATTGTGTTCACAATTCCTATGCTCATCATTTCCTTTGCTATTTCTCAAGTGGTGATTCGCCGATTCATTTTCACGAGACGTCCAAACCTGCAACTGCTTCCGTAGTGATAACCATATGCGCTTGACCAGGTCGTGATGTGTCGTCAGTAATGCTTCTTCCACTGCAGAAATCCCTACACCATCGAAATTGCCGATCTGCGTGACATACACTCTATGCCATACACATTTTGCATTCAACGATAGATTTCAGAAACACTCACTTTTTCCGCTGTTAAAAATTGCATGACCGCGCGTTGACACCGTTTGAGGTATCCATGATGCGAACGATGCCTTTTAACTTGCTCTGACGTTATCACACACGCATCTGGCGGGAACTGACGCTATCACATGCACTCCCAGCACTCTGCGCCCTCTATAGGAGCATGCGCAATCATCTTTCTCTTCAAATGACGGAGTTATTACAGTAACGCTACTTCCATTTGAACGACCCTTATATTTTCATAATATTTGTTCTTGATAGGTGTTCTGTCTATGATAAACAATAATAAATTTTATTTTGCAAATAAATATATTGCAAGGTGTTACTTAAATTTGCCCTATGAACAGAAACTTGCAGTTTAAATAGGCGAGCTTATTGACATCAAATTTGGTATGTTGAAGACTCATGAGATGCGCTCAAGGTATAAAAAAGAAGTTACATTATAGATTGTCCATCAGTTGCCACATTGCATGAAAAAAATTACAATTTAACAAATAAAATGATCCACATGAGTCATTTCGTTTGTTATATTTTTCGTCTTTCCATAAAAAGCACAGCAGTGGACATTATTTAAACAGTTTTATTTCTTAATTCCTTGCGCACGTCTCTTAAAGCGTATGGATATAAAATTTGATAGGACAAGGTGGGGTGGTAATATGAGTATGAAAACACCGTTTTTGAACAACAGTTGTACAAAATTTATATAAATTATTTATTTATATTTTAAATATACAATAATATTTTGTTGCATTTATACATTACAATTGCTGAGACTATATAATGTTTGAAATCTTGATGCAATATTTTGAAATAAATAAATAGAAGCGCTTGGAAATAGACCATGTTTTATACCTTTAACCCATGACATGGGGTAAAGTGTGAGTAGCCTGTGGATTAAAGTAAGTAATTAGTAAAACGTGAGTAAAATATCAGATGTTTAATAGTTTCCTGAATATGTATTTTACTGAAAAAAGACCTATTATGACTCAATATATAAATATTAAATCAAATGTAGGCTTTTATAGGAAACCTACTTCATTGGTGCCAAGTCAAAAGAGCAAGATACTCTTAATATTTCGATTTTTTCTTTCAAAATGATTGTACAAAGGCATTTAATTTCCATTATTTAATCGAGTTGTGTTTGTACTAACCTTTTAAAATCTTTGAGATTTCTTTACTGCTAGAAATGAGCTGTGTCCGGGGGACCTTACTTAATATTTCTAAGATCCTTCAGATTTTAGTTAGAAATCTTAATCATTGTCACTTAAAAGTTATATTAACCTTTTAAATGACAAATGTAAGAAAGTTGTCTGGAAGCTCTGCACATGTACTGTCATCCGATCAAAATAAGTCAATGTCTCATGTTGCATTTAACATACTGTTGTAAAATAGCAACAATGCCAAAAAAAGAGTCATTTGGAGTTGTAGATAGTCTATTAGATTCAACTCAAATACTTATTTCTGAGCAACCGTTTCCAATTAAGGGTTGAACTCTAAAAAAACATCATAAATATTAACTGAATTAACCGTGAAAGTATAAAATCAGCGATTTTTTAACTAAGAATGTTAGAAATTGGTTCCAATATTGCTTTGAATTTCACTTGCTCCATAGAAAACGATATTTCCATCGATAGTTGGTGTTAAATTTCAACGAGTTAAATGGTCTTTCCCTTAAATTTGAATATTTTTTTGCAGATTAACCAATTAAACGTATAAAAAAAAAATCTTCATAAGCAAGTTACTGGCAAAAAAAAAAAAAAAAAAATGTAAGTGTATAAAAAGAAAAAGAAAAAGGTAAAAGTAAAATACAAAATTTGAAAAGCTATTAGTTTAAGATTAAGCTAACTTTTTAGGCTTTTTTAATTACCCATGACAGAAAGTTGAAAACTAATTACATTTAAAATAATCAACTTATAAAGATTTTAAATAATGAATGTTCTTATAATATTTAAAAAAATAAATAAATAAAAAATTAAGCTTAAGTTCATTTTAAAAAGACAAAAATATATCATGATTTATTTATAGTAAACACATAACTGTTCGAACAGAAAAACATAAACTGTTCTTGAATAATGCATTTCTCTAAAGAAATAAGTGAATTTGAAAAAAAAAAAAAAAAAAAAAAAAAAAAAAAAAGATTCTTATAAAGAAAATCATTTCAATTTCTTTATCTTCGGTTGTGACAAGAATTTAAAATATTCTTTAACTTGCGAATATCAATAAATCTGTTGGGATTACCTTTAATAGAAGATTTTAAAATGCAGCACATTTGTTCTGCTCCAAAGATTCTCTTCAGAAGAAATCACATATCGTCTTCTAAATTGAAAAATCTTAATTTCTTAAGGAGTTTTTAAAATCATCAAATGGGAAATGTCTATATTTATACAGAAATGAGAAATGCTGTGTATATCCGTTGATGTCATGTCAGATAAGCGGATTTACTTTCTTATTTTTTTCAGCTGAAAATTTTAAATTTTGCATAATCTCTAAACATATTAAATGTTATTAAATACCAAGATATTATTTAATAAATCCCTCTTTTATCAAAAATAAAAGAAAGAAAAAATGGAAACGACATTGTTTCTATAAAAATTAAAAATATAATCCGCAAAACAGTTTTTTAATTGTTTTTACTTTCCAAAAATACATATGTAAGGAAAGTATTGTAATCATGCCAAAAATACGACTTTTAGATTTTGAGGTTTCTACACGTTTTGAGGTCCTATGAATTTTCTATTTTTAGAATGTTGTATGCATGCATGTGTGTAAGTATGTGAGTGAACACGATAGCGTCTAAACGCTTTCTTCGAATGAGCTGAATGTTCGTACGTTTGTTATAGGTCTCCGTAGGATAAATCTTACTGATTTTGTTGAATCTAGCACTTATAGTTTTTTTACAGGAACATAAAGAAAAAATCTTTTTCAATAATGGTCTATGGGAGCCAAAATTATTTCAAAGTGCGATAGTGTCTAAACGCTCTATTGAGCTGAGAATGTGTACACATGCTATAAATCATCGTTATACGGAGTGTATAGATTTTGGTTAATATAGCATTTATAGTTTTTTTTTTTTTTTTTTTACAACGAAAAACTATTTATCATTATGACTTTTGGGCTTAAATTACTTAAAATGGGATAGCCTCTACACGCCTCATTCGATTGAGCTGAAAATTTATATATATGTTACAGATCACAGTCAGAAAAACGGTGACTATGATACATTCAAGTGAGTCTAGCACTTCAGGATTTTAACAGGGAACACTATGAAATTTTTTTTATCGTTGTGATCTATGGGCTCAAATTATTTAAAGAGCAATATTGTTAATTTAAACAACATACTATATAGAGAAAAAAATACTCAGATACATTATTATAATTTTCTTTTTTGCTTATTTAACGACTTTTCTTACTTTAATTTATTTATATAACCGTTAATTATTTAATGTTTGAAATGTCGACTGGAGTCACTCCAAGTATCTCTATATATTGAAAAAAAAGTTTCTGTCACAGGCGTCAATGTTTTTTTTTTTTTTAATTTATTATTATTATTATTATTATTATTATTATTATTGTGCGAGAGCAACTTCTTCCGGAGGGCAGGGTTGCCAAAAATTGCCAAATGCACTTGTAGACCAACATTATATTAGTTCTCGAGAAGTATATATATATATACAATACTGACGATCCTTGTTATTTTTTCATGCAAAGAAAAGACAATTAATTTTAAATATTTGTTTTATTAATATTAAAAATAGGCTTAATTAATGTACATTACAAAACAGACACAATTTGAAAAACGTGTTCTCACTTTGTTTAAGTTTGGAATCCATGGCAACCACTTCCGAAAATCGCATTTCACCGAAATCACCAAAAGAAAATTGCCAAATAGAGTTGTGTACCAGCATGCAAGTTCTTCCAAATAGAGTCAAAATCATTCTCATTTATAAATCTTGTAATTTCTTACTGAT
Organism: Salticus scenicus; assembly: GCA_963930645.1. NCBI lineage: Eukaryota > Metazoa > Arthropoda > Arachnida > Araneae > Salticidae > Salticus > Salticus scenicus. The sequence goes on along the minus strand of OZ005652.1, from coordinate 322,913,475 downwards.
AATTTTTGATCATTACAGAATTGGACATTTTCTTGGACACATTTCATATTTCTAATTATGGCAAGACAAAGATTCATCATCTAAAATGTGTAGACAACAGAAAAAAGTATAAGTATTTGGAAAAAGTACAGACTTTAGATAATAATTACTATTCTTTTTTTTCCCTTTCATTTTTTTTAACAAGCAATTACACTAAATAATTCATGGCCAAATACTGACAAAGATTTAAAAGTTGCAAAGGGGGTAGTAAAGCTGTAACACAAAATGGTCTAAACATTATAAATTTCTTTCTATTCTTAAAAAAGAAAAAAAAAACGCTGTATTAAACATTATGTATTTCAATTTGACATTAGATATTGGAATTTCTATAAAATTTTTCGGCTTTTGTCTTGCGTTATACAGTATTAATATTCATATTCGGTGAAGCGAACCGGGGGTTGGTGAGCGGAGTGGGCACGGGGCAGGGCCCCCTAGTATATATATATATATATATATAATACTTACTTTAGAATTTATAAAATTTTCATTCAAAATGTTACCAAAATGTTATTTTATAACCTCGAAAAGATGCTTTAAATTTAATCTTTTTTTTTCTTCTTGTTGAAAAGATCTTTACCTGAAATAGGTTTCATTTTGATTTCATTACGATATCAACAAATTACAGGATACTCGCAAAAGCACGTTCTCACACTAACTGCTGAACGAATGCAGCTACACTGTTAAAAGTAGTATGTAAGTATCGTAAAGTGGCCATGAGCTACGAGATGCGACCTCTTACAGCACCACCTGGTGGGAAGAGTGTGAAGTTAGCGTTTCTATCTCGAAAACAGTACAAAGTACGAGAGAAATGTGAACTACAAAGTTGTACAGCATCATTGGCTTGCTACGGAAATGCACCTTGTATACATAAGTGTTAAAAACAAGATGTTTAAATAAGCATCTGTTTGTTTGCAGTTTTCTGCACTGTAAACAAATCAAAAAACCTTTATTTCGATGTTGGAACTTCTGTCCTGCATATTTTGCTCTTTTTTTTAACTTTACACTGCATACTTTCTAGCGTAGCAGGTGACACGTAATCACTGTAAAGTTCAATATATGCCTAACAGAATTTTTGGTTACGAATACAGTGTATCCGTTCTTTATATTTCCAAAGCCTTTTTAATTTAACGTATGTTCATTCAATAAATAGTTTTTTTCTCATATCCGATAAAGGCAAGAAAAGTGCCGCAACTTAAAAATGCAGCATTTGAGAAATATCATTTTAAAGGTCACTTGACTAGAATAAAACTGACATAACTGTCTCTCAAGTGGATAATTTTCTAGATGGAAATATAACTTTTTTGTTCCCCTTCGGTACATTTTATACATTTTTCAGTGGCAGAAACCATTTATTGATTTATTTCACTTTTCTTGAGGTTTGTGATTTGTGAAACTGCCGTCGAACGTCTTCTGATGTTATTCTATAGGAATAAATTTTCACAGAAAAGAAAAAAGTAAAATCTTTTGTAATAAAATCTTTAAAAAAAAAAAAAAGATTCCAAAAGCAACTACTATTCAAACAACTAAACTAAAATAAAATAAAATAAATAAATAAATGGTATAAAATGAAACTATAAATTGCGCCTAAATATATAAAATAATTTCCTTTGCAGAAAAATTGCACTACAATTAATTATAACTTTTGAAGTCGGTGCAAAAATAAATAAAATTTAATTTGTTATTAAAAATTTGTTTTTAGATCGTTAGCTACAAATGCTGTTATCTCTAATGATCCATTTTCATTGTATGCAATTCGTCCATTAGTAACATCTCCATAAAACAGTGAACTTTATTCGCAATTTGGTTTCTATGAAGCTGAGTTTCCTTTGCAAACTTCGTATAACTTTTATAACTATCATCCTTGGCGGTTTTTGGATTTGGCGATCAATGCGTAATGCAAAAAAATACACGCAAGATGTATATTTTCAGAATATATATTTTACGAAGTATTTTTCATATTCTTGATTGCTCTCTTAATACACCTTATTAAAGTAACCACAATTTCTCAAAGAAATTAAATATGTTCGCAAGATAATTTGGCGAATTTTCTGTAACCAAGGAACAGATCCGCTATATTTTTCAGTTTTCTAAATCATTATTTTTTCTTCAATCAAAATAGTTTTCGGCTGCGTTTTGCAGATGACAATATGCGATGTGTATTTTCAATAGAATTTGATTTTTGTATTGAATAAAGGTATCAATTTTTATTTAATTTTGAGCCGACTTCAAAAGTCATGATTAATTACAGTGTTATAGGTTGTTCGGCGAAGGAAATTATTTTATATTTTTAGGCGCAATTTATAGTTTCATTTTATACCATTTATTTATTTATTTATTTTATTTTATTTTAGTTGTTTGAATAGTATTTGCTTTCTGGAGTCGGTTCTATTTTTTTACAGAAAGATTTTGATATTTTCTTTTCAGTGAAAACGTATTCATATAGCAGAACATCAGAAAACGTTCGATAGTATTACAAATCACAACCCCCCAAAAAAGTGACATAATTAAAAAAATGTTTTATGTTACTGAAAAATATATGAAATGCATGCAACAGACAGACGGTTATGTTTCCCAAGGAAATTAAACGAAAGTCTGTAAATTGGAAAAGGCCATCTACGGATTAAAACAAGCTGCACTTGAAAATTTGTGAATTTCTTTTAAAAATTAGGCTTTAATCAAAGCACAGCAGGTCTGCTTATTCAGAAATAATGAAATAAGTCAAATACACATAATTGTCTGATGATGACATACTAATATCAGGATCTAGAAAAAAAAAATAGATGAAAATATGCAAAAACTTAGTAAAAACTATGAAATAAAAAATCTCGGGAAAATAAGCTACAGTAAAGCGCCGATTATCCGAACTCCAATTAACCGAACTTCCAATTATCCGAACAGCTTATTTCACTATTTATTTTTCTTTATCCGAACAGTCTATTTCTCCCCCTGAAAAAAATTCCTAACCGAACTTCCAATTATCCTAATTCCTGATTCCCTTATCCTAATTCCGTTCCCAACATACGAAAACAAATTTGAAAGATTGTTGCATTATGGCTGGTGATTCTTGGAATCTAGAAAAATCTTCAACATTAAAAAAGGCTTGGAATACAATTTTAAATAAAGAAAAAACTATAGTGGATTAGAAGAATCTAGTAATGAAAATGTAAAACAATAAAGGAGATGGGAAGAATCCTATGTTATGAAGAAAATGAAATTAACGAATGGTTAAATAGTGACGTTCATGACTCTGGATAACAGATTTTAAATGATGATGAGATTGTGGGTAAGATTCAAGGTGAAAAAGAAAATGAAGAAAATGAAAACGAATGCTTTGAAAATGACCCAGGACCATCACATCATCTTTGAATGTTTGGAAACAACTATGAAATGGTTCGAACAGCAGAACGACGCAGATCCTCTTCAATTAACCTGTCTAAGAAGAATTCGAGATGTGGCAGCATTGAAAGAATGTCTTCTTTGAAGCAAGCAACAATCAAAAGCTTTTTTGCTTAAATTATAATATCTAGAGTTTAAGAAAAAAAAAAAAAAAAAACTTTTAAACACGCCAGCACAAATTGGTACAGCCAGTCCTAAGCCTGAATAAAGTGTGGTGGTTTTTCTATTGTCCCAATTTCCCTTAAATTGTCTGTCCAATTATTCGAACTTTTGCTTATCCGAACTAGGGTCTGTCCCGATGTGTTCGGATAATCGGCGCCCTACTGTACTAACTTGGTATAAATACACAAAAATCAGAACAAGGAAGCTACTTAATAAATCAAAAAACCAGAATAAAGAATTAGTGGAAAAATTCAATCTTAAAAAGGCTAAATCTTCAAACGTACCAATGAATTCCGGTTATTTAGATCCAATAAATTTTACTTCTTAATATTATGAAATTCAGACAAGCTATCGGATCCTTACTTCATATAGCAGCTATTTCTAGACCAGATACTGCAGCAGCAGTTAACATTCTCAGCAGACGTAATGAAAACCCCAGACAATAAGACTGTGATGCTGCGGAAAAAATTATAAGTTACCTGAAAACTACAGAAGACTTAAATTTAGTTATTACTGTTAACGATGAGCCAATCCTAACTTGTTATGTCGATGCCGATTGGGCCAGAGATAAATCCGATCGCATATCGATGACAGGGAACTTATTTTTGATAGGCAAAACACCATTTCACTGGATCTCACGAAAACAAAGTTCCGCAGCTCTTTCTTCCGCTGAAGCAGAATTCGTTGCAGCTGCTAAAGCAACACAAGATCTACTATGTTTGATAAGGGTTCTAGAGGACCTTGACTTGCCGCAGAAACTGCCTAAAACATTATTTGATGACAAACAATCAGCGATAAAAATGATAGAAAAACTTAACACACTGCTCGCACCAAGCACATTTACATTCAGTATCACTGCGTCAAGAACTTAAGAGAGAATGGTACTATTGTCTTACAATACAAGCAAAGCAAACTAATGACCGCTGACGTGATGACAAAACTTACCCACGAGGTAAACTTCCTGAGACACAGTCAGACCTTGTAACTAAGAACCGTTTCCGAGTTTGAAGGGAAATGAAAGAAAAAATAGAGTTATAAACTCGAAAAACTTTTCATTTCTCAATTGTGTTCTTCTTTCCGAAAAAACGAACTGCATAAAAAAAAGAAAATCTGTGTATTCCTCCCTTTGTTTCAACCCACCCAACAAGGGGTGGCTAAAAATAGAACAATCGTTAAGTAATACAATAGACTATGAACTTTTTCTCTCAGTATTATTCTGTTCTCAGTTTGTGTTTTAGGATGTAATCGGGAGAGCTTACTCCTGTTCTCTCTCTTTATTTTATTTTATTTTTTAAGTAAAATTTGAATTAGATTAATGATTGAACCTCTCTGATCTTTTGCTCTCCACATTTAAGAATTATGAATTAAGTTTCTTCTAGAGAGTAATATTAGGACGATCTGCCAGTATCCGAATTGTTGAAAGATTCTAACACGGGATAGTCCAGCCTTCAAAAGGTAAGTTCGTCTTTCATTCTTATACTTTTCAAATAATGATATATCCTTATTTTGTTTGGTTTGCGTTGAGTTACTGAAGGTACTGAAATTAATAAACACCATGAAAACCCTGTTTTGTATAGGCAATTTATAAATGAAAATATAGCATTATCTTGCATATCTTGTTAAATTTCTCTGCAGGAGTATATTACAAATTATATTACAACAATTTTAGTATCAAAATACTGAATTCTAAATATGTGTATGCAAGTAAAATTACTTTGATGCATAGTATAGTACCCAAAATAGGAATTATTATTATAGGAAATATTACTATGGGAAAATTATATTTTAAAGTTTTTATTTCCAGCCAGAAAGCAAAAACTACAATTTTAGCGAATTTATTTCCTTTAATTTTGTTTACCCTCATCTCTCGACTCCCCTCCCAAAGAAAATCCAATTTAATTAAAATACCGATAAAAATAACTAAGGGATCATTAAAACTCAACAGCTTATCATAACTTTTTTTTTTTTTTTTTTTTTTTATAAAGAATATTTTAAAGCTATTATTTCCCATTTCATTTTTAAAAGATGAAAATAAATTTAGACTCAGAAAAAAGTATATTGTAAGAAGATTCAAACTTTTATTTCTTTTTGTAAAATCGGTCTTCATTTTATCTCACAATTTTCCTTTCGAAGTAATAATTAGTTTTCTGGTGAGATAGATAGAGTTTTTTTTTTTTTTTTTTAATTCTTAACGTACTCAACATAAAAGAAGTAATTTGGAGTTTCCATTATTTTGTAAAAAAAAAAAAAAAAAAAAAAAAAAAAAAAAAAAAAAATGTTGAGATGTTTATAATATATATATTTAATGCATTGATCGTTCATCAAAATGAAGGTACGATCAATTAATTTTTTATGTGTTAGAATTTTACAAGTACAACAGTTTCTAATGTATTTTTAAATAGAAAAATGCATTCTAAATTTTGAATAATATCTTTCTTCTCACTGTTTTTGTGTTTACTATTCATTTATATGAACGCATATCTGAGTACTTAAGCCCACTTAATACTATAAAAAATACACATATAATAAATCAGTCTTAACAATTATGTTTTACAAACTGTTTAAAATAAAGCAAATAAATAAATAAATAAAATAACGTTGCTTTATTTATTTTTGAAAGTAAAAAATACGCATTATTTTATTTTATGTGCTTCGTTTAAAGAAAACGTTTAAAAGTTAATTTGTTAAGCAAATTGAAAGTTAAGTAGTAGTTAAAGTCCTAGTTAACAAGTTAACAAAGAATCATACTAATAATTATAATTTTTTAATTTTAATTTCAAGTAAGGATGTCTTTAATGTTTTTCTCTTTCTTTCTGAATTAGAAGTTCATTGAAATCTGTAATGGAGTTTTTAAATAAGTAAACAAATTTAAAAAAAAAGTTTCATCAGGAAATTATTTAAATTATATCTACTATAACAAGAAAGAAAAATCACGCGCTACACGTAGATTTAAAATACTTTACAATTGTTGTTATTCATTCCTAATTTAACCATCATTGTATATATTACATACGTGGTGCCACCTTAAAGTACATTTTGTTTTTACATTAGATTTCTTTGTGTAACCCTGCATGTTGTTGAAATTTAGCAAGATTATAAAAATAGATTTTGTTTTCAACTTTTCATTAAAGAATCTCATAAGAGAATATTTTTAGATTTATTTCTAAATGGAAGCCACAAAAGCGTTGTTTTTCTTTATTCCTGCATGCCATTTAAATATTGCATACCTACCATATATTGCAATAAAAAATCTTCTTCATACTAAAAACGTGCAATGGCAACTTTCTCCTACATCCCATAATGAGTTAGAAAATTTTTGTGGGGTAAAATATATGTGTCAACATATTGTCATTAAAAATTATATAATTGCTTGGTTATATTTTTATCATAGCATGAAAAAAAAATAATAATTTTAATGCTTTTAAAATTAATATTCTTCTTTTCAATTAATATCCCTTTTTCATACCTGATGTTATTTTAAAAATAATTGCTAATATATATATTTTTTTTTCTTCTTTATATACATTTATTTACTATTATAAAACGATTGTTACACCTTTTATAACATAATTTTAAAAAATCCGTTTTCATACACATGTATATATGCATACTATATATATTAGGTAAAATTTATTTTGAGTTATATATTGTATCTTTTCCTTGTATAATTCAAATAAATCATCTTCAAAATTTTAAAGTGATACCCATATGAAACATCACATTCCAGTAACTAATATGAATATTCTTTTGCGTTATGGATTTTTCTGTGAATGATTTAATAAAATTTATTATGAGATTTTTTCTTCAATCAATACTACTAAAGGTTGCCGTTTAAGAAAACACAGAACGCAGCGGCCAGGGATATTTTTAATTAAACTTAACAGTCGCATAATAAAGATTTTCTTATTATTAAAAGCCTCTGTTTTACCACCTTTTATGTTTCGTCTTCGATTGAACTGCATTTTTATTAAAAGTTTTTAAGTAATTTTACGCGTGCTTCTTTATCAAGAAATGGTATTATTCTAGGGTTAAACTTTACATAAAATTAATAAAAAATAACCAATTCATTCTCAAACCGAATAAAAAAATTCAGATCATTTTTTGAATGCTGCATGTTAAAATAATTTAAGGAGTAATTTAAGTGTTTTTTGAAATGCACAATTATATATTCTAAAAGAAACTTTTAAGTCGCTGTTTTACAGTTATTTAAAGAAAAAAAAAAAAGATTCATTATCTTGTGTATTATTTTAATAATAAAGGCAAGGAAAATTCTGACCCGTTACCATAAAATAAATATTTAAAACTTACAAATAATGTTTACTTTTCAATATTTTCTTTAAAGAAATTTAGATGAATATCATATGTACAGTGCGAGTACCAATATATAAATATAATTAATAAACCAATAAAAATTTATATTTTGATATTAAAATTTTGTATTTATATATATTAGAATACGAATATAAATAAATACATAAAAATAAAACTTGAAATGAAAATATTTGTAATTGTGGATATTTACACTTTGTAATGTTATAGTTGTCACTTCAGCATGAGACATGTAAAATTTTATTTTATTTATAGTAGGAAATAAGTAGGAAATATATAGGTATTTAATAAGTAGGAAAAATACGCATAGGGGAGACCGGGGCTAGTAGTGACGTTTTCGTCATTTTTGATATTAGCTCTAAGATTTGAACTGAAATGAAACATTTAATATATCATACCATAGAGTAAATCTTGTGTATTTATAAAACTATCTTTAATATTATTAACGTTTTTCATATCATAAAATGAATTCCGCGTAACGTCGAAATTTGTCACAACTTGTCCAGTAGCGGGGCTAGCAGTGACATGATTCGGGCAGATTGTGACATACAAATTACACATAGAAACACGTTGTAGCATATACAAATTATGTGAGAAAAGTAATAAAATGCGATATGTGTGTGATGCACTGTTTGACCTTTAACTATAGTGTGAATATCATATATGTTTTTTTTTTTTTTTAATATCCCATTTCAATATTTTCTTACATATTAGTACTCTTCGTTTTTTTCATATATCTAAGAAGTGGCATTCTGTTTACACGAAACAGCTCTTGGGTTTTCCTTAAACTGCACCTCTCAAATTTTACTTCTATTGCAGCCCTCTCACAGTCTTCTAAAGTAACTTTAGCTCTTTCAATAAACCTTTTGTAATTTAACATAATTTTTCCTAAAATATAAAAACCTCCATTAAAAATAATGCTGGGGCAAGTAGAGACACTGTCACAACATGCCTCTTACACTTCGTCACAACTATCCCCGCGTTATGCCGTCGTAAACTTTATTCATTAGTTTCCGAAAAGTTGTTATCTTTAACAAATGAAATACATAGAATAACAGCTAAAAATATAAATATTCAAATAACGTTAAGGATGTTTATATACCTCACGATCCCTCGCGTCAATGACGGTTCTAACGTAGGTCACAAAATTTACTTTTGCATTGGAAAACACGATAAATAATTTTATCTTGAAAACAACTCAACGCTATACCTCCAAACCTATGCAGCACATTAGAATAATCAACCTGTTCACTCACAAGACACGACAGGTTCTGCAACCTACCGGATCATTCAGAAAGCCCTATGGCACTACTTGCCCCCTGGCACAACTAACCCCGGTCTCCCCTATAATAATGAAGTCTTAGTATGTATAGGTTACTGTTAAAAAATAATTATAAATCAATAAAATAATAATAATAATAATAATAATAATAATAATAATAGAGATAACAAAGTAAAGCTATTGTTTATTTCATTTTTAATACCTCATTTAAAAGCAATTTCGTAAAAAAAAAAAAATACATTGTATTATTTGTACCGTCACTTTGTCTTATAAACGTTTGATGAATGTTATTTGTAATTGAAACCAGTGGTGTAGATATGGGGGTTATAGCGGACAATCCCCCCCCCCCCCCAAAAAAAAAATATATATATATATATATGTATATATATTAACTTTTTTTTTTTTTCCGGTTTTACAGCTGCACAACATATATTTCTTTAAATATTTCAAAAGGTGTATTTTTTTCTACTGCAGATAATAAAATAAAAGAAATATTAGTCTATTGAAATACTTCTGAAACATCTCCAATATTACTATACTTCAGATTCACGGAAGAAAACGTATGACATTCTTAGTGCTGAATCAGCTATGTAAAAAAAACCAAATAACTGTGCGTGATGAAGTTTAGCCCCCCCCCCCCTTACAAAAACGTATTATCTGTAGATCAAAAATATCGAAACTAACACAATAACTATTTTAAGCATGCAGATTGATGCAATTTTAACCAACAGATACTGAGATGTAGTCATGTGGAAAATCACAGAATATAAGCAATAACAGTGCCCCCCATCGGCTAATATGCACTCAAATTAAGTCAGGATTGGTTTCCATAAGGGTTATCACGCATATCAAGTTTGGTGCATTTATATGCAATAGAAGGTATAATTTAGCCTTCCTATTCACGAGCATAATTTGCAGCACAGCAGCCCTACCTGTCGGCCGATAAGATCTCGAATTCAACCGGCAAACTGTTTCATAATGGCTTTCTTATATACCAAGTTTTGTGCACTTATTTGCAATAAAGTCTGAGATATAGCCTTTCAAGCAGCTCCATCTATCAACCACTTTGCACCCAAATTAATTTACTATAATATTTCAAAATGGCCCTCTTCCATTCTGAGTTTTGTTTGATAACATACAATTGAACTTGAGATATTATGGACTTCCCTTAAATAGAAATCACTATATAACCGCGTCCCTGTTTGATCTGTTTAACATACTGATTTGTTCCAAATGTTGATAGACACTAATTTATGTCACTGTGTACTACTATGAATTTAAATGAAATTCTGTGCACTAGTTCCTGATATACATTTGCCATAAAATTTTGTCATACAAACTCACAGACAGGCATTTTCTAAAAATGGTCAAATCGGGTTCTAGACCTCTCAAAACGTTTAAATTCGTCGAAAACTGGAAGTGGAAAATTTTTACGAATCCATTACTTACTTTTATTAAGTATACAAGAGAGTAAAAATAATTGTATATCTCGTATATATTAAACAGCTCCACAAACGGGAGATAATACGGAAAAAAATACCCCCCCCTCCCGAAATTGTGGTCTAGCTACGCCAGTTATTAAAACCATTTTTAAATATGAAAATAAATAAAGTTCGTTATATTATCAATTATTTATATATTCTAAAAGTGACATACTACTTTAAAAAACGCATGCTTGTGTTTACTTGCATGTTACATTCGGGTTTATTTTTTTAAATCAGCGAAAATAATTCACGTTGTAAATCTTAAATCACAGATGCGAAGAAAATATTCTTCTTGTACACTTCAAAGCATATTTCAAACTCTATATTTCTTTCCCCAAAGATTCATACATTAGACAAATTTTCAAAATATGTATAATTTTATACTGAAAAAAGAAAAAAAAAAAAAACTTTTTCATTTTCACGTAGGTGTAAAATAAAACTTTTGAAAATATCTCACTTTTTGAATACGTGAGGTTTTTCAAAGCAATTTGAAAAAGAATCTTTGTTATACAAAAGTTTTTTTCGTTTAGATAAAGTTTCGAAAAGAAAAATCTTCAGCAATAATAAGCTAAAACTGAAGAGAAAGAATATCTGTTCCAATCTCAGTCGGATTTATGAAAATATTTCAAATTTATAAATTTCACGTGTAACTTTAACAGCCATATTTAGCATTATATATATATATATAGATATAAGATATTATGATATATATTTTCAGTCATACAAAAGTTGAAAATATGTAACAAAAATAACTTAAGATAAACTTAGATGAAAATTAAAAAATGGGAAACAAAACTTAAGTAAAACTTATTTCAGAAGCATAAAATAAATGATTTAAACTGTCAAAAAAATACTCTGTATGACTTGAAACATACGTGTGGGGTTAAAGCATGCTTTTAATTGATCAAAACTCTCCCCCCCCCCCCCAAGCAGACAGTTTAACAAAAAGCATATATAAGTCTAACATATAATGAATAAAATAAAATGCATAAAGTAATATGGAACAGACAAAAATCATATGGATCAGGCAGAAAATTAATCAAATGAAATGGAACAGGTAAAAAAAAAAAAAAAAAAAAAGATCAACTTTTACTCAAACAGCAGCATGAAATTCACAAGAGATAACTAACCAAAATACGAAACCATAGAAAGTATAATATTACAACGCCATCTATATTAAATTAAAGAAACTAATACAATAAATATAGTTATTACTTCTAAATTTAATTGAAAAATAAAGAATATTTAAAAAGGAAAATTTTAAAAATCATTTACATTTTATCATTATTTTATTATTCTATCTATTTACATCTATTCATAGATATAGATAGATAGACAGATGTACATGTGTCACTGTGTTTGTGTAAAAGTGAAAATATTTAGATTTCATATTCGATTGCATACCACGAATTAAAATATAGTTCTTTTAAATAGTATTTTAAATAGTTAAATATTATTATTTTCAAAATAATAATAATAATAAATTGATTTTAAATCATGGTTTGGTAATCTAATTTAGAAACTGCCTTATTATTCAAATAACAGTTTATTTCAGAATACAATTTGAAAAGAGATTTTTTTTTTTTTTTATTATAATTATTATTATAAGATTATTTTTAAATATAAATTAAATATTCCATAGATGAAACAATTTAGTAAAAAAAAAATTACTGTTTCGTATTTCGAAGCACAGATTACTGTAAAATAAATGCTACTAGTAAAAAGAAAAAAATAAATAAAAATAACTTTTAAATGAAACTTATGTTGCGAGAAATACTACTTCTCTAATTAAATTGAGTTAAGTAGTGCAGATAAAAACGTATTTTCGCATTATTGTTATTATTATCATTATTATTATTACTACTCTGCTATTATTAGAAATTTTAAGCACAATATTTAAAATAAAAAGTAGTACGGTGTTAGAAAAAACATAAAAACATAAAAAAGATTAGAAAGATATTGCGAAATAAAAGTAAGGAGTTTAATTATTGGATAAATAAGAATAGCTTTCATGTAAACATGTGTTAGGATTTTTTTTTGTTTTTTAATAAGGAATTAATATATATATATTACAAAAAAATATAAATAAAGTTCCTTTTTGCGAATCTGCCCCGAAAAGAAACGAAAAGAACATAAAAAATTTCATATAATAAGTTTTTGTGTAAAAGGCACATAATCATTTCCTGTGTAAAAACCTACAAATTCTTTTTTTTATTCTTAAATGTTTATATTATCTAATCTATATTTTGTGTCAAGTGCCATAATTTTCATCTTAATAAATTTTCAATGTTTTTTTTTTTTTTTTTTTTTTATGTGTGTGTGTGTGTGTTCTTGTGATATTTAAAGTAAGAAAAGTTTCTCCTACACTTTAATTTACAAAGTAAGACTATAGCGTAACTATGCTTCTTTGATGTTTCAAATTGACCGACAGGCTGGGATTTGGTAATAATCAATCATTCGGCGTTCCGTTATCGCTTATGTACTCTCAACCATAAGAATTATCACTCCTGTTTTAACTTTGGATTCGTTGAGTCAGCATTTGTGAAGAGGTTCACATAGTCGCAAGAAAAATGACTGAAGAATATTAATTTATTTACAAACCATGAGGAAAAAATTGAGATTTATGTTTTATGCGGTGTAAAAAGAGGTCACCTCATAAAAGAAGAGTCCATATATTAATACCCAAACATGAAATTTGGCATAGGTTATTAGCATATTAATTATAAAAATAGAAGATTGTAAGTCGTGCCGTTCGAAAAGTATGGTTAATGTGAGTTTGATAAAAAAAAAAAAAAAAATCTCTTATGATGTCAAGAAGTTATTCAAAAATACCTACGCTTTTATGCACTTCTCATATTGTGCGCATTTTTTGTATTAAAAATTCCTATCGAAGAAAGTTGTTAATTCTGGCGATTTCTTAAAATGCAATAAAACAATAGGCACAGTAATTTGTATAGATGTAGCTCTATGTCTCTGTAATGTCAGTTTTTTTTTTTTTTTTTTTTTTTTCTTTTGAAGAATTGTTTTTCAGGCAAAACATACAATTTCAATTAATTGAAATTGAAGTAAAATGTGTTTTTTAATGAAATTCATTGTCATTCAAATTTTTAGTAATTAAATAAGGAACTTTTACTTAAAAAAAAGGTAATAAAAATTCATTACAGCTATGCAAAACAATTTAAGCACAAGACCTGTAGTTCCAATAAAACAAATTGTCATATATGAAGAGTTTAAGCTTGACATCAATGAAGACAAACATAATTGTCACATTAAAGAGAACTGTTATTGAATGAATGAAGCTTTTGATTTTGCAGCGAGCTAAATCAAAGGTATTTTCCTACAGTCAAAGTCAAAACAAAAAATGAAATTGAAATCTTTAGAGTTATTATTTATACACCAATTTCTGTTCAAAATCTAAAGTATAAAATCACTAAGATTTATGTATTAACTCATTAAACGCCAAAGGAAATATGATATACTAGATTAGACACAGCATACAACAATCAGAATGCAATTATGTTAAATATCTTACGAAATACGAGTACTTTACTAAATAATTTTTAATTACGCATGCGCAAGCATTATAAAAATTTCACTTGCATAATTTAATAGCCAACGATATTGAGCAATTTATATACCCCCCCCCACCCCACCCCCCCCCCAAAAAAAAAAAAAAAATCATTTAAATTCAAAACGTTGCGACAGATAAAATGAACAAAATTTAAATTCTTGTCAAAAAAAAAAAAAAAAAAAAAGAAAAAAAAAAGGAAAAAGAAAAAGAAAAAGAAAAGAAAAGGAAAGAAAAAGAAAGATGTTGGGTTGTTTTATCATTATTTATTTACAATCAGCAAAAACGCTGTATTGTAGTTGGGCATTGGTTGAATAAAAATAAAAATGTGAGTAAAACCCCTTGTAGTTTAGCTTTTATTTTTCGAGAACTGAAATTCTCTTCATTCTATCTCCCGTAACGTTTTGAATTTACACGATATTTTCTTGTGGTTTTCATATAAGTTGCTGAATACCTTTGGCTATTAAGCTATGCAAAGGAAAATTTTATAAAGCTTGCGCATGCGAAGTTAAAAATTATTTAGTAAAGGTGCTCGTATTTCGTAAAATATATAAAATTTTTTGCATTCTGATTGCTAAATGCTGTGTCTAATGTAGTATGCCAAATTTCCTAAAAATGACTTCGTCCTGGGTCTAATACCCTATGTGTTATAATTAAAAAAAGGGGAAATATATGTGGTAGCCTCATAAAATGTTATACACATAATGAGAAAGATCTTCATAATCTGCATTATCTTTTTACAGGGTGGTCCAAAACATTTTGATTTTTGTTTAATTTTTTACTGGTCCCCTTTTCTTTTTCAAGACACAACTTTTGCTGAAAAATGTGAAGTATAACATGTTCTTTACAGTACTAAAGTTTCAAGATGATTCGAAAAGAACTTTCTTAGATATTTCGCAAAGTGTCTAAATTGGAAAGTGTCCAAACACTTATTGATAGATAGTGCATTATTCAAACGAAATTGCCCATTTTTACTGCATGAGGAAACAAAACGTCAAAAATAACTCATGTGAGTGCAGGAGTTTAAAATATTGAAACTACTTCATAATTTTCTTGTGTAGTTATGAAAGAAAACAGTCTTTTTCCAAAATTATAACAAACAGGGATCAAGAAAACTAGTTTAAAAGGGTTTTACACTTTATCTACGTCCATGCTACCTTTATTAGATATGCCAAACCTCCCATTTTGGAACCATACCATTATTCTAAAAAAATATAATTTTTTAATTATTTGAACTTCAAATGATTAGAGATGCACATTGAAATCCGAAACATACGAAAATTCAAAATATTTCAGTGGATTTATTAAACGGCGTTTAATAGGTTAATAAATTTGAAAAACGAGTTATTTTCAAGTACACTATCTATCCATTTATATATATATTGGGAAATGCCTTCTGTTATGCGCATTCTCTGATTATGGGCACCCCACCATACATTTTAACAAAAAGCAAATAGAGTGGATTTGAGTACTCTCAAAATTGTCTATTCAGTATACGCAGTTTTTGTACTATCACTGAAGTGAATACACGCATTTGCTTAATAATTGCAAGTATTGGAAAAAAAAATCTTAAAAAAAGCAACACAAAAGTAATTTGTGAATATTTTTAGAATGCGATAAATTGAAATGAATTAATTAACAAATGTAAGTGCAATGTATATTCATACAGTATATTCATTATATTTTGGGATGCAATATAAAAGCCAGTCACGGTTCTGGGCGCCTTCATGTAATCGGTTGTGAGCACACTTGTTTTTTTTTTTTTTTCATTTAAAGTGTGTGTTTGACTTACAAATAGTCAAATATGGTTGTTTATGTCAACATAACATATTTTATTAGTGTTTTTATGTATTTTTAGGCATTTTTAGCCATGTCAACCCCGGAAAAATCAACCAATCCAAAAGAAATTGAATTTAATTAGCTGTTTAAAGTCATTTAGGATTGCTTAGTAAAACAAAAATCCATAAAATCGGTTGCCCGAGAATATTGACTTCCTCACTGAATCTATGTCCCTACAGCAGAAGCCTGGAAAAAGCAAGGCATCTCCACCTGTCAAACTGCCGGACAAGCGCGCTAAAAATAGGGTCGACATCTGCATCATCTCTTTGTAGTACCTGTTACCATGCCTATAAAAGCCTGTAAAAGCCAACTCAATCAAATGCGACGAATGTGATCGTCTAGTGCATTTTAAGTGAGCTAATAAGCATGCAAATTATTTTACTTGCAAGCATTCCACTTCTGATTTGGTGAACCGAGCAGATGACAAATAAAATTGGAAAAATGCCATTTTCCATTGTTATTTTGTTGACTGAATCCTTACAAAATGAATTAATCATGTTATTTTCTGTATTGGCGGTGGTTTTTCTAATTGTGTTCCATTTTTAGCGTATTTTTCAAGTGTTCCTACAACCGAGTACACAATTTTTTTGGCTAAAAATAACTACTTCACAAAATTGGTGATAATTTTTTTCTAGTTGACGGAATCGATATTTTATCGGACATTAGTTAAGAGATCTAGCTTTCCATTGGTATTCGTATGAATGCATAATATTTACTTTATCAAAAGTTAAAAGCCAAACTCAAAACTGTGCACACAACCGGAGATATTCCCCTATATATATACAGTATTAAAACTTATATTTTCTAATTACAAATGCATTAAAAGATTATATGGTGTCAAATTTCGGTGACAAACGTCATCTTTAATATCCGATTTAATGTATAACAGAATAATTCAATTTATAGAAAATCAAGTATTTGCTTTTATGAAAAAAAAAATAATCAAATTATTGAAAACATAGTGCATATATATATATATGAAAAAAAAAAAAAAAAGAAAGCTTATATAAAAAATGCAATGCATGGAATAACCACAAATTTTAAATATAAAATTTTTGTAAAATCTTAACACGTTATTGTTTCAACATATAATGTTATTTAAATTAAATTTCCGGCTTTTTCGAATTCAGTTTTTCCTTTCTGAAGCATAATAACTAACAAAATGCTTCTCTTTTTTTGAAATTTTTGTTTGTTTATTAGATTTATGTACTGTGTCATATAAAAATATCATAAATATGCAAATTTTATTTTCTTCGTACTGCAAATATATTTATATATAAACATAATAAAAATTACGCACAAATTTTTAGGAACTTTCGTTTTCTATCCAAAACTAGCTAAGTATGTTATTTGCACCTCACTAGCTTAAAAAAACGTCTTCGGGATTTGAAATTCCAAATTAAAAGAAAAATAAGTGTAGAAATGAATTAAGAAGACAAATTTAAATGAAACACATGGATAACGAAAATAATATTCAAATGGAAAATATTCCTCGTGATGAAAAACTAGTTCGTTACGATATAAAAATATTCAAACTTAAATTTAAATATAAAACAATTAGAAAATATACCATTAAATATTCATATTAAGTAAAATTATCTGCTCATTCATAAATGAGAAAACTCTCAACTTAATTCATTTGTACATGAAAAACACAAATCATTAATATAAACAATATTGAAAATAATTTAATAAAAATAAAATGCTCAAAATAAATAAATAAGATAACATAAATAAATAAGAGTTCGGGCATATGAAGGTAAAAGTTTATTTACAGGGAGTTTCAAATCCTCAGTTTTTACTCAACTTTGAAGATCTTCGTATATGTCTAAAATTAATATTTGTTAAATTAAACCGAGGTGAAAATTTTTGAATACTCTTTATATGCTGTACAATGATAATTATTATTTGTATACGTATAATATTATTTGTATGTGTATATGTATATGTAAAATTATTATTATTATTATTATTTTCATTTCCTGTTTAATTGTATTTACACACTTAAACGGAACTGGGAAAGAACACTAAGAAAAAGAAACATAATATATATTTTGAAACAATAAATGATATGAAAATATTGTGAAAACATATTTTATGTCAGATTTAAATAATCCTATTGAATAAAATTTCATTTTCGTGAATTGAATTCTGAAATCTATTCAAATCTAATGAATTAAATTTAAAAATATCACATTTTTGCTATGCATATTACATTTCTATATTTTTGTTGTTGTATGTTTTCTGAAAATCAGTAAAGCAGATATCTTTTTTTATTACTTCTTTCTATATATATACAGAAGAAAAGGATTGGATTTGTGAAAATTTTCAAACTCCAGTTTTCGATGGATTTACCTGTTTTCAGACATTCTAAACACGATTTGCTAGTTTCAGAAAATGTCTATCTCTGTGTGTGTGTGTGTATCACAAATTTCGTGAACGCTGTATCTCACAAATCAAAGAATGAAATTTAACCAAATTTGGTATTTAGTTGGACCTTGACATAACCTGGTGCACATAATAGGTCTCGCAGCGTTCCCAAAAATATATTCACGTTTTATTATACTGCTACCACTATCGTCAAAAAGAATTTTTCTTGAAGGTTTTTATATTACAAATTACGTAAAAAATATTGTTTTAAATTACTGGTGACGAAATAATAATATGATTTCTAAAATTCGTAAAACTTTAGGAATGCTGCGATGCGTGTGACAAGATTTGGGGATCAATCGTATAAAAGGTGGCGCTGTAGTCCCATTTTATCTAAATGTTTAACGTGGCAGTATAGGACAAATTTTCGTATGAATGTACATCATGAGAGTTAATTTTAACGTGTGATTGTAAAATTATATGAATTATTGATAATAGTAATAATAAACTAAGGAAAACGTTTGTGCATGTGGTGGTAAAATTTCACCCATGGGGGAAGAAGCCTTTCCCCGTGGGGATTAAATTTTCAATATAGGTATCTTTTGAAAGGAATCATTAATACCTTTAGGAATGGTTGAATAAGAGATCTGTGATAATTTAAAACAAAATGGTCGATTTATTTATTTATTTTATTTTTTTAATGAAAAAAAAAAAAAAATGAAAGATAGAAAAAGAAACCTTGGAAGAAAAATTGCATTGCTTCTGATATTGGCACAAAACTGACTTTTTTTCGGCATTTAGCGTTATAGTTCTATAAGATAAAAATCGCCTGCATTAATCATGGAAAATAATTTTTATTAATAATCCGCGTTTGTAATGATCGATAGATAGCGTTTTCTCAACTGAAGTTGTCAGTAAATATAATAGCCACGTGTATTTATTATTGTTCTTTCTCCGCATTTACATCATGGAAAATCGATTACATAATGGGATGCAATCAAAATTATTGCGTTTTATTATTTAATAATTCCACTGTATTTTAACTGCATCTATATGTTATCTTACAACAAAGGTACATTAAAAAATAATAATAATAAATAAATAAAAATTAAGGTACAACTATAGAGTTGGTCCATAACTGGATTTGTCGAATTTTCTTTGGCACCGTTTTGAACGATAACGATGCCTTTCTGGATTCTTTGCAATACAATACACTTTTGTTTACGCTTGGAATCCATCTCGACCATTTGCAACAACGGCATTTCGCCATAATCACCAAATGCACTTGTGGACCAATACTATAGTTGTTCCATGACATCCATGAAATGTGATCGTTTTGCTTTTCCTCGTTAGCAGAGGAAACGATCAGCTTTATCTAAAATATTATATAATTAAAACAAAATTAAACGTATTATTACTTGTGAAATCCTCAGTTCGAAATGTTTCGAACAAACAGTCATTCTTGACTATACTTCTTTCCCATTTCGTAAACGTCTAATCCATTCAGACTTTCTACTAACTAAAGCTTTATTTCCATTAGCGGAGGCAACTGGAATTTTAAATTTGTCATTTGGAAACAAATGGAAGCTTAATTCCGGATTTCTTGATTCATTGGAGTTACATTGTGGCACGCAGCAGCATGTGTTATCTTTTTTGCCGGACTTAATCATCCTATCGAATATACAGCAGCAAGCAATGGCGTCTCGATGAAAGCGTGAAAGCTATCCGTTCAGTGATATTGTTATTTCACCTTAGCCCACCAGAGAGCGAACATTTCATTACAATCACGAATAATTTAATAAATATTTTTTCCTTGCGTGAATTTGTGAAATTATTTAGAAGAAAGTCTTGCGATGGCCACAGCATACTAGTTTTAAATTATTTTAGACATAGAGTAATAAGACATAGATTGATAATGGAGGGGGGAGAGGTCACTCTAATGGCTTTCTTTCCCCGAATAAATTACACACAGGAATACACACGGATAATTTAGTAAATAAAATTGGTGAATAATTTATTTACTAAAGGTGAATGAAAAACTCCCGATACAGTTTCAAATTCATTTTTCTTTTTCTTTTTCTTTTTTCAATACTTTCTAATGGCTGATTTTAGAACTTTTTTTCGGCATAAAACTTTTTGTTCGATAACATGGAGATGATAGATCTACATATGTTACTGTATCTATGATTTTAGATAATAAATCTGTGCTGTTTCAATCATTATTTTAAGGGCATGCATATATTTTTTTTTTTTTATGAATTTCTGACTGTCTTCCTTTTTCCCTCGTTACGTTTAATTAAAATATTAAGTAATTTTTATTTGAATATTAAAATAATAATAATAATAATGAATATTGTAATTCTGAGAATTTAACACCGCTTGTTTCTCAGCTCATTTTTTACTTCAAAATTTTCTTATTACAAAAATAAAACACGAACATATCCAGCAAATGACGTATTATTGGTAGAACAATCATACAATACTATTCAAAACAATATTAGGTTTTATACCATTTTCAAATATTCGTTATGAGCATAAATATATATATATATATATATATATATATATAAAAAAAAAAAAAAAAAAAAAAAAAAAAAACTTCTACCACCAAAATTGCAATGATATCAGTTTGTATCCCTCTGTTCTTTTCTTTTCTTTCTTTCTTTTTATTTTTAATCATAGATTATTACAAAAGTAAACCAGACAAATATTTATCTCGTTCAAATGTTGGATTATTATTTCGAAAAATTTTAACACTGTTTTCCAAATAGCAACTTATATATTTAATTCATATTTATAAAGCTTTTGAAAGAAATTCGAATATCCTAAACTTAACGTCTACTAAAAATATAATTCATCTATAGGTATCAGGGATAGCTAAAAAATTAGATAAAAAATAATGCATGTTTAAAATACCGAATTACTTTACTAAAAATGATTTATTTTGGTAATTTTCATACTATGAAATCTTGGGATTATTTTTAATGTCTTCTTAATTTTCTAACGCCCCAAGTACTTTCTTATCATAAACTGTTACTTTTCCCCCAAAATGTAATAAAAATGCTGGTTATAACTCTTTTTTTGAAGGATCATTTACATAACCGGCATTTCCAGAATAATACTCTTTATAGTTTTAGATGCCTCGTTACGGAAAATAAAGATCAGAAAAGAAGAGCAATATTTAGGAATTACGTTTTTTTTTTTTTTTTTTTTTTTTTTTTTTCATTTTGAACGTATTTCTTGCTCTATAAACTGGACTTGTAAAAAATACCTAAATACAAAATAAACTATCCTATTACGCAAGTTATACATTGCTACAAAAATTAAAAACTTAAAATGTAAACTTTGTAAGACACACAAAATAAATAAGTAAATAAATATTAATAAATAACAATAATAAGAGCTAATACCATTTTTTTCGTTAATATTAGGCGATATTGAAATTATCACTCTCAAATTATTTAAGAATGACATTGCTAAATAAAGATTTGTAAAATTTGACAAATTTTATTTAATAATAAAAGAAAGAAAAGAACAAGGTAAATATGTAGAAAATGGAGCTTTTACCCCAGCAGGAAAATTAGAAGTGGTAATGTTGCTGGAAAGGTAAAAGAGCATGGGGTGAGTGAGGTCCAGTGTTGCGGTGCAGTGAGATGGATTGTTACCTTAGACGAGGGGCTGATATGAGATAAAACTTTATTTCAGGGTCTTCGTTATTCTTCGACATATGAATTCATTTCAATTTTGGAACTTTAAAGTATTTCGCATTTTTTTTTTTTTTTTCAGAACTTTGTTATTGATTGCAAAAATTTTTTATTTATTTATTTATTTTCTATATTCAATAGAAGAAATTCGTCTCTTCTATATTCAATAGATGAAAATTTTGGATTCGTAAAAATTTTCGACCTCGGGTTTTCGATGGATTTATACGATTTATTAAGTCTAGAACACGATTCGACCTATTTTGAAATATGTCTGTCTGTCTGGGTGTGTGAGAGACAAAATTTTGTGGAAACTGTATTTCAGAAACTATTACCCAGAATTGCATGAAATTTGCTATACAGTTGCATTTTGACATAAATTAGTGCCTAATAACATTTGGGGAAAATCCTTCAAAAATTGGCGTTACTATCCCGCATTTTCTAAATTTTTAACATGACGGTATAGGACAAAATTTCGTATAAAGGTACATAAGGAGAATTATTTTGTAATAATCACTATGACATTAAAAATAATTATTCATAATAAAGATAGCGAACTGAGAATTTTTTTATATATATATAAGAGAATCGCTTCTTTATTCCTTTTCCTCAATCTCGTGATTAAAAGCTGTAATCTGATAGGTTTATAATTTAGCACAACATAATTCGTTAATTAATGTTATGTGGAAAGTTGAATTATTTTATTTTTATTTATAATTTAACGCTTTAGAACATTACTAAATACATTTTTCTCAGAGACATAGTTTAATTGTCTATTCTGATTGATTTATTATTTAGCACAAGAGAATTCATTTTTAATATTATGTGATTAATAACTGATTAATCTTAGGAATACATAAAATTATAAATTTATTATATTTACCAATAAAACAGTAATTTTTAAATTTAATTAATAAAGATTACTTTTTTTTAAGTGAAACTTTAAATATTTTTTAATCGTTGGGAATCAAACAGCGTTGTTTGTTTTCTTTACAAATTTTTATGCTGGAGTTATTTGTGAATTTTTATAGAATAAAGTAATTTTTATGTAGGTATAAAGAACTTTACATTACTTTTAAGTATCCCTCTAAAACTTGATGATAACTATTGAAATTTAGTAACATGGATATTTGACATACATGAAAATTCTTTGTAAAACTTTGTATAACAATGAATTGATTGATTATTTTGATACTTTTTAGACAAAATAAAATATTACTCCAGTTTCCCCCCCCTCCCCCCCCACGTATCTTCTAAAATATAAAAAATAATTTTATAAGGTAAAATTCATATGTTTCTAATAAAAAAGTATTGTTATTTTTAATATTAGATTTAACTTATGTACCTAATAAAAATAGATTTGCTTCAGTATTAAGCTTCTAAAAATCAAATTTCCTATATGGTAACAGATTTTCTAATGTTTGAAATTTCACCAAAAAATGTTTATTATTATAAGTAATCATGGAAATATAATATAAAAATCACCATTTAATTATATTTGTGGAAGATCCAGAGAAGAAACTGTGTCCGTAGACACCATTTATTGACAAAATCTATTATGTCAGAGAAAAAACTGGCTTCAGTTTTTGTTGTTGTTTTGCGCACCAAAAAACATACGTATCAGTTAAAGTTATCAAACAAAGTTTTGTCAGTACTATTTTTGTATATCTCTGTTATAAGACCTTACCTGGAATAGTATTAAATGTACGATAATACATGTACAAGAATTATCTTTATATTTTTACAATAATATAACGGCTTACATGCCGAAATTACAGTTTGAAAAAGAACCTACTTTATGATAAATTTAAACATTTGTTGTGTATCTGAGAAAGTTTTGAAGATTGTTTACAATATATATATATATATATATTTAATTCACCACGTATAAAAACAATTCAATGAACATACAAGTAATTAGAATTATTAATACATTCATAATAATTTAATTTATTCAAAAATGTATGCCATTAACCATCAGCATCGCTGTACATCATTTCTATTACAAAGGATACCTATAAGTATGCTCAAGTGTTTAAAATATTTCATTTCAAATCCAAGGTAAATTATTCATCTTCTACTGGTTACAGAACCACAATACTCATAATGAAATAAATAGTGAAATAAAATAAAAGAATAAACTTAAAGGAAATATGGACAATAAAAATAATATTCTGAAGGAAAATACTCCTCTGAGACTTAAAGGGATTCACATTTATATACAAAAACTCAAATAAAAAAAATATATATATACAAATATTTAAATATTTAATAAAATCGTCTGCCTATTCATAAATGGGAAAACTAACAACTTAACGCATTTTTATGTGAAACATGCTATTCATAGTTAATAGCAATAACACGAAAAGAAATATTCGAAAGAAGAAATTAACATATTTTTAAATCTAAACATATGAAAGTAAATGTGTAAGTTTATCGGTACTACAATCCAGTTCTTAAGTTTTAAAACTTTGAAATTCTGAGCACAGATCTAAAATCGATATTTTTGGGATTAGTCAATCCTCTTCATATGTACAAATATTTTTAAGACCGATTTACATATTTCTTTTGAAAAATAGTTCATTTTAACAAATCGAATTATAAAAATCTAAATAGAATTACATTTAAAAGTTTCAGTGTGCAATGCATATAATTTTCCTTTTGGGTTTTTTCTTTCTTTTGATTGTTGCGAGCTTTTACAAAATTATTTTTGTAAACACACAAAAGTTTATGTTTACAAAATTAGTAAAACAGCAAATCGTATATATATATATATATATATATATTTTTTTTAATTATTATTATTTTAAACGTCATATTATTTATTTTATATTTTATATTTTTAAGGGGGTCCGGGACACCAAATTTTTGTTTTTATTATTTATTGGTGAATTGCTGTAATTATTTTTTCTGAAATTGAAGCTTTTTTGACGATGAAGTTGAGCAAGAAAGAATCTTAAAAAAAAATAATAATAATAATAATTAAAATTTTTGATAAATATAAAATTTGTTATATCTCATGAACTAATGGTTCAATTTACAAACTTTTTTCACCTTTATATACAGAAAGGATTTATCTTCAATTTGTCTAGAGGATTTCTGATTATAATAATAAATTTTTTAAATATTAATTTTACTTTGAAAAAAGTACTTATTTCATGCATAACTTTTGGATTACCAAAAAAGTTTTGCTCCGAATTAAAAGATAAATTCAAGATAAATCTTTTCTGTATAAAAGAGTGAAAAAAGTTTGTAAATTGAATCATTAATTCATGAGGTATAACAAATTTTGAATTTATGAAAAATTTTGAATTTTTAAAATTTTATTTAAAATTTTTAAAAGATTCTTTCTTGCTGAACTCCATCGTCAAAAAAACCCCAGTTTCAGAAAAAATGATTACAGCAATTCATCAATAAATAATAAAAACAAAAATTTGGTGTCCCAGACCCCCTTAAGATGTCATATATTTTTTATGAACTTCTAATGATTTTTATTTTTATTTTTATATTTAATTACAATATTAAGCTTCATTGACAATTTAAATTAAAAGAACAATAATCCTTTTTTTGACAAATTTAAGATGACCATTTATTTATCTTATTTTTTTATTTCAAAAATTTCTTGTAACAAAAGTAAGAAGAAGCAATATAAAGCTTATAACCTGATAATAATTTTGTACAATCATACAGAACTGTATGGAATAAGGGGTTATGAGTCCATTATACTATTTTCAACCATTCCATATTAATATATTTATTTGGAAAAACATTTTTAAAGATATACTTAGTTTCCACTACAGTTTTGGTAATAAATTCAGATAACGTATTTTTATTATTATTATTATCATTATTTTATGATACTTATTAAAAATAGGAAAGAGTATTAAAAATGGGAGAGAGTCACTAAAAATAACTTGCTCCTCAAGAAAATTATATTTATATTCTATAAAAGTTATTTTTTTTAATTGCAGATGGACTTTTATATTACAAATTTGAATATTTAATTAAACTTTACTTAACTTTTGAAAAATGTCAAATTTGCTAAAATATTCCATTTTATAACATGGTAAGACATTTATGGATATTAGGAATGCCTGAAAAACTAAATAAAAAAGTAATGGAAGTCTAAAATACACGAATAATTAAATAAAAATGATTTATTTTATTAACATTCCCATCATCATGAAATCTTAGGATCATCTTTAATGTTTTCTCTCTTTTTAAAAGCGCCTAATACTTTCTTATCACAAACTGTTAAATCCTTTCCAAAGAGTAATAAAAATACTGGTTATAATTTTACTTTTGGAGGAGTATTTATATAACCGACTTTTTCAGAATAACTCTCTTTATAGTTTTGTGAGCCTCGTTATGGAAAATAAAAGATCAGGAAACAAGAGAAAAAAATTAACAATAAACACCTCATATTTTTTCATTACTTTCCTCATAAGATTTTTATTTCCTTCAAATATTTGTTTTGATATTTTCCGAGCTTTGCTGGAATATTTCCAAAAGGTATTTGGATTTTATATATATATATATATATATATATATATATATATAAAGCATGTTGTTAAATAATACTTAAATATAAAAATAATCTAAATAATTGAATATTCCTGCAAAAAATATAAACATAAAATAAGATTGTAGGGCAAGATAATTAACAATAATAAAAGTGATAATTAGAGTCATTATCTACTGATAAAAAATGTCAGACAGTATTGAATTTATTCTTCTCTAATTTGTTTGGAAGTAACCCTAAAATAAAAATTGGTAAAACTTATTTATTTATTTAGTTAGTTTAATAATTGAAGAAAAAAAAATAACAACGAATAAAAAAAAATCAAAATTGTGATTTTTAATTTCGCTCTCTATGACTTTTTAAATTATACCAAACATTACAAGAATGAATCTTTTGAAAATTCTAATAAGGGTCATTAGCTACATATTGAAATTGTTAGATACTATAAAAGTTATTCTTTTTAAATTAGTTTGGGACTAGCATTCTAAAATAAAAAATTACAATAATTAGCACTTTATTTTTAGCAATTTAAAGAAGAAAATAATAGCAAATCAAAAATCAAAATTGCGATTTATAATTTTATACCTCAGATATATGTAACCTGAGTGCCCAAGATAGAAGAAGAATCCAGGCAGTAGAGATGCGGTACCAACGATCTCTAAAGAGGTGCACAATTATGGACAATACTGAATGACTCTTTAAATCATGCCAAACATTACAAAAATGAGTTTTTTTTTTTTTTTTTTTTTTTTTTTATTATAATAAGAATGTCATTTTTTAAAGTCAAATATAAAACGAAATGCATATATATATATATATATATATATATATACATACATACATATATATACATATATACATTATAAATTTCAGTCATACTTTTCTTTATACAGCTTTTCAATAAGAATGAAAAGATACAACGACAATATAGATTATCAGTAAGACATAGTTGTGCGAATTTCGCAAATCATGTTAATTCTGAAATATCAGAAATATTTAAAAAGCGGTGTGTATAAATTTTAGAAGAGTTCAAGCTGATTTTTTACGTTTTTTCCAGAATGAATTTAGAAAGTTAACATATGGTTAAATCATATTCGTGACTTCAGTCGCTGTTAACATTTGATTTCATAAAAGTAACCACTTGCGACGCTTTTACAACATTAACTGTCAATGCTTTTCTTCAACACCTGTTTGCTTACATTGTTACCAGATTTTGCTACAATTTTATTCAACAGTCACCAATAATTTTGAGAAGTGGTATTTGATATATGTAATAGATGATTACTCTTAGAAGTGATTAGGCAACCATTTTATTTAAAATTTGGTGGAGGATATTGAATAAAAATGCCGCAAAATCTGGAACACTGTTTGCTTATATCCTTTTCATTATTACATAAACGTAGTTTTATATCACTTTAGATTATCATTTCACCTATTTTATTTTGTGAAAAAAAATTTTAAACTCCCTTTAAGTTGCATTTCTAGAAAATGTATCCTACAATTAAATCTCAACTCTAAATAATATAACAAGCGTCTTGATTAAGTATTTAATACAATCTATCACATTCATATAATAGTTTTAGACTATACTTCAGAATTTTCTATTTAATAAACATGCTTTGGTAATATTTTGATTGAATCATTTATTTGTTATTGAAAGTATTTCAAAAATGATATATCAGTATAGTATTCAATTTACTTGAGGAAAGAAAACTAACGAATATTCTTAATTCATATTTATCTTCTTCACCTGCAATGAAGGAGGTCTTCACATTTTTGTTCATCTCAAGTATTTCCTTAGCGTGTGCTTTATCCCATGACTCTTTATTATAATATTTTTTTTTTTTTAAAGATAAACAGCTTTATGCCTTTAAATACACCGTTTAATTATAAGTTAATAAGTTATTTACAAACATACAGGAAATATAAGAAATTAATATTTAGTAAATTTTAGTGTTGCGTATTTTGAATATTTACTTCTATTTCTAAACAATGCAAATTTACAAACTAAAAAAAAAAAAAAAAAAAAAAAAAAAAAAGATATTTATAAGATTATTTCTGTGATGTACCGAGTGTTGACACTTGAGAACAGAAATTTTCTCTTGTATAAAATTAGCTCTTTAATTAATTAATATTAAATCAAACATGAAGATGAATATATACATATGAGAAATTTATATACAAATGAGTACCCATGTACTCATGTAATAATAAGAATAAACCAACGGAATAAATCCGTGACTCGGGCGCGCCAATTGCACCCTGCGTTTCAGGCCGAAGGCCAAAGTCTCTCTCTCTGCGAAAATACCTTCTCCCGCTCACGGCGGCTTCCAAGGTTAGTTGGTTGCATAAAATAAACTTAGGAGTGGTTGGTTGCATGACAATTTCTATTTGAATTATTATTATTTAATTATTTTTATTTCTATTTCTATTTGTTTGTTTTATTGTTATTTAATTATTTGATTTAATTTGATTTTTTTTTTTTTAATCTCATTCTGACTTTTGTATATATTTTAGAAAATCTTTCAAATATTGCTTATTCCCATACATATAAATTACTAAAAAAGTTAATAAACGTGCTGCAAGCATTTCTGCAATAACACATATGAAAAACACTATATATATATATATATATAGAGAGAGAGAGAGAGAGAGAGAGAGAGAGATAGATATAAAGAAATTTAGCCTGAAATTAAATAAGTGTCGGGTAAAGATTTTTTTTTTTCATATAAAAGTAAATACAGTATTACCAATATTTAATTTGAATACGGTTTCAGAGACATTTGCACATTCCCGAACTTATCTGCAAAACTCTCTTATATGTAAAACAATAAATCTAATAAATAAAGCATGAAATATATAATAACTTTGAATAAATGAACCCAATTTTGAAAATTTCTTTTAAATCTTTAGTCGTAGCAATAGCATTTTTCACAGCTTCATAAAACATCTTAACAAGCTCAGAAAAGTAAAAAAAAAAAAAAAAAAAAAAAAAAAAAAAAAAATCAAGTTATTTGCTAATTGACTTTTAAAGTTTCAGCTATTGTATCTAACGTATAATAGAATTAGGATAAGTAAAAAATATTTCATAGACTGTAAAATAATTTCAATTTTAAATTCCAGTGTCATATATATTTTTATCAAGATTATGTTTTCTTTTATCCTGTGAAGATTTTGCACCTCAGAAAGATTTTTCTTTAGTAGAATAAAACCAGTATTTCTTATTAGAATGTCTCTTCCATAAATGTTTTAAAAATTCTTTCAAAATCTGAGGAAATATCTGACACTCAATAGCATTAAGAAAAATGGGAAATATGCTTAAAGAATTTTAAAATAAATTTAATTAAGATTATTTAAATGTGCGATTTTATACCTTCTGAATAAAGTAGTGCATTTGATTCTTTTTTTTTTTTTTTTTTTTTTTTTTTTCGAAATTTAACAATTAACAATATTGTGAATGCACATACGTAATTTAATATTTGATTTTCGCATAAAATAATTGAAAAACGCACCACGAAGTTTGTCTTGAAATACTGTATTATATAACAGTATTAATACTTCATTCGTTAAAAAAAATCTATGGAAATCATGTATAATATTAACGTATATCAAGATTTATAATAATTT
This sequence comes from Salticus scenicus, assembly GCA_963930645.1. NCBI lineage: Eukaryota > Metazoa > Arthropoda > Arachnida > Araneae > Salticidae > Salticus > Salticus scenicus. The sequence goes on along the minus strand of OZ005652.1, from coordinate 322,883,156 downwards.
ATATTTAAATATATGTATGTATATATGTACATGTATACTAAAATAGAAAAATAGACATGTAGATCATTGTTTCTTTTCAATATAATGACAATATTAGATTAAATAATGTATGCAAATAATCAAAATTCTATTTAAATAAGGAACATATAAGTATATCCGTTAATGCGAAGTAGCTACTTATAATGTGTATAGGGTAATTCGGGGGAAGACGCAAGTTTGTTCCTAGCACATGTATGTGTCAACAAATGGTAATACTGACCAACATGTGTGAGAAGTCTTGTCCCAGTGAACGCTTAGATTCTTAACTTATCTTAATTCATCGCCTTTAATCACCATTATTTTGGATCTCGTGACTATATAACCTTGTGAGTAAATCCCTTATAATATTCGGTTGCTCATATTTAAAATTCATAAACAGATGTTTTACTTTAAATAAGATATAAGCAATATAAGTGAGTTTCTTATTCTATTGCACACACTAGGTAAGCTGAAGTGGCCTTAACCATGTAGCAATGTGAAAATAAACGTGTGTGGCATCTTCACCCCATACATGGGGGAAGATGCAACGGGGTTCGGAAATAAATGACCTTTAAATTTTATGTTTTATTTTATATACTGTATATTATAGTGTAAAATATAAACGGAATTAATAACTATAAATATAAAATTATAATAATTATCAGTTTTATGCCATTATTTTAACAAACCTTCAAGTCTTCAGTAATCTTTAGATCTCTTCTGAACACAGTTTGGAGTAAGGAAGCCACAGTAGGAAATGCAAATACTGGATTTTCAGTTACTGGGATTTATCATTATAACCCACAAACAATCGCAGATAATGCATGTTCTATCTCTGTTGGTTCGAGCAATGATACAACTGTTGATTTTATGAACGACGCATTTGGCAATAGGCTTAGAAAAGCCGTTAATTTCACCAGCAGAGCAACAGACAGTCGAATGTTACCAGTAGTTAGTTGCCTCCACCAGCACAGAAAAGCCATTGCCTCCATTAGTCTTGCACATCGAAATAAAGAAATGGTAGCACAAAACCAGCAATGGTGATCATTTTCACTAAATTTAATGTTGTGCAGGCTAACTTGTACTATTTTTAGTTTTAGCAAAGTAAAATTTACAAAAATGTATTTGGTTTACAGGTTAAGTTTACAATTTTACAACTTTACAACTTTAGTTTACAAATTTGTTTGTTTCTTCATAGTTATTCTTGACTGACGTGAAAATTTTCAATGTTTGTCTTACTTTTCTTATTTATTGCGGCTTTGCCACTTACCTTATAGTTACTGGCATCTTCCCGGTATGAATGGGGGAACTTGTCACAATTACACAAGCTTTTTTAACATTAAATTTGTCAATTGTTTATAAACTGCAAAAGGAATTTATAAGCATACATAATTTATTGAACATTGAAGAGCATGCTGTATTTTTACTTTCTCTTACCCATAGGGTCGAAAAAGTATTGTTTTAGGGTCAATTTTTCAACGTGAGTTTTTATTATATTTACATGTTCTGAGGTCCACTGAATATGAAAATCATGTTCTTAACGATTGGTCTGTGTGTCTGTGTGTATGTTATCCGCATATCGCAAGCACAAATAGTAGCAGGAACTCCAAACTACGTGTGCTAAATTTGTATCATATAGGGATGCTACACTAAGCTTTTCGTTGAGATGAAGCACGTGTACAGGGACACTCAAAATTATTCAAATACATTACGTCCATGGGGGAAATTGCAGGTAAGTAGAGTTTAACATCTATAGACTGCACTAAACAAAATTAAACGAATATATATTTTTTGTAATAGAGATATTCAACTGGGAAAATTTTTTTGGCATGTAGGAGCCTCGCCTAGAGGAGTTAGCCCCCCTCACACAAAATTAATTATCATATAAAACTCCTCCAAAGCCTAATTTAAATTGTTTAACATAGGTTTACATAACAGTACTCGTTATCTTACCTCTTAATCTCCAACCTGTATTTATAGTATTAAATTTCAGGGTAAGAGAAAGTCGTGTGAGTGACACACCAGATTATTTTCATTATCATACTATTTCAATTTTTGCCTGCACTAAGCAAAACATCCTTGCATATGGCACCTTGCTCCGTTTTACCTTATCCAGAAAAAATTTTGAATAACTAATAAATAAGTGTAATATGCAATACTAGCGGTAATTTATCAGTTTGTTGTAATGTGAAACAAATATTAGATATTTTAGGAGATATAGAACATAATCTATTAAAAAAGACAGAAATTTCATGTACCTTAAGAGAGGTATTTTTGAAATGAATATAGCAAAAATACAATTTAAACTAATTAAATTGTTTCACTGATAGAACGAGAAAACTCGTAACCTAAAGTACGCAAATATGCATATTGCCAATTTGTTTTTAAAGATGAATGTATAAAAAGATTTTAAATATTTTTTTTTTTTTCTTTAAATTCATCTTTCTAACATCATAAAATTTTTCGTAGTCCAATTTTGTAAATGTCACTTTTTCTTTTTATAATTTAATTTACCAGTATGTTTCACACAGCATTGTTTTTCCCTCTCTTTTCTAGAAAATTTTAATTAAAACTTTTCTGTTTATGTGTGTTTTCTTACTTACTTTTTCGCATACGCTTTGTTTCAACACAATATAAGATGCTTAAATAATAAATAAATGTAAAATTGTGTCTAAATATTTAAAATACAAAATATTTTTTTAATAAAGGGGAACAAATTGCTGTTACTTGAAAAACAATATGTAATTTCAAATGCACTTATAATAAGGTAACTTAAAAAAAAAAAAAAAGTATCATTCATTGCTGTGTGATGAAATTTAATTTAAGCAATCTAATAAGTAAGCACGCATTGCTATCATATTCTGTAAATGGATGGTTCATTGTAAAAGTGGTGCAAATCCATATTTTTTAAATATATATTTTTTGCTTAATTGTATCACATTTTGTCACAAATTTCATTATAAAAAAGAATAAACTCCAATAATTGCATTAAAATCCCATAAATGGTATTACATGTTTTTCTCAGAAAAATAAAACTTCTAAATATTCATTATAAAAATGAAGCTTCTAAGTTACTTCACATAATTTTTAATATAATTTATAAATTCTTGTAACTATGATTTTTATTTAACACAAAAATCTATAACACTTACTGAATCTTAATTTTTTTCCCTGTGCCTAAATTTGAAAAAAAGTTCGTTATTTCAAAATCGATTTTCAAGGAGATAATACACTTTCACAATGAACGACCCAAATATTGAATACACATAAGATTATATAAACATCTAACTTCTAAAAAAAAAAAAGCTTTGTTTGTTGTGAAGAAGCCTACTTTCTTCACCCCGTCAAAAGGTTGTACCATTACTTCGACCCAAAACAATTGTTGCGAGATTTTTGCAAGTTAAGATGTTTCACACAAATTTTTTATTTAATAATACAGGATTCTTTTTTTTTTTTTTTTTTTTTTTTTTTTTTTACAAAGAGTGCTTTCGAAAAATGCTTATATATATATATATATATATATATATATATATTGTTCCTTAATGTAATTTTTATTTTAAAGAAGTTTTACCTCGAATTATAGCTTATTTCAGGTAAGGCTAGGAGAGATCACGCAGTAGGAGAGATTGTGCGCGTAGGGGATCGGCAGGAAAGAGTAGATTGGACAAGTTGCGATTTCAGGTGGCTGTACAACATCAGTAGTGAAGTGCCGACTTGAATGTGCATGTTGATTGCTCCAAGAGTCTAAGACAAAACGTTTTTATTTTGTTTATTTTTCAAAAATAAACTCTTGAATTTTCATAACTCTTCCCAGGAAATTCATTACAATGATAGTAGTACAAAATATTTTTAATTTAGACAATTTCACATAAACTACTAACCTAGGCAAATGGTACGAGCACCACGATTTTCTCTAAGGGCCAATATTTATTTAATAAAAGACTGCGCAATTTCTCCTATCAAAATGGGAAAGTTTGGGCTCTTGATATTTAGGAGAGATTGTGCATTGATTTTTATAAAATTCTATACTAATAGAAATTTCGCAGCTTATTGGTAATGAGAAGACAATGAGTATGAGTTTGTTGAGGGACTGGAACTTTAATAAGAAATAACCTCTATAAGTGACTGGATTAGTTCAGCCCATTCGGGACGGCGTTTCTTTTTGGAGACTGTCTCCAGAATCTGAAATTGAACATTATTCAGGAGTGGTCTACAAAAGCCTCACCTCTAGTGAGATCTACCTCTCGAATGCTAATGTTAGCTTATGAGAAATGTATAGCAAAAAATTTAAATGTTATTGTATACCTGTTTAGTTTTGCAATATTAACAAGTGTGATGCTCAAATTTTGTGCAGCTTTCGGCTGCTTAAATAGAAGCGATAAAACTAAATGCAAGCAAAAAATATCAGACTACTCAAACTGCTTTTTAATCACTGTAAATCATCTAAATTTTAATAAAATAAAATAAATTAATAAACGTAATGGATTTTAAAGTTGGAACGTGAAGATTTCAAACCAAATGAAATTTCGGTTTTATGTTTTGAACATATTTTTTTGCGGAAGATTTTGAGAAACAAAATGAATAAATAGTAAACGGTGAACGAAGTCTTCACTTAAAAAGGGACAGAACTAGCCATATATCATTGCACGATGAGCTACCAACTCTTTTTTTTTTTTTTTTTTTTTTTTTTTTTTTTACGGAAATTCATTGCACACATGCTGTGCAATATCCGTCGCAAAAAGGTTCACTTATGGCAGGCGGTTGCACGATAACTTCACCATGTACAATAAGCGCAACGATTGTGGATAACAAAAGATTCTGTCAGTAAACAAGAAATCATTAAAACTAAATAGGAAATGTACTAAATTTAAGTTAAACGTGTTATCTTATAACTTAATGTTATTTTCCAATTTTTATCTGGTATTATTCTTTTTTCTGTTTTTTTATTAGTTTTTCTTTAAATATATATATATATTTAAATTATTTATTAAATTTCTTTTCTTTTCTTTTTTCTTTTTCTTTCTTTTTTCTGATCATTATTATTATTATTGAATTGAAATATATACTCTCATTGCAAAAATATTTGTTTACAAATAGCTTACAACAATGTCATTTAAGTGTAATTATTGTTATTATTAATGCAATTGCAGTTATAATTAAGCGCAATCTCTCCTACCCACGTGCGCAATCACTTCTACCCAATAATCAAAGATTGCATAAAACAGCTCGCTTGGTTTTATTATAGCTGTTGTCTTAAATAACAAAACAGCAAAATAGTAATTGAAAATGTATAAAAGATGGATCAACTCAAAATTATGCACCAATAGTTTAGCAAAAAATTAGTATTTGGATTTTTTATGTAGATCTGTTGAATTGTGCGCAAACTCTCCTAGCTTTACCTTCTAATCTTTAAAGTATGAGTAACTGATAAAAGTGCGTTTTTAGCCGTTTTCTGTAAAACTGCTAGAGATGCAATAAAATTTTTAAAACAATTTTTGTACATTATCTAATAACGATAAAGTCAGTTTATATAATTAACATGGAATATTCAAATTTATCTGATGCATTCATAGAAACAATTATTGTTTTTCATTACTATTTAATAAAAAAGTCATATTGCGTTGTGACTTAGACACATTTGACATACAATAGCCATTTATTACATCCAATACACGACAGGACTACCGTTTGTAATGGGAGTACTGCATTCGGTTAAAAAACACGATTGGATTAAGGTCTTTTAATCCAAAGAAGTGATTTTTGGCAAATTGTCAGTGTGCGTGTATATGTGTCTGTGTATATATGTGTGTGGAGAGTCTTCTGACTCTGAACTAATAAAGATAGAACAACAAAACTTCAGAATTGAGACAGCTCTGATAAATAAATAATTTTTACAACCTTTGATGGAAATTGGGAAACCGGAAATGGGACAGTATGCACGTATCTCATAAACTGCTCTAACAATTTTCATCAAAGATACTGTATAAACACCCTACTAGATGTGTTTTAGTCAGTTAGTTCAGGAAAATTTATAGACACCGTGTATAAATCGGTCAGATTGGATTCTCACAAGTGCATTCCTTTAAAATAGGCTGAATGGAATTTTTTCAAACTCGTAATAATAACTTTATTTTAGATATTGTATTGTATATAATTGCTGTTTTCTGATCAACAATTGAATTTGTTGAGTTTTGATGAAAATCAGTATCTCAAAAACGGCTCGAACGATTTTCTTACAAATTGCTATACAAACCCCTTTTCACATATCTTTCTGTTTGTATCAAATAATTATTAGAAGAAAATTTACCGTCATCCTTATAAGTTCGGTAAGTTTTAGATATTGAACATGGCTGTTTCAAAAAAACGATCTACCATTTTTTTTTCTTTTTTCTTTTAATTATTATTATTTCTATTTTAATCGCTAGGTAAACTCTATTTTATAAGTATTTACACATTTATCCGTTTTTTCTTACAGGAAAATTGTTAGGTGTATGCTTTGCTATGCCATTTTTATATCTTCTGGCCGTATTATCTCCAAATGGTCATATATATGTTACGTGTAATAACAGGTAATCGAAGCCGTGCGGTTGTTACACACCAGATTTTTTTTTTCTATTATTTATCAAAATTTCATAATGAAATTGCAAGTGTAATGAAAATGTAGACATTCACATACGAAAATATATGTTAAAGATATTTTCGGAACATTTTATATGTGCGAATGTATTCCAAAATTATCACTGATATTTTAATAAACCATCTATTGTTTCGATTTTATTACTATTACTACAAATTTAGTGAATTATAAAGCTAATAATTATTATATATACTATTAACTTAATAATGACATATGATTTAAATTTATGGTTGTCCATATAAGCTTTCCCATGATCTCGTATTACATTAATTGGGTTTAATATATCTTTGATATGAAAAAAAAATATATATATATATATATGTGTGTGTGTGTGTGTGTGTGTGTGCTTGTGTGTATAGTGTCTACACTTATTTTACCACAAATATGCTTTCTCCATCCGTAAATTATAATTATAAATCTGCAACATAAATATCACTTTCGATGACATTTTAACAAATTATAACTTTGAGTTTTAAAATTTCAAAATTTAATCATTCTTTAAACATTATCTAAAGATGTTAATGAAAACCATTAGCTTTTCAAATTTACTTATGTTTTCGGAAATATAAATGATAAAATATAATAAGATAAAAGTAATTTAAAAATTACATAAAAAGTAACACAATTATATATATGTTTAAATATCCATAACTACATACGCACATATGATAACTAATAAGAAAATCACTAAATATTATGTAATAATGGTCGAAGCTACAAATTTTAATTCTACTTTTATAAACATATTTCAGTCGTTTCTATCTGCATTTATTTTTCAATGCATCAAATATGTTATTTTATAATCGCCATATGGAGTAATATTTATTTTGCGTTATTATCTTTGTAATTAACAATAAAAACCACGTTGGCCTCTGTTCCTTCTTATTCTTATTTCAGTTTCATTTGTTTGGTTATTGCCCTAGTTTCACATCATTTTCAAGTCTTATATTAAATATAGGTATTCATTTCTTATATCAAATATATTTATATTTATATTTACTCGTATATGAACTTTTGGATCCCATTTATTTAATTGTACGATTATAAATATCATAATTAAAAAATGACTTTTTACTTTCTCTTATCTATATATATAGTTTAGAAAGTATTGTGTTTAGAAAAGGTTTTCAAAACTGCATTTTTGTTATATTTACACGTTTTGATGTACCTTGAATCCGAAAATAAGGTTTTTAGCAGTTGGTCTCTGTATCAGTGTGTTATCAGCATTTCAAAATCAATTAGTAGCACAAAATTCAAGATCGTAATTCTTAATTTATATCATATTGAGGATGTTACACTAAATTTTTCGTTGAGTTCAAGCAAATGGTTCGTGTACAGAGACGTCTAAGACAATTCAAATACATTACGTCTATGGGCGAATTTTTTGGTAGGTACAGTTCAACAACCATAGGTTGCATGAAACTTATATTTTTGATGATAAAATATAGCATAAAAGCATGTTTCACATAGAATGTTGTATGAAAATAAATCATCATTCATTTACAGGTCTACCCAAAAGTAACAGAATATAATGGGACTATACATGGAAATTGCAGGAAAAGTGCTCAGGAATGAAAATTAATTCCTCATACGTATATGTCAAATTAAATATTTTTAAGTTAACTTTCCAGTGCTTGTTTTTAGTATAGATAACTATAACTTTTTAGGTTCTCTGAATACTAAAGTTAATTTTTTAACGGTTTATCTTTATATTCGTCTGTTATCAGAGTAACTTAAAAACAACTAACTGCAGACAATTTAAATGAAGTATTTTGAAGTTCATATGAGTTGTTTGTATAATTTGGAGTAAACTTTTAATTTAATAACAACCTTTTCTATATAAAAGTAGGTACCATACTGAAAAGGAGGGATGAGGGAAGTGGTAGTCCACTCATACAGAGTTATTTGACAATTAAAACTGTTCCTAGACCTAGTTTAAATTACTTTTAACATAGGTTTAGATGTATTTGTTATCTTACATTTTAATCTGCAACCTGTCTTTATATTGTTAAAATACAGAGCACGATAAAATCACGTGTGTGATTTAGATTATTTAAATACTGATCCCAGATTATTTAAATACTGATCGAGATCTTAGAAGATTAGAGAGTTAAAGAAATCTTAATTTTAAAAATAACTGGCTACATGCTTTTTTGGAATAATAAACTTATTTCAGTACATTCCTTTATTTTTTGAAATTATGTTTTAAAACCATTATAAAGCTTTGATTATAATTGTAATACAATTCATAAAAGATTTTTCAGCTATAAATGATTCATTTTTCCAACTTGAACAAAAACATTTTACTATACAAGCAGTTAGTGTTTAAAACAAAGCGAAATTGTTTTAGGCATTTTACTGCAGAAAAATAATAAGCCACTAAAATAGAGTTTCTATAAGGCTAAACTTTCTTCAGAATCATAATTAATAATGTATGTAAAAGATTATGTTATAAACATCAGTAGCAATTAATTAAGATTTTGTTTGAGCTTTAAAACAGAAGCATTTTAAATAAACATTTATTTACATTTTAAATAAATAAAAGAAAATGAAGTCTGTCTTAGGCAACATTTAATTCCGTGCTGTAGCCCTATCTTAATAAACTTTGTTTATTTTTTTTATAATGCAGAGGAAATACCTTTAAACTTAATATATCCCACATCCAGATTTATTCAAAAATGTCCATATATGGTGCGGAAAAATAAAACCTTAGCAATTAAAGAAACAAAGGTAATAAGAGAGCGAGAAATAGTTCTTTTTTTCTGTTCTTTCTTTCTTTCTTTTCTTTCCTTTTTTTTTTTTATAAGATGTTCAGTGAACCCTACGTTACTCTCTTAAAATGAAAGAATAATAAAATCTTTTTGTAAAAAAATAGAACCGACTCCAAAAAGGAACTACTATTCAAACAACTGAAAATGAAAGAAAATTGGCAGAAAATGGAACTGTAAATTGCGCCTAAAAGTATAAAATAATTTCCTTCGCCAAACAACCTATAACACTACAATTAATCATAACTTTTGAAGTCGGCGCAAAATTAAATAAAATTTAATTAGTTTTTAACGATTTGTCTTTAGATCGGTTGCAACAAATGCTGTTGATTCAAATGATCCATTTTCATGTTTCCTTTATTATTTTATCACTGTATACAATTGGTCCATTAGTAGCATCTACATAGAACAGTGAACATTCTTCACAATGCGGTATTTATGTTTCTACGAAGTTAGAGTTTCCTTTGCAAACTTGATATAACTTTGATAACTATCATCCTTGATGGCTTTTGGATTTGGTGATCAAAACGTAAGGCAAAAATATACACGCAAGATGTATATTTTCGTAATATACATTGTACGATGTATTGTTTCATATTCTTGATTTCTCTCTTGATATACCTTATCAAAATAATCATGATATCCCAAAGAAATTAAAAATGTTTGCCAGATAATTTTGCGATTTTTCTTTCACCAAGGACGTCAGATACTAGCATCTTCGCCAACTTTTGCTGCTTACCAAATCTTATTTGTTTTCTTGAATCAAATTAGTTCTCGGTTGCGTTTTGCAGGTAACAATGTGAGATGTGTATTTTGAATAGGATTTGATTTTTGTATTCAATAAAGGTATCAATTTTTATTTAATTTTGCGCCGACTTCAAAAGTTATGATTAATTGTAGTGTTATAGGTTGTTTGGCGAAGGAAATTATTTTATACTTTTAGGCGCAATTTACAGTTCCATTTTCTGCCAATTTTCTTTCATTTTCAGTTGTTTGAATAGTAGTTCCTTTTTGGAGTCGGTTCTATTTTTTTACAAAAAGATTTTATTTTTCTCTTTTCAGTGAAAACTTATTTATGTAGCAGAGCATCAGAAGACGTTCGACGGCAGTTCCACAAATCAGAAGTTTTAAGAAAAGTGACATTACTCAAAAAATGGTTTTTGTCACTGAAAAATACATGAAATGCACCCAATGTGAACAAAAAAGTTACATCTCCATCTAGAAAGTTATCTACTCGAGAGACAGTTGTGCCAGTTTTATTCTAGTCTAGTTATTTTTAAGTTGATTTTTCTGAAATGCTGCATTTTAAACTTGTGCTACTTTTCTTGCCTTTATCAGATATGAGCAAAAAACTATCTATTGAACGAACATACGTGAAATTAAAAAGTCTTTAGAAATGTAAAGGACGGATACGCTGTATTCGTAACCGAAAATTCTGTTAGGCATATATATTGAATTTTACAGTGAATACGTGTCACCCACTGCGCTGGAAATTGCGCAGCGTAAAGTTCAAACAAAGAGCAAAATATGCATTGCAGCTGAAGGACAGAAGTTTCAACATCGATACTTACATACTGCTTTTACCAGTGTAGCTGCATACGTTCAGCAGTTAGAGTGAGAACAGACTTTTGTGAGTATCTTGTAATTTGTTTATATCTTAATTAAATCATAATGAAACCTATTTCAGGCGAAGATCATTACGACAACAAAAAAAGTATTAAAATTAAATCATCTCTTACGAAGTTATAAGCTAACAAATTTCAACAACAACAACGAGAAACATGGTTTGCATTGAGACCCTCTTCCTTTATGAAGTCGGTTTAAAACGTCCATGCGTTAATCGATGTGACTGCTTACGATAACCGTACTTTGAATTTTACACAGCATAAATGTCACCCGCTACGCTACAACATATGCAATGTCGTTCAAGTGTGCACAAAAGAGGAAATTGTGAACAAACAAATGCACATTTTAAGCGTTCTGTTTTTAGCATTAATGTCTAAACTATCTTTTTGTATTAAATCGATGATGCTCTGCAATTTTATAATTCACTTTTTTCCCCTGTCTTGAAACTTTTCCGAGATAGGATCGCTAACTCCACTCTTTTCCACCAGATGGCGCTTTAGACGGTTTAATCGCGTAGCACATGTCCACTCTACTATACCTACATACCACTTTTATAACTATAGCTGCAGCTGTTCAGCAGTTAAAAGAGTCGGGACTGACTTTTTTGGGCAACCTGTATTTTCTTTTGATCGTAAAGATCTTACAACGGGATTTATTTCAGACCGAGACCTTTACAATAAAACAAAAAGTATCAAAATCGGATTATCTGTTCAGAAGTTATGAGCTAACAAACAAAAACAAAAAACATACGCTTTGAATTGAGAACCTCCTCCTTTTTGAAGTAGGTTAATTAGAGCATCTCTTACGAAGTTATAAGCTTACAAACACGAACAACAACAACACATAGATTGCATTGAGAACACCCTCCTTTCTGAAGTTGGTTGAAAACGACTTTGTGCTAATCGATGTGACCGCTTACAGTAACAGTATTTTGAACCACAGAGTATACGTGTCATCCGCTACGCTGCAAAGTGTGCAACATAGTTCAAGTGTGCACAATGTAGGAAATTGCGAACAAACAACTGCACGTTTTAAGCGTTCTATTTTTAGCAATAATGTCTAAAAACTGTCTTTTCGTAATAAATCGAAGATGCTCTACAACTTCGTAATTAACTTTTCTCCCATCTTGAACAGTTTTTGGGATAGGAGCGCTAATTCCGCTGTTTTTCACCAGGTGGCGCTTTATTTTCTTTAGATTGTAAAGAAGTTATAATGGGACCTACTTCAGACCAAGATCTCTACAACAAACCAAAAAGTGTCAAGTAACCGTATTTTGAACTATATAGCGTATGTCTCACCAGCTACGCTACAACTTGAGCAATGTAGCTCAAGTATGTATAGTGTAAGAAATTGGTAACAAAAAAATGCACGTTTTTAGCCTTGTATTTTCATCAATGTCAAAACTATCTTTTCGTACTAAATCGATGATGCTCTGCAATTTTATAATTCACTTTTTCCCCCTGTCTGGAACCATTTCCGAGATAGGAACGTTAGCATGAATGTCTAAACTATCTTTTTGTACTAAATCGGTGATACTCTTCAGCTTTGTAATTCACTTTTTCTTTAGAACCGTTTTCGAGATAGGAACATTAACTCCGCTATTTTCCACCAGGTGGCGCTGCAAGCGGTTTAACCTTGTACAGCATGGCCACTTTGCTATACTTACATACCATTTTTATCACTATAGCTGCAGCCGTTTAGCAGTTAAAAGAGTTGGGACTGATTTTTTTGGGCACCCTGTACTTTCTTTAGATCGTAAAGATATTACAATGGGACCTATTGTAGACCAAGACCTTTTCAACAAAACAAAAAGTATCAAAATCGGAGCATCCGTTCAGAAGTTATGAGCTAACAAACATAAAAAAAACATACGGTTTGAATTGAGAACCTTCCTTCTTTTTTTGAAGTCGGTTAAAAATAACTCAACTTGAGTGAATCTTCACTCATTTGCCTAGAAGGAAGGCACCCTCTCATCTAGCGTTAAATTCAATAAATTAAATGAGTTAATATAATGCCCTCAAACTTGAGTTCTTTATTCTATTTGAGTTATTTATTTATTTTATTAATTATTTTAATAGAAATTATTTTAATAAACTGGATCAATTTAAAATGGCGTTACCCCTTGCACTTGTGTGCTACTGAAAAAATGCGTTGCAGCGAGAGCGATGTTGCCACTTACAAGTAATTGAATCAGTAAAAATAACTCAAGTATCGATAAATATCAATAACTCAAGTTCACTTGAATAAGAAGCTACTAATTAGTTCAAAGAATCGCATTTTTAACTCCAGTCGAATAAAAAAACTTAACTCCTTCTTGACATGGCAAATTAACTCATTTATTTTAAGAGAGTATTCTAGTTGGTCTAATACAAATTTAGAATTTATTTTCAGAACAGTTGTAAGATTTATTAATTATATCATTTCTACATAAAAAAAAAAAAAAAAAAAAAAAAAAAAAACAGAGAGAGCGAGTTTTGGATATTCGGCAATATCTTACGCTAGTTCATTTGGTCTTACTGAAAATATAAAAAACAGTTCTTTAAAAATATTTTTCCTATATTAAAACTTTAAAATAAAATAGAGAAAAAAAATCACTGTTTTAGACGTTCGACAACATCTTACAATATTCTATTTTGCCTACAAGGAATGAGAAAAAAAAAATGTTGTGAAAACAGTTTCTTAATAATATGGTTTCTATATTAAAAGTTTGAAAAATAGAGAGATTGAGAGATGGAGAGAGAGAAGAAATGCAGTTTTGGTTATTAAGTAATATCCTTTATTGTTCTAGTTGCAATACTGTAAACGGGGAAATTATTTTGAGAATAATATGTCTTAATATCGCTTCTGCGTTAAAATGAAAAAAAAAAAAAAAAAAAAAAAAAAAATGAGGTAGAGGGAGAAGAGGAAGCAGAAAAAAAAAAGAAGAATCAGAGAGAGGAGGGGGGGGGGGGCAGAGAAGAAAAAGAGAGAATACAGTTTCGGATGTTCAGAGCTAGTTTATATTATTCAAATTATTCTACTGCCAATGGCAAAATTTTTAACGATTAGTTTCTTAATAAGATCGTTTATATAATAAAAGACAAATACGAAAACAGTATTTAAAAAGGAGAACCTTCTGTTTTTGAATGTTTCTCGACATTCTACACTATTTGAGACAGACTGATGAAAATGCAATAATTGTTTTAAGAAAAGAGCCGCATTGTTTCGATATTAAAAGTTTAAATTTAGAAAGAATATACTGTTTTAAACGTTTGGTGGTATCCTAGATAATTTTTTTGGTCTTCTTCAAATGTAGAATTTTTTTTTTGAGAACAACATTTTAGTTATATCATCCTATATTAAAAATTAAAATTTCAAATTCCTGTGTTATTTTTCTTTACCACAGTAAAAGAAATTTTATTTAAATGTAATGCATTTTAAACATTATCTAAACATCCCATCTAGGGTTGTCAATTAGCCTTAAACCATACACCAACATTACCACCTTATTTTAGTTATAGATAATAAATATCTATATGCATGTAATATGATATACAAAAGTATAGAAAATCGTTCATGAAAATTCTTTCTATAAAGTACTTTCTTGTACTTTTTTTAAAAATCCGTATCATTTTAAATATTGCTTGCCATTTCAGACAGGGCCCATTACTGCGAAAGCCTAAGTATTCGATATCGAAGACTCATTATCTAAATCCTGGTGATAAATGAAAAAATAAATAATAAAAAAAAATTATACAGACAGGACATTATTTCATTATTTAAAACATGAAAATCTGACATTGACAGATTTTAATTTAGTGCCAGAGGCCTACTGCTAAACTTGTTAATATCGACAAATTCTTGTTTAGTTAATTCGTGACGATCCAAATTCCATGATAAAGTTTTCATTAAATCAAACCAATGTGTTTCAGCTGCAGATATTGTAACAAATAACGTTGGAAGTCCAAACTGTCTTATAGCCGCAAAACAACGTTTTTTCTCTTTTTCCCAATGAGGGGGATGTGTGCCTTGGGGGGGGACTCATGTCAAAGGTGTGCCTTGGGGGGGGGACTCATGGCAAAGTTGTACCTTGGGGGGACTCATGTCAAAGTTGGGCCTTGGGGGGACTCGTGGCAAAGTTGGGCCTGGGGGAGGACTCATGTCAAAGAGTGGCCTTGGGGGGACTCATGTCAAAGTTGTACCTTGGGGGGGACTCATGTCAAAGTTGGGCCTGGGGGAGACTCATGTCAAAGTTGTGCCTTGGGCGGACTTCATTCAATAAATCCCCATTCAATAAACCGACTGAAATAGGCCCTTAGCACTATTAAGAGTGTATTATAAAAATTCGACAACGCTGTACAACGCTGTAAATTACAAAACCAATCCTGAAGAAAGAGACCAAATACAATATAGCTTTTAAAATTTATTAATAAATGTTTTCATTCAAATTTTTAATTCAATTGCTGTAACGTGTATATATATTTATTTATTCAGAATATCGTAAAGGTATACGTATAACTGCTTAGAACTTTGAAGTATATATATATATATATTTATATATATGTATATATAATTTGAATAATTTAATACCTTTGTAACACTCAGCAAACAAAAGATAGATGAAAATACCGACATATAATTAAATTTTAAATGAGATTTATTTCGAATAAAATTATTGTCGCGGTGATAATTTAGTTTGAGTATCAATGATTAGTAAAAACAAGTTAAAGTACACTTACGCAGAAGAGAAATGACACAAACATAACCCATAAGCCTAACGATGAGATAATAGTTTGCAAAATCCATTAAATTAATAGAAACAGTCAACATTTTATAGAAAAGAGAAAATGATATAATTACCAAAGAGATCCGATAAAAGAAAAAAAAAAAGAAAAAAGAATTCATGAATTGAAAATTGGAATTTTAAATGCTGAAAAATAGAAATGTCCACTCATCAGGAAACTTGCATTTCTATCAGCAGAGGGCAAGATTTCGGATAACTGTATAGCTAATTCATGCCAATGTACAGCTAGAGTCTCTATCTTGCAACGAAACAAAATAAAAAAAGGAAATTAGATTAAACAATAACCCAAACCAAAATTGATACAAGGAATAAGTATTTTTAAGAAATTCACATGTTAAACGATATATACGGAGATAGTAGAAATAAACAGGTTGCCAGACGAACATTAGTAAAAAGAAAAGATTAAAGGTAAAGAAACGATTAATCTATTTAGGTGCTACTGAAATGCAATAATTGAATGCATTAAGTGATAATTATTAATCTTTAAAAGTTAATAGCTATATTAAAAAGTTTATTTTTAAAAGGGTTATATAATTTTAACGTTAGTCATTTATAATTTCAGTTTTTACTTAACTTTCAACGTAACGTGAGCAAGCACCATCTGACGTGAAAAAGGAGATTTATTATTAAGTAAATACAGAAAATGTACGATTTAACTAATGTTTACTGTAGTTTAGTTTAAAATTTTAGTCTTAAGCAATCTCATCCAAAGGCCAACATGTCATGATTATATATATATATATATATATATATATATATTGTGTAGATCGAGCGCATATATATATATATATATATATATATATATATATATATATATATATATACATATATGTACTCAATCTACAATATGCTTCATGCAATTATTGTAAATTTTGTATTTCTTTTATTATTATTCTTATTCTTATTCTTATTATTCTTATTATTATTCAATCTATTTCGGAACAATGCGAATAACTGCTCAGAACTTTGAAGTTATTAATTTATATTTCAAACTTTAACAGCATAAAACAAACTACATTGAATTTTTAAAATTTTGTTTTTGAAGATGAAACATGTTATTAACTAATTATTTACATAATTCAGACTTTTTAAATTTACATATGCTGCAATTTGTTAGGAAAAATTATTAGACGAAAGATCCTTTACACCAGATGTTATTTTCAAAATGATTTTCATTATCACATGTATTATAATGGGCGTGTATTATAATGTTAGATATAAATTGTGTATGTAAATTAAAACTCAATAAATATATTTAAATATCTATTTTGTTAATCGTATTCTTACTTAGCTTGTGAATGTGTAGATTTAAGCTATATATACATAACCTAGAAAAATCTCAAAAATATTTTTACCTTTAAAAAGGGTTAAATATAAAAATTATTGATGTAAAAAAAAATTATTGTGAAATACGTATGAGAATGAAATATTTTTCAATAAACTAACTTTGAAAAAAATTGTAATTTCAAACTAATTTTAAAGAAAGACAATATTGATTTATTCTTGCATAATCTAATATTTTATTTATTAGAAAATTATCTTTGTTTTTTTCCTGCAACGGAATGTTTTAATTGCAAATAAATAACATTTTTTTTTAATCTGAATGTAATATAGTATCAAAGGATTTAATAATAACATTCTCTTTTAATAGACATCACATTTAAATATATTTTCTTTAAATTAAAATTATACACACTTTTTTATTTTTAAAAAACAATATTAGTTATATTTTTCTTTTCATGCAATTTTTCTTTTTCTAAGGAATCATACTGAATACATTTATTTTATTTATGCATATATTCATAAGATGAGAAAAATAAACTTCGCAGATATTTATTTTTATTCATAGTAAGAGCGGAATATTCCTTTTAGAAGTAAGGAATACAGATACAGGTTGTAATAAAATTTTAAATTTTTTTCAAAAATTCTTATCGAGATATATCTTATTTGGGAGAATTCCAGAGAAGCACAGTCTTTTAAGAAATACAAAATATTTTCTTTAAATAAATGTCCAATATTTTAAAGTAAACGAAATATATCATAAAACTTTACAAAAGATTCTATTAATATTACAAAATACATCCTGTAAATATTATTTTTTTGTTTTTTCTAAAGATTTTGTAAAGAGTTTTAAAGTTCTATAAAATATCAGTACAATATATTAGATTTAAAAATATAACTTCGAATATTTTTGAGCGATTCTTCGTCAATCAGTTAAAATAATAATGATTATTATAATAATAATAAGATATAAATAAATAAATAAAAATAAAACATTTATGTATTCCGTGGCAGTAGGCAAGAAAATATAACAATCAAAAGAAAAAAGTAAAAGGAAAGTAAAATAAACGTGATGTTTTTTTAAAAAAAAAAAAAAAAAATGTAAATACCAAATTACATTAGATAACGAAAGAAAGAGAAAAAATCTGGTGTGAAACAACCACACGACTTCCATTACCCACTCGTACACGTATTATATGCATTTTTTGATATTTTCCAGTGAGAGAAAATTCATACATGTGTAAAGACATATGAAACAGAGTTTACATAGCGAGTTAAAAAATAAGAAAAACAGGATGACTATTAATTTTCCGTGATAACCAAGTAAAGCATGAGAAGGATATCTAAAATGGGTTTATGTAACTATTTTCAAGAAAATCGTTAGAGCCGTTTTTGAGATACCGACTTTTACCAAAGCTTGGCATAATTAATTAATGACCGTAAAAGAAAAATTACATGAAAAAGGATATTTAAAAGAGGGTTAATATGGCAAGTTTGAAAAAAATCCGTACAACCGTTTTTAAAGGAACGCCCTTGGGAGACCTGAAATTGAGCTATTTATACAGGACGCCTATCAATTTTCCTGAACTAACCAACTATATCATTCGAAAGGACATCTAATAGAGTGTTTATATAGCAAGTTTGAAGAAAATCGTTAGAGCCGTTTTTGAGATACGGACTTACGGTCCCACTTCCGGTTTCCGATGTCCCACTTCCGGTTAAACTCAATTATTGACAGGAAAACAATAATTATATACAAAAGCATATTTAAAAGTGAGTTAAAATGGCGAGTTTGAAAAAAATCCGTACAACCGTTTTTAAAGGAACGCCTTTGCGAGGCCTGAAATTGAGCTATTTATACAGGACGCCTATCAATTTTCCTGAACTAACCAACTATATCATTCGAAAAGACATCTAATAGAGTGTTTATATAGCAAGTTTGAAGAAAATCGTTAGAGCCGTTTTTGAGATACGGACTTACGGTCCCACTTCCGGTTTCCGATGTCCCACTTCCGGTTTTTCAATTTTCACCAAAATTTGGAAATTTCATCTGTAGACCAGACGTATTTCAATTCTAAAGTTTCGTAGCTCTATCTTTATTAGTTTCTGAGCTATAATAGCCAGAAGATTCTCCACATACATACATACACACACACACACATACATACACACTGACCAATTGCCAAAAACCACTTTTTTGGACTCAGGGGACCTTAAAATGTGTAAATCAGGTGAAAACCCGATATTGAATTTTCAGACCGAATACAATACTTCCATTACCTACGGTAGTAGGGTAATGGAAGTAAAAAAGAAAGATGTGAGAACATCAGTTTAAAGCTAGCTTTATAAAAAATCTCGACTTTGAATTTAATTAAAATTTACTTAGAAAAAAGAAAAAACACACACACACGCACACACACACACACACATTTATATATATATATATATATATATATGAAATTTGCAATTAGAAAAACGCTAGCTTGGAAAGTATAAAATGTTAACTCAGTACTGGTCTTGAATTCTCTTAAATAATATATGTCTTTAAAATCTCTAAGTATCAACTAAATTTCTGATCTCATAATAACTATTTTTAGCCAGTTTATAATTTTTTTTTTTTTTTTTTTTTTTTTTTTTTTTGTAACAATTAATTGAAAATTTGGGATTATAAAAAAAAAAAAAAAAATGGTTATTTATGCACTAATCACTACAAAAATGTATGATATATTATCTAAAATAATTTTGGAAGGTGAAAGTTTTTCAGCTTGCAAACTTTGAAATGCTAGTGCAAATGTTAATACTAGAAAAGTGGTCTAGAACTAAATCACATTTTCATAAATTTAAAAAAACAAAATCACTGTAAAATCTCGAATTTTAAATCGAATTTAGAGATTTTTAAACTGATAACTCAAAATCACTCTTTATACTGAAAATCGGTTTGAAATTCAAAAAAAAAAAAAAAAAAAAAAAAAAAGTACGCATGGTTTAGAAATTGGAAGAGTGCCAGCTGGTAATTTTTAAATTATTAATTCAAAATGAACTGAAAAAGCATATTTTAATCAATTAAAAAATAAAATCTAACAAATAGATTTTACTCAAACATGGATAGTAAATCCGGATTAGACCATCGTTCTAATAATAATAGTAATAATTAATGCCTTGAAATCGGTCCATTCCTTGGGAAGCGACACTAAAGCAAACTTTGACAAGAATACCACAGAAAGATAGACACACAGACAGGCAAAGACTTCACCCTTATACCAACACTCCACTCTTTTTGGTCAATTGTTAAAATGTAAATAAAGTTAAATAAAAATATAAGGCTGGAAATGTAAAAGAATAAAACAGTGCGTTAAAAAATGGATCTTTTTTTTTTTTTTTAATAGTTATCATATTTATTCACTAATATTTGGATAACAGGGACCATTTACAAGTTAAATTTTATGAAATATAATTCTTTTGCAAATAAATTTATGTACGTTGTACATACATCTATTATCATTCGGAAAATGGGAAGATAAAAATAGACATTCAAAATATAAAGAGACAATTGTATATACACTCTTTTGCAAAAATATATATGCACCCAGAAAAAATTGAGCCTCAGCTGCAAAAATTGACATGAGGTTAGTGTTCGAGTAGATAAAAAATGATCAAAAATTGGGGTTAAAAAAGCGTTTTATTTACGAGTAGCAATACAAAGAATATAAAAATCAGTAGGTCATAAATCTACTCCTTGCAGCTAGCTAAACAAGCTGATACTAGATGTGGCATGTAGTCAAGTAAGTGGTCGATGTCCCTCTGCGATAGATTTTGCCACATATGTTGCAACTGCGATGCAGCCAGTGCAGATGTATTCGGAGACGGCTGGAGTTGTGCCTGCCCAACATGTCCCAAACATGTTCAATTGTTAATAAGTCTGGAGATCAGGTAGGCCATTCAAGGACATTGTCTTGTTGGTAAACAGCATCTCGGCGACTTGATAGCATTGGAAGTACAACGGTCTGCAAAATGTTGTCATCTTACCTACGAGTGGTGAGAGAACCTCGAAGCATGACTAAATCTGAACGACTGTCTCAGCTAATCGCCCACTAGACTTTCACACCCGGCGTTATGGCTGTATTCCGCTTGGTAGCCAATGCTGAATTGAACCTCTGACCTCTCCCCCTCCCCCCGTCTCTACACATATATGAGGCGACCATCAGCGCTGATAGAAAAACGGGATTCATCGCTGATAACATTTCTCCGTTCAGACACTGCCCAGTCTCTCCGTGAGCGACACCATTCCAGACGACACTACCTAGGCGAGGTGTCAGTGACAAGCGCGTTAATGGACATCGAGGCTTGAGCCCAGCGTCACAGAGTCGTCTCCGAATAGTATCCCTCTATATTACTGGATCCCTGAGAGTTGACAGCTGGAGTTGAATCGATGATAACGTCACTTTTGGTGCGGACGTGGCTATTCTTCTAATGGAACTATCTTCTCGTGCATTAGTGGCCCAGGGACGTCCGAAACTAGAAACTACTGCGACGACTGATTCTGCTTTCTCTAAGCCCCGGATTCCAACACCTGTCAACTACCATATCACTCTGACCAATAGACTGGCCGATTCATCTGTTCGACCAACCGGCATCTCTGAGGACAATGATGCCTCTCAAAGTAAGACAACTGTTCGTACTGGCGGGGAATGCGTTTAAAAGACATCTGTATTTACTGAGTCGTATATATAAGCGATCAGTCCTGTTCTAATTTGGCGTCAATGGGTGCACCGGCCCTTTTAATTGGTGCTCACTGCACAGTTCACATGCGCGTCGTATGCTTCCACGTTCCTCACTGGTATTCAATGTTGTATTTTTTTTCATAACACGGCGAACCACATTTAAATGCCGTCGTGGAGTCTCAATTGTTTCAGGGCGCATGTATATATATATATATATATATATATATATATATATATATTTGCAACATAGTTTATTATGATATAAATATTAATGGTAATCAGATATTAGAATTAATAAGTATTTGCATTCTTTGGAGATGAGTTTGAAAACATTTTTTATTATTATTTTTTTTTTTATAGAATAGCTTTTATTCTCGAAATTTGACGTTTCTGTTATAATAACTTCTGTTAGTTGGCTCTTTTAATTATATATATATATATATATATATATATATTACTTCTTTTTTCCTTCTTCTTCTTTAAATCTCTCTTACTCTTTCTTTTTTGTGCAATCTGAAAACATTAGAAATAAGTTGATTTTATTTTCTTTGAGAGCCGACAGATAAAAATTTATTCAAAAGAAAACTTAAACATGAAATATATATATCTATATATATGTATATATACAAACATATGATACTCTAAAAATGATGTAAAATGATCATAAATGGTTAAGCTTAGATTTTTTAATACCAATTAATATGTGAGACATAACTATCAAAAGAAATTCTTAATAAAATCTAAAGTTATGACATAGTAAAGTGAGATAAATCATCAATTTCCTATTCAAAGACAAATTGTACAGCATATAATATTAAAGAAGATAAGCATTATGTTTTACAAAGTAATTCTAATACTAATAATATGTATCATAAAAAGGATTTTCAAATTTTATCTCTTTTTACAGTTAGTTTATTTATGGATAGTTTAATTTCCTCAAGGCTTTTGATTTTTCAGTTCCACCACTTTGAATTTAAAGATTTTATTTCTGAGTATTTGTACATCATTGTGTTAAATTTAAAAATACTTATTCTTCTGATTGAAATTTCGTAAACATTTTAAAAAGTCAATTTTTAGATGATAAATTATCGAAATAAACTGATTTTTTTTTTAATGATATGAATAATAATTTTTATTTACTGTACTTATGTCTGGTATTAAAATATTTATAAGAAATCTGGAGCGACTCCACTCGACTTTTTGAACATTAAGTAATTAACGGTTGTTTAAATAAATTAAAGTAAGAGAAATCTGAAACCAATCAGCTCAATCGAATAAAGCATTTAACACTACTGCAATTCAAATAATTTGAGCCCATGGACCCTAATGATAAAGAATTTTTTGTTATGACCCTGTAAATATGTATAAGTGTTAGATTTACCGAAATCTATATAATTTGTGCGAAGGTGTCTTAGAAAACGAATATAAATTTTCAGTCAATCGGATGAGGCATTTAGACGTTATTGCACTTTAAATAATTTCAGCATAAGAGCCATAATGATAAAGAATTTTTTTTGTGACCCTGTAAAAAACCTATCATATCTAGATTCACCAAATTCTATATAGTTTGTATGACTATGACCTACAACATTTATATAAATGTATAGTTCATTTGAATAAGGTATATAGACGCTATCAAACTTTAAATAATATGAGCCCATAGGCCATGATGATAAAGAATTTTTTTTAGTGGGCTCTGTAAAAATCTATAAGTGCTAGAGTCACCAAAATCCATATACAGTCCGTAGAATGGTAACCTATAACATGTATATATTTTTTCAACTCTATCGAGTAAGGAATTTAGAAGCTATTGTATTTTAAATAAGGTCAGCCCATAGGTCAGATTGCTAAAGAGGTTTTTGTTGTGTTCCTGTAATAAAAATCTTGATTTCTTATAGAGTTTTTAAAATAAGAAGATGTGAAATGTCCGTATTTAGATAGAAAAAAGAAATGTGTATATAAGTCGATGTCGCGTCAGGTAAGCGGATGTATATCCTTATATTATTATTATTATTATTATTATTATTATTATTATTGTAAATAATAAATTTTGGAAAATATCTAAATATTTAAACATTATTAAATGTTAAGATAAATTTTAATAAATAGTATATGTTTCTTCAGAAATGAAAGGGAAAAAAAATGCAAAATGTGTATATGGAGAAATCATAAACTTAATCCTACGAATGACTTTTTCATTATACATATATTTAAACACATTGTAGAATATGTAAAATTTTCAACCGAATTGTTTCTAAAATGCTATACGTTTTTATTTTAATTTTACAATCATTAAGGTGTGAAACTTTTTTTTTTCATCACGTGTTGAAATTATGCAAATATATTTTTTGCAGTTTGACTCCTTTAAGAAAAATTATACTTTATTAAAAATCTAAATAATTCTTACTATAGTTATCATAAGTTAATATGAAAGCTATTACACAGAAATAAATTAATTGGCGTAAAAAGTAAATTTGAAAGGCGGATTGAAAGTTTAGTACATTATATGTTTTTACATTATTAACTTATTTCTATTGGATTTCTAATTCATTATTCGTTCATTTTATGCTTAGAATGACATTTATATACATTTTTTTAGATATCTATTTATAATATTTTTCACTTTTTTGTAAAAGCCATAACTACGTACAGTAATCTAATCCATGTTTTATGCCCTATAACTTAATAAAATATTATATACAAAACGTATGGGGGCTCCATAAATTTATGGGAATAACGAGTGTTGCTTTATATTATTTGCGTTTGAACTAATCGTAATAGAATTAATTATGTGTTTTAACTTTATCGGAAGCTTCATATTTTATTTTTTTTTATCATGTTATTTTCGTAATTTTTCTGATAGATATACTATTATCAAAACATTGGCAGCTGCATTTGCACTAATGCATATTTTCTTTCGTGCACAAAAAGTTGTAATTATCACAAATATGTTCTTGTAATTTTCTAAACATTAGAAAACATTTTATAATATATGTGTATTTTTTGGATTTTTCTTTCTTCTTACCATAATTAACTAAATTTTAGTATTGAATCTTGATTTATTTTCATTTTTCTTATGAAATAAATGATCAGCTTGGTTTACTCATATGAAGTAATTGAGCGGATTGAACTAATATGAAATAAAAGATAAAGTATTTTATAGCAAAGTTTCAATTTTAACTTATGTGCAAAGAAATATTTCGACAAATTTTTCTCATTTTGCAATATTGAAACAAAATATTTATTTAAATTTATGAATCAGAGACCATATACTTCTTTGAAAATGAACGTTATTTGTAGTACGGCGTTTTTCATTATACGATTTCCTCTTTCACGTATGACCACATACACGGATATGCATACATTGAAAAGTAATAATAAATAAAAATTTTAAATAATCTAAAGTGGGTGATCCAAAAGTCACAGAAATAATATTAAAAATATTACTTAAAAAGTTTTAATCCCAGCTTTATACGGTTTTCATAGAAATGCACAGAAAGACATGGATTTTTTTTTTTTTTTTTTTTTTTTTTTTTTTTTTTTTAAGGTAACAAAAGATTTAATAACAAACCAGTTTAAAATTTCTTCATCAAGCTTTAATTGTAAATATAATATTTTTCAGTGTCACAGTATAGTCAATGACGTAACCAGGACTATAAATGCTCAATGTTGCGGCTGTCATCCATTAGAATGACCGTCAGATATTGTGCATTGAAAATTATCCTAAGAAAAAACTTCATTATTCGAAATATGGCGTTATTTGATCAAGTAGGTCCGTTTAAAAAGTGAAAGGAAACTGCAAATACAGCGCGAAATGTTGATGAAAAATCTAACTAATATTTTTCTTATGCATGTAAAATATCCCAAGTTTTTTTTTTTTTTTTTTTTTTTTTTTTTTTGTGCACATTTTAGTTACATTATACATTACAGTTACATTATTACATTATTCGGTTCTTGGAAAGGGGACCAATACAAGAATTAAGGAATCCATGGATGTATCACGAAATGTGACTGATTTCGAAAATCATAAATCGTTTTTTCGATACTAGAGTGTGCGTAAAATATATATATATATATATATTTTTTTTTTTTCACCATTTTCAAGGTACTAATAGGGAATAATGAGCTCTATGGATTTTTTTAGCATTTTTGCCCGATTAAAAATTTTTAAAGAAATTAATGTAAAATAATTTATCAACGATTTACATATATATTTATTTTATTTTATGTTTCAAGCAATCCGATTACTTACATGCAAAAAAGTTTTTTTTTTTTTTTTTTTTTACTTTTCAAAATTTATTGCAATTTTATAATGCAATAAAATATTCGCATATATCTATGTTAAAAAATCATAAAAATCTACATTATTTCCAAAAAAGTGCAATTTAGAATCACATTTAAGTAATTCGATTAATTAATAAAATCTTTTTGTAAAAAAATAGAACCGACTCCAAAAAGCAACTAATTGCGCCTAAAAGTATAAAATAATTTCCTTCGCCAAACAACCCATAACACTACAATTAATCATAACTTTTGAAGTCGGCGCAAAATTAAATAAAATTTAATTAGTTTTTTAAAGGTTTGTTTTTAGATCGGTAGCAACAAATGCTGTCGTCTCGAATGATACATTTTCATGTTTCCTTTATTATTTTATCACTGTATACAACTGGTTCTTTAGTAGCATCTACATAGAACAGTGAACATTCTTCACAATGCGGTATTTATGTTTCTACGAAGTTTGAGTTTCCTTTGCAAATTTGGTATAACTTTGATAACTATCATCCTTGGTGACTTTTGGATTTGGTGATCAAAACGTAATGCAAAAATATACACGCAATATGTATATTTTTATAATATATATCGTATGAAGTATTGTTTCCTATTCTTGATTACTCTCTTAATATACCTTATCAAAAGAATCATGATATCCCAAAGAAATTAAATATGTTTGCCAGATAATTTTGCGATTTTTCTTTCACCAAGGACGTCAGATACCAGCATCTTCGCCAACTGTTGCTGCTTACGAAATCTTATTTGTTTTCTTGAATCAAAGTAGTTTTCGGCTGAGTTTTGCAGGTGACAATGTGAGATGTGTATTTTGAATAGGATTTGATTTTTGTATTGAATAAAGGTATAGATTTTTATTTAATTTTGCGCCGACTTCAAAAGTTATGATTAATTGTAGTGTTATGGGTTGTTTGGCGAAGGAAATTATTTTATACTTTTAGGCGCAATTAGTTGCTTTTTGGAGTCGGTTCTATTTTTTTACAAAAAGATTTTATTTTTCTCTTTTCAGTGAAAACTTATTCATATAGCAGAACATCAGAAGACGTTCGACGGCAGTTTCACAAATCACAACTTCCAAGAAAAGTGACATAACTCAAAAAAAGGTTTATGTCACTGAAAAATACATGAAATGCAGCCAATGTGAACAAAAAAGTTACATCTCCATCGAGAAAGTTATTCGCTCGAGAGACAGTTGTGCCAGTTTTATTCTAGTCAAGTTACTTTTAAGTTGATTTTTCTCAAATTCTGCATTTTTAAGTTGGGTCACTTTTCTTGCCTTTATCGGATATGAGCAAAAAACTATCTATTGAACGAACGTTAAATTAAAAAGTCTAGAAATGCAAAGTACGGATACGCTGTGTTCGTAACCAAAAAATCTGCTAGGCATATTTATTGAACTTTACAGTGAATACGTGTCACCCGCTGCGCTGGCAATTGAGCAGCGTAAAGTTCAAACAAAGAGAAAAATATGCATTGCAGCTGACGGACGGAAGTTTCAACATCGATATTTACATAATGGTTTTACCAGTGTAGCTGCATGCGTTCAGCAGTTAGAGTGAGAACAGACTTTTGTGAGTATCCTGTAATTTGTTTACACTTTAATGAAATCATAAAGAAACCTATTTCAGACCGAGATCATTACGAGAACAAAAAAAGTATTAAAATTAAATCATCTCTTAAAAAGTTATAAGCTATCAAATTTCAACAACAACAACAATGAGAAACATGGTTTGTATTGAGAACCTCTTCCTTTACGAAGTCGGTTTAAAACGTCTATGCGTTAATCAATGTGACCGCTTACAATAACCATACTTTGAATTTTACATAGCATAAATATCACCCGCTAAACTACAGCATATGCAATGTCGTTCAAGTGTGCACAAAATAGGAAATTGTGAACAAATGTCTGAACTATCTTTTCCTAGTAGATCGATGATGCTCTGCAATTTTATAATTAACTTTTTTCCCCTGTCTTGAACCGTTTCCGAGATAGGAACGCTAACTCCACTGTTTTCCACCAGGTGGCACTGTAGGCGGTTGAATCACGTAGCATATGTCCACTTTGCTATACCTACGTACCACGTTTATGACTATAGCTGCAGGTGTTCAGCAGTTAAAAGAATCGGGACTGACATTTTTGGGCACACTGTATTTTCTTTTGATCGTAAAGATATTACAGTGGGACTTATTTCAGACCAAGACCTTTACAATAAAACAAAAAGTATCAAAATCAGATCATCCGTTCAGAAGTTATGAGCTAACAAACAGAAACAAACAACAACAAAAAAAACATATGCTTTGAATTGAGAAAATCCTCCTTTTTAAAGTCGGTTGATTAGAGCATCTCTTACGAAGTTATAAGCTTACAAACACCAACAACAACACATAGTTCGAATTAAGAACACCCTCCTTTCTGAAGTTGGTTGAAAACGACTTTGCGCTAATCGATGTGACAGCTTACAGTAACAGTACTTTGAACCACAGAGTATACGTGTCATCGACTACGCTGCAAAGTGTGCAACGTAGTTCAAGTGTGCACAGTGTAGTAAATTACGAGAAAACTACTGCACGTTTTAAGCGTTCTATTTTTAGCGATAAGGTCTAAAAACTGTCTTTTCGTAGTAAATCGATGATGCTCTACAACTTCGTAATTAACTTTTCTCACATCTTGAACGGTTTTTGAGATAGAAGCGCTAATTCCACTGTTTTTCACCAGATTGCGCTTTATGTTCTTTAGATTGTAAAGATATTACAGTGGGACCTACTTCAGACCAAGATCTTTACAACAAAACAAAAAGTATCAAGTAACCATATTTTGAACTATATAGCGTATGTCTCACCATCTGCGCTACAACGTGTGAAATGTAGCTTAAGTGTGCATAGTGTAAGAGTAAGAAATTGCGAACAAACAAATGCACGTTTTTAGCATTGCACTTTTAGCATCAAAGTCTAAACTATCTTTTCTTACTAAATCGATGATGCTCTGCAATTTTATAATTCACTTTTTCCCCTTGTCTTGAACCGTATCCGAGATAGGAACGCTAACATAAATGTCTAAACTATCTTTTTGTACTAAATCGGTGATACTCTTGAACTTCGTAATTCCCTTTTTTTTCTCTAGAACCGTTTTCGAGATAGGAACACTAACTCCGCTATTTTCAACCAGGTGGCGCTGCAAGCGGTTTAACCTTGTACTGCATGGCGACTTTGCTATACTTACATACCATTTTTATCTCTATAGCTGCAGCCGTTTAGCAGTTAAAAGAGTTGGGACTGATTTTTTTGGGCACCCTGTATTTTCTTTAGATCGTAAAGATATTACAATGGGACCTATTGCAGACCAAGACCTTTTCAACAAAACAAAAAGTATCAAAATCGGAGCATCCGTTCAGAAGTTATGAGCTAACAAACATAAAAAAAACATACGGTTTGAATTGAGAACCTTCCTTCTTTTTTTGAAGTCGGTTAAAAAAAGTATTAAATTCTCTTTATGAAAAATATCAATACTCTATTGGATTATTTGTATTATAAAAAAGGAAGAAACACACTGTTGGAAAACAAAAATATTTTTATTTACAAAATGGAGACACAGAATATTATTTAAAAATTCTAAATCCTTTTACATACTGTAATTAATTTTTCAAATGTTTGAAACATATGTTATTTCACATTTAATTCTTATTGGATCTTAGTAAAAGAAATGAAATTGTAAGAAAAAAATAATAATAATGAAGCTTTAGCAAAGAATTTGATATTCCGAATGCTTAATACACTTGACTTAATAAACTCGAGATAATAAAAATTAAAATTTACTAATCATAGCAAGATAACAATGAAGTGAAATTGATAAAGAAAGAAAAAAAAATACATTTGGAATTTAAAAGTGATTTATAAAATGATTATAATTAAATTTTCGCTATTTAAAAACTATTCAGAAGAATGTTCACGAAATAACTGCATGGAAAACAATACAAATTTAACAAATTAAATGACCCGCGCGGGATCTAAAAAAAAAAACACATTATTTATGCATTCCGTATTAATCATTTCCTTTAACTCATTTTCCTTTTTTTTTTTTTTACCGCCACCCAGTATACATTTTTCAACGAGTTTACTTTTAAATTTCTTTTGTGCATTCACATACAAACTTTTATTTCAATCTGATCGCCCATTTTAGCTGTAGTAAATTGTTTATAGACATTAAATTATAACCATATTGTACATTAACAAGAATACCAATTGATACATATTTCTAATATTATACACATTATAAAGACGACCAGAGATGCTGATTTAATGAACTCTTTTCATCGATCTTCTTTCATACCTTAAAATATTACCCTATATATTACAATTTAAATGTAAATGACCATATGAACGTTTTAATAAATGAGTATAAATGCAATCGAACCTTGTGAACATGAACACGCTTAAAGTGAATTTTTTTTCACATGAAATGTTTCCTCTTTTCCCGTCAAAACGAATACGAACTGTAATATTTTTCACCCTTTTAACTTAAATTTGCGGAATTTCGCTTAAGATGAACTTTTTTAGACGTCCCTAAGGCTCCTATATATACGAGCTGGCGCATCAGGCATTTTGTTGCCCTAGGGTTGCTACATGTACCCAGCACGTTTCTCTGATAAACAAACGACATTTTTTTTTTATCGTCTTACGGTACTTTAGAGTAACTTGTTTTATTATATTTCATAATTTTAGCTAACTAAACTAAGATATGGAAGTTTGTTTAGCGATAGACTGCTATAATCATTCATGAAGTGCATATAAAGTGTTCACAGACCTTCTATTACTGTGTATTTGAGTTTTGGCGACATTTTGTAAAAGAAACAGAAATCGCCCTAACAACACATATTACCCCAGTACATCGATAGGATATCCTCAGAATACTATGACATCCTGAGAATGTACTGTGAAAAAAAATGGGTTTTTAGGAATATTATTGTTGCTTATTGCTCTTATCTTGACCGGAATAGCTTCAGATCAAGATTTCTTAAAATCATTAGGGAAACGACAAGGATGCCAAGCGGAAACGCTGTCCTCTTCGGAGGCAAAAAATGGCGGTGATGCGCCGGCCTATTAATTTATTTACGGGCTCTAGACGTCCCCAAACAAATTCTGACGGTTAACATGAACGAATTTTTTTTATAAAAATGTAGAAAGTTTCCTTCTATATATATATAATGAAATGGTACTTAACACGTTCACGTCGGCCTGACCCACCGGTGGGTCACAGCTATAGTCGGCAGCAAAAATTTCCGAGCACTAGCAATAATCCCTGTCTATAAAAAGTACACTTAATACTGCTTTGTTAAATAAATCCTTGTGATTCATGTTCTTAGTCAGTCTAAGAACATGATTCGACAACTATTTATTGAACAAAACAGTTTTAAGTGTACTTTTTTGATATCGGAATTATTGGCTAGTGCTCGCATACTTTTAATAAGACTATGTGCAGAAAATGCGCCAGCATGAACATGTTAAATAGTGAATATATAACAGCTTTTCTACTTCAAGACAGCATTTAATATTTCAGCACGATACGATGTTTGATAAAATTTTATGCAAGTACATTTTTCATTAAAATCAGCAATTTGCCTTAAAAAGATTTTTCTTGTCAGTTCCAGTGACTTATTTCTACTTTCTAGAATCTTTACAACTTTTATTCAGACAGTCAGTTAGTCTCCGTTAATTTAACTTTTATAAGGGACTTTAATATTTTCTGCCATAGACCAATTTTCACTGTACAGTCGGTAACAGAAGTGTCCGAACACTAGCAAAAATTCCTACGTAAAAAAAGTACACTTCATACTGTTTTGTTAAATAAATCCTTGTCGAATCCTGTTCTTAGTCAGTGTAAGAACATGATTCGATACGGATTTATTTAACAAAACCGTATGAAGTGTACTTTTTTTACATAGGAATTTTTGTGAGTGTTCGGACACTTTTGTTACGACTGTAGTTATCCTTTTTTAAAAATCACGCTAACATGAATGTTTCCGTATTAATATATATCTATATCTATATCTATACCTATCTATCTATCTATCTATCTATCTATCTATCTATATGTATATATATATATATATATATATATTAACCATAGAAATAATTTTCTTTTTATTAATTTTGGAGCGTGTCATATTTTGTTTTCCATTAAACTATTATTATTATTATTATTATTATTATTTTCACTCCAAGCTACGAATAACATTTTTTTCCTACTTTGAATGCCTTATCATAACTCTGACGTTAAAAAATATCTTATTAAGAAGGCTATGTTTCTAAAAATCTCATTAAATATTTTTCTGAAATTTTATAACATGGCTACTACGGCCTCGGTCTTTTTCCCTGACTCTTCCCCCAAAATATTAAGACAATAACTTATCTTTAATGGATCGTGGGCATATTACTGTAGATTACTATACAAAAACTTTGGTGAGAGAGTTAGGGAAAAGATGCATACCTTAGCTACCCTGTATAAGCAAAATTGGCTCATAAAAGCTTTAAAATCTTAAATTTATGCTTAAAAATTTATTAAATTCTAATAACTATAAATTTTGGGATTTCTGCAACCATATATCTGACAATATCTGAAAGAATATATATTTCTTGAAATCTTTCAGGAAAATTAGACTGGCTTTGATTTTTTTTTTTTTTATATCTCCTCAAATGCTTAAAATATAGTGTTATTACACATCGTATGGGTGCTTAGTAAATGTTATATGATTATGTCTCTCTTCATCACAAAACTCACACTGAAAATGAGGTTAATTTGATTTATATATTCAAAATTTATGAAGGTGAACAAATTATTAAAAGAAAAAAAAAAAAAAAAAAAAACAATAATTTGTAAATCTTACAAAATTTCTCAAAAGAAGTGCATAATAAAATATATATTTTTTTGTTAGCAGAATATTTAGTTTCAAATGTATTTGTACAAGTAAATCTACTTTCATACATAATGTGGTGCACAGAATTAGTGCGTACTTTTATTAAAAAGCATTTTTTCTTTTTTCTTTTTTTCTTTTTTTTTTTCTTTTTTTGTCTCAGAAAGCAAACATTAAAACTTTAGAAAATTTATTTCTATGTGATCATGAGATATTTATTTTTAATTTTATTTAGAAAAAAAAAAAAAAAAAAAAAAAATATATATATATATATATATATTCAAGCTCATTAAAATACCGATGAATATAACTAATGAATCGTACAAACCGTAATAACTTATCTTGAGTATTTTAACACAAAAATAATTTAAAACTAATATTTTCAATTTCAGTTTAATAAGATAGATATAAAAATTCGAAAAAAAAATTGTAAAAAGATTCAAACTTTTATTTTTTCATAAAACTTTCTGTCATTTTATTTCACAATTTTCCTTTCGAAGTTATAATTATTTTTTCTAGAGGGAAGTTCATTAACGATGTGAATAATTTATTTTCTATTTATACTGTTACATATGTATGTTACATATATAGAGAAGAGACCAGGGTAAAATTGACCACTTTTGAGCATTTTACGTGCTTACTCACAAAGTAATGATTTTTGGGTATTAAAAATATGTGTGCATATTACAAAAATATTGGAGTTTATATTGCATTCAGTCAAAAGTAATAATTATGTTTACGTTCTTTAATATAATTTTTTTAATAGTAACTGACAATGTGGACCATTTTACCCCAAATGCAGGGTAAAATTGACCAGCGAATGGGGTTTTATGGACCAAAGGTAAAATTTAAAAAGTATAATATGGTAGTGTGCTTTTTAATAGTATAAAATGTAGAATATATTATATTTGTTTATTTATATCTTCGATTCATACAAATTATATTAATGAACATTAAAATTAGAAAATGATATACCAAAAGATTTCTGTGTCGCTGAAAGTCTGTTATTTTCTTGTAAAGTTGTAGGATCTGGAAGACTCGTCATTACAATAACATGAAAATTTACAAGAGATATATCAACACTCTCAGGAAAAATATAGTGATCTCGATGAAGTTTTCGTTGCATGGATCTCACAAAAAACAGCCTCTTTATCTATTATTTCTGCGATTATACAAACAAAATGTAAAACTCTTTTTCATCAAATTTTTGACAAAAATTTATTTACACTTATTTTATTAGTATTAAAATTAGCATCTTGCTGTGAAATTATATACTTATCACCCCCGTGGCAGAAACACGGCGAGAATGTCGCAGAAACAGAAATGTCCTTGCAGAAAGATTTTACTTAAGTCAAATAAATTTTGACATTGTTTTTTTTTTTTTTTTTTTTTCTTTAAGAGAGAGAGAGAGAGAAAAAGAGAACGAGAGAGAGAAAGAAACTCAAAGAATGGTTTATAAACTGTTCTGCAGAACAAATTTTCGTTTCTGCAGATACGATCCCCTCAATCCTGAATAACGAGAGGAGATAAAGCGGATGTAACTCACTTGGGTTAGCTTTGATACGCCATGCATTAGCGATTCGTGGTGCGGTGATATAATTCGGTGTATCGACACTTTTCACTGGTGACCTCTTCACATCGGAACTTCATTTTCGTGTCTCCAAACTTTGTTTTCGCCTCTCGCCTGCCGCTCGTGTCGTGTGCATATTTATTGTATTGCAAAAAGATGTTTTTTCGAAAGAATGTGGCTTTGCGACCATTTTCCGAATTTCATATTTCATGCATTTTCAGATTCACGCATAGCAAAATAGCTGCATCCAGTGATTTTTTTTTTTTTTTTTTTTTTTTTTTTTTTTAAGTGCGTGATTGCTGTTGTACCGATTTTCATACATTTTCTGATTTACGCACGACAAATTAGTTGTAGCTAGTGATTTTTTTTTTTTCTTTAATGTATGCGAAGCGTGCATACGTGCGTGGTAGTAAATACACGTACATTTTTTAAAGCTGCATTAATTTTAATGTTTGGTTCAAACTATGCAATACATTTCACAAATATATACAGAAATAAGACTATGGGGAAATTTGTAACGTCTGTAGTTATGCGCAAAATAAAAAATGAAGCTTCAAACCTTGCTTCAAAAAATAGAAAATTAAGAAATTAATCTTAAAAATACTTTATTGATATTTAGCATTTTATATGTAGTAAAAGATCTTAGCAATAAATATTAATGGGTGTCTTAAGTTATAAAATTGGTAATATTCTTATTTTTTTCTTTACTAATCATTAATTATTTTAATTGTGAATAAAATTCTTAGCTTTAAATTTTGTTGTTTAAGCATATGAAGTCGTTAAAAAATTATTAATTTATTTTACAAAAATACTCTTATCGTTAGTTTCTACAGCTTGTTCATTTATTTTTTTAGACATTAGAATTTTTTAAAAAATGTTTATTTTTTTAATTGAAATATTGCAAATTAAAGTTATTTTTAATAAAAATCAAACCAAAGGTTTTGTTGAATATATATATATATATATATATATATATATATATATATATATATATGCTTTTATTTATTTATTTTTATTTACTTATTCGTATAGATATCAATATCAAATATTACTTTTAATTGATTTTTATTTATTTCATTCATCTGTAATCATTATTTTCTATTATAGATTTTATCCATAAAATCTGTTACATTTCAGATTTCAACATTTTTTTAAGAATTAAATATTTCACTTGCCTCAATCTGTATGAAAATATTTCGATTATGTTTTGTCTATAAATGTGTTACTTCGATTTTGTATTCTCTTTTACTTTATGTATTTAAATAATGGTATAATTATACATTCTCAATTCTTTAATGTCAAATCACATGTTTTAGATTTCAAATACACATCTTTATGCTATTTGTATATAATACAAAAAATGAATCTTGTGTATTAGAATGTTATCTTGCATCTTTCTAATAATCTCAAAAACTATAAATGTTGTAAATTATTTATATTTCATTATGATATTCAGTATTCTATATTAATTTATACTTTTAATTTGTTGTATTTAAATTTTGAGTTCTGTATTACATTTTATGTTGTTTGGTTTGCACCTTACGAAATAAGTGCATTTGTGTATTTAAATATATATATTTAATATTAAAAAAGTAATGAAATGTTTAAAGTCTTTGTAACATTTGTTTAATTTAGACATTTCATGATTTAAATGCCTTACAAAAATTTTCAGATTATTTTTTATGTGTTACTGCATTTTATGGTTTGAATTCATTGAATATTTTATAAACAATATTGTATATTAATGTGAACAAAAAATTTGAAGCAATTAAGATCAATAGATTTATTTTCACCTTTCTTAAAAAAAAAAAAAAAAAAAAAAAAAGAGTATTTTCTTGCAATAGTGCAGATATATGCATTTGTGCCTAGTTAAAATTTAAATACATTGGTTATACTGAATATTATTTACTATTTAAAAATAATTTATTTTGAATCCGTAATTGTTAACTTCACAAACTATTCCTGCAAAAAGATTTTGGTATTGATGAAACTTGTCGCAGAAAGCATAATAAATTTCTGCCACAGGGCTTATCACTGAATTTTGTACCACTAAAAACATATTCTTAGAAACAATCGACCTTTTTAATACATATTTTTGCTTGGAACACTATGTGAGACTTCAATTTTATTTTATTTTTAGCAGAAGCTAATATTTTTATTTTTTATTTTATTTTCTTCTTATTATTATTTATTTGTTTATTTATTTTAATTTCTTCTGGCTCTAACTAAAGCGGCTTTTTTTTTTTTTTTTTTTTTATGCTTCTTCTTCAATAATATATATATATATATATTACTTGTGTATTAGTTAAAATTGTTAATACACCTTTATTTATTTAGTTGTCGCCTTGTGCAAGGAAGCTATCGGCAAGGGATGCAATTCGAAAGACATTATTTTTTAATGGGGATATTTCAGTTAGTAATTGAGATGTACTTCGTTGTACAAGCACCTATTATAGAATTTTCACCCGTCGAAATTATCTGCTTATATGCATACACTATGACAGAGAACTGGATCTTAGTGGTCCATTTTACTCCATATGGAACTCTGACAACAAATGTTACCAATTAAAAAAAAAAATCTTTATTAAAAATCATTAAATATAATAATAGATGACCTTGGCTCATTATTATGCTGATAACCTCTTCCACATCACAATTCTCAAATGATGAAAAGAAAAAATGTTTCGCTAGAAATATTTACTTTTCGCCACCACAAACTAAATTTTTCGAATAAAATGAATAAATTCTCAGTTAGGCATGAAGTTGCTAGATAAATATCATCACTGCAGTGCTGTTATCTATTTACCAAAATACGAATCCAAAAAATAAGTAAACAAAATTGATAATAGTCCATCTTACCCCATGGTCTATTTCCCCCCAATCTCCCATATATATATACATATATATGAAAGGATAAAAATAATCAAGATTTTAAATTAGCATTTTAAATCAATATTAAGTGATAACTCAATATTAATATTTCAGATTAAATCTTAATTTTAAGAACAAATAATGGGAATTCTATTCTGCTCATGTAAAATAGGTTTTGCCTCAGATTTTCATAGCGCGGGAATCTGATTTAAGAATAAGTTTTAGAATCAAAATGATGCAATCATCAAAATAAGCGGCAAAACCTTGCAAAATACTAAATCCTATATGTCCGGGTCAACTAGTGACAAAAGGTCAACTAGAATTCATAAGAAAAGTTTCAGTTCGCGTCGAAATATGCGG
Organism: Salticus scenicus; assembly: GCA_963930645.1. NCBI lineage: Eukaryota > Metazoa > Arthropoda > Arachnida > Araneae > Salticidae > Salticus > Salticus scenicus. Next base: position 322,845,326 of record OZ005652.1, on the reverse strand, counting down.
TATTTAAGCTGGAACACACGAGAAATCGTGGCTTTTTCCCAATATTCAGTTGTTTAATAAACTCACGTCAAAATCTTATTCCATCATGTAGAATCTTACTAGCTCAACTCGCGGTGCCTTTCGGGGTTCGCCCCTAAATTTGAAGAATTTTTAATTTTGCAATTTTTAATCCCAGTCAAAAAACACGTCACCTCAATCAGTAACAGAAGTTTTCTTTCCGCTCCACTGTCGAGACAGTCGTATGGAAGTTGCCATTGTAACCAAAATATCACGAATTGTAATACGAATCAATCGGCAAACGCGATAAGCGGGATTCAGAATTTTATGGAAAAGTACAGGGATGCCGAAAATTAAAAAAAAATATAACTTATTCAGTTTTTGAAATAATCTTTTAATCTTTTGAGATCTGTTTCGTTTCATCGAGATCAATTTACAATAAATAAATAAATAAATAAATAAATAAATAAATAATAATAATAATAAATAACTATATAAATGATTTACCTCTAAATGATTTTGAGTTATAAAATGTTTTGTGAAAAACGCGATGTTTCGTAAAATCTAAAAATGTAGATCGCTAATCCGTATTTTGTTAAAGTATTTATGTAGTTCGAAAGAGGATTAAATGACCTTTCAAAATATACCGGTTGTTAAGAAATGGTACATTTACTCTTTCGTAGTGGGTGATTCAAAAAAGACGATCGAGAAAAAGAAAAATTTTGGGCCCTTTTAATTTTTTTTTTAATATAAAAAAATTAGTATTTTTCAAAAAAGAATTGTATCATAAGAATCGGTAATAAATCCTCTTTCTCGTAGTACAGGCGTATTTTCAATATCTCGAATCGTTGAGGAGGCATCGCTTTTCAAAAAAACGCGAATTTTTCCCTCTGTGCTTCTTCTTTTAAGGAATTCGCTGGATTCTACTTAGAGGGTAAAAAATATGATCCGCTCGCTTTTTGATTAGACATAGGTTGACGTTTTAATTAATATCTCCGGAACTAATTAAAACTTTTAAATTCTGTTTTCACTATCCCCAGGGGAAGACGTCTGAGCACCCGTATGTCAAATTTTATATACTTCTATGTTCAGTAGGGGCTGAACGTATAGGCGCTCAGACAGACAGAGAGACAGACATCTTCCTTTATTATTATAGATAGATAGATGTGTATACATATTAGAGTATGCTAGTCTACTTAATAAATAATAATAATACGATTAAAATAAATATAAAATACTTGAATAAAAAAATCTTCAAATATAATTACGTTTTCAAAACTGTTTAAAAAAAGTCTAAAAAGTTTCAAAATTAAGAATTCTTTATTTATTTTCGCAAAAAATAAATTAATTAATTAATAAATAGATAAAATACAACACTTTATGTGTTTTTTGTAAGGAAAATGTTAAAATTTTATTAATCAAGTAAATTGAAAATTAAGTACTAGTTTAGTTTAAGTTCTAGTTAACAAGTTAACGAAGAATGATGCAAACACTTAAAATTTTGAGTTTCAAGTAGTGTGGCTTAAAAAAAAAAAAAAAAAAAAATATTTTTCATATTGAAATAGGAGTTGAATTAAATTTTCTAGACATTCCAAATAAACAGAACATGTGAAAAACATTGGTCATTGTAAGAATATTCAAATTATTTCTACTTGAGACAAGAAAGAATATTTTGTGGTAGATCTAGATTATAAACTATTTCCAACTATACTCATCTTTTCATAATTTATCAACTAATGTTTTTTGCATCCATGATCGCAGCTTAAAATACCCCTTTTCTTAAATTATTATTAAAAAAGAAACCTCTCAAAAATTATTTTGTATTTTGTTGTTTATTAAAAAAACAAATAAATAAATAAAAATAAAGTACTAGATCTTTTTGTGTAACGTTGTATATTATCTAAAAGCAGCAAGGCCACAAAAATATATTTTGCTTTGAACTTAGCAGTAAAGAACTTTAAAATAGCATGTTTTTAGACTTATGTTTAATGAGAGAATTTAAAAAAAAAAATGCTTTCTTTATTTCTATATGTCATTTAAGCTTTGCACACACACTATACTGTACAATAAAAAAAATCCTCATAACACTAAAAATTTACATTAACCAATTCCCCTTACATCCATAATATATGAGAAAAAGTTTGTGGTTCCTTGTAAACCATAATATAAACACCTTAATACAAACTGAGACTACGAACACATGTTACTGCCACATCCCCTAAAATACAGAATATACACAAAATCTGTTTAGAAAATATTATAAAAGGCCTGCTAATACTACAGTTTTTCAATTAAGAATTTATTCTTTGCTTATATTAAACGAGACTATCCCGTGACACCCCAACTCCCCTCTGTCTCTTTGTCTCTCTCTATAGGTACAGAAGAATGGTGCGGAATATGGAATATTCGGGTAAAATGGAACACCGTTGTATCTCATCTATACAGTACTGCAACCTAGAGATTGAAGTAAATAGGTTCCAGTACTATACAATTAGGTTGCAGCACTGTACTGCAACCTATTGCATGTCAAACGACTTCACTGTGGCTGAAATATGAACTGTATTTCCCTTGAGAAGATCAGTTTTTGTCTTGTACCAGTTCTTTAGTTTATCAAGATCCAGAATTTCTGAATGTAAGTATTACGAATCCTGTAATCTATTTAAGGAACAGTAAAATGAGTGAAAACGCAGTGTCAATTCTGGTAGGGGAGTTGGGCTAGTTAGTAGTTAGTCTGATTTTCATGGGTTTATTTCTACCAACATGCGATTGAAGTTGATTTGTTCTCCATGATGGCGTTCGGGTAATATGGAATACCAACTATTCCAACATTAATTGTAATTTTTGCATAACATAAATGTTGATAATTTTTTCAATTCTGTTTTTTTTTTTTTTTTTTTTTTTTTTTTTTCTTTAATGATAATATTGAAATAAAATGTTAATATGGCAAATATTCATGATTTTTTTAAAATTCTACGCACACTATTTGATATTCGCCTTTAAGGAAATGGGGATATTCCATATTTCCCTTTATAACAATCCCGTATTACCTGCTTGGTCTATATTACAGGAAAACAAATTTCTTAACTAAAAATTTAGCATGTAAACTCTATTTTTTTGTAACATAAAAAGATCAATAGCCATTAACAAGCTTGAAAGTTTGGAATAATCGAATTCACAATGATCCAAGTTATTATGGTGATTTCAAATAGGAATGGTATTCCATAATCACCTACTTTCCCTATGTGCAAGATGATCGAAAAATATCTAGCCAAAATTTAAAGGGGATCAGAGGGAATGAATATAAAAGGATTTAAAGTGGAATACGTGTCCGGAAATGCTGCGTCAAGGTGGTAGAGATCACTCTGTAGTACAGTCGAAACAAGTCGGCAATGCGAGTATTTTTTGTAACATAAAAGCATTAATTCCTATTAACAAGTTTGTAAGTTTGGAATAATCGAATTCACAATGATACAAACTATTATGGTGATTTCAAATAGAAATGATATTCCATAATCAAATACTTCCGCTATATGTGCAAGATGATCAGAAAATATCTGGCCAAAATTTAAAGTGGATCAGAGGGAATGAATATAAAAGGATTTAAAGTAGAATACGTGTCCGGAAATGCTGCATCAAGGTGGTAGAGGGCGCTCTGTAGGACAGTTCAAACGAGTCGGCAATGCGTTTTTTCCCCTTTGTCAGATGGACATATGCTATTTCAGCATTCATGATCATTCACCATTCAGCACCAAGTCTCTCGTAATTCCTCCTAACGTAGCTCTAGTTCAACGTAAAATACTCTCAAATCAATGAAAATTAAATAAACCAATCAAATCTCTTGTAATTCCTGATAACACAGCTGTAGTTCAATGTAAAATACACTCAAATCAATGAAAATCAAATAAGAGAGGCATACTATTGTAACAATCGCAGTCAGATCACAAGTCAGATCGTACACTCCGCAGCAAAAGTATCCGAGCACTAGCAATAATCCTTGTCTAAAAAAAGTACACTTAATACTGCTTTGTTAAATAAATCCTTGTAGAATCATGTTCTGAGTCAGACTAAGAACATAATTCAATAAGGATTTATTTAACAAAGCAGTGTTAAGTGTACTTTTTTAAGACGGGGATTATTGCTAGTGCTCGGATACTTTTGCTGCGGAGTGCACGATCGGACTTGTGATCTACGATAGCTGCGATTATCTCTCCTAAGATTCTCCATTGTGCGTCATTATAGAAATGGGAAGTTCTATTTTCATATTTCTATTAATTAAAAGAAAACTAATTAAAAATTCGAAAATCTGACTTCGATGTGCACAATGACCCTTCGGAGGTCACCTTTTTGTTGACTGTCCGAGCTACCGTTTTCGAGAACAGTGAAATATACATAAATATACAAATATTGCTCACTTAATAGTATAAGATTCATCAATATATATATATATGTGTGTCCTATTTCACCGGAATTCTTCATCTTTCATGTCTGGTCTAACATAAAACAAAGTAATTCTAATACAAAACCTTGTACTTATTTTTACAGAAATCAAATTATCAAATTTTTTGAAAACATAGACACACCCACACAAAATGATAATAATAATGCTTATATGAAAAATGCTCTTCTTGAAATAACAGTAATTTTTTAATAAGAAATTTGTCGTTAAATCTCAAGACATTACCCTTCCATGGAGGATTAAAATTGTGACGGCATGTCTTCGGAACACCTCTAGGGGTGTGCCCCAGACCGTCGTCAATTGCTCATTTGCGCAGCACTAGTGCGACGTAAAACCCAACCAACAAGCCAACTACAAGACATTATTCTTAAATCATATAATGTTATTCAAATTCAATTTATATCTTAACTCTCTTTTTACTTTCCGAATGCTATAGTGAGGAAAGTATTGTAATCATGTCAAAAATCCGAATTTGAGATTTTTATGTTTCTATACGTTTCGAGGTCCCCTGAGTCCGTTTTCACTATTTTTGCGATGATGTATGTATGTGTGTGTGTATGTATGTGTGTATGTCTGTGAGTGAACACGCTAGCGCCTAAAAGATTTGTTCCAATAAGCTGAAAGTTGGTATGTATATTGTAAGTCACCATAATTAACCCTATTGATTTTGGTGAATCTAGCACTTATAGCTTTTTTACAGGGACACAAAGACAAATTCTTTATCATTATGGACTATGGGACCAAAATCTTAAAAGTGCGACAGCATCTAAACGCCTTATTCAATTGAGCAAAACAGTTATACACATATTATAGGTCAAAGATACTCAATCTGTATAGATTTGGAGAATCTAGCACTTATAGTTTTTTTACAGGGATCCAAGGAAAAATTCTTTATCATTTTGGCCCATGGGTCCAAATTTTTAAAAGTGTGATAGCGTCTAAACGCCTTATTAATCTGAGCAAAAAATTTGTACACATGTTATAGGTCACAGTTGCACGAACTGTATAGATTTTGGTGAATGCACTTACACTATTTTTACTGGGGCACAAAGGAAAATTCTTTATCATTATGGAAAATGGGACCAAATTTTTAAGTGCGATAGAATCTAAACGCCTTATTCAATTGAGCTGAAAATTTATATGAATATTATAAATCACTGTTTCTACTAACTATAAGCATTTTGGTTAATCTAGCATTTATATGTTTTTACAGGGACACAACGAAAAATTCTTTATCATTATGATCTATGGGCTCAAATTTCAGTAGCGTTAAATAAAACATCGTGTAGCATATGGAGAGAAATACTCAAACACTCTATTATGGTTTTCTCTCTTTTGTTTTTTTAACAACTCCTCTTTCTTTCCTTTATCTACAAAACTGTTAATTACTCAATGTTCGGAAAGCCGAGTGGAGTCACTCCAGATTTTTTTTCTCTTTCTGAAGTATAACGTCTAATAAATTACTTTTTGAAAATTGTTCATTCAACTTATCTATGTATCGACCTTATACCAAAATCATAAACACAATTTTTATTTTCTTCATATTTTAAATACAGATATCAAAAATAATACAATAAAAATAGCAAAATAGAGCAAAAAAAAAAAAAAAAAAAAAATTCTAAGCAAAAGTTAAAAAAAAAAAAAAAAAAAAAAAAAAAAAAAATTAAAAATGTTGTAAGTAGTTTTGTTAAATAAAAGTGAACGATACCCCCCCCCTCCCCCATTTAACCGAACAATATTCATTTAAATTGCTAGCATTGTTTCATTGACACATATTTTATATTTTATTTAAAGAGTCTTTATATATAAGAGCTTATTTGTAATGCTATAAAGTGTATGAGAAATTATTTTAATAATTTTACAAAAATAAAACGGCTTATAGACAGAAATTACACTCTAGAAAATCAGAAATGCACTTTGTGATAAGTTTAAACACGTTGCAAAATTGCGAATATTTTGGAGTTTTTTTTTTCTTTATAGATCATTACAACTAGAAGTAATTTAATGAAACGGTAATAAATTATTATTCTTTATATTTGCGCATTAATTTAATATTTTCGAAAGGTTCTGCAAATAATATTAGTAAAAGCATTATTATTATTATTATTATTGTTGTTGTTGTAATATAAAAGTGACCTTTCAGTTTACACACGTTTTTTAGGAACTTCCACTTGGAATGCGATGCAAGTTATTCATCTAGCATTTGCAACTCACTGGCGGAACATTGGTCCTAAATCCAGAATAATGATGCTAAAAGAAAAACAAAATGGTAATATGAGATGCGGGGATAAGCTTAATTGAATCATGGACGACAAAAATAATATTCTTGCGAAACATACGTTTCCATGATGAACAATTGGTTCATTTTTGATTACAAATATTAAAATTTAAATATAAACATTAAATACATACTAATCTTCATTATTATTTTTTTTAAAGTAACTGCCTATTCAAAACTTCAACAACTCATAAACGAAGTCATCTATATCTAAGAATTACAATCCATAGCTAAGAAAATAAGTAAAAAATGAAATAATTCGAAAGAAGATATAGACATAGCTTCTTTCTTATGTGTATATATATACAGATATCCTTAATTTTTTCCCAATTTTCTTTTATTTGTATTTTTGTATTTAACACGAATTGCAAATCTTTATCAATTTATTCTTTAACCACTTTCTTGTAACCATGGGAGCCTCTGTGCAGGTGCCGTATGAACGAGTCTAGTATTATAATAGGGGTGATAACCCTTGACACTTGTCGTTGAGAGAAAATAAGTGATAAGGGAGCACCGAATGACTGAATGTTTACTAAATACCAATCTATCAGTCAATTTGGCACACCTCCAAGCCTTTGGACTCATCCTGTCTCTTGCGCGTAGGAAACATTTTCTAGAAATACATCAGCTCCATTTAAATGATTTTTATTTTTATTTAAATTAAATAAAAAAAATTCTAATATGCAATGCATATAGTATTTTTTTTTTCTGTTTTATATAGTTTTGTGCGTGTTTAAAAATTAATTTTATATAAATGTGTTTTACGCAAATTCAGTTAACCTTATATCTTCATATCCTTCTTAAGTCAGTAAACCTTATATACCTATAGATAATAAACCACATATTTTTGTTGTTTTAAAGATTGAAAATCTGTGCTTTTAATTTTTTTAGAGCTATTCCATATATATATTTCTAATTTCTGGAGTATTTGTTCATCTTTTTTACATTTATATACAATCTTAATATTTTACTAACATTTTATATACACACACTCACGCATATATATATATATATATATATAATGGAATAATATAAGACTAGCCTTTTTAAACTCATTTATCAGTTAAGATACATAAGATCAGCTTGTACATCAGTTAATATGTACACACAAGCATACAGGACAACACCATATGAGGCTAGGTCTCATGATACCATTTTCATATATTCGTTATTAGCATAATTATGTGAATATATATATTTTCAAACATGTTTACATAAATCTGTATTTGTCAATATTCTTCTTAATTTTAATCTACGTATCAAAAATTTAGTGTCTGATAAACATCAAAAAGTACAATTTCGATTTTTTAAAAAATTAGCATTAATTAATGGCTATCCCAAACACTTGATTCAAAAATTCTTTTAATCATTTATTTATTTATTTTATTATTGTAAATATTATTATTTATTATTTATTTATAATTTTTATTTTTATTACTATTATTCACATTAAAATAATTATGAATAATTCATTCTATTTTATTTTACTATTATTTTCATCTCAATAATCTAGATGGCAGCACTATCATGCTAAAATAATTATGAATAATAATCTGCTTTTTTTAGGATCTGAATACGTATGAATCCTTAATTTACCTGAATAACACTGCGCATCCTTTATTACTCAATGGTCACTGCAATTTTGACCTGATTAACTGTGTGTTTAACTGAGTTCTGATTGTTAAATTTTACATGTGCATTGTATCTTAGTTTTTCTGGATTGAATTTTTCTGGTTTTTTCACATGGGTATCTTGTATTTGAATCAGTTTCAAATATATTTTATTAAGTAATTTTGTATGTTTATTTCAATCTCCAATAAATATGTCTTAGGATTATTTCAGGTAATATTGTGATTTTGATCTTCTTTTTATGGATTTTCAATGGATGTTTCGGGCCTGTGAACAAAGAAATTCTTAGCTTTTGCTTTCTTTGTGACAGAAAAACATCCATTTCTTAGCATATTTGCATTCTACCAGGCCCTTGAAAACGTTGGAATGCAAATCATGCTTTTTTCTCATCTCCAAAATTCATTTCGATTTATCTTTAATTCTTTTCTGATTTGATATGAGTGGTCTGCGATTATGATCTGAATAATTGTTTTAATGCTGAGGTTGAATCATCTTTGAATTTCATAAAATTTTGCACTGATATTAATATATTTTATTATTGTATTACTATATTTATTTCATTTCTAAGGTAATGCTGCATATAGCGCTTTATTTGGAAATGAAGCTTTTCATTAATATTAATATTATTTTTAATTCACTGTGTGTTTGCACAAATTTTGCTATTACTTAAGCAATTTTTACTTTTCAAAAAATTTCAAAATACATCATTTTATAGCTGCTATCTGCGCATTTTATGTTGTATTATTATTAATATTTTATATCAATATTTCAATTCTTATTCGATGTATTACAATTCATTCAGTGTTTTGCAATTTAATGATCATTTTGAACTACTTTTATCATTTATTTAGTAAGTTTCTTGCTATTATTATTATTTTTATTTTTAAGCTTTCATTACACTTTTATCTTCTGTTACGCTGCATATTCATTTTACTTATGAATCTTTGATCTAATGGTTTTACTAGTAATATTGTTTGATTTACCACATTATTATTTATTAGTCTGTCATTTTTTTTTTTTTTTTGGGGGGGGGGGGTCTAATTTAAATAACTTATTTTTGTATATATCACTGATGAATTTTCATCATGGCTATGGCTACTTATTGTAAATATTAATACATTTTCCAAATTTTTCTACTCATGGCTGTTTCTGTATTTATACTAAATTGTGCTCCATTAATTTTAATCAAGAATTTCAAATGTATTATTTATTTTAATCAAGATTTTCAAAAGAATTATTTATTTATTTATCTATATATTAATACGTGAAGCAAAAACTTTGTACCCCTTTTTACGAAAATTGCGCGGACGGAGGATTATGAAATTTCGCACACTTATAGTTTATATAGAGAAGAAGTGCAGAATGCTAATATTTTTTAAAAATACAACGACAAAGACGAGAAATTGGAACATTTGTGAAACGACAAAGGTGCAATTCAAAGCCTATATTATCGGGTTTTATTTCCAGATTAAAATTAGCATTTTCATTTTTTTATACTGTTGCCAAAATTTTGAAATTTCAATTAATAATAAAAAGTTAATATGTTAATAACAATAATAAAAGTTAATAACAATGAGTTATTTTTTAAATAGCCAGTTTCATCTGAAAGAGTTATCGCAGAATGCTAATATTTTTTAAAAACACACAAGTTTTGCATTATATATATACTAAATAATCAACTCAACTCAACTCAACTCATTCAATTTGTATAGATCAGTTTTTAAAGAAATCAACCTAAAATAAAAAAAAAATAACGATTTTTTCTACTGACGATGAAAGTTTTTTTCTACTTTTATTATGCCTCGACATAGAACATTAACGGGTCGGAGTGAGAGACAAAGAAGAAGGAATCTATATTTGCGGACACATAATAATAATAGTAATGAAAATACAAATAGTGTTAATATTATACAGAATGAAGAAGTGAATTTGACAGATAAATTTAAATGTGCACGAAATGTCATTCCAAAAGTTTTTTATAGTTATGATTGTGGATTAATGGATTTGGAATGCAGGTTTTGCAATGCGAAACATTTTGAATCTGAAGTCACTTAAGGTGACAGAACTGCATTCACTTCATATTGTCATAAGGGTAAAGCAATATTACCGCCCTTAATTCAAAATGAATATTTTAAATCATTGTATGATGGACTTATTTCAAATGAACCTTCAATAAAAAGTAAGTCAAAAAATTATTTTGAAAATATTCGCAAATACAATTCATCATTTGCTATGGTTAGCTCAGAAGCTCAAGTATCCGAGGCAGTTACAAGTGGAGTGTATCATTTCAAAATACATGATGTTTTTTATCACAGATCGGGTCCAATGACTGCTGCACATGGTCGTTCACCATGTTATGCGCAATTATATTTTTATGATGTTGACACTGCTATCAATTATAGATTACAAGAACGTTTTAATCAAACATGTAACAACAACATAATGCGCGAAATTTCTCTCGAATTGGAACGCAGTAATCCTTTTGTTCGGTCATTCATTGCAATGAAACATCATTGTCAAAGAGTTGAAAATCAAAATAAAGAAATTTGTATGCTCATTAAAGTAAATCATGATTTAGATCTACGCCGTTTCAATGATGCAGTTCAAACTGATGTAGCAGTAATATTTAGTACAGTTGATGGTGAGCCACCTTTTGAACGAAATATGATTTCATTTTCAAAAGTTAATGGTATCATTAAAAATATCTCAGTTTTGGATTCATCATTAGATCCTTTAGCGTATCCACTACTTTTTCCAAATGGTGATACTGGGTGGCATATGAATATGACTCATAATGCACCAACTATATCTAATTCAAGAGCGCCCAGAAATAAATTAACAATGCTTCAGTATGCAGCCTATCGACTTGCAATTAGAGAAGACTTCAGCATATTACACCATTCACAAAAGCTATTTCTGCAATGGATAGTTGATATGTATGTGAGAATAGAGGGCTCACGATTACATTTCATTCGACAAAATCAAATAATTCTTAGGTCTGAAGTTTACAACAATTTAACAGACTACTTAGAATCGAACATCAATGCCAGTAATGTTGGCCGTAGAGTAATTTTACCATCTTCGTTCAATGGATCTCCAAGAAATATGTATCAGAATTATTTAGATGCAATGTCAATTGTACAACATTTTGGAAAACCTTCTTTATTTATTACAATGACTTGCAATCCAAGTTGGCCGGAAATAGTTAACAATATTGGTGTAGGTGAAACTGCTAATTTTAGACCTGAAATTATTGTGCGTGTATTCAAGTCAAAATTGAAAGCATTAATTGAGGGCCTTATACAAAAAAATATCTTTGGTAAAGTTGAAGCACTCATTTATACAATTGAATTTCAAAAAAGAGGATTGCCTCATGCTCACATTTTACTCACTTTAAATGAGCAAGATAAAATTGTTAATGCTATCGATATTGATAAAGTTGTATCTGCGGAGATTCCTAACATTCAAACACATCCGACATTACATGAATATGTTGTAAAACACATGATGCATGGTCCATGCGGTGTCCTTAATCCTAATTCTGTATGTATGAGAGATGGAAAATGCATAAAAGATTATCCAAAACGATTTAATGAATTTACATGTGAATCGTTAAATGGATATCCATTATACCGAAGGCGTGATAATGGTACGCATGCAGAAGTTCGTGGTAGTTGCCTTGACAATCGGTACGTTGTACCATACAATCCATATTTAATTGCCATATAAATGTTGAAGTATGTACTACAGTCAAAAGCGTCAAATACATTTATAAATACGTGTATAAAGGCTATGACAGTGCATCCGTTGAATTAGATTCTGGGGAAAATGAACAAGGTCAAAATATAGAAATTAATGAAGTTAAAAATTTTTTAATTGGTCGTTATGTTGGATCAACTGAAGCTATATGGCGCATCTATGAATTACCAATGCATTTTCAGTCACATGTTATCATCAGACTTGATATTCATTTACCGCGACGACAGAATGTTTACTTTCGAGAAGGGCAAGAACGTCAAGCAATTGACAATGTAAGACACACAAAATTATTAGCATTTTTTGAATTGAATCGATCAGATCCATCAGCACGAGAATATAAGTATATTGAAATTCCTTTGCATTATGTGTGGGAAGATTCCCGAAAAAAATGGAAGAAGAGAAGCCGTGGAGGTGATAAAATTATTACACGGATGTATGTAGTGTCACCAAAAGACATCGAACTTTTCCACTTACGATTGCTTTTATTACATGTTTGTGGTCCAAAATCATTTGAGGATGTTAGAACATACAATGGAATTATATACACTTCTTTTGTTGAAGCGTGCCATGCTCGCGGAATTGCTTCAAATGATAATGAATGGCGCGAATGTTTAAATGAAGCAAAAGAATTACATACACCAAAACAAATGCGGAATTTATTTGTTTACATTTGTGCAATAAATGTGCCAGCCAATGCATCAGCGTTATGGAATGAATTTAAAGTATATCTTAGTGAAGATTTTCTGAGATTTTATAACGAAGAAGCATCTTTTAATAGAGCTCTATTAGAAATTGATGATATTTTGAATGTTCATAATTTATCAGGTCAGATACTTGGTTTACTAGTTCCCACATACTCGCAGAGAATACAAGAAGGAAATACTATTGATATAATAGAGCAAGAGATGCTGTTTTGTGAGTATCATGAAGCTGCAAATATTGAACAGCGTAATCTCATTGATCAAGTGATTCGTGAAATTTTGTATCATGATACTGGATCCAATGTTTTTTGTTTAACCGCTCATGCAGGTTGTGGCAAAACATTCACTCAAACAGCAATTATTCACAAATTAAATTCGCTTAATCTTCGTTGTATTGCAACTGCGTTCAGTGGCATAGCTTCAACTTTATTACTTGGAGGTAGGACTTTACACAATGTGTTTAAATTGCCTATACCCATTTTAGAAAATTCTGTAGCAAATATTACTGCAAATAGTAGCTATGGTCGTTACATAAATTCATCATCATTGATAATTATTGATGAAGTTTCTATGTGCCCTTTGCAAGTGTTGAAAATCATAGACAGATTACTGCGGGATCTATCCGATGAAAATGATAAACACAAACCATTTGGAGGAAAAACGATACTTCTGTGCGGTGATTTTCGGCAAATCTTACCAGTTATCCCAAATGGATCACGTGGAACTTTAATTGAAAATTGTGTCAAAAGTTGGCATGAATTTCTTTATTTTCATAAAGTTACATTTACTCGAAATATGAGAGCCTTACCAAATGAAATAGAATTTGTAGAATTCTTGAAAAAAATTGGTAATGATGAAGCCCCACAATTCCCTCAGTTTGGTGAAAATGTTATCGAAATACCTCAACAATTAATAGGAGATAAAAATAATATTATTGATGAGGTGTATGGAAATATTTCCGAAAACATATTCTCAGAAAATATATTGAACTCCGTTATTTTAGCGCCTACAAATGATGATTGTACTTTGATTAATACTGATATACTTAATCAAATTCCTGGTGAACAGCGAACATATCATAGCTATGATAAAATAATTTGTGATAATGACAATGCCATCAATAACTATCCGGTAGAGTTTTTAAATTCTTTGACTATTAGTGGTTTACCACCACATAAGTTAGTATTGAAAGTTAATTGCATCGTTTTGCTGATCAGAAACTTAAATACAAAGGAAGCATTAGTCAATGGAACAAGAATGCGCATCAAATTTATGCATCGACATGCAATTGACTGCGAAGTTTTAACTGGGACCGCACGCAGTAAGAGAATTTTGATTCCACGTATAAATTTAACATACTCCGGAACTACTTTACCATTTAACCTTCAAGGAACTCAATTTCCTATAATACCTGCATTTGCGATGACAATAAACAAGTCTCAAGGACAAACATTCGAAAAAATTGGAATTTTATTGAATCGACCAGTTTTTACACATGGGCAATTGTATGTCGCAGCAAGTAGAGTTCGATCATTCGACGGTTTGAGATTTTATATTTCCGAATATAATGGTCAAGGACATTTAGCAAACGACGAAAGAGTTTTTACAAAAAACATCGTTTACAGAGAAGTTTTGTAACATTAATTAAATTATCGAAATATGTATGTCAAGTTCAATGGACAGCATTTTTTTTTTTAATCGCATGTCTTTTTGTTTCAATAAAAAAAAATTAAAAAAAGGCATTCTTTATTTTAATCATTTTTTGGATTTTTTTTATTTAAATTTCATATAATTTTTTGAAAAAACTAGGTAAATTAACAGTGTAGCCTTGGCAAAATCTGTGATTATAGAAGTATAGTCTTTGACAATAGAACCTTAATAATGTTTAAACTTATAATTTTAATTAATTATGGTCGAATTTCGACCACTGGGCGACCACTAGTAGATATAAATATTTATCAATTTTTAAGAATTTATCAGGCTTTAGTTATATACAAGCTTAGTTAAATTTTTAATACTATTTATAATTATTGTCTCAATTTATTATATTTCTAATATTTATCTTCTTTATTCATTACATGGTTGTTCTTAGTAAATACTTAGCGCCTGGCAAAAAAGGCAAATCTTATGGTTTGTCTTGTGCTCGGTACAGAGTAATGTATAGGGATTACTCTGGATCGTCATCCTGCTACCTATATCATCCTCCTCTTCGCAATTTATTTTTTAAAAAATGCAATTCTACAAGGTGTCTTACTTGCCCTCTTGCTGATGCTTCTCATTTTAGAGATAGCTCCTCTCATGTTACATTTTGTAAGGCTTTTAATATCATTTACTCAATCAAATGCAATTTATGCAATATGATTTATATTGGACAAACTAGCAATCCATTACACAAGCGGATTAACTTACATCGTTCTGATATTAAAACAAGTCCTTCCGGCTTATTCGGAAGGGTAGGTTGATTTCTTTTTCCGTATCAAGCACGGCTACAAATTATTAACGAATTAGTAGAAATATTGATGTAGGCTATCTGCATATGGGGTTTTAAATAAATCGGTTCATAAATATCATAAATAACTTTTTTATGTGACTTTAAAATTTTCAAGTGGCTTGGAAACAAGATGGTGGGCCAAGTTGACAAATGTATCAAATGCATTTGTGAGATAAGACTACTGTACAAATATAGTTGGAATTAATTCAGAATATCAAAAGTCATCGTGTTGAAAAATTGAGTAGCTGCCACTTGGATCAAAATGGCAGAGAAAGTTGCTCAGTGAACTAATTAATCTAAGATATTGTTGCAAATTTGATTTTTTTTTTTTTCTTTTTTGTAGAAATTCTTTCAAAGAGGCTTAGTAAGTTGATTAAACATTACTTTTCTGCATTTCCAGTTTTTTTTTAACGTTAAAATAGCGTAATTTTCCCTTAAAAACGCATTAAAAAGCTCCAATATGGCAGGTAATGGATTTGGCGACAAATTTGGCGACTTTTCCACTTGGCGACTTTTTTGGCGACTTTTGGCGAGAAAATCCATAGTTCATTAATAAACTTTATTCAGACACTTATATAACCTATGTATACATCAAAATACAAACAAATTCGGAATACCCTTTTTACAATTTGCATTTGAAATTTTCAAATGGTCTCCACTTGAAAACAAAATGGTGGAGCAACTTGGTTAAGAAACTCATACAAGATATCCATAACACAAGTTAAGGCGCTGTCCAAATTAGGTTCGATTTGGAGTATTATTTCGGAAGTTATCGTGATTTAAAATTTTCAAGTGGTAGCCTGATTTCAAGTGGCCCCACTTAAGATATCTGCCAATTTATTAAAAATGGCAGATAAATTTCATTAATAAAGTTCATTTAGACTCTTATGTAGTCTAGATTTACATAAAATTCAAGCAAATCTTGCTTTAAATAAGCTTTTTACAATGTGGGTTAGAAATATTCAAGTGGCTGCCACTTGAAAACAAAGAGTCGGAGCAACTTGGTTAAAGAACTCATCCAAGTTATTTATAAGATAAGTTAAGACACTTTTCAAATTTGGTTCCATTTGGAGTATTATTTCGGAAGTTAATATGGTTTTAAATTTTCAAGTGGTAGCCTGATTTCAAGTGGTCCCGCTTAACTTAAGATATCCGCCACTTTATTAAAAATGGGGGATATAGTTCATTAATAAAGTTCTTTGAAACACTTGTATAAACTATGTATATGCATCAAATTTCAAACAAATTCGGAATACGTTTTTTACAATTTGAATTTGTAAATTCCAAGTGGTCTCCACTTGAAAACAAAATGGTGGAGCAACTTGGTTAAGAAACTCATCTAAGATATTCATAACACAAGTTAAGACGCTGTCCAAATTTGGTTCGATTTGGAGTATTATTTCGGAAGTTATCGTGATTTAAAATTTTCAAGTGGTAGCCTGATTTCAAGTGGCCCGACATAACTTAAGATATACGCCACTTTATTAAAAATGGAAGATAAATTTCATTAATAAAGTTCATTTAGACCCTTATGTAGTCTATGTATGCATCAAAATTCAAACAAATTCGCAATACGCTTTTTACAATTTGAATTAGAAAATTGCAAGTGGTCTCCACTTGAAAACAAAATGGTGGAGCAACTTGGTTAAGAAACTCATCTAAGATATTCATAATACAAGTTAAGACGCTGTCCAAATTTGGTTCGATTTGGAGTATTATTTCGGAAGTTATCGTGATTTTAAATTTTCAAGTGGTAGCCTGATTTCAAGTGGCCCCGCTTAACTTAAGATATCTACCACTTTATTAAAAATGACGGATAAATTTCATTAATAAACTTCATTGAGACCCTTATGTGGTCTATATTTACATCAAATTTCAAACAAATTCGCAATACGCTTTTTACAATTTGAATTAGAAAATTTCAAGTGGTCTCCACTTGAAAACAAAATGTCGGAGCAACTTGGTTAATAAACTCATCTAAGATATTATAAAATAAGACACTATCCAAATTTGGTTCGATTTGAAGTATTATTTCGGAAGTTATAGTTATTTTAAATTTTCAAGTGGTAGCCTGATTTCAAGTGGTCCCGCTTAACTTAAATATCTGCCACTTTATTAAAAATGGCGGATAAACTTCATTAATAAACTTCATTGAGATCCTTATGTGGCCTGTATTTACATCAAAATTCAAGCAAATCTTGCTTTAAATATGCTTTTAACAATGTCGGTTTGAAATTTTCAAGTGGCTGCCACTTGAAAACAAAAAGTCGGAGCAACTTGGTTAACGAACTCATCCAAGATATTTATAAGATTAGTTCACTGTCCAAATTTAGTTCGATTTCCAGTATTATTTCGGGAGTTATCGTGGTGACAAAATTTTCATTATAGATAGATAGATAGATAGATATATATATATATATATAGATAAACGAAGTGATTGCAATAGGTCGATTTCTAAAGAAATCAACCTAAAATCACGACAATTTACTACTAATTTTGAATATATACACTTCCATCAACATGACTTTAATAATATTACTGTGAAAATTCTTAATTTTAAGAAGAATTTGAATGAACGTCTTTTACTTGAATCACAATATATTAAATCTCTGAATACACTTTATCTCTTTGGTTTAAATTCTCATGTTTATAATAAACAACATATTGTTTATTCCAAGGTTTCAAAAATTGAATTTTACAGTAATATTTATAAAACATTAAATCACTCTTTATTTAAAAAGACTACTAGAACTTCTAGGGGTTCTTCTAGGTCGTCTTCCCCACTTCTGGACATTTCATCTCTATTACAAAATCTCAAATCCTTAGAACGTATTTTTCTTAAGTCTTATAATTGGAAAGATATACGTAATTTTATATTTGGGATAAAAAAAAAGTATCTTCTTAAATATTTTAAAGTCTTCCATTCTCATTCTTTTGATTCACACTTCAGTGATGTATTTTTTGATATTTTACACTACAGGGCTGAGTGTTTTAATATTAAACTTGACTTAAAATCTGGTCAAAAAATAAATAACTCTCTCTTGGTGACGAATTTTTCTCATCCTGTGTTTAATAAACTTCATATCCACAATTTACTTAATGATCCATCCAATCCTTTTCCCATCAAAAACTTCATCATTCAAAAAACTTTTAAATACAATATCACTTTAGGCAGAAAAATATTTAACTACAATAAATTTGCTAAATTTCTTACATCTATTGATCAGCCTACATGCTATTGTTCTGATTCCAAATATAAATCTTTTTTCAATCCATCTCATGGTCATATTATTACTGGCGATATCAATATTGTGGAAAATCTTACTTTAAGATCTTTGATGAAATATGGCACTAAATTTCGTATGCCTTCAAAATTCAAATTTATTGATATCATTACTCAATTTAATTTAGACTTGGATCTCTTTATATACAAAATTGCTATTGATTATAATAAACCAGTGGAATATTTTAATGAGTGGAAATTTAAGCTACTTGAGAAATTTAAACTTGATTTAGTTTATAATATGCACCATCTTTCTAATATCAAGTACTATAATTTCAAAGAAATTAATTCAGCAATTCTCGACCTACAGTCTAAATTTATTATTACTTATGTTGACAAGGCGGCTAATAACTATGCAATTATTTGCAAAAAGTATTATAAACAACTTCTTTTTGATACTATGGATACTAGTAATATTTTTGTTAAGATTAATGACAGTATTGAAATTAAAAACAGGCATATATTTAATTATTACAAGTTGATAAAAACTAAAAATAATAACTATAATTATCCTTATTTAGTTGTAATTCCGAAATTTCATAAAGATCCAATTAAATTTCGTACTGTTACTGTTGCCTGTAATGCCTACACTTCTAATGCTAATATTATATTATTAAATATCCTTAAAAAATTACATAGTTATATTGTTTCTAATAAGTGTAATTTTTTTCTAAAAAATAGTTTTCAACTCCAAAATAAAATTAAAAATCTTACTGATATTACTGGTATAAAAACTTTTGATTTCAATGATCTTTTTAATAATATAGTTATTAAAGATATGTTTGATATTATAAATAAACTTTTTGTAGAAAATCTGCAGTATTTAAATCTAAATGTTAACATTACTCCTTCAACCTTTAAAACTCTGACTAGGTTTATACTTTTCCATAACTATATTTTATTCAATAATTATTTATATAAACAACGTTTAGGATTGCCACAAGGTGGCATTGCTTCTAGTATATTAGCTGATCTATACTTATATTATTATGAGCGTGATATTGAGTGTACTAACTTTAAATTACTACGATACATAGATGATATAATTTTATTATACTTGGATAAACATCACACCAATCTAAACTTACCTGTTAATTATCCTGAAAATCTGTCTCTTAGTAGTACTGATTTGGAATCTAATGTCATTAGTTTCTTAGATTTAAAAATTATTCTTAATTGTAATGGCAAATTAGAATTTGACTTATATGATAAAAAGAAAGATTTCCCCTTTAAGGTAAATTTTTTACTAATTTTCAAACATGTTTACATAAATCTGTATTTGTCAATATTCTTCTTAATTTTAATCTACGTATCAAAAATTTAGTGTCTGATAAACATCAAAAAGTACAATTTCGATTTTTTAAAAAATTAGCATTAATTAATGGCTATCCCAAACACTTGATTCAAAAATTCTTTTAATCATTTATTTATTTATTTTATTATTGTAAATATTATTATTTATTATTTATTTATAATTTTTATTTTTATTACTATTATTCACATTAAAATAATTATGAATAATTCATTCTATTTTATTTTACTATTATTTTCATCTCAATAATCTAGATGGCAGCACTATCATGCTAAAATAATTATGAATAATAATCTGCTTTTTTTAGGATCTGAATACGTATGAATCCTTAATTTACCTGAATAACACTGCGCATCCTTTATTACTCAATGGTCACTGCAATTTTGACCTGATTAACTGTGTGTTTAACTGAGTTCTGATTGTTAAATTTTACATGTGCATTGTATCTTAGTTTTTCTGGATTGAATTTTTCTGGTTTTTTCACATGGGTATCTTGTATTTGAATCAGTTTCAAATATATTTTATTAAGTAATTTTGTATGTTTATTTCAATCTCCAATAAATATGTCTTAGGATTATTTCAGGTAATATTGTGATTTTGATCTTCTTTTTATGGATTTTCAATGGATGTTTCGGGCCTGTGAACAAAGAAATTCTTAGCTTTTGCTTTCTTTGTGACAGAAAAACATCCATTTCTTAGCATATTTGCATTCTACCAGGCCCTTGAAAACGTTGGAATGCAAATCATGCTTTTTTCTCATCTCCAAAATTCATTTCGATTTATCTTTAATTCTTTTCTGATTTGATATGAGTGGTCTGCGATTATGATCTGAATAATTGTTTTAATGCTGAGGTTGAATCATCTTTGAATTTCATAAAATTTTGCACTGATATTATTATATTTTATTATTGTATTACTATATATATATATATATATATATATATATATATATGCTTAAAAACATATTTAATTCCCGCTACATTTTTGGTAATAAATTCAGTTAATGAAAAGTTAAAAAATATACTAAAAATAACTCTTTTATTTATTTTACCAATGTCTGTGAAATTGCAGTTTTAAATACTTAATTTATATTTGTCTAACTTTAAAAATAAAACGAAATTTACCAAAAAAAAAACATCTGGTGAACAAAACAAAATAAATAAAATAAATCATTTATAGATATTAGGGAAACCTAAAGCACGAGATAAAATGAGTGGAATGTTAAAATACAGACATAGTTAAATAAAAATGATTGATTTTATTAATATGCATGCCATCATATTTTAGTATCTTCTTTAATGTCTTCTGCCTTTTCTAAAGCACCAAGTATTTTCTTATCACAAACTGCAAAGCTTTTTCAAAGGGTAACAAAAATACTGCATATAACTTTCTTCTTGGAGGAGTATTTATATAACATTTTTTCCAGAATGACTTTCTTTATTGTTTTATGAGCCACGTTACGGTAAATAAAGATCAGAAAATAACGACGAAATTTTGCAATGAAGACTTCATTTGTTTTCATTATTTTCTCGTAATACTTTTGTACTCTTTTTATTTTGATTTTTTTTTCGAGCTTTTCCGAAATATTTTCAAAAAATATTCTAAACGTTTTACATGCTTTAAATTAGGTGTTAGATAATACTTAAATGCAAAAAAAAAAAAAAAATCGTACTTATTGAGCAGGTTAAATATTGATATAAAAACTAAAAACATTTGAAGGAAAACCAACCATAACTATAAAAATAATAAAGGTATCTAAACCTATATGTATAATAAAGGTATAATTAATCTGTTTGTCGAACATATTTGACAATATTGATTTTATTCCTATCAAATTAGATTCATTGTAATATTGTAAAATGAACAAATGAACAAATTTTATTTGTTAATTAAACAAAGAAAATAACAACGAAAAAATAATTAATGTACGATTCAATATTTGATTGACCCATTTTTATATCTATCTATCTATATATATATATAATATTTAACATTATAAGAACAAGCCTTTTATAAAATATAAGAATATATTTTTTCTTTCGTGTGTGCGTCAACATTATTTGGAAATTAAATATATTAAAAAAATATTGTATATAACAATTTATACAAAAAAGTTCAATTATACGTATACATATATATATATATATATGTGTGTATATATATATATATATATATATATATATATATATATATATATATTACAATTTTAAATAGGAAAACAAAGAAGATTATATAACGATACAATTTAGTAAAAAGACATATTTGTACAAAATAATTAAATTAAATTGTATTATTTTTAAAAAATCAGCACTATTTAGAAAACAGTGCGTATAAGTTATGAAGATTTCAAGCTAAATTTTCTCTTTGAACTCAGAAAGTTAACAAAAGGTTAAATCTTATTCGTGATGGCTGTTCTTATTAAGAATTAATTCCACTGCAACGACTTGCATAGCACTTTTACAAATTGCAATGCGTTTCACTGTACGCGACAGTAAAAAAAAAAAAAAAAAAAAAAAAAAAAAAAACTTTACAGCAAAATGTGCTGGCAATATTTGTGCCAGCACATTCTTCAGTTAGAAAGAGGTAATTTACAGCACAAACAACTATAAAAGTCTCTCTTTACAGATGTTTCCGCGGTAATTTGGCTTAATTAAGAGCAGAATGTGCTGGCACAAAAACTGCCAGTACATTTTGCTATAAAAAGTGCTTTTTTTTAACAGTGTGTTTTTTGTTATTGTTAAATTTATAAAAATTTAGATTAATTTAGATTAAATAAATATATATATTTTTTTTCCTTAAAAAAAGAAGGGAAAAAAAAAACAGTTTTGCCATTAATATGTATTTTTGAGAATTGAGTGCTATACATAAACTCAAATCTACGTAAAAAAATAGACAATTGTTTTGTTTAAGCAAAATATATAATAATTTACACTCATAAATAAATTTTAATGTTATACATCTACATTAGTTTGTATTGTTTAATATATCGTCCATTGGTGGCACTTAGACTAAATTATTTACTTGATCCTAAAAGTATTTTAAAGATTGACATATCATTTTCTTTTGAAATGAAAATTAACGCATATTTTTGCTTCCATTACCCCACTACTGTAGGTAATGGAAGTATTGTATTCGGCCCAAAAATTCGATAACGAGATTTCACCTGATTTACATGTTTTAATGTCTTCCGTGTCTAAAAAAGTTTTTTTTTTTTTTTTTTTTTTTTCAATTGGGGGGGGGAGGAATTGGAGTGTGTGGGTGGGTAGGTATTTCTGACTATATCTCCGAAACTAATAAAGATAGAACTACGAAACTTTAGAACTGAGACGAGTCAAGTGTACAAGTGAGTTTTCCAAACTTTGGTGAAAACTGGAAAATCGGAAGAGTGACATCCGAAACCGAAGTGGGGCTGTAAGTCCGTATCTCCGAAACAGCTCTAACGATTTTAATCAAAGTTGCTATACAAACACTTTATTAGATGTCTTTTCATATGAATTAGTTGGTTAGCTCCGGAAAATTGATAGGTGTCCTAGAAAATTGATAAGCGTGTATAAGTAGCTCAATTTCAGGTCTCGCAACCGCGTACCTTAAAAGACGGTTGTACGGACTGTTTTTAAACACGCAATAATAACCCTCTTTTAGATATCCTTTTGTACGTAATTGTTGTTTTCCAGTCAACAATTGAGTAGGCCAAGTTTTAGTAAAAGTCGGTATCTCAAAAACGGCTCTAACCATTTTCTTGAAAATTGTTACATAAACCCATTTTATATATCCTTTCTCGTGTATTACGTGTTTAGTACAAGAAAATTAGCAGTCACTCTGATTAGGTAGGACAGTTTTAGATCTCAGAAATTGGTGTTTCAAAAAATGGCCTAACTGATTTTCTTTTCTTATGTTTTAACTCGATATGTAAGTTCTGTCGTATCAGCTTTCTCTTACTGGAAAAATTTTAGGTGTTTGTTTTGTTAGGTCAATTTTATGTCATCTGACCACATTATCTACTAAAAGTGCATGGGTCATTCTCACATAATGGTAAATTTTGTGTCCTTGGCTAAAAAATGTTACTTGAGCAAGTCAGCTATGAAAGTAAATTTTTTTTTTTCAACAATTCTTTTCAAGCACTACACTGTGCAGTAATTTGAATATATAAAAAAGTAAAATTTCAATATTTAAAAAAATTTAAAGTTGTAAATGTCATTACCAAGGCTCGCCCCAAACTCCAAACTTTATTATTTGAACCTTTATTTTAAAGAATTGAAAAATTTAAAAATAAATCTAACAATTTTCTAGGTATATTTAATTTTTCTATTTTTAATATATTTGGAACTTTAGACATAAAAGAAAAAAATTACATTAATTATTCTTATTTCAAACTTGTCCCTATGGGTAACTGTCATTACCAGGGTGCGTACGTTTTTTTTTTCAGTACCTCACTACTAGATGGTGCTGTCATAATTATCAACCTGTCAAAAGTAAAGTATTTCATGCCCTTACAAGCAGACAAGTTTTTTTTTTTTTTTTTTTAGTTTAAGCAAATACAAATTATTTCATTTTCCTGTTATTGTTCTAAAATTATAGTCAGTGTGTGTATTGTGTATCATTACAAAGTCCATTATTACAGAAATACACAATTAATAAATTTAAATTTACTGAATGATTTATAAAGATCTTTTTGACCACATACAGAATAAATATTGCATTAGATTTTAATTGTTATAATTTAGCCATAAATAGACTTAACATTAAAAATGTCATTACCAAGGTGTTCTGAAAATATGGTAATGATGTCTAGGAACATGGTAATGACTGTTTTAGACCTTTTTTTTTTTTTCATTTCATAACTATTCCTTAGCAGAAATTGCCAAAATTTTATGGGCTAATTTAGTCTATCATAAATCTTTTTATCTCATTTGTTCTTATAAAGTGAACCTTATAAGATAATTATTCTGTTTATTATTAGTAAAAACGAAGACTAAAAACTTGCAAGGCCTTTTGAATAAATCCTTCAATGACGCTTTTCTTATTCAATTTTCTTACAACGTGTTCACATTATATTAAAATTCATAATATGGTTTATTTCCAAATGTATTATTTTGAGTTATATTTATTTAAAAGCTATTTTTTACATAAAAGTAAAAAGGAGTTTCTTTCTTTCTTTCTTTTTTTTTTTTTTAAGCTTTTTTGGAAAATAAATTTCAATTCTAATGTAAAAAAACAAAAAAAAAAAAAACAATTTAAACACATTTCTTTTATTTGGATGCTTGGAGGGTTTATATTTATTTTCTTAATGTGCATGAATATAAAAAAAAAATTTAAAATTTTATTATTTATTTGGATGTTGGAGAGTTTATATTTATTTCCTTAATGTGCATTAATATAAAACTTTATAAGTTAACATATCTCAATAATTAGCATTTATTTCAGCTTTATCTTTTTAAAATAATTTTTATCATAGTGCTCGTTAAAAAAAAAATAATAATAATAAAATAAATCTATTAAAGGAAATAAATTGCTGAATTTAATAAAATAAAATAAAACAAAACTATAAATCTCAATCGTGCTGGGCAATAAAGTGTAAATCACTTCATGTCGCCTGTTAAAACAGACAGCTATAGGATTCATAAAGTGAAAATTATTCCAGAAATCTCACCACTATATATCATCTAGAAATTTTAATTTTTCTGTTACAAATTAGAATGATAAATACAGCTATCCATAAATAAATGTGTAATTATTTGGCCATTGGTTATTTCTGTGGTTCTGTCTGTCATTACCATGTTCACAAATGTCATTACCATGTTGCAATGGAAAATTAAAAAAATAATTTAAGCTGTAATTAAGGCAAACGATCTCTGCTGGTAATTTTTTACTCTATAGGAGACATGGATAATTGCATTAATGTAAAAAAAAATGAGAATTAAAACATTTTTTTTTTTTTTTTCTGAAACCAATATTTATCATTATCTGAGAATGACCCGCATATAATACGTGTAATATTGTTTAAACGAAGTGTTGTGGTTGTTTCTCATCAGATTTTTTGGAATGCAACGTATATTTCTTTCATTTTTTATAATGAAAGAGGTCATTACATTTTAGTTTATCTCAAATGTTTCCTTAACATGTGTTCACACTGTATTCGCAAATAAGCAGTTTTATGCTGTTCATGTATGCCCCCATTCCCCCTCTTTTTTTTTTTTTTTTTTTTTTTTCAAATTCCATATTTTTATTACTATGGTATCCTGGGGAATTTACCCAAGTTTTTATTTAGACTCTGCTGAAATAATATCTAAGAGACTTTCCATATTAAATCAGCACTTTTTAAAAGCTTTTCTGCCTTCAGTGTTTTTTTAATATGATTGTTATCTGTCAGATTAATGCAAAACCTATGTAAATTGTTATTCTTATTTACTAAATTGCAAAATAATTGTACGTGTTTTTCTGGAAATCACTTTTGTCTATAGGTTTTATTAACTTTTATCTGTTTCATATGAAACTGTATACCTTTCTGTGTAATTCTACTAGACAATTTCACAATTTTTTCGGTAATAGAATATCGCTTCCAGCTTGCTTCTAAATCACACATAATGTAACAAAAACAATAGTCATGGTTTAAAAAATATATATATATATATATATATTTTTTTTTTTTTTTTTTCTTTTGTTGCTCCCACTAAAAATTCAACTACTATTTTTTTTCTTTTTTTTTTCTTCGATAAGAATGAATTTAAATGAACTCAAACCTGTTTTTCATGATACATATTTTAAATAATAATATATCAGGAATGTTAGCATTTTTCTGGTAATAATTTTTATATTGTATTTAAAATAAAATTTTCTAATAAAAAAAATTAAATCATAAATTTAAAGGTTTTTATTAAATATATAAAGATTTAAATAATTAAAAGTTAAAGAATGACGGCAGTTTTGTTCGATTTTACCCACACATTTTTAATACAGGAGGACATGTTCTTATATTGTATGTGTTTATCATAAAAGTCTTTAAAAAATCTACATTATGTGTAACGTGCATAATATAAAGCATTCAAAAAATTCCATACCACTTATTAATGGCAAGGTATAGGGGAGACCCGTGTACCCAGGGCCGCTTATTTTCAATGCCCAAAAACAGAGCCCTTGACCTGCTTAAAATTATCAAACTGATATGAACATATCTTTCGGACTAATTACTTCCAATTGGGATTAATATAAATACCTAAAATAATAAATTCCGAGAAATAGAAGGTTTTTAAAAATCTTCACTCGTGGCCCTAGGTTCAACACCCTCACTGTACCTGGGGCCAGACCTCATTGTAACTAGGGCCATTCTCTCAAATTTAGATTTCACTTTGCAATGAATAGAAAATAAGCATATAAACATGTATTTTCTAAAAGTAATATATTTATTTATCATAAAATAATTATCATGTTGTTGCCTTAATTTGAAACGCGAAATTTTTCACTCTTTTTTTCTTTTTTTCTTCCTTTCTTTTTTCTTTTCTTTTTTTTCTTTTTTTTTTTTTCTTTGGGATATTCTAACAGAATGTTTTTTCCCTTCAATTTCTTTTTTTTTTCTGGAGTGTCTCTTGGATTTCTAGATCTCTCTGGTTTTCGGTCACATCTTTTCTTTGATGTGGGAGGTTTTGCTTAGGTTCGTACCTGTTAAAGCATGACACACGGAAAGATGTTAGATGTTGAATGTTTCGAAATTTCATCAGGACAGAAAACAGAGACATCCAGTTCTATCATTGTTAGTTCACTTTCTCCCTGGAAAATCTTTTTTTTTTTATTAATTTATGGAGGGATATTGTCTTTCAGTCACATTTGAACTTAAATATTCATCCTCAGTGAATGTGTTTTGATTCATTGGCCATATGCCGGATACACGAAACACGATAGAATGTTCACAGGAGTAAAGGCCGACGGATAGGACTTGGCAACATTTTCAGCAACGTCATATATAGTGATTGGTTTATCGGGGTTTGCCAGCATGTAATTACTAGAGGCTGTACTGTGTTTCTTAAAACTTTCGCGACCGCTGCCGTAGATTCACGTAATTTGAAAATATGACGCTCCTAAAGTGGGCGTTTCTTTTGCAATTTGCATGTTATTTGTTTCTAAAAAATATACACAATATTCATATTTGTACAATCAGTATACTATGGATGCAAATACTTTGATTAGAGAGAGTATGATCATAATGCATATCCATTTGTAATATTAATGTGAATACGGAAAATTTTGTTTTGAAAAATTGCAACTTATGAGAAAAATGCCCACAGGCGGACCTTATTGTCAAAAAGACAAAAATATGTGGTCGCGAAAGTGTTAAAAGGTCCAAACACACTGGCCCTAGGTACAAGGCAGCTATTTGGCCCTAGGTACAAGTTTTGGTAACTTCATTCAAAATGCTTTCCTCTAAAAATCCACATGCAGAGAGGACTGATTAAATATCTCATTTATTACTCAATATAACAAGCAAAATTAGGCACTAGAAATAAAAGAAAAATATTTGGCTTTCCTTTGTAAAATAGCAAAAGAGATGAGCTGCAAAATTTTACTTCAAACCATGTAAATTCGTTTTCTAGATGTAACTTGTCAAAACTCTCTCCTCAAAAGTTCCAAAGTAGTTGTAAAAGTAGCAATTGGTGTCGTTACTCGTCCAATTGAGTATTAAAACTTAAAATTAAATATTATTTAAATAAAGTGGGGTGGCCCTAGGTACACGGGTCTCCCCTAATAATTTAATGTATGTATTTTCAAGACTAAAACGTTGTTTATTATCATAGAAAAATATAACAGATTGCTATGTTATAAATTTTAGTAAACACGTATTTGGAATATTTGCTGAAATTTCTAAATAAAATAATACAAATTAACAAGCTTAAAAAAAAAAAAAAAAAAAAAAAAAAAAAAAAAAAAAAAGATTTTATTTTGATTTTTATAAAAATTAAATGATACTTTTATTATTTTTGTAATTATTCATTTTTATTTACTTTTTTTACACTTTCCAAAAATAATGAAATGTGTTGAAGACTTCGGTTTGTCAGTCAATCTGCCGTCTATCAGTGTGTCCTCGCTCTAACTCCCGTAAATATTCATGGAAATTTTTAAAAATTATATACGTTATTCAGATTCAATGTCGAATGTTCCCTGTTGAAAATGGAGTAAATATTACTATTGGTTTGTGTACAGAAACACCCAAATTTGTTTACAAGCATTGTGTTCCATGAGAGGTATTTCTCTAAACCATATTTATTATCTTTTTACAATTCAAACGAAATTGAAATATGTTATTCAAGTTTACTATCGGATGTTTACTATTAAAAATGGAGTAAATGCAACCAATGGTTTGTGTAAAGAGACACCCAAAAGTATAACAAAGCACTGCGTTCTATGAGAGTTGTTTCTCTAAACCATATTTTAATAACTTTACTTTGCACAAGTTGTGAGGTTGAGACGTCAGAACGTCATCACAGTTGTTTTAATTAAGCTGAGTCCAGCAAAGTAGAATGTGGGGACGGTTGAAATCGCTTCGTCGCCAGTGACTCGGTGAAGATTGAGGTCGAGTTAGTTTTGTGTCGGCAGGGTGCTGCAATGAAAGACTTAGATTTTGAATATTAGATAAATTAGAAGTGATTTTTAAAAGGACGGATTGAAATGTAGTGAAAGGAGGATGTAGGAAGAAGTATAAAAATAAAGATGGTTTTAGTAGATGGTGTGGATGTTGGAGGATATTATAGTGGATGTTGATGAATCTTATTTTGGCGAGTATCGAGAACTAGAATTGTGGAAGATTTAGTTGCGTGAAGTTAACGGCCCTCTTCACTCACCGTCGCCGGAAGCCCGAGCCAATGTTATTCAATGGGGAAATTTTCTTTACAAATAACTTATTAACTAATACATATTTTTAAATTCTGTTTTCACATTCAGAAAATTCCCAACTGTTAAATTGACGGACCTTTTTTAAAAATGTAATTTTTCAATTTTTAATATTTTATTTCGAAATTGCAAAATGAAAAAATTTCACATATTGAAAATTCGTATTTTGCAGCTTCAAAATAAAATATAAAAAAATAAAATAATAATATTTTAGAAAAAGTGCGTCAATTTAACAGCTGGGAACTTTCAGAATGCGAAAACAGAATTTAAAAATATGTATTAGTTAATAAGTTATTTGTAAAGAAAAATTTCCCATTGAATAACATTAGTTTCAGCTTCTGGCGGCGGTGAGTGAAGAGGGCCCTTAAGTAGTGATGAGTGTTGGTGTGCGTATCTACTAGCATTCGGAAAGGTAAAGTTAGGTCTGAAGGGAATCCTCTGATCCATTGTGAAGTCGTAGTAGCGGAGTACGAGTGCAACCGTTTCTACACCTTCGACTATCTGCTGGGGTGAGATATTTAAGATTATCTAATTAAATTGTTGATTCATATATTTTGATTAAGTAATACGCTGACTGAGCTAAGTTTTATTACCAGGCCGCCCTCCCATTAATCTGGTTCAAATAAACTCTTATTGTTTGTTCAGTTCAAGTCTCTGGTTCTCTTAGTAAGTCTAATTAGGTTAAGATGGAGTTTGCAGGAACGCAAACTCCACAAAGTTTTAATGAAGTTGAAATGTGTTATCCATAGGCACAGGAAAAAAAAAATGCTTTCAATGGAATATAGTATGATTACCATTAAAATTTACAGAGCCACCAAAAAATAACCTTTTACGATAAAGGCTATTGTTGCATATTTGCTGAATAGCTTATTCGATTACATTACAAGATTTTAACACTTTCTAACAATTTTTTAGTGTGAATTTTAAGTGTGAATGTGAATTGAATGCATGTTTATGTCTGCCCGACTATCATCCTCTGTTGGACAGAGGACATCTATCTATTAGCCTCCAGTCCGTAAATATTATCAGAC
Organism: Salticus scenicus; assembly: GCA_963930645.1. Taxonomy (NCBI): domain Eukaryota; kingdom Metazoa; phylum Arthropoda; class Arachnida; order Araneae; family Salticidae; genus Salticus; species Salticus scenicus. Next base: position 322,814,510 of record OZ005652.1, on the reverse strand, counting down.
CTTCTTAAAAATGATATATGTAATTCAAGTTCACTATTGAATGTTCCCTATATAAAATTTCATTAATATGTCCTGTACAACGTGCTTTTGTACAGGGAAACATATATATATATATATATATATATTGACAACGCATTCCGTTTAGGAGAGACATTTTTATAAAACACATTTGAATAACTTTCCATTGCAAAAACCATTAAAAACTGACGTTTTTTATGAATAAGCTAAAGTAATGTTATGTAGAGAATATGGCATGCTTAATCTACATATGTACATGGCTAACCTAAACTATTCAGATATATTAGGGGCTGTGATTGGAAATTAAGGTTTGCATTTCAGTTTGTTTTAAGCTTTTTTAACACTTTACAACAATGTTTAAGAGTGATTATGAAATCAATTAGTCTACGTATGTCTCTCTTTCTGTCCTTCTGTCTGTCCGTTATGTTGAGGTATTCAAAGAACAAAGAAGGTTACATGATACAACGAGTAAGTACAGTCGGAAATTCATGATAATCAATGTGCATGTTTTTTTTTCTTGTTTTCATTGCATTATAACTTTTGCATTGATTTTAGAAAACATTCAAATAATGATTATTCATATGAATATATTATATAAAAAATCTTGCCAAACATGTTAAATCAGTGCCCGCAATAACACTTATTTTATTTATTTATTTATTTTTATTTTTATTATTTATTTATTTTGCCAAAGAAAAAAAAAACAGTGAGAAAGACATTTAGTACAAAATTTAAAATGTCACGTAAATGTATATATATATATATATATATATATATATTTAATAATCGTATGAACAATATTACTCAGAACTCATTAAAATACAGTTTAAAAGTTTTTTTTTTTTTTTTTTTTTTTTAAATAAAAATTTTCCAACTTAAAAGAAGGAAATTATTAAAGCAAACATAAAAAAAAAAGAAAAAAGAAAAAGAAAAAGAAAAGAAAAAGAAAAAGAAACATGAATACAACGAACGCCATCGAAACAATTTCTTTTAATTCTTCCCTCGTAGTATTAGTATTTTTCAATGGTACAGAAAACGTTTTAACACATGCAAGAAAGAAAAATCACATTATCTGCTATTTGATTTTTAAAGGACTAGCTATTGTATTGTATCTGACATATAACAGAATTCCGATAAGTAGAAAAAGAAATTGTAGTCTGTAAAATAAATTCAATTTTAAAGTCCCGTGTCAAAGCTATTTTTTTTATCAAAAGTCTGCTATTTTTTTCTTTCTCGTGAGATGATTTTGCACCTCAGACAGCTTTTTCGTCTGCAAAGCAAACAAATAATTTCTACTTGGAATATCTATTCCATAAGCGTTCTGAAGAATCCATTCAAATCCGAAAAATGCCTCACATTTCAAGACCATTAAGAAAAAGGAGAATGACGTTTAAAGAATTTCAAAATAAAAATAAAAACAGTGTTTAAATCTGCGGTTTTATACTTTCTGAGTAGTGTATTCTATTTCTTTTGGATATATTTAACAATTAACAGTACCGTGAATACAAGTATTATATTCATTATTGATTTTTTTACAAAAACTATTAAAAAAAATATATATCTATACTAATCTTGTCTTTTAACGCTATATTGTATGACTCGATTCATATATCTAAAAACCTATTAAAATCATTAATTATACTAACTTACATTTAAATTTATAATGAAAAATATTTTTTTTTCTTTTAAAACAAAACAAAATTAAAAAATAACGAATAAATTATAATATTTTTTAAACACAATAATGACAATGTTTGATTAAAAAATTTATGCAAATAGTTAGGTTTTCATTTAAAGAAGAAGCATATCCCTTAATGTGAAAAAGCCAATTACATTGCGCATGCCCAATAAAAAATTGACTGAAAAGGAGCTAAATTTGAAATAAATAAAAAATATGTAGATAAATGATCTTTTATCCAATTACATTCTAAAACAAGTCAAATATGACTATATAAATATTTTAGAATAAATAATATATAAACTTTTATGAATTAGTGAGAAAATTTATTAACCGTATGTGAGGGATTGTTATTTTTGAAACTAAAATAACAAATGTAGAATTCCAACTAAATAAATTCATTAATTGTTTGGCTGACAAAAATGGAATATTCATAACTTAAAATATGGAAATACGCTCATTTCCAAAAAAAAAAATAAAATAAAATAAAATAAAATAAATAAAAAAAAAATATTTTTAAAAACCTGATACAGGAACCACATGATTTCCTCATACCCCTACTAGAATATACATATTTTTACGAAAACGTTATTCATTTTTGCGTAAAGTAACTGATTCATAAAATAAAAAAATATTCCAGTCCACAATTCTTCCTAAAAGCAAGAAAAAAAAAAAAAAAAAAAAAAACTATTATTCCAACCACAAAAGTCAGGAAGGAAAGGAAGGGGGGGGGGGGGGGGGTGCGAATCATCGTTTCCTACAATCCTATATATCTCAAAAAAAAAAAAAAAAAAAAAACAGATATACGTGAAGTTTTTGCTTTAAAATATAGCTAATACAAATACACAAAAACCAATTTCTAAAATTGTAGAAATTCGTCCCAGGTGGGGCGGGAAAGTGAGGGGGCTATGGGGCCAAAAAATAGAAATACAGTTGGACCTTTGAAAATTGGTAAAGCTTATTACTTGAGTGCCTTCCGATGGGGTCTTAGTGAATGTCTGTACCCATATTTACGAGAGTTTAGGAGAAAACCATAGAAAACTCCGAACTGCTAGATTGGCGAACTTGGTTTGGAATCGAATTCATCACTTCGTGTCTACCAGTTTTCAGCGCAGAAGCTCCCAGCCACTAATTGGCGATTTCTCTGCGGATATATTCAATAAAAAATCTTTAACAATATCAGTTATTGTTATTGCTCCAGTTTCAAATTTGACTCAAAATTGGCCTTTGAAGAGTTATTATATCGAAAACGTTATTTAGAGACATGTTTTCTCGCAAACAAATTGAGCATTTTTTTTTTTTTTTTTTTTTTTTTTTTTTTTTTTAGGGGGGGGATTTGTATATTACCAATTACTTTGAAATATTAATTGGTTTATTTATTTATGTATTACTTTTGTAATTACAGATCCGAAGCTATGATTACCATTTTATGTTTTGTCAAGATTTACCTAATTTGAAAAGAATTAATTTTAATAATATTTAAAATATGGGAAAACTGCCAATTATTTATATAGATATATATATATAGATATAGATAAAATTATCGCTTTACTCATCATAGTAAATTGAAATGACGTAAATCCTTGTCATAATAGCTACTGAAGTTAGAGCGCGAATAGGCGGAAGTATACTGCATTGGTTACATTTTCATTTGCTAAAGCTGATGTTTAATGTAATCTAGAAACACTAGAGAAAAATAAATGTATTCCACATGGACTATAAAATTAGAGACGACACAAATTTAAAAATTGTAGACCAACGATAGTAAAAAAAAAAAAAGTTGTTACGATGAAAAAATATTAAATTTTTCATTATCTGTTATCCTATTTGCATTATTTGTTTTCCTTTTTTCTCATTCGTGGCTGTTTAATTAGGAAGTATTTTATAATTATACTTCACATCCCTAGCACTCGATTTTTTCCAAAATAACTCATTTATCAAATCGGTGCCAGCATATTATCCGGGAAAGCCGTACTCACCAAATCAAAAACGGTGGTCGAATGTCGCTATAAATAGCCAATAATGAGGAAAAAACAATTATTTAACTCCGTTTTTAATCCAAATAATAGGTTAAATAAGCAAAACACGGGGATATCTTTGACGAATTTTAACAAAGTTCGAGAAAGGAAACCACCGACTCACTAAATGACAGTCCTAATATACTATCACATCTGTCCTTTTATCTTATCTTTTAGACTTATTTTAACAATTTCAAATTAGAGATTTTTTTTATGCTAAATCATCTGTCTCACGTTATATCACTGATTCTTCCAAACGAGGATTTTTTTTTTGTAGCTATGACGCAAGTTTTACGCGTTATCCCAAACATTTTTCATATTTATAATTTTTTAAAAGATGATTTTCTTAATGATGGTTGTAAAAAAAAAAAAAAAAAAAAAAAAAAAAAAAAAAAAAACTATTGTAAATTATTTGTGGTGAAAATTGAAATTATTTATTAAAAAAGTAAAAATTCTGTGAAAGACATAGTTTAGTTTAGTATGGAGGACTATTAATTTCAATCTGTAAAATTTTTATTTTTATTTTTTATTTTTTATTTTATAATTTTTGCTTTTTAATTATTTTTGTAGCATTTTTAGACCGTAAAACGGCCACGTACTTTTTAAAATAAATGAAATGAATTAAATTGAAGAGTTGCCACCTGAATTTCATACTTTAGTTAATTTTAAAAAATCTAAATGTCGTGTCGAAAAACTGTTTGCAGCCCTGGATTCCCAAAAATCCCCCATCTCATTTGGTACTGAATTTGTAACCATAGGACTGATATTTCTAATTTATTTTGGTGTTACACAAAACTGCTATACAAAAACTGGCGACGACACAACGTTTTTACCCAGATTGAAACTAATAGTCCTTCTAGTCTTAAAAAGATTTATCAAAATATCAAATAGTTAATTATTTTAAGTGGAAGCGAAATATTTAGGAAAAAAAGAAATTGAAACGTATGGATTCACAAAATTTCATAGTCGAATTTTTCCATGATTAAAATACTTTTTTGACACAAATTATGTTTAAAAAATATAAGTTTAACAGTTATTTATTCTCTAAAATTAGAAGGTTATGGTTCAGTAAAATGCAATTCAAATGCTTTTGTAAATCCAATTGTGACCTAGTAATAATTATGAAATTTGTATGGAGGGTAAAGAGATAAATAGCTTCTTTTAAATCGTCAGTACGTTTGACTCACCAGTGCTTATAAAGCACTGGTGAGTGATAAAAATAGGTTTTATAAAAACCTATTTTTATCTAATCAATATCCTTTAAAATATTAATAAATTTTTACCAGCGCAATTTCCTTGAATTTATAATCTGAAAGATTCAGTAAAAAAAGAAAATAGAAAAATAAATAAATAAAGGGTTTTATTTTAGTGTTTGAATAAGTAAAACTATAAACAACTTTTTCGTGTTTGCATAAAAAATGTTTGTTTCTATATGACTTACAAGTGTGCTTTCTAACAACTTCGATTGCAAAGAAAAATATTTAAACGCATTTTTATTCCCCAAAACCAACTAATGAACAATATTTTGCGGTGGATGATACTTAAAAATATTCCTTATGCGTGTATCGAGGCAAGCATCGCAAAACAGTAGACAGAGATCAGCTGTGAACTTTAATAAAAAAAAATCTGGAGTGACTCCACTCGACTTTTCGAGTTTCTATTTTTTTTAACTACATCTTTTTATAATTTATATGGGTGAAAATGTTTTTTTCAAATCCATATTTAAAAATGTACAATTTTTTTTTCTTTTCTTTCTTTCTTTTTTTTTTTTTTTTTTTTTTTGAAATGAATACACAGAGTAATTTTATGCTATTCCACATAAATCTTAGGATGTTTAATATAAATATTCTAAAACAATATTCATATCAAGGTTATTCCTTTCGAGAATTTTGTTTTATGATTGTCGCTAGAGTATAATCTTAAAATTTAAATTTCACTTCCCGGTAGATTTCCCGGTAGAGCAACTATCATTAATCAAATGATATAATTGACTATAATGCATATATTTTTGGAAATGACACATGATCATATAAAATAAAATATCCTTTCATAAACAAAAGCTTCTAAAACTTAACGAAAAGACAGTGTTAAAGACAGTGTGTCCGTTTATCCTTTTGAGCTTAAAGCATATAAAAATTTATAGAGATTATCTGCTACTTAAATTATTAGACGTGTTTTAGAAGGCCTTTATTAAAGTAAGTCAGTATAATGTATGGCTATATTTTAAATCTTGAAATTATAAGTAATTAAAGTTAAAATTTTAATTATTTTTAACCAAAAATATCATCATGAAAATTATGCCTTCCTCTCCATTGAAAAATCTTGACAAAACACATAAAGTTTCCTTTTAAAATTTATTGCAATGTAAAATAACTGTTAAGTTAAACTAACTAAACAAGTTTATCTTATATTACAGTACTTTCTATAATAATTAATTATATGAACTTTTCTTGTAACTTTGACAAGTCAATAAAATAATATTCATTGTTAATGTCTGTTAACTTAATATAACTTAATCTGAAATTTTTAGTTCTTCAAAAATTCGCAAAGTTTGTGGAAATTATAAGCTGTTTGTTTGTTTAAGATCTTTTAAAAATACCTATGAATAATTATATGTTTAGGAATGTCTAATTAATATTGCGATGCAAAATAAATTTCTACTTAAAGGGAAGATAAGTCTTTTATTTTTCCGCTTCCTTTCTCTGTTTATAGAGCAACGGAAAAACTGATATATATATATATATATATATATATATGTGTGTGTGTGTGTGTGTGTGTGTGTGTGTGTGTGTGTGTGTGTGTGTGTGTGTGTGTGTGTGCGTGCGTGTATTTATATAATTTTATGCTTTAATCTTTTTATTATTTTTATTATTATTCTTTGGGAAAAAAGCTGTAAAATTATTTGCTTAATTTTAAATTTATGATTTTTTTTTATATACTCCATTTCGTAATTTATTTATTTTACTATCTTCTTGTGATTAAAATAAGAAATCAATAACTTAATATCAAATATCGGAAAATCTTGATAAATATACAATTGAAAAATCTTCATATATCTATTAGGTGTACCGGAAAGTTGTGTCGTTTTTAATTAATAAAATGAAACCGGAAATTTTTGTTTAACAGTGTTTACATGGTACTTTACAAATAACCATCTTATAAGTTACCTAAGAATATCTTAAATTTTATCCAGGATAATTTTCCGATGTCAGTATTTTAATTCAAAACGACAGAACTTTCCGGTACACCTAATACAATTCATGTCTACAAATCTTGATAAATCTACAATTTCAATTCATGGCTCGGAAGTATTTTCTAGAAACTAATTAATAAAAATTTTTCAATAGTATTAAATTCTTTATGTAAAATATTAAAAGTATGTTCAGTAAAGGATATATTTCTGCACATCCAAATCATTAAAAGGAATTTTCTATAAAATTGTTCGTATATCGAAGTGAAAAATGTGTCATTTATTTTTATTTTCATAAAAAATATTGTGACTTCTAAATTTTCTTTTTCTTTTTTTTTTTAAATTTCTCTTTATAAACGAATAAGTATATCATTTCGTAAAAATTCGTTCATGTATTTTATTTTTCTGTAGAGGATTGCTAATTTGTTAATCTCCATAACAAGCTTCTTTTAAAAAGTTAGAATACGTTTTTTTTTTTTCTTTTCGTTCATAAAAATACAATATTGACAAGTTTAAAACAACAGACGTTTCATTTATCAAAATTTTTCTAAAACGCTTAAGTCGTAGAATATCCTTACACAGAAAATTACGCTGCAACACCATAGTGAGCATTTATCCTTTATTTAATCTAAAAATGTTTTATTAAACATTGTATTAATTACATTTTATATTAAACATGTTACAGGTTGTTGCTTCGTAATAAAAACACATGTACTTTTAGGTGTAACGAAATAATAGATTTACATGAATGTAGTTAAAACGTATGTAAAAGTAAATTATAAAAAATAGATAAAGTTTGTGACATTTATAAATGTAATGTATATGAATACATATATAAATGTTTAGCACAATGAATGGTTTATGCATATTTATTTTAGTGGTATATAATCATCAGTTAAAAATAGGCAAAGACAAAATTAACGTAATTTTATTTCTTTATTCAAAACTACAAACAAAATAACAGCAAAATGAAAGAAATGTTTAATTTTTTAGAATTTTTTTAGACACACTAATCTTATTGTAAAAATGATGACGTAATATATTTGTATTTGAATTATTGAAAATGATAGTAATCAACTAGAAAAATAAAACTGTGCATATAGGAGCATCGCTCCCCCATCTCCTGATTCAATTTCAATATATGAAATAAAATTGTTTATTTGTTAGATCTGAGCAATTTTTTAATAAAAATATGTATACTGCATTGTGTTAATTCCATGTTTATATGGAATTACTGCTTTAATGCATAGTGGCACAATATTCTACCGTTTTTTGATATAAATCTCAAAAATTTTACTGTGCTAAATATCGTAAATAGTTTTTCTAGTTCTTGCAAAGTTGTAGGCTGTAAATTTCGAATCTTCCTCTCTCACTCCGCGCCTTTTTATGACTAAACATTTTCGAGCGGATCGTGATTAGGACTATTTCCATGTCTGGTAAAGAAGAAATTCTACTATAACTTACTTCTTTTGTGGGATTTTACTTAAAGTGAAAAAAAGATATGAATACTTACAGAATTATAGGTTCTCATGGGAATGGATAGGAAATTTTGACAATTTGAAGTGAATAAACTTACCACAGACGCCGTGTTAGTAAGGTGCATTATCATCTTGGAATATGCTGATTGTGAAAATGTCCAAGATACCTCCAAAATAGTCGGTTAGGCACCACTTTTATGAAGATTACGTTTTATTTCGAGTTAATTGATCCCTTGAGCATAAAAATTTGTCCGAGCCCCTTGGCGGCTTTAAAATTTTTGTTGATATTTTGGGGATAAATTAAAATGGCTATTGCTATTGCGTAAATAAAGATCCGAAGACAAACGCATGAGCTACCTATTTGCTAAATTTCAAATTTCGCCAATGGTTTCTATACTAAAGATGTTCCATTTCTTTACCATAATCATTCTCAATTTATTTTATTCTTTATTTATTTATTATTTATTTATTTATTTAATTTAATTTTATATTTATTTTTTTGCACATTTTTTGCAACAAAAAAAAATATATATATTTATTTTTTTATATATTTATTTTTGGCATCATATTGTTTTCTCTTTTTATTAATTTTAAAGTTAAAATGGAGTTCTTATTTAATATCTTTTGAGATAATTATCCGGTTGAACTAAAAATTACGGAGTTAGCTAGATTTTGTTCTTATGTGTGTACCAAGTTTTCATAAAATCTAATAATCTGGATTAAAATTCTGGACAGATACAATGATAAAGTTTCAGCGTTATATACTTAGATAAAAACAAAAATGTTAGCACTTTCTTTCAAGACGATAGATTCGAACTGGTATCGACACAAAAACAACCGAGTGAAAAAATAGTACGACCTATCGTACTAATATTCGAATATATAATTATTCGAATCAACTTAGTCTTTAATTATGATATTAAAAAAAATTCAAATACAGTTAACAAATTACTGAAATAAAAGTTACAATGGTAGAACGAGTTTCAGTCGTAATATACGTAATGAATTCCTAATTATGGGAAGCGTTCATGCTTTATAATTAAAGAAGATTCTCATCTCATTTTAATTTCTTTGAAATTTTAACACCGAATGCTTGTATAACATAATCTAAAGAATTGTTTTGACGTGCTGAACTTTTAAATTTAAAATTAAGGATTTTACTGCAATAAAATTCTTCGTTTCAAAAGTTTCAGACACATAATTACGCAGAAAACTATTTCAAAGTATAATTATACCATAATAATGTTCATAACATCTTTTAGCTAAATTTTGAATTACAATGTAAAAATAGCATTTTAATAAATTTATAATATACAGTGTGAATTAGACATTAAATTTTAGGTATGTAATTGTATGCTAAACATTAACGATTCATATATAGCACAGACTTTTCCTTAATATACTGTATTAAAACTATTTTTATTTTCTTTAACCTACTACCGCAGGTAATGGAAGTATTGTATTCAGTCAAAAATTCTATATCGAGTTTTCAACTGATTGACATGTTTTGAGGTCTCCTGAGTCCAAAAAAGAGGTTTTTGTCAATTGGTCAGTGTGTGTGTGCGTGTGTATATGTATCTGGAGAATATTCTGACTATCATATCTCCGAGACTAATAAAGATAATCAACGAAATTTGAGAATTGAGACATGTCTGGTTTTCAGAATAATTTTCTAATTTTTGGTGAAAATTGGAAAACCGGAAATGGGACATCAGAAACCGGAAGTTGGACCACAAGACCGTATCTCAAAAGCAGCTCTAACGATTTTCTTAAGTTGCTACATAAATACTGTATTAGATGTCTTTCCGAATGATATAGTCGAATAGTTCAGGAAAATTTATAGGCGTCCTGTATAAAAAGTCAGATTTCGAGTCCCGTAAGTGTATTCCGTTAAAAACAGCTGAATGGATTTTTCTCAAACTCGCTATGTTAAACCCCTTTTAAATGTCATTTTGTATGTATTTCTTTATTTTTTAATTATTATTTATTTATTTTTATCAACAATTGAATATGCCAAGTTTTGGTAAAAGTCGGTATCTTTAAAACAGCTCTAAAGATTTTCTTGAAAATTGTTACATAAACGCATTTTAGATATCCTTTAATGTATTACGTGATTATTAAAGAAAAATCAATCGTTATCCTGATTAAGTAAGTCAAATTTAGATCCCGGAAATCGGTGTATCAAAAAAGGGCTCTACTGATTTCTTTTTCTTATTTTTTAACTCGCTATGGAAACTCCATTTTATATGTTTGTATATCACAGCAATCTTTTTGTTAGGTCAGTTTTGTTTCTTCTGTCACATTATTTCACAAAAGTCACATAATATGTGTAATAATGGGTAATCGAAGTCGTGTGGTTGTTTCATACCAGATTTTTTTCTATCAAAAATATATATGTTAAATATTTAAAGTAATATAAAAGGCTTTAATATTTTTTATACAATTTAAATAAATGGATAGTTACAAAAGCCTTCATTTATTAATTAAAACATATTTCTTACCGATTTTAAAAATAATAACATAAAGCCTTAAAAGTATTAAATATGATATAATTTTCGCAGAAACATGATATATAGATAAATATTTACAAATGTTTATTTTTTTTTTTAAATATATAGGTTTGATTTATGAATAGATAAAGAAATCAATGAATTTGAATAAGTAATTATGCATTTTTAACTGTAATGTACTGAGTGCAGCAATTTTCCTTACCGCATCAAACTGATGATTAATTGAATTAGAAGAAATATATCATATTAAAAAATGTATTTAACCATTTTCAATATCATTGAAGAAGAAACGAAAGCAATCAAATTTTCGCCAAAATACTTGCATAAATTTGAAGGTACATTGAAAATCTAAATTTAAATTTTGAAGTAAGGCCTGGTAATATCAATAACTAAAATAGATTTATTGTTGCTAACTTGAAATCCATGAGTTTAATTCATGAATCAAGTATTTTATTTCTGACATTAATTTTTATTTTCTATAGTGGATTAGTAAGATATGTAAATTATTCAGACCATCCATACAGATCTCATCTTAATCAATGTTTTCATCTATTGCTGTGAATATGTTTTTCCGGTTAAAAAAAAAAAAAAAAAAAAAAAAAAAAAGTAGAATTTATTTTTTGCTCAAATAAAACACAACCTCAATACATTTCCTAAGAATATCTGGACTCTACAAATATTACGAATATACTTCGTAAGAGTATCTGAACATATCTGAACGTATCTGAACAGCAGCGGAATATGCCATATATGATATTTAATTCATACCGAAAATGTTTTAGAAAGTACACAATTATTACTTTGCCTGATTAAGCTTTCGCGTATAGTTTCTCAAACCTATTCCGTAATGTGAATATTGTATTTGGTTAAATGCTTTATTTTGACGGCTAGTAATCTTTTGCCGCTTCCGCTAAATCGCTTCAAGCAGTTATCACTTCTATAGGCGGACATCTTTTCTTTTTTTGGTGTTAAATTGCGTCGTTTATTATATACTAGCAAAGCCCCGGTTCGGGAACGAACCTAATTTCGAATGCGGGAAAAATTTGAAAACCAAACTCGAAAAGTACAAAATTCGGCTTTATGCTGCCTGCGTGCCATTAGATTAAAGTTTGTTAACGAAACCATTTTTTAATTCATGAAATCAATGAAGGTAGTAAATTAACGATGGCTTTTCTCGTTTCGTTAGTCACTATATTTAAAGGAAACGCTTTTCAATATCACTTTACAAACAAAAATAAAATTTAAAGAAATCATGAAATTGCTTTAAAGCCCGATTTGATTCCCGCTGCCTTCGGCAGCGACTCACACATTCGCAGAATCTCGGGTGTCTGCCCCTATTGCTTGTGACAATAGCTTACCAGTGGGCTTCCGTTTGGGTGCTTATCCGATGACAGTTTCTAAACGGACAGTATCAAAAAATTTGAAGTAGCCATTTCATATTTGAGTCCCAGTTACATATGAACAACACTATACGTATTGTACATAATATTTTCATTCACGTTATTTTCTACATTTATTTGATTTATTCGATGAACCATAAAATAACAACAATTTCACACCAAATATTATATTACAATGTGCTATGATCGGCTACGTCTACTGTGCCAAAAACATACTATTTAAACAAAATGGGAAAAAATCTAAAATTGAGGTATATATATATATATATATATATATATATATATATATATCAATACAAAAAACCCTTAACGGGTTAAAAGTTTGTGACGCAGCACTGTACTTTATGGCTATAAGAATTAGAAATACGGGTCTTAAAAATAATGATATCAAATTTTCAGTGACGCTTTGATATTAATTAAATTATACATAGATTTTCTTATTTCAATTTGCTTTTTCCTTTTATTTATATTTACAGTGTAAACGTTATTTTCAACATAAAATAATATATAGCATTTACTCATTGATACCTTTCCATTCACATCTCTTATACTATGAAAGCATGTGTTTTAAAAGAAATTATATGAAATTCCAGTAACGCAGTGGTGTTACATTAAGTGATTTGTTTTTAAATTTCTCTGCAATTATTTTGTTTTGCATATTAAAGTATATGTGCACATTGAAATATTGCTTTTAATTTTCAAATACGCTGTCAAATATATCACTTTCATTAAGCTTATATTATGTACTGAAATATATTTATTTCAATGAATTATTCTATCTTTTGCGTCACGCCATCCAAAACTGTAAGTAAAATATATGGAAATGTTTACTTTGTGTCATTTCATCCAAATAAATTGAAAATGCATGCAAATAGATATCGTGATGCAAAGAAAAAAACTGTGAAATTTTTTTCAGTTTTGGATGGCGTGACGCAAAAGATAGAATAATTCATTGAAATAAATATATTTCAGTACATAATATAAGCTTAATGAAAGTGATATATTTGACAGCGTATTTGAAAATTAAAAGCAATATTTCAATGTGCACATATACTTTAATATGCAAAACAAAATAATTGCAGAGAAATTTAAAAACAAATCACTTAATGTAACACCACTGCGTTACTGGAATTTCATATAATTTCTTTTAAAACACATGCTTTCATAGTATAAGAGATGTGAATGGAAAGGTATCAATGAGTAAATGCTATATATTATTTTATGTTGAAAATAACGTTTACTCTGTAAATATAAATAAAAGGAAAAAGCAAATTAAAATAAGAAAATCTATGTATAATTTAATTAATATCAAAGCGTCACTGAAAATTTGATATCATTATTTTTAGGACCCGTATTTCTAATTCTTATAGCCATAAAGTACAGTGCTGCGTCACAAACTTTTAACCCGTTAAGGGTTTTTTGTATTGATATCATTACTTTTTAGGGGTTAATGATCAAAACGCAAAATTAAAGCAGCATGGTAATGAGTTATAACACTGTATTAAAAGTGTTGTTTTATAGGTCATACTCGAACAAAATAACAAACTAAATAAAATTTCAAAATTTTATAAAAAGTGATAAAAAAGATGGACACATGCAACATTACAAAGGCATAATATAGTACATTTTAAAAATGACAAAAATTTCTTATTTATATTTATTTCTTATTATAATTTTTTAGGTATAGATTTGATTTAAAAGAGAAAAATAAATAATAATAAAAAAATCTTTAAAAAGTGAAAATTTTATACTGGTAAATATTTAAGTAGTATAGTTTGTTATGAATTTAATTTAAAAAAAAAAAATCTTAATCTATTCAAAATTTTATTATAGCTTAACATTTTGTAATTTATATATTATATATATACTAGAAACTTAATGAGCAAATTAATTATTTTCAAATTCTGTTTTAAGAATTTTTTCAATCCGTAGTTTAAGTGATTTATCACCTAATTTTGAAAAAATTACAAATATTTGCATATGATTATCATATTATTTGTCATTTTTATGAAAATAAAGGAAAAATTTTTTGTTGTTGCAATCACCTTTTAAAATAGAACCAATTTTGAAAGTTAACAACGTATCAGCATGAAAACAATGTAAATACAAAGAATATTTTTGATAAACAAATGTCATATAAAATACAAGTACCTAAATAAATAACTCATTTAATATATATATTAAAAAAAATATATATATATATATATTTTATTTTTTGTGTTTATTTTTGATGCTCCCCGATAGATGGAGCCAAAACGATTATTTGATATTCAGTATTTCAGATGGAAGGGTAGAAATTCGTCCGCGAAACTGCCGCATCACGGTATTTTCGGAGTAAAAAATAGTTCGATTTTTAAACTGAGTTATAAAAAAAACAAGAGTTTTCCTTGGGAAAAGGAAGATGTCAGGCACATCAGATAAAAGCGATTAATATCATATATCAATTAAACTAAATTCGCTCGAGCCATATTCGAGAATAATTTGTTCCTTACATACGCCGTCCATTTACAACTTAAATGAGCCAATTCATATCTCGAAAAATATTGCACGCAGAAATGTAGCGATTTCAGGGTAGGATCAGACAGAAGGTGAAAGTCTATTTTGAAAATATCAGAACATTACCTCCCATATTTCCTGAGATATTAAGTGTCGGCTTTCAGCGGTTACTTTGATCTTAAAATTCCTGTATATATAAGTGTCGCAGTTTTCGTTCGTTTTTCCGTTTCCGCTGAGTGTCGTGGCGTTCGTTTGTTTTTGCGCTTGCGTCACTAGAAAAACTGCCGTTTTTCATGAATATATATATATATATATACTCCATTTTCATTTTTTCGTGTGCAGGAGCTAATTTAATATATATTTTTTTTTCTTTTCCACGTGAAAGCATATTTCATTTTATTTTTTAAAAAAAAGTGTTTTTTTGGCAACAATTAAAAATTTAAATCCATATTTAAAGCTTTTACCAGGTTATTATTTTCACATTTTAATTAATTTTAAAAAGTCTAATCAATATTTCGTTACAAATAAGGTGCCAAATGAAAGGGATATTTTTTATGTATCCGTCGGTTTAACTAACTTTTCGATCGGACAATTAGATTTTTTTAAATTAACTAAAGTATGAAAAGCTGGTGACATTTTTTTTTTAATTAACAAAAGTATGAAAAGCTGGTGGCAACAAAACACAGACAAACAGAAGAAAATCTCTCTTAGCCAATCACCTTGCGTCAAGCAACGGACAGACAGGAAGAAAACTCTCTTAGCCATTTATATAAAAAGAGATACGCTTTGGAACTGATGCTTGCAATCAGATTTAGTAAAAACTACGCGAAAAGAATTGTGGCACTTCGTTTCTTCTTCTTTAAGATTAATATACGTAAAAAAATTATCTTCCATTTGTTTGAAATTCCATACTTGGCATAGGCTCGTAAATATCGCATTTCAGCCAATCCGATATCTCGTCATCTTTATTATTATTATTATTATTATTATTATTATTATTTTCAAATTTTAAGAAAACTTTCAAAATTTTCTACCAACAGTTGAAAGCTAAAATAACAAGAATCATCTAAAACTATATAGAAATAACAAACGTCCATTATTTAGAGCAATGTTGCCAGATTTTGCGACTTTTGTATTAAATATCCACTAGTAAATTTTAAATGTAAAAGTTGCCCAATCATTTCGATGCTTAATCGTCTATTATATATATGTGAAATATCATTTCTCAAAACTATTGGTTACTATTGAATAAAAAAGTAGCAAAATCTAGCAACACTGACTTACAGGTTCCTCTGCTATCCATATCGGTATCAAATAGCTGAAAACATTTCGTGCGTGATACTGTTTCAACAGATTTGAATAAAGTTATAATTATATATATATAATATATAGATGGATAGATAGATAGATAGATAGATAGACATAAGTTAAAGTGAAACCTGCTTTCCAAGTGAAATAAAAACTAAAATAAAGGCAGAAAAATATAGTTATATATACTATACATGTATGTGTGTAATATATATATAAACTATATTTTTATACTTTTACTTAATTTTTTATTTCACTTGGAAAGCAGGTTTTTTTTAACTCCAGCAAACCGGATAACATAATTTTTTTTATACAATCACGTATAATATCGTATTCAAAATTTTTATCTAAGACTCTCTTAATGATTGAAAATGCATTAAATTATAAATGACTGCTATCATTAAAAACTTAAAAGCTCTAAATTTGTTTCAGTGTATAATAATTTTTGAAATGATTTTAATTGGAACTTTTAATGAAAAGACTGGTGAAATTAATATATATGCATTTTACTAACACATTCCTCATTTTATTATTTTCTTGTAGAGCAGCAGCTGACTCACATAAAATATATCTCATTATCAAGACTTACTCTTATTTGTATAATATACACTTTAAATTAAAATTACTCTTATTTGTATAATATACACTTTAAATTAAAATTAACTTCTCAGTAATCAGCATTTAAAAAACTGAATATTCCATAACCTCTATATCCAATAATATTACATTTTAAAAAATACCGTTAATCATCCAAATTCACATTTACATTGATTTTAATGTTTTTTCTATATTTCACGCTTAAAAAAGTAGTAATTATACTTTTTGCAGATAAATAAATCTATTGAAGTATTTTCTTTCTCATATTTTCATGGTAAAATTGCAAATAATTTTCTTTCATATATAATGTATATTGATAAACCTTAAAAAAAAAAAAAAAAAAAAAAAAAAAAAGGCCACCTCCCCAACTGATTTCGTCGCAAGTCGTCGTTATAAATATGCGGCTGGTGCCAATCGATTTGTAATAACGTATAGTTTTTAACGGTATATTTTAGGATTTTTAGGGGGTCATATTATGTACATATTAAAACTGGCATCAACTTCATTTTTTTACAATAGCAACCTCCAATTCCTAACAATTTTTACTTTCTCTTACATATAAGGTAGAGAAAGTATTGTTTTTGGGTCAAATTTTAAAAATTAAATTTTTGTATTATTCACACGTTTCGAGGTCCACTGAATCCAAAAATTATGTTTTTAGCGTTTGGTGTGTGTGTGTGTGCGTCTGTCTGTATCTATTATCAGCATATTTGAAAAACAAATTATAGCAGAAAGTCAAAACTTAATATTCTAAATGTGCATGATATAGAGATGCTACACTAAACTTCTGGTTGAGATCAAGAAAATGGTTCGTGTACAGGAACACCCAAGAGAATTCCAATACATTACGTCTATGGGGAAAATTGCAGGCAAGTAGAGTTTACTATCTATAGACTGCACTAAAGCAGATGAAACGAGTATATATATTTTGTGTACGTAAAAACATGTTTCGTGTAGAGTATGTTATAGAAATCAATCACTGTTCATTTACAGGGCTACACAAAAGTACTATATTATAGTACGACAATACTTGAAAATTGATTGAAGTGTACTTCAGGTTGTGTCGTGTGTTATTAATATAGGATTATATTTATGTCTTCCATGGGATGTGTACATAACTTTTAGAAGATATACAGGGCTGCCGATATTTAGCCATAACATTCTTTTTTTATTGTTAGTGGAAGTACTATACTGCAATATTTTACCATGTCCAAGAAAGCTGTTCAGGAATTGAAATTAATTCCTCATAGCCATATGGTAAATAATGTAATTTTTTTAAGCTAAATATTCATCGCTTTTTTTTTTTGTTGTTGTTGTTCATTTAGACGTTTTGAGGCTTCCTGAATACCGAAGTCAAGTTTTTAACTTTTGATCCTTGCCCGTGTCTCTTAAAATAAATTAAATACAAATAATTTCAGGCGATCCAAATGTTGTATTTTGATGTTAATGTGTTTGTTACTAGAAAAGTTTGGTCAAGAATGATAAGTTTCAAAGAATGTTGGTATGAAAATTGTCTCAATAATTTTAAATGAACTTTTGAATTTAATAACTGATTCGATTCTATACACAGGGATATTGTATGTACAGTAGTGAAATGGGGTTAATGGAGGCGGTAGCCCGCCTCACACAGAATTTCTTATCAAATAAATCTGCTCCGAAGCCTGATTTCAATTGTTTTAACATAGGTTTACAAAACAGTACGGGTTATCTTACCCCTTAATCTCCAATGTGTATTTATAGTATTAAATTTCAGGGTAAGAGTAAGTCGTATGAGTGACACACCAGGTTTTTTTGAGTTATTTTAATCAAATAAGCCCAGAAAACGTTTTAGTTTATATATATCTCTCAATTTTTCATAAATTTATAATTAGCTAAAATACTGGGATGCGAATGTTAAATGAATGTGACAAACATTAATTTATATCTTTACGAAAAATTATTATATTCAAATTTATGTATTTATTTATTTATATTGCATTAGAATGGAGTTATTCAAATATATTCCATGCAAGATTTTGATTTAAAAAAAAAAACATATTTTGAATTATGAAAATTATTAATAAATTCACATTTTAAAAAATTATGAGGTATGACTTACATTAATTTTAGCACAAACGTAATCAAAAATATGGGTTTCCGAATTTACTGCTCTTGCCTATCATTATCTTTCTAGTTACAGTGATTTTTCAATTTTTATTCCTCTTAGGGGGCTGTCACTTTTTGCCAGTTGTGTCATTTATAAATTTGTATAGACATGATTTAAAGTAGTTATTCAAGTAAGTTTAGATGAACAAATAATTTCTTAATTAACATTACTTTAGTTTATTTTATATTTAAAAGTATCATAATTCTTTTCCTGTTATTATCTGAATCGACATTATATTGGGTGAGTGCGAAAGTTCTACTCGTTTTTGGATATGCAAATCTGCAATGGAATTGACGTCACACATGACATTGTAATGACGCAAATCGTCGGCCAATCAAACGTGTGAATGCCTCACATATAAATGCATCGTGTCTCACAAAGTTAATCATCTCAAATATATATATATACATATATATATATATATATATATATATATATATATCAGAGGGGTAACATGGAAAGCGAGGAGTATATAAGACATTGTTTGTTATACGAGTTCGATAAAAAGAGTACGGCAGCCGCAGCATGTCGCAATGTTTGTCAAGTTTGTGATGAGGATGCAATAGACGAAAGCACATGTCGTCGATGGTTTCGTAAATTTAGGGAAGGAGATAGAAGCTGCAAAGATCAGGCTAGGAGTGGACAGCCACCACACGTTGGAGACGACGATATTGACCAAGCCATAAGAAAAAACCCGAACCCAACCATGCAAGCATTAGCGGAAACCTTCAACGTACACCGGACAACAGTCGAGAGACGGCTGGTTAAGTTGGGTTTTAAGAGAAAGTTGGATCGTTGGGTTCAACATAATCTGACAGCTAATCAACGGGATGACCGAATCACTACCTGTATTTCCCTGCTGTCCCGGTACAAAAATGGCCCATTCTTGACACGAATTGTGACTGGAGATAGGAAGTGGGTTATGTACCATAACATAAAGTGTCGTAGGACTGTATTCCGTCCTTCTGATCCGCCTACATTGACTTCGAAAGCTGCACTTCATCCCAAGAAGGTGTTACTGAGTGTGTGATGGTATGTGCATTCAATAATTCACTGGGAGTTCCTGCCACTCAACCAAGCCATCAATGCTGCCTTCTACTCTCTACAGTTAGACAGGCTGCATTAAAATTCGGTATCAAAGCGGCCAGGTATCAATCGTCGCGGTGTTATCTTTCATCACGGTAACGCCAGGCCACATGCTGCTGTCATCACCCGCCAAAAGTTACTGGACTTTGGTTGGGAGGTTTTAACCCACCCTCTCTATTCTACTGACTTGACACTAACTGACTATCACCTATTTCGTGCATTGAACAATTACTTCTGTCAGAAAATCTTTGATGATCTTAATGATGTGAAAGCAGCCATCCAAGACTTTTTTGACTCGAAACCGCCGGAGTTTTACCGCCGTGGGATTCATCTCCTTCCAGAAAGATGGCAAGAGGTCATAGATAGCAATGGGGATTATGCTCAATAGTATGCACTGTTAATTTTGCGTTTATTTGCTCTTCTTTATGGATAATAAAAACGGGTAGAACTTTTGCACTCACACAATACTTTTCCGTGTGAGATCTTAATTTATTTATTATATACCGGGTGATTCAAAATAGATGTTACAGAGATTATTTCGTAAACTAAGAAAGATAGAAACAAACTTTCAATTACAAAATTGGTGCAAATTAAAAGTAGATTTCAGATATGGCATTCTTCTGTACAAGGGGCTGTATACATATTAAATACGAAATTTAATTTTTACGCAGCCCCTCCCATCATATGACTTATATTTAGAAAAACATTCTCCTCGCTCTAACAATCCAAAAAGAAAAAATCATCTCTCTAAGTTAAAATCTCGCTGAGTTATTGCAATTTGAAAATTCTAGCATTTTTCGCCAAGTCTTAAGGGGTTGTATCAAAAGTGAGAAATTGTAATTACTATTGCTTTTATAATAAGGCACACGTTGATCAGCTTTTGGAGAAAAAAAAAAGAAAAAGAAATCATTCATGGAAAGATGGCTATTTTAACCAGTTATGTCTCTCTTTTCCCTAGTGAATACACAAGAGAATACTCATTGATAATTTAACAAATAAAATTTATGAATAATTTATGTACTAAAAGGGAATTTCAAAATTCATTTTTCTTTCTTTATACATTCTCTTACTCATATAGACGGTGTAGAGAAAGAATTGTTTTTGAGTCAAATTTCCGAAAATTAGCTTTTGTTATATTTGCACGTTTTCAGATCCTCTGAATTCAAAAATCATGTTTTTAGCGGTTGGTGTCTCTCTCTTTCTCTCTGCGTGTGTGTGTGTGTGTTATTAGAATATCTCAAAAACAAATAGTATCAGAAAATCCAAATTCAATATTCTAAATCCGTATCATATTGCGGTGCTACACCAAAGTATTCGTTACGATCAGACAATTGTTTGTTTACAGGGACATCCAAAAGAATTAAAATAGATCACTTCTGTGAGCGAAATTTCTCATATGTACAGTGTAACATGTATAGACTGCCTTAAACAAAATGAAAAGAAATTTTTTTTATACGCATAAAAGCATGTTTTATGTAGATTCTGGTGTAACAACCATTCATAATTCATTTACAGGGTTACCCAGAGTATTTCGATATATTGGAGATACAGTTGGGAAATGCTGGAAGTGTATTTCATTTTGTGTTACTTGTTTTACATATAACACTAAATTTACGTACACAAAGTCATGTGTATATAGTTTATAGACAATATATAGGGCTACCCAAAATTAAGGTAAAGATTTATTATTATTATTATTATTATTAAATGTAATTGGTGTAAGTGTTTGCTGCATTTTTTTTTTTTTTCGAAGAACACTGCTGACACCGAACGCAAAATTAATTAAATTAATTTCTCATACCCATACTGTAAACAAAGTAGCTTTCGGAGAGCGATTTTGTTTTCTGTATAATATCACATTTTGAGCCATCCTGAATACGAAAAGTAAATTTTTATTCGTTGATCTGTATATATATAAATTATCAGCATAATTTAACAACAAATAATCTGGTGTTCCATTCACACGACTTTCTCTTACCCTGAAATTTAATACCATAAATACAGGCTGGAAATTAAAAGGTAACATAAAGTGTACTGTTATGTAAACCTATGTTAAAATAATTCAAATTAGGCTTCGGAAGAGTTTTATATGATAATTAGTTCTGCGTGAGGGAGGGATCTCCTGAAATTATTCGACGCAGGCAATAATCAAACTTTAAAAAACTTGGCTTTGGTAATAAGGAAGCCTTAAAACGTGTAAATACACAAAACATAAGCGATGCATATTTAGCTTAAAAACATACATTATTTATCATATGTCTATGAGGAATTCATTTCCATTCCTGAGCAGCTTTCCTGGACATAGTAAAATATTATAGTAAAGCATTTTCACTAACAATAAAAAAGAATATTATAGCTTAAATATTTGCAACCCTGTATATCTTTTGAAGAATATGTACAAACCACAAAGTGCACCTAAATATTAACCTATAGTAATAATATACGGCACAACCTAAAATGCACTTCCATCAATTTTCAGCTATTGTCGCATTATAATCTAGTTATTTTGTGTAGCCCTGTAAATGAACAGTGAATGATTTCCCTGCTATATTCTACATGAGGCATGTTTTTATGCATATAAAAAATATACATTCATTTTATTTGGTTTAGTGCAGTCTATAGGTGTTCAACTCTACTTACCTGCAATTTTCCCCATAGACGTATAGTATTTGAATATTCTTGAGTGTCCCTGTACACGAACCATTTGCTTCATCTCAATAAAAAGCTTAGTGTAGCCTCCCTATATGATACATATTTTAAATACCAAGTTTGGAATATCTGTTGCTATTTGTTTTTGAGATAAACTGATAACAGCCAGACACACACACACACAGACCAACTGCTAAAAACACGATTTTCATATTCAGGGGACCTCAAAACGTCTAAATATAACAGAAACTCACTTTCGAAAATTTGGCCCAAAAACAATACTTTCTCTACCTTATGGGTATGAGGAAGTAATAACTACAGGAAATGCGAATTTGGTATTTTGGATTCCATATCTAGTTGCCACTTGAAAAGTTGATTAAGGTTTGCAAGTTTCAAGGAAATTGATAACAGACTTGATTTATGTTTTGATAAGTATAGGCACTATAATTAAAGGGGGGTTGAGAAGGGGGTAACCCCCCCCCCGACATAGAATTATACATCTATACCATATCATATTCTATACAAACATTATTTTAGAATATTAACAATAAATATGAATTTCCTTATGATTTTTACAGTATAAAGTTATTTAAATGTAATTTATAAGAATATCTGTCCCAAAACGCAATGCATTGGCATTTTTTGTGCGTTCCTGTACATAAACCAATTATAGAGAATTAATTAATGCCATTTTAAATAGGGAATATCATATAGTAAACCTGAATAACATATATCATTTCTGAAAATTTCTGAAAATATTTACAGACGCTGGGGGCGGGCAGACGGACAGATGTACAAAAAAAAATGTTTATTGAAATCTTATTCACAGTTAAAAATTGTTAGAAAATATTTAATGTAAACGAAAATGCAATTCCAGCAAATGTCCAATAATAACACTTAACGTAACTGAATATTTTTGTGTGCCCTGTAAATGTAATGCTAATTATGCTCTACAGTATAGAAAACATTCTTTTGTGCATATGAATAACATATTTCAATTTTATTAAG
Organism: Salticus scenicus; assembly: GCA_963930645.1. Taxonomy (NCBI): domain Eukaryota; kingdom Metazoa; phylum Arthropoda; class Arachnida; order Araneae; family Salticidae; genus Salticus; species Salticus scenicus. The sequence continues at coordinate 322,790,928 of OZ005652.1, read as the reverse complement.
ATTTATGCAAAGTAATTAAATTTTGGTTTATAGAAATATCTTCACATAGAACGCAATGCTTTGGAATATTTTCGGGTGTCCCTGTATACCAACAGTGATGGTGTTTACTCCATTTTCTATAGAAAATATCCGGTAGAAAACTATAATAACGTATTTCAATTTTATTAATATATGCATAAATTAAAGGTATTAAAATATGGTTTATAAAAATACATCTCATAGAACACAATGCTTTGGAATACTTTCGGGTGTCCCTGTGCACAAGCTAGCAGAGGTATTCACTCCATTTTCAATAAGGAATATCCGATAGTGAACTCAAATAACATATATCAGTTTCAGAAAATTCTATGAATATTTACGGGAGTTACAGCCCAGACACACAGAAAGACGGATGGACAGACAGACAGATCAAAGTCATTAACACTTTTCAATCTTGCTGGAATTGTTAAAGAGCCGAAGTTATTAAATTTATCAACCATGATGGAAAGTGGTAAAAATAAAGCGCGAAAATTTCACACGGTTTTGCTAGTCTTTTAGTTTTTTCTCTCTCTTAACGTAATTTAATTTGCAGGGGACCCCTAAGAAATTTAACTATTAAATTTTTTAACAATACGAAATAATGTAAATTTGCGATAAATTCTTAAAACTGTTGATTTCACGTGTTTGAACGATTTTAATTGCTATTTTAAAATAAAGGATCTTTTTTTTTTTCTCATCTCAGAGATAACCCCTAAAGTGAGACTGTTGGCGTCGAAAAATAGATGCCAAAATTGAAGAAAAAGTGGTGTAAGTCATCATTTTCAAATTGCAATATAACTCGGCGAGATTTTAACTTTGAGAAATGATTTTTTTTTTTTTTTTTTTTTTTTTGCTTGTTAGAGCGAGGGGAATATTTTTAAAAATATAAGTCACATGATAGGAGGGGCCGTATAAAAATTAAATTTCGTATTTAATATGTGTACAGCCCCTTTGACAAAAAAATGCCATATCTGAAATCTACTCTTAATTTGCTCTAATTTTGTAATTGGATGTATGTTTCTATCTTTCTTAGTTTACGAGATAATTGCTGTAATATCTATTTTGAATCACCCGGTATATATATATATATATATATAGGGATTTACCCCTAACGCATTTTTGCTTGTAACTTTATGAAGAAAAAATTTATAGTATGTAAACCATTCATATTCCGAACTGCCCTGATCTCGGAAGTTCGAACATGCAGTAAAAATGGGTGCTACCATTCTAAAAAATAAAGTTGAGGTAAACATTAATATGTAGAGGACCCTCTAAGCAAAATATAACTATTGCATTAATAACTAGACGTTATTATAAATTGATCGGCACCAGTCGCATGTTACTATGATACTTTTCGTTGAAATTATTCGGAGGATGACTGTTATCTTTTGAAGAATGTACAATGTTGTCTTAGTTTAATGCATAACTATTCTTCCGTAAAAAATTATAAACCTTAAAAACAATTCAAAGAATAAATAAAGAAAGAAAAAGAAAAAGAAAAATGTATTTAAAATAATGATAACAATAATAGTAATAACAATAAGTAATAATTAATAACAAAATAAATTAGTATTATATTATTTAAAACTATAATAAGCTTTATAAAAGTTTATTATATTTAAAAATTATAAGCAAGATTTAATGAAAAAAAAACTGCTTTATCCCTTCTGTATTTCTACGTATATCTTCCGATTTATTGTGACTTTTTATAGCCTTTAATGCTTGACTTTTAAACCCTTCAAGAATTCATTTAAACCTTAAAAGCTAGAAACAAAAGAAAACAAATGGCTATAAATACTAGCTATACGTTTTCGAATTACCTTCACACATTTCTAATTTAGAAGTCTAGAATATGCTTTACTGAAAGTTAAATAATGGAAAGCATTTGTAAACATCAAAGTAGTAAAACATTTTTATTTGTACATATATTTGTTGCGAGTGAATTCTAAATGTTTATATTCTTATTTATTATTTTTAAATTTATGTACATGTTTGTATTTCAAAGATTTGTGTCACGGCATTGTGGTATATTAAGTTAAATTATTAGGAGTACAAATAAGTTTCTGCCATTCTAGAAAATACGACAGAACTAGAAGGTTATGTTCAAATTGTCAGATATAAAACGTAATATCGTAAGTTTCGTCATCTGCTAGCAACATAACCTTGAAGTATTAGTGACTCCGTATCAGCATTACATATATTTTTTCGTGCGAAAATGTCAAGTTTCGGGCCGAATACGCGTCTTTTGCGGAAACTTTTAATTTATTTCTTTAATTTCAAGAAATCTGCAGATGAGGCGCATCGAATACTTGTAGAAGCATATGGTGAGGCTGCTTTATGTGAGAGAAATCGTGAGTAATTTGAAAAGTTTAAAAATGGACGTGTAAGGCAAAGAACACAGTGGAAGACCGAAAGGGTACGAAGACGTAGAAATTGAAGTATTGTTGGAAGAAAATTCGTTCCAAAAGTAAAAAAAACTTGCGCATATATTAGAAGTGACTCAACAAGCAATTTCACATTGTTTTAAATTGTTGGAAATGATTCAAAAACAAGGAAATTGAGTTCCGTATGAACTGAAGCCAAGTCCGCATGTTGCGACGTCGGTCAAAAGTTATTTGGAAGCACTTAAGTGAGAAGTACTACCCCTCCCACTGTATTCACCAGACATTGCCCCTTCTGATTATCACTTGTTCCGGCCAATGGCACATGATCTGTCTGAGTAGCGCTTTACGACGTCATATGAAGATTCCAAAAATTGGGTCGATTCATGTATAGCCGCAAAAGATGAAGAGTTCTTCTGATGTGGCATCCGAATGCAGAAAAATGGGAAACAGTAGTGGCTAGCGATGACCGATACTTTGAGTAAAATGTAATGTACAATTCTTTCGCAATAAATTCCTAATTTTTGATCAAAAACGGTGGAAACTTATTTGTATCCCTAATAGAATTTGTTATTTATTTATTTAGTTAGTCAGTTACGACAGAATTTATACTCTTAATCAGCAGTTTAGCGTTGGAGAAAATTTTAGTAGGTAACGTTGAATCAAACACACACACACACACACACACACACACATATATATATATATATATATATAATCAGGTTTAATTCGCTATACAAATTACTCTGCTTAACCGATTGGTACGAAAATTAGTGCACTAATTAATCAGGACAAAGTCCAGATAATGCCATATTTTTTGGTTTATTCGTATAATTGGTTCAAAAGATGTTTAACAAAACCCCCCATTTTAACATTAAAATGATTAAAAATTGAAAAAAAAATGTCGACAATATATATATATATATATATATATATATATACGTTCATTTTTTCTTAGATTGCTATAATATTGAACCTAAGAAATTAAAAGAGTGTGCTTAAAATTTGTTTGGTCCCCAATGTTTTCGTCAGCGTCATTACCGGCCGTACTATAGCGGGTTCCTGTCTACCTGCGTGCGACCCCATGATACCGGAAAACAGGTTTTAGCTGACAAACTGTATGTATGTATATACCTTTGCTTATAACTGTCTGCGGCATAACTGTAAAATGTAGCAAGAAGTTCATTATCGGTATTCTAAATTTGTATCAAATAGTAGTATTGTATATAGAAGAAAGTAAGGGAATACGGAATGTCTTTTCTATTTCAATTCATTAAAATAAACATTGTGGATTCGACTATTACAAACTTACAAGTGTTGTTAATGTGTTTTGAGGGTTTTACGTTACGGAAAATAGAGTTTACATGCAAAAAATTTAGTTTAGAACGTAAAAACTATTGTCGGGTAATACTGACCGAGCGCATAATATGAAATAGTTATGCAACATTTCATTTTGAAGTTATTAATGAAAATAAATAATAAAGAAAAAATTATCAACATTCAAGTTTTACAAAAATCACAATAGTTCGCCTTTCATATTATCCAAATCGCCATCTTGAAGAATAAATCAAGCTCAACCAGAATCAGACTAATAACTCAACTCTCCTGCTAGAAACACACTAGGTTTTCACTCATTTCACTACTTCGTAAATTGGTTAAAGAATTCGTAATGCTTGCCTTCAAAAAAGTCTGAATCTTGTTAAACTAAAGAAGTTCTATGACACAATAGAGAATCACACAGAAACAAGCCGATATACAAATGGCTATGCTTGAAAAATACTTAATTGCACTCAAAATTGTGTTACTTTTTTTTTTTTTTTTTTTACTATATTAATTTTCTGTACAGTATTTCTATAAAAATGCAGATAAAGTATTGAATAACAAAAGTTTTGCCTAATACATTCTTCTCTGTTGGAAGTAGTTTGTATAACATCTTTACTAGTTTTATAATATCCATGTAAACAATAAAAATAAAAAAGTTCAGGTAAAACAAGAAAAATAAAAATGTTCACATTTTATTTGAATACTGTGATATTTTTTAAACTATAATAGATTTTATTGCAGTTACAAAATTCTTTTTTACATTAAAAACTTAATAAACATCTTATCTATTATAAAATAAATCTATTAAAAAAGCATTAAGTATAATAACTTTGAATACAATGCACCCTAAAGTAAATTTTTTTTTATATATATTTTATTCATAGCATTGACGTTTTTCAAAGATTCAGAAAATATTTTAACACACCAGGGAAAAAAAATATATTTACCATTTGATTTTTTTAAATATCTTCTTTTCTATTGTACCTGACGTATAATAAAATTTCAGTAAGAAAACAATATAGTCTATAAAATACATTCAGTTTTAAAGTTTTGGGTCAAAGCTATTTTTTATTAAGATTTAGCAATTATTTTTTCGTTCTTTTGACAAGATTTTGCACCTCAGAGAGCTTTTTCTTTAGCAGAGTAAAAACGGAATTTCTTCGTATAATATCCAATCTAAACAAGCTCCAAAGAATGTTTTAAATCCAGCAAAATACCTCGCATTCAAGAACATTAAGGAAAAAGAGAATGTTGTTTAAAGAATTTCGAAAGAAAAGAAATTAAAACTACATTTTTTTACTTTCTAAAAAAACTATAGTAATTGATTTATTTTGTAAAAATTTAACAAAGAATAGTACTAGGAACACATATATGCCCATCCATTATTGTCATTGCAGAGATTTAATGGTAAATTGCATCCTCAACTGTTTCTGCTAAGAATATATTGTTCGATATAAATTATTTATTTATAAAACTATTTAAATCAGTTATTATCCGAAAAGATCTAAATATTTGTTTTAAAGTATAAGTTATTATTCGTAAAATGTGTGAAAGAATTGTAAACAAATAAATCAATGATTTTTTAAAAATAATATTGTATATTACATTACAGAATTTTGGTAAATAATTAAGATTTAATATGAAGAATATAAGAAAAAATTCATTAATAAGATGTACCTGAATATAATTCTTAATACCTAAATCCCTCCTTTCAAATAAATAAATAAATAAAGTAAAATAAAATAAAAAAGTGAATAACTAATAAAAAAAAAAAAAATCCGTAATTTATTATATACTAATAATGTAAAACGAATCAGATATGGTATAAATAGTGTAAGACGGAATATAATATGTAATATGAAAATTAGTCTATTTTGAAAATAATAATAATAATAATAACAATAATAATAATAATAGACTAATTGAATTCCTTAATTTATTAAACTGATAGAAATAGCAAATTTGAAATTTAAAAGAGACAAATATGCATATTCTTAATAATTTTTAAGAAATATATTTAAAAAAATAATTATTTAACTATATTAACTATTAGAAATAGCACCTTTCTAATCTAAAAGATGTAAAAATGCATATTTCTGATACTTTTTAAGAAAAATAATTTTAAAAAATGACTAAAAATGTAGTTTCCCATTATATGTTTTAAAATAAATTTTTAACATCACCTTTCTGAAATAATTGCGTTGTATGGTTTTAAAAATAGCACTTTTATATTTATCATACCTTTTACTAGCACTTTGCATGTTATTTTTTATTTGTTTATTTATTTAATTTAATATTTCAAATAAAACAACTAACGCCTTTCAATGCGACATTCCAAAAAAAAGCAACTGAAATATTCCACAGCAACATTAAATAAATATATATATATATCCTAACTAAAATTGTTTTTAAATTTCTTTGTTTGGATACGATGCCTTTCAACGTAATAATAAATGCTTAAATATTTAATAAATATGAGATCTATCTTTGTCCAAAAAATTGTTTAAAAAAAAAACATATTAAATAAAATGACAAAAACATGTTGCTCCATGAATTAGAATATGTTATTTTAAATGTAAATTTAATAAGGATTTGAAAAAAAAAAAAAAACATTTTTCGTTTTCATATGATGAATTTTAATTTATGAAATATAATAAGTTAGCAAATATCATAATCTTATTCAGTTATTATTAAATAAGCATGAGATTACACAACATGATAACATCTAACTTCTAAAAACTAAATAAATAGATAAATAAATAAATAAAAATATTATTAAGAGATTTTTTTTCTTTTTTACATTTCTGAGCTTATTATTTCATTTAATATTTTGGCTTTAAGCGTTTATTATTATTATTTTTCCTTACAAACCGTGTTTATAAATATCACTTCGTTTAAGGGAACAGATGATGATGAAAATATTGTCACGTAGTTTATGCGAGTGCAGACTTAAGTAACTCTTTATGGAAAATACTAAAGGCGAAATAACACAGAAAACGTTAAAACTCAACTTGAGACTTTATTATCAATTCAACTAAATGCTACATGAGTTTTTCTACAATTAATGAACTTTCTCAAACAGAACATTCTAGAATTCGAAATTACTGGAAATTAAATCTATAAATTGAATAATTAACCTAGTGTCATTAATAAAATAATAAGAACGAAACATAATATAGATTTTAACAGAAACCAATTTTAAGTAACTTCCCTCGATGGTACTTGAACCCACAATCTTCGGTTTTGAAGCCCGATGCTCTGCCTCAGAACCACGACATTCACAGAAAAGTAAAACAAAGTTCGCTACTTAGAACTTTAAATAAAGTTCGCTACATTTCATCTGCTTTAGGGAGGAAGCAGCGTCTCGCTTTAATCTTCTTTGCCTTCTTGTAAATTGTCCCTGGGAACTTTTCTGACCCCTTTTGTCAACTAATTATTTCTATGGATCGCAGCAAGGTTTCAGTCTCATCACGTGAACTATGTCTTTAAGAAATCGTCGTCTGCTATTTTCTTTTACGCATTTTACATCGTATAAGGTCATTGTGCCTAAATGCGACGTGATTTTTGGTAAGTTTATCGCATTTAAGAAACTTATGACATTTTAGTAAACAAATAATTATGAAAAGAAAGAAAAAATGGTTGAATATTATACTCATAAGTTCTAAACTAGTGTTTTGTGTCATTGTTTTTTCAAAAAATTAAAAAAATATCAGTAATTTATGAAAATATATACCAGCGTCGCATTTAGGAAATTTTTGTCGCATTTAAGGTACTATGTCCTAAATGCGATGTTCAAACTCCCTAAATGCGATAATGCGTTTAATGCATGGGAGTTACTTTAATGTTAATAACATTTTCCAAAGAAGGTTGAAAACTGTTATTAACACTTTCCAACAAGGTTGAAAAGTGTTTATGACTTCGGTTTGTCTGTCTGTCTGTCCGTCTGTCTGTCTGTCCGTCCTTCTGTCTGTCCGCGCTCTAACTCCCGTAAATATTTATGGAATTTCTTGAAACTGATATATGTTATTCAAGATCACTATTGGACGTTCCCTATTGAAAATGGAGTTTATAACTCTACTAGTTTGTATACAGGGACACCCGAAAGTATTTCAAAGCATTTGTGTTCTATGAGAGGTATTTCTACAAACCATATTTTCCTACCTTTACTGTAGACATACCTTAATGAAATTGAAATATGTTATTAAAGTTTACTGTAGGATGTTTTCTGTGTAAAATGGAGGAAATATCACCATCGGTTTATGTACAGGGACACACAAAAGTATTCCAAAGCATCGCGTTCTATGAGAGATATTTATATAAATCAAATTTTAATAACTTTACTTTCCACGAATTTTTTGGAAATTTAAATATGGTATTTATATGCAAAAAAGAATGCTTTGCACAGAAAATAGCATGATTAGCATTAGATTTACAGGGTGGCACAAAAATATCCAGTTACATTAAGATCTATTAAAAAAAATGGCTAGAATTGTACTTTCGTTTACGTTTAGCGTTTTTAACACATTCTAAAATTTTTTAAGGGTGAATATGATGCCTCTACTGGTTTGTGTACAGGGACACCCGAAAGTATTTCAAAGCATTGTGTTCTATGAGAGGTATTTCTATAAACCATATTTCATACCTTTACTGTAGATATATTTTAATGAAATTGAAATATGTTATTCAAGATCACTATCGGGCGTTCCCTATTGAAAATGGAGTTTATACCTCTACTGGTTTGTGCACAGGACACCCAAAAGCATTCGAAAGCATTGTGTTCTATGAGAGGTATTTCTATAAACCATATTTTCATAACTTTACTGTAGACATATCTTAATGAAAATGAAATATGTTATTCAAATTCCCTATTGGATGTTTCCTGTATAAAATGGAGGAAATACCACCACCGATTTATATACAGGGACACTCAAAAGTATTCCAAAGCATTGCGTTCTATTAGAGATATTTCTAAAAATCAAATTTTAATAACTTTACTTTCCACGAATTTTTTGGAAATTTAAATATGGTATTTATATGCAAAAAAGAATGCTTTGCACAGAAAATAGCATGATTAGCATTAGATTTACAGGGTGGCACAAAAATATCCAGTTACATTAACAGCTATTAAAAAAAATGGCTAGAATTGTACTTTCGTTTACGTTAAGCGTTTTTAACACATTCTAACATTTTTTAAGGGTGAATATGATACCTCTACTGGTTTGTGTACAGGGACACCCGAAATATTTCAAAGCATTGTGTTCTATGAGAGGTATTTCTATAAACCATATTTTCATACCTTTACTGTAGACATATTTTAATGAAATTGAAATATGCTATTCAAGATCACTATCGGGCGTTCCCTATTCAAAATGGAGTTTATACCTCTACTGGTTTGTGCACAGGACACCCAAAAGCATTCGAAAGCATTGTGTTCTATGAGAGGTATTTCTATAAACCATATTTTCATACCTTTACTGTAGACATGTCTTAATGAAATTGAAATATGTTATTCAAATTCCCTAATGGATGTTTCCTGTATAAAACGGAGGAAATACCACCACCGATTTATATACAGGGACGTATATAAATCGGTGCGTTCTATTAGAGATATTGCGTTCTATTAGAGAGTTCTATTATTGCGTTCTATTAGAGATATTTCTCTAAATCAAATTTTAATAACTTTACTTTCCTCGAAGTTTTTGGAAATTTAAATATGGTATTTATATGCACAAAAGAATGCTTTGCACAGAATATAGCATGATTAGCATTAGATTTACAGGGTGGCACAAAAATATCCAGTTACATTAAGAGCTATTAAAAAAATGGCGTGAATTGTACTTTCGTTTACGTTAAGCGTTTTTAACACATTCTAATATTTTTTAAGGGTGAATATGATTTCAGTTTTGTGTATCTGCCTGTCCGCCTGTTTGTCTGCCTGTCTGTCTGTCCGAGCTCTAAATCTCATAAATATTTATGGAATTTCTTCACAGTGATATATGTTATTCAAGTTCACCATCGGATGTTCCTTATTTAAAATGAAGTTTATACCTAAACTGGTTTGTGTACACGGACACCCGGTAGCATTTCAAAGCATTGTGTTCTATGAGAGGTATTTCTATTGGTTTTACTGTAGACATATCTCAATTAAGTTGAAATATGTTATTAAAGTTTACTACTGGATGTTTCTTGTATAAAATGGCGAAAATACCACCGCCGATTTATGTACAGGGACAGTTAAAAGTATTTCCAAAGCATTGCGTTCTATGAGAGATATTTCTATAAATCAAATTTTAATAACTTTACTTTCCACGAAGTTTTAGGAAATTGAAATATGTTATTTATATGCAGAAAAAATGCTTTGCATAGAATATAGTATGATTAGCATTAGGTTTACAGGGTGACACAAAAATATCCATTTATATTAAGAGCTACTGATAAAACAATTCTAGAATTGCACTTTCGTTTACATTAAGCGTTTTTAACACTTTCTAACATTTTTAAGTGTGAATATGATTTCAGTTTGTGTATCTGTCCATCTGTCTGCCCGTCTGTCTGCCCGCGCTCTAACTCCTGTAAATTTTTATGGAATTTCTTGAAACTGATATATTTTATTGATGTTCACTATCGGATGTTCCATATTGAAAATGGAGTGAATATCTCTTCTGGTTTGTGTACAGGGATACCCAAAAGCATTCGAAAGCATTGTGTTTTATGAGTGTTATTTTTATAAACATTATCCCTATAGAATGTTCCCCATTCAAAACGACATTAATAGGTCCTGTACAACTAGTTTGTTCACAGGGACAACAACAACAACAAAAAAAAAAAATGCCAATGCATTACGATTTAGGACAGAATTTTTTGAAAGTTAAGTCTTTCTACTGCAAAAATCATAAAAATATTGAAATGTATTGTTAATATTCTAAAATAATATTTTGTATAGAATATGGTATGATTAATTTTCTGATTTAAAGGGCTAGACTAAAATATTCAGAGAGATCAAAAGCTGTAATTATTATTTAATGGCTGCATTTTATTTTGCGTTAAGCCTTTTTAACTCTTTCGAAAATGCCTAAGAGTAATTTTAAAATCAGTTAGTCTATCTGTATATTTTTCAGTCCTTCTGTCTGTTGTGTGATAACGTTGTAAAGTTTGCGTTGACGCAAACTCCATCTTAACTTAATTAGATCACTAAATGGATAAGTAAGAGAACACAAGACTTGAATTAAGAATAACTAAAGTTTATTTGAGCAGATTAATGGGGAGGGTGGCTTGACAATTAAACTAGCTCAGTCAGTGTATTACTCAATCAAAATATATATATCAACAATTAAATTAGATTATCTTAAATATCTCACCCCAGCAAGCAATTGAAGGTGTAGCGACGGTTGGACTCGTAACTCCACTGCTGCGACTTCACTTTCGATCAGAGGATTCCCTACAGATCGAAATTCACTTTCACGAGCGCTAGCAAGTACTCGTACTAACACTCATCATGACTTATTCCTCACTCATCTAAATTTCTACTACTCAATATTCGCCAAAGTAAGACTTTCAACAATCCACTATAATACTCCAATATCCACACTATAATATGCTCCGACATCCACTATAATATCCTCCGACATCCACTATAATATCCTCCAACATCCACTATAATATCCTCCAACATCCCCTCCCATCTACTAAAACCATCGCCATTTTATACTTCTTCCTACATCCTCCTCTCTCTTCATTTCAATCCGTCCTTTTAAAATCACTTCTAATTTATCTAACATTCAAAATATAAGTCTTTCGTTGCAGCACCCTGCCAACACAAAGCTAACTCGACCTCAACTTTCGCCGAGTCACTGGCGACGAAGCGATTTTAACCGTCCCCACTTTTTACTTTGCTGGATCCAACTTAATTAAAACAACTGTGGTGACGTTCTGACGTCTCAACCTCACAACGTAGGCAAAGAATATTAAAAGTTATTCGATACAACAATTACGTACAGTTGGAAGATGTTACTAATCAATAGGTACTGCATGATTTTTCTTTCTTGTTTAAGTCTTAACGTGTTTTCAATTTCTGTATCTATGTGCCCGAATCTCCATTTGTCTATCTGTCCGTGTACCGCACTTAGCGTCCGGAAATATTTTCTGAATTTTTAAAAATATATATATGTTGTTCATATTCACTATTGAATGTTCCCAAATAAAAAGGGCATTAATAAGTACTGTACAACATGTTTATGTACAGGAACGCGCAAAAAATGCTAATGCGTTGCATTTTAGGGCATACGTTTTTATAATTTACATTTAAAGAACTTTCATACTGTACTTTCAACTGTAAAATAATAAAGAAATTGGCATTTATTGTTAATTTGCTAAAATAATGTTTTGTATAAAATATGATTTTGTTAACCTTCAAATTTACAGGGCTACACTGAAATTTTCAGATAGATTAAGGGCTGGAATTACAATCGAAGGGCGACGGTTTCTTTTGCGTTAAGCATTTTTAACACTTTCAAACAGTGTTTAAGAATGATTAGGAATTCAATTAGTCTGTCTGTATGCCTTTCAGAACTACTGTTTGTTTGTTGTGTGATAACTTAGGCACAGAACTTTCAAAGTTATAAGATACAACAATTACGTGCAGTTGGAAAGTGTTAATAATCATTGCGTAATGCATTATTTTTCGTTCTTTTTTTATAGTTTATAAAATACTTAATACCACATAACTATTTCAAGATAAAATGTTGTGTAACTCTATGTGCAACTCTGCCTTTAACAGTGTGTGTAACTCTTCTTTTTTTGTAACAGTGTGTGTGTAATTCTGTGTGTATTGCTGAACTTTTCTAACAGTGTACGTAACGCTATGTGAAACTGTCACTGTGTGTGCAACCCTGTATGCAATTAACAGTGTGTGTGTAGCTCTTCTTTCTTATTAACAGTGTGTGTAACTCCATGTGTAATTTTATTTTTTATTAACAGTTTTTTTTTTTACATTGTGTGTGTAACACTGTGTGTATCGCTGATTTTTAGCAAACAACGTGTGTAATTTTACTTATGTGTAACTAACAGTGTGTGTAACCCTGTACGTAATTAAAAGTGTGTGTGCAACTCTGCCTTCTTATTAACTCTGTGTGTGTAACTCTGTGTGTAACTCTTTATTAACAGTGCATGTAACTCTGTGTATAATCCTGCCTTTTTATTAGCAGTGTGTGTAATTCAATGTTCAATTCTTATTTTTTTTTTTTTTTTTTTTTTGAACAATGTGTGTAACTTTGCGTGTATCACTGACTTTTTGCTGTGTATAATTCCGCCTTTTTATTAACAGTGTGTGTAACTCCGTATGTAAATCTCTTTTTTTTTTTTTGACAATGTGTGTAACGCTGTGTGTACCGCTAATTTTTTGCTAACAGTGTGTGTGTAATTGTGTGTGTAACTTTGCCTTTTTATAACAGAGTGTGTAACTCCGTGTTTAACTCTTCTTTTCTGAGTAGTGTATGTGTAACTCTGATTCCATGAATATTTACGGGAGATAGAGCACGGACAGACAGACAGACAAACCTAAGTCATTAACACTTTTCAACTTTATTGGAAAGTGTTAAAAACATTTAGAAAGTGATAAAAACGCTTATTGTAAACGAAAATGCAATTCAAGCAATTTTCCAATAATACCTCTTAATGTATCTGAATATTTTTGTGTGGCCCTGTAAATATAATGCTAATAATATTGTATTTTATGGAAGGCATTCTTTTGTGCATATGAATAATATATATATATATATATTTACGACTTGTGCAAAGTAAAATCATTAAAATTTGGTGCCTAGAAATACCTTCCATAGAACGCAATGCTTTTAAATACTTTCGGATGTCCCTGTATACAAACCAGTGATGGTATTTACTTCAATTTACATGGGGAATATTCGGAAGTGGACTTAAATGATATATTTCAATTTCATTAAAATTTCTTTAAAGTAAACGTATCAAAATACGGTTTATAGAAATATCTATCATGGAACACAGTGCTTTGGAAAATTTTGGGTGTCCCTGTAGACAAATCAGAAGAGGAATTCCCTCCATTTTCAATAGGGAACATCCGGTAGTGAACTTGAATACGATATATCAGCTTCAAGAAATTCCATGAAAATTTACAGGAGTTCGACTGCGGAGAGACAGACAAACCGAAGTCATTGACACTTTTCAACCTTGCTGGAAAGTGTTAAAAAAAGAACGAAAAATCATGCAGTACGCACTGGTTATTAATACTCTCCAATTGTACGTGCTTGTTGTATCGTATAACTTTCAATATTCTTTGCCTGCATTATCAAACAAAGGAGAGAAGCACAGAAAAATATACAGATTGACTAATTCAATTTAAAACCGCTCTCAGACATCGTTGAAGACCGTTAAAAAGGCTTAATGCAAAAGAAAATCCAGCCTTTAGATTATAATTGCTTCCCTTAATGTATTTGAATATTTTAGTGTAGTCCTGTAAATCTGAATGTTGATCATATCATATTCTATACAAAACATTATTTTAGAACATTAAAATACATTTCAATTTATTTATAATTTTTACAGTAGAAAGTTATTTAGATGTGATTTATAAAAATGTCTGTCCTAAAATGCAAAGCATTGGAAGTTCCCTGTACACAAACACGTTGTGTAGGACATATTAATGGCATTTTAAATAGGAAACATTCCATAGTGAACTTTAATAACATATATCAATTTTTCAAAATTCTGAAAATATTTAAGAACTCTCGGGACGAGAGCCAGATAGAAAGACAGACAATCGGACAGAAAGATAACCAAATTAAAATCATATTCGCGCTTAAAAATTGTTAGAAAGTGTTAAAAATGCTTATTGTAAAAGAAAGTGCAATTACAGCAAATTTTTATTAATAGCTCATAATGTAACTTAATATTTTTATGTGGCCCTGTAAGATTAATACTAATAACGGTATTAAAATATGGTTTATAGAAATGCCTCTCATAGAAAAAAAAAATAGTTTGCAGTACTTTCCGATGCCCCTGTACACAAATCAGTAGAGGTATTCACTCCATTTTTAATAGGGGACATCCGATAGTGAACTTGAAAAACATATATTAGTTTCAAGATATTCCATAAATATTTACCGGAGTTAGAGCGCCGAAAGACAGACAGATGGGCAGACAAACAGATACACAGATACACAAATTGAAATTATATTCACACTTAAAAATTGTTAGAAAATGTTAAAAACGCTTAATGTAAACGAAAGTGCAATTCCAGCAAACTTTTCTTAATAGCTCTTTATGTATCTGAATATTTTTTTGTTGCTCTGTAAAACTAATACTAAACATACTATATTCTATAGAAAGCAGTCTTTTGTGCATATGAATAACACATTTCAGTTTCATTAAGCTTTGCGGAAAGTAAAGTTATCAAAATTTGGTTTATAGAAATACTTCTCATATAATGCAATGCTTTGGTATGCTTTCAAGTGTCTCTGTGCCCAAACCAGTGGTGGTATTTACTCCATTTAATATATAAAACATCCGATAGTGAACTTGAATGACATTTCTCAATTTCATTAAGGTTTGTGTATAGTAAAGATATTAGAATATGGTTTATAGAAATATCTCTCATAGAACACAATGCTTTGTAAAAGGTTTGGGTGCCTCTGTACACAAATCAGTAGAGATATTAACTCCTTTTTCAGTAGGGAACATCCGATAGTGAACTTAAATAACATATATCAGTTTCAAGAAATTACATAAATATTTACTGGAGCTAGAGCGCGGACAGACTAACAGACAGATACTTAAATTGAAATTATATTCACAGATGAAAATTGTTAGACAATGTTAAAAACGCTTAATGTAAACGAAATTGAAATTATAGCAAATTTTTATGAACAGCTCTTAATGTAACTGAATATTTTTGTGTGGCCCTGTAAATGTACTGCTAATCATGCTATATTCTATGCAAAGCATTCTTTTGTGCATATGAATAACATATTTCAATTTCATTAAACTTTGTGGAAAGTAAAGTTATTAAAATTTGGTTTATAGAAATACCTCTCATAGAACGCAATGCTTTTGAGTACTTTCGAGTGTCCCTGTGTACAAACTAGTGGTGGTATTTATTCCATTTTATATATGAAACATCCGATAGTGAACTTGAATAACATGATTCAATTTCACTAAGATTTGTATACAGTTAAGATATTAAATATGGTTTACAGCAATACCTCTCATAGAACACAGTGCTTTGGAATACTTTCGGGTGTCCCTACAGGAATTAGAGCGCGGACAGACAGATAGACAGACGGACAGAGGGACAGACAAGCCTAAGTCACTTTTAAACCTTGTTGGAAAGTGTTAAAAAGGAAAAAATGCTTAAACTTCCCTTAATATATCAACTGTAAAAATTGCCGCATTTAAGGGATAAAATTTGTCGCATTTAGGAAAATGGTGTAAACAGACCCTTAAATGCGATAAAAATTTTAAACCCCTCTTTTTAAAAAAATATAATATATTTTTTTTTTTTCTTCTGGTAGGTGTAAAAGGTATTCAAGCACATGACGTAACAGTGATTATTTGACCTTGAAATATTAAAGGATAAAATTACAGTTACTATTTGAAAATTTTTCATCGCAATTAGGAAAAGACGTCGGAAAGCCATAATGGACAATGTTTACTGTAAAAGAAAATTCTACTAGAAAAAACCTTTAAAATTTAATGAAAAGTTTCGCGAACCGTTCTTGAAATGTGTATGTTCCATTATGATTTATAAGTTTGTGATTTAAGCATTTAGATTTTCAGTAGAAGAACTTTATCGCATTTATGGGTTATCGCATTTAGGCACAATGACCTTACAGCAGATACGATCCTTCACATCAGATACGGCCGTGTTGACTGTAATGTGATACGTCCCAAAGTAACGTCTCAAATGCTTTTCAAATAACGCAACTATTCGTACTAGAGTGAAGACCCATACTAATCCTTCATTATTGTAGCTGAATAGTCGATGTCGTTCGTGGTTTGGACTTCGGAGTTGGTATATGGAGTTTCGCTTCCTGTCTTGCTTCCTCAGCACTGGTGATCAAATGTTGTAAATAATTATCATAAGTCTATTTTTCATATGGAAAAATGCATCAAGATGTGTCTGTATTTCTCAGCCATGAACTAGAAGGAAAATACTGAAACCCGGGATGTCTTGTATCGCTGAGTTGTAGACGAATATTAAAAAATCAAAATGGTGTCCGAATTCTTTTTGTCAACGTCAACAGATATAGATAACATGCCATTCAACATATATAGATAACATGCCAGTCAATGTTTTGTTAAATCTCTCTGTCAGTCCATTAGTTTGCGAATGATAGGCAGTCGTCAAAAGTGAGATGCCTGGCACAATTCCTTACTTTCTTTTATGATATTAGATTCAAGGCAACGCCCCCATCACTTATTATTGCTGTCGGAGCATCATGCTTCAATATGACTTCTTCAAATTTAACTTTAGTAATTTCGGTAGCTACAGCAGTAGGTAACGCATTTGTAATTGTTATTCTCATCAGATAATCGGTGCAAGAAACTATCCATCTGTTGCGGTTTTCATTAACTGGAAAGCGTTCAAGCAGGTGTATTCCGATTTTGCAAATATTGCTTCAGGAAGCTTTATCGGTTGCATTTGTGCTAGGGTAACGGAGGTGATTTTTTTCTTCTTTAACATTCGCAACAGATAGATACATATTGTTGTACGCACCCATATATTCCTGGCCAAGAGTACTTTTACCGCATCCTGTCGTATTTTTTAGCAAATCCGAGATGACCGGCGGTTAGAGCATCATGAAGACTCCTTAGAATATCATGGCGAAATCATTTCGATACCACCAAAATCCATTTTTGTGACATAGGTTCGTAGTTTCTTTTGAAAAGTATACCGTTTTTTAACTGGTAATTTTGATATTTGTCACAATTCTTGAGGATTTTGATGATAGTCTTCAATTGTTTATCTTTTAGCTTCTACTTTCTTTAATCTGTGATGGTTGCAAGACACGGAATTTTATTGCTGTTCCCAGTGTCAATCTTTGCTTCTTTGAGAGGCTTTCGTGAAAGCGAATCGGCATCAGAATGCTTACGTGCGCTCTTGTACACAATGTTTATGTACTACTGCAATATCAAGTCCAAAAGATAAAGTCTTCCGGAAATATCAAGGACCTGGATGTGTAAACTATTAGCCTTTCCATAACATCTTAGACCTGCAGTAGCACAGAGTCGATGCCATAGCCACTGGCGTCCCAATGTACCTTCACATCTGCGTCTGGAATAAAATGACCTAAAACCGGACCACACGTCAATAAATTCTTAAAAGTAGCGAAAGATTTTTCCTGTGAAGTGGCCCACGAGAACTTTATATTTTACTTCAATACGTCATGTAGAAATTTTGCAATATCAGCGAATTTTTGTTAAAACGTCGGTAATACGATCATAGAGGTGAAAGAAATGTTTTTATTTATATTTACACAATATAAATAAAAATATATTACACAGTAAAATTTTTTAATTTTAGAATTTATATTCGTCATGTATAGTGAAAATTTTATTTGAAATTAACTAACATTCTCCTCTCGTCAATCCCCCCCCCCTCCCAAAATTTCATACCTTGAATGGATTTCATCTTACTATTTTAATGTAAAGATCATGTAAATACTTTTATGCTATATCAATAAGTGCAAAACATATATCTGTAGTAAACTAATACAATCTGTTAAATTTAAAATTAATCTAGTCAAAATTGTCCCAACTGAACCATACAAGCAAATTCTGATTTTTTTCAAAGCATAATGAAAAATTTAATATTTATCCCTCGTTATTTAATAATAAGAAAAAAAATCCTTCCGTTGAAATTTTTTATTATTAGGGGGGCATGCGGGGGGCAAAAAAAATAGAAATTGAGTTAGACCGTTCAAAATTGTATATATAGGTTTTGGGGGACTACGAGTCGAATGAGGATATTATTTTCGAAAGTGTAAAATTATTGAAGGGGGGGGGGGGGGGGCAGAAAATTAGAAATTGACTTAGCCCGTTCAAAATTTGTATATATAGGTTTTAGCGGCCTACGAGTCGAATGAAGTTATTTTCGAAAGTGTAAAATTATTAGGGGGAAGGGGGCAAGAAGAGGGCAGGTGGGCAAAAAATTAGAAATTGAGTTAGACCGTTCAAAATTGGTATATATAGGTTTTGGGGCCTAAGAGTCGAATGAGGATATTTTAGAAAGTGTAAAATTATTAGTGGGGCAAAAACATAGATATTGAGTTAGACCGTTCAAAATTGGTATAGAGGGCCTACAAATGGAATAATGATATTTTCGAAAGTGTTACATTATTAGGGGGGGAAGGGGGACTAGGGGGGGGCAAAAGAATTGATTAGAAATTGAGTTAGACCGTTCAAAATTGGTATATTTTCAGAATAAAATAATGGTTTTAAAAATTAAAAAATTGCATAAAAATAACTTTTAAAAAGAAAATAATAATACATTTTAGTTATGAAATGTACAAGAATTGTGCATATAGTGCATACTATGCTTTTAGACAAACATGAGTTCGTTATTCGGCGGCCGAATAGACCGAATATTCGACTATAATTTGGCCGATTAATTGGTATTCGGTTATTCGGTCAAACTATTGTTCTCTAACAGGAAGTTTGGTTACGGCTACTGCTTTTTCAGTATCGTGATAGATACCATGCTCATCAACAAAATGTTCCAAATTTTTTTCCAATAATAATAGTTGCATCTTCTTCTAGAATTAATGAATTTAATGCACATATCTGTTGGACTGAATGTGGATCCGAACATACTTATGTGAGGAAAGAACATACTTATGTAAAGAATCATGACAAAAATTCGAATTTGAGATTTTGATGTTTCTATACGTTTTCAGGTCCCCTGAGTTCATTTTTCTATTCTTACTGTGATTATATATTTATGTTTCTGTGTGAATATGTGTAGTATGTATGTGTAGTGTGAATGTATGCAAGTAAATACGATAGTGTCTAATCGCTTTGTTCGTATGAGCTGAAAGTTGATAGGTAAGTTATATATGAGTCACCGTAGTACAAACCCTATTATTTTGGTGACTCTAGCGTTTTGAGTTTTTTTAAAAGGACACAAAGAAAAGTTCTTCATCATTACGGCTTATAGTCTGAAATTGTTTAAAGTGTGATAGCGTCTAAATGCGTTATCCGATTGAGCTAAAAATTTATAACCACTTTATAAGTCACTATTGCACAAACGGTATAGATTTTAGTGAATCTAGCACTTATAGTTTTTTTACAGGGGCACAAAAATGTATTATTAATCATTAATTACGGCCTATGACCTCAAGTTTTTTAAAGTGCGATAGCGTGTAGATTCTTTATTGGATTGAGCTTAAAATTTTTACTCTTATTCTGGGTCATAGTTACACGAGCTGTAATGGTTTTGGAGAATCTGTCACTTATGGTGCTTTTACTGGCACACAAAGAATAATTCTTTATCATTATGGCTTATGGGCTTAAATTGTTTAAAGTGTGACTGCACCTAAACTCCTTTTTCTAGAAAACGAAAAATTTATATGCATATTAGAGATCACCGTCACGCAAACTGTATAGATTTTGGTGAACTTAGCACTTATATCTTTTTTAACAGGAACAGAACGAAATATTCTTCGTCATTATGGTTTATAGGCTCAAATTATTGTAAGTGTGATAGCGTCTAAATGTCTTATCCGATTGAGTTGAAAATTTTATAGGTCCCCGTCGCACGAACTGTATTGATTCTGAGGTGAATCTAGTACGTATAGATTTTTACAGAGACACAAGGAAAATTCTTTGTCATTAAGATTTATGGGATAAATATATTTGATGTGCAATAGCGAAAAAATAAATGACGTACTATATGGAGAAAAATACTCAAACATCCTATCATAATTTTCACTTTTTCTTTTTTATTTAACGACATCTTTTACTTACAACCGTTAATTACTTAATATTCGCATAGTCGATGGGAATCACTCCAGATTTTTTTCTTTCATCCATTTGTAATTTAATCGTTTTAAATATTTACGTTATTATTATTATTTCTTTTAAAAGTACTTTATACTTTGTGTGCTTAATTGTTTATTGTATCAAATTATAACATTCGCAAGCTATTTTTAAAGCTTCTTTCTTTTTTTGTACAATATATATGTATATATGTACACACACATATATATATATACACTGATGGAAAAAAAAATTCCAACACCAAGAAAAAATTATTGTATAGTAATGAAATTTCAGCAATACGTTTGTTTAAGTAACATATTTAATTGATTAAAGTTTCAAGATCACAGGTAGAGCCATTGGCGAGAAGAGCCATTTCAAATGTGAAATGTTGGTACATTAGTAACCGGTGTAACCGCAAGAATTTTGAATGCAAGCATGCAAACGTGCATGCATTGTGTCGTACAGGTGTCGGATATCAGTTTGCGGGGTGGAGTTCCATGCCTGTTGCACTTGGGCGGTCAATGCAGGGACGGTTAATGCTGGTTGTGGATGACGCTGGAGTTGTCGTCCAATGATGTCCCATACGTGCTCGATTGGAGAAAGATCTGGTGATCTAGCAGGCCAAGGCAACATGTCGACACTCTGTAGAGCATGTTGGGTTACAACAGCGGTATGAGGGCGAGCGTTATCCTGTTGGAAAACACCCCCTTGAATGCTGTACATGAATGGCAGCAGAACAGGTTGTATCACTGGACTGACGTACAAATTTGCAGTCAGGGTGCGTGGGATAACCACGAGAGTTCTCCTGCTGTCACACGAAATTGCCCCCCAAACCATAACTCCAGGAGTAGGCCCTGTGTGTCTAGGCCGCAGACAGTTCGCTAGCAGGCGTTCATCTGGCCTCCTTCTAACCAACACACGGCTATCACTGCGACCAAGGCAGAACCGGCTTTCATCAGAAAACACAACAGATCTCCACTCCGTCCACCAATGAGCTCTAGCTTGACACCACTCACGTCGCAAACGGCAGTGGTTTGGAGTCAGTGGAATGCACGCTAAAGGGCGTCTGGCTCGCAGCTGTCTTTGAAGTAACCGATTTGTAACAGTTCGTTGTGTCACTGTGGTGCCAACTGCAGCTCGAATTTCAGCTTCAGACGCAGTACGATTGGCCACAGCCATACGCCGAACACGGCGGTCTTCCCTCTCAGTAGTGCCACATGGCCGCACGGAACCTGGTCTTCTTGAGGCAGTACCTTCCCTTGACCACTGCTGCCAACACTCATGCACAGTGGATACATTCCTGCCAAGTCTTTCTGCAATATCGCGGAAAGAAAACCCACCTTCTCATAGCCCCACTACACGACCTCGTTCAAACTCAGTGAGCTGTTGATAATGGCTTCATCGTCTTCTTAGAAGCATCCTTGACTAACATTAACCCACTACGTCAAATCTCAACTGTAAATAACGATCACGAACCTTACAGCGCTTATTTAAAGCAAACCTCATTTGCATGTTCATAGTGTCGCTACTAGCGCCACACTTATGCGCGTAGCTCGAAATCTGAATCGACGTCATCTTTCAGATGTATAAACACGCCTACCAAATTTCGTTTATCTAGCACAGCTCCTTCCTGGTGTTGGGATTTTTTTCCATCAGTGTATATATATATATATATGTTTCTGTGAACAGTTTTAAAACTATGTTCCTCAAATGTACTTTCTCATAAAGTATATTTAAGGGTAACAGTTATTCCTCGGCGCACATGATAGATCGCAGTATATCTCTGACTACAGGGGTGAAAGTGGTTATCGTCATCGGCGCCACTATTTTTATTTAGAAAAAATGAGTGTAATTTTACTCTAATATCCTTTGATTAAATAGGGTACAGATTGATTATTGTGAAAAATTTCCGCTGGAAGAGTTCCGTTAAAAGACGGAAAACTTTCACCCCTGTCTGACTATTTAGGCTATTTTAATGCTTTTTTTTTTTTTTTTTTTTTTACCTATATTATTGTGATTTTGATCTAGAATTTACATTATCAATGCGTATGTGTGATCCCTATTTTCATTGTACAAAGAAATTTAAGTAATATCAAAAGATGCCTTACATCGTTCTTTTCTCTCTGTCATAATTCATTTGATTTTAAAAATACAGATACACGATTTTTCTAATTAGTTTCAGTTTGATGGAAAATAAAACATTTCTAATTGACCTAATTTATGAAGAGGGGCCATATAAGCATTTTAAAAAGGCAACTTTTTCAAAAATAATGGTTGAAATACTTTCTTCACGAAGTCTTCTTTCCTACCTTATTTTGAACATTTTCTCATTTAACATTTAACACTTATTTCTGACAAATAAATTCTTAAAGCTCATTTCAATCCTTTTGAGATACCCTTTATACTCTATGAAATACAAAATTAGGTAAATGTATGTTTAAAATATTGAGAATAATACGAACTTAATACTTAAATATATGTTAATTATACATAAAACAATTCTTGTTGATGGCAGTGTTACATCGAAAAGCATAGAAATAATTTCCATCTACTGAAACACTGTAATGCATATATTACTTCTAAATAACTAAAATCTTCAATGCATAAAATATTTAATACATATAAAATACAAATTAAATATAGTGTAATATATATATATATATATATATATATATATATATATATATATATATATATATGTATATATATATACATGTATATATATATATATATATGTGTGTGTGTATATATATATATATATATATATATATATATATATATATGTATATATATATATATATGTTGTTGCTGTTTTATAATTTTGAAAATTAAAATTAACTCCTAATTCTTTTATTTGAAAAGGAGTTAAAAAATCATAATTTTTATCTTTTTAAATCATTGCTGAGAAACATTTTTGAATCATTAAGTGTCATCACATAAAATGATTGATGACTTTTTACTTTAGAATTTTTTAGCCTTTGATATCTTTAAGAGTTTTTCTTACAATTTTTTTCTGAAATAACAAAATTATGGTGATTAGACATTTTAATTCCTACTTAAAAATTATACGGTGTTTAATTTCTTTTCATTTTCTTTTAATAAACTTTATTCGTAATTCTATATTAATGCTACTTTTTATGTCTAACTAAAAACATTTAAAAATATTTTTTCAGTGGTTTCAATACATAATAACACTGTATTAATTAAGTTACATTCTAATATTAAAAAATAACTGATTTAACATTTTTATCAAAAAAAAAAAAAAAAAAAAAAAAAAACTTTTTTTTATTGCAGAAAAATATTTATATTCATTATATTATTTTATCCAAAAATGTATAGGGTTGTTGATTTGTTAGTTTCTACTGACGATCAATAAAACTCACAAGCGAAGTTAACCATGAACTTCATCTGGTCAATATGTGATTTAAGGAAGTACTTTTTCTTGATAAACTGAAATTTGCATCGATTCCTTAATTTTCATTGATTGTTATAACATTAAAAATTAGTTAATAGTTATTTTCATAAATTTAATGTTACAATTGTTTTTTTTTTTTTTTTTTTTTTTTTTATACTTGTTAATAGTTTTGTCTAGAGTTTATTCTTGGCGCAGATCATTTGTAGCAATTTTGGTAACTTAAAAAGATGGAGACATTTTTGGAAAGAACTGAATTTTCTTTATATATATATTAGTCATAGTATTGTTGCGTACTCGGTGTTCGTGAATTGTCTGTGAATGAAAGGTAAATCCTGCAGAAGCTTAAAATTTATTTGCAGAATATTCTAGATTACTACAGTTCTGTAAATAAAGTATCAACTTCGATTTCACCAAAAAACACAGTTTAAATAACAGCTGACAACATAAAAATCACAGCATAAACTGTACCATAGCATTAACAGACAGCAACACGCTGTAATCAGAGACCCAGTCAGGAGCTCTTTACAGTATGTAGTTTGGCGTGAAATTGACAGACTCGTCGGAACGTGTTTCCTTTCAAAGCACCCAATTAATAGAGGATTTTCTAGTAACTACTCTACTAATCAAGTTAGAAAATAGATATTCAGTATATAGATAATAAGGATTTTCTCGCCAAACTCACCAAAAAAGTCACCAAGTAGCTAGAAAGTAGCCAAATTTGGCGCCTAGGTCATTACCTGCCCTGGTAAAGCTCCCTAAAGAGCCCTTAAAGAAATATGATCTATTTTAACGCCAAAACAAGCTAGAAATGCAGAAAGTTAACATTTTATAACTTGACTAAATATCTTTGAATGGAATTGAACAAAAATAGCTGCCATTATTTACGAATTCGTAACATTATTAGGTTTATCTAAGTTGTACGCATGATATCGTGGCGTCTGCGCTGTTTTTATGCGAATTTCCAGACTGTAAATAAAGAGTGACTTTGAACTCATAAGTCCGGGCACATAGAACTCTTATTAATCAATAGTGAAAATGTTGTATATTAATCGCATACACGCTTGTGTATGGTTTTGCTGCATTTATATTTCTAGCTGATCGATCTGATATGTTAATTTTATCATTTTTATATTAAATTATTGTTAAATTTAATCTAGTCTGTTTTGCATAAGTTATTTATGTTCTTTCAAACTGTGTGGGAAGTTATCATATTCCCTACATAATGATGACCCCGATTAATATCATGCTTTAATACGAGAATATGAGATAAAAAATCTTCTAAAACATCCTACGGTGACCCCCTATAAAATCATTAAAACAAACCACAGTTTTTATAAATTTTGGTGATCTCAAGAGAACCTAAAATTGTTGCCGACAGACCAAAATGCGTTTTCTCTCTATCTGATGTTCCACTTTGTACTACGACTGCTGTCCTACAGAATTTAAAACAATTAATCAAAAGTTGCAGCAACCTGTATTCCTGATCCCCTGCGATGAAACGGTAAAATCTCCAGACTTCAATACCTTATCAACAGATATTTTATTTTTTGTTCCAATCACTATAATAACTCGTTCCAGACATCATGTGAGGTTTCACTCAAGTGTTAATCTTCCTCTAGTTGACTTTGGCACTTGAGAGTACTAAAGTTTTATGCTCGTCCTATGACAGAAAAAAAAAATAATTACGAGATAATAAAAAAAACTTTTTATATACCACGTTTTTATATTTTCTGTTGAATCATATAACTTGACAATTCTACGTATTAACAAATACTTTCTTTCTTTCTTTCTTTCTTTCTTTCTTTTTATTTATTTATTTATTTATTTTTATTTATTTATTTATTTTTGATGAATTTTCTCATTAACTTGAAAGAAAATGATCAAATGCGTAATAAAGAGAGCAATTATAATAGATTTCCAAACATTTATTAACTGATTAAAGATATTAGAAGAATGCATTGTCATCGCGATCTGAGCTATTCTAAACGTTTCAAATATCTAGCTAGTCAGGAAGTTAATAAAAAATCGAATGTAAGGTTTGCACTTGACAAACAAACAAGAAATCAAGTTAATAAAATCGTGGTAAAAAAAGAGTATGGACTTCTGTGCATGTAAACATAGAACTTTAAAGACTTTTAAAAACTCATATCAATTATTGCTCCAGTTTTATATCCCTCGCACATGGTATGGTAACCTGTACAAACAAGCTCTTCAAGATAAACTTGTATATTTGTTTTAAGTAAATTTTTATAAATTTTAATCAAGTATTTTCTTACACGTCATTTTTATTTTCTTCAAGTAATCTACGGAGTGAGTCAAGTAATGTACAGAAACAACAAACATATCAAGAAATTTCAACAAAACGAGATATTCATTTTTAATTTCTAATATTGCTCGCCAGAAGTTTTGAGCCACTACAAAGAAGTTTTTTCTTAATTTTTATATAAAAGCAGTTAAAAAAAAAAAAAAAAGTGGTTGAATCATTTTTTTAAATTCATGTAAATGCAGTACAATGACCAGGAAAGTGGTAAAATTCTTTATTTTTCAATAAATTTAGATTAAATTTTCCATTCTTTTAAATAGAAAATATATTTTCTGTGTTATTCATTTAATAGTCTTAGGACTTGATTAGTCAAATAAAATTTTCTTTAAAACTTTATTTAAATGGAAAATAAATACAAAAATAATTAAAGTAAATAAATCTTTATACGTATTCTAGAACTTTCTGTATTAATTATTTGCTTCAAATGTTTTTTGATTAATGAATAAAAAACGTAGCAGAGAAGCCTAAATCGTAAAAGTTTTCACATTTGAATTATTGTCCATCAGAAATCATGGCTAAATGCTTTTTGAAATATTTTAATACTGAAAAAATAATTATTAGGCTAAGGAAATTATATTTTTATAATAATATTTGTGCAATAAGCAATAAAAATTAATATTTTTCGACAGGGATAATTGAGATAACCCTTTGCTTAATTCATACCTCTTGCTGTGAAAAGCGTACCAATCAGGAAAATATTGAATAATAATAAAATAAAAAAAATACAAAAGACAGTAAGTAACCCAAAATAACTTCTTAATGACTTAATAAGAATTGTAGTATTGTATTTTTGAACAGTCATAAATACGGTAAGACTATTTTAAGAGTATAAATAATATAACATCTTATTTAAACCTGACGATAAATATTACAAAAGGTATGAGAATTTTTTGGTATGAGAATTTTTTGAACATTTATTATAAAACGATTAAACTGCCATTAGATCTCAATATTTGACAAATATTTATGGTAAATATTATTTGGTTTAAATTTGTTTTCCTAATGTTAACTTTGAACCGTCAAAACATCCATGACCTCAAATTTTAGTCAGCAAAAGTTGTATTATATTTTTAGTCAAATTCGCTTCACAAGCAAATCAAAATCATTGATCAGTTTTAATTTTAATCATGACTTTTTAGTGTCAATGTTGGTTCTTGGATTAATATTTATCTAACTAATTTCCACATTTGCTTAAAAGAACTATTTTATTTACTTTTATTATAATGTTTTCTGTCTTTTGAACTGATATCGGCGATATTAAATCTGACATTTCTAATTTAATTTTCATCTACAGTTATTTATTTATTTATTTATTTATTTATTTATTTTTTGAAGCTTCCTCCGGAGAGTTTAAGTTCATTAGTGAATTCATATTTACTTTTATAAGGATTTCTTATTAAGACTACAGCTTTTTGGTATCTAGAAACAACTTTCTTGTTCATGGGTTTTAGGACTGGTGAAACTGATTTGACAGAAACCTTTAATGTATAGGAGTAGGCATTGAAACATATTGGTCTTTTAATTTTCATCTACAGTTATTTATTTATTTATTTATTTATTTATTTATTTTTTGAAGCTTCCTCCGGAGAGTTTAAGTTCATTAGTGAATTCATATTTACTTTTATAAGGATTTCTTATTAAGACTACAGCTTTTTGGTATCTAGAAACAACTTTCTTGTTCATGGGTTTTAGGACTGGTGAAACTGATTTGACAGAAACCTTTAATGTATAGGAGTAGGCATTGAAACATATTGGTCTTTCAAATCCTCAGAAGATATATCATTACTTTCAAATGATCTTCTCATTTCGCTATTTCATTTCTCATTATTTTTAATTAATTTCTCGTTCATGGTTCATAGGTAAACGTTCGCTGTCTGAATTTACTGAAGCAGACAAAGAAATTAGACGACGACATTAAAACAGTCAAATTAGTGGGCTACACATTTTACTCAGAAAAGACATTACACTAGATGATAAACATGGTATTGTGTGACAGTCAAGCCAGGATTTGTTTGCAGTCATTTCTCCGCAGCTGCGGTGTAGAACAGTTTAAATAGTTTGAAAAATGAGATGCCCAGTGTTTGCTGTTGATTCTATGTGTGTACTAGTATCTGTAACATATTTTCTTCAGCATCCCTGGCCTACTCCAAAACAGTAAGCGTTTTGTAAAAAGTCGAATACTAATGCTGCAGATGTATAATTTTTCTTAGTGTGGAAATATTAATATGTAAATATTATGTGAAAACATTATGTTTAATTATGTAAATAAAATTTCGAAGCTACTTTATAAATAACTGAGACTTTATAAGTCCTTCTTCCGAGTCTTTAACTAAACGTCCTGGTAGAACTTCAACTTTTAACCCATCGCACATTCTTAAGCACTTAATGATGAACACTGGTGGTACGTGTAACAAGTTGGTAACGAATTAACATACTCACAACGGCAATGAACACGATTCAAGTTTCTGTTTTTCACAAACCATTATTCAACAATGTTGTCCTAATTACTAAATTTCTACCATTCGAAATCCTAAATAACCGAATCCAAAAAAACGTGAAAAAATTACGCAATCTCAAATCTCCCATGCCATTACCGATGTGATGTCCCGCTTAATTTACATGACACGCATGAAAATTTGTGTAGACTTAGGAATCATACTAGTACGATTTAGGAGCCAAAATATAGTACAGATTTTGTAAAAAACGTTATTATAAGCATGATATAATAATTAGCTAACAAAGTCATAAATTGTGCACAACAGGACTACCTGACATCCTGATTAACAATATATGATGCAGTTAATAACATGTACTGCATATAATTAGTACTTCTGTATTGTTACACAGGATGTACAAGAACTATAGGTAGAACTTGTAAAGCCAATAATTTTAAACAATAATGCAGGCTCACGGCAACTTGTTTTTTCTGATTATGCCTACACGTAAAAGAATATCCCTTATTCGTTCTCCAAGGGCACTCCTAACGCAAAAATTCTTTGCAAATCAGAGATGGAATGAGTTGGGAGAGATACAATTCAAGCAATTTTATTAATATTTATCATAAAAGTTTTTCCTTTCTTTTTTGTTTTATATTATAATTCTTAGATAAAACATTTCATTTATTAAAAATAAGCAAAGATTCCGGAAATAAAGCAGTTTGTTTGTTAAATGTCTTTTAAAAGAAACTTTTACGTATTCCGAAGTCTGGGATATCAAATTAATATTGCAGTGCAAAATAAATGCATACTTAAGCATATAAAAGATTTTTGAGCTTTTTAGCACTTTTTTTTTCTAATTGTAGAACAGCGCGGAATCCCGTATGATAAAACAATGATATTTTCATTTTCTTTCTTTATTTTATCCTTATAACAGCAGATATAAAATTAATT
The DNA here is from genome assembly GCA_963930645.1 of Salticus scenicus. Classification (NCBI taxonomy): domain Eukaryota; kingdom Metazoa; phylum Arthropoda; class Arachnida; order Araneae; family Salticidae; genus Salticus; species Salticus scenicus. The sequence goes on along the minus strand of OZ005652.1, from coordinate 322,761,072 downwards.
TCTTAATTTGAAATCTATTAATATTTTTTCCATACCCCGTTTTTTAATTCATTTATCTTAATATCTTCAAGAAGTAGTAATTTGTGATTAACATACAAAAGCATTTACTTAATATCAGATATCGGAAAATCTTTTCTCTTGATAAATCTACAACTTTCTTTTATACCCCAGAGTTATTTTCTAATAATTAATTAATGAAATTATTTCTTTAATGCAGATTTTCTTATGTAAGATATTCACAGTATGCTAAAAATAAATAAGTGATAGATTTCTGTTATTTGGAAAAAAAAAAAGGAAGAAAAAATGAATTTTTTATTAAAATTATTCTGTATACCAAAAAGTAAATAATATGTCACTTATATATATATATATATATATATATATACATATATTGATAGAAAATATTATGTCTTTTAAATTTTTTGAAATTCTGTATTACTTTTTCTTGGTGAATGCATTTTTCATAAATTAGCCATCGAAGATGGTCTCTAAATATAAGTCCATGATCTATTTCTTTTTATTTATTTTATTAGAGGTTTATGTGTGCGTATTATTTATAGAAATAAATAATAAAATACGAAATAAAATGAATAAATCATATATTATTTTTAGCATGTGAAGTTTACTATAATGCATATAATTGACTATATTGAAATTAATGCACACGTTTTTGAACCCCCTTTTTTTTTTTTTTTTTTTTTTTTTAAATCAAATTTTGAAGTTTATGAAAAAATTATTGCAAAACTTTTTCTTGAAGTTGCATACGCTTTTTAAACATAGTAATACTTATAAAATGTTTTTCTTTTTTCAAAACAATTATTTTATATTTTGTTCGAATTCTTGTTTATGTAATTTAATACTGTTTATCCTTTCCTTTGCGGATAAAAATTCGACTTGAATAAACATTGAAAGTATAGTCATCAAAATTCGGTGTTGTTCTTTCAATTTTTTTGGTTAGCATTGCTATTAAATCCAATTATTTATTTATTTATTTATTTATTTTAACTCATAAAATTACTTTCATGATATTTTTTTTCAACGTAAGAAAAATTACAAAACTGATATTACAAAAGATATTGGTAAGAGCTTGAATCTAAATCCAATGGTTTCGAGGATTCAGTTTCAACAATAGGAAAATAATTTTATATATACATTATACGTAAAACTTTCCAATTAACAGAAATAGTCCAATAGGGCGAGGTTCAATAATAGGGCTGTAATAGGGTGAGGTTCAATCTTTCAACGTTGTATCTAAAAAAGAAACTCTCTTAAATATATTTAGATAAAATTTGTTTAAGTACAGTTTTTTTTTTATCTAGCATGAAGGTACATCTTGCAAATAAAGAACTTTTAGGTTAGAAATACTTTACGATTTCTAGTAAAGAATTATTCTTAATTTGATATTTTAAAGATTAATTTGATATTTATTTCTTAATTTGATATTTTAGCGTAGTTGCATTGAAATCCAACTGCGCTGTCAATGCAATCGGATTATGATTAACGTGAATTGGATTATGATCAACATAATCCAACATAATCCACATATTGGTTTATGATTAACATTAACGTGACATGTTAATTTAACTCACTATCATGTATTATCTCATAAATTATTTTACACCTTTTAACTTGATTTTAAACATAAAGGAAAGTAAAAATCATACAAAATCCTAAATTGTTTGCATTGTTATACGTACAATAATATTCACGTTCTAATCTCTATTAAATATGGTTAAATTTTCTTGTACTTTAAGTTTTGAGAATGTAAAGGATTATGACTTTTCTCAAACTGAAATAAAGTTTTATTAGGTACCGTTGAAGGTATTATTTTACATAATTTTTAATATATATAACGTCATTTCCTTTAATTCTATGTTTCAAAAAACTTTCTCTTGTTAAATTCAAAAAAGTATTGGGTATTAACATTGTAAGTTAATGTGCAATTCAGTGTTCGTCGTTTACTAAACAACTGAGTACGCATGCGTCACTGGTTTTGGAGATTCAGTAAATGCAGTTGACTAATGCTTTGTCAGTATCGGAAAATAATGCCTGTAATTATACATTCAAAACATACAACTTGACACTGTCAATCGAGTCAATTTGAATTTTTAAATAATTGTCGAAATGGAATAAATTTTGAACTAGAATTCTGACAAATAAACGTTCTTTCTCGACAACGACAATCAGGAATCTAGACATGGTGTATATTTTCTGACAATACACAAACAGGATATGTGGTATATTTGTGGCATTCAGCAAATTTTACATAAGTTACCAAAATTGAAAAATAGCAGTGTGTCCTGTTAAAAAAAAAAGCAAAACGGATTATATTTCATATTAAAACAGAGTATATTTTTAGATATTTCGTTATAATTTGCTAAACGCTGACAATATATAGAATTTATAAGGGAAAAGCAGAGTCTTCAAGATAGCACTATGAGCCTCAAATTTTGGAATTCGCTGCGGTATTTTATTATTTCTCCCACTCATGTTTCAGCTTTCACAGGAATAACGTCGGCATTTTATGTTTTGTGCTTTTTTAGATTTAGCCTTTCACTTCTTACTTTTATTATTCCTCTTTTATTAAATACTGATCGATTCGTAATATAATACACGCCAATGTAGTAGTATGTTATGTAACATTCATATGCTTTCAATATAATTGTTGATATTCTTTTATTTTTTATTCTATTGCTAATTATTGCTTGTTATTCTAGGTAAATGGATCAAAAGTTGTTATTGCTGCTCTGCTGAAAAAATATGTTTCCACAAACAAAGAAATAAATTATCAAGAACTAGCGATTTTTGAGTAAATTGCATCATTTCTTTCTGATGGTATGGATCTTTTATAGGAACACAGAAAACTTGGATCCGTGGGTGATTCCAACTTCAGTAATGATTATATAGACTTTAGGGGCAATGCTGATGATAAAACTTTTAAAATAGCATCAGCGTCTAAATTATAACAGACGTCACAGAAATCTCACTCTTCTTCATCTGGATCTGATGACAATTCACTTCATTAACGCGAAAAAGAGCTGTGCTTGATGGTGAATACAGTGAAAGAGCTTTAATTTGCTGAACCACTAATCGCAGTGGCAGGGAATTAGAAAACAAAAGACTCGTAATGACTGTAATGAACCATTTTAAGCTCATAGAATGTTGATTGGTTGGTTGTGGGTTTAAGGTCGATTGACTATACACTAAGGTTTGTAGGTAGAATGCTCTCTGTGGAGGTCTTCCTGAGGGGTCCAAGCTCATTTCGCTAGTTTAGGAAAAAAACACTGAAAACTCCAAACAGATAGGTCAACGGGCGCAACCTGGAATCTAACACGAAACTTCCATCTTCCGGCTTCGACCGCAGAACCGCTCGACGACTGGTGGGGTAAACTTTATTCAAATGCGTAAACATTATACGAACATGGAATATTTCGCAATGAGCAAAAGCCTACAAGGCGAGTGATAAATAATGCAGTTCGTCAGAAATTTAAAGAGTTGTTTGAAAAATGCTCTATAATTCATGACCGTACTCTTCGTATATGGCCATTGTAAACAAAGGAAATCATTGATATACTACATTCGTCCGGATTTGAATGCATCTCTTTCGAGGGTTTTACGCTTAAAATGAAGAAATGAGAATACCAGTCGAGCTATTACGTGTCACACTGTAAACATTTCTGTAAATATAAAGCACTTTTTTACATAAATACAGCATAACTTGCTGTGTATTTTTACAGCTAGATCTGTATAAATAATTGAAGACTGGTTACTTCACATTGTGCTGTAAATCGGTATCAAAAATTTTCCAGAAGTCTTTTGGTGCGTATGACATGATGTATCAACCTATCAGTGCTGATGTTGACCATATCTGTTTTTGTAAAAAGAAAGGCATTGTAAACCCAACGCCGCGATTGGCAAAGTGCTGGCCTCTAGAACAGGAGGTTGTGAGTTCGAATACCAGGCAATCCAAGACCGTTTACTCCGCATGAAAAATAAATAAGATAAATTTTATGTGTAACAAAATAAATAAGTTGCTTAGTGTTGTGTATTGCTCCCTGCACGCATGTGTAACAATTGCATGAAATATTTTTAAAGCATACTGTGGAAATGACTGCACACGTAAGTAAAAATCGCAGCAAATTTATTTTACTGCACATTGTAAAAATACAGGACAGTGCGTAGGCAATACATTTAACAGCACACTGTGCTGTAATCTACAACAGACAATTTTTACAGTGCGAGTCAGTGAAAATTTGCAAGCGAAGAACGAAGATTTCCTTCATTTGATAAACGTAGAAGCTAGTTTCAAATGAAGAATTGGTGCTAGAAACTTTTTTTAACGTTAATCAAAGCAGGTTCGAGAAAGAGTTGCACTCATGAAGAATTATTCGCAACCACGGAACAGTTGCAATAAAATCAACTATTAGATCTATCAGTGCAACTGCCCATACAAGCATGATCATCCCGTTCATCTCAATGGCAATCGAGATCATGAAACATATGTATATTCTTGTATGCGTAGTATCAGATGTCTTCCCCACATCAAAACTAAATAATGTTCCTAACATAAAAGCGTTCACGTGAAAGAGTACAAATATGAGCAATGTCTACCTTTAAAGCTTTAATCAGGAGGGCATTGTTCAACGTACAAACGTTTTTCTTAATATAGACTCATTTACTCCAAATAATGATGACAGTTTATCCATTCAATATGTCCCTCAAAACGTGAAACTTTTAAAGCATTGCATTCCTGATTACGTTACATTCTCAGTCAGACTTACTAGTATATAATCTTGTAAGAACCGAATTCCTTCGCGTTATCGCAAAATGTTAAATTTTAATTCACATAACTATTCTCTTTTAGAATATTAGAAAATGAATATTGTCTCAGCTGTTAACTAAGAGTTATTGTTATAATAATATCGAAAAACATCAATTATGGAAAAAATCTGAAATTATTATTATTATTACTTTTTTTTTTTTAGAAATTTTTAATATAGAAAAACTACACATCAACAACATAGGGAGGATCTATCCTCTATTTAATATTTTTCCATTCTTATAAATTTTATTCATTGCATGATGCCTGCTTTATAATTAAATTGCATATTATAGTTTTTGTAATGTTGTAATATTAATATAATCATGTAACATTAACGCATATAACTTTATATATGAATATGTAAAATGTAACCATGGAAATAAAAAAAATTCAAGAAATATACGATTATTTCTTGTGGGACGAATTTTATTTTATTTTTGTTTTCAAATTTCAGATTTGTGATATTTTATCGTATTTCGCTGCATGTTGTATTATGACAGATAAGGAAAAAATATGTTGCTTATGTTAAAATTAAAACGTGCCGGGAAATTAAATACAACTGAGAAATTTTGTTGTACCAATTTTAGTATTTCTGATCCACCACGTATTTTCTTGGTCATAAACTGATAAATTATTTCAAAGGGTAATAAAAAAGACAATTTATTGCTTAATATTTTCCAAATTATAATCCAGATTGATTATAAGAAAACGTGCTTTATTTATTTTAATAATATACTTGAACTAAGTAAGAAAACGACATTTAGTGAGCTTTTTTTATTTTTTATTTTTTTTTTTACATTGTTATCATGATTTAAATATTCATGGATTTAACAGCATAAATTATTTGATAAAATTTCCTCGATAAGCAGATTTGAATTTTCAGGTGTATAATAATAATAAAAAAAGAAAACTTGTTGAGATTAAAAAGATTAAATAGTAAATAATTATTTAAGTTAAATCGGCTAAAATACTTATAATCGTCACTCTCTCTATATATATATATATAAGAGATTCTTAAAAATTTAAATGCACTTTAAAGCTATTATGCTGAGATGTATTATAAATTTTAATCAACTTATAAATTCCAGATTATAAGAAACATTACTTACAAACTTTGAATAAACCCCATAAAATGCAATAAACTCGCAACAATTATTTCGGGTCGAAAAAACACACGACCCTTCATCAGGCGAATAAAGTAAGCACGAGTGCTGCAGTCAAAGCGGCTTTGACTTTGTTTTGTCGACCCGAAACAATTGTTGCGAGTTTATTGCATTTTATGGTGTTCATTCAAAGTTTGTAAGTAATATTTTTACAACGCCGTTTTGTGGTGCTTTTTTATTAAATATAAGAAACATTATGATAACAGGATGAATTATGATGGAATAATAATTTATTAAAATTATTATTTAAAAAATAATCTTTTATGATAATGCAGACGATTTCCATATTAGAGAACTAGTATAACACCAAATATCCAAAAACAGTCCATTTTATTCTCAAAAAGAAAAAAAAATTATAATTTTGTTTTAAATTATATAATTGTAATAATATAACTGTGTAATTATATAACTGCGATAATTTTGTTTTAAATTATCGCAGATCGATGGTTCAATGTTTTAAGGGTTTGGCGAGCTCTTTTGAAAGATACCCATCATGAAAATTTACTCCCCTCGAGGGGGGACTTTCCCCCAGCGGGGAAGGTGAGGCTCCTACATACACAAAAATTGTTTTCCCAGTTGACTATCTCTATTACAAAAGATATATATTCGTTTCATTTGGTTTAGAGCAGTCTATAGACGTTAAACTCTACTTAACTGCAATTTCCCCCATAGACGTAATGTATTAGAATTCTCTTGATTGTCCCTGTACACGAACCATTTGCTTGATCTTAACGAAAAGCTTACTGTAGCATCCCTATATGATACACATTTAGAATACCAAGTTTGGAATGTCTGCTACTATTTGTTCTTGATATATGCATATAACAGACAGACACACACAGACACACACACAGACACACTGACATACACACAGACCAACCGCTAAAAACATGATTTTCGTATTCAGGAGACTTCAAAACGTAAATATAACAAAATCTCACTTTCAAAAATTTGACCCAAAAACAATAATTTCTCTACCTTATGGGTAAGAGAAAGTAAAAATTTATAACTTTATTTTAAATTACGACAGATCGATGGTTCAATCATTCGTTTTAAAGGTATTGACAAGCTCTTTTGAAAGATAACCATCATAAAAATTTACTCTCCTCGAGGGGTGACTTCCCCCCCCCCCTCAGGGGTGTAGGCGAGGCCCCTACATACACAAAAAATTTTCCCCAGTTGACTTTCTCTATAACAAAAAATATATATTAGTTTAATTGTGCAGTCTATAGATGTTAAACTCTACTTAACTGCAATTTCGCCCATAGATGTAATGTATTTCAGTAATTTTGAGTGTTCCTGTACACGAACCATTTGCCTCATCTCAACAAAAAGCTTAGCGTAGCATCCCTATATGATACACATTTAGAATACCGAGTTTGGAATTTTTGCTAATTTTTGTTCGTGAGATATGCTGATAACAGACAGACACACACACACACAGACCATTCGCTAAAACCATGATTTTCGTCTTCAGGGGACCTCAGAACATGTAAATATAACAAAAACTCATGTTCGAAAATTTGACCCTAAAACAATACTTTCTGGACCCTATGGGTATGAGAAAGTAAAATATATATATATGTATTACGTTTTAATTTATATGAAATGCAAAACCCGACATTTGTAAAATATAATGTGAAGTATTATTCTGGCGTGCCGAACTTATAACTTTTGGAATTTAAGAGGTAATAAAACTATTTATTTCAAAAATTCAGACATATAATTAAGCAGATAATTATTTCAAAATACTGGGGAATCCAAAAGTTGCAGTAAAAATAAAAATATATATACTACTCAAAAGACTAGATTTATGCTGTTTTCACTAAAATGTACAGAAAAGCATGGGATTTATTTACATATAAACTGTGTAAAAAAAAGTAGAAGGACAGTCGATTTTTATAATTTATTTTCTGTATTTTTATCCAGGCTATTAGATTTTTATGCAGTTGTTGTTTAACAAGATTTCTTTAATTTCACGTAAATCTGAAATCTCTACTACTAATGCTAATTAGTGGAATGTAGAAAAACTAGCAATCATGATTTCGAGAGTGTAAAAAAAGTAGAAGAACACTTTCCAAAATGTGTTGTTTGGGTGGATTGTGCACGAGTGAAAAAGTAAATATTGATTTTTTTTTAACTGCTTTTGTTGAGGAAAACGTATTTTGTTAAAAAATGCATTGATATTTTCTTTTCAGACTGCCTAGAAGAATACCTTAAAATTATTTCAATGGGGACAAATTGTTGCATATAAAATTAATGGTAAATGTGTTAGACAGATTTTTCGTATACTGCACGTCAGCCCCAATTCACTTTCTAACTTTATCAGAAAGTTAGATAGAAATAGGGATAAAATAAAACAGGTAGGCCTAAAAGGTTAACACCTTGCGATGAAAGAAAACTTGCTCATGAGCTTAAAAATAGCAGTGGTAGTATCACAAAGGCACCAAATCAAGCAGGACTTACTTATGTTTCAAGACAAACAGTTTACAACTACATAACAAGATCCAAATAATTCATTTTCAAAAAGCGGAAGCATCATCCAAAGTGGAATAAAAAACACAGATTGCGATTACACTTTGCCATGGGATAAAAAACACCTGTCATGGATCTCAGATGGGCTTTTATAATTTTCTCAGACGAGAAAAATTTTACCTTAGACGATTTAGATGGTTACCAATAATAATGGCATTATCTGAAGAATGTAGAAGAATTGCATTCAACTCGACAAATGAGGGGAAGGGGTGATGATCTAGTAAACAGTTGTATATGGATGAAAAACATGTCTAGTCTTTTTCAGTGGTGTAAATTTATATATTGTAGTGCTGAATTCTGAGCTTCTTCCTTATGACTCTGAATTAGGAGGAGAAGAATGGGTGTTTCAACAAGATGAAGCCGCCATTCACATCACCATAGAGTTAAAAATTCGTTAGCTGCAAATAACGTGCAAGTTTTACCTAAGTCAGCTAAAAGCCCTGATCTTAACACAATGGAAAACATCTGGCCAATGCTTGCTCGTCAAGTATATGCTAATGGGAAAATGTTTAAATTCCTTACTGATCTTCAAGTAGCTTTGAACAGCTCATAGGCTACTTTTTTTCCAAAATGGAATCTAACCTTTGTTTGATTTACGACCAAAAGGAACATTCGAAGTCATAAAAGCCAATCGGAAGAGTATTTCTTACTAATATTGATTGTATTGTATATTTTGTATTACTGTTCTTCCCCATTTTTTACAGAGTTAAAAGAAGTAGAAACTATTTTTGTTGTCATTAATAATTTATTTTTGAAAATCATGGCAATGGTACTGATATTTTCTTGTTAAATGATCTGCGGAATGTTACACTTAAAAATAATTTCGTAAAAAATAAAAAATATCCTTTATTTCTAAAAATATCTAGTGTCTTTCTACTTTTTTTACACAGTGTAAAAGAAAAAATATTAATTACATTTTTCACCAACATATCGCGCTGTATTTGCAGTAACTCGCGCATTTTAAACAGAACTGCCTGATCAAAAGTTTTATATTTCGAGTTCTGAAGCTTGTTTTAGGAGAATTTCCAATGCGCAACATCTGACGGCCGTTCTATTGAACGATGGCCATTACACTGAGCATATATAGTCTTATTTACGTTGTTAAATGTACTGTAACACTGTAAAAAAGTAATTTTACAATTAAATCTCCACCTGATAAAGAAAATTTAAACTAATTTGCTAATAAATTTTTTGTTGCCTAAAATAATCCCATGTCTTCCTATGTATTTCAGCTAAAACCGCATTGCGGTCAATACTTTTTGAATAATATATTTTTAATTTTTTCTGTGATTTTTCGATCACCCTGTATAATTACAAGAGGATAACGTATAAAACACCTTTAACTAACAAGGAAACATTCAAAAGGCATGTCTTCAAAGGTAAAATCTTCAAAAAATATTTAAAAAAATATATGTGATTCTACTCTTCATAAAACTCCAGAAAGCGAAAAAAAGTATCTGCTAAAATGAATTACAGCAACCACAAAAAATTATCAAAATTAAGCATATTTGGCGATTTCACACTGTTAGGCGATTGGTTTTGAGTACTTGGCGGAGAAGCAAAACACGGTTCGTACACGGCAATCTCTGTGCTATCAAACTTATCGCCTAACAGCGCTAAATCGCCAAAAATGCTTAATTTTGATATTTTTTTGTGGTCGATTTTGATATATTTTTTTTCTTTTCAGCCGATAATTTTTTCACTCTCTGGTGTTTTATGAAGAGTAGACTCACATATTTTTTTTTCCGATATTGTTTGACGACGACACTTTTTGAATGTTTCCTTGCAAGTTTATAAATGGAGAAATGAAGTAGCTTTTAAATAAACTTGTGAATACAGTGATATTTGATATTGAATTTCAGTTTTATAATTATATTAAAAATATTAAATGTTGACAACACAAATTTTAATATTAAAATTATTCATTAAAACATTTTTGCTTAAATACATATACATAAATACTAATTTAAATATAATATAAATGTAATATAAATATAATATATTTTCAAATACAAACTATAAATGGCTTATTGTCAGTTAACGCTGGCTTTCAATGATAAACCAAATCTAATTTTTAAACCTGATTTAAAATCCTTTTTACTAGAAAATGATAAGGCATTCCGTATAAGATATAATAGAATTTCTACAACATAATATGCAGATAAATAATTACATATTTTACGAATGTCTGTTGTTACCAGTGTACTCACACAGGGAAATTTAGATAGCAAACATTTTATAGAGTATTTTAATTTATTTATTATTATTACTATTATTATTAATAGATGTCAACGATTTGTCAAGTGTAAAATTAAGTGGTGGTAAAAATAGTGGTTGAAAAAAATATCCCTTTGCGAGAACTTTGATTGCTCACTAAATATATATATATATACAATATATCCATATATAGTTTATGGAAAAAAAAAATGAATTTTTGTAAGGAATGCACTCAAATTTAACTCTAAGGCATTGTCCACACCAATATTCCTCACTGTGTTATGATGACTAATCATTGAATTAAAAGCAAAATATAGTATTTAAAAAAAAAAAAAAAAAAAAAAAAATGTTCTAACGCTTTCAACATACCGATCAAGAAACAAATGTAGAAAATGCTTTCATAAATTAGAGGTCCATTGAAAACTACAAGTAGAAACTAAATTTTTTAACCCGTTAGTAGTCGCTATAAACAGCGCCACCTATTACAGATTGCGCACTTTTTATTTAACTCTCACCAATAATTTTAAGAAGTGATGTGATCGACGTTCCTTCGATTTTATTCGCGTTTTATGTATATCAAATGCTACTTCTAAAAATTTTTGGTGGCTATTGAATAAAAAAAATGTGGCAACACTGAAGGTTGGGCGGCAAATCGACCAGCTAGTGACTACTAACGGGTTAAGCAAGTCCCAGATACATCAATAATCACAGTGGATTTGTTACTGCTGTTATTACTGCGTAAAGCCTGATTAATGTATACAGTATGTCATTTCTGACAGAAATTCTAATTAAATTCTATCTCAATCCACACACAACAACAATACAAAGAAAAAAAATCATGGGACGAACTTTGGACAAATGTTTAAGATTTACCATTTTCCATTCAGGCGACTTCATTTTGTCGGTATCTGCCGGAAATTATTCATCTCTGCCAAGCAAACATGCTCTCGATCATCAAATACATAGAATTTTTGGATCAACACTCATTGTTCTTTATTTCTCCTTCCGAAAATTTTATTGTTACTGCCGATTATTTCTAGATGTTATATGGCGTCGTGTTGATTATCTTGTGATATCTTTTGTAAGTGCACCACAATGAATTTCCATGTTTAAATTAGAAATGTAGTGGTGAATCCAATACAAAAGAAAATTAAGATCTGGATAATTTTTCTAATTAAAACATGTAAATCGGAAATTAATTAGAGGTTCGATAATAATTGTCTCCCGTCTTGCTGCTTGGTGTGTGTGTGTCAACTAAGGTGTCAATTTACAGTGTTTTAATTTGTATACGTATATTCGTGTGTAAAATTTTGCAAAGTTGACGTAAAATTTTGTTTTGGCTCATTCTATAACTATTCATCCAATAGCAATCAATAATAATAATTAAAAAAAAATGAAAAGACGAAAAGAAGAAAAATTAATAAGAATAATTTCTCTTCGTATATAAAGAAACGAATAAATGGATATGAATAAATAAAGTAAATAATTAAATTAAAATATTATAAAAATATTATATTATGTTTATTAGAATTCAACATAGGTTAAAACCTTTTAGAAAATCTTTGAAATAAAAAAGAATCTACTATATTGGTACCTGTGTATTTCCATGGATATTTCGAGATTTATCGTGACATTTCAAGACTTTAATGTTTGACTTTTAAAACCTTTCAAAGCTCCAAGAATCCATTTATTTTATAAAAGTTAGAAACAAAAGGAAATAAAAGGGTATAAATGTTAGGTAGGTTTTCGAATTACCTTCACATATTTCTTATTTAAGTTTCTAGAATCTACTTTATACAAAGTAAAATAATAGAAAGCATTTGAAAATATCAGAACTGTAAAACATTTCAATTTGCATGCATTTATTGTGTGTGAATTCTGAAGGGTTATCCATTAATATTCTTCTGTATGCTTCTCTATTCTACATCTCAGTGAATTGCGCCACTGTATGTTATATTAAGTTGAATTTAGTGGTTATATGTGTTTCGAAGACTTAAAAAAAAAAAAAGCATATTTTAATGTTGACTTTTTTTTTTTTTTTAATCCTTCGTTCAAGCAATTGTCAGTTCTATTTAGAACAAGTGTGCAAAATTTCAATGATATAGGCCCATTAGTTTTTAATAAATTGCATCAAGCGGTCTTCTGAAAAATTCTCCGAAACCAGAACCCATCTCAGCTGAAATTTCACATTTTTTTAATAATAATTTTATAAAATATTGTTTGAATGTTACTATTTTATATGCTCAAAATTTTGAATATTTTTCTTTTATTATATTTAAAAAATAGAGTAAAAAAAGGATTTTTTTTAGTCTTCAAAACCCATGAAAAAAAAAATAAATAAATAAAATAAAATAAAGACTATTCCATGTAAATGTAATTATATGTTTCTACAACTTCAGTAAGTTATACTACCCAGATATTTTATATGAACCGTTGCCATACATTATTATATTTAAATTAATATATATATTCGTATATATAGATAGATAGATAGATTCCAAAAATATTGTTTGATACATTGACTCATGAAATTAAAAAGTTATTGTACAAAACAAATTTCACCACGCAATAAATAGCTCTTATGCTCATGTTTTACAGAAAAAATAAAATAAATAAATAAAAATAAAAGTATAAGAATTGAAAGATTGTGCATTTAATTTTTTTTTTATTATTTATATTACTATTATTATTATTATTATTATTATTATTATTATTATTATGTACTTATTTGTTTTACATTCTGTTTAAATACTTTTATCATTTATTCTAACATTAATGAGTTTTATGACGGATGATGATTTCCTTTCGTTCCTAAAAACGAAAAAAGCGTCTTCCAGACTAACTTAACACATTACGATAAAATTTCATGATAACAACATTTTTAATCTTACAGGAAATATTTAGGAATACGTAAATAATACGTGATAAATATTAGGACTATTAATTTTCAAGCTTTTTTGTTTTTTTAACTCTGGTGTGTTGAGTTTACAGATAACTGCTCCACAAAGAATTATAGATGATAAATTATTGATTACTCTTTCAGAATCCATATTTTTCCTTTTTTGATTTTTACTGTCTTCTACATTTTTTTTTTCCAGTGTTAGAGAATTCTTAATAAATAGATAAGCATAGAAATAAGAATGTTTATTAAATAAGAATTTAATATAAAATATGTTTTGAATAAATACATTAATTTTATTAACATTTTAATTAAAGTTTGTAATTTATTTGTTTTTATAGTGATGTTGCTTCAATAATACAAGCAAATTACGATGTTACTGAAAACAAATGAAAAAAATTAAAATATGTTAAGATAAATTGCTTCAGTTACAGGTAACCTTAGAACTTTATTTTGCAAAATTCTAATAATGACTGTTTCTTGTTAAAAACACAGAAAACGAATACCTCTTTTAGATCATACTACTATCGTTTATATTCTTGTATCATAATATAAACGTTGTTTCAGTTACAGATAACCTAAGAACTTTATTTTGCAAAATTCAAATAATGACTGTTTCTTGTTAAAAACTCAGAAAACGAATACCTCTTTTAGATCATACTACTAACGTTTATATTCTTGTATCATAATATAAACGTTGTTTCAGTTACAGATAACATAAGAGCATTATTTTGCAAAATTCAAATAATGACTGTTTCTTATTAAAAACACAGAAAACGGATACCTCTTTTAGATCATACTACTAACGTTTATATTCTTGTATCATAATAGAAACGTTGTTTCAGTTGCAGATAACCTTAGAACTTCATTTTGCAAAACTCAAATAATGACTGTTTCTTGATAAAAACTCAGAAAACGAATACCTTTTTTAGATCATACTACTAACGTTTATATTTTTGTATCATAATTACACAATAGCCGCACGAAAACCGATTATAATTTACACAATCCCTTAAAATGAAACCTTCATGTTTACCTGATGTAAACGTATTGTATGTTTTATAAATGAAAATTAGCAAATGAAATGCAACCTGTTGTTACAAAAGCTAACCATTATAATACATTCCGATTTCTTCAGCAATCTATATAAATGATTTATTTGTAATATTTTCCGTTTTTCCATATAGTGTGCCATCTAGCTATTATTTTTAAGCTTTTTTGTTGTTGCTGTTAATTCCTAGAACACATCTTTTAAATTATATATAAATCAAATGTCTGGCTATCTGCCTGCACGTTTTATTGCTCCGTCGAGATCAAAATCATAGAGGAAATTAAGTTATAACCACATATACTTGAATTCTTTTAATAACTCCCGACAAGAGAAGAAGAAGAAGGTTTTGTGTTTTAAGCCTTCGTTTATTTTCCAGTGTGTGTCTGTCTGTGATACTCCAAAACAAAGGAACCGACTTCAATGAGTTTTATTGTTGTTGTTATTATCATCATCATCATCATCATCATGGTTATTATTATTATTGTTATTATTATTAGATGGTAGGTTTCATAAGAATAGTTTTTAGCATGAAATATTAGCATGTTTGATGAAAATGTGTTTGATGGATTTTTTTTTTTTTTTAAATGTGACTTTTTTTATTCAACTTTGCATTGATATTTTAAAATTTGTGACCTATGAGTCTTCCAATTTTCAACTTATATTAGTTGAAACGCACGAGGTTTTGGTTAGGAGTAACGGATATATGGGGTGTCTATAAAATGTTGGACACATTTTTAAGTTTAATAATTCATAAAATAAAAAATATATAAACAAACTAATGGCATTTATACATAGAAAAACTCATATATTTTCACTTATAGGGAACGCTGCCATAGAAAATTTCCTTTTCTTATTTGAATATCATTTCATTTGCAAATATCGTCTGTCCGTGTTATGAATTTTATGTTTTTCTCCTTTCTTTTGTAAATACCATCTGCGCGCTTCATTAATTGTACGTTTTTCTTTTTCGTTTTTGGCAAAGATTAGAATGCAATGTTATGTGCACCACCTCATTGGGGTACCATCATTCGTAGTTCTATTAATAACCACATTCCAGAACGATGGATTGGGAGATGTGGTCCAATTCCTTGGCCACCCAGCTCACACGATATAACGCTACTGGACTTTTACCTTTTGGGATTCATAAAGGACATCGTTTCCAGGAGGAAAGTGTTGAATGTTGAGGACTTAAAGGCCAGGATTACAACCGCAATACCCTCTGTGGATGCCCACATGCTTGTCTGTACCTAGCGAAAAAGTGACTACAGTCTTGATATTCTCCGTGTGACAAACGGAGCAGATGTGGAAATCCATTGACAAGTGCCATAAAACTTTTTTAGTCTATCTAACTATTAATGTTATCAATTTAAATTTATTTTCATTATTTTATGAATTTTTAAACATAAAAATGTGTCCAACATTTTATAGACACCCTGTATATATATATATATATATATCTTATATTATTAAAATCTGTGCGCGTGTGTGTGTGTCTGTCTGTCTGTAAGAAACGTCTTGAAGCAGCTAAAGCTCGTCCGCTAATGGAAGCACGGACTTCGGACAGGTACCGTCGGACGTAGAATTTATCGCAGATGTTTGTTATCTAATTTACTAAACGATGCGACCCTAATTAGCGGAGATATTAATTAAAACGTCGACATTTGTCTCACGAAAAAACGATTCAAAATGGCAGGCGACCGTCATTTTCATCCGAAACCGCGTACCTCAAAAGAAAAAGCAGAGAGAGAAAATTTCGTGGGTTTTGTAAACCCATCGCTGCTCATCTGTTGAAGATATTGAAAATACTCCTGTACCACGAGAAAGAGCATTTATTACCGATTCTTACGGTACATTCTTTATTTTTTTTAAGTTTAAAAAAAGTTTAAATTTTCAAAAAATGTTTTAAAAAGTGTCCAAAATTTCTCTTTTTCTCGATCGACTTTTTTGAAACGCCTTTTACGAAAGAATGACAGACCCATTTTTTAACAACTGGTATATTTGGAAAGGACATTTAATCCTCTTTCAAACCATATAAACACTTTAACAAAATACGGATTAGCGATCCATATTTATAGATTTTACGAAACATCGATTTTTTCACAAATCATTTTATAACTCAAAATCTTTTAGAGATAAATCATTTCTTTTTTTCTTTCTTTTTCTTTTTTTTTTTTTTTTGTATATAGATCTCGGTTCGACAATTCACTTCTCAAAAGACTGAAAGATTTTTTTCAAAAACTGAATGAGTTATGTATATATATTTTTTTTCATTTTAGGCATTAAACCATTGAATACGGTGAACTTCATCCCGTAATGTAATTCTGCTGGCAAGTCGTTTACGTTCGTTATCGGTTACCATGACACCCCATTCACAGACATTACCATGTCTGGGGAAGAAACAAATCTTCTACCAATTGAGATCACGTGTTTTTTGTACTGGGAATAAAAATTGCAAATTTCAAAATGCTTCAATTTTCTTCAAAATTCTTTCAAACTTACTGTGCACCGTTAACAGCACAATGGATAGTTGCAGTTCAAATTTCATCGATTTTTTAAAAATTACATTTTAATTGCAACTAAATTTTATTCTAATAAGCGTGTTTCAAATTCTAATTATGATTAAATTATTTTTAATACATCATTCGAAAGATCTTTTAAAGTTCTCTTATATTATCGAACGTGGAATTTGAGATTTCACCTGATTTACACGTGTTGAGGTGTCCTGAATCGGTTTTCTTTTGTATCTCAGCTATACTAATTAAAATAATTCATAAGTAATACATCATCAGAAATCTTTGTTGACTTGAAATCGAACAGTAGATTACAGACATTTCTACCGCCAGATGGCGCTATAATATTTTAAAATTTCAATATTTCAATTTCTAATTAGGGTTAAATTATTTTTAATACATCATTCGAAAGATATTTTAAAGTTCTTTAATATTATTGAAATATTACACCAGATTTGCACGTTTTGGGGTGTCTTGATTAGGTTTTCTTTTGCATCTCAGTTAATTGAGTTAGACCGTTCAAAATTGATATATGTAGGTTAATTAGGAGGGGCTGAAAGGGTGGGGAAGAAATAGGCGTGCATCGAGCGCGTAACGTCTAACTTGTGCGCGCGCACGGAACTGCGCTGCCGAAGGCAGTGGGGACCCTGTCCGACTTTTCAACCGATGAGAAATGATTTATTTATTTTATTTTCTTAAGAATAAATAATTGATTTAAGAATGAATATGTGCGCGCAGCGCGCATGTGTCTGCGCTGCCGAAGGCAGTGCGGACCCGTTGTCAGTTTTTACCCGATCAGAAATGATTTTTTTATGGGGCACGAAGGGTCAGAAAAGGAATACGCTCGCGCAGCGCGTGCACCCCATAACTTGTGCACGCGCAGCGTGCACGGGACTGCGCTGCCGAAGGCAGTGGGGACCCGGTCCGACATTGTACCCGATGAGAAATGATTTTTTAAATTCTCTTTTCTTAAGAATAAAAATTTGATTTGAGAAGGTATATATGCGCGCAGCGCACGTATACTTTCACACGTACGCGCGCTGCGCGCATGGGTTTCGCTGCCGAAGTCACTGGAGACCCGGTGTGAGTTTTTACCCGATGAGAAATGATTTTTTTTTAGTGGGCACGAAGGTTCAGGGAAGGAATACGTGAGCGTAGAGCGGTGTATCTCTTAACGTTTGCGCATGCAGCTCGCACGGGACTGCGCCGCCGAATGCAGTGGGGACCCGGTACGACATTTTACCCGATCAGAAATGATTTTTTCTTTCTTTTCTTAAGAATAAATGTTACTGTTGTGATTCATTAATTATAGTGATTCATTTAAAAAAACTGACCCGCTAGCGAGCGAAGATCGCTAGTATGTATATTAATCGCCGATATTCAGCTGATTTTAACAAGAATTGAAATATGTTATGAGTAAACTTTAAGAATTTGCAGTTCAGCGAATTTCGAATATTAGTGAATAACAATTTAAAATTAAAAAGTATCTATTAAAACTTTTAGAGATGAAAAATTAGAGAATTTTAGAAAAAAAAAAAAAAAAAAAAAAACAATAATATTCACTAAGAAACAATATTTACCCTTTTAATATTTATCAGGTAGTGTTTTTACAACAGAAAATTATAAATTTTACAGGAAAATAATATTTAATTATACCTAACTCGAATTTTATGCAAATTTAGCTGTACATAATTATTTATTTTAATATCGTTAATCTTTTATTTATATCATTATGATTACATACTATTAATTATAAACACTATAGTACATAAATTATTTATAACAAGTTATAGTATTATTTAATATTATTTACAAAGCTATAATTATTAATTTATGCGTTGATGTTATAAAATCTAAATTAATCTATCATCACTCTTATTCATAAATATTTAATTACTTTAAATTTAAATCAAACGTTAAATTTTATAATATAATCTATTATTTGGGAAATCAAGACGCAATATCGTAGTTCAATAATCGGTTAACCTAAATTCTGACAAATATTGTTAAACTATTTCGTATAGCATAAGTTGTAAAAAAATAAAAAAACACCTGAAGCATCTTTCATAAAAGTAGAATTTCCAAAAGGCATGAATACGAAGAGATGAAACTGATACGAGTAAAATTAAAAAAGAGTTAATATAAAGGATTAAGCATATGCGTCAAAGCATTGTTTTAAATAAGTAAAAATACAGTAACTAATACTGACAAAATTACACAGGAAATTATCTTAGATAATTGCCTCAAACAAAAGAAGCGTTGTCGGGGTAAATAACTCAAGTTAAGTCTAGCCTTCAGGAAATACATTGTTGTGTTGTAAAACAAAATAGTATGTTATTAATAAAATCAGACATTTACTTTCGAGAAATACGTAATAAATACACGCTTTTTTTTTTTTTTTAATAAGGAATATAAAAGGTTTTAATTTTTAGAAAATTCTTTATTGGACCATGTTTCGTTACATATAAGTAAATTTTTGCATATCTGATAAATATTAGAATGTATTATAAAATAAATAAAAATGCGATGATTTACAAAAAGAAAAACAAAAATATGTGCTCAAATATTTTTTCAACGATTTTTAATTGAAATAAATTATATATGTATATGTGTGTGTGTGTGTGTGTGTATAAACAAAGTTTTCTTTGTTTCACTTGTGACGAGGGAAAATGAAAATCTTTAGTTTTTCTAAAATGAACGGTCCACAATGATGAACCAGTTCATAACATTAAACGAAATACTGCCAAGAATAACAGCTTGATTTCCTCATTGTTCTGACTTTTCCTGTAACATTTGATTATTATATGTATTCCTCGGCGGCGAACATTGATATTCATTATTACGCTGAAATTTATTTCGAGAAAAATTACACTGAAGATTTCTAGCGCACTGCATACTTTCATTTCTCTCAACATAATTACAAGCAAATTTTGTGGGAGGAGAATTATTTTGTTCATGTTGATACTTTCTTTGATACTCATTCTGCGCTGCAGAAAAATGCCTCTGTTCATATTTTTACAAAATTTGAAAGAGTGAGTCATAATAGTTTAGAGTATGCATTTCTAAAAAACCTTGGAAGAGTGTTGAAATTCGTTGGACGCAATTGTGACGAATTTGTAGCAGCCTTGTAATGAATTGGCGCCTTCGTCATTCATAATTCAGTCTGCTGTATGTGTAAGAAAGAAACACTGAAACTTTATTGTTCAGCATAACAAATATTTAATTAAAGCTCTTTAAAGATAGGAGAATGGGACTGCTTCTTAAGCGTTTAATAAAATATAATTGATATATAATTTCAATACAAACATAATAAATAATGCGTGACACAACGGTATGAAGCTTTACTATACTTCTTTATAATCTAAGTGGCATTTGACTCAGTCTCCTCTCCCCTCCAAACAATCCTCTCCACAACAAAATTGCCCAAAACTCTCCGAATAACGTTTTAACCTGCTTTTTATACTCTGTAACATTAATTTGCATTTCCTACGTAACCTGCCTTTCGACAAACTTATTCAATTTCTCACTACCTGTTAAATTTCGCAAAATCTTAAACTTTTACTTTAAACTCGTAGTATACCTTGTTAAGTACAGTAGTGACTCTTGACCGAACTAATATTCCTTGCAACTCCGATTTGCGAACTTCTTACGAAAGTTTCCCCTTACCTTACACACTTACCAGACAGCATATTTACTACCTTTACTCGAGTTTAAACGGTGATGTAGTTTAACGTTGTTGATTGGTTGCTACCTTTTACGACGCAATGATTCTCCACTGATTATAATTCTTAGCTTAAATCAGTAATAATCTACAATATTCCTCTCGTTTTATGCGAATAAATGAATATGAATATTTGAAAGAGTTTTCTAACTATATTTGAAAAACAATTTTTTTTCTGAATGAGTTAAATTTTATCAAATTAAATTTGTGGCAGATAAAATTACTTTAATAAAATAATTCTGAAAAAGAAAAAATAGTGGCACCATCTGAATTTTTCATTGATTTTTAATTAATATGTAATATTTTTATTTTATTTTATTTTTTAATTCCTCTTATATTCTTAATTTATGTAAGAAGTTCGTATAGCATTCCCGCAAAATTAATGTCACGCCTTAAACACATTTTTAAACAATTCCTTAACAACAATTTTATTAAATAATTATCATTTTCATTTATTTATGCATTTATTTTTAACAACAAAATAAAAAATTTACTTTTATTCTTTTATAATTATCAAAATAAAAAATTTAAAAATATTCAATATATATATATTTGTTTACCTCAGGAAAAATAAAATTATAAACATCGAAATAACAAATTTAAAAATATTAAATAAATGAATAAAGAAAAACACTTTCTGGAAATCTGATTTGAAAAATAAATAATTACACGTATTAATTTATTGTACATTTGAAAAAATAAATAAACAATTTATTACCATTTAAGGAATATGAATTATCTATTAAAATCATAGTAATCTATTTTAAATTCTTGTATGCTTGAAAATATATAATATAAGTCTTTTTCTTTTTCTTTTCTTTTTTATTTATTTATTTTTCTTTTATGTTTTTTTTTTTTTTTTTTTTTTTTTTTAAGAAAATTAATATGATTTCTCTCTCTCTCTCTCTCTCTCTCTAGCATTATTTATCCATTTTATGATAAAAATAGTTCTTTATACTTCACGTTACAACTTTTTCTTACCCATGTAGTAGAAGAAAAGGTATATTAAGTATTACTAAGAAATATTGAAATATATAGATGGCAAATTTTATTTAAAAAATTTCATGAAAAATAATTTTTCTGTTGTTATTCTCATCATTGTTTCTTTTCACTACTGATATCCATGATCAATGACATACTTTATATACATATATATATATATAGTAGCAAGATCTTTCTTTTCCCCTAACCTTGCTTCCCGCGGCTGCTGAATCCTAGCTAGCTGATCATGTGACGGAGTATCAGAACATGAGAGGAAATGCGTACTCATGACATGAGTGACGCTGCTTCCTTAACATGCCACTGCTAAGAGCGCTGGGAGGATAGAGATTGAGTTTCGACGGAGAGTTTGACGAAGCTGCACACTAGACGGGCGCAGTGTTTGTTTATAAACTTCGATTTTCATGTTCAACGTATTTATTGAGGTACTAGGTGATTTATTTATGTGACGAATTAGGATTAATTTGACGAACTGTTGAACTCACTTTGGATAATCAATTTTAATGTTCATCAGCATTCCTGTAAATATTGTAATATATTTTAACTTTCTTTATTAAATTTTAAGTAATTAATAAATAATAGAATTAGTATTGTTCTTAAAGTTCTTAAACGCCCACAACCCACTGGAAACCACATCTCAGAAGTGGGATAAAGAAAGTGGGATTGGACGTTAATTTTTAGTTAACATAAATTATTTTGATCGCTCGTAAATGTTTGGATCAAGAATAAATCGTAAGTTTTAATTTAACTTAAATTTCGGATTGAACGCAGTACAAACTTTTATTGGACTGAACTGTTCATTTTTTTTTTAACTGTTCTTAAAATATGAACTGAACATTTAAATGGATAAACTGCATAAACTTGGAATTTCTTAATATGCTAATTCATGCTGGATGAATGGTTTTTAGAGTGAGTAGTGATGCTTCATGATCGACAGAAATTTACACACCTATGAAATCTATTTAAATTAGAGCAACGAAGTGGCTGTGGATTCTACGGAACAGCTACGAATCGTCTGGATAGAGGTTTGAACAAGAAATCTGCACCTGCCGTTATTTCTGTTCTTCTAAGGTACGTGAACTTTTGTTTTGTTGCATGATGGTCTCATTAGGGGACATTCCTAAAATTGGTGTTGCACTGAGGACTGAGAGCTATAGTAAAATTAAAATTCTGCATCCCTTTTTATTCAACGATGAAGCTGACAGGAAAAACCGATGCAGAATAAGAAAATTTATAGGATTTAATTTTGCCGTAGATGATGAAAATTACATAAAAAAGCAAAAATTCATCGACGAAAATTTTTCGTTGAATGAATTAATTATTATCAGTAACTTATTAAGTGTTTCATTTATCGGCACGAAAGAAGATATACGTAATAGACTATTATTAAAATTAAATGACATCGAATTACTCAAAGAGGAAAACTCCGACAACGAATCAGAAGATGATGATTCTGAAAACGAAAGTAGTGATAATGACGTCGAAAAAATTGACTCCTTTATGCAATGCCATATGAGCGTTAATAAGTGCTATGAAAATAATTGTGATTATAATGATGGCAAAATTTTAAAAAATGGAAATTGTAATAATGGATCACTTGGTGCAACTGTTTCTTTCAATGATTTTGAAAATTCCATGTCTAAATTTAGCGGCGAACCGCATGAAAATATTATTGAATTTTTTTCAGAATTTGAAGAATTATCAATAATGTTTAAGTGAGTTACAAAAAATTGTTTTCTGTAAGAGATCGTTGAGCGGAAACGCTCTTCTCTTCATTAAATCCGAAAAAGGATTATTGACATACAAAAAACTAAAAAATGCACTAATTAATGAGTTTAAAATCGAGGTAAATTCCGCCTCTTTACACGAAATGTTGAGTAAAAAGAAAATGAAAACTAATGAAAAAGTTACGGAATATTATTTTAAAATGCGTGAATTGTCAAAAAATTGGCACATTGAAGATGCCGCGTTAATGCATTGCGTGATCCAAGGAATAAATGATAAAAGTGAAAATAAACTAATTTTATATGGTGCCAAAAATATTCGTGAATTCAAAGAAAAAATAAAATTATATGAAATGTATAAACGTGATAGTGAAAAAATTAGATATAAATTTGATAGAATTGAAAAAGTAGAATACAGTGCAAAATTGAAACCCATCAAACATAATGTATATGAAAAATTTAGTCCTAAAAATGAAGTAAATAAAATATGCTTTAATTGTGGTGATAAAAACCACCTATCTAGAGATTGCCCCCATAGAATGAAAGGTTTGAAATGTTTTTCATGTAAACAATTCGGGCATAAAAGTTCGGAGTGCCCAGGTTCGAAACAAGAAGTTGAGACATTGTGTACTGGTGTAAATCAAAATATGAGTAAAATTATACAAGTAAATGATATAAACTTCATGGGTATAATAGACACAGGAAGTGAAGCAACATTGTTGCGTAAAAATGCTTTTGAAAAATTGTATGTTAATAGATTAAATACTATGAGTACTACTTTGAAGGGGATCGGGAAAAGTTCAATAAAGCCGTTGGGCTCATTTGAAGTGAATCTTAAAATTGATGAATTACAATGTGAAACTGACATTTATGTTGTAGAAAATAAAGCAATACCCTACGATATAATTACCGGTATGAATGTATTAATGCTGGGTGAAACAGCAATTAATGAAAAAGGTATCTTAGTAAAAAATAAGTCTAATTCTCTCGCGGTAAATTTAGTAACAGTACTTCCAGTAAATACGTATCAAAGTGAAATTAAATTGAATGTTGTTATTGATACCCCCATTAACTTTGAGAACAAAAATTTTGAAAAATCCCCAGAAATAAATAAAACAGTGAATAGTATTAAAAAATGTAAAAATGTAACCTCTCAACAAATTATGCTGTCAAAAAAATCATTAGATCCTCCGAAAAAGCCGTAAGTGAAAATGACGATGAAGACGAAAATGACGAAAGTGACGACGATAAGATGCTTTTAGAGGACGATAATAGTATAGACGATGACAGTGATGAAGAAGAGGAGCCTCGACGACAGAAACAGAGTCATACGAGCATTTTCCAGATAGATGATGATGATAGTGATGAAGAGGAGGAACCGCGCCGAAAGGGACGAAGTCAGACAAATGTTTCCCGAATGAAGTCGCCAAATCCAGAAAACACTTATTTGAAGAAAGACGAGAAACACGTCCTACTTGAAAAAATTTCACAGTTAGCCGAAGAGTCGAAAAAATTAAAAGAAAAAGTTGACGAAAATTCCAAACTCTTTAAAAGAAAGAAATCAAGAAAAAAGCCATCGACAATAGATTCCACTGAGTGTAAAAGACAGAATTTGCCAAAAGAAGAGACTGCCAGTATAGATTTGAGAAAGTTGTTCATCCCATCACTTCCATTGAAAACTACAATTAGCGAAATAGCTACATTAATTCCCAAAGCCGTGCAAATAAAATTAGAAGTTTTCCCTACATATAAGACTGCCATTATAGACTTTTCGACTGAACATGATACAACAGAAGCCTTAAAAGGCATTAAAACTGAAAATGATCGATTAGAGGGTCTCGAGTTCGAGTCCCAAAATAACTCCAAGCCCCAAAGTAAAAATTTGAGTACACATGACAAAAAACAACTTTCTAGAGTTAAAAAGAAAAATAAAGCAAAATGCAAGTTGAGTGGACAACCACCAAAAACTGATACCATAGGCAACCAAGTTGCCGTAAACCCAAAATTGACTTTTTCCTGTGACTATGCAACAGTAAAAAATAAAAATGATGATATTGATAAGAAAGTTAGAAATGGATGCCATGAAGGCTCCCATTGCACATCTACTCAAGCTAAGATCCTCAGACATAGGATCACTTAGCTGAAGAGCAAAAATATGAAAATTCTCATAAACTGTAAAAAGTATGTTATTATTTTGTGTTGCTTTTTTTTTTTTTTTTTTTTTTTTTTTTTTTGTATTTTTCAGTGTGCCTGGAGGACCAGCCGGATGCAGGACGGCCGATCTTATAGTAGCAAGATCTTTCTTTTCCCCTAACCTTGCTTCCCGCGGCTGCTGAATCCTAGCTAGCTGATCATGTGACGGAGTATCAGAACAGGAGAGGAAATGCGTACTCATGACGTGAGTGACGCTGCTTCCTTAACATGCCACTGCTAAGAGCGCTGGGAGGATAGAGATTGAGTTTCGACGGAGCGTTTGACGAAGCTGCACACTAGACGGGCGCAGTGTTTGTTTATAAACTTCGATTTTCATGTTCAACGTATTTATTGAGGTACTAGGTGATTTATTTATGTGACGAATTATGATTAATTTGACGAACTGTTGAACTCACTTTGGATAATCAATTTTAATGTTCATCAGTATTCCTGTAAATATTGTAATATATTTTAACTTTCTTTATTAAATTTTAAGTAATTAGTAAATAATAGAATTAGTATTGTTCTTAAAGTTCTTAAACGCCCACAACCCACTGGAAACCACACACACACATATATATATATTAAGACGTTTTAAAAATAATTACAAAAGTTTGTCTGCATTTTTAGTTATTTTCTTACCAAAAGCACTGATATTTTAAAATAACACTAATAGATGGCAGCACTAGACAGTTTAATTTAATTTTTAAATTTGTTTATTGTTATAATTTGTATTTTATTTTTAAAATGTTGGTAGCGAAAGAGTTAAAACAAAATACTATAACTGATTGAAAATTAAATAAATAAATGAAATATAGCTCTTTTGTAAAGCTAAATTAAAAAACATTCTTTTTATGTATAGTAAAATACTATAAAAACATTCATGCACATTTTTTTTTAGATATTCTAAGTAAGATTCCAGTTATAAAATGTAAAATATTTATATTATTGAAAATCATTGCTTCTGTTAAAACTTACTCGATTTAAGAAGATATTATCTGACATTAAAAAATAAATAATTTAACAGAAAATAGTTAAGAAGATTCAAAAATAAATAAATAAATAATAAATGCTTATTATGTAAAAAGAATGTAACGTAGAGTACAGCTGCATA
Source organism: Salticus scenicus (assembly GCA_963930645.1). Classification (NCBI taxonomy): domain Eukaryota; kingdom Metazoa; phylum Arthropoda; class Arachnida; order Araneae; family Salticidae; genus Salticus; species Salticus scenicus. The sequence goes on along the minus strand of OZ005652.1, from coordinate 322,734,124 downwards.
TAAATTTCATTTGTATCCCTATAAATTATAATTAAAATATCTTGTAAAATCTATTAATATAAAATACTTAGATAAAATGAATTAAAATAAATAAATAATAATATTTTAAGTGCATTAACTAAAATCGGATTATACAGATGGCGCCACATTTAAACACATTTTAAAAATATTTAAAAAATGTTTGCGTATTGCAGGGACAAACAGATTTTAAAATATAAATAAACAAATAAAAATTAATTGAAATTAAAATTGAAAACAGAATAGAAATGTATTATTTTATCTATCTATTCATTATTATTATTTACATTACGGCTTTTTCTTTAAAATTACTGTACGATAACTACGATACATATAAAATTAAAATGGAGCGAAAAAAAAAAAAAAAAAAAAAAAGCCCTTATATTAATACTTAAGAGCAAGCAAATCTTTGAGCTAATGAATTAAATGATCTTGATTTCCACTTGGTGTTTGTCAACTCGCCAAACTCTTGTATCTATTTTTGACAATCTTCTAAATTATTTATATTACTGCGAATTGTAATTATATTATCAGAAATTGATTCAATTTCATGAATAAATGATGGAGGAAATTTTGACTCCAAAAATACAGACATTTTACAAATAAAGTCGAAATACAATAAAATATTATCATTAAAACTTTATAGGATAGAATTTTCCATTAAACTTTGGCGGAAAGCGTGACGCCGGATATGACAAGCAAATCAAAAACCAATCAACAACGTCGAACTGCATCCCCGTTTGATCTTAAGTAAAGGCAGTAAATATGCTACCCGACAATTGTATGTTTGCTTTGAGGTATCGATTTACGGACATTTTTTGCGCATTAAGGTTCACTAGGGGTTTCTAAGGTTACTAGAGGTTCACTAGAGGTTTCTAAGTTCACTAAAGTTCACCTACGGTTTAAAGTGATTTCTAGATCACTACAAAAAACCATGCCTGAACATAGTTTCATACAGGGTACCTCGCAACCCGACTACGGTAGGTAGCGAAAATATTGTATTACACTAATATGTATATGTATTGAACTTTATATCACATCTTGATTTCAGTTTATCTCACTGTGACGAAACAAATTTCACAAAAATTAACAGTGCAATTATTTTTTAATGATTGTTGCATCACACTCGCTATTTCCTTGCTGTATTTACAGTCGATAACAATAGCTCCCGAACACTAGCAAAAATTCCTATGTAAAAAAAGTACACTTAATACAGTGTTTTAAAATAAATCCTTGTCGAATCCTGTTCTTAGTCAGTCTAACAACAGGATTCGACAAGTATTTATTTAATAAAACTGTATTAAGAGTATTTTTTTTTTATATAGGAATTTTTGCTAGTGCTAGGAGACTATTGTTACCGACTGCATTATACTAAAAAAAAAAAAAAAAAAAACTTGCTTTTTAAGAATCTAAACTGATGTAGAAATGAATTCGTTTCTTAATATTTCTTAATTTAAATCAGTATCTTTTTATTTATTTTGTGACATAATTTACGTAAAACTTACATAATATATAAATCATTCCTTTGTATATTTACTCATTGATACAAAATCGATTTTATTCAGTCAGAAAAATCATTATACTGCCCGGAACATTTATTCTATCTGTCCATTTGAGAAATGGTGCATGCATTTCTTCATGAAATATTTCTTTGGATGCTTCCTCTCTGATTCTGAAAATAGAAGCAAGGTAAAAATGTACATTGATTTTGACAATAAATCTTAGACTAGAAATACTTTGATTTTTCAGAACATTTTTTTTTTTTTTTTTTTGGATATTATATAGTGTAAATATATATATTATTATTATTATTATTATTATTATTTTAAAACGTAGTAAAAGCCTAGTAACAGAAGATTTAATACCACTGAATACCACATAGACCAATCAGAATTAAATTTCATGAAATTAAATTTACATGTGAACACTTTGAATTAATTATTGAAACTATTAATTTTAATCTAGCTTATAATTAGTCTATTTATAATTTTATTTTTTATTTAATTTAATATAACTTCAAACTTACCTTAACTTATTCGTAGATAGTTAGTTGCAATTTATAATATGTTGCCTTTATGCTAAATCGGCATGAAACCAAAACAAAAGAAGCAAACAAGCAAAGAAAGAATAAGCACACGATGACTATTAAAACATTTTTTTTTTTTTTTTTGACAAATTATTTATGAAATTAGAAAAACTCAGAACATAGTAAGAGAAAAATGTATCCAGGGAAACAATTTTCACCGTTGAGCACCAATGTAACATTTAGTTCTCAAGTGGATTTATAAAAGCAAATTTCCAACGGGTTCTCGATCTTACATTCAAATAATTTAATCTGAATAAAAGGGAAAATATGGATATATAATTTTTTATTTTTATTTAGCATAAGAATAGATTTTTTTTTTCGGTGTGAGCAGGAGGGTGGGTTAATACTTTTACACTATTTATGCAAATAAATAAAATATAATAAAATATAATAATAAATGAAATATAAAATTTATCTTGTCTATTTTTTTTCTTTTCCAATTTTTGCAGCGTATTATTTCTGTCTGTTTATTTTTGCATGCTTTTTCGCTGTTATATTTTGTACATATATATATGTATATATACAGTGCGTTAAGAAATTATAAGACCACAAGCCTATTGGTGCATTTCTGAAGAAGAGAGCATAATATGCAAATTTTTAGTGGCGTATTTAAAATTGATAAGAAAACGCATCCTACACTAATTCCAACTTTTAAAATTAAATTAAATTCTATTAAAACTTATTCATTTTTCTAAAAATTAAAGACAGTGACTGTTAAGAAATTATAAGACCACCTGAGAAAATTAGCATATTATACATGACGTCAAACTCAATATGAAGCGCATGCGTCAGTATTTCGTAAAAGCATTACCTAAGAAGCAAAGGCTTAGGTTTTGAATGTGTTATAGACGATTAATTTGACGATGCCTCGAGGTAAAGAATTATCGGAGTGCGAAGTGAGAAAAATTCTTTTTAAAAAGGTTCTGATAAATCTGAAAGAGATATTGCGAGGATAATGGACCGTTCTAAAACTGCCATTCATAATGCCATAAGTAGAAAAGATTATTCAAACAAAATAAAATGATCTGGTAGAAAACAGCACGTGGTAATAGACAAATTTTTCGACTGTCAACTAAAAAAGGTCTTTCAAATCGTGAAATTTCGAAACATTTCAGCAAGAAAACTTCACATGTAACAGTCTGGAAGAGTCTTAAATTAAATATTAATACGAAATTTATGAAATTGAAGAAAAAACCAAAGTTATTGAAATGCCATCGAGAAGAAAGATTAAAATGGGCTAAAATTGTCATGTCATGGTATGATGAGTGGAAACAAATTATATTTTCTGATGAAAAGAAATTTAACCTTGATGGTCCCGATGGTTATAAACACTATTGGCACGACTTGAGGAAGGAACCAAAAGAATGCTTCAGTCGACAAATAGGTGGAGGATCAGTAATGATTTGGGGAGCTTTCAGTTATGAGGGTTTGTGTGATTTACAGAGGATTTCGGGTCATATGAACTCAACACAATATCAGTCTATGCTATATGATCATATGATACCGTTTGGACCTTTATTAGGTGGTGCTAACTGGATGTTTCACCAGGACAGTGCTGCTTGTCATACATCTAAATCCACACAGGAGTGGTTTAAAAAAGAAGAAAATAATGTTTTGCCATGGCCAAGTCGAAGTCCAGACTTGAACACCATGGAAAACCTATGGGGTATATTATCTCGCAAAGTTTATGCTAATAATAAACAATTTTCATCTTCCAATGAACTGGAAGTAGCCATTGTAAAAGTATGGTACAATATTTTTATAACTGAACTTAATCACCTGGTTACTTCAATGAAAAACAGAGTGTTTGAAGTCATCGGGAAAAATGGAGGACCAATATCATATTAATTTTTTATACAATTTTGTTTTTTGACAAGTGGCCTTATATTTTCTTAACAGGTTATTTTTCACTTATTTCTAATATATATTTTAATTAAACATGTATTGCATTATACCAAGTTATTGCAAACTAATTATAAAAAATATAGAGCAGTATGTTATTTTATGTATTTAAATTATGATTAGAATCTTTATTTTACTTATAATTTGTAAAATTAAAGTGGTCTTATAATTTCTTAACGGACTGTATATATATATATATATATATATATATATATATCAAATACAGATAAGAATATAAATTTGTTGAGGTAACGTAACTATTTACATTTGTGAAATCTAAAAAACTATGTAAAACCATCATTAACAGTTAAAGAATTTTTCAGATTTTTTCAATGAAAATTTTCACTTCAAACTTTCACATTTTTCGTAGTTGTAATGCCAACTTTACGCTTAAAGTACCCCGTTTCTTTATCGCAAATCATATTCTTCTAGTCTCCTATTCCTGTTGTTTTAGAACAATCCTATACAGCTATCTTTATATTTTAAATATTTGTTTAATGTTCAATAAATGTTCTAGATTTCGGAAATAATTAATTATTTGAAAAATGACTTAGACATAAAATAAGTAAGATGTATATTTTCGATCTGTCGACATGTTGTAATTATGCCAGTCATTCCAGACACTATATGTCATAAAATAACCAGATTCAGTACAAAATACACATGATCAAGTATGAATTTCAGATTTTTTTTCTGAAGTTAATGGATTTTAGTTTTTCGTTTTTATTCATTAAGTAACAATATAAACATTGGAAATCATAATATGTTTTTATGACATTACCAAGCAATATAATTCTGTAATTATTCTCATTGAAATATAGTAAAATACTTCGTTAATTTTAAATTTTAAACAATTTTTAACATAAATGGATTCTGGTTATTCAAAACTTTATATGCATGAAAATATTATCTTTAAAACAGTGATACTATTATACGAAGTATTTAAAATACTTTTTAAGTTGCATTAGGGAAATATCTACATTGTTAAAATGAAAAACAAATTAGTTTTAACTACACTTTTTAACTGAACTTTTATTTATACTTTTTCTGGTTCATTAGTTTTCTTCTTGACGGGAATTTCCTTTTAAACTGATGATCAAAGATTCTATTTCATAAAGTGCATATTAAGAGACTACTACGACAAAAAAGTGTAAATGATCCATCAATATGACAGCTTGTTGAAAATTTTGAAAAGAATTTTATATATTGTACTCTCTTTGATAAATAAAAAATTTCTTTAAGAGATATATAATAGGTATTTTTAATGATATAAATGTTATGAAGAAGCACATTCCGTGTCACACACATAAAATGCAAGCAAATTGTAAGTAGACAAACTTAACAATATATATATATATATATATATATATATATATATTCAGATATTGGGTCAAAATTTTAACAAAAAATGTAAAGTACAGAGTGTGTTTATACACTTTCAAGAACAATTTCGTCAGCTTTAAAGTAATATTTAAATTGTAGTTTCAATCTGATAGTTTTTTCTCAGCATTTTATGAATTTCCATAATAAAACGGCTTTTTGTATAATTTTCATAGATATTGATTTAAATTCCATCTCCACTATTTTTCTGAATCTGTAAAGCATTTTTCAAGCATTTTTCAACAAGTATAATAGTTCATAGGTTCAGCGCCAAAATAGCTCATACCAATATTTTGGAATGATATACATGCGATATACGTAGTAGTCTTAATTTTTCAAATAACATAGTGATAATTTTCGACCTTCCATATGACCAGTTGCTTTGTCTTCAGGAAATTTCACAGGAAGATGAATTGGCCAAAGTAGCCAATTCCTTGGGCATCCAAATCATCCGATATTATTTTACTGTATATAATTAGTGATTGGTAAAGAACATCTTTTACAGGGCAAAATTTTCGAATATTGTGAAGAGTGAGTAACAAAGGCAAGCCAAAGTAGATTTTAATATGCTTGTCCTTACCTACAGAGATGGGCATTATTTCACATAATAAAATAAATAATACTGTTATTACATAAGAACTTATTAGCACTGTAATGTATTACTGAAAAGATCATGTTAAATAAATAACACTTCCGTCTTATCTCTCTGAATCCCCCCCCCACACACACACACAAAAGAAGAGGCTGTTATAAAAAAATATAATAATAATAATAATAACTTAGATTTTTTTTTTTTTTTTTTAAGTAAATGAACGTACTTTTGTAATCATATATTTTTTGGCGGGGAGGGCGAACCTCGAGAATTTACCTATTTTCCTTTGTTCTAAAACAAAACTGCAAACGCCATTTAAATCATACACGAGCAACTAATATGATATAGCATTATACAAGTAATGAGTTTGAATACTCTCTTTCCCATAATGAATTTACAAAAACAAACTATAGACACCGCGACTAGCGAAATCCCAATCATACGAAAACAACTAGCCTGAATCACATCATACGATCTTTCACCCTGCTTTCAGCATCTGATAATCCCCGCATACCGCATGTTACACTGTAAAAAAAGTAACTATTACCAGCTGCAAGGAATTCTCTGTGATTGGAGAAAATAATTATTTTCTCCAATCACAGAGAGTTTCTTGCAGCTGGTAATAGTTATTTTTTTACAGTGTATGGAATGAAGTAACGTATTACGGAAAAGTAACTGTTTATCCTACCTCTACTTACACTGTAAAAAAAAAATAATTATTACCAGCTGCAAGAAACTCACTGTGATTGGAGAAAATAATTATTTTATCCAATGACAGAGAGTTTCTTACAGCTGGTAATAGTTATTTTTTTACAGTGTACCATCTTGATATTTTCCGTGCAGCCGAAGTGCTATATGAATGTTCACTGACAGCAATGACGAAATCCGTATATATTTTTTTAAAATCTATCTAACCTTTAGTATTATTAATTTCAATCTCTCTTTATTATTTTATGAATTGTTGATCATAAAATTGTGTCAAAATGTTGAATAAATACCTTGTATAACAACATATATCACAAAGCAGATATTTAGAGATTCTGAACCTTCTTAATTGATATTTTGTTTTATTAATCTTTGTTTCTCTAAAGATAATTTCGTTTGTACCCAGTGTTATTTGAAGTGTTATATCAAAATTATTATATCATCTGTTTGAATTCTTTGAATATATATTTGAAATTATGTTGTGAACATCATTAAACTGCAAATATAATTTCTTATTACTTTAAGATCTGGAAATACTTGTAAACTGATCTCTTTACTTTTATACTTCCTTAAAATTTAGTTTTTGAAAAGAGAGAAAAAAAAAAGTTGATTTTTGGAGATTATAAACTAATTGAAAGACGGTATTGAAAATGAAATTTCGTGAATCATAATTAAGCGTGTTTTCAAATGTTAAATTACAACTGACCTGTTTCTTCTTTGATTGATTTTTCTTTTGCTTTGTTAACGAAAACTTTCAAGGAATATTATCTTTAATATTTTCTTTTCTTTTTTTTTCTTTTCTTTTCTTTTTTTTTTTTTTTTATTAAGAACATCAACGAAAAAAAAAAAAAAAGAAGTTCTAAAAATGATTTTATAACATACACATTACCAATTTTCACATTCCCATGTACAATATTTAAAAGTTTTTCACTTGCAGAACTGAAGAAACAAATAAAATAATCAGAAGAAAAAATGTTTTGATTCCAGTTTGAAATATTAGGTGTACCGGAAAGTTCTGTCGTTTTGAATTAAAATACTGACATCGGAAATTTATCCTGGATAAAATTTAAGATATTCTTAGGTAACTTATAAAATGGTTATTTGTAAAGTACCATGTAAACACTGTTAAACAAAAATTTCCGGTGTCATTTTATTAATTCAAAACGACATAACTTTCCGGTACACCTAATATATGTGCTTCGTCACTTATCTGAAACACATCCTTAACATCATCTTCCTTTAATATTTCGTTTCCAATACCATTTTTCTGATCTTCAAAAATGTACGTTTGCGAAAAATTACATTGAAATGAGTTTACAAATTATTTCGAATGCCAAAATGATAAAAATTTAAAGTTTTAGTTTGATAGTTAATGCGTAATTTAAATTTTATGTTCATGTTTTCATTTTTTAAAGTTATGCGCAAAAGAAGTAAACAATGAAACAATTTATTGCTTAACTTTTGAAGTCATAGGATTACACAGCCATATAATTTACATCCTGTTTATGTTGTTTAACTTTATGAGTGAATGCATAGAAATTTTTATGCAAAAATGTGCCATGTCGTGTGTATTTAATTCAAATCATTTAATTGACATTAAAAGTGGTTAGATATGTTTAGAAGATTTAAAGAATATATACATAAACACAAAATTTTGACTGGTATATTTGGGAAAATCATAAAACTACTGATGTCTCTGGAATGCGTAAATTTCTTAATATTAATTGTTTTTATAATTATATCGATGTTAAAAAATATATATCACTTCTTTATAAAGGACTTCTAAAATACTTTAATCAATTATTAAGTTTTTTACACTTTTTTTTTTTTAATATTGTTGATTTCTTAAAATTTTATATTAGTTTCTATGAAATAATAATAATAATAAAAAGATAATATTTAATTTTAGTATAATTTATATTGAAACGTTTGTGTCACGAACTTTCTTTTACATAAATGTGGCTCAAAACATACCCCTTGAAAAACTATTCTTTCTAATACTGTCAAAGATAAAATTGGTTTATTTCATTAATCTGAATGTGTAGAGTTATTTGTTTCAGTTCTATTTCAGATACATTCAGTATTATTTAAACATTTTTTTACAACGTGCTTCTGAAGGTTAGATCCATATATATATATATATATATATATATATATATATATACATATTTTTACTTTCTCTTACCCACAAGGTAGATAAAATATTGGTTTTGTGTCAAATTTTCGAACGCGAGATTTTGTTATATTTACACGTTTTGAGGTCCCCTGAATACAAAAATCATGTTTTTAGTAAATGGTCTGTGTGTGTGTCAGTGTGTCTGTCTGTTATTAGCATATCTCAAAAACAAATTATGGCAGAAAATTCAAACTTGGTATTCTAAATGTGTATCATATAGGGATGCTACAGTAAGCTTTTCTTTAAGATCAAGCAAATGGTTCGTGTACAGGGACAATCAAGAGAATTCTAATATATTACGTCTATTGGGGGAATTGCATGAAAGTAGAGTTTAACGTCTATAGACTGCACCAAATGAAAGGAATATATATATATATATATATATATATATATATATATATATATTAATAGAGATAGTTAACTGGGAAAATTTGTTTTGTGTATGTAGGAGCCTGGCCTCCCCCCTGGGGGGAAGTCCCCCCTCGAGGGGAGTAAATTTTCATAATGGGTATCTTTCAAAAGAGCTCGCCAATACCATTAAAACGAATGGTTGAACCATCGATCTGCAATAATTTAAAACAAAGTTATCGATTTTTTTACTTTTAACGAAAAAAAAAAAAAACTTAGAATTTTTTTTTTTTTTTTTTTTTTTTTTTTTTTAATATTGAGAATAAAATGGACTTTTTTGTGTTATAATAATTCTCTAATATGAAAATCGTCTACATTATCAAAAAAGATAATTTTTTTAAATAATAATTTTTATAAATTATTTTTAAAAGAGAATTGTTTTTAATAACCGAATTAAATTCTATATAAATGTAGGTGCATTAATGAAACGGAGGGTTGAGGGGGGCGGTAGCCCGTTTTATATGATATGATAGTATTATATGATATGATATGTTTTATATCATATAAAACTCTTCAGAAGCCTAATATGAATTGTTTAACATAGGTTTACATAACAGTACTCGTTATCTTACCTATTAATATGCAACCTGTATTTATAGTACTAAATTTCAGGGTAAGAGAAAGTCGTGTGAGTGACACACCAGATTATTTTTTTTACAATTATATTCACGAACTAATACTGTAAAAACTAATGTCCTTAATCTTAAAATACATATATTAATTTACTCTTGATAAAATACCTTTTTATTCAAAGTGAAACAATAAACACAAAATATACTTTGACAAAAAAATTGCTAATTAATTATATTGTACAAGGTGTCCCATAAGTCTGTAGACATTTAAAAAATTCATAACATTTGAAGGAATTCATAGAATTGAACGCGGTTTGCGAAAAGTAATTCTCGTAAAAGGTGATTTATTTTATTATTATTATTATTATTATATTGTTTATTATAAAATATTTCTCAAAGCTCTGAAATAATTCTATTTAATGAAATTATTAAATATAATGCTAACTGCAGATTTTATGTATTTTGTCTACGCGCACTGTTTCATTAATCATAATCCACTTATGAAACTTATATGAGTTTCTCCTTACTTATAAACAAGATATTCTTTTCTGAAAAAAGTTTCTGTTAATAATGGAAAATATGACAATTATTATTTATAACTATTATATTTTCCCTCTGCAAAAGTTATTATATAGCAAGGTTTAAAAAACAGAATGAAAAAACAAACAAATTCGTCAAAAATACAGTGAAAAACATACGACATTTCGTTATCTTAATATAAATAAAAGTCTATGTGGGTATGTATTACATCTACTTCTACACTACTGAAACGATTTGAACCAAACTTCGCATAGTTACTGCTTACGACAAGGGTTGAAGCATTAGGGTGTTTCGAATTAAAAACATTTTTTCCCCTAACTATATGAAGTTTAAATTCAAATTTAAAATTTGTATTGTAATAAAAAATTTAAAAGTTCTACGGTAATTAGCAAAATTTAATTAAAAACTAATACATGCATTCAATTACAAATTAAATAAGTTTTCAGACTACTTAATTTTCTTTTGGATTTTTTTCTAAATTAATTTAAAAGAAACGCTAAAAATAAATTTGTCTATTAAGAAAAAAATATTTCATTTAATCTTGCTCTAAAATAAAGATTTTACTTTTATTTTAAGAAGCCATTAACTTTTAAATTAAGAGAAGTTTGCGATATCAATTAACTATATTAGTTTAATTATCCTTTATTACGTGGAGGAGAAAAATTAAACATAATTGAATTTATCATACAGTATTAATTATCTAGGATTAACTTTCAAATAAAAGAAGAAAACCTTTTAAAATACAGAAACAGATAAGCATCTTTGTATAGGACTATTGTAAAAAACGTCTAAAAAAGAGAAGTAATTCTGTTATTTTCTTTTTTGGTATTAACTATTTATAACTAGATGGGTTCACCTACTTCACTGAACGCTAAACAGAAGTATTTATTTATTTATTTATTTATTTTCTTTATGTCGCTTTATAAATAAAAACTTAAAAACTAAAAAAAAAAAAAAAAAAAAAAAATTCCATTGGAATGGCTTTGAACCTCGTTTCGGGTAAACCGCCCGCGTTGGGTTTAGGTTCCCCTCGCGCTGCATTGGGTCGGGTCTGGGTTTCCATTGCCTGCAGAAACGTCTTGAAAGGGCACTTCAATTTGGATGTTTATCGAACGACAGGTAGAGCTGCTATTATTCAAGCACTACGATTTTATAGATGGATGTATCTCAACTTATATTAAATTATTTAATTTTCGCACCATGTTATTTATAGTCTTCGTTCCTTCTACAATATAACATTTTGATAATCCTTTAACCAATACATTAAATTTAAAGAAGATTTTCATTTTAAGGGAATTAAATAAATAAATTTTAATTACATTTCAGTTTAAATAAGTTTAATTCTTGTTACTATATTACCGTTTTTCCCCCTCTGTAAATGCAATAGATTAAATTTTAAAAAATTGCTATTCAAAGGAAATAATTAGGCATATGAAAAATAAACAGTGTGATAGAGCCGTTTTAACGCGATGCAGACGATCGAAATCTTAATATAAATAAAAAGTCATTGTATGTACGTGGGTATACTTTATATTTCCTCCCAAACCACTCGGCCGATTTCAACAAAACTTGACACTGTTTATGCTTATGATCATAGTGGAAGTACTGTGAGTGTTTCAAATGTCTACAGGGTGCGCAATGGGAACGTTCCAAAAACAGTTCCAAAATTGCGTTTTTGGATACATGTGATTTAAATATTTTACTGTGATTACGTTCACATAACATAATTAAAATCAAAATAATTTTTCAAAAATGTTAGAATGACGTCACTTTTATAAGACCTCCAAATAAAGTGCATCGCCTTTCAAAATTATGTAATTTCTCAAAAGTCATTCAATAGGGTAAGTGCATTGTAATAGAGAACACTGCTACGCTTTACTATGATTGTGTAGTGCTTTTATTTACTAGCTGTAGAATAATATGCAATAATAATATATGAAGTATGACATTGTAATCTTAATTCCAAAGTATGATGCAGCTAGCAGTTCTATCAGTTCTTTGCTCGGGGAAAGAATAAAAGTTGAATGTAAAGCCAAATAATTTGGTCTATTGGCAAGAGATTGTTTATTCTAAGTTCTGATGAAGACCATTTTGTTGAAATTGAAATCGGTTTAAAATTTTTATTGGAAACAAATGCGATTTTCCACGTGTGAAGAACGACGAAAAGGCTAATCACCTTCTCTCAACCCCTCAAGGGTTAAATTTCAGAAGGTTCTCATATTTCATCTTAATTAGAGCCTAAGAGGAGACAATTTATTAAACTTCAAGCTTCTGTTGAATAAGACTGCAGAGATGTGGCGAAAAAGTTAAAAACTGCTACTTCCTCTTCAAACTTTTAAAAGTTAAATTTTGTTGAATACATTTAGCGAGCGTCTACTTCATGAAAAGTACCTAATGTATTAACGCCATGTAAAAACGCCATTTGGACTGCGTAACATATATAAACTTTTTTCTTAGAACAACATATTTTTTATGAGTGTTGCCATTCGATAGTTGTGTTTTACAGATGATTTATTTATATTTATATTTATTTATTTATTTTTGAAATAATGCATTTGTAGCAAACGATAGCAGTTGAGATTTTTGAGGTTTATTAATAAATAAATAAATAAAAAATAAGACATTTATTATAAAAAGAATTCATTTAACCCATTAGTAGTCGCTAGTTGGTCGATTTGCCGCCCATCCTTAAGTGTTGCCAGATTTTTTTATTCGGTAGGCACCAAAAATTTTTAGAAGTGGCATTTGATATACATAAAACGCGAATAAACTCGAAGAAACGTCGATCACATCACTTTTTAAAATTATCGGTGTCAGTTAAATAAAAAGTGAGCTATCTGTAATAGGTGGCTCTGTCTATAGCGACTACTAACGGGTTAAATATGGCGACCAGCGAAGTAGGCAAAACCAGCCAGTTATAAATAAATGCCTTATTGAATTTTAAGTTGTTGTATTTAATAATGCTATCTGTGTTTTTTTCGGCATAGATTTCAAATGAGCATAGTTGCCTCTAATTATAGCCAACTTGTACTGCCATACCCATTTCTTTGTCAATGTAAACGTTTGTCGCCCAGAAAGGACTTTAGATGATAAAAAGTTATTTCTACTTACTTTGTGACATTTGTAGGTATCAGCCACTGTGAGCAATCCATTGATAGAATCGCAATTCAATAAGAATTTTCTTCTAGTATTCCTTGAACGTTTTTAACAGTAAAATTAGATTAACAAACAAATATTTTAAAGTAATCGAATATTTTCTATGAAGAATATATCTCAAAGTTTCCTTGTTAAGTATATTTCCATTAAAAACACCCAATGTCTTGTAAACAAATATAATAAATTATTGAAAAGAAAATTGCCAAGCATAGTAAATATATATTTATTTTGTACTTTAAAATTTAATTATAGTGTTACGAAATTATAAATAATTGTGTTTATTTTTGTATAAATTCTTTCAAAGAGGCTTAGTAAGTTGATAAAGTGCTAATTTTGTGCATTTCTAGTCGTTTTAGCGTTGAAATAGCCTTATTTTCCCTTAAAAACGCATTAAAAAGCCCCAGTAATGCAAGTAATGGATTTGGCGCCAAATTTGGCGACTTTTTCCCACCTTGGCGATTTTTTTGGCGACCTTGGCGAGAAAATCCTTATATGGGATATACCAAATATGGAAGCTGTAAGTTGATTGGTTGACCACTTTCTAGAGTTTTCTCGAAAAATCTGGGCTCCATGGAACAGCATATAAGGAGCGCTTCCTCGCCAAGGCAGTTAGTTCAGTTCAGATCTCAGCCAGCTTCGCTAGTGCTTGCATTGCTCTTAAGCCTCTTTGAGAGAGACTTGCTTCAAGTGTTATTGGTATACAGTTTGTACTGTGGATTTGTTATTGACAGCTGTTGTTTAAGCTGTGTTTACTGTTTGAATTGAAGCTGATACTTGGTTTATAGACCTGCATTTTTCTGGAATTTTCTGTGAATAAATTACTGAATTTTTGTACGTTTGGCCTTTCATTCTCAGACAACTCACGAACCCCCAAGTACGCAACATTTCTGGTGTCAGAAGTGGGATTGTCTGTGAATGGTGATAACGAGGGCTATGGAGCAAGAGATGAAAAAACTTCTAGAAGCCTTAGCTACCCAGATAAATGAAATGAAAGCCGGACAGGAAAAGATGGAAACCGGATTGATAGAGAAAATGGAAACAGGACTGGAAAAGATGGAAACTGGACAAAGAGAGTTGAAAGACGGTTTGACTGAAGAAATGAAGGTAGCACAAGAGAAAATGGAAACATCGCAAAGAGAGTTGAAAGACAGTTTGACCGAAGAAATTAAATCTAATCAAGACGAGATGAAGAGAGAACTTTCGACAGTAAAGGAAGTGATTGAAAGTAAATTATCGGATATGGAAAACAGAATGGATGGAATAGAAGAGAAAGTTATAAAGATAGAAGAAAATTTTGAAGAGAAAGTTTTGAAAGTGGAAAAGAATTTTGAAGAGAGATTTATGAAGATAGAAGAGAATTTTGAGGAGAAATTTAAAGAAAACTTTGATCAAGAGCTGAAAGGAAGGTTTTCAGAGATAGAAAGCAAGTTTAAGAGAATGGAGGAAGATCTTGAAAGAAAAATGAGAAAAGCGTGGAGCGGAGAGGTAATAGGGAATGAACTGCAGAGCAAGATTCGGCATCTCGAAGAAAAGTTAGAAGCCAAGCCCCAGGAAACTGAAAAGAAAGAGAGAAGAAGCCAGAATCACGAATTTATTAAGCTATCTACCTACGACGGCAGTTCCTCCTGGCATGTATATAAGACGCAGTTTTCCATCGTAGCTGAAGCAAACGGCTGGGACTCTGTTGCAAAGACGGCTCATCTGGTAGGGTCGTTGCGGGGCGACGCCGCAGATATTCTGGAGACCCTTTCGAAGGAACAGCGATATGACTTCGAAGCTGTAACCAGAGCACTAGAGCTACGTTTTGGAGCGAAATGGTCCAAAGAATATAGTCGACTCCAGCTAAGGTCCCGTCGTCAGAGACCAGGGGAAAGCTTACAAGAACTGGCATCAAACATCCAGAGGCTTTCACATTTGGCTTTCTCAGACTGTCATCCTGAAACACGCAATGATCTGGCTCTAGAATATTTCATTGATGCTGTCGAAGATCCAGATATTCAAAAAGCCCTCAGACTCTCCGGCGTGAAGGATGTGGAGTCAGCCTTGGTGTATGCCCTAAAGCTCGAGACTGCCCAACAAGCCTCCTGTAAACATCGCCAGATCAGCACAGCCCACAAAATGAACGGCTCTCAAGATGATCTTAAAGAAATTCAGGAAATGATTGCAGAAATTAATAGAAGACTACGCATTCTTGAGAGGAAGAAAGAAGGGAAGACTCCAACAACTAAATGCTGGGGCTGTGGAAAAGACGGGCATATCAAACGAAGCTGCCCAGTAAGAACACCTAGAGACGCAACCAAGAATGTCTCTGCAGTATGCCACCCAGAAGGAGCTCGGGAAAATTCAGATGCATTCTTGCGGAAGCCTCCATCTGAAGATCATAAATACATTTCTAAAGCCGAGGATAAACACCAAAGAGTAAAGCCAGTTGTTCGCCAAGTTATTGTCGCAACGCCATCAGAACAAGATCCCGACCCATGGAGTGACGAAGAATTTAGAAAAGCCCAAATGGAAGATCCTGACGTAAAGCCTATATTACAACTGAAGGAGACGACCAGCAACAGACCTACCTGGCAAGACATTTCCGGATTTAGTCCCATTACGAAAAGTTATTGGGCACTTTGGGACTCTCTTCATATCAGAAACGGCGTATTATACAGAAAGTGGGAATCTGATGATGGTAAAAGCTTCAGATGGCAGATTTTATTACCAAGATCGAAAATTCCAGCTGTTTTAGAACAACTGCATAGTAGCTCTACCGGAGGCCATTTTGGGGTAATGAAGACTCTGCAGAAAGTTCGGGAACGCTTCTACTGGTGCAAGGCGAAGGAGGATGTGGAGAAATGGTGTAAATCCTGTGATGCTTGTGCGGCACGTAAAGGCCCGCAGAAGCGAAGTCGAGGAAGACTGCAACGGTACAACGTGGGAGCACCATTTGAACGGATTGCAATCGACATCTTGGGTCCTTTGCCACGGACCTCCAGTGGAAATAAATACATCCTCGTCGTGATGGACTATTTCACCAAGTGGCCTGAGGCATATCCCATTCCCAATCAAGAGGCATGCACAGTCGCAGAAGTCCTAGTGCAGCAATGGGTGTCAAGGTACGGCACGCCCCTACAACTTCATACCGACCAGGGTAGGAACTTTACCTCTGATGTTTTCAAAGGACTGTGTGAACTACTCGGCATAGACAAAACCCGGACAACACCCTTACATCCCCAGTCGGACGGCATGGTCGAGAGGTTCAATCGTATCATTCTAAATAACCTCTCTCTTCTAGTATCAAGGAACCAGCAAGATTGGGACTTGAAGTTGCCATTGTTCCTGCTGGCTTATCGAAGTGCTGTCCATGAAACCACCGGCTATACTCCAGCCCAGATGCTGTTTGGACGTGAACTTCGTCTCCCTTGTGATCTCCTGTTTGGTTGTCCACCCGATGCGCCTTCATCGCCCGAGGAGTACATCCAAGATCTCCAGGCACGATTTGAGGACGTACACACCTTTGCTCGGGAGCGGATTAACATGACAACGGAGAAAATGAAGACAAGGTACGATCTAAAGGCTACACAACATGAGTTCCAGGAAGGAGAGAAGGTCTGGTTGTGGAATCCTGTTCGACGCAAAGGACTCTCTCCCAAGTTACAGTGCAACTGGGACGGACCGTACACAGTCTTAAAAAGGCTGAATGATGTAGTGGTGCGGATCACTAAAACACCTTCATCAAAACCGAAGGTGGTGCACTATAACAGGCTAGCCAAGTACCACAATTAACGGTAATATTAAAATTTAAAAATGTAAATACTGGTAAAATTTGCGCATGCGTAATGTAAATATTTGTATATAAATATTTGTACATATTTGTGAATTTTGTAAATATTTGTATATAAGCACTTGAACATATTTGTGAATTTTGTAAATATTTCTCACTTGATTTGTATTTCTATTTTATCGTTATATGCAACTTAGTTTTTGTGTTTTAGATTGTGTAAATTTGTATAGTTTCGCCTCTTGACCAAGGGTTGCACTGCCCGGGACGTGCAGTCCTTGGGAGGGGGGCAGTGTTACGAAATTATAAATAATTGTGTTTATTTTTGTATAAATTCTTTCAAAGAGGCTTAGTAAGTTGATAAAGTGCTAATTTTGTGCATTTCTAGTCGTTTTAGCGTTGAAATAGCCTTATTTTCCCTTAAAAACGCATTAAAAAGCCCCAGTAATGCAAGTAATGGATTTGGCGCCAAATTTGGCGACTTTTTCCCACCTTGGCGATTTTTTTGGCGACCTTGGCGAGAAAATCCTTATATGGGATATACCAAATATGGAAGCTGTAAGTTGATTGGTTGACCACTTTCTAGAGTTTTCTCGAAAAATCTGGGCTCCATGGAACAGCATATAAGGAGCGCTTCCTCGCCAAGGCAGTTAGTTCAGTTCAGATCTCAGCCAGCTTCGCTAGTGCTTGCATTGCTCTTAAGCCTCTTTGAGAGAGACTTGCTTCAAGTGTTATTGGTATACAGTTTGTACTGTGGATTTGTTATTGACAGCTGTTGTTTAAGCTGTGTTTACTGTTTGAATTGAAGCTGATACTTGGTTTATAGACCTGCATTTTTCTGGAATTTTCTGTGAATAAATTACTGAATTTTTGTACGTTTGGCCTTTCATTCTAAGACAACTCACGAACCCCCAAGTACGCAACAATATATTGAAAAATTATTTGTAAAAAAAAAAAAAAAAAAGGCTTTTATTTACACGTCCTTAAGGGAAATTTAATTTTTTTAAATTGATAATCAAAAATTAAATTAAATTAATAATAATAATTTACACAAAACAAAAAATATACGGTAAAAATGCAAATAACGTACATTTAATAACATACCTGTTAAATAATAATTAAACTAAAGGTTGATTGGGTGTGTTAATACCTAAAATATTGCTAGAACAAATTAGAATGCATTTCAAACACATTGTTTGGATGTTATACCTTTAAACACACCGAAAACCTGAAATATATACTTTAAAAAAAAAAAAAAAAAAAAAAAATCCATGGGCAAAATATGAATTTTAAAACGATGCAATGTACATTGCGTTTTTTTTTTTTTTTTTTTTTTGTGAAAGGGGAAAAAAAAAAAATGCGACTCCGGTTTTGTATACAAAGATATTTTGTGGGAATACTTGAAGGTAAAAGCAAATTCAAAATAATTATTTATATTATATAAAATTCATTGTTTTAATTACTACCACACTAAAGAAATTCATAGAACGTTTTTTGTACAAAGACTGTCGCTTGGAGAGAGTTTAATTATAAAAATTAAATACCGTATAAAATTTAAATTACCCTGTATACGTATGTATGTATTAAAAATTCGTAATTTATTCTTAAATGCAAGTTACTAATATGTTTTTTGAAAATTATTAAGATACGAAATATTTTTAAAAAGCAGTGTTTTGTAATTTTTTTAAGGTGTCAAACGTTAAAAAAAAATACAAAACACAATTACGACAATCATTTATATACATTTAATACAATAAAAAATATAAGTTATTTAAAATAAAATAAAAATAATAAAATTACTGTTTTTTCTACAAGAATCTTAATAATCTTTGATTTTATTAATACTGAGAAACTGTTTATAGCAAATGATTTAATTCTTAAGTTTTAAATAGAGAGAAAGAGTACTTAACAATAATGATTTAAATATTAACATAAAAATTTTCAATGCATTATGCAAATTTTTCCAAAAGGTTAAATGAATTAAACCTGAAAACATGTTTTTTTTTTTCCCCACAAATAAATGGTAATCGATATTGGTATACCATAAATCGTGAATATATATATATATATATATATATTTAAACAAAAATTTTAAACAATTTTATGGTAGAAAAAATTTAATATTGTTCAATTTTCTCTAATTTTTCTCAGACATGCCTTTAACTTGTATTCATCTCATTAACTTTTAACATACAAAATTAACAAACATTAATTTTGTATGATAATTTTTTTATGTTAAACATTAAATGTTTCGTATATTAAAATAAATATATTTTCGTATTATTGTACTCGCCATTCTTTGCATATGCATTCAGCAAAACGAATTAAAGCTCATATTTGTTATTACGTTAAAAATATTCTCTAGACAAATGTGTCTCTGTTATTATAATGAGATTGCGTGCCAAAATATAATAAATCATATTTATCGATATTGCCTTTTATGAAGTTAAGATGTATAATTATAAGCAGTTTCTTAACAGCTTGGTAGTTTTGTTTTTCTTGAAGGAGTCTTTTGAGAGATACACACTATTAATTTTAATTTTCGGAAATTTAAAAAACGATTGGAAACGACAATTTCCTTTATTGGAAGTAAAAAATGTATAAAATTCGAAAAAAAAAATTACATTCAGTTGTTTTTTATGTGTTTGTTTTAATACTTAATATTTATATCTTTTATAATTAAATGTCAAAGTATAATCCATAGGTTAAAACGTTACTTTTAATAATAAATTCTGTTAATTAGATAATTTTAACAGTGTGTAAAAAAAATTGTAGTCATCTGTGGCTTAATAGTAAGTAGAAACAGAATAAATCGTATTTAAAAACAAAAACATCAATTGCTATGTTTTCAAGTAAAATAAATCCTCATTAAAAAATTTAGATAGTAAACTGCAAAAAATTAGTAATTAAAATTTTCAGGAGGAAGGAGCACAATTAAATCAAGTAAAAAGAATTATGAACATTAATATGAGTAAAGAAATGCATCCTATCAGTGTTCGAGAGTTCCAACTCTCGAATTTGGTACACGTGAGATGGTGTGTTTTATTCTAGGTCATTATTGTCTGCCTAGCTTTTCAGAGTTTTCCGTGGATTTTTTCGAAACTAGCGTAAATTATATAGGTGCGAATTATTAATAATGCTAGAAACTTTTAAAAGACTATCTAGTATGGATCTTATAGAAATAATTCCGTACAAATCTTTTAATTTGTAAAAAAAAAAAAAAAAAAAAAAGTAGATCCCGATAGTAAGAACTTTGTAAATGAACAAAAATTTTCAACCACAAATTTCAGAAAGCGTTGACAAGTTTTCCAAGCCATTAGGTCTATTCAAGTATTCTTTATTAACCTTTTATTTTAGCTTGAAGTTAACAAAATATGATTAAAGTCGCTATATCTCTACAAGAATTTTAGGTTTTTATGCAAGCTTAATATTTATCAGATTTCTACATATTATTCTAAAGAATTTATTTTCCTTGCCTATGGTCTTGTTTCAAGAAATCAACATTTGGTTATGTGATATTGAAAAAGATAAAATATTACGCTATTTAAATAGGAAAACATCATGTTGAAAAAAAAAAATGAATTGCTTTTATGTATCAAAGTTTAAGATTAAAATTTTCAAAAATCATTAAAATTAATTTTTGCTATTTCAGCATAAATTTACATTTGATATACGATGCAAAATTTTTAATTTTTTTCCATTGTTCCATTTTTATCATTCTTGAATTTTAATGAGAAGTTCAGGGAAAAAATATTTGAATTCGCACAATAAAGCCATGATAAATCCTAATGATTTACTAATTTTGTCTGAAGCAACAATCAGAATTACTACAATACGCAAGAGAAAAAACATGAATAGAACTATATTTAAAGCGTTTTCGATGTTGAAAAAAATCTTTTAAAAGTTTAACTTAAAAAAGGTTTTTTTAATCTTTTTTTCCTTCAGAGAATAGTTTTTTTTATCTCATTTCTTTCAAAGAAAAGCAATTAGGGAATAACAATAGAAAAAATCTGTTTTATTTTATTTTATTTTATTTTATATTTATTTGAACAACACTTTTGATTATATAAAATAACATGTAAAGTACAAAAGAAAAATGTGTTTACTAGTACATTTTTTTTAAATTAAATAATAATAATAATAATAATGATTTAGAAAAGCACAAAATTGTCATTTCTTATGTTTTATGGGCTGATATTATTAACCTTTCTAAATATCTTTCGACAATAGCTTCAAAAATAATTTACCTTTAAGTGAAAGAAAGATCTAAAAAAAAAAAAAAAAAAAAAAAATCTGTTTTTTTTTTTTTTTTTTTTTTTTTGCACGCATATTTTAGATATGGATACGCATACGCATATTTATATCCTTGTTATGTTTATTTAATTTTTGCATATATGAAAGTACTAATGTGAAATAAAGTTATATAAACACGCATATAAATATTCAGAGATTTAGAGAGTATCAAAGCTTCTTCATATTTAAAACAGACACATATATACTAATATTAACTAAAAATATTTTTAAGCGCCAATAATCATTTCAGTATTTTTTGTGAATCGGGCAAATATAAAAACAGGCACTATGCAACACCTTATGGAAATAAATTAGCAATTTTCCCATGTGTTGTGGTGCGAATATTAAAGAATTAATTATAATTTTGGTGTCATATCTGTTTAGCAGTTTTTAAAATGTGTACGCACAATGCGTTTTTTGATTCTTTAAAATAGTATCAGAAAAGAAAGAGAAAACAGTCAGTCCTAAAACTAATACTTCAAAAAACTATCACATATAACTTACACTATTTTGCTTTTTTATAATTTACTTTAGTTCACACGTAAACAAAAGATTTATCTTTTTGTTTTGTTTTGTTTTAGATATAAATAAATAAGTCTTTTATTAGTCAGATTTGGCAAAATCTTGGTTAAATACGCCATTGAAGAGATAACGTGTATGAGATACTTACGTAAATCCCATTCATCATATTTCTAAATATTATTTAACGATACAAATTAGCTACTTAATTTATTTGACGGTAATATTAGTAATATTAGTAAAAATTATTATTAATCAAACTATTCTTATAAGTATACGCACACTAGAGCTGTCGTTGCCTGCCACGTTACCTCTCATTACTATTATTAGTAATCTTTACTTTTTTTAAACTTGAAAAAGGCAGTAGCACGGATTTTGCACCTGCAGAAAAAAGATTACTTTCTTTCGAAACCGGTAGTGATGTCATTAATTTTATGGTGTGTGAAGAAGTTTTTCAGGTTTAAATATTGATTGTACACTAGTTCTTTAATTTATTAATCTTCACTTCATTCTATAATATTATAAACTATTAATAAATAGTGGTAGAGAGTATTAGAAGCAACAGAACTCGGTAATTATGTTTCCTTTGTGTTCATTCAACTCTTATTAAGACAATTCGAACTACTTTTATGAAAAAAATAATTTATAATAATTATGGATTAAGCGTAGAATCAAAGAGTATATCACTTGTATTTATTTCAAAGATCTTGAAAACTGTTCTAAGTACACTGCTATAACAAATTAGGGAGCACATCTTTTTAACGAAATTAAGTAAATACTTATACCGATAACTAATGACAAATGAAACATCCATAATTTAAAGCATAGCATAAAACAGAAAACGAAAACTTTATAAGAAAATCAATGTTCATGACGTCAAAAATTAGAAAGATAATATAAGTGCAGAAATCTTGATTATGCAGAAGCTTCTTTTTCTCACTGCGTCAGTGGTGAAATTCAACCGTTTAGCTTTTGTTTTGAGAAAAGATGACTTGAAAATGCCATGAAAACGTGACCTGCTGGCGTCCATGGCTTAACATATTATTGAGAGACTTGTACACGGCCAAACTCAAAAAAGTGTAGCGGATGGTGTTGGAGTGGCAAGAAGTGACATTTAAAGAGCATGGAATCAATTCCAAGGAATAGTGAATGTTAGACGTCGACCAGGTGAAGGAGACATTGTCGCTCACGTGCTACCACAGAATATAATGACCGATATGTTCTTCTAACAGCGTGTCGAGGCAAGACGACTAATGCTACTCAGCTGCAAAGACAATTTCTTTTGGCAACAGGAAGAAGGGCCTCAAGCCAAACAATTCGAAATAGAATTCATCAGGGTTGTCTTTACGCACGTAGGCCAATGGTTTGTATTCAGTTCACTTTAAGATATCGTGTGGACCGAAGAAGGTAGGTTGTTGAACAGCAAGTTTGGATGCAAAGTGAGTTGAGTCAAATGCTGTTTACTGACGAGTCCCGATTCCCTTTAGAGTGTTATATTAGGCGTGTTTCGGCTTAATGAGAAAGGGGCACTCGAAATAACCCTATATTCTTTCGAAAAATATCACATTACAGACGAGATGGTTTGGTGGTATGGACTGGAATCAGCAAAGGCAAACGTACGGACCTGTATATCAATCGGAGTAGCAATTTCACGGACTAAATGTATGTAGACGAGATTTTGAGATCTCATACCGTACCTTACGCTGCAGCAATTGGCAATTTCTTTATTTTAATTCATGATAATACCAGACCTTATACAGCTCGTCTTGTAGAGTACTTTCTTGAAGCTGAACAGTAAAGCGTATTGAGTGGCCAGTATGTTTTCTTGTTATAAATAAGATCGGCCATGTTTAGAACACACTCAGACGAAGCGTTGCTGCAAGACCAAGGCTTTATTTTACTGTTCAAGACTCAGACATCACACTTCTTGAAGAGTGGAACAGTATTCCACAAAGTCTTATCCATAACCTCATCGCATCCATGCCAAACAGATATGCGACAATCTTAGCAATTTGGGGGACCACACGTCATATTAAACATCCTGCATCATTTCTAAACATTAAGTTTTTTGCCATTTGCATGTAATCAGATTGTTGCCCTGAAGCATCATTTCATGTTTTTTCTACCATTCTAAAGTATTAAAGTTCCCATACAATTGTTTTTTTTTTTTTTTTTTTTTTTTTTTTTGTCTATTGCATTTTGATACACGCGTATTCTTCATTTTATGGCCATACGTAGCTACCACGCAACGGTCTCTTCATTTTTTTGGTTTGCTCCCCTAATTTCTTTAATCAGTGTAATTTGGTTAAAGTTAACTTTATATGAACATTTCATTCGTTTATTTCGTATTTCATTTTACATTCCGAAGAACAATTTTGTAAAATAAATATTCATAAAAACAGTTTTTATTTAGAATATTATCAGAATTCAGAATCTTTATTATAAATAAGGGTTTGATGCTTAGTATTCCAACCAGATTTTCTAATTGTAAATTTTTAAAAAAGATAGATTTGAAATGGCCAAGACCTTTTCGTCTGCTGTGGTTTTTCATACGTAAGCATTTGATTTTAATTAAGTCTTCTTAACATTTTAGAAAACCTTTCATTTAAAATACCCTGAGCAAATATTTGTATGTGAATATTCAGCCACACAGACAAGAAAGTTTAATACTATCAGTAAATCTAAATTAAATTAGTATAGTGAACAGAATTATACAAAATAATTTAGTAACTATTTTTCCTCACTTTTCCTGGAACAATAACATTCTTACTGTAGAATATATTAAAATATTTAGATTCTCGATTATACATTTATGAAACTTTTTGAAAGCAGACAATAATAAACCAAACTCATTAATTGGTAATCTGTGTATCACAGGAGCAGAAGTATACAGCTAATTGTTCTGCATAAAATTTCAAAATAAATGACGTAATATTTAATTATTAGATTAACAAAAGAGGAATTAACAAAAAGGATCAATATTGATCTTTGCTGATTTGATTTTTAGTTAATTAAATGGGAAATTTTGAATTCTAAAGTATTATTGAATCTAACGAATTGTTTTATATTCAAAGAAATATCAGATTAAGTCAGCCTGTGCAGAAATGTTAAATTTGAATAAAACTGAGAAATGTATTTTATTAGGTTGTGTATACTTAGACATGTAAATCTTTATTAAATTATTTTCTTACAAACCCACCATACAAAATAAATCTTTTAAACCTCATTTAATATTGCTTTTCTGAGAGTTTATCACTCTTCTTGAATGAAATTTCAAAACTATTTTATACAATTCCATGAAATATGACTAGTCTATGCTTTATAATACAGAAATAACAAAACTCATTTTTACCAAACCAATGTGTGATGAAATCAGTGTTGACAGCTTATAGAGAAATTTTTATTTACTATGTGCCACTATTTTTTAATAATGATGTTTAATATATGTGATAATCAGTTAGACAAGCATTATAATTAAAAAATAGTAATTGATATTGAGTATGAAAGTCTCTAAAAATTTATAACTTTGGATGAAATACGTCTTAGATGTATGAAAACATTTCAACGAATCAAAAAAAAAAACAGTTCATTGGATTTTTGGAATTTTCAAATTTATTTCATTTATAAACGTCTCGAAAAACTATTATCAACCTAAAGTTTGGTATGGAGTCTTTAATATGATCTCATTTGCTAGGAAATTCTTTTTTTACATTCCATGACGCCTAATAATTCAATCGAAAATTGCTCATTAGGGTTTTTTGTATACAGATTTCATGGTATCATCTTGGGATATACATCTTTAAATACGGTGACCTGGCGTCTTCGAATCTCGATGACAGACCTCGAAAATACCTTTCGTCCCCAAAAAATTACAACACATTTGAGGACGCCAGTTATAATGTTACTAATGTTTTATTATCATAATTTATTATATGTATAATAAAAAAGCTGAAATACCTTCTATCAGATGCTTCATACATAAAAATTACTAAAATTTTATAATTTAAGGTGATGCATTTAATTTTCCGTCGAAATTTAGGGACACCGCTAAATTCGCCCTTAAATTTCATTTTAAAAACTTTTGTCGCATTACATTTGAAAAACTAAATCGCCCATTGGTAAACTCCCGAAATGAATTCAAATCTTTTCCGAGTGATATTGAACAGGATCTAGATTTTAAACTTGTACAGATGTATTTCTTCGTGGGTATTGTAGAAATATAATTACGTTAATGTATATATAATTAAATTCCCTTTCTAAATGTATTATTGTGAGTTTTAGAGATTTCCTCCAAAAACTCCGAACGGCTAGGTCAATAAGCGCGGCCTGGGATCCAATCCGACACATCCCATCCACCAGCTTCAAATGTAAAACCGCTCGGCCACTGGTGGTCCCTAGATTATTTCAAATGTTATTTATCAGTGTGCAGTCATAAATTCCTTCAAATGTAGTTATTTTTGGAAAGAACTGTAACATTCACATGAATATTTTTGCAATCTAAGACGAAATTTACAACGATATTCAGAATTATAAACCAACGAAGATGGAAAACTATCGTTGATTTAGCCTTGAACTCAAAACACCGATAGGGTCCAATGCCCACTGTAAATTTTTGCGACATTAAACCCATTAATTATTATTCACTGTATTCTATATTAACAATGTTGAAATAACAAATATTATAAGTAAGCAAAAGCGATTTGTATGAACTTAAAAAAAAAAAATATAATAAAATAAAATTTAAATAAATTAATAATAATAATAATAATAATATGCGAATAAAAAATTATGAGTACTTGAACTAGACTAATTTTCTCGTGCAATTATGCTCAGTTATCATTTCAAATTAACCTTCGTTATACATTTTGTGACAACGACAGAACGTAAATTCTTTAAGAGTTTTGACTATGGGCAATATTAAGTGCAACAACAATAAAAGCCTAATTCGAATGAGCTAATTAATGTCGGATTTCTCTTACTTTCATTAAATTAAACAAGACTGTATGAATTACTTAGTTTGAACATTCCGTATATATATATATACATATAAGCAGAGAGAGAGAGGGGTTACATTAAAAAATACTTTCAGTTATACAAGGTTTAAATTTGTGACGTGATGTGTAATAATTTATGAGTTATTACAATTTACACCCTTAATGAATTATGTTTGAATACAAATAAATTAAAAATAGAAATATTTCAGAAGTACAAAATATAAATAAATAAATTGATAAAAAGGGAATGAAAGTGAAGAAATTATAAAATTAATCGACAAAAATCACTACTCACTACAAAAATAAAATATCTAAATTTCGAAATGTATAAACTTGTCAAATGGTAATTAACTTTTATTTAAAAATACATAATTATACTACAATTTTGATCACACTTTATGAATACGTATAACGGAGCAATAAACATTCAGTTGTACAAGTTTTTGAAAATGTCCTTCCATTGATGTGTTTTCGAAGACCTTTCTGGTGAAGTATTCTTCAGGCACGAAAATTATTTTATTTATATTAAAATTTTAAGTATTCTTCACGCACAAAAATTATTTTATTTATATTAAAATTCCATCTAAATAAAATGATAGTTTCAGCATTTCGCATATAAAAAATGATAAAAAAATATATTCTTTTTCTTTTTTATAAAATTTTTATTGCATTAATTTCTAATTTTACAATTGTCTAACTTATTCTCAACACATTTATTAAAAATCAAATTATATGCCTGTAACAATTAAAATTTAAATTTCTGAAAAGGATCCAGAACCAAACTTTTATCCAGTGATATTTTGTTCTTTAAACTCATTTCATTGAATATTAAATTATCCATCTTAAATCTGACAGTTTAAGATGCCCATGATCCAGTACCTTTAATATTTTGAAGCATTCTTGCGAAAATTTTGAGCAATTTTTTATAAGCATATCATATTTATGTAGGCAGACAAGTTTAGTTATCTATAGTATTTTCAAAACAAGTTTATAGTTTGATAGATCTCTTAATGAAAATTCTTCTCCATTTATTGAAGAAAATAGAGAGCATGGAAAATTCATTTCAGAATTTTCAACAAACTGTCATGTTGATGGATCAGTTTTATTTTTACTTTTAATTTGTCTTTTATGTCTTTTTTAAAAGGAATTATTTTTCCATTAAAGAGCAGAAAAGAATTATATGATGAAAAAAGATTCAATGCATTTTCCACTGAGAATTTTAAGTATGCAATTTGATTTTTTTTTTCTAACTTCCTTCCTGAAATACATAGAATAATATAGGAAAAATAATTAGAAAAAATTCATGCATTACTTATCAAAGGAATGTAAAATGAAATAAAGTATTAGGATTTTTTTAATTGTATTTTTAAAAATTTTAAATAAAATGGTTAATAAAATGTTTGAAAATAGTTTCATTGCACACGGAAATATTCAAAATGCTCTTTAAAATCTAATAAATAAAAAAAAAAAAAAAAAAAAAAAAAACTGACACACTTTTTTTTTTTTCTATAGGGAATGTTTTTGCACTTTCCCAATTATCTGTTAGCTTGCACTTTCAATATTACTTCGCCTTTCCCACAACTATGCCATTTTCTGATAATATTTTTTTTTAATTCTGACTTTTAAATACTTTTACAAACAATATTTCTATGTAACTAAAAGAAAATGGTAGAACATTTACTTTATTCCTGGAAAATAAAACAGCTCAGTAAAAACAAATGCCGTCTATGTTTATTTCCAAATTTATACTTACTTTCAAGATTTATCTTTTATTTATATACAAAAAATGATTTCATACCGCATTCTACGGAGGGGGGTATGCAACTTGATCTTGATGCAATTACAGCTCTTGGAGAAATGCATATGTAAAAAATTAAAAATAAATAAATAAACTGTTACTTTGATATTTTTATGGTAGTAGCAAAAGTGTGACAAAAAGTTTCTAGAAATAGTTGCTAGTAAAATGCATTACTGCAAATGGATATCAGAAAATATCTCTTCATATTTTTAGGCGCAATATTACACTTTGAAAAAATACTTGTTCTTATCTCTTCTAACGTCATTTCGTATTTTCTGCTTTAATCGGCTCTCTTAAGATTATGCAAATATGACCTATATAATATTGGTTAAAATAAAAAATGTTTCTTGAATAATTTATATATATTTGCTCCTATTACATAAGTAGACTGTTTTCTTTTTTTAACTGCATTGTTTTAAGTTGACTTATCAGATTTTCAGAACACAGTTTATAAATATGTTAAAAAGTGAATTTAAATTAAAAATAATAATAATAATAATAATAATAATACATACTTCATTGAAATATTGGTTCTATTATTTTATATTGGAAAAATATTAAACTTATATAAAGTATTTAACATATTCAACGTGAGAAAGTTTTGATTAATTTTGCTACATAATACATACTTACCAACATACGAATTAATACTCCGTAGTATTGTTAGCCCCGCCTTTTTTTCATATCAGTATCTTTTTAGAATATTTTTCTCTTTATTTAATTGTAATTGCATTTGGAGAATATTACTCTAAAAACTTACTGATGCGTAAAAGTGGGCGGGATTAAGAACACTACGGAATATTAATTAGGAAGTTGGCAAGTATGATAATACCTAAAAAATCACAGCAAAAAAAAATTAAATCACTCCAAATGAAACAAAGAATTACCGTGATGAAAGTATTATACTAATAAAAGTATACATTTTCGTTATTTTCTTTATATACCGAAAATAAATTGTGAAAAAACACGAAAATTAAAGTGCTAAAAAAGATTTTAGAATATTTATTTCAGAATATTCTGAAAGAATTTCTTTAAAATTCAAATCAAATATTCTGATTATATTTATTTTTATTTCAGGTGACCATAAAGCTTATTTTTGTATCCATTGTCAACATAAGGAAAATAAACTATTAACTGACATTTTCATAACTATATCTTGTTCAGGTAATCTGATATATCCAAAGATACATTATTTTTACTTTCTCTTACCCACAAGGTAGATAAAATATTGGTTTTTGGGTCAAATTTTCGAACGCGAGATTTTGTTATATTTACATGTTTTGAGGTCCCCTGAATACGAAAATCATGTTTTTAGTAAATGGTCTGTGTGTGTGTGTGTCTGTCTGTCTGTTATCAGCATATCTCAAAAACAAATTGTGCCAGAAAGTTCAAACTTGGTATTCTAAATTTGTATCATATAGGGATGCTACAGTAAGCTTTTCGTTAAGATCAAGCAAATGGTTCGTGTACAGGGACTATCAAGAGAATTCTAATACATTACGTCTATGGGGGAAATTGCAGGAAAATAGATTTTAACGTCTATAGACTGCACTAAACCAAATGAAACAAATATATATTTTTTGTAATAGAGACAGTTAACTGGGAAAAATTTTTTGTGTATGTAGGAGCCTCGCCTCCCCCCTGGTGGGAAGTCCCCCCTCGAGGGGAGTAAATTTTCATGATTGGTATCTTTCAAAAGAGCTCGAAAATACCTTTAAAACGAATGGTTGAACCATCGATCTGCGATAATTTAAAACAAAGTTATCGATTTTTTTCCTTTTAACGAAAAAAAAACTGAAAAAAAATCGTACTTTTTTTTTTTAAATATTGAGAATAAAATGGACTTTTTTTGGATATTTGGTGTTAAACTATTTCTCTAATATGGAAATCGTCTGCCTTATCATAAAAGATAATTTTTTTAAATAATAATTTTAATAAATTATTTTTTAAAAAGAGAAATAATTTTTAATAACCGAATTAAATTCTATATAAATGTAGGTGCATTAATGAAACGGGGGGGTTAGGGGGCTGGTAGCCCCCCCCCCTCACAAAGAACTAATTATCATATAAAACTCTTCAGAAGCCTAATATGAATTGTTTAACATAGGTTTACATAACAGTACTCGATATCTTACCTATTAATCTGCAATCCGTATTTATAGTATTAAATTTCAGGGTAAGAGAAAGTCGTGTGAGTGACACACCAGATTATTTTTTCTTCTTCTTCTTCTTATTTATTTTTTTTTTTTGGGGGGGGGGGGATTAAATAATGAAACTTCAAAATATGTTTTATTTCATTCGATGTTAATAAAAGTTATGTATGTCTACAATGGCTTTGTCTTTAATAAATTATAATGCAGAGTTATTTATTTTCCAGCAGTGAAATTTAGAATCATAGATTTGAAAGCGTAAATTTTTAAAATTAAATATTCTCCTATCGTTTCTATATTCGCGTAATTTTTCACATTATGGTATTTTACAGATTTATTATTCTACATTAATAAAACCAGCACAGAAAAAGCAATTTTGTATATTACTAAGTTAGGTTTCACTTCATTTCACAGAATTAAATTCATTTATGAGAAATTCATTTTGAGCAACATAATTATTAAATACTCAATTCCACGTTAAAAATAAAGAAATAAATATTTCAAATAAAATTTCTTTAATTAAGCAAATTAACAATATTATGAAGAATATAGAAGTAACAGTATTATGTTTTAACATTAATATTTTTCATCTATTTGTATAAATATTTATTATTTTAAATTTTAAAAAACTATTTTTACATAATCGTTACTCTGCTTAAAAGAAATTACTGTCTGATAAATAACAACAAATGTTGAATAATTTATTACAGTTGAAATCTGTGTGAAATGAAGAAGGAAAAACTCCTTTTTACTTTCACTAATCAATAAGGTACAGAAAATATTGTTTTGGGGTGAAATTTTCGAAAGTAAGTTTTTCTTATATTTACATGTTTTGAGGTTCCCTCAATCCGAAAACCATATTTTTAGTGGTTAGTCTCTGTGTGTGTGTCTGTCTTTTATGAGCATATCCCAAGAAAAAATAGTAGCAGAAAGTCCAAACTTGGTATTCTAAATTTCTATCAAACAAGAATGCTACACTAAGCTTTTTGTTGAGATAAAAGCAAATGGCTCCTGTACAGGGATACACAAGAGTATTTAAATACATTACGTTTATGGGGGAAATTGCAGTTAACTAGAGTTTAACATCTATAAACTGCACTAAACCAAATGAAATGAACATATATTTTTTATATGCGTACAAACATGTCTCACATGTAGAATATGCTAGGGAAATCAATCACTGTTCGTTTACAGGGCTACACAAAATAACTAGATTATAGTGCGACAATAGTTCAAAATGGATGGAAGTGTACTTCAGGTTGTGCTGTGTATTATTACTATAGGATTATATTTAAGTGCACCACGTGGTCTGTACATAATCTTCAAAAGATACACAGGGCTGTCAACATTTAAACGATAACATTCTTTTTCATTTTTATTGGAAGTGCTTTACTATAATATTTTACCATGTCCAGGAAAGCTGCTCAGGAATTGAAATAAATTCTTCACAGACATATGGTAAATAATAAATGTTTTTAAGTTAAATATTCATAGCCTTTTTTTTTTTTTTTTTTTTTTTTTGCATATTTACACTTTTTCAGGTTTCCTGATTGCCGAAGTCAAGTTTTTAATGTTTGACCTTTGTCTGTATCTTTTAAAGTAATTTAAAACCGAAAATTTTCCGCATACAGAAAAGTTGTATTTTGAAGTTTATATAAGTTTGCTGCTGGAAAAATTTGATCAACACTGATATCTTTCAAGGAAAGTTGCGTGTGAAAGTTGTCTGAATAATTTTAAGTGAACTTTTATTTTTAATAATGGAATTAAATTCTACATAAATGTAGATGCAGTATTAAACGGGGAGTTGATGGGAGGGGGGTAGCCCCTCTCACACAGAGCTAATTATCATATAAAACTCTTCCGAAGTCTAATTTGAATTTTCTAACATTGCTTTACATAACAGTACTCGGTATCTTACCCCTTAATCTCCAACCTGTATTTATAAAATTAAAGTTCAGGGTAAGAGAAAGTCGTGTGGGAGACACACCAGATTACTTTATAACGAATGAGTAGTTATTTTTAGTTTTAGTTTTCTATTCTTCATCTAAGAAAATAAGTAATTAATCATTTAGGTTAAATTTAAAAATAAAAAATATATATTATTTAGCTTGAAATATTTACCTACAGATTTTTCTTTATGTTTTAAATGTAATTTACTCTTATGAGACATTTTAATGTTAAATTTTAGTTTAAGAATTATGCATAAAGAGCAATTAACTGATAAAATGTCCGATTAAAAATTTTACTGAAAAAGGAATGATGTGCGTTAGTCCTTTTAAGAAAAATAACTTTAAGTAGCTTAAACTAATGCTAAAATATTTAGAGTAAGTTCAGCTGTAGTGAACACTGTATCATTAATTTTCACTTTTAAATTTAAACTCTAAAAACAAAAACATTCTAACTATTAAGTAAATTCAAGCAGTTATTAGGATTAATGTTATACTTCTTTACTATTAATATTTCGAAATGCAATTATTTCAATCCATAGGTTTTAGAATAAGGTAAGTCTAAATGACTATATATATATAAAAAAAAGGACTTGCAGTCATTTTGCAGCTTTTTCGTGTAGTTTTGAATAAAGATATATATATATATATATATGTTTTGCTTACGTACTAGTGGACATATTCGAGACCTCCCCCCCCCCCACCTTTTCAGCGCTAAATTTGTCTTAGGAATTCTAGGTGAGCTGCGGTCACGTATATTGTACATAAATTGTTTATATATATCCGATACTTATTGTAACGGGAGTTTAGGAAATTCCTCCCTTTTCCCCCTTGGGGTTGAGGGAGGGAGGCGATAAACTCATTTTCAAGCGTAACTTTGCTACAAATTAACTCAGTAAGATTAATTTTTATGTGTGAACTGGTTATGCGCACCCAACATTTATTATAACGGTATTTTGTGAAATTTTCCTCCTCTCCCACTTTTAAAAGTTGGAAGGAAATACGTTTTTAAAATCTGCTGCAAATTATCTCAGGAAAGCGATTTTTTTAATGTCGGTGGGTTACTAATGCACACACCTCGAAGCTTTTTCATGAAATTACTTTTTACCTTTTCCCAGTTTAGGGGGGGGGGGGGCAAAAAACTGTTTTCAAGCTTAAATCTGCTCCAAATTAAATTAGAAAAGCGATTTTGGATGGGTAGGTTAGTTATAGGTATCCAACACGTAGTATATTGAAATTTTCCAAAATTCTCTCTCTTTATAAAAAAACTCTTTCCACACTAGGATCGGGTGTGGGGGTTGGGGGCAAAAACACGTTTTCAGCATAACTCTGCTCCAAATTATCTTAGCAAAGCAATTTTTTGATGTATCAGTTGGTTATGTGTATGTAACAGGCTAAGGATATGTATGTAACACGTAAAAGGAGTTTGCGAAATTATCCCTTCCTCTTGGGGTGGGCAGGACAAAAAATATGGTTTAAATATGAATATGCTTCAAATTTACATAGACTGGCGAATTTTTGCATGTGAGTGTTGATTAAGAATAAGCAATATGCACTCTGGTAGGATCTCTGGGAACTTCTAACATACCAGCTGGGGAGGAGGAAGTAAAAACGAGTAAACTGCTGTCGAAGTCAGTGGGGACCTGGACTTCCCGTGACGCGAGCGAGAAAACCTCTACCGAATGCAGCGGAAGCTTTAGCTTAGGTTACGACTGATTTTAGTTTTTTTTTATTTTTGAAATTTCATCAATAATGATGTGGAATTTTGAGAAATCATTTAAATATAGTATCAAGCGAAGCGGGTAAATTCAGCTATTATATATATATATATATATATATTTAAAAGAGAAAGATTCTTTCAAATGCTATACAAATCGTAGTTTTATAATGTAAATAATCATTACTTCTTTAAGTAAAATTGAACATACTTAAATGTTAAAAAATTTCACTAATTCTAAAAAGTGATATTATCTAAGGTGTTTATATCTAAAAATATATTAATAAAAAATAGAATTTACCTTAACAGACTCTTTATACTTCCGTGCAGTTTATAACTGTACAAAAATTTTAACAAAAACTGAGAAAGTGATTTCAAATCTTACTAATAATAAATAAATAAATAAATAAATAATATATAGTGAACCAATTAAAACAAATCAATCAAATCACTACCATTTAATTTGTTTCTCAGCTTACTGTGATTTTTTCACCATGTAGCATTTCCCAAAAACTTTTGTGTAATGTACCTAACCACACTGCCTTTCTTATCAGACATTTACAAAACGCAAAAAATGAAAGTTCAAGTTTACCATTGCACAGATAATAAAAAAGCTCAATCAAATATATATATTTTTTTATTATTAAGAAAAAAAATAGATAATGGAGAAATAGTCTTCTAATACATGAATAAAAATCTTACTATGTGTCTCTTTTTCATTCCTTTTGTTTTCTAAGCTTTAGTTTCCTTTAGGTAATCTTTCTATAACTATATGACAATTTCACATTATCATCTTGAAATTTCCGGATGTACTGAAATAAATAATTAGTTTGTAAAGCAATTTAGAATATTTAGAGTGATAAAATTATTTAAACGTTATCTTATTTTTACTTTATTTATTTATTTAATTAATTATTGTAGCCTATAGCTATTATAATTTTTCGAGTAATGATTTTTAATGACGTTATAAAACATAACTATTTAAGAAGTTTATCTCCCCCAATCATTTCAATTTATTTAAATAAGCATGTATATTGAGAAATCAGAAAGGTAACGTTTAAAGAACGGTATTTAAGTATTCTAAAAATGAAGAAAAAAAATCTGGAGTGACTCCACTCGACTTTCCGAACATTGAGTAATTAACAGTTTTGTAGATAAAGTAAAGAAAGAGTAGTTTTTAAACAAACAAAAGAGAGAAAACCATAATAGAGTGTTTGAGTATTTTTCTCCATCTATTACACGTTGTTTTATTTAACGCTACTGAACTTTGAGCCCATAGATCATAATGACAAAGAAATTTTCGTTGTGTCCCTGTAAAAACCTATAAATGTTAGATTCACCAAAATGCTTATAGTTAGTGCAACAGTGATTTATAATACTCATATAAATTTTCAGCTGAATTCAATAAGGCGTTTAGATGCTATCGTACTTTTAAAAATTTAGTCCCATAGGCCATAATGATAAAGAATTTTTCTTTGTGTACCTGTAAAAAAACTGTAAGTGCTAGATTCACCAAAATCTATACAGTTAGTTCAACTGTGATCTATAACATGTGTACAATTTTTTTGCTCGGATTAATAAGGCGTTTAGACACTATCACATTTTTAAAAATTTGGCCCCATAGGCATAATGATAAAGAATTTTTCTTTGTGTCCCTGTAAAAAAACTATAAGTGCTAGATTCTCCAAAATCTATACAGATTGAGTATTTGTGATCTATAATATGTGTATAAAATTTTTGCTCAGGCGTTTAGATGCTATCGCACTTTTAAGATTTTGCTCCCATAGACCATAATGATAAAGAATTTTTCTTTGTGTCCCTGTAAAAAAACTATAAGTGCTAGATTCACCAAAATCTATAGGGTTCGTACCATGGTGACTTACAATATGCGTACCAACTTTCAGGTTAATCGAACGAAGCGTTTAGACGCTAGCGTGTTCCCCCACAGACATACACACATACACACATACACACATACACACACACATACATACATCATCGTAAAAATAGTGAAAACGGACTCAGGGGACCTCAAAACGTATAGAAACATCAAAATCTCGAATTCGGATTTTTGACATGATTACAATACTTTCCTCACTATAGTGTTCGGAAAGTAAAAATAATCGAAACGAGAAGTGCTTTTATTTATGTATTTATCTATATAAATAAAGAGAAGTGTCTCTGTGTGTGTGTGTCTGTGTGTGTATCTGCGCTCTGGTGCTCACACTACTGATCGCAGAGCCTCCAAATTTGGCATATAGGTACCTGGGACCCTGCAGGTGTGCACCGCATCGAGATTTTTTCGAATTTCGAATTAGAATTTTTTAAATTAATGTTTTTCCGATTTTAAATATTGGCTTCATTGTTTCATTTTTCACAGATTTATTTTTTTGCTTTAGTCGTCTGCGTATCTTAGCAACGGCTATTACGCAACTTATTTTTATTTAATACATTCATTTGAAGGCGAATTTCTTTTTTATTATTATTTTTTCTTTATTATTATTATGTTTATTGAAAATCAAATGGTAATGCAATAGAAATAAATTGTAACGTTTATGTATAAATTTTATACTATAGCAACCTTTTATTTTTCTTTTATTTATTTTTTTTTTTTTATTAATTCCTTCAAAAGAAAAAAAATATGTTTTTAATTATTATTATTTATAATATTTATTGGGCGAAAAAGAATGGTAGTTTATAGTAAAAAGGATTAAACTGATTAAAATTCGTTTTTCA
Organism: Salticus scenicus; assembly: GCA_963930645.1. NCBI lineage: Eukaryota > Metazoa > Arthropoda > Arachnida > Araneae > Salticidae > Salticus > Salticus scenicus. Next base: position 322,696,667 of record OZ005652.1, on the reverse strand, counting down.
TGTATTTAATTCCTTTTAAAAGAAAATCTACTTTTTTATTTTATTTTATTGCACTGGTCGGAATCAAATCGTAATATAGTGTAAATAACGGGGGCTATAAAACACATGGTTCAAAAACTAAAATATATAATAGATGCTGAGATACAGTCATCTTTAAAATCGTAGTTCTTAAATAACAGAAAATCCACAAGTCGTCGATAAATACCCAGATTAAAGTGCCCGGGAAAGACCTTTCTATAGTGGAACTGTACCCGATGCAGTACGGGTAGAAAAAAGAGCTGCCTTAGGCAACGGGTACCCGAAGAAGCGAGATCTAAAGCGATTTCAGTGTTTATTTTATTTATTTATTTATTTTAAGGTTTTATTTGTAATGTGATGTAAAAAATAAATACTGATCCAATTCTTTTGAAAATTCATTTAAATATAGTGACCAGCGAAGCGGGCGTAGCCTGCTAGTTTTCAATAAAATAACGCTAATATAGAGCACTTACACATTATATGATGAAAATGGGCTTTAGCCCATTGTTTGGCGATCTTTCCGAAAATCGGCAATTTGGTGCATTTCTGAGGCACTGCTTAGCGATTTTCTGAAAATCGCCAATTTTGCGCATTTTGACAAAAGTCTGTAAAATTATAACTTAACAAACTGACCTCACAAAAGCGCAAACAAAAAAGCAACAAAAAATGAAATAATATAAAAAAAATAAAATAAAAAATACATATTAAAAAAAGTAGCACAATTTCAAAAAGAAAACATAATAAAATTTCAAATTAAACATTGAAAAGTTCAAGAAACCAGAAAAATTCAAATTATTTTCTAAGCAGAGCATAACAATACATTATTACAAAAAAATTAAGTTTATTGACTTTTAAAATTTTTTAAGAAAATAGCTACTATTTCACTACATATAAGAGATAAAGAAAATTATTAGTAATAATAAGTAAACATTTTTAATTTTTTTGGTACAAAGAATTATAAATGTTTTTTTTAAATTTCTTCAATCATTTTAATCCAGTTTTATTAATTCCTTTCTATTATATAATAAACATAAAAAATAATTTGTATACAGGAACTTATTTAAAAACGTATGAACTGTACTTAAATCAAAAGAGTTTTCATCATTACTATCACATCTGTTGAAAATAATGTCAGTTTATAAGTACCATTTCATATACAACCTGTCCAGCATTTTCTTATATTTATTTACATAACTGCAGATTAATGTCAGACTACTATACTTTATTTATAAGTCTTAATAAATTGAACTTCTTTAGATTAACGCATGTACATAGTTAAGCTTTGAGACTTTTTCCGGTGTAATAACGTACTAAAAATTTATTCACGTGCCTATACGCCTAAAACTTTCATCATGAAAAATTTCATTACTTTTTGAGGCTACACGTTTACATTTTAAAAGTCCTATTTTCACAAATGTTGGGCATCATATTATTTCTGAAAGAGTATTTTACAAAGAAAGTATGATGATTGTTTCCTTGGAAAATGAAATATGCATTTATAAAAAAAAGTAGATTTTACTATCTTGTTTTTAATTTATTGCGGAATCGTGGTGTACACAAGTATTATTTCCATATGCTACATAATTACTGAATGTATAAAATTAAGTTAAACTGATAAGTTACTTTTTCTTGGAATTGGAATTATAACTACAACTCAAAAGATAGTAATTAAATTATTGTATTTAACTGAAATTAATTGTAATGTATGTCTTTAAATAATATGAAATGTTGCCTCTACAATTATTTACATCCTTAAAATTTCTGAGTTCATGTATAATCTTTAATCTCATTTTAAATCAAATACCAATTACTCCACGTTATGGTAATATAAATACTATGTTATTTTATTAAATCTTTCACGTTTTCTAGCATTGTTTTATTTTTTTTCTCTTTCTTTCTTTCTCTTTTATTTTTTTTTTTTCAGTAGTCATTATTTTTATTCTGACTTTTCATTTTCTTACAATATGGTCTCGCAGAAGTTTTGTGGAAATTTGGGCTCCCGTAAAACTTGTTTAACCGACTCAACCCTTCTTAAGTCTTGATGCCTCTGCTCTTTTTTCTTATTCTAGATTATTTGTTTATTTGTTCATTATTTCACGTCTTCCTTCCTGATATTTGATCATTATAATGAATTGCTATGATATTTGGTTATTGGTGAGTATTTTTAGAGCTATATATTATATTAAAGTTCGGAGAAAGGGAGCTTTAACTCTGTGATTAACTGCGATTATTGACATTAAATAACATTCTAAAATAATTATCTGAAGTATTTTAATAAAATTTTCTGGTATTTTAGATATATTCGTACATATCCATTGTATTTTTAAGTTTAATAAAAGATAAAAGCATCCGAATGTTCCGGTTTTTTACCTTTATATTATGAAATTATTACCTCTATATTATGATCATATAACATTAATATGATAATAATAATCAAATACATTTTAATTAAACTTAAAAGTAGTAAGTTCTCTCAAAAATTTTATGCAATATACTCTACATTAAAACATTCCTTATCTAGCTTTATCAAAATTCAAAAAATAGGAATCCGAGTTTTGTGTTATACAGATAATAAATATCATCAATCAAATACGTGTTTTATTCTTATTATTCAGAAAAGTCAAAGATAATGAAGAAATTGTCTTCTAATATATGAATAAAAGATTTTTCTAGGTAACTGTTTTTATTGTTATAAAAGGCTGCAATTTTCTTCATCATAACCTTTCAAAAGATATTTTGTCAATTTTGCATTATCATATTCATATTTCTTGAATTATTGAAATGAATAATTTTCGCTTATAAAATTATTTGCAATAAATTATTGAAAGTTTATTTATATATATATATATATATATATTACATTTTTTTGCTTTTTAATTTGTATTATAGCTTGAGTAAAATTCTCTTTTATAATATTTTTCGAGTAATAATGTTATACAGAAAAGGATTATCTATATATTAATAGGCAAACATAAAATTTGTTGTCCCTTTTTAACATATTAATTATGGGAGTAGAGGGTTGAAAATGGTATCATTCGAAAGGTATGGTTAGCCGGAAGGTGCGAATACAAATATTATTTTCTTACGATGTCTTTATGCATTCTCCCCCACTTTTCCTTTTTATACACGTATTCCTTCACATTAAAAAATACCTAAAAGTAGAAAGTTGTTAAATCTGGCAATTTCATAAAGCTCAAATAAAACCATAGACACAGTAATTTGTATAATGTAGCATCACTATACGCAAGCGAAGTGATGACGTCACTGTCTGTCCATGGAGCCATGTAAAAGATTTTCTATGTTAATTGTCCATTGAGTTTTTGTAAAAAATTATTAAAAAATAACGGAAATTATCTGCCGATTTTAATTCCGATAGTTGGGTATCCGCGATTGTAATGAAATGCTCGCCCTCTGGTGGGCTAAGGTGAAATTACAATAATCATGGTTTAATTCGAATTCCATACAGCCGCCATTGCTTCACGATATTTAGTTTCACATATATTTATAGAATAAAAATGAATAAATACGGTAAAAAAGATAACACATACTGTTGTGTGCTACAATCTGAGCGTGTTCAGTAGAGCGCCCGAGATGGATCAATTCGACCGGGCGATGACGTCACTGATCCTGGACCGGTCTTGGATCGGGCCAGGAATCTACTGAACGCTTTGGAAAAATTTTGACGTGATAGGAGCAGCGCCATCTATCTAATTTGACCTGTATTAGCAATTAGCAAGTTATTGTATTTCTGTTTATTTTGTCTGGACTTTTAATACGTAATTCCATAAAATGCTAAACTATATTACGTTTTTTCTTTAAAAAAAAAAAAAAAAAAAAAAAAAAAAAAGAAAGAAAGATCTTTTATGTAATAACAGTTTTACTTCTTTCTTATTAATGTAGAATTCTGTACTCTGCTAACAAAAAATAAGAAGCTATTAATTGATTGTACTGACAAATTACTAATATACATTACTTTGGTTATGATTTTTCTAAATTCACGTATAAATTTTAATCATGAAAATGTTAAGAATGTTACGTTACATTTATTTTTAAAGGAGCAGAGTAGATTTATCTTAAATGAGCACTTAAAACACCTTTCTTTCTCTTCGAATTTTATTATGAACAGAAATGTACAACAAAAACGTTTTTGAAAAAAAAAAAAAAAAAAAAATTATATAAAATATGAAATATGCTGTTCAGTAATGGATTTATATAAAAAATAATCTTACTTTCTTCTTCGATTTATGAATCAATATAAAGAGCTTTTTCTCTTATTACCGACTGAATATTAAAATAAACTAGCAATGTAAACAACACTGCATAATTTTATAGCTACTTTTTTTACAGTCTGTTTGGTTTATGAAATTTAATAATTGACATCTTAAACTTATTTTTACCTAAATTAAAAATATGTGGAAGGATTTTAATTTATTTACTTATAGTTAACTTATTGTTTTAAAGGTAAAAAATACAATCGTTTACAAACTTTTCTATTTGTAAACAAAAAACAATCGCATGAATGAAAAGCTTTGTCTGAAAAAAAAAAAAAAAAGAAATATAATTCTTCCCAGCTTATTTTTATATATTAAATTAACAAAATATGATAGCGTCCGAATTAAAAAAAAATATATATATATTTTTTTTGTTTCAATTAAAATTGTGTAAATTTTTGTTTTAATTTTATGTTTGAATGTTACGTTCATCAATAAAAAAAATTACGTATCGAAAATCGTTATTACGTAAAAAATCTTTTTTACACAATAAATAAATAAACATAATATAGTTTAGCATTTTATGGAATTACTTACCTTATTTTCTACAGCACAAACAATGCATATAAATAGGTACATCTGTATTAATCCTCAGCTAATCAAACAAATAAACAATCATTGTCAAAAACAGGTGTTCATTGTTCAGGTTTTCACTGCGTAATGTCAATCAGAGCCTGATTTTCAACCTATTGCGCATTTGATCCATCACGTGACCCAATGGATCAAGAAATTTTTCTGGGCTTTCTGATCCACGACCGGTCGAGATCGGTCCATTCCACTGAACGATGTGACTCTGGATCGCTCTCGATCGGTCGACACCACTGAACGCTTTGGCTCGGAATCTTTCGACCGGTCGTGGATCGGGCGCTCTACTGAACACGCCCTCTAACTCCAAAGGATCAAGAAATCCAGAATTGAGCTTCCATTTATTTCCAAATGACAAATTTAAAATTTCAGTTGCTTCGGCTAATGGAAGTAAAGAATTAATCAGATGATGTGAAACTAATATTTGTTCAGCTTCAGTTAAAATCTACTTCCGATCGAACTTTGAAGAAACTGAAATATTTTTTTCCAAAAGCAATCAATTTTCCATGATGTAATGGCGGAATATTAAGTAGAATAATTAAAAGAACACTAATGGAACACACGTGGTTATAATGTTTACTAACAACTGCAGTGTTGAGAAAGCGCCATCTATCGATCATTACAATCGCGGATAGTTATATAAGTTACTGTCTACATGTGTTTGATTGGGTTATTTTTTCTTTAAAATTGATAAAATTTTAATTTAAAATCACAAAACTCCAGAAAAAAAAAATGGCAAACTTCCAGTTTCGAATGTAAACATAAACATTTCATTTCAAAGGGTGATATTTAAACAATAAATATTGAACTAATATACTAAATAAAAGGAAAATGGATTTGTTACTAACTGCTGCATGTATAAGTACACGATACGGGAAAAATTCCGATTTCCGTTTTTTGCTGAATTTACATGTTTTGAGCTTTCTTTGCGTTTCAATTAACTGAAATTGGCTACTTATTTCTTAAAAAAGTGTCTTTATTGCTAACTTTTGTCGGTAGAAGAAGCAAGTAGAAGATTCATAAAAACTTTTGATTTCCGATTTTCGATGAATTTACACGTTTGAAGATTTCCTTGCATTTTAATTAAGTGAAATTAGTGAAATTCACTACTTATTTTTATTTTTTAAAAAGTGGATTTATTATTCTTTCCTCTGCATATATAAGTAGAAAATATAAGATTCAGAAATGTTTTAGATTTTCGGTTTTCGATAAAGTTACACGTTTTGAAATTTCCCGAACTTAATTCGACCATTTTTGAAAAATATCTTTTTTTTTTTTTAGTGCTAGAGGCCTATTTCAGTCGGTACAGTTGTCAAGTTTTTATAATACACTCTTAATAGTGCTAAGGGCCTATTTCAGTCGGTTTATTGAATGGGGATTTATTGAATGAAGTCCCCCCCAAGGCACAACTTTGACATGAGTCCCCCCCCCAGGCACAACTTTGACATGAGTCCCCCCCAACGTACCTCTATTTCAGTCGGTACAGCGTTGTCGAATTTTTATACGTCACTCTTAATAGTGCTAAGGGCCTATTTCAGTCGGTTTATTGAATGGGGATTTATTGAATGAAGTCCCCCCAACGCACAACTTTGACATGAGTCCCCCCCAGGCCCAACTTTGACATGAGTCCCCCCAATGCCCAACTTTGACATGAGTCCCCCCCAAGGTACAACTTTGACATGAGTCCCCCCCCCAAGGCACACCTTTGACAAGAGTCCCCCCAAGGTACACCTCCCCCTCATTGGGAAAAAGAGAAAAAACGTTGTTTTGCGGCTATAAGACAGTTTGGACTTCCAACGTTATTTGTTACAATATCTGCAGCTGAAACACATTGGTTTGATTTAATGAAAACTTTATCATGGAATTTAGATCGTCACGAATTAACTAAAGAAGAATTTGTCGATATTAACAAGTTTAGCAGTAGGCCTCTGGCACTAAATTAAAATCTGTCAATGTCAGATTTTCATGTTTTAAATAATGAAATAATGTCGTGTCTGTATAATTTTTTTTTCTTTTTTTTTTTTTTTTGTTCAAACACTGTACTTTATGAACCAATCGAATTAATTTAACAGAATTTGATACTTGGTTCACCTTGGTCTGACATGGTACCTATTAGCGTCTGGGCTGTATCACACAACAAGGGGCGTTTTCACGTTGCGATTTTCTCTCATTTCAGGAAGGGCTAACATCTACAGAGAGAAATAGTTATATTAAGTAAAACTCTGCTGATTCAGTTAGAGTGAATATTGGCAAACAATTGCCGCAGCTGTGTTGCAATTGCATTCCGTTAAGGACAAGGCAATAACTTTGCTTTGCCTCGCTTTGCAAAAAAAATGGTCGAGTTTCGACCACTGGGTGATACTAGTTAAAATAATTATGTAAAATATTTCCAAATTTTTAAAATAATATAGCTTTTGCAAGTATGTAAGTGTTTGAAAGAGGTTAATTTTTTCCCCTCCCTCTCCGTAATGGAGTATTTATTGTCAGAATATGTAGTGAAGATAATTTGAACATTGTTTAAAAACATAAATTAAGTGGTACTGTATAGTGGCGCAAATAACACAGGAAGTATCCAGAAAAAAGGCTTTATTTCTAGATTAAGTACTATTTATTTTAATAGAATATGTTAAGGTATAAACAATAAAGTTGACCTTATAATTAAAATTTATTATTAAAGAATAGTTTATATGACGTAATTTTTATATACTATAGTGGGAAGCCAAAGGCCGAAAAGATCCTGATCTCTTACGTGTTGATAAAGAAGTGGAAATGGCTCAACACTTCCTATAGCAAGCAAATTTATAGCAAGCAACAGGCTAGAGAAATTATGTAATAAGTACAAAACTATGAATAAACGCCATAAAATGCAATAAACTCGCAACAATTGTTTCGGGTCGAACGAACACACGAACACAGTACCCTTGTCAGGCGAGCAATGTAGGCACACAGGCTACAGTCGAAGCGTCAACTCACCCACCAGAATCCAAAAGAAGCAAAAAAAAAAAAAAAAGAAGAAGAAGAAGAAGAAAGTACAAGAGAAAGCACCAGCAGCACTCGTGCCTACGTTGTTTTATTTGTCTGACGAAGGGTCGTGTGTTCGTTCTAGCCGCAGCAATTTTTGCGGGTTTATTGCATTTTATGGTGTATTTTCAAAGTTTTGTACTTATTACTTTAAAACGCCAGTTCTGTGATGCTTTCTTATTATTAGAGAAAATATGTTTGAATTTATATTACGCATAAATACATACAATTTTTTGAATAGTTTGCCGGACAGTTATAAATTAAACATTTCTTGGCAAATTCCAAACTTTTGCCAAATAAGTTGCTAGGAAAGAGAAGTTCTGCAAATTATTGCACCGTATTTTAAAACTAAGAATGCGACATTACGGTGTGAAACTATACATTTATTTGCAAAGTGAAAGGAAACAGAATTAGCAAAAAGTCATAACATACTATTGTAGATTTGCATCATGTTTAAGAAAGAGTTATACATGATCAAATATTTCGGGAGTGTTGCAATTAGAAATAGATACTAATGTGGGAAGAGGGAGGATATAAAAATTTAGAGAACACGTGTGGAATTGTATGTGAATTTAAGTTATAATTTAGAGTTCATACAATTATTTCGTTAGATTAAAATGATTTTATGCGACTGTATAATTTTTCTAGAATATACTATAACTGACATAACAGAATCCAATCGTTAAATATAGAAAATTCTTATAAACAAATTACATAACAAACATTTAAAAAAAAATTGTGTAATTTTACTTTTGAATCCAATGTTGTAGAAACATTGCATACGAATACTTTGTACAAATTCTTCACAAATGCATAAAATTTTTCTTATTTATAAAACATAAAAAAAAAAAAAAATGAATAACTAAGTTTTACTATCGTACTTTACTTTTATACATAGTATATCATTAGAGTTCACTCCAGCATTTCAGTAATACAACATTTTTCCTGAACCTCTCCTCCAGATATATCGCCAAAATCATATAAACAGAAAATATCTTTATCACCTAAAATATTCTTACACATCATTTTTTCTATTATCTATTTATATTTAAAAATAAATACAGAAAAAAATAATATTTTTGGCAATTACAAAATGCCGGTAAATAAAGATCTATGAATTTTACGTAGATATCAAGCTCCAATTTTCGTTATTTGTTTGGTAACCATGGATAATAGCTTTAGTCTACTTGAAGCTTGATAATTTACTATATCATTGCTGCTTTTGATTTTCTATAGTACGCCGACATTTTCACACTGCACTGTCGCCTATATTTTACCATGTTTTTATTAACTTCGATTCTTGTTTGTGGGTTTGTTTGTGTGTTTGTCAGGGACAAATCTTGCAATCGATTTTTAACTAACTTCCCGACTAGCTAGATATTTGAAATTTTCAGGACAGCTCACAACACGGTGACAATACATTTTTCTAATAATTTTAGTCAACTATTTCAAGTCCCGCTGCCTTCGGCAGCGCTTATATGATTCGACAGAAAATTTATTTAACTAACTTCCCGACTAGCTAGACATTTGAAACTTTCAGAATAGTTCAGAACACGGTGAAAATGCATTTTCCTAATACCTTTAGTCAACTGTTTCGGGTTCCTGCTGCCTTCGGCAGCGTTATCAGTACTAAGCTTGCAATCGATTTTTCAGTAACTTTCCGACTATCTGGACATTTGAAACTTTCAGATCAGCTCATAACACGGTGGCAATACATTTTTTTAATACTTTTAGTCAACTGTTTCAGGTCCCTACTGCTTTTGGCAGCGTTCATATGATTCAACAGAAAATTTATTTAACTAACTTCCCGAGTAGCTAGACATTTGAAACTTTCGGAATAGTTCAGAATAAGGTGAAAATGCTTTTTAAAACTTATTTTATCCAATTGCTTTGGGACCCTGCTGCCTTCCGCAGCGTTTCCAGTACAAAGCTTGCAATCAACTTTTAACTAACTTTCCGGCTAGATAGCCATTTGAAACTTTTATAATAGCTCAAAAGACGATAAAAGGAATTTTTTTAATACTTCTATGCTGGGGTTCCGGCTGCCTTCAGTAGCGTTTATATAATTCAACAGAAAATTTAAAAACATGGTTTATAATTTATTTTTAATTTATAATTATTTATGTCTTATTCGGTGGATGTTTTTCATTATTCTAACATGAACTAATAATCTCATATTTTTTACTGTTTATCATGTTCGTCCACTTTTTCCATATTTAATCTCCCTTTTTTGCTACAGTATGCTACAAGTTAAAAAAAAAATGTCTTGGCAAATTTACCTTTTAAAATTAATTACTAAAATTAAACTTTCTACCAAAAAAAAACATGTGTTGGAATATCTTAAAAACAAAATATCTGAACTGTTTCCGCATAAAAGCATTCATATTGCTTTAGCCCTTTAGCGTGAAAATTTTGTAAATCATTTTACTCCTTAAAATCTGTAAATCATAATGTAACCGTTCTTTTTGGATCACTAAATTTCCATGGTTGGCGTAAACCATATATATTATGTTATATACGTTTGTTAGTGAACATTTGAGATAACCATATCCATATTTATTTTTTTATTTATTTATTTATTTTTATGTATGCAGTTTCTCAGTATATTTATCAATATTTAATAATGTATTATACTATATATTAATTAATTAGACTGCAACTTTATGGAAATGCAAGGTTAATGCAAGTCGAACTTCGTGGATTGCAAGACGAAATTTCGCCGATATTACTGGTATCGGCAAATGACAATCGGCTGATTGCTTACTAATAGCTCTGTGATTGGTGGGTAAACCTTAAACAGTTGCTTTTATAAGTATCACAGAATTTTAACAGCAAACTAAATACATAATTAATGTATCATTTCAACATTTTATTCTGAGTTCAATTAAATACTTTAAGATTGTATGACTTCAAAACTACAAATTTGATAAAATGATTTGTGTTTCATACTCACAGTTTTGCTTTCCATTCATTTTTGTAATTTCGGTGCTTTTCAGTATTACAATAATTAACCTATTTCATTTTTTATTCAATATATATGTATAATTAAATGATTTCCGTTTCGATACTGAAATTGAACCGAAATTGATTCTTCGGGGGGGGGGGAGGGGGGTGTTATAGAAACATGGGATCCATTCCCTCGGTAGCGGATCTAAGAATGGGTCTAAGAATTACGAATAGATTAAATATGTCACAATTAAAGTAAAAAAATAATCTAGGATAAATGGCCATAAATTTCAAAGGTTGAAATAAATTTATTAGACTGCAAACCAAAAAGTATTTATGCATATTTAAATTTCTTATACACATCATATTTCGGCAAAAAATATTCAAATATTGAGAACAAAAAAACAAGAAAAATTAAAATGACAGATTCCCATCCACTGCAAACAAGAAAAAGTGAACTTAAAATAGCAAAATTTAACACATTTCATATAGTTAATCATAAAAAACATGTAGCCATTTGTGAATAAAAGGGTGAATAAAAATCGAATAAACAAGATTTGAAGTTTAATTTCAATTTTTAACGTTTCGTAAATTTTTACCAGATTATTGGCAAAGATCTTGATAGTTTATACACGTTTCATGGAATCACTTCAGGCACCTTATTCATTTTATCTAGTCATATTTTTGTTGTGATAGTGTATTCTTCTCCCCAACCAACACAGTGATTTTCATCAAATTCTATCCCTTCGAAATCTGTAAAATCTGATAATTTTGATAATTTCAAATGTATTTCATCTTTTTCGCTGCTGGCAGTACCGTGCTTTTGTTCTTTTTGCGTGTTTATTTTAAACTTTTTTGCAGTTTTTAGCTTATTTATCAACTTTATCGCTTTCTTGATGAAAAATTCCGACATTTGCAATATTTTCTTGTGTTGTTAAAACCAGTGATACTTGTTTGGTACATTTTTTAATATTTTTATTTTAGTTACATCAGAACATGGTGCATTATCATAAAGAACTTTTGCTGGTGACGGTACATCATGAGCTTTTTAATGTTTTAAAGGTGATCATCTCACCTCGATTTCACATAGATACACAAGGACAGATTATCACCCAATTTAAAGCGTCACTCTGCCATTATCTGTGTTTTAAGCTTAGAAGCACAGGTGGGATTATATACGTCCCTTAAAAATCCGTACAGAAAAAAAAAGTGTGACGTATGTATTGCAAAACAGTCAAATACTTAATTCAAGAATAAAATTAATCACTAAATTGAATAAATATTAAAATTTCACTGATTTTTTATAACCGTAAAATACAACTGAATATTGCCATGAATGAAAGCCTTGAATTATTTCCTACGAACAATGTTTATCTTGTCCTTTGTGATCACGTTTTTAAATATTCAAACCGGCCATCTGTCCTCAAGTTACCCTATGCACTGTTAAAAAAAAAAAAAAAAAAAAAAAAAAAAAAAAAAATTAAAAAAAAAATTACGACTTTATAAATTTTATATACATCTATTAAATTGATTACATATATTAATGGCTTATTCCTTTATTTGTTGAACTGTCATGCATAGTACATTAAGAAAAAAAAAAATAAGAAAGAAATGCATTTGCATTAAGTATGTTTTGTGAATATCATGTAAATGCATCAAATACGTTTTATTAGAACTACACCACATCGTCTTAATAAGCTTTTAAAAAGTTTTCTTAGAAGGCAAAAACGCTTAACAAACGAAAATAAACACTATATTTCAATTTAAATAATAAATGTGCAACCAATCTTAACAAAATAAAATTTTGATGCTGTTTTAATATGTTAAAATACTTTAAAGTTGTGTTTATTCAAGTAACGGGTAGGGATAACCGGGGTAAATTTTAGACACGAAACTTTGGGGTAATTCTTAGACGCACTTGGTGTTTAAAAGCTATTATTTTTTATTTGATTTTGTATTTGAATTTAAGTTTTTAAATGTATTTTCCCATTGTATAAAAATTTTCTAAGCAGTAATCCACATATTAGCAAGTTTCCTATTTCACTAGGAAAATGTCTCTGAAAAATTAACTATCAACTTTTACTTTCAATATTTTCAAATTTGTTTATTGCATATATTTATTTACTTTAGTTGCAGATTTTAAATTGTATTAAAGGAGGAATTCCTTAACTTCAAATTTATTAACAGAAAATTGCAGAATTCATAAACTGAGATGAGTTTAGGCTTTTCTAAAAGACATATTGTTGCATTGTTTCATGCTGGGGTAATTCTAAGACAATCCTTGGGGTAATGTTTAGACATCCTGGGGTAATTCTTAGATATTGAAAAAATAGGTTTAAATTATTTTTTCAAAGTTTTAGTGAAAGATAAATTTAATATAATGTAAAAAAATGTACTTAAAGAGCCCAGTTACAACTGATTATCTATTTATTGATTATGTTAGGCACAATTTAAAAAGAAATCAATAAATGTTATAAAACTGTAAGTACTTTATTAAAAAATTAGATAACTTAAATTATTATTATTTACAATTCATAATAAAGGAAACTCAAGTGAACAAAAACGTTAAGTTACAATCAAAAACGTTAGATTATTACAATGAATATATAGATCATAGCTTGTTAACTATAATCTGAAGTATTTATTCACTTTTTGTAAAAAGAGTTGAAAGTGATTCTAAAGGTGGAACCAGATTATTTATTTATCCTTAAAGTAGGGTATTAGTAGCTAAAACATTTTAAGATGATAATAAATATGGATGCAGTTGTTATAACATATGATGATAATATGAAAAGTAAAAGAAAAAGAGGAGAAAAATGTTTCCTTAGAGAAAACGAACAACACTTCAAACAAAAAGGTTTTACCAGAAGAATCTGGAAGTTCTTCAGGTGATGAGAGTTTTCACAGCGATGTGCCCTCTGACATCAGTTTAATAGGCAACTCTGATGCTACCATTAATATTAAAAAATATGTCTTACCAAAAAGTTCAGATCATCTGAAGCTACACTTAAGAAATGTAATAAATAAGATTGCTAGCGATAATTTTTTTGCTGTTTATTATGAAACCCCATATTATATTGGTAAAGTGTTGGAGGTCTTTAAAGAAAATGAAAAAAGCATCTGGAATTGAAATTTTTGTAATGGTACGAGGAGAACAAATTTTGGTGACCTTCAGTACCAGATTTTGAGAAAGTTTCTAAATCTATTTTGTGGTCCAATTCAGACAGATTCTGTTTATTCCTTTCAAATTTCAAGCAATCATTATATTGCTGACGTTTATAAAACCCTTAAGAAGTTCCATAAGGACGTTTTTTGTGAATGAACTAAGAAAAATTAATTGATGTTATTTGTGTTTCAAGTTGAAATGGATAATAACTTCATGTTAATAAAGTTTTTTTTTTTTTTTCAGTTAATTTACTGTTTAATACTTCTGCTTTATCGCCACAATTGACTTAGTATCTAGTCCATCCAGATTTAATAATTAAACTACGTTTTTAATTATTGCCATGTTTTCCCTGATTTTTATGAAATGTTATAAAGCGTGAAATCAAACGTGTAACTTTTTTTGTTTGTATGCATTAAACTGCCCATTATTTTACCCTATTTAAAGTACACAATATAACCAAATACTGACTGACTAGTATTAATTGTAAAAATCTTATTTTCTATTCACAAAACATAGAAATCCAGTGCCTAAGGATTACCTCCAATTGCCGGGGTAATTCCCAGACATGTTTTTTTTTTTTTTTCTTTAGTGACAAGGACATTAATTGAGTATTCTGATAAAATAATTCATATAATATTAATAATATACAAATATAAATTTTGAATTATATCCGAAGAAACTTTTTTTATAATAAAAGTTTACTTTTGTCTAAAAATTACCCCGGTTACCCCTATACTTATGTTTTACGTAAGAATTTAAGGAAAGCTATTCGAATGTATATCACATATTTTCGAAATTTTACTTAATTTTTTCATGTTTCTATTTGATAAATAAACTCCTAAATCTTTACAAGGCCTTAAAAGTGAAGCATTGTAAGCTTTCAGAAGTTCTTAATAAATGATATCCATGCAATAAACAGAACTACAAATACAGTCGAACCCCGATAACGTGAGCACGCTTAGCGTGAATTACTTTTAAAATGAACTGTTTCCACAATCCCCGTTAAAATGAAGATTAGTAATTTAGTTATATGAAGATGAAGATTAATTACTGACAGCATGAACTACTGATAACACGAACAACTTTTTCCCCCCTTGAAATTGATGTTAACGAGGTTCGACTGAAATACAATATTTTTATATTACATATAAAATTTCTTAAAAGAAAAAGCTAAATACCTTAAAATATAGTAAACATGTAAAATAATTTATATAGAGCATACGTATTTATAATTGTATGAACTGTATTTTAGACAAAAGAGTTTTCATTGTTAATATCACATGTGTTGAGTGTATTTTATAAATACAGTTTAATATGAAACCCACCTACGATTTTCTATAATTATTTAACCGGTTGCAGTTTAAATTACTCTACAGTATTCTACATTTTCTGAAATTCAATTTCATAAGCGCATTTTGCTTACAAAGTTAAATAATGCCTCGAGACGTTATTCTCAATTAATTTCGTACTAAAAATTTAATCGTGGAATTACACGCGTAAAAATTTTATCATAATGAATTTCATTGCTTTTAGAGGCTGCATTATAAATGTTAAAGTGTTATTTTTTCAAATGTTATGCACCATAAAATTTTCAAAGAGTAAATTATAAAAGAAACGTGTTAATTGTTTGTTTCGAAAGTGATATAATAAATATAAAAAAAATAAGTAAATAATACACCCCAAAAAGTTTATTAACTGAATGTAGAATAATGTAATTTTGAATTTAACAGTGGACTGTATTTCTCAATCTATAATTTTTTACATATAATGTACAAGGTGGTTGTAATTAAACTTTCCCTATAAACAGCATCCTACAGCGCAAACGGGTTAACAGAATGCAACGAAATTTTGTGCATAGACTATACACGAGATGCGCTCACGGAATTTCGAAAAAGAAATTTTGTTACAAAATGTCCACAAGAGGGCGCTTTTTCGAAAAAAAATTAAATTTAACACAATAAACGACCAAAATGGAAACAGAAACAATATTAACAATCTAGAACATTAATTATGAGCAATAAAATATAAAACTAGGAAAAGCTATCAATTCTAGATAAAAATATGTCGAGATCTGCATACTTGTGAAGAAGAGGAAGTTGTTGTTTCTGAAAACTGAACTGTTTTGTTTTTCTCAAACAGCGTACTCTTATTTTTTTCTTACCTTTATTTAATGTGGTTCGATGACAGGGTGATCAATAACTAGTCAATAAATGTTAATATTGTTTCTGTGTTCCGTTTTAGTCGTTGTGTTGAATTTAATGTTTCTTCAGAAAAGGCGCCCTGTGGTGGGCATTTTGGAACTTTTTTCTTTTCTTTCTTTCTTTCTTTTTTTTTTTCAAAATTACGTAAGCGCATCTCCTGTATAGTTTATATACCAAATTTCGTTGTATTCCGTTCATCCGTTTGCGCTGTAGGATGCTGTTTCTAGGGGAAGTTTAATTATAACCACACTGTATTTTGTGGTACTAAAAAACATTTGTTTAATTCATACGAATGATAAAAACTATAAAAAATGTGTTTATGTTCCTTGACTAATGTTAGTTTAGATTAAACTAGAATTATTTGAAATAATAAAAATATAAAAAAGTATAATTTTTATAGAACAAAATGTTTTTAAACTTATATCAACAGGAATTAAAAATGGTTTCCATCATTAATATAAAATATGTTAAAAGTAATATGAGTTTATAAATGCAGTTTAATATAAAATCTTTCCCATTTTCATGTACGTATTTACATAATTTCAGCTTAATGTCAGACCACTTAATCTATTCATAAATTTGAACAAATTTAATTTCTTTAGCTCAGTTCATGTGCATTGTTAAATAAAACCTTGAGACGTTATTCCAAAGTATAATAACATACTAAAAAACTATTCATGTAATTACACAACTAAAACTAACAGCGTTAAAATTTCATTATATTTAAAAACTAAACTTTTACATTTAAAAAATGTTTTTTTCACAAATGTATTGCATCATAATATTTTGAAACTGCAATTTACAAAATATATATGATGACCGTCTGCTTGGAAAATAAATATACACATTTAATGTAATTATTTACAAGAAATATTAAAATGAATATATATATATATATATATATATACACTTTATCTTCGATTAAAAAAATCTACTTATCTCAAATGAATTATAATATTTTTCAGAAAGATAGCAAGAGATTAAACGTAATAAAATCATGATAAAGTGTTCATTTATTGTCTCATCATTAAGTTAAAGTAAATAACACGAAAGAGTAATGTAAACATTTAATTATACTTATGAAATCTTTGCTCATTGTGAATGTAAATTTTTCTCCATGAATTTATAGTTATTAAATTAAGATTACTTTCTCTTACCATAAGATAGAGAAAGTATTGTTTTTAGGTCAAATTTTCGAACGCGAGATTTTGTTATATTTACACATTTTGAGGTTCCCTGAATACGAAAATCATGTTTTTAGCAAATGGTCTGTGTGTATGTCTGTGTGTCTGTGTGTCTGTGTGCCTGTGTGTATGTCTGTGTGTCTGTGTGTCTGTGTGTCTGTGGGTGTGTCTGTGGGTGTGTCAGCATATCTCAAGTACAAATAGTAGCAGACATTCCACACTTGGTATTCTAAATGTGTATCATATATAGATGCTACAGTAAGATTTTCGTTAAGATCAAGCAAATGGTTCGTGTACAGGGACAATCAAGAGAATTCTAATACATTACGTCTATGGGGGAAATTGCAGGTAAGTAGAGTTTAACATCTATAGATTGCACTAAACCAAATGAAACGAATATATATATTTTGTAATAGAGATAGTCAACTGAGAAAATTTTTTTGTGTATGTAGGAGCCTTGCCTCCTACCTGGGGAGGAAGTCCCCCCTCGAGGGGAGTAAATTTTCATGATGGGTTTCTTTCAAAACAGCTCGCCAATACCATTAAAACAAATGGCTGAACCATCGATCTGCGATAATTTAAAACAAAGTTATCGATATTTTTTACTTTTAACGAAAAAAAAAAAAAAAACTTAGAAAAAAATCGTATTTTTTGAAGTGAAAACTGTTTTAGGCGCGTTGAGCACTTTTTGGTGAACAAAAATTATTGAACTCCCGTCATCGTTAGTTAACGCTTTTCTTTTGAAGTGAAAATTTTTGCGTGATCAAAAATCATTGAATTCGCGTCATCGTCAGCAAACGCTTTCCATCCTTGTATGATACAAATAATGTATCATACAATTAACATGCTAATGTGAAGTGTTAATAATTATATACTGCATATAGTTTTAAAATCTGGTGCGGCTCTACACTACTTCTCTCATCTCCCGGCACTGTCTCTATTGCAGTTAGACCTCACAAAACCGTGAGAAAGTACAAAGCTACCATTTTTCTCACGTTTTTACAATCTGGTGCGGCTCTACACGACTTCTCTCATCCCCGGACACTGTCTCTTAAAGACTGCAGCCGGAAACGTTGCAGTTAGACCTCACAAAACCGTGAGAAAGTCCAAAGCCGCAATTTTTCTCACGTTTTTACAGCTGGTGCGGCTCTACACAACTTCTCTCCTCTCCGGACACTGTCTCTATTGCAGTTAGACCTCAGAAAACAGTGAGAAAGTCCAAAGCCGCCCTTTTTCTCAAGTTTTTAAAATCTGGTGCGGCTCTACGCGACTTCTCTCATCTCCGGACACTGTCTCTATTCCATTTAGACCTCACAAAACCGTGAGAAAGGCCAAAGCCGCCATTTTTCTCATGTTTTCAGAATCTGGTGCGGCTTTACACGACTTCTCTCATCTCCGGCCACTGTCTCTTAAAGATTGCAGCCGGAAACATTGCAGTTAGACCTCACAAAACTGTGAGAAAGGCCAAAGCCGCAATTTTTCTCACGTTTTTACAATCTGGTGCGGCTGTACTCGACTTCTCTCATCTCCGGACACTGTCTCTATTGCAGTTAGCGCATTAAATAAAATTGTAATATATTTTTTGTAGTAGTAGTTTATATTAATGAATAAAAAAACACTTCATTTAAAAGTATTTCCTACACAATAAAATATTTCCTGACGATTCAAGAAATACATACGTAATTGTTCACGTTTTCACTTCTGTCGGCTCTCTCAAAGTGCAACTGTTTTTTGTTTTTTTTTTAATATTGAGAATAAAATGGACTTATTTTGGATATTTAGTGTTATACTACTTCTCTAATATGGAAATCGTCTGCATTATCATAAAAGATAATTTTTTTAAGAAATTATTTTTTAAAAACAGAATTATTTTTTAAAAACAGAATTACTTTTTAATAACCGAATTAAATTTTATATAAATCCAGGTGCATTATGGAAACGGGGGGTTGAGGGGGGTGGTAGCCCCCCTCACACAGAATTAATTATCATATAAAACTCTTCCGAAGTCTAATTTGAATTGTTTAACATAGGTTTACGTAACCTCGTTATCTTACTTCTTAATCTCGAACCTGTATTTATAGTATTAAATTTCAGGGTAAGAGAAAGTTGTGTGAGTGACACACCAGATTATTTTTTCTATTTTTATCCATATACAGATGCTAAAAATATTCATTAAGGAAAAAAGAGAGAGAGAGAGAGAGAGAGAGAGAGAAATGTACTCCTTAAAAATGAAACTAAAAAAAATCTTTATCTAAAGATAAATATGCATGAAATGTTTATCTGAAGATAAATGCGTATTGAATATTTAGAGTGAAACATACCAATAAATAAAAATTATAAGCGTTACTTGGTCGAACAGTAAGGGGGGATTTATCACAAAAATGATTTATCAAAAAGACTTTAATAATATTTTTAAAGGATCCCAGCTAAAAAAAACTTCAGAAAAAAAAAAAAAAAAAAAAGAAAACCTGCAGAAAATCTGAAGGATTTTGGAGCAATAAAAAGTTTAAGGGAAAAAAACTTACTTGTTTCCAAACTGCAAATTTTTTGCTCTTAAACCGCAATTATTCTTCACATTTTATGATTTTTGTTCTAAATACCTTCAGATTATGTGCTGATTTTACTCCAGTTTTTTATTTTTTTTTTATCTTTTGGACTGAAGACTAATAGTGTCGATCTACGGATTTTTACGATACCAGTTTTACCATAGTTGGACATTTATCGAAATGGAAAATTTATCGAAAATATAATTGAATAATTTGAAAGCGGTGTTATAATTTGAAAAAAAAAAAAAAAAAATTAATAGTCCTCCGTACTAAACTAAATTCTGCTTTTGCCAGAATTTTTTTTTTTTTTTTTTTTTTTTTAAGAAAAAGAAAAGAAATGAAAATGGAAAATAATATAAAAAGATAATCTCATTAGACTAATGTCGTCATTTTTTCTTATTATATCATTCAATCGAATCCACGAGTCCATACTGTCCATTTGCAAATCTTATTATTATTATTATTATTATTATTTATTTATTTATTTATTTATTTATTTAGCTGGGATAGATCATCTAACAACTTTTAAAATTACTTGCCCTTCTCCCGTAGTAAATAATGTTCATTTGAAACCCTTTACACGAAACATAAAAGGGATTATTAAAAAGGGTAAAAATGAATGTGTTCCGCATGCTTAGCCCCACACTTAGGTTAGGGTTTAAACTTCAATGTATTTCGCGTATAATACGACTGAATAAGCACATCAAGAGATTTCAACTTAATTCCCATAATTGTACATACTGCTATTTCTGTTTAGCCACGTAAAAAGTAAGGATTATTGCTGATTGTATCATATTTAATTCAAAATACCCTTCTGTTTATCTCAATAATGCATGAAAATTTTGATATATCGTGTACAATGTAAAGATATTAAAAATGTTGTTTTACAAAATGCCTTTTACAGACAAAGAGGCATCCGAATTTCAAATTTGTTTTTAGATCCCTTACACAAACCAATAGTGCTCTTTACGAAATTTTGAATAGAAAATAGTAAAACCTTTATAACATTTAGCAATCTCAATGCATTTCAGGTAATTCATACAGAAAAAGAAAATATTCTTGCATATAAATTACTTTAGTTTTAGCCTGGGAAATGGTATATGAATTAGTCTTAAAACTTAATAAAAATGAAGATATATCCCCAGTGATTAACGACAAATCATTATCTTCAAAAAATGTGGTGTTTTATTAACTCACAATTTCTTCCAGATGCTACAATTCTTTTTCAGCTAATTGCGCTGAGGACTGAGCGAAAATAGTATATCTGCTTAACAGAATTATCCGCCAGGGGATCTCACCTACACAGCTTAGTATTAAAAAATTCTTTGTTGAGGTGGCCTGTCTGCGGTTAGCCAAACAATTCTAATCACAAGGTATCCAACGATTCCAACGAAGATGTGAATAAAAGAAAACTGTTTTCTTGAATTAGAAGTGTTACCAACGTTTTGTTGCTAAGCAAAATATATTTTTTTTTTTTCTAGGAATGATGAATATTTGAATATTACGCTAGAATTGGAACTTTCTCTCCTGGTGAGCAAGAATCATTCTCCGCCATATTTTGCGCAAAGTTACTTGCTAATGAAATAGAAAATATATTTTCCATCAGCGAAGAGCTGCATTCAAAAATAATTTTGACAGTGATGCCTAAATTTTTTGCAAGGAGTCTATTTTTGAATATGTATGATATTTATTAAAAGCAAAGCAAAAGTCGCCATGGTCAAAATCTTAGAAGGATGATTATTCAATTTCCCGATTTCGCCTATGATTCAGACTGAAGACAATCTCTATGACCAATTACGGAGTGTTTTAACGGATCTTTTCTTACATTATTTTACCAATGCAGCTATAACTTAGATAAAGAATTTATTGTGGTTTTACACGCCTAGATTAAATCTTGAATAAGAAATCCTTTAATAAAAACTAGGGATGAGTACCTAACAATTGGGAAAATACATAAATCTAGAAGAGATAATTTCAGGTATAATTAAACTTTTAAATAATTAGTAAATGTTGATTTCAAATTTTGAATATAAAAATTTCTCATGCCTGAATTCAAAATAAACTTTTTTTAGCCTCTATATCTTGAATTAAATAGCTTTTTAATATTATTCTAATTATTTTTTTAAAGTTAATATTATACATATGTGGTGATTGAACATCACATATTTCTACCACAAGACGACAAATACTTTCTCTTTCTATATGTAAACAAATATTTATAAACAACATAAAAAGTAATCCAATATATTCAATAAACAACAACAACAAAAAAAAAAAAAAATCTTAACTATATTATAAGACTACAACATAAAAAATTACGTGCCATGGATCTATAGTCACTATTTAAATATCTCGAGTTAGTACTAGTGTTCAATTATTGATATCCTTTAAAATTCAAACATTTATTAATTTCAAACAGCTGTTTAAAAGCTTTAATTTGTTGCAACACTATCCTTTTCAATAATTTTTTTCTTTAAAAAGTCTATAATGTTAAAATCCACTCTTACACAGTTGAAGGATACATTGCTTTAGTTATGAGATGCAAACATTTATACGTAATCCAAAAGTTAGGAATTATTTAACAAATATAATTAACAATACAACATGCAATGTATTTAATATATAACATAAACTGATATAAAAAATCATAAAAAAAAACGTTTATGTGGAATTTAAAAGAAATCTCATAAAAATATGAAAAAAATATATAAATAAATCTATTCCTGTCTAACACACAGGAAAGATAAAAAAGACACCCATTTGGAAAAAAAATCCCTTAATCCTTGCATTCAAGAGCAAGAGTGATGATGTCAGCTTAGTACTTATTTCCGGAGGTCTGCAGGGGCCGAGCGTTAGGACCGAAAATGAGTCCGGTCCACACCTCGAGCCAGGTTCGGACCGAAATTCTCAATATGCTTTCGGGCAGGACTCGGCCTTATTTATTATTATTATTATTTTTTTTTTTTATGTTTGAGCTGGTTGGACCTGAATTAAATATTTTTGGGCACAACGTCGGTCTGAAAATTGTGTTACACTTTTCTCCTTTTAGAAGGTAAACATGTCATTGATAATGTACTTTATATAATTCTGTAGTTAGTATGTAACATGAAATTTTTCGCACTGTGATTTCCGCACATAAATTTAGTATGTCTTGAAATTGATATATATTATTTAAGGTCACAGTAGTTGGTTTCCTATTCAAAATCGTATGCATATTGCTATTAGTTCAAGCACATGCTCAAATAAAATAAATTAGATATGTTACTCTCTATGAGGCTTTATATCTTATGGCCTGTAGAGTATAGGAACTATGATGGATATTTTTAAGCAGTTTTCCGCTCCACTATATGTAAGGAAGTCAGCATCAGTTTTCAGATGAGCGAAAGCAACTTTTTCATTGATATTAATTGGATTAGCAGTATTGCTTTGTTTACACTTGTGAAGTCGTTCCTTCACATATATGATTTTAATTACAGCTTTAAATAAATGCAATAATTAATTACTATATTTTCAATAAATTAAATGGCTAATAAAAATATCTAACGAATTTCTAAATTACTTTTTATATTTATTCCCATTTGTCTCTCTATATAAATATCTTAATTCTAATAATATTTTATCTGTTAAGCTATTAAATAAATATTCTGAGAACAAAAACATATTCTTTAAAATTAATAATTTATTTCGGCTAGTCATATGTTTATATGACATGTCTCAGAATTATAATCTCTCCTAAATCATTTAATAAATAAAATATAAAAAAATATATTATTTTCATTTATAAACCGTTGTATACATAATTACATTTTCATTCTTTTAAAATTGCGCAAGTTCACTTTGTCATAAATAAATTAGGCTATAATTTCCGTTGTAATATCATTAAAGGGTAATTTATATATTTTTTAATGACATTATGTGCAATAAATCGCAGACTTTATGTCTCTCTTACTCAACGGTTTTCTAGCGATAAAATTTCACATAGATGATTAGCGTTAATTCTACAACGGACGTGCTAAATTCAAAATATTTATATTAATTTGATCTATAAACAATGAATTATCTTTGGCTGTAAAATTTGGCGTTATTTCCAAAATCTTGGCGTAATTTAGCAGTATGATCTGGATTGCGAGGGAGACGACTTCAGAATTCGCTCGTTAACTACTGCTATAAAAACACGTAATCGCGAAGCCCTCTCTCTCTCTCTCATCTAACCCTCTGTATGTCTTTTAGACTTGATAATATACATTTTAAGATACTTGTAAAAAAAACTTTTTTTATTCCCATGCTGCTAAAATAAAGATATTTGCTGCAAAATTATTGGTTTTTCTTCTTCACGGCCTGCATTTAATAGTTCCTGGAGTACTGCGGACCTTTGTCTATCTAGCTCAAGTTAACCGAATCTCCCCTATAACACTTTAAAACAAAATGTTTCGGATACATTATGGGATAAGGGGAAATGGGTAAGAGTTTATTTTTTGTAGTATTAACCATTTTAATACCTTTTTCATTCTTTGAGAACACTAATATTTCAGGATTGACTTTCTGTCTGGATGTGTGGTTTCTGTCCGTCCCTTATAATATACCTCTGTTTATATATAATTGTTTTCTATAAGATCAATAGTTTTGTTAATGCATTTTATGTGTCTATTTTATATAGAGAAGAAGTAAAATTTTGTTTACTTCTAACATTTTATTAATCGAAAACCGAGTTTTTTTCTTTTTTCCTTTTTTTTTTTTTCCTTCTACAAATTTCATAATTTGTGTTAATATGTAGAGATTTTGTAAATTACATATATAATGAGTTTATTACAATTTCTTGAATAATTTCAGTTCTGTTTTACTCATAATTTTTTAATATATAATGAATATAGAAATAATCTGTATACACAGAAAACTTATTTAAAAATTATACGAACTGAATTTAAATCAAAAGCGTTCCTTCTTCGTTTATATCACATCCGTTGGAAATATTGTACGTTTTTAAATACAATATAATGTACAACCTGCATCTCATTTTAATACATTTATTTACACAAATGCGGTTTAATGTCAGATTGCTGTACTCTATTCATAAATTTGAACAAATTAAACTTCTTTTCCGCAGTTCATATGCATAGTTAAATAACGTCTTGAAAGTTATTGAAAATTAATAAAATACTAAAAGTTTATTTGTGTACTTATATGCCTAGAACTTTCATCTTGCAGAATTCCATTAATTTCAAGGTTAAACGTTTGCATCTCAAAAGTGCTAGTTTCACAAATGTAGAGCACCATATTATTTTTTAAGAGTAATTTTCAAAGAAACTACGGTGATTGTTTATTTGGTACATGAAATATACATTTATAACTAACATGTGATTTTACTATCTTGTTTTTTATTTAATGCGTAATCATTGTGTATACGTAGACTAATTATACGTTCTACTTGTAGAACGTATATAAAACTCCAAAATTATGGAGTTTATAAAATGAAATTAATTTGTTCACTTATTTTTTCCTCAGTTGAAATCATAAATACATTCCATAATATGGAAAAATGCTTTACAATTTATATGGAATGCTTAATATTGCAGTTTGTAGACACATTTTGTATTTTTCCGTAAATTAAATGGGAAAAAAAAAGGGGAGGTCACAAACAAATGAAAAAATAAATAAAAAATTAAAAAATTAAAAAAAAAATCTCGAAAAACTATTTTATGCCAAAAAAGTTATTAATTAAATGTCAATCAAGATTTTTTATTTTTATTTTTATTTATGTATTTCTTTTCTTTTCTTTTTTTTTTTTTTTAATGTACACCCTTAGTTTTTAACAAGCATTTTCCTAGTTACCTGTGATACTATTGATCGGCGAAAGCAAGCTTTAAATTTTCTATTAACTGAAATAATGACAATGAATAAGGTTTTAAAATAATAATCTAAAAATGTTTAGCATTAACATTATTTTTCTCACATTTTACAGAACATTTAAATATTTTAATATTGCAATCTAAATAAATATTTATAGTACATTTTATTTATTTATTTATTGCATTATTAGACGTCGTTTTCTGTAGGATCAACTAAAAATCGTAAGTCTAAGAGTAATCGTAAGTCTACTATTTTAAAGAAAATTCCGATGTCACATTTAAATGTATACAATACAACGATCCTAAATAAGAAAATATAAAGAAAATTTGAGTTTAGATAAATGACTTTTTAAAGAGTTATTGGTTTTTATGTTTTGTACTAAGATAAAAATGTCTTTTCTTAGAAATTAAATTAACTTCATTATGCACTTTATGTTATAAAATTAGGTGAAAGCATAACTAATATATATATTAAATATTTGTTAAATAATATCTTTTAAAATTTATATAATTATCTTAATATTAAATGCAGTAGTAAAATGCAGTAGTATGAATTATTTTATATTCATTATAATTAAACAAACCTATATTAAGTGAAATTCAATTTTTATACCCCTGCATAACACACATACACACACACATATATATATATATATATATATACATATCTTGAAATTTTATTAATTTCGTACTTGTTAAGTTTTTATTAGATTATTCAAATACTCTCTAGAAAAAAAATGACTTTTCAAATAAAAACATTATCTGAAAAAAAAAAAAAAAAAAAAAAAAAAAAAAAAATGGTGCAATTAATTCCGCTCGACTGTCTCAATTAATCAACAACAACAAAAAAAAAATAAAATAAAAAATAAAATAAATAAATAAAATAAATAAATAAATAAATTAATGTACAATTTTTTTTGTCCTTACTTAATGAACGATAAACTTTTTCTTTTACATTTTTTGTTGTACTTAATGTAATATATATTCTTTTAAATAAATTAATATATTTTTCAGCTTGTGGCGATTTATTTCAATAATTATATCTTGATTTTATTTTTGTATACTAATATGTTAAGTTATACCTATGAGAAGTCATGATGTACTAATTACACTGCTGTACATAAAAATCGGCCCCAACACCATTTTTGCACATTATATAAAATGACCTCCTGAATCCGAATATGACGCCCATTTGCCTTATCACCCACTTTTTTCGGAGACGCTCCCCTATTTTTATCATTTTTCGGTAATTTTATGACTATAAATTTGATTTGTAGGGAAGGAAAGGAATATTTTATCTATTAAATATCTTGTGGGGGGCTACAGAAGATAAAAAATTCTAAAATATGAACATTTGAAGCAAAGTTGAAATTTGAGGAGGGGGAGATTTGCCACTGAAATTATAAATTACATTTGTTATATTTCATTAATCAATTATTATTATTATTAATTATTGTAAATTATATTTTTTCTGTTCTTACGTGTTAAAATAATACTTTTCCATTCTTTAAATCAAATTCATGGCCAAAATTACCGAAGAGTGATAAAAATTGGTGGATGGGTGGCGTCCCGAAAAAACACTGGGTAATTGGGTAAAATTGGTGTCATATTCGCATTCAGGAAGTCATTTTATATAAGAATCAGCAGAAATGGTATAAGAACTCTGTTTTTTTTTTTTTTTTTTTCAGTGCAGTCTTATTTACAAACTACGATGACTTAATTTATTTCTTAGTGAGAATTAAAAAAAAATAGTATTTAGTTATTTATTTTGGTGTGTGTATGCATGAGGAAAAGAACTTTAACAGTTAAAACATTTATAAAATTTATAATTTTAAAGAAATAAAAATTAAGAAACATATAGTATGGGCAAGACATTGAAATTCAAAATTTGCTTTAAAATTTCTAGTCTAATAAAATTCACAACTACATTCTAGTGCTTTGTCACATTTGTTTAAAACTTATATTAACTTTTATTAACGAAAAAAGTTGTTTTAAATTAAAAATCCCACAAAAAATGGTGAAAAATCAAATTAATTTTCAAAATTCTTTTATCTAAACAAAAATATTTCATAAAAATTAAGGCATTGTTACAAATGAATCAAATTCCATTCTTTATTTAAATTTTAAATGTATATGTCAAGTTTGTTGTGAATCTTAAAGAAATAATTCTTATAAGGGCACCACATAACTTTCTTACACATCCATTGAAATATATATATTGTTGCAAAGGCATTGATATTTTTGTATATGATAACTCGGTTATATATAAAAGGCAGATTCCAGAGCATCCCCGTTAACAAGCGAAGAAAACTATTATTCCACCCACAAAAGTCACGATAATACGATTATGTACATCATAGAGAAGGAATATCGTTTCTTCATTTATAATATTCCGCAGTTTATTACAATAAATATACAGATTAGAATTTAATGGATTTCATTAGAGCTGATTTTTGTACACTTCAGCGAAAATTAGTTGCGAAAAAAGATACTTTGTACCAATACTTTATAAGTCTTACATATTCTGGAAAATCCTAGAACACTATTTTATACCTATTTACTTAAATTTATGAATAAGATATTTAATACATAAATATTACTACAAAATCTACGTCAACAGTGGTTTTCGCTTAAAGATAATCATCTTTCTTATGTTTGAAAAATATAATGAAATGAATTACTTTAAATAAAAAATAATATATTTTAAATATGTTAAAAAAAAAAAAAAGTAGAATCATACATTTTTTCTGATAGAAATATCTTGTACCGCATCATTATGGTTATAAAATATTTATGTATACATACGTTTTGCTTGTATAAAATATTATACAAGCAAAAGATTTTTTTTTAATAAATAGTAAATTTTCCACCTTATAACTTTCATTCAAACCCTAACAGCACAGTTAGGCTTAACTTATCCACAGTACATCTTAAGGACGTTTCTGGGATGTCTGTTTATCCAGAAGACATCTTGAAGATATCCTGGGGAGGCGATGTGCTGTCTGGGAATATATATTTTATGTTATATATTCTATAACCAAACATTTTTTATCTAGCTCTGTCAAGATGCAAAAAATAAAAATCCGAAGCTGGTGTTATGCAAATAATTAAAATCATCAACCAACTGGGTTATTATTATTATTGCACAGAAAAGAAGAAGATAATGGAGAAATTGTTTTCTATAAATGAATTAAAGATTTGTCTGGGCAACAGTTATCATCGATATACATACAAACTGGAGTTGTCTTCAGCATAACCTTTTTAAAATTTACTTTATCAATGTTAGTAGTAAGTGTTTGAAGACTAATAGGACACTCATCTCAGGTTACACTGTTTCCAGCCAGACTGTGGTTTCGCTGTTTCCAGCCAGAGTGTGGTTGGAGTGGCTGGAACCACAGTGTGGCTGGAGCTAGTGAATACCTTACAAGTATTGGATGGTTTTCTCTGTTTGCAAGTAGTCGATACATATTTTTTTTTTTTCTTTTGCCAGCGATTACCGAACAATTTATTAGAGTTATGTAGATACAACAAAAATGATTGTGAATGAGTGTGTTTTTTTCAATAGGTGTCGCTCTGAAGTTTTACATTATTTACTTTTAAATGAATAAATAGAAAGATGATGCGAAATATTTTTTCTTTTTACATTTTATTTTATATCGGTGCTGTGCGAAAATATGTTTTTTGAATTAAAGCATCCTTCCACGTGTTTAGTTGTAGGGCCAACTCAGGTTGGCAAATCCTTTCTTGTTCGTCAAATGATTCGACAGAATATTTATGGTTCTAAAATAAAACGAGTGAAATGGTGTTATCTGTATCCTCCTAAATGGATGCACGAAGAACCCGATGTAGAATTTGTATGTGGTTTGCCTAACACATTTGAAACTGATGATCTGATAATATTAGATGATCACATGCATCGATTAAATGAAAAAATTGCGGAGATATTTACGGTTGTTTCTCATCAGTGTAATATTAGAGTCATTTTATTATTGCAAAATTTGTTTCCGCGAGTTTCTGTAATGCGAGATATTAGTTTAAATTCTCATTATATTATTTTATTTAAAAATTCTAGAGATGTGGCACAGTTTCATTACTTTGTACGTCAGTTATGTCTAGAAAATACTAAATATTTTCTCGATGCTTATATAAAGGCAACAAAAAATCAATTTTCATATTTAGTTGTTGATTTGCACCCTCAGACAAAGGAAGAATACCGTTTACGCGGAAGTCTTTTTCCTACACCCGAAGGGATTTATTGGTTATATTTGCCAAAATGAAAAATTTAAAAAAAAATCATTATTTTCTACATTTGTTGGCGAGAGCACCACCACTACAAAAGCGAGCTCTTTTACGCACTGCTAGTAATTCTCAAGTATCTGCATTGTGTGAAATTTGTTTAAATATTTTGGCGGGGCATCTACCGGTAAATATAAAAAGGCTGAAAAAATATATGGATATTATACGAAAACTATCTAAACGATCGATAAGTGTTCGTAAGAAGAAGGCTCTTCTAGTGGATCAATCCGGTGGTTTCTTGCCTGTTCTTGCTCCTGCAATACTATCAGCTTTAGCAGGTTTAGTCGGCCGAGTCATCGGCGATAAAATTATTAAAAAATAGAACCCTATTTTATTATTTTTTATTATTTTTCTATTGAATTATGTCAAGAAGAGTCGCACTTATACCAGAAGAATTGATTTCTTCACATCAGTATCAAAATCCCGAACTGAGATTGGAAGACGAAATTATGTCTTTATTGGATCGTAAAAAAATTCCCGATGATATGAAAGTAAAGCTTTTAGGTCAACTAATCATGCGATATCAAAAAATTGTTCACGCTCCTCCAGAACCAATACCTGTGACTGTTCAAAATGATCAAATTCATGAAAAAGAGAAACCGAAACAAATGATTAATAGTTCTGATGATAATGAAAATTTTGTTAGTTCTGATAATTATGATAACATAATGAAGGATATAATAATATCGACTCCTCACAAATTCAAAAAATTTATTCCCATGATTGTAGAAAAGTTAAAAACGAGAAATTATTTCTGGAATTCTGAGGGAGAAATGACAATGGGAAATACACCCATAAAAGGTTCAAGTGTAATTGATTTTTTTTTCTTATTTGTCTCGAAATGCTAAAACTTTAGTAGAACCCAATTATTTCGATTTTTTTAAAGGCATTGTCAGAAGTAAATATACCAAGAACATGGATTGGTAATAAGTCTGTTTTGTCCAAATTACAAAGGATAAACACCTATGTAAAGTCTGACGAGGATGTTTTTCTCTCAGAAAGTATTTCAACTCCATATAACAAAGACAAAATTTCTTCGACTATTAAACGATCGCCAGAACTCAGAAAAAACAGACGAAAATCCAGAAGTCATTCTTCGTATCCAAAATCCACTGGTTTAAAGGAATGCAAACGATCAAGAAGTCATTCTCCAATGAGGAAGTGGCTAGAGTATTAGAAAAATATTATTATGACATAAAAAATCCAGCTTCATTCGGAGGAATTTTAAAACTGTCAAAAGCGACTGGTTTACCAACAGAAAAAATTAAAGCATGGTTAATGACTCAAGATGTTTATACTTTACACAAACCAACAAGATATAAGTTTAAACGCCGAAAAGTTTTGTTGTATGGCATAGATGAACTTATAGAATGTGATTTAGCGGATATGTCAAAACTGTCGAAATATAACAAAGGAATGAAATATTTGCTTACTGCAATAGATGTTTTTTCTAAATATGCAGATGCGATTCCGATTAAGAATAAAACTTCTGATAGCGTTGTTAAAGCCTTAAAAAAACTATTATTTCAATTAAAACACCCACCACACCTCATTCATTCTGATCGAGGTAAAGAGTTTTACAACAGAAAGTTACAAGCATCATTTAAAAAACACAAAATCAGGCATTATTCTTCTCAGAGTGAACACAAAGCTTCAGTAGTTGAACGTTTTAATCGAACTTTAAAATCAAAATTATATCGGATTTTTACTTACAGAAATTCATATAAATACATCGATATTTTAGATTCTGTTTTAAAAAGCTATAATTCTACAAAACATGGCAGTACAGGATTGGCTCCCGTTGAAGTCACACCGGAATTGGAATCTTTTGTTTTTCAAAAGTTGTATGGTTATAAGAAAGAAAAAGACTTTAAATTTAACATCAACGATCAAGTTAGAATATCGAAGGTGAAAAAAGTATTCCAAAAAGGTTATCTACCAAACTGGACTGAAGAAATTTTTATCATTCACGAGCGTTATCCTACAAACCCTCCTACATATGTGTTAAAATACCTAAAGGGAGAAATTTTAAAAGGTAGATTTTATGAGGAAGAAATTCAGAAAGTGATAAAATATTCCAGTGACTATTGGAGAATAGAGAAAATTTTAAAAACGAGAGGAAAGGGAGAAAATAAAGAGTATTTTGTTAAATGATCCGGACATGACAATCGTTTTAATTCGTGGGTGAAATCATCATGGATCAAATCCTAGACAAATTTTATGTAACTCTTCCGAGCAACTCTAGCATGGATTATTTTCCAGAAAATACACAGTCTTCTTATCGCACAAAGTTATTTTCTCCAATTGCATTATCTGGCGAATGGGAAGTAGCACTCGCAGAAGTATTTATGCCTAGAAGTTGGTTCAACGTGGGACATCATAATAATAGTTATTCGGTTACAGGAGTAAAGGAGGAAATTTTGCCTACCGATGTGATGAAATATACCATAGAATTACCCGATAAAGTGGGAGAAAATATAGAAGAATTTTGGACAATCATTAATAAAGAAATTGAGAAAAAAATAAATACCGAATCATCATCTGTAAAGTTTATAGTACAGGATAATGGTTCCGCATTACGCATTGAAATAAACGACGGATATGAATTAATGATTGAAAAAGATTCCGGCTCAAAACTATTATACATGTTACATTTACCGAATGAGAATATTGTTATTAGCACTTCGAACGTTTATAAATTTAAACCATCTCAACAAAGTTTAACTTCGCATAGTTTTACTATAATGAATAAAAATCCCAAGAGTATAACAAATCACTGGTTAACATTTAACCGCATAAAACCGGGAAAATTCAAGAATGAAAATGAAGATGTTTTCAAAATTTTAAATGCTAATATTGAACTTTTTGAATTGCAAGATTACTTAATTTTCGATTATCGACCCACTAAAAATGAAGTGGAAATCAAAATATCGGAAAATGCTGTACTACATATTATAAAAGGAAAATCCGATTCTTTGATGCAAAAGTTACACCTGAAGGAAAATCGTTCATTGAGTGGTTCGCATAAATTCAAAGTGAATCCTTTACTTCCAATAATACCCGGAGAATACGTTGTATTAGAAATTAAAGAGTATTACACAATAAAAAAGCTTGTGAGTTATACAGAAATCTGACAATAAATGTGGGAATGTATAAAACAGCAAAAGGATTATTTGAAGAATTTAAATATGTAAAATTGGAACAGCAACCCGATTTAAAAGTTCGATTGGATGTGCCAAAAAATCACGAAATTTTTTTTAGCAAAGGATTAGCAGACCTGTTAGGTTTTATTAGCACCGGACCGTTTAAAAATGAAAGCTATACGAGTAATTATGCGTTGGAGATTGATGGTGGTATGTCCGAAATATTTTTATACTGTGACATCATAGCTTCTCATTATGTCGGAGACATAGTTGCTCCGCTTTTACGTGCAATACCTACTGCTAACGAGAAGCAAGATCAAATTGTGAAATCTTATGACACCCCATTATATTTTCCCCTGCGTAAGAATTTCATTGAAACAATAGAAATCGAACTTAAGTCTAGTTCTGGAGATAACATCATCTTTACCGGAGGAAAAACATTAGTAGTGTTATCTTTCCGTCGGAAAAAACTATAAAAAGCGTTGAAATAGAGTTGTAATCTTTATTCTTGCAAATATAATAGAAACATGCACCTCAACGTAAAAGACTGCGAAGCATATTATTGTTCCCAAGTGGGAGGAGGGAGCGGTCCTTATTTTCACGGTGTTTTACACCAAAGAGGTTATGGTTTTTTTGGAGATTTGCGTAGATACCTTCAACCGATTGCAATAAAAGCAACAAGTTATTTAGGCAAACATCTATTGAATACTGGAAAGAATGTAATAAGTGATGTTGCTTCCGGAGTGTCTTTTAGAGATTCAACACGTAATAGATTACGTGAAACATCTTCTAAAGTTAAAAAAGACCTAATTGATAAGTTACAACATGGTAGCGGCAAGAAAGGTATAAAAAGAAAACGTAAAAGACAATCTAATCATTCACAAAACAAACGCTGTAAGTTGTCACGAAGGGATATTTTTTCATAATGAGCGATCAAAGCATGGCATTTCTTAAAAGTGAATTAGATTTATTTAATAATGCTGCTGTTCAGTTGGCGATTGATTCCTCTACATTTTTAGTCCAGTACATTCCAGTAGTCTACATTCCAGTAGCTTCACTCTCAGGAAAAACACCTATAGAATTTTATATTAGTGGAAACGAAGAACATTATTTAGATTTGTCTCACACAATTTTGCAGGTTCGAGTAAAAATTTTAAAGAAGAATGGTAGTGATTTGGGTGCTGCAGACCATGTCGCACCGATTAACTATTTTTTAAACACGTTGTTTTCGGAATGTGCTGTATTTTTAAATGATAAACAGATAGCTTCTCAAGCGAATTATGCATATAGAGCTTTTTTTGAAAGTTTGCTATTTTCATCAAAGACCTCACAAGAAACATTGTATGGAGCTTCGTTATTTTTTAAAGACACGGCAGGCCATCATGACAGTTTGACTTCTACCGCAGGCAATGCGGTTACAACTTCAAATAATGCCGGCTACAAATCTAGATATGACGCTTGTAAAACTAGCAAATTGATGGATCTCATAGGTCCTTTACATTTTGATTTGGCAACTCAACCAAAACTTTTAATTATTGGCGTAAATATTCGCATAAAATTAGAGAGAAATAAAGACATATTTTCTCTTATGTCCAGTGATGATAATTACAAAATTGTTATACAATCAGCAAACCTTTATGTTAGGAAAGTGTCCTTAGCACCATCTATTATGATTGCTCACGAGAAAGCATTGGAAAAAGGTGTCATTAAAATACCTATACGAAGAATTGAGGTCAAGACTTTTTCATTATCTTCGGGACTACAGTCGTTAACAATAGCAAATGCCTTTATTGGTCAATTACCAACTCGAATAATATTGGGATTTGTATCAAATCAAGCGTATAACGGAAATTCACAGAAAATCCGTTTAATTTTGCTCATTATAATTTAAATTATTTGACTGTTTTAAATGATGGAATGATGATACCTTCAAAACCATTTCAACCCAATTTCGATAATGATTTATTCGCGAGGTGTTACTTAAGTTTGTTTACAGATTTAAACCGTTATCACCAATTTCAAAATGTTAATATCACATACGATGAATATAAACAGGGTTATACTTTATATGCGATAGACCTCACACCAGATCTTGCAGCTAATGAAAGCCATATTAGCATCCCTAAAACTGGAAATATCGCATTAGATATCAAGTTCGCATCGGCGCTGCCCGAGACTGTAACCCTTGTGGCTTACACCGAATACCGAAATACGATCGAAATAGATAAAACGCGAACAATTTTCACTGATTATTAACTGTTAAAGATTCAATAAAATAAAAAGGTATATATGGATACCATAAGCCTCTGTCGACTAGCTTGCAGTGACAGGTATTTAAAAAAAGAATTCTGCGGTGTGTTTTCTTCTGATACTTTACCGAAGAAAAAAGGACGTTTCAACTCATTTATTGTGAATTTAGATTCTAAGTTTTTGGCTGGGAGTCATTGGATATCTATATATTTTTCTGAAAACACCGCCCACTACTTTGACAGCTATGGCATACCACCAAGAAACAGACATATACTACGTTTTATGAAAGAAAACAGCAAGACAATCAGATTCAATAATTGCTGTTTCCAAGATGATTTTTCGACCACATGTGGATTTTTTTGTCTTTATTTTCTCTTTCAAAGTGTGAGAAAAAAAGGTTTAAATAATTTACACCCTCAAAACAGGAAGTACAATGAACTCTTTATTAAAAAATTCGTGAAAACAAAACTTTATTTGTCAACATGTTGTCACGTGTTTCATCCGAGAAAAAAGCAGACCTGCACTGCTTTAATTAATATGAAATCTAGTTTGACAACTCAATAGACGATTCTCGTCGACTTAATATGGAGCGCTATGGCTTTTTCTTATCTGATTCTGAACAAGAAAATGGATCTTTTACCTATTTTCATGGCACACTTTTCGAACAAGTGCATCAATGCCTTCGGAAAGCTAGAGATTTGAAAACTTCTGATGAAAAAAAAGTTTATTTTAAGATACTGAGCAATTCAGAAATTATAAAATATGTTCACACGAAGCAAACTAACAAAAAGTTCGGATATTTATTTTTGTTGTCTAATACTTTAGGCGACATGTTGTTTACGCACTCATACTCATCTAAGTTATATGACGATATATTAGAGTGTATTTTAGAAGGGAGATCTTATCACGAGGAAACTGATGAAATGACCGCTGACCAGTTAAATAATATTAAAATTGGGTATTTTATGGTTTTAGGAGATGATGAAATTGTGGCTGAATTACATGCTTTTTCCTAATGTTTCTTTAATGTAATGTCACACTTTTATTTTAATTAAATAATTGTTATTTATGGAAAAATACTTATTATGTACAACAATAAAAAATAAATAAATGTATTTTTTACTTACATTTTTCCTGTATTTCTACTATTGTCTGCTGTTTTTTTGTTCCATTTCTGCTATTTTATTTCTAAAAGTTTTTCTTCTTCTTCTTCTTCTTAGCTAAACCTACCAACAGTTTTAATCCGGGATTGGAAATGATTATAAAATATACACATTTTCCTAATCCCAGAAATACTATTGGTCACTTTTGACCTTCTTTATTTACATACAAAAAAATAAAAGATTACAATACATAAAGCAAACAAAGCAGATATAAAATGACATTTTTCCATATGTATGTAAATATCATAAAACATAATCAAATAATATATTAAATAATCAATAATATATCAAGTAGCATTGTATACATATATCATAAAAAAATCATCCGATTAAAGCATTATATTATGATTAATAATTTTACAAAAAAGCAGTAATACTTACATCAACACTTAAAATACTCAAAAAATATATGTTATAGATAGAGAAAAGAAAATCTACAATAAATTGAGATTGAAATCTCACTCTTTAACTCTACTCAAATAATCAATAATATGTAAAAAATAATGAATAATAATTAAAAAATAGCGATAAATCGTAAAAACATTCATATGATTAAAGTATTATATTATGATTAATAATTTTTGCACAAAATGCAGTAATAGTTAAAAGACATCAACACTTAAAAAAAAAAAAAAAGACTCAAACATATGTTATAGATAGAGAGGGAAAAAAAAAATCTACAATAAATTGGAAATATTAATTATTTCACTCATTGAAAATTTGCTCATTAACCCCGATCCAAAACATCGCATACAATATATAAAGTTATCATCATCCTCATCAACAGGATAATGATATGGGCAATTATGAGCTGATGGTCCAAGTAAATCCTCACATACATCCCAATCAGCTACTTGAAAAAGTGGTACTTGCTTACAATAACGACACCACATTGATCGAATATTTTCTCTTATTTTTGATACATCAAAAATGTGTTCATGATTATATTCTCTATATATTTGACCTCGAGACGGATTATGATATTCAGGGTAAACAATTAAGTGCAGTTTAAAACATTTAGTACACAGATGCACAGGTCGTCTCACTTCACCAGTATCAACTACAAAATTTATTTTAAGGAAATGTGTTACGAAATATGTGTAACATTTTACTTCTTCTTCACTCAGTGATTTCACCCAAACAACAAAATCCTTTGAATAAGTTTTATCATATTTCAAATGTTCGGGAAATCGTTCAACATTCTTTTGGAGAAAGTCATCTCCAAAATAAAAAGAAGGCATTTTAACAAGAGATGAACCTACTCTTACCAATTCATGGAATAAAGTTTCTGGCAAACATAAATTTCTATTATTTATTTCATTCAAACAAAAATGATTTGATATAATTGTTCGCATAGCAATATATTTAAGTTTTTGAGGGAAAAAACCCATTTGCAAACAATCACTCATTTTTTTTTCTTTCAACGATATCAAGATTAGGAAGAATTATTATTTTTTTTAAAGTCTCTGTTAAAATATATCAAGAAGAAAAAATTAACTTTTTTTTTCAATTTATATTTCACTGTTCATCATTTTCTTCTTCTTCTTCTTCACAGTTGGTATTCAAAAAATGTCCATATGATCTAGAATCAATTGAATTGTTTAATAAATATTTTTTGTCATAAAATGAAGACAAGCTAATTTTATTTTGAGCAATTGTAAATATCGTGTGATTTTTAGAAATTATTGAATTCTGTGTGTGACGGGTAAAAGTGTCATTTTTTAAAACATTTTTATATACATCAAGTGTTAAATTTCTTAAAGAACTTTTTTTTACACCTTTCGCTTTCATTTTTACACTATCCCCATAAGCCACCGAATAGAGTTTACATTTAAATCCAACAAATTCTTTTATAGGTAAACAATATTCATTTTTTTATTTACCGAGCTTTCCCTTATTTCTATCATCAAACATCTCGTGATTTTCATTGTAATTACTTAAATCTAAAATTTCATGAAAATACATTTTAAGATCTTTATATAAATTTTCACATTTAACTTGAAGAAACAAACTATCAGTATCTATGTACAGCAGTGAAACATTTTCCTTGTAAACATTTTTAAAATAATCGTAATACAAAGAATACATTTTAAGTTTAGACAATTCTAACACAGTAAATCCCACATAGAAGGGTTTATCTACAATTAGGTTTGTTTTTCTACACTTAAACAGAGTAAAAAAATCATTCACAATTTCAAAATATTCCAAACTCGGACTTGCTAAATATTTTTTACATTGTTCTACATTAAAAGCCGCACGCAAGTTTATCCTTTTTCTGATATTCGTGCACGTTTTACCGTAAAAGCTGTTATTCATTTTTTTAAAGAATTTTTTTTCGAAATCGCTCATTGCATCTTTTCTTTTTTCATTATTGAAAGTTATATACTGTCTAAGCCATGGTTTCTGAGAAAAGGATAAAATTTTATAGATTTTTGTTATTTTCAAACCGTGTTCTACATAAAATTTCAAATTTAAATAATGACAAATATAGTTTTTTTTTTTTTTTGAAAAAATTCGGTGTCAACTTTTTACAAGGAAGGACGTGTTTCAAATTTAGTGAATCACATAATTTTTTGGCATGTGGAGACAACATATCATATGTAATATTCAAGTGTTCAGGAGCCATAGGTAGGTCATCATGTTTATTATGCAATTCCTTCGGATAAACTAAATCAACTTCTATGAAATAGCCTACAGGCGAATTAGGTGATGTTTCTAAAATATTAAAACTTTCAATTTCTGATTGTGTGAGCCATCTAAAGTTCCCATATGGCAAATTTTGGACCATAACAAAGCCGTAAAGATTATTGGCGTCAAGTGCTATGATATAACTATTTTCTATGTCGGGATTATATGTTTCAGGAATGTATGGATCATTAGCAACTGCGTGCCTTTTCCCCAAAAAACAAATACCCCCTCTCATTTGGCTTTCAATCCATATGTAATCATTCACATCGCTAAATAACTGAAGTTCGGTTTTAGTTAATTTTAAACCTGCATTCCACGTTAAATCCGCACTAGTGACAAAATGCACTGGATCGAGTTTATAATAGTTCATAGAAGTACGTCTAAAAGAAGTAAATACTTCAGCCAACAAAACAACATCACAATTTTGGTAAAGTTCGAGATAATCAGAAAAATTTTTGCATCCGAAGGTCTTATATACAGTACAAGCATGTTCATACTCTTTATCAGATATGTCAGACTCCGTGAGTCGATTATAAAATGCACTTTTTGGTGGTAACCCTATTTCATCTAGAATACGAAGTGATTGAAAATAAGAATATGGAAATATACCCTTCCCCAATAACATATTTCTGTTTTTTTCATTGTAAAAAAACTGATTAAATATTTTAAAGTCATGATTGGATTTTATTAAATTTTCAACAAGAGATTCTAGTGAAGCGTCCAAAAATTGAAAACAATCTAAAAATTTTATAGAGTCTAATGAGAACATTGTGAATTTTTCTATGTTGACGGGAATTATATAAATATTTCGAGCATAATTTTCGGGTATGTGTTTTAAAATAAGGTGTGTGTCATAATTTTTACTATTATGAATTATAACGGGAAGAAAATAAGTTGTGCGCATATTAATGTTACAAGATTGATGAGCTAGACCTCGAATATGGCCATCTGAATGGTGACAGTGGTCTCTGGTTTTGATATCGCCTATGCAAAATTCTTTTTGACAAATTTAGCAAATATTGTCGTTATAATTTTCTCTAAAATTTGTATTCATGGGTGTAATTTTTTTTATTTTTTTCATTACTTTGATATATACACTTTTTAATGTATTTAGAAATTTTGCCACAGCGTCAACTCCACAATAAAATTCGTGAAAAATAATTCTATCATTTATGTCCAAAACAATAAGGGTATAGCTAACTGCAGTGTGCTTTTCAAATGGACAAATGAAACTTCTGTCTGTGTTAGGAAAAACGGTTGATATTTTCGATGTCACGCATTCAAAATCAGCGTATGCAACGAACGGGTGATAAAGCATTTTGGAAATCGCGTTAAATTTGAGAGAAAAGCTAGATGGAAGAGTTAATTTTTGGGGGTTTTGTTTTTCACATAATCGAATGTGAGAGTTTAAAGTTGATTTTCTCTGAAATCCTGTCAGGCAGTTACGACAAAAATAATGAAGATTTTTGTTATAATTTAAAAAATTGTTAAGATTGGTAATTAAGTAATAATGTTTTTTATAATACAGCAAATCTATATCGGGGCGTTTAGATTTTAAAGTTTTACTGATGTATAGAGGGTAAATATCATTTTCTTCAAAGCCAAACACATTAATAATTAAATTATTTT
The DNA here is from genome assembly GCA_963930645.1 of Salticus scenicus. Taxonomy (NCBI): domain Eukaryota; kingdom Metazoa; phylum Arthropoda; class Arachnida; order Araneae; family Salticidae; genus Salticus; species Salticus scenicus. The sequence continues at coordinate 322,655,714 of OZ005652.1, read as the reverse complement.
TTCTTTCAAATTTACAGACAACGGATAATTTAACCGGAAAAGTTATATCTTTTACATTCAAATATTTAATATACTTTTTATATTTATATGCTCTTTCTTTATGCAAGTTCACAGGAAAAAGTTTAGCAAGTACACAATACAGAAAGCATTTGTTGTCATGACATTTAATATTTATTAACGACCTTTTCTTTTTTAATCTAATAGGAAGTTGTATTGCATGTGTACATCCTCCTCTAAATTCTCTATAATTTCCGAGGTGGATATCAATAAATTCGACATTTTTAATAACCCATCCACTTCCGTTGCGTATAAAAGAATCTATTGACTCAAGGATTTTTCTAAACGCACTATCTATTTTGGAATAAATTGTGACATGTGATAATATTCGCTCTGCATTAGAGCAAAAGTAAAATTGTTTTTCTTCTAAAACATCATCTTGAATAATTTTTTGAAATACGATGCAAACGCATATTAAAACTCGCAATCACAACAAATTTGATCTATTTATCTCGTTGTGTATAATCTCTCTAGAATCGTTAAACAAGTTTTCCGGGTCAACGTAGTTTCTTGCATCTGCTCGCAAAGAGCGCACAAAACCGCGAAAAGCCTGAGCTCTTTCAACAAATTGCATTTTTTTTTTTAATTATATGAACAAACAGAGTTTGGAATATCTTTTTTATTTACATGTAATTCATAAAAATTCAAATAATAATAAAGTTTCATTTTAAACTGAAAATCTGCCAGAAAAATACATAAAAGAACTCTATTTTCCACTTTAAAAAATCTTTAATTTTTTTTCAGATTTGCTATTGTTTAGATAAAATATAAAAATAAATAAAATATAATATAATTCATAAAAACTATTTTCTCTTTTATATAAAAAACAATTTTTTTTAATTATATGAGTAAACTGATTTTTGGAATATCTTTTCTATTTACATTTTAATTCATAAAATTCAAATAATAATAATAATCATAATAAAGTTTCATTTTAAACTGAAAAAACTGTCAGAAAAATATATAAAGAATTCTATTTTCAACTTTTAAAATATCTTTAAAAAAGTTTTTTTCAGATTTACCATTGTTCTGTTAAAAAATAAAAACAAAATAAAAATTCATAAAAAAAATTTCCATTTTAAATAAAAACCAATTATTAAAAAATATAAACAAATAATTAGCAGTTCTTTCTCATTTAAAAAAAAAATTAATATCAGTTTTTTTTAAAATCAATACCATATTATTAAGGAAAAAAAAAGTCTTTTTTTTTTTTTTTTTTTAATCTCTCTTTCTATAATAAAACATCACAATAAAAACAAAGTTGCACAGTAATAATAATTATTTTATGTTTTTTGTTTTCAATGTGTTTTAACAAAGCACAAGTGGCAATTTTGAGTTTGTTTAATAAATTGATCGGCATATTAAACCGATTGCGGGGTTCTAAAGTTTCGGGATTTATTTTTGTGAACCCCACATAATAACTAGAATGAAATTCTTTAAGTTCAATCGTTATGTTTTTGCCCAAATTAACAGTGAACGGGCTATAATGAATTTTCTCGCATTCCTCTGAAAGATCGAGGTTAAATTTTTTCTTTCTTCTTTCTTCAAATACTGTTATATATAAAAAAATAAATAAAATAATTTTTTTGAAAAAAATATTTTTTTGTTTAAAAAAACATTATACGATAACAATAAAAATTACTCACGTGATTTTCTCTCATCAATCACATCGTCACTTTCCTCATCATCATGTCGAGCTAATTTCCTTTTCTTAGAAGATTTTATTTCCTCATCATCCTCCTCATCAAGCAATTCTTCGAAATATCTTTTGGTTTTAGAAGTTGAGAAGTCTGCAAATTAAAAACAGAAACTTTTATTTTCGGTTAAAAATATACTTAAAAAATTTTTAATCATATTTCAAATAATAATGATAATAATAAAAGTAATAATAATAATACTTAATAAAAATATTATGACTTTTGTGTTAAAAAATAAGTAAGAAGTATATTTAAAAGTTAAACTTACCAGAATTGTTTAAATCCATGGTCTTATGTTCAGTCGAGATGATGGTGACAGCTCGAAGGAAAAATGTCGTTCTGTGAATGTAACAACATTTCACTTCATATATAAGTGAAAAAGAAATGAGTCTTTGAAAAAAAATCGCGCGGGATAGAAAAGGTTATTTCTCTCAAATGAACTTCCGTAATTAGAAGCACGTTTTTTTTAATTGACTGTCAGTTATACAGACATTTTAACAGATGGTTTTCCTCATTCTAACACAATAAACACAATTGTATTAAGCTTTCCTTCTCACGATTATATATCGCGTAATTGATACACCCATGTCGTTTTTCCTTGAGTTGTTACATTCGTTCCCCACGCACATACATTAGACTCATATTTTTTGTTATATTTTCTTACCCCCACACATTAAAAAGCGTTTGAACTCTGGTTCACTGACACGATATACTTCACTTTCACAATAATAAGATGTTGTTGTATTAAGATACATACACTTTTTTATTTCATAAGAAACTAAGTTATAGAAAAATTATATATAATGAAGCAATAAGAATTTATTTTTGTTGTTAATGTAGCATATTACTATTATTATTTTAAGCAATGACATGCATTCTACAATTGAATTTTTATTTTATTTTTTTAATTATTATTATTATTATTTTAAACGATAACAACCATTCTATAATTTAATTTCTATTTTTATTTTTATTTTATTTTATTTTTTTAAAGCGACACCTATTTCTCCACCAATTTCTATAAATAACGAAGCATTTACCTCACAAAAATTATATTTGCAATAGTGTTTCACACATTTGCATCATTCTTCTAAACTAATAAGTACAACAAATATACATAAACATGGTTGAAACAAGCGAGAAAGAAAATGTGGTTAATTGGTTGGCACTTGCGATTGACACACAATTATCAGAAGATACTTTAAGAGCTCTGCAGAATGCTTTAGACTGGACCGCTGTGTCAAAATATCAAAAATTAAGCGAACCATTTATGTTAGAATTTAAACATAAAATTAATTGGATGATGATTTGTGAGTATCAGACTCTTTCCGAGTCTTTTATGAGAGCTAATGCTTACAAAATCGTGTGGGAAAAAGTATCTCAGCATCAAATTCTGAAAGAACCATTCATATTAGAATTTCGAGATCGGGTGGACTGGGATAAAATTTCCCAGTTTCAAAAGTTGTCTGCACGATTCATACATGAATATTATTATCTTTTGAATATGAAACTCGTGAGTAGATATCAACAGTTGGACATGGGCGCTATAGCAGAACTGAAAGATAAATTAGACATGTCTTTGATATTTCGATATCAAGAACTTAGTGAAACTTTTGTATTGGAACACATAAAAGATATTGAAAGAGAAGATATTTGCGATGCATTGGTATTGAATAACAACATATCTACAACGGTTATAAATACAGTCTACAGACGTTGGGTGTTGCATTATTTAAGAGAAATTTGTCAGAAGGTGTCACGCATCTGAAGAATGTCGTCGATTGATAATTTAAAAATTCTTAATAGCAGAAACCTCGTTTGCATCATTTTGACGTCAATAATTTTATTGACTGTTCTAATGGAACTTTTTGTCATAAGTGATAAAATCGATCAACATACATTTGAAGTGAATATTACAAACACGTCGTGTACAAAATCTGTACACATAGGAGGAAAACTTTTCTTTCACGAGTGTCTAAAAAATAATGAAACAATCTACGATTTAAGATATTTTTGGTCTAATAAAGATAAAACACTACGTGCAGGTATTATTGGTATACAAATGCCTCTAACAGAATATAGAAAACTCTGTAAAATTTGTACAAATGAAATAATGTAACACCTTATAACAACTCAAGTGTTTTCTAAAATATTGTTTTTTTAATTTGTTATTGTAACACATATGTAATGTAAAACATATTTTTATAAATTTAAATCAAATAAAAGATTGTTTGTATATAAAAAATTGTGTATTCTTTTTTTTTTTTTTTTCTTGCATTGATTTTTTTTTTTCCATTTCAGTATTTTTATTCAACATAGTCTTTTTTCACTTTTTAAGGAAAAAACAGCAAAACAAAATTTCGTTCGAATAATAATAAAAAAGAGTTATAAAATAATACCATATATATTTAAAGAACCATTTCCAATTCATTGCACTCTACACTTGAATTACATTTATCTAATCTCTCTACGCTTTATTTTCAGCTAACACCCACGCGCATTGAAAAAACGATTGCGTTTCACGTTTCTCCTTTCCATCAACCCAAACTGTGGTTCCAGCCACTCCAACCACACTCTGGCTGGAAACAGCGAAACCACAGTCTGGCTGGAAACAGCGTAACCTGAGATTAGTGTCCTATTAGTCTTCAAACACTTACTACTAATGTTGCATTATTATGTAAAATTTCACTAATTATTTAATCGAATATTTTTCGTTTAAAAAGTAATCTGTAATAAAATATTGAAGTTTTTTTTCTTTCTTTTTTTAAAAATTTATTTATATTAGAATTTCATTAAAATTCGTAATATATAATGCTTTTTGATCAATAATGTTATACAGAGCGGGGTTATAAAATAATAATTATAAATATGGAAAGTATTTCCAAGTTATCAAAATAGCCTTTGCAAGAATGTAAGAGTTCAAAAAGAATTAAAAATAATATTTTTTCATACGTACGCAATTCTTAAATACAAAAAACTCTATTGCATAAATGAAGTAATACGTATTTATGAATGTTTATGTGATTTTACATTTCGATTTCAGTTTTGAAAAACTGTTGCATACTTTGTACAAATTCTTCAGAAATGCATAATTATATATATATATATATATATATAGGATTAAATAATATATAATAATTAAGTTTTACAATCGTATTTTATTTTTATATATCCTTATAGTTTACACCAGCATAGTTATAATCCGACATTTGTCTCTAATTCGCCCAGAAAGATCGCTAAAAGCACATAAATAGAAAATAAATTTGTCCCCTAACATATGTTTTTATAAATATATTTTCCTGTTTTTTTTTTTTTTTTTTTTTTTTTTTATAATTAAAAATAATATACAAAACAAATATTTATTTATTTATTTGATAATTAAAAAATACCAGTAAATAAAACTTTACACAGTTTACACAAACTTTTAGTTCCAATATTTGTTTATTGTTTGGTAAACATTGTTTCTTAAAGGTTAATATTCTACCGTACTTCAGGTGTTTTTTGATTGCTACAGTGCGCTGACATGTTGCGCCGTCGCCTACATTTTTATATCTTATATGAAGAACGTACTTCTTTATTCTTATCTAAATGAATAATCTTGTTTTTTTTTTTTTTTTTTTTTTTTTTTTTAACTAACTATCATATTTATTTAATTTCTAAATTTTAAATCGCAATTCTTTCGCCACATTTTGCTCCAAATTGTAAGAAATTGTTTTGACAAATTTTCTTGTCCAAATTTTATAACTAAAATTAATCTTTTCTATCAAAAGAGGAACACGTTGATAGATTGTGTTAGAATATCCTAAAAATAAAGTGTTTGAGCTATTTTCCCATAAAAGCAATACGGTATACTCGTAATCCATCAAGCACTGTTTACTGGAATTATACAACATCATATTAAGAAACTTAAATTGTCTTCAGAAAAGAAAAAATACGCAAGGAAAGAAAATGTATAAGAAAATCAAAAATTTAAACTATATATACAATAGATATTTACAAAATAAAATTTTCGTGCTATTCTGATATGTTAAAATACCGTATATTTATTCAAATAACAAATATTCCTGCATATTAAGAAAGAATTTAAGGCGACTTGAATGCGTCACATATTTACGAACTCTATATCTTGTGTTTCTATATAATAAACGAATTCGTAACTCTTTAAAGAGCCTTAAACGCTTTGAAAGCTTTAAAATGGCTCAATAAATTGTAAAAAATTCTATGCAATAAACAGAAGAACATATATTTAATGTAAAATTTCTTAAAAGGGAAATCTAAGCACCTTAAAATGTCGTAAACATATAAAATAATTTCTAGAGAGCAAATTTAAGTTTATATATATAAACTATATTTTAAACAAAGAAGCTTTTATTGTTAATATCACATATGTTGAATATAGCGCAGTTTTATAAATACAATTTACTAGAAAACCTGTCTATCATTTTCATACATTTATTTACAAAACCAGAGTTTAAATTTATATACTGTATTTCTACATTTGCTGAGATTCAGTTTCTTAAGTACATTTTACGTGCATGGGTAAATAATTTCTCTAACCATTATTTTCAAGTAATTACGTACTAAAAGTTTATTTGTGTAATTATCTATAGAAAACTGTTATCATGAAGATTCACATTTAGTGTTGTTTTCAGAAATGTGATACAGCACAATATTTTCAAAGACTAAATTATAAAAGTAATGTGATTATTGTTTGCTCATAAATAAAATATACGTTATTAATGTGAAATTTTGCAGAGAAATAGTAGATCAAATAAAATATTCGATAAAAGTTTATAACCTCAACGTAGCATAATGTAATTGAGACTTTAATTATGGTAAATGTTTCATCTTATAATAATTTTTTTTTTTACACTGAACATAATTTATGTTACTAACAATCCGAAGTAGAATTTTCTGGAAAAAGGAAAATATAAAACAAATTAATTTATATTGAATAGAATAGTTTAAATCTTATATCAATACTACCTAAGAAAAGAGTTTTCATAGTTAATATAAAATGTGTTGAAAATAATATGAGTTTATAAATGTTGTTTAACATAAAACCTTTAACATTTCCATATATTTTTTAACATAATTTCAGTTTTGTGTCATATTTCTCTACTATATTCATAAATTAATTTAAATTTAATTCCGCAAGCGCATTTCATGAGAAATTTTAAAGCTTTCAAAAGTTGTTCTGAACTAAATACAAACTAATTTATTCGAATAATTATATGCCAAAATCTTTAATCTGTAAATAGCCAAAACCTGTAAAGAATTTCATTTTTTTTAAAGTCCAAACTTTTACATTTTATAAAATGCTGTTTTCACAAAAGTAGTTCACCGTAATGTCTTCAAATAGTAATTTACATTATAAATATGATGATTGGTTGTTTGGAAAAGAAAAGTGTGCACTTAATGCAATGATTTACAAAGAAATTGTGAAACGAATCCTTTTTTTCCTTCTTAAGCAAGAATAATATATAACGCATATGGTATTGTGTTTTACTTATTTACTTATTCATTTTTTTTATAACAAAGATAGCAAAACTTAATCTTAATAAAATTTTAATAAAATGATTAATTGTTGTGTTATAAATAAGTTAAAGTAAATAGTACAAAAGAATAATGGTATGATTTTAACTATATTAATTTAATTTTGCCTCACTACGAATGAAACTATTTCTCCTTGAATCTAAATTTATTAAATTAAGATAGTTTGTAACATGGAAAATACCATGGTAACATGCAAAATCAGTACTCAAGTAACATGGATGGTTAATCAATCTTTCTATTTAATTTCTATTTTTATGTTTCTATTTTTATACATATCAAAAGATGCTAAAGAGATTAGTTACATAGATGGAAAGAGAAAAATAGATACTGCAGAAAATGAAACTAAAACAAGAATATTTATCAAGATATAAATATATATTTACTACTTATAGTGATTTCTATTAGGGGATAAGAAATGTCTAGGAAAGATATTTATTTTCTTTTTGTCTCCGAGAGCGTAATCTCATTAATTAATATATTTTATTCATAGAGTAGAGATTTATTTCGAATAAAAGAATAAAATAGAAAGTTGATAATGACTCGTTATTTCTAGTTCATAAATCATTTTTTTTTTCTTCAGGCAGTGTTTTATGATTATCTACTTTTTTTTTTTTTTTTTTTTTTTTTTTTTAATATCACAATTTTTTTTGTTTGTATGGTTTATGAATTCTTTCTTTTCTAACATTTCAAAAATGATTTCAACTGCTATAAATTCTCATGTATTATTACTGTTTATAATATTGTTAAAAGGCAAAAGAACACTATTATCAAATTCTAAATAAAAATTAATATACCTAGGATATCGAATTTTTTTAATTAATAGTAAGAAATTTATGATATATCTAACTAAATTTCTTCAGCGAATTAATGAATTCTTATGAACATAAGGCTGTAGAAAAGCAGCTAGTATTATTTATTTATTTGTGTTCAGGAAGCCGTAACTTGAATAATCCACATCTGTTCTATACTACAGTGATCGCTATGGCTGGAAGAAAAAAACACTCGGTTTGTTAAGTAAGCAGATAACTTTAAAGAATCTAAATAAAATGAGTTTCTGTCGGGACTATTTATTTTTATAAAAATTAGAATTTTACGATAACTTTACAGTTAATTCAGGAACTTTAGCTTTTTCTGACCATTTAGAACTGGGCTTGCCTGTCTGGGAATACTGTATTTTTATATTTGGTTTTCTGATTTTAATCTTAATCTTCTTCAGATTTTAACTTTAGATTTTTCATAAATTTCCCACAAATAATACTGATGAAATTTAAAAATTCTGAAACTACCTTGTGTTATTTTTTATTTAGTTTTTACGCTTTTTCATTTTTTTTTTTTTTTTTCAATAAAAATAAATAAATAATAATAATTTTTATTATTATTGAAAACAAAATTTAGTCACACTAATGTGATTGGAAGAGCGCCAAACTTGTTAATTAAAGATTGCAGAAGATCAACACTTCAGCCAATTAAAGACTATAGGGTACATTAACTGCGACTGCTTCATGTTCAACCAGTCAGGACTAATATTATCCAAGTCGCCCAAAATACTTACATTACAGGTTACCATCATTACAGAGCCATCATCTCCATGGAGGTTTACAATTGTGAAGGCATGTCCAAGAAACATACCTAGGTGTGATTATCAGACCTCTATGTTTGTCGCTCTCGTGTGATTTAAAACCTACACAACCAACTAAGCAACGTAAAAAAATTTGAACCCATCGCCTCCATGGAGAATCAATATTGTGGTGGAATCCAGAGCTGTCATAGAAGTGAATTCCAGAAGACTATCAATTAATTTCTGCTCAACTCTACGATTTTAATGCCTCAACCATTACTTTAAATCAAATAAAGCAGAAAATTCGATTTCGGATTTTTGAATGTATATCATATAAGCGTACAATATCATTTTTTTTTTTTTTTTTCTGATGCGGGTAAAATTTAATGAGTGCTGTACGAGAAAGTTCTCTGTATAATTTTAAACAAAACTTTTCTTTTATGTTACAGGACGAGTAATTTAGCCACTGTGTATTTCAGAAACATATGTCAGATCCTCTTTTCTGGAAATTTTGCATGAAACATAATTGAAGATGTTATTTCAACTGCTAAATTGAATAAAAAATAAAAACTTTAATGCTATTATAAGAATCCGGTTTTAATAGAGAATGATGGCATTATCTCAAAGTTTTATTCAAAGCTTAACCCTATTTTATATGTATATATAAAACTTTGAGACATTTTTCTCAAGATATTACATACAGAAAATTTATTCGAATAAGTATACACTAGAAACTTTCATCATAAAGAATTGCATTACTTTTAGTCCAAACTTTTATATTTTATAAAATATTGTTTTCATAAATGTAAGTGCACCGTAATATCTCCATATAGTATTTTATAAAATATATATGATCATTGGTTACTTTGAAAATTAGTTAGTTGGTTGGTTGCGTGTCTTAAGGCCGATTGACTATTTTAGGGTCGTAAACCTATAGGTGAGTTGCCTGCATTGGGAGTGTTTCTAATTTGTTCTAGTCCGTATTTACGCGAGTTTCGGAGATATTCAAGGAAAACTCCGAAGGGTTGGTCGATGTGAGAGACCTAAGACCGAACCCGGCACTTCTCATCTATCAGCTTTAAGCACAGAACCGCTCGACCGTTATGGGGCTGTTTTGAAAAGTTAATATGCACATCTAATGAAATAGTTCAAAAATATATAATCCAATGGATATTTTTTTCCTCTTTAAATATGATTGAGAAATTTACTTATTATTGGAAAGTCATAGTTTTTTACTTTCTCTTACCCATAAGGTAGAGAAAATATTGTTTTGGGGTCAAATTTTCGAAAGTGAGTTTTGTTATATTTGCATGTTTTGAGGTCTTCTGAATACGAAAATCATGTTTTTAGCGGTTGGTATGTGTGTATGTCTGTGTGTCTGTGTGTATGTCTGTCTGTTATCAGCATATCTCAAGAAAAAATAGTAGCAGACATTCCAAACTTGGTATTCTAAATGTGTATCATATAGGGATGCTACAGTAAGCTTTTCGTTAAGATCAAGCAAATGGTTCGTGTACAGGGACAATCAAGAGAATTCTAATACATTACGTCTATGGGGGAAATTGCAGGTAAGTAGAGTTTAACGTCTATAGACTGCACTAAACCAAATGAAACGAATATATATTTTTTGTAATAGAGATAATCAACTGGGAAAGATTTTTTTTGTGTATGTAGAAGCCTCGCCTCCTCCCCCCCCCCTCAAGGGGAGTAAATTTTCATGATGGGTATCTTTCAAAAGAGCTCGCCAATACCGTTAAAACGAATGGTTGAAACATCGATCTCCGAAAATTTATTAGGTGTACAAATAAGTTTTAGGACACTTCGATTTTGTATCATAACAGCTATTCTAAATTAATTCAAAGGTCCCGCTCACTTATCATAGATGGCGCTTGATATGTAGTATCGAAACGTAAAGGAAGTCATAAACATAACCTATAAATTCTGTAAATTAAACATGCAGACCGATAAGCTATTTATTAGACACTGCATTCGCTATGAATTCCATCAAGGAAAAAGTGTTAGGAAAGCGTGTGAATCGATATGTTCTGTTCTTGGAGACAACATTGTATCTAAAAGTACATGTGAGTATTGGTATAAGCGATTCAAAGAAGGTGATTTCGACGTTAGTGACCGTGAACGCACCGGGCCTCCTGTAAAGGTGAACGATCAGGAACTGCAAGCGTTGCTGGATGAAAACTCTTGTCAGACGGAGAAACAACTTTCGGAACAGCTTGGAGTAACTCAACAAACTGTTTCTTATCGTTTAAAAGCAATGGGTAAGATTCGAAAAGGAACAAAGTGCGTACCACACTTTCTGACTCAAGAAAATAAAAACAGCCGTCTTAACATTTGTGTGAGTCAACAAGCAACATAGAAAGTCTTTCTTGTGGAAAATTGTGACAGGCGATGAAAAGGGGATTTATTTTGATAATCCGAAACACAAATATCATTGGGTTGACCCCGGTGAGCCGACAACATCCACGCCAAAGCGCAATGTTCATTGTAACAAAGTCATGCTGTGCATATGGTGGGATATGAAAGGCGTACTGTATTATGAACTTCTCAAACCTGGTCAAACAGTTACTGCCGATCGCTATTGTCATCAATTGATGCAAGTGAATCAAGAAATTGAGAAGAAACGTCCATTTTCTGGTAAAGGAAAACGTCCAGTAAAACTGCTCCATGACAACGCGAGGCCTCGTGTGGGTAAACCGGTCAAGGATACGTTACTAGCGCTTGGATGGGAAGCTGTACCTCACCCGGCGTATTCACCAGACTTAGCCCCATCCGATTATCATTTATTCCGGAAAATGCAGAACGATTTGTCTGACGTGCGATTCAAAACATTTGAAGAAGTGGAAAAATGGGTCGCTAAATTTCTCACCTCGCAAGACGAAAGTTTCTTTGCGAAAGGCATCCGCGAGTTACCTGAGAGATGGCTGAAGGTCATTCAGTGCGATGGAGATTACTTCGATGAATAACTGTGTTTTACTTCTTTTTTAATAAATCTTGAATTTTTTGAAAACTGTCCTAAAACTTATTTGTACACCTAATAAAACAAAGTTATCGATTTTTTTTTTTTTTTTTTTTTTTACTTTTAACGAAAAAAAACTCAGATCTTTTTTTTTCTTTTTTTTTTTTTAATATTGAGAATAAAATGGACTTTTTTTTTTGGGGGATATTTAGTGTTATACTACTTCTCTAATATGGAAATCGTCTGCATTATCATAAAAGATAATTTTTTTAAATGATAATTTTAATAAACTATTCTTTAATAACCGAATTAAATTATATATAAATGTAGGTGCATTAATGAAACGGGGGGTTGATGGGGGCGGTAGCCCCCCTCACACAGAATTAATTATCGTATAAAACTCTTCCGAAGCCTAACTTGAATTGTTTAACATAGGTTTACATAACATCGTTATCTTACCTTTTAATCTGCAACCTGTATTTATAGTATTAAATTTCAGGGTAAGAGAAAGTCATGTGAGTGACACATCAGATTATTTTACTAGTGTAGAAAGATCGTAAAACATCAAACTTAATAAAATTCTGATAAAGTGATTAATTATTGTCCCATCATTAAGTTAAAATAAATAATAAAAATGTATACTTATATGATTTTAATTTTACCTATTTAATTCCGCCCCATTATAAATAAAACTATTTCTCCATGAATCTATATTTATTAAATTAAAGTAGTTTGCACTTAAGTAACATGGAAAATTAATGAACCTTTCAGTTCAATTTCTAGCTTTATGTTTCCATTTTTATTCATATGCAAATGCTAAATAATAGAAAAAGAAATATGTATACTTCTTAAAATGAAACTAAAAAATTTTTTATCTGAAGATAAATATCTATTAACTATTTATAGTGAGATAGATTAGTGGATAAAAATATGACTTGAAAGAACGTTCTTCTTTTGTCTCCGGAAGAATAATCTCCTTAAATGTCAAGTTTAATTTATAGATAAGAGATTTGTTTCGAGTAAAATAGAAGCTTAATGCAGACTTGTAATTTCTAGATAACTAATAAAGTTTTTTTTTTTTTTTTTTTTTTTTTTAAGCTGTGTTTTTGTGATTGCCTACTTTTATTTACATATTTACATATTTATTTATTTATTTATTTTTAAAGAATCCTAATCCCATTTTTTCTGTCTGTTTGTCTTATGAATTTATTTTCTCTAACATTAAAAAAAAAACAGCATTACTAGAAATCCAATTGCTAGGAACTTTCACATATTATTATGTTATATAAAATTATTAAAATGCCAGTAAACACTTTTAACAAGAACCAAGTTCTAAATAAAAATTAACAGGCATATGGTATCGAAAATTTTAATTAATATTAACAAGGAAGCATTCAAAAGGTGTCATCTTCTAAAAGTATTGAATATATATATATATGTGATTCTACTCTTCATAAAACACCAGAAAATGAAAAAAATATCTTCTGAAATTAATTACAGCGACCACAAAAAAAAAAATAAATAAATAAATATCAAAATTAAGCATATTTGGCGATTTCACACTGCTAGGAGATTGATTATGAGTACTTGGCGGAAAAGCAAAACACGGTTCTGTTCGTACACGACAATCTCGGTGCTAGCAAAAAGTGCTAAATCGCCAAATATGCTTAATTTTGATAATTTTTTGTGGTCGCTGTAATTAATTTCAGCCGATATTTTTTTCATTTTCTGGTTTTTTATGAAGAGTAGAATCACATATTTTTTTTTTTTCAATACTTTTTGAAGATGACACCTTTTGAATATTTCCTTGTAAGTAATAACTGAAATTTCTAAATATAATTTCTTCAGCATATTGCATAGGCTATAGAAAAACCGTTAGTAATATTGGTTTATTTATTTCTAGGAAGATTTATCGATTTCCGTTTCTAATTTAACAACTATGCATGTCAGAAAGATGCTAGAAATCCCTTTTATCTGGAAATTTTATATAGAGACATAATTAAAGAAGTTATTTCAACTTATAAATTGTATCAGAAATAAATATTTAAATGCTATTATAAGAACACAGTGTTAATGGAGAATGGTAGCATTAACTCGGTCTTGATTCAGACTGACGGTGCAGTTCGATATATCCATTAGTGGAGCTTTTTATAAATAGGCTTATAATTCAAAATTAATATATTTAGGGATTTTAGCTTTTATTATTATTATTATTATTATTATTATTATTATTATTATTATTTTGTTTAGATGTGAAAGTTACATGTAATAGTAATACACTGTAAACACAAGCGTCTTAAATACAATTTTCAAAAGTTCTTAAATGAATGGTCACATATTAATCATAGTTATTGAAAAATATGTCTTACATTTTAAGACTCCTTTTTGCATATGGAATTACGACATTGGAAATGTCTTAAAACACCACAATTTTTTAGATTAAAAACACCTCCCTTTGTCATATTTAAAGCATTTAATAATTAAATGTATTAAAAAAAAATGGCCTGAGATTTTTTTAGTCTACAGTATAAATAAAGTATCAATATTTTTTTAAGAAAAACTCCATTACCTGGCTTTGAAAGACCGACTACTGGCCCTAGAATTCGATACCAACGGCATGTGTCAATGTCGGGTGTCTTGTAAACCATGCCACCACATCACACGGTAGCTCTTGTTTATGTGATAATATATACTCCAATATTCATGAAAGAAATCCCACAGTTTTATGTTTTAATCAATATTTTTTTGCCATAAAACTATCGATAATATAACTAAAGGTTACGATATATTATTATCTTAAATTTTATAAGTAGAAGTTTAGAGTTTTATAAAATGCATAACAAATAAGCGAAAATCATATCCCATGGTATTCGGATAACTATTTCTTTCCTTAAACAGATACATAATATATATGTAAAAATAAACACCAGAAATTTACTGTTTTACATTTTAGTGCAAGTTAAAATGTGGAAGAAAATTACTTTTCAACCAGAATAAAAAAAAAAAAAAAAACAGTTATACACAAAATGTTTAAGAATGTTCCGTTACAAATTCACTTTTTTCTCTAAAAATTGTTTGCTTCACTCATCTTAATATTTTTTCTTTTAATATGAGAGAGCTTTAAATACATTTCTCTCTCTCTCTCTCTCTCTCTCTCTCTCTCTCTCTTTTTTTTCTTTTTTTTAAACGAAGTAAGTTTCTTGTCTAAATAACTTGTTCACGAATTATATCAAACACAATTTCGTGGAAGTATGACATGCATTTCTAAATTATTATTCCTTGAAAATTTAATTTTATGAAGCTAACATATTCAATTAACATAACTACTTATAATATAAAATAATATTATATTTATTGAATGTGAAAAGTTGTTTAAACAGGATACGCATGTCGATTATAGGAGATTCCATATGAAAAATTTCAAATGGGATTGCGTCTGAATTTCCGACACATTTTTGTCTGAATTTAAAGCGTTTCTATTTACAATGAATCGATTAAGACGCATGAGTGTCTTAAATTAAAAGGACAACCTACATTTAAGAATGACAAAATGACGAAATTTTCAATTAATTTTCAAGATTAAAAAAAAAAAAAAAAAAGAAAAAAAAGAAAAGAAAGAAAAAAAGAAAAAAAAAAATGAATGCATCTACAAATATTTTATTTTATTGTATTTTATTTTGTGTTTGTGTGTGTATTAACTAGTATGACATTATTCTACTGCTTTAAAATATTATTTTTCTTAAAAGTATTCAAACAATGAAGCCTGCTAACACATTTTAAAACTACTAAATAAACCTTTCTTCAGTACTCATCTTGAGTAACTTTCACCGGGGGCGTCAGCCAACTAAAGCCAAGTACAACGGCACAGCTCAGTCAAAGAACTATTCTTTGGCTCAGTTGGAGCTTGGAACGCTACCACAGAAGATCGAATTTGAAAATGCCGGGGGGCGCCGGTGAAAGTGACTGAGGATGGAGCCTGAAGTAAGGTTTCTCTAGTAGTTTTTAAATATTATTTGGTTTACTTAATATATATATACATATATATATATTGCAAGTCTTTTTTTTTTTTTTTTTTTTTTTTTAATTCAAGGGTGTTTTCTCACTGCGCGCGGGATATCTCAATTAAAATTCCCTTTATTCTTATAAGTTTACATTAAGTAAAACAAAACATTCAAATTAAAAATCGGAACTGAAAAGTTTTAATTTTATTAATAATATGGAGTTTAATTATTTAAAAAAAATTAAATATGAAATTACTATTAAATTTTTTATATTTCCACTGTCATAATTTTTTTCTATTGAATAGAACTTCTTATTTTTAGTTTATTTTATTCAATAAAAAATTTTCAGAATGTATGATTGAGAAAAATTTAAAGTTGATATCTCAAGTACTTTTTGAAATTTCATTCGAGTGAGAAAGCGCCCTTGAATTTTTTAAAAAATACTCTGCAATAAAATATTTTTCTATTTTTAAAGTACACCAAAGTAATATTGTTAATCAATAGAATAATGCCATAATAATTAATGCGCGCGCGCACATACACACACACACAAAGAAAAACAAAAAGTGTTTGTGCATGCATTCATTCTTTTTTTAAATTCTGAAAGTTAATCGAAAGTTTCTTCATTTTCATATTTTTAAAAGTAGTTTGTCCCCATGAGACATTTACTACGTAAAAACTCTATATAAAGACATTTAAGTGTCTTAAATGCCTTTTCAGTTGTTTTTATGTCTTACTTTAAGGCATAATTTATTTGCACAGCTTCATTTGCAGTATATAGTTTGTCTTTAGATGTCTAATTACAATTTTTAATATCAAGGTGAAATAACCCTCATTTTAGTGCAATTCACATTATATTTAATGCATTGTAAAACATGTACAATCGGGACTAAATAAAAAGTAAAATCCACCTTCCAGCAGATTTGGCGCAAATCGTCCTATAAAAATGTAACTGTGTCTAACCAATTAGTGATAAAGTCTCGTTTATAGAAGTATAGTTAGATTTTCCTTTAGAGAGGGTCGTCGACATATTAAAACTGGACTCAACTTCAATTTTTATTCAATTGCAACCCCTAATTTTAACCCTATATTTGAATTTCTGAGCTCGACATTTCGGAAAAGGTCCTAATTATATACTTTAAATTAATTCTGGAGAGAGTTACAAGCGACTAGGTATTAGGTGTCCGTCCATATATATTTGGAAAAAATAAATTGTAATCTCGAATCGAAAGTAAATTATTCATAAAGACTCATACTGGAAAAAAAGTATAGAAATTTTAAATATGAAAAAAAAAAATAAGTTAAACTACTAAAGATATTGTGTTTGTATCTAAACTTATTTGAATAAATAGAGTGGACTCCCGTACAACCAGAGTTGTCAACTTTTGTAATTTATTCCGGAGCATTGTTATCCCCGCCTTTTTCTTATACCTGTAATTTTAAGAACAGATTTTCTTCATATTAATCGTTGTCACATATTGTACTGAAATATTCTACAAAATGTCTGGTTCGAAAAGAAGAGGGGCTAAATATGCTCCGGAATAAATTTATAAAAGACGACATCTTTAGTATAACTAGTATAACGCGCTACTAAAAAAAAAAAAAAAGAAAAAAAGAAAAAAAAAAAAAATCCGGACAAAAAAATTGCGACCAGTACTCATACAGCTCATAAATGGCCGTAAGATAAATGTAACATTTTCACTTAATTCATGAAATCTTTGATTACTTTAAGGCTATAAGACTTATCTTTTTTCTTCTTAATCACATTTTATGAATTAAAAAAATTAATGGTTTATTTGTAATAAAAATTAAAAAGTCTCTTAGGTCACTTTATTCGTTGAAATTTAAATAGCTTGAGGCGTACAAAACCTACAATATTCAGTTGCATAATTGTGGATAGCAAAATAGTAATAATAATAATAATAATAATAATAATAATAATAATAGCAGTAAAAACTAAGAAAACTGCTTAATATTTAAGAAAAAAAATAATTTATGTATTTCTGTTGTGTATATTTTTATTTTGAACACTAAGCCCCGCATTAAAATGTTTCTATGAAATGCTACATTTAATTTGAGGCGTACACATTTACAATATACAGTATACAAAAATATAGATAACAAGATTTAAATAAAAAATTAATGGTAAAAAACTGGGAAAAGTTATTTAATGTTTAAGAAAAAAGAGATACTGTTCAAAAGCTGTCCTATTTTGAACAGTAGGCGTCGCCTTTATACGTTTCCATAAAACACTAAATTGTTTGACAAATTCTTGATTAAATAACAGAAATTTTGTCTTCGACAATCGTAATGGTGGGAATATGCTTATACATGCCAGCGTCCTAAAAAGTGCAAAAAATAAATAAATAATAAATAAAGTGTTGTTTCAGAAGAAGCCAGAGGGTGGGGTGCATTGTTCTTTTCAAATTCCATCAAGATTTCTACCCTGGATTGCGTTACTTTTACATAAATAAGTTAATTTTTGTAGTAAACATCGAAACATTACTCAAATCTCAAAAATATAAATAAATAAATAAACTAAAATTTTCTGGATTGGATTAAATTTGCGTAAATTGTTCTGACAATGTATGACCCGTATAACGCGATTTCCAACTGTGCACAACATATCCCCAACGACGCAATAAAAAGCACACAGAAATAAACTAAAATTTTTCTGGATCGGACTAAAATAAATATATTGGTCAGATTATTTATCTTCCGTGTAACGTGATTTCCTACTGCGCCTCGTTATACGCACTACTATACTTGGATTCCTAATTATAAAAATTGTAAGATCCGTATCTATATCTTCAAAAGTGATAAGCTATATTACTTTGTTCCAAATTATTTTTCCATAATGAATGTGAATTTTGCACCGTGGTTAGAATTAAGTGAATGTAAATAATTTAGCGGTTTTCTTCAATAATAAATTTGGTAAGCTGAAAAAGAAAAAAAAAGAAAAAACTGATTGTTCAACATTTGATTCAGTATTAAAATAATAATAATAATAATAATAATAATAATAATAATAATAATAAAACTTAAATACTTTATTATGTTACATCATGTAATAAAATTTAAATAACTTAATGCTTACAAACCAATAATAAGCAAGTAAAAAAACATGGACAACTGAACAATACAAAAATATGACTAAGATAAAAACAGAAAATTCTTTGTAAAATAGCTTTTAAAATTTATTAAATATTAATAAAAATAAACTATTATCGATTGTATATTGCTACTTCAAAAAGTAAGCCTCACCGTACCGCTTTTTTCTGAAACATCATATTTATCTTCAAGTGTACAAACGCTACAATATTAAAAAAAAAAAAAAAAAAAAAAAAAAAGACAACTATATTAAAGCAAAAATTTAGTGGTGAAAAACTATGAAAAGCTATTCAATATTTAAGAAGAACGACTCAACTTAACAAAGTCGAATATGTTCCTATGCTGTAAAGTAAACTCTGCTTTTATACCTTTTTCTAAAACTTCATATTATAAAATAAAATGTTTTTAGATATTTATAATTAAATCATTTAACTTTTTTCTCCAGCAATCGATTTTTAAATACCACTGACGTTCATCCATGCCAGCGTCACATATAGAATCAATTATGAATATTCAATATATATATATATTTTCAATATTCTTTCAGCAATACAGAAGGATTGTTTTCTTTCGGAATTCTGTCACAATCATTCTCCTGCATTTAATTGGTATATTAAACAACGAAATATTACTTATCTAGAACAATAAGAATAACATAAAATTAAATTAAAATAGTTTTTCGCTAGATTATATACAGATATTTACTTATTGTGATACAAATGATAACATGTGATGGCCGACTAACATCAATAAAAAATGAAATTTCACTGAAACTCGAAAAAAAAAAAAAAAATTATAAGAATGATATATAAATTTGGAAACATATTTTGAAGATGTCTTTTTTATTCGTACGATAATTAACATAGGTCATAATTCATATTTTTTTTCGATTATAAATTTATTCATAACTAGCAGGCTTTGCCCGCTTCGCTGGACATTAAACTTAAATAAGTTGTCAAAATCCCATATCTTTATTAATAACCTAAGTTCTCGCTGTGATTGGTAGAGGTTTTCTCGCTCGCAAAGTGAGGAGTCTGGGTCTCCACTGTCTTCGGCACAACTTACCCACTCCTTACTTCCCCTTCCTCAGCGGGTGAATTCGAAGTTTTGCGAAATCCCACTAATGTACATAATGCGTACAATTAATCAATATCCGCACACAAAAATTCACCATTCTAAGATAATTCAAAGCGAATTCAAACGGAAAAACATGTTTTTACACATGTTTATTGGGAACAACTTCAGTATAACCCCACAACGATATTTGGCGATTTTTCTGTTGGCGATTATGGCTAAATCATAAATCTAAAAATCATAAATCATGTATGATAAATGATAAAATCATAATCTAAATCATAAAACATAAAACATAAAACATAAAATCATAAATCCAAAATAAACAACATATTAGGCTGCCATATTATGTCGCAAACAGTCCAGAACGACATTGTTATCCTTCTAAACGGCGCCAAAGAAAAATCGCCAAATTCAGCTGTTGGGTTATACTAAAGTTATACCGTTTATTGCCCTCCGACTCCGAGAAGGGGGGGGGGATTTCAAATTTCGTGAAATCCAGTTACAATAAGTGCCGGATGCAAACAAACAATTTACGCACCAAATTTCGTGACCACAGAAGTCTTTAATAGAAAATATTATAAATATATAAATACAAAACGCACAGCTTTAGTATGGGAACCCTTTGGTGACTTTTAATTTTTTAAGCCATTTTTTCGATGAACTGAATTGGCTATTTCAATTGTGCAATTAAAGATCTTGGCGAGAAACGTCCGAGCTACGTCGGTTCCGAATTTCAAATTATGCCAAAGGGATCCAATACTAAAGCTGTTCCATACACAAAATAAATAAATAAATAAAATAAAATAAAAAATTAAAATAAAATAAAAAATCTTTTCTGATATTTACAAAATAAAAACAAAAAATCTTAATAAAATCCAAATTATAATCATTTACAATTAATGGGAAAACATAAAAAAAAAACCCTCATAAGGTACATAATAACAACAAAAAATTTTGTTTTACTGCAGGAAAGAAATGTACTGCTTAATTAAATAAAAATATTAAACTAATGCCAAATATCTCTATGAAAATATTTATCTACGTGCAAATTCCTCATTAAAAAAAAAAAAAAAACTTTTGTAGGTATTTTTCTCTCTAATTTTTATTATTATTCACGTGAAATTAAAAATATTTCATTTTATTTCTCGAAAATAAAAAAATATATAAATGCATATTTATAAATATAAAACCTTTTACCGAATCTGCGTTGAAAACGGAAAAAGGGTAAAATAAATTAGAAATATCAGACCTATATTTATAAATTTGATACCAAATGAAAGTGGTGATTTTTCTGAATCCAGGGATATAAACAGTTTTTCGATGCGACAATTAGATTTTGTTAAAATAACTAAAGTATGAAATTTAAGTGGCAACGGAAAAACGGAAAAAGGGGAAAATAAATTAGAAGTATCAGACCTATCGTTACAAATTCAGTACCATATGAAAGAGGTGATTTTTCTGAATCCTGGGGTGTAAACAGTTTTTCGATTCGACAATTAGATGTTTTAAAATTAACTAAAGTATGAAACTCAGATGGCAAAACTTCATTTCAATCTTTTCATAATTTGTAGTGCGAATCACGAGAATAAAAAAGTCTTTGTCTTAAAAATTTATTTTTGCATTTTATTTTTCCATTCAAAGCGTTTTAGTGAAAAAATATTTATGGCGCATGCGCAGGAGTTTTTTATCCACAATTTAAACACTAATCAGAATTTTGAAAATTTCTATAGATATAATTTTAAGTTGGGTGAAGACCTAAGTTTCTGCCAAGCGCCGTTGCATTCCGTCCAGCCGTTCTCGAGTGATGCCCGGACAAACGTGTTTTAGTCTTTTACCCCCCAGGGGGAACAGGGGGGAATTTCTGAAAAGTTGATAGATATAATTTTAAGTTGGGTGAAGACCTAAATCCCTGCCAAGCGCCGTTGAATTCCGTCCTGCCGTTTTCAAGTGATGCCCGGACAAAAAAAAGCGACATACGGACACGATGACACACACACACACACACAGGCAAAATTTTCTGAAGTCATTTTCGGCTTTCATGGGGTGTGAAACGTGAAGATATCGCAAAATTTTTCGATTCCGACAAATTTACAGACAAAAGTCTGATTTTATTAATATAGATTTTCATAATTAAAAAAATGTTTTATAATTTAAAATAATCATGGAAAATGTTTGGGTCACTTCCTTTTAACGTATTAAAAAAAAAAAAAAAAACGAATATAATGATTTTTCGGGAAGATATAAATTAGTGTTTGTCACATTCGTTTAACATGAGCGCCTCTATATTTTGGCAGCTTATAACTCTACGCAAAACTGAGCAAAACATATAAACTATACCATTTTTTAGAGTGTTTTGATCCAAATAATTAAACAAATTATCCAAAATGAGGGTTATTATTGAAAATAAAAAATTAACTTGATGTGAGTTTTAATATGTAGACGACACCTAAGAAAAATCTATCTACACCGTTATAAATCAGACGTAATTACAAATCGATCGGTACCAGCCGCATGTTTCTACAACAATTTGCGGCGAAATTAGTCGGGGGGGGGGGCTTATTTTGTCCACTGAACAAGAAAATAATCATTACAATTAATGTTGATATTTTGTTTTCAATTTAAATAGTCTGATGGAATTTTTTTTTATCTATACATACAAAAGAGTACTTGCACTCACTCACTCACTCACTGACTCATCAACGCACAGCAAAATCTACTGTAGCCACTGACTCGAAACTGGGTCAGATTATAGAACATATAGTGTAAGCACCCCCTAAGAAACGGTTTTGCAAAATTCGCCCCCCAAGGGGAAGTAGTGAGCAAAATGTGATTTCACAAAAACCTTCACATCTCAAAGAAAAAAACAGATATCCGTAAAATTTTTGTTTTAAAATATTCCGGAATTTTAGAAATTCGGTCCCTAAGGGGGGAAAAGAGGCAAAACCTGATTTCATATGTGCACAAAGTGGTTTCACATACTCCTATGTATCTCAAACAAAAAAACAGATATTCGGGAAATTTTTGCTCCGATATATAACTAATACAAATACCTAAAACCAATTTCTAGAATTTTAAAAATTCAGCCCCAAAGAGGGGGGAGAGGGGGCAAAATGATTTGAAATAATCCTTTATATCGCAAACACAAAAAAGATATATGTGCAATTTTTGCTCTAAAATATAGTTCCCACAAATACATAAAAAATAATTTCTCTAATTTTAGAAATTCGTCTCAGGTAGGGTGGGAAAGGTGAGAGGGGGCTATTGGGCAAAAAAATATAAATTCAGTTAGACCGTACAAAATTGGTAAAGTTTGGTTTTAGAGGCCTGAAAGTCTAATGAGGATATTTTCGAAAGTGTAAATTTATTAGAAGCGTCAGAAGGGGGGGGGGGAGCGTAGGGACAAAAATAAAATAATAATAGAGTTATACAGTTCAAAATTGTTACATAGATGTTTTAGTTAGCGACAAATCGATTGCGGATATTTTCGAATTTGTAAAGTTATTAAGAGGGGTGGGAAGAAGGGTCGGAGGGGCAAAAAAATAATAATTAAGTTAAGTGACTCAAAATTGGTACATGCAGGTTTGTAATACTTACAAATCGATTGCGAATATTTTCGAATTTTTAAAATTATTAGGATAGACTGGAAGAGGCCATAAAGGGGCAAAAATATATAAATAAGAGTTAGATAACTGAAAATTAGTGTTGTTACGTTTTGAGGCCCGATAAATCGATTACGGATATTTTCGAAAGTACAGAATTATTACGAGGGGCGGGAAGGTGGATGGCACAGGGTTAAAAATAAAGAAATTCAGATAGAATGTTGGAAATTAGTATTATTAGGTTTAAAAGTCCAAGAGAACGATTGCGAGTATTTTTTTTAATTTAAAATAATTAGTAGGGGCGGAAACGGTAGGTGAAGGAACATGTGTGCCTGTATACTCTGCCGCAGGCTGTAGGGGCCCAGACCGATTATTCCACCAATGAAACATATATATATATATATATATATTTATGTTATTCCCCTAAGATAATATAGTGATTCATTATTAGTGTCGGACATAAATGCGCACGCGCAGCGCACAATGGTCTGCGCTGCGCGTGCGAATTTATGCGGACCCAGTGCGACATTTTTTCCACTGAGAATTCTCTTTCTCTCTCTCCTTTTTTTTTTTTTTTTTTTATATAGCATGATAAAAATTAGTGCATTTTTGAGAATTCATTAACTATAGTGATTCATTTAAAAATAGTGACCAGCGAAGCGGGCGTAGCCTGCTGGTTTATAATATTATTCGATTTCGGAACTAAAAGATACACAAAACACGATGCCATCGTCACTCAAAACGATATAATATTCCTATTATTAATTTTTGTTTAAACATTCTTCAGCTGCTGCTCCGTTCGATACAAACACAAAAAATCGAATGCTCTAAAATACTAAAGATTATTCTCTACAAATCAGTACTAGAACGGTAGTATTGGTTAGTGTGATATTTATAAATATTTCACATTTATATTTCTATTTATTTATTTTACTTTTATTTATTTATTTATTTATTTTTATTATATATATATATATAAATTTGAAAATATGTAGAGACTTGAAGACAAGTGGGCGTGGTCAACAAGAAGAAAAATCGTTAATAAAAACAAAGAAATAACGAATTAAAGTAACGAAGAACAATTGTAAAAACAACACTACATGTGTAAAATACCCTTCCGCTTCCTCTTCTGTGTGTGGGAGCAGCGGTACAGACAATTAAGTAAATTGAAAAAGGCCTAACAAGTTCCGGAAACATGGCGAAACTAGCATACTCCCAATATAAATCTATGAAATTCTTAAAGAAGATTAAATTACTGGTAAATTATATATAACAATATCAATGCTTCATAAAAGCAACATAACTAAATTAAATTAATTGTCCATAACCAAATCAATAATCTAAAAAATACAATGTCGATATTTGTGATAAGAATAATTTAATAAAAGGACATGCTATATCGTCATGTTCCCACCCAGACCTGAAATGCAAAAAGATATTGTAATGAACTGAAATATATTGAACTTACTGCATTGTAGAAATAGGTCTTTAAAGAGAAAGAAGCAATTCACATGTAGTGGCTCAATACTGGCGCTGTCTTGTCCGATGTTCCAATATCATAGTCCAAACTCTCCGAGTCTCTCAGTGCCAAGTAGCTACAGTCCGACAGAAGGCATAATAACCATTACATAATATCATATTTGCATAATAACCATTACATAACCATTACATAATATCAATATGTAATGGTTTTAAGCTGCATTTGCGCTACCATTGCATGTCCATAATAGTATATATATTTTTTTATAATTTTTAGTGCTGCCTTTGGCGCCTTTTTTATACAAATACACTTTTATTAATAAGTGATTTATATATATATATATATATATATTGTTATTCCGGTTATTTCGCCAATGAATTAATCTGATCTCAGCCATTCGAAAGTGTGCAAAAAGTTTGTTTTATACCATGTACTCTTAAGAGGAAATATTTTCTGAATTTTCTTTAAAATATATGTTCTTTAAAATATAAATTCAGAAAATATTTTTACAATTAATACTTATGATTTAGAAAACCTTTTTGGTAGCATCCCACATTACTTGGTTCTAGAAATTTTTGAAAAAAATTACGAAGTGTTTTGTCATGTAATAGACTGCGAAAAAGTTTACTGGATTGACCTTATTAAATTTTGCATTTGGTGTTGATTATTTTTTACAAATTCACGGTATCCTGATGGAAACAAGTTACTCGAGTGCCTTCGCCAACAATTTTTTGTTTATGTTTGAAAGAAAATTCAAAGATATTAAGTTTTATAGGTATATTGATGACGTAAGAGCAATAAATTGTGTTGATTTAGCGAAATATGCAGCTGAAATCGATCCCTCCGATCTTGTCTTAAACCGTACTGACTCTGAGGACCAAACTTCTTTCCTGCATTTAAAAATTAAAAAAATAGATAATGATTGTTTTATTGGGATTTATGATAGAAGTCAAAATTTTAACTTTAAAGTTTGTAATTTAACATATTGGTTCTCCTGTATTAGTCTTAAAGTTTTAAAAAATATTATGTTCACCCAAATAAACAGAATTAAAATGATTTGCAATAACAATTTAGACCTGAATCTGGCTTTGAAAAATCTAAAAAACATACTAACTGTTAACCGCTATCCTTTTTTTGTAATCCATAAACATTTCAGTATTTTTTATCACAATCCCACTTAAGGTTTGTTGTTCCATTTTGGGCGACATTTAAGTGCTGGTAAGTGACCCTACTAGCTGAAACGGGTTCTATGTTTATAATGGGGGGGGGGGGGGTTTCAAGTTTCCATATTCTAATGACTATTCGAGTTTGTCCTGGTATGTATTTATATATTCTTGTATTATTTATTTTCTTGTATTTTATATTGATGTAAAAATTTTTGTACTTGATTTCTAAATTTAATTGCTTTTTATTCTTTGTATTAATTAAGATTCGTTTGCTGTATGGTCTTGCTTCCATCTGAGAGAAGTTGGGGGCTAGAAACGTGTTATTTGGTTAAATTACTAGCGTTTCGTTAGAAATTTTTCATTTTCTTTTCCCTACATGGGGGAGCTCCCCTGATGAAGTCCCTCATGTGTTTTCGGATTAATGTTTCATCTGTCTTTAATTATTTTGCTTATATATATATATATATATATTATGTAAGTTCAATTTATTAAGGTATCGCTAAATGCTCACTATTATTCAGTAGAAAATTGTTTTTACTTCTAAAAATATATTTATTTAATTTACAGTAACGTACAGTGGGTAATAAAAGTATCCGAACACTAGCAAAAATTCCTGTATAAAAAAAAGTAGAGTTAATACTGTTTTATTAAATAAATCCTTGTCCAATGATGTTCTTAGTCAGTCTGAGAACATAATTCGACAAGGATTTATATAACAAAACAGTATTAACTCTACCTTTTTTATATAGGAATTTTTGCTACTGTTCGGATACTTTTGTTACCGACTGTAATTGCAGCTTTATTAAAAAAAGTATTTTAATATATATATATATATATATATATATATATTAAGTTTTATACTTTGTATTAATAAGTAATGATTTTGTAAATTATAAGTAAAAAGAGCCATAAAAAGTTTATTTAAGTTTCTTGACAAAATAATTTGTATGAAAAAAAAAATGTTTTTTAAGAAATGAATGAATTGTATTTTAACCAAAACAGTTTTAATCGTTAATATCACATCTGTTGAAATAATGTAAATTTATGAATTTAGTTATATACAGCCTGATACCACTTTCATTTATTTATTTACATTGCAGTTTAATATCATACTGCTGTCACAAATTTGAACGGATTCAGTTTCTTTAGCGCTTTATAGGCATAGTTAAATAAAGCCCTGAGACAATATTTCAAAGGAAAACATACTAAAAATTTATTCATCTATTTGTATACCTAAAACTTTGAACACATAAAATCATGAATAATTTCATTATTTTTCGTAGTATCCTTTTACATTTCAAAAATTTCTGTTTTCAGAAATGCAGGGCACTTTACTACTGTCAAAAAGTAATTTATAAAGGAACTATGATGATTTTTTGTTTGGAAAATGAAATATTCTATGAAATGAAGATCTAAAGTTAAGTAATACATGATTTTATTATCTACTTTTTAATTTAATGCGGTATCATGTTGTACACGTGTATTATCTGCACGTGTTACATAATTAAGGATATATATATATATATATATATATATATATATATATTATTTTTCTTGGGGATTTCGGAAACGGATTTAACGATTTTGATAAATGTTTTGTATAAGGGATTTTTTATTTTATTTTATTTTATTTTATTTATTTTATTTATTTTATATATTTTATTTTATTATATTTTTATTTATTTATTTATTTATTTTTTTTTTTTTGGAGGGGGGGTTAAAATAAATGATTAAGCTTATCCTAATCTTCAACAAAATTTGCATTAGCTCTTAACTCTTTTTTCAGCCACTTGCAACATATACAAAAATTGTGCTTACTCGGAAATGTATAAAATAGATTTGATGAAAGTTTGGGGTTAATCATTTGATTAATTTTTGGGGTAAAAATATGATTGTTCTTGTCCTCATCTTGGGGAGATATATCAATTTATCTTATTCTCCTCTTTAGGAAAATTTGCGTTCCATGTCTAAAATTAGGTTTACTTCAAAATGGATACAATGATTTTGATCGAAGTTTGTAATTAAGAGTTGTTTTTTTTTTTTTTTCTTGGGGAGGGGGGATCAATCACACTTAACCTCATATTCAGGTAAATTCGAGTTTGCTGTTAACCCTTTAACTTTCATTTGCAAAACATGGCAGAATTTGGTTTCTCGAAAATGGATTTAACGATTTCAATGAATGTTTGGAGTTCTGGATTAGCCTTATCCACATCTTCATGAGAATTGTTGTTTGGTGTTAATACTTTATCTGTTGGCTACAAAATATGGTAGAAATTGGGTTTACTTTGAAATGGACATAACGAAGTTTATGAAAGTTCGGGGTTAAGTATTGTTTGGGATGGAAAATTAATCATTCTCACTTTCAGGAAATCTAGTCTTCGCTTATCTGGCGACTGCAAAATATGTCATTAATTGGATTTAATCGAAAATAAATATAACGATTTTGATGATGGGTGTTTCTGATTGGAAAAGTAAAGATTAAATACATAATCTTTTACATATTTAGTTGGAAAATGCATACTATGAGAGTTTAAAACCCTTTATCTACTGACGGTACTTTAAAGTACCATCACATTAAAAAGATTATAAAATCGAATTTATAGAAGAAATGTCAAAGATATTTATAAGAACAGAACAGATGTGCCTCCCTTTAATCTCACTACAAAGCATTAGGCGATACATGTAGCCATTTTTGTTCCATAAGGGATTTTATGGCGTTGACTTGCTGATTTTGCTTGGTATTTTTCACGATCTTCATGTGTATTATAATTAATTCCTATATTTTTTCAAGAATATCCTACTAATCTCAGAAAAAATATGAGGAACATAAAGAGTAAATACTTCTCTACACCTTTTTCATGTCGAAATAGTTTTTTCGACCTCTATGTACCAGTGGTACATTAAAGTACGACCTCACAAAATCCTCGTTAATTATTACGATGAGGTGATCTGCATAATTTTTAACATATATATCTTTAAATAATGCCCTTTAGTAACTAAAAATATATGTTTCAAACACAATTTTTGTCTGTATCATAATGCACTAGATAAAGGGTTGATGAGATCCGGACATAATATCGCGGGACAAAATATCACATAAAAAAAAAACAGCACGATCTATTTGAAAATTTATATTTGTTTCACGTGGAATCTCTGGTGAAGGCCACAGGACCTTAGAAATCTAAATTAATTAATTAAAACAAATAAATAAATAAATAAATAAATACGTTATAGAATGAAAGTTTATTGTTTTATATACATTTAATTTTAAGTTATTTTATCATTTGCTTTTCACCATTCAAAATACATTTTATGTACTTCATTGCTGACATCAAAGCAGAGCACTGTTCAGAAACCTTGATTAAAAATTTTAAAATAGATAAGTACGATTAAATTCTTTATGACTAATCTTGACAAAAGTTGATTAGTTTTTAAACTCTTTTAAGCAAAATTTATAACATTTTTTGAAGTGGATTTGTCTATGTGTGTGCTTTCACCCCCCGAGTAATATATATATATATATATTAATTACTAAAATATAATTTTACAGCTATCTTAATTTACACAATATTGTGAATTTTTAAAAATCTAAGCATTTTCCCTTTGCAAAAATTCGTGATGTGCTGGTTAAAATTAAAGCTTCTTTCGGAATCAACACTAAAATATATTTATGAATCATTTATTAACAGACAAAAAATCTGACAAAACTTAAATTTTGCGGGCTAGTGTTATTTACAACGAATAACTTTTTAAATTAAATTACTGAAATATTTTTATAAAATTTTCATTTATGTTATCTAATATGGTCATTTATATCCAATATATTTGTAAGTTAAATAAAAAATGCAACTTTTTCAAGGAAAAAAAAACATCAAAATTTTGCAATTTTTGACATGTGAAATAAAAAAAAAAAAAAAAAAAAAAAAAAAAAAAAAATATTCTTGCAATTGTTTTTTTTTTTTTTTTACACTTTACAAATACAAAAGTATAAGCATTTAAATATTTAAATATTTCTATTAATATATGTATACATATTTCTTTTTAAATGGAAATATTTCTATATGAAAAACTAAAACCACAAATCTAAGAAATGTTCATAAAGAATATCCTGTTTTATCATTTAAATGTATACATTTAAATAATCCTAAATAAGAAAAAGTAAATAAAAATTAGATCGAAAAAAGTATCTAAAGATGTTATTATTTTGTTTATTTTGTACAATGAAAAACACATTTTCAAAAAATGAAATCCACTTTATTATTCTCTTTTTATTATGAATTTCAATTATACACGTAACTTCAAAAATTTTTAGTGTAAATTAATATTTTAATTTTTTAAATAATTATCATAATATTCAGTGTTGTGCTTTTAATTAATTAATACTCATTATAATTAAATTAATCTGTATGAACGTGAAATTTTATTTTTATTATCTTTTCCTTATTTTGCGGTAATTTAAAAAAAAAGAAAAATATCGAAACTGTAGTAAATTAATTTCGCACGTATTAAGGATTTTAGATTTTTCAAATAAAAATATTGAAATTTTAAAGAAAAGTATTATCTGCTAAATAAAATATATTTACTGGGCAATTTATTCCAATCGATGATCTCAATTCATCAACGAAAAAAAAGGAATATGTTTAGTTTTTTATCCCCACATTTAATGAACAATTAGATTTTGCTTTAAATTTTGTTGCTCTTGTTGTTCTAGTCCAGGTAATATATACACACACACACACATATATATATACATATATATATATATATATATATATATATATATATATATATATATATCAAATGAAAAAAGAAAAAGTATTTTTTAGCTATCGGCGTTTTTCTTCAATTAATTATATCTGGTTTTTATTTATGTGCTGTAATACTGTAAGTTACACATACGAGATGCTATGATGTGGAAATTATTTATAAAGAACAATGTTCTAATTCATTTCTAAATAAGCATATAAAAAATCTTCTTTTTCTTCTTCTTTTGTGTGTCTGTGTGTGTTTGTGTGTGTATAGAAAAGAACTTTAAATTTTTAATATAAAGATAAAATATTATATATATATATATATATATATATATATATACAGTGAAACTTCTCGTAAGGGACACCTCTATTTAAGAGACGATTTCTTTGGTCCCAGTCTTTTTGCATAGAAACCTTAATGTGATTACCTCTGGCTAAAGGACTCTCTAATTATGGGACACCAAAAAATTGCAAAATAAAAATTTTAAGACTTTGGCGATAATTTTCAAACACGGGGAAAAAAGTTTTGATAAAGAAAACATAAAAGAGTGAAATTATTAAACTTTCTATTCTGAAGAATAGTTTTCAGTGTAGAAAAGGAAACAATACAGGAAGAAACAGCCATATTTTTATCTGCAACTCCTGACTGTGTTACTTCGATGTAACATAGAAAAGGAATTCGAGCAACTATACACATTTGTATTCCAATAAACACTAAACAGTCATGGATCACTCAATTTATTATGTCAGAATATTTTATAGATTTAAATGAAAAAATGTTTTTTTTTTTTTTTTTTTTTTTTAAGATAATTTTGATTTTTCTTGATAACGCATCATAACACCCAACCGATTTCAAAATTACATTTGTGAAATTAGCGATCTTCCCATCAAATGCAACTTCATTAATGCAAACTTTAGATTAAGGAATAAACTGGAGCTTAAAGGTTCAACTCAGAAAAAAATTTCTGCAACATGAATTTTCATAATCTGCGTCTGGAAACTGTGATAAATTTGCGACATACTTGTGTCATTGTTCTGGATGCAATCGACTGGATCACTAAGGCTGTATAAATTTTATCCTAAAGTTTAAAAAGCAGGTTTTGATAAATTTGTTTTAACTATGTCTGATGAAAGCATTGAAGAAAAAGAATTGTCTGAACTGAACTTCCCGAAATAAGTTGCCTAAATTTTAAAGTAAATGAATATCTGTCTTTTGATGAAAATCTGTGCACTAATGAGGCAAGTTAGGATACCGGAGCTTTGGTGCCGCCTGTGCATATGAAAACATTGAGAAAAATACTTAGAAATATGCTTAGAGGAATATGGGAATAATGAAGAAGAGGATATAGAGGAGAAAAAGCGGGAATTCAAAACCAATGAAAATGCCTTGAAATGCACGTCACAACTAAAAACATTCATGTCAAATAAAGGTGATTAGGAAGGTCTTAAAATGATAAGTGCATTTAATGTCCATTTGAAAAGCAAATTCTTTCTAAAATACATACTTGTAAAAAAATAAAAGTGTTGCGAATCATTTCAAATTAATTTTGTTTTATTTCTTTCATAATTTTAATTATTTCATTAACTGAGAGATTTATACACTCTGTATGAAAATTTTAAAAATCTTTATTTAAAGCGGGTTCTACACTGTTAAAAATAGTTTCCATAAAATGAGCTAATTTGTCTCAAAATAGCTCCGAAACAATATATACTTAAAAATTTGATTGACCAATAAGAATCCAAATATCGCCATGTTTCACATGTTAATATAGAGTCGGTAACAAATGCGTCCGAACACTAGCAAAACTTCCTATATAAAAAAAGTAGAATTTATAGTGTTTTGTTAAATAAATCCTTGTCGTATCACGTACTTAGTCAGTCTAAGAACAGGATTCGATAAGGATTTATTTAGCAATACTGTATTAAGCGTACTTTTTTATCCTAGGAATTTTTGCTAGTGTTCGGACACTTTTGCTACCGCCTGTACTCCAAAATAAGTACATGGGTTTTCAAATTTAAGTCTATATTGTTTCGGAGCTATTTTGAGATAGTTTAGCCCATTTTTAAGGAAACATTTTTAACAATGTGTGTTACACTGCATTCTGAATCTTTAAAGTTTGGTGTTACCAAGTTAATTGTATTTCTATTTAAGTTAAGTTTCTTAAGGACAGTTTGACTTATGTAGTATGCCATAAAAATGCACCTCAGAACTGGTTTTTAGAAGTAATAGGTACAAAACTTTGAATAAATACCCTAAAATGATGTGTATTCAAAGTTTTGTACTTATTATATACCATTTATGCTAATATTTATACCCCTGAATAAGGGACACCTCTTTTTAAAGGACAAAATGTCCAGTCTCTTGGGTGTTCCTTATTCGAAGGTACTACTGTATATATATATGTTAAAAAATAAAAGTTAAGAAATTCATAGTGTAGGCAAAACATTGAAATTCGAAGCTTATTTTAAAATTTCCATAGTTTAACAAAACTCAAAGTTTCCCCCTACTATTCAGTAGAAAGAAATTTCAGAGCTCTGTATCTGTGAGATACAGCGCACCCGACGAAGTGTTAAAGGGAAATGAGTTGTTTTAACGCGAAAACAATGTCGAAATTCTGAAAATTAACTTTTTTTATAACCTGATTAAGCCTTTTTGAATGAATTTACATAAAAAAAATAGCTACTAGTATTTACAAATCCGTAATAAACATTTACAAAATACATTTTTCGTGCTGTTCTGATATGTTAAAATACAGTTATGTTTATTCATAACGTATGATCCTGTACACAAAGAAAAATTTTAGAAAAGAGATTTTAATGTATATCACATATTTGCAAACTTTTACTTATGTATTTTATGTTTCTATGTGATAAATGATCTCGTAACTCTTCAAAAAGCCATGAAAAGTGAAGAACTAAAAGCTTCCGAATGGCTCAATAAATTAAAAAAAAATTCCATGGAATATATAGAAGCAAAAATATTATTTTTTCCTTTTATACATATTAGATATAAACTTTCTTAAAATCAAATTCTAAATACTTTAAAATGTAGTAAACATATAAAATAATTTATATAGAAGAAACTTAATTAAAATTATATAAACTATATTTTAAACAAAGCAGTTTTTATTGTTATGTTGTTATGTATAATGTAGTTTATAAATACAGTTTAATAGAAAGCTTGTCTACCATTTTCATACATTTATTCACCAAACTATAGTTTAAATTTATGTACTGTATTCTACATTTGCTGAGATTCAGTTTCTTAAGTGCATTTCGCGTGCATTAAATAATGCCTCTAGCCTTTTATTTTCAAGTAATTACATGCTAAAAATTTATTCGTGTAATTATCCGCGTAAAACTTTCATCATGAAGAATTTCATTACTTTTAGAAGCTATACTTATATATTTTAATGTGTTCTTTTCACAGATGTGATGCACACTGGTATTTTGAATGAGTAAAGAATAAAGGAAATGTGATGATTCTTTGTTTCAAAAATGTGTCATACGTAATTAATGTAGCAATTTATAAAGAAATAATAAATAAAATAAAATATTTGAAAAAGTTTATTTACTCAATGTGTCAGAATGTAACTGTGTCTTTAATAATGGAACATATTTAATAATCTATTCTTATGACCAATTTTTTTGCACTTAACATAATTTATGGAACTAACAGAACGAAAAAAAATTACAATTCATGTGTAATATAAAAAACTATTAAAAATGTTTTAAGATTTCATGAGTCATGTTAGTTAAGTTTGAACTAGAATTTCCTGAAAAAATAAAAGTATGAAATATTTAAAACGATAATTTTAACAGGGAAAAGTAAATGTTATTTATATCAGTTTAAAAATAATATCAATAATACCTAAGTTAGTTTCTTTCATTGATGTAAACTGCGTTGAAAGTAATAATATAAAACCTAATAGTTTAATATGGAATCTTTATCATTTTCAAATCTTATTTACATAATCGCAGCATACTGTCATGTTTCTATACTATATTCATTCATTTGCTTAAATTAAATTTCTAATGCGCGTTTTATGCGTATGTTTAAAGCTTTGAAACGTTATTCTCAAATACAGAAATTTTATTCACTTAATTATACGCCTAAAATTTTCATCGTGGGGCATTTCCTTACATTTAAAGACTAATATTTTACATTTTAAAAATGCTGTTTTTACAAAAGTAGTACACCATAATATCAACATGCATACTAGCTACCAATAAGTATTTGGTCACTTTCGCATTTAGACGTTTTATGAAATATCTAACAAAAATTCTTTAAAAATTATCTTGAAATTTCGGAAATACAAAGAACATATTATATCTTATATATTTCAGCAAATGTTTTCTCCTGAAGAGGAAAAGTGGAGTAGTAAAAAATTAAATAAAATCAAAATGTGTAGGATCACCCTGTAAAAAATAATGCTTGAAAAGCGTTTTTGCTGTAGCATGTAATTACGTGGCTTCTTATTATTATCTGTATAAATGTTTATGAAGCTACCACATATATTCATGGAAATATTACTGTTTCTTTAAAAAGTTGCCAAAAAAATTACCACTTTTTAAATTATAACACGCGTTAGGTGTTAGACTCAGTGCAAAGCCTTTTTTAGGACAATTAGCATACTACATTAGACAAAGCATACTGCAATCAGAATGCAAAAATGTTAAATATTTACGAAGAGCAATAAAGAGCAAGGTATGATTTTAATTGTACTCATTTAATCTCGCATCATTATGAATGAAACTATTTCTCTATTTCTCTATAGTTATTAATTTAAGTTTCTTTGCACTAGAGAAATATATAAAATTAGTAACTCTTTCTATTCATTTTCCAGTTTTATGTTTCTATTTTTGTTAATATGCAGATGCTAAAGATAAATTAATTATGAAGATAGAAAGACATTAATACATATATTCCTTAAAATGAAAGTAAAAAAAAAAATATTTATCCGAAGATAAATGTGTATTAACTATTTAAACTGAGATATATTAGTAGATAAAAAATGTCTAGAAAGAATATTTTTTTTCTGTTTCAGAAGGAATATCTCCCTTAAATAGTATATTTAATTCATAAAGCAGAGATTTTTTGCGAGTAAAATAGAAGCGCAATACACACGTGTTATTTCTAAAGGCATTTTCTCTCAAGGCAATTTTTTTATGATAGTTACCTTTAAAAACTGTTTTAGAATCTGAATCAATGTCTGTCTGTGTATTTTATGATTCTTTTTTCTAACATTTTAAGTGGGAATGCAATTTCTAGTAACTGTCATACGTTATTATACCACGTAATATTATTAAAACGCAAGTAAACACTGTTAACAAGAGCTAAGTTCTAAATAAATATTAACATAGGTAGGGTATCGAAAAAGTTTAATTAATACAATGAAAAAACCAAAATGTCTAAATAAATTTTCTTCAGCATAATAATTCCTTTTTATTAACATAATTCTTTAGAAAAAAATTTAATAATACAGGTCTCACAGCATTTGTAAAATTTTAGGATCATTTTAATATATTGCCACCACAATTTTAAATTATACTTTTTAACATAATTAAAACAGTCAAAAATATTCAAGTAAAATGTCTTATTGATGGTATTGGTGACAATATAATAAAATAAAGATAAAATTTCTGGAGCGCCTATTTCAGGAGGCCTGATAATATTGATTTGTTTGTCTTTATCAAGCCAGGAATTGAAGTAGCTCACATGTGCTCTATTCTGCAGGGACCGTTTTCTAAGTATCGAGAAACGCTGATAAGAAAACATGATGGGAACTATGTTGAAACTTTTTAGGAACAACAGTTAAAAAGTAAGATTCTATCTAGACTATTTATTTTTGTAAAAGTTAAATTTTTATGATATACTTACGGCTATTTTGATTTTTTTTTCCCCGTTCAGAGCTGTGCTTTCCTGTCTGGGAATAGTGTACATTTTTTTCTTTTGGTCTGATTTTAATGAAATTTGGTCTGATTTTCTGCTGCCTTTTTCACCAATAAAAAAAAAGTTACTGAAAATTCCATATAAAAATTTATTTTAATCTCATAGATGTAGTTACGTATCAGGCATCTAGGTTATCAAAATCCTTTAACAATGAGATTGTTAAAATGTTTTAACAGTTAAAGCAATAAGTAAAACCATGAAATTTTAATTATTTAGAACACTTTTCCACAATGCTAGTCCGGTATGAAATAATATTATTTCTTCACATTTAAATTTTTATCGGGAGATTAAAAATTGTTTTTGTGTAGCTTTGTTTTACTGTCTAAAATATGTTCACGCATGTAAATAGTTTAATAGAAATAGTATAATAGAAAACGTCTTTCCCAACATATCTGAAAATCCATTCGTTAGATTTAAACTATATCCCAAAATTTATCCATTTTGTAAAACCCTGTAAACTGGTCAATAGTGCAAATCATTCCATATTTAAATCGATGCATGCACTTTTGTTGCTGAAGAAAATACATAGTAAAACTTCAACGTTTTTTGTGCAATTGTATTAAAATGAATCTTAAAGAAATATCTGTTTTATAATACATCAAAATTATTTTGTTAATTCCTGTATACAAAATTGTTGGACATTTTATATCATTATTTATACTATTATCAGAAATATTAGCATAGTTTGAGATGTTTGCCTTTCTGTGTTCTAATTTGAACTGAACTTTGCCAAATAATGAACAGAGTAACTAAAAACATATTGCAGAGCATTATTTGCCGAAAAATAATACACAAATATGTATTTATATATTGTTAAGCTATAATAATGTGAATTCGAGGAAAGAAAAAAATATAGTTATCAGAGAACATTTTAAAAACTTTATTTATTTATTTTTTTTTTTCGTATTTAATTTGAGAAGTAATTTAGAAAAAAAGATTAAAAAAAAAAGACTTCTGACCTCCAGTATTACACTGATGCTAAATTTCTTTAATTTGAATCGCAGACGTATATATGACAGAGTATAGAAATTAAAATAAGAATATTTTAAGTATTGCGAAACATATGTTTAAACATAACAAATCAGTTGAAAATTTTCCAAAATTTAAAATAGAATGCATGTTTAGCATCGTCTTCTTAATGAATTTTTCGTATCGACACATGTACATGGTGTCCCATAAGTCTGTAGACATTTAAAAAATTCATAACTATCGAATGAAATAATAGAATTGAATGCGGTTTGCGAAAAAATCCTTCTCGTAAAGGGGGATTTTTTTTTCTTTGGTAAAGGAAAAATTATAATTACGCTATTTGTCGATAGAGAGCACTGTACGTGACCAGATCAGACATTTTCATTAAAAACTGTACTAATTCGCATACAAATGTTTACAGGCATATAAATCCTATTCAACGTGTCTGTTGTCACCTCAAATTACAGTTTGCAAACGAGTTATAACACTGCTAACTGCGGCTTCAGCCAGCGGTTCTTACTTGAGGGAAAACATCTTTGCCAATAACGCTTTATTCACCAAGTCAGCATCGCAATTAAAACTTCATGCATGCAGAAGTTGGAGGCAAAATAAGAAATAAACTGTTCTAATCGCAAAATTGTGCAATTTATAGGATTTTCATTTTCATATTTTTCTTTCACATCCTTGCGAAAAATTTAACTCTATATATTTTTTTTCTTTACAAAAAATAAATAAATAAATAAAATAAAATAAAATAAATAAATGATAAAAAATAAATAATAATAATAATAATAATAACCTCCCTTCACGACAATGATTTTTTCTAAAACCGTGTTCAATTCTATCAGTTCATTCAATAGTTATGAATTTTTAAAATGTCTACAGACTTATGGATGCACCCTGTGTATTTAAATTAGAGATGTTAATAATATGGATCTGTTCTAATACTATATTTATATCTATATGTATATTTTAAAAAATATTTATGCATGCCACGTTGCATGACCTTTTTCTTATTTCTTGCGACATAAAAAAATAAAATTTTAATTATTGCAATAATTGAATTAAATTATTCTCATGATGATAGAATGCTAATTACGATGTATAATATGATGATAATTATGATGAATAACATTCTGTGATAGAATACTAACCATGAATGTATATATATATATATATATATATATATATATATATTACAGGGAAAAAAATGCTTAACTTTTCAAAAATGATTCTCTTCTAGTGATATGAATTTAATAGCTTATAATTCATTTGAATTCAGTTTATCGCTCACAATTGTTTTAAAAATAATTATGGCTATAATTATAGCTATTACTTATATAATTATTATTTATATAATTATGGCTATTAGATTAGGGCTAATAAATAATTTAAGCTTGAGACATGCTTAAATGATTCTAGGTAGAACTACAATGACTGTCAAGCTTTTATTGTGTTAAATTACATTTTGTAACTTTTATTAATAAAATTTGTTTTTGTTAATTTTCTTTGCAAAATTAGAGGAAAATCTTATCAATTATTTGTACTCTCATTGAATATATATATATATATATATATATATATATATACATATACATATTCATTTTATAGGAATTTTATAAAATAGGGTTTAGAGATTAAACCAAAATTTTATTAAAAATGAAGTATTTTTTTATGTACTTATAGGCATCTTGGTCATTCTTTAAAATGCCACACTTGTCACAAAATTTAATATATTAACGCTTTGTTAATGGTCAGGAGATAACCCGTTTCATTAAAAAAAAAAAAAAAAAAAAACTAGTCTCTCATTTAGACGTTTCTTTAAAACAATACATTATTACTTTCTTTTACATACGTAAAAAGAAAGTATTGGATTCGAAAAAATTTTCAAACTACAAAAATTTTACCCGTTTTAAAATGTTTTAACCTCGATTTAAACTTTTTTACAAAATGTCCTTCTGACTCTGCGTGGACATGACTCTGCGTAATTGTACTCTGCGTAATTGTATGTGTGTTAATGCTATATCTTCCGAACCAACGAACGAAAATTAACCAATCTTGATATTTAGTTTGAGTTGACCTAAATATATGCAGATTATGTTTGGGGATCAATAGTTCGATTGATGCTGTCATTGCATTTTGTAATATTTTTACTTTCCGAACACTATAGTAAGGAAAGTATTGTAATCATGTCAAAAATGCGAATTTGAGATTTTGATGTTTCTATACGTTTCGAGGTCCCCTGAGTCCGTTTTCACTATTTTTACGATGATGTGTGTATGTATTTGTGTATGTGTGTGTGTGTGTATGTGTGTATGCGTGTATATCTGTGAGTGAATACGCTAACGTCTAAACGCTTTGTTCGAATAAGCAGAAAGTTGGTACGTATATTGTAAGTCACCACAATACGAACCCTATAGATTTTGGTGAATCTAGCACTTATAGTTTTTTTACAGGGACACCAGGAAAAATTCTTTATCATTATGGCCTATGGGGTCAAATTTTTAAAAGTGCGATAGCGTCTAAACGCTTTATTAATCGGAGCAAAAATTTTTTACACATTTTATAGGTCACAGTTGCACGAACTGTATAGATTTTGGTGAATTTAGCACTGACAATTTTTTTACAGGGGCACAAAGAAAAATTCTTTATCATTATGGCCTATGGGACCAAACTTAGAGATAGACTATGAGATAGCATCTAAATGCCTTATTGAATTGAGCTGAAAATTTATATGAAAATTAAAAATCAGTGTTGCACTAACTATAAGCATTTTGGTGAATCTAGCATTTATAGATTTTTACAGGGACACAACGAAAAATTCTTTATCATTATGATCTATGTGCCCAAAGTTCAGTAGCGTTAAATAAAACATCGTGTAATAAATGGAGAAAAATACTCAAACACTCTATTATGGTTTTCTTTCTTTTGTTTGTTTAACAACTTCTCTTTCTTTACTTTATATACAAAACTCTTAATTACTCAATGTTAGGAAAGTCGAGTGGAATCACTCCGGATTTTTTACATT